>CM068370.1:255903710-257240210 GCA_034769895.1 Magicicada septendecula | reverse complement strand
CATGTTCAGTTCTGTGACTACATGTGTGAACCTTACATAATTAAGTCTAATGAAATCTATTATATCTTCTTATAATGTGTAAGAAAATTACACACACACACATATCCGCAGGCTCTGATCTAAGTTCTACCTTTTATCGAATTAAAGCTATTCGAGAGTTAGTTATTTTCTGCATTCATGTCATGCGGTCATGGCAGAATTCCGGTCACAAAGGGGGCTGTCTGATGTCTTTATGTGTTGAAACTATTTTCATTATCACATACGCATATTGCTTATTATGATTAAAGTGGTGGTTGATTATTATTTTGAGTCTCTGGTTTGGTTGGGGGCACTTACATTTTCCGGTGCTAATTACTGTGACATATTAATGATCCGTAACTGAGATTTATCTAATGGCCTTGTTAATTATATATATATTTGTGTCTTTATTTATTCTTGTTGAAAAGGTTTATTATGAGGGGTTTTGTACAGAAATGAGGGATGTGTGTCATTTATGTTGTGTATGTGCTTGTGTGTAATCTTCATTTTTTTTTATTGGGGAATATGTTATAAATTATGATATCATAAATGTGCTTACTAAGTTACTAAAAGGCTAGCCTATTTAAATTCTTTTCTATACAACACTCAAGGATTAGTAATTTTCTATTTGACTTGTGAATAATATTCTTGCAACAATTAACTTGAACATAACGTGGCAGGATCTATGCAATTTATGTTAAACTTAAATTCGCTCACATCTTATGCTGTAAAGAATATTAATATATGTATATATAATCCTGCAGTTAATTTTACTCATAGTTGAATCTATAACTTGTCATGTCATGTAAGAGTTACATGCTTAATAAAGTACACGCTTGTTTGTTAATAGACTTTTTCATTTGCAAGTCCTGTCATTCACCTGGGGGGACATGTCTGTAATTGTAACTTAGGCCTTTGCACACTTTTGCTTCCTCTAGGTTCTCCACCTAGTTCTAATATTATGTCTCTCCCCTTTACAAAAAAAAACTTAATAAAAATAAAATAAAATAAAATAAAAAAAAATTTACAAAAAAAACTTATAAAAATAAAAGGGGGGTTTCAAATGGTAGATCAGAGCGTGGTTATGATTCTATGTATGTAGTAGATATTATTTCGGCATTATTTTTCTGAACTTTGGAAGTTTTAGAATCTGGGGACTTGCATTTTTTTCCTAAATGAAACTTGGTGTGGCTACAGGCATGTCAGCTGGTGTTGGCACTTGCAAATTATTTCAAATTATTAGTTTTTGATCGGAGTCCAAGTGTTGAAAGAAAAGTTAATGGTAATGTAACGATTTAATAAAATGAATAATCAGAATAATAACATATTTTATAAAAATGAATAAGGGGTTGATTAAGTTTAAAATGATTTAATATGTGTTAGTGTTTAAGTAATTATTTTGTGATGTTGAATGTAAGGTAGGTTTTGGAAAGGGGTTATAAGCATGTGATTGATGGTTTTCAAAATGAATGTGAGCTGATCGATTTTACTTGGGCATACTCTGGAGCTTAGACGGATTTTGAACATGATGGGAGCCGTCAGTACTTGTTGATTTTGATTGGGACTTGTTAGATGGAATAGACGACGTGTTTTATAGCACCCCCGTTAAGTAGTATTTGTTTATTGAGGGCGTTGCGTTGTGGTATCGTGGATTCTGAATGTGGTTATGGTCCGACCAGATGTCATGGAGTTGATAGTTATATATTTTTGGATTATGTTGAATGTTATGTATACTTTGTGGATTGTGTATAGTGAGTCAGTTTTGTTGTTTTGTGTCATGTTCTCTTCTGGGCATTTTGAGTGGCTGTTTCTCTGCCTTTTATGATACACCCATCTCGTCGCATCGCTAGAGCACTCTGGGGCGGCTCAAAGGAAGTATAGTACTTGAGTTTTTTCGGATTCTTTATCACTATGTTTTGTAGGTTAAGTTTGTGTTAGGTGTTTTATTGGGATTTACGTTTTATTGTGTTGTGTTTGAGAATTGTGCAATTCTGGCGGCGGTATGTTACCAGGAATTGCCCCACCCCATTTCAGGGATTCTCCAGAAACTTTCGGTGTTGGATGGAGTAGATGAGGACAGGTTGTTGGTCTTCTTGGACCTGGTCCTGCAGTTGGCAGATTTCCCGGGTGTGTCCGATGAGGACGTTTTGTCCCTTATATACCCGTATTGCCGGGGTTCATTGGCCGGTCTGGTCACCAACACTCTGCGTCGGGGCTGCAGTGTCGACACTTTCCATGGGGAAGTGTTGGATTTCTTCATACCTCATCGACGACGTTCCCAGCTTAAGTTAGATTTATTCTATCACCTACAGGCCAACGGAGAGGCATTGGGGGACTTTGTGAAGGATGTAAGGAAGGCTGCCCATTTATTAAGGTTGGGGTTGCCCGAGACGGAAGTAATACAGGTAATACAAGAGGGGCTGAATCCCCAAGAGAGATCCCGGCTGATCTTCGCAGATCCTCCACGTTGTTTTGCAGACCTGGACCGGTGGTGTGCGCATGCCAGGAGAGTCCAGGAGAATGATGAGTCCCGGGAAAGAGCTGCTAAAGATGTCCAGTACTCCAGTGGTTCATTAGGAAGAGCTAAAAAGGACAAACATGGCGGTTGGAGGAGAACACAAGAGACTATAAGAAAAACTGAATATTCCGGAAGTAATGGAGGCTACGGAGGGGTGGCAAATGTGAAGACGGTAACAACAGCCACCGCGCAGAAAAGAAATAAGTATGAATTTAACAGGGGAAGAAGAAATTATGTTAGGGAACAAACATCGGCAAGTAGGGAGCCTGTAGTTAGGCGTTATTCTTATTTGGAGAAAAGTGAGAGTTTAAAGGTTCCAGAGGAATTACAGGTGCCTAATAGAGTAGTTGATGAAGAAGGTGAAGCAGAAGAAGAAAAGTGGAATAACTTCTGTGGATCAATACAAGAGCCTAAGAACACATCAGTTAATACGGAATTAGAGGACTCAGAGGACGTCATGGTTGAATCCAGATGCCGCAGAATTTGTTCCGGTATTGTTCGTGAGGGATCCAGATCCTGTGATATCATCATCGTCTACGCAGGGATATGAGAAGTCACTTGATGGTGTAGCCTTACCATCGCCAGTAGAAATTAATTTAGTCATTGCACATGAACCTGGACAGCTGGATTCCAGGTTGGAAAATGTTGAGGACGTTGTAGTTGCTGAGAGTGGTGAAGGAGTGGAATCGACAGAAGAGGCAGAAGAGCGGTCTGCGGATGCTGCACGGGGAAGTATAGTTATAGGTGTTAGGGAGACTCAAGAGTCTGAGTTTGCAGATGGACAAGGGGATGTCCATGCCGCAAGTGAGGTAGAAGTTGAGGAGGAATTTGGTGGCAGCGTTGTGGAGTGTGTGAGTGAGAATGATGTAGTGTGTGAAGATGTGCAGACGCCTTCTGTAAGTAGTGTTGAGGATTCCGAAGAGCGGAAGGAAGTTTCAGGCGGACCAGGTCAGCGACTAGTTGATGATGAAGATGTGCAGTGTTCGGATGGTGGTAGTGGACATGATGGCGATGATGTTGATGATGAATGGGTTGATGAAAACGAGATAGGAGAAGAGGTTAGTCAAAAAGTTCGTGAAGGAGCTAGCGATGAGTGTAATGCAGAAGTTGGTGAGGAGCTGGGTGAAGATGCGGTTGAAGTTGGATCAGAGGAGCAACTGGAAGATGCTGAGGAGGTGCAGTGTCATGATGTTTATTTGGATTATGTGGACGAAGAAGGGGAAATTGTAGAAGAGGAAGAAGTAGAAAAGGAAGAAAGAAAAGCAGAGGATTTAGATGTTGAGGATAATCCAAAGCGGAGTGAAAGTAGTGGTGTAAGTTGCCTTGATCCTGATTCAGAGGAAACCAGTCAGTACAGCTCAACGCGAGATAATTTCTCTGAGAGTGGTGTCCAAAAGGAACGAGTACCTAAAGTCCGCCATAGAAAGGTGAGAAGAAGCGGTTAACGGGTAGCGGGTAGATGTTCCCCACAATCCCAGTGGTGTTGTCTACTTCAGGGTTGCGCCCCTGCCCACGCGAGCCTTGGTTTCCTCCATTCATCCTTATTTCCCGAGGGAGCCATGTCCTTACCCTTACTCCTAGCTATTGACCCTTTAATTATCCTTGCCCCGTTTCATCTTCCCGATTTTCCTACCCCTCCCCTTAGTAAAAAAAAAAGTTAGAGAACCTTGCCAAAAGTGATTAGATTGAGGTCCTGGAGATTATCAGTTTCCCCTGTTCTGGTTTTTATCATGGAGAAAGTTTGAGAGTTGGAGAGTGCCCTTAGATTGTCGTGGTCTTGGAGATTTGGAGATCGTCAGTTTCCCCTGTTCTAAAAGTTAAAATTGAGAAGTTATGTGCTGTTGTTTCGTTGTTAATAGTGGTTGAATTTGTTTGTTGATCATTGTAGGGTCGGTCCATGCCGCATTCCTCGGTTGATTTCCCTGGTGTGTTATTTTTGGATTAAGTGTGGTTTGTTTAGACGGTGAAAAAGTAAACCCCCCCCCCCGGCTAGTTACACCGTATTTGAAAAGGTAAGAGAAGGGATTGATGTTCGCGTGCCCTCTGCGTGGTCTTCTCTGCCTTGTGAATCAGGTCCGCCCACTCTAGTGTGGGGAGGTGGGCCAGTCATGTGTCATGTGTCATGATGCCTTGTTTGCTGAACATGGCTGGTCGGTCCACGAGGTGGACGGTTCTCGAAGGGTACTCGCATATCAAGGTTAGTAGCACCTTGTTGGCCTTCGGGCGTGAATATGTGAGTACCAGGGAGAGTTAGGTGGTGGTCACCGGAGACGGTGATGTGTTGGGGCGGTCCCGAGAGTTTGGCATGGAGGAGAGGACTCGCGTGGGGGATGGTCGCAGTGTGGTAGAGATTTTCAGTCCTGGGAAGGGGGGAACAGTGTCAATGGTCCTGGATGGAAAAGTTTTGTTCCGTGATAGAAGTCTGTGGTCCTGGGTCTCAGTTGTTAGATTTAGGAGGCCTTGGTGGTCAGTTCTTAGAGCGGGTACCGGCGATTCTTCTCTTTCTCCTCTGTTCTGTTCTGTTCCTTATACCTGCATGCGGACCAGGGCCCGGCGAGCATGCAGGATGCACACTTACATCTTCTCTTTCAGACACACATTGACAGACTTACACCCCTTCCTTCTGCCTCTTTCGTTTTCCTGAGTAACTGAACCCACCAAGTGCGAATTAGAATCTGGGAATTTCCAGGATTCCCACAACTGTCGAGCTTGAGTTCTGGTCTGATTTGGGTCAACCTTGTTGCCCTTTTGGGGTGAGGGTGTGCCGTACTGGGTTCGGCATGTAGGCGATGTGTTTTTAAAACGAGCGGGCTTTGACGTCACGCGCGGCCGCTGCATCTCGTCGTCGTGGGCTATGCAGACTGTTTGTTGTGTAGCGATGATATCCAGTTGGCGCGCCCAGCTGTAATTGTGTATTCCTACATCAGCGAGGTTTCGTGGTTAGACATTCACATCGAATCTTTCTCATTTCTATTTGAACCCTCAACCAGGTCATCTGCTCTCGGCTGACGGCACTCATCGGTTCAAGACTTCGTTGCTCTTCTATATGAGTGGCTGAATAAAGTTCTGCTCCAGGTATGTACAAGTTAACGGGTTCTAAAAATATTTTAACCCAAAAATATATTTTGTCTGTGTTTCAGCTTTAATTATAAACTATACCTTGTTTGTGTGCGTGTATATCAGTTTTCAATTTGGGCGTTAATGCAAATTAAAGATTAACTCAATATGGATGTGAATGTTGCGGGTCAAATTGATTTCAGTAAGGAAAATGATAATGCACATCTTGCACTCAGCTGTTTTTTTTGTGTCATTAATAATTGTGTGAATAACGTTCTCAATGAAATACTTAAAACGTAATTAGTGGTTGAATGAAATAAGGCACAGCTGGGGAGTTCAATCCAGATTAATACGAATAAGTGGTGATGTGTTTGTAGTGGCTGTTGAAGCATTAAAGTGTGTGTTAGCAATTTAATAATGATGGCGTATGTGGCGAGATCAGGTTCCTTATGACACCCTATACTACTCATTGCATGTCACAGGTGTTCGAACAAGGGCAAGATGGGTGTCAGGTGTTGACGACCAACTGTCCACCCTCCTGGCAGAGACGACCCTTAAGCCATGATATGCCGTCAGTCGAGATCCACGCTTTCAGACACACTTATGACGCTACTCTGCCCCAGGACTTCTTAGTGCAACCGATACACTACTGATCAGCCAAAGTATTACTTAAGTGCACCGGACGATCCAGGTGGGACCATTCTATTTATTTAATACTATCTCAACTACACTGTGAATTCACGGAAGCTCCCAGAAGCACACTCATGAGGTTTTTTTTTAACCGCTAAAATTTTGCACAAACTCTCATGTTTAGTTCTGTGACTACATGTGTGAACCTTACATAATTAAGTCTAATGAAATCTATTATATCTTCTTATAATGTGTAAGAAAATTACACACACACACATATCCACAGGCTCTGCTCTAAGTTCTACCTTTTATCGAATTAAAGCTATTCGAGAGTTAGTTATTTTCTGCATTCATGTCATGCGGTCATGGCAGAATTCCGGTCACAAAGGGGGCTGTCTGATGTCTTTATGTGTTGAAACTATTTTCATTATCACATACGCATATTGCTTATTATGATTAAAGTGGTGGTTGATTATTACTTTGAGTCTCTGGTTTGGTTGGGGGCACTTACATTTTCCGGTGCTAATTACTGTGACATATTAATGATCCGTAACTGAGATTTATCTAATGGCCTTGTTAATTATATATATATTTGTGTATTTATTTATTCTTGTTGAAAAGGTTTATTATGAGGGGTTTTGTACAGAAATGAGGGATGTGTGTCATTTATGTTGTGTATGTGCTTGTGTGTAATCTTCATTTTTTTTTTATTGGGGAATATGTTATAAATTATGATATCATAAATGTGCTTACTAAGTTACTAAAAGGCTAGCCTATTTAAATTCTTTTCTATACAACACTCAAGGATTAGTAATTTTCTATTTGACTTGTGAATAATATTCTTGCAACAATTAACTTGAACATAACATGGCAATTATCTATGCAATTTATGTTAAACTTAAATTCGCTCACATCTTATGCTGTAAAGAATATTAATATATGTATATATAATCCTGCAGTTAATTTTACTCATAGTTGAATCTATAACTTGTCATGTCATGTAAGAGTTACATGCTTAATAAAGTACACGCTTGTTTGTTAATAGACTTTTTCATTTGCAAGTCCTGTCATTCACCTGGGGGGACATGTCTGTAAATGTAACTTAGGCCTTTGCACACTTTTGCTTCCTCTAGGTTCTCCACCTAGTTCTAATATTATGTCTCTCCCCTTTACAAAAAAAAACTTAATAAAAATAAAATAAAATAAAAAAAAAAATTACAAAAAAATTTACAAAAAAAAACTTATAAAATAAAAGGGGGGTTTCATATTGAAGTTGCATTGCAGTGATATCAGTGCCTGTTTTGTTTATTTCGAATCAAGTTTGTTTTATCAGTACTAGTTATTGCGTTGTATTGGTGGAATTTTATGTATTGTGTTCCTTTCTGATCGACTGTTTACGGTTTGTGCGTCGTGGGCGTGGGGTTGTCTGTTGTATCTATGCACATCACGTTACTTTGTTATTCTATGAAGTAAACCTACAAAATGTAAATACAAAAGCAATAAGGTTTTATTTACACTACCTACACAAATTTTACTTATTATTATGTTATGTTTACTCCATCTCTATCGTTATAACGTACTAAAGAACGGATGAATTTAGAAAATGTTTCGCAAAAATGGTGTCATTATAGCATCCATTTTAAATTATTTTATCAAGTATCATACAGAATACGTTAAAATAAGCGTGTTTTACTCAAAACAAATTTCTCAAAAAAAACAAAAATCACCCAGCTTGGGGATCTGACAGATTGGAATTTTTTGCTCATATAGCACAAGTACATTATTATTATGTTAGGGGAATGGGGATTTATGTTACACTATTTTTTATTTCAGGGACAATACAAATATCCCATTTGTATTGAAACACTGTTTTAAAGATGTCAAAAAGGATGCTGGAAGTGAAATTAATATATCCGCTGTTTGCAAGCAATGCTCAAAAACATTGAAAGGAAGTCTTAATGCAACTACAAACTTCTTAAACCATATAAAAGTAAGTAGTGTTACTTAGCTTACACAAACATTATTTACTAAAGTAAATAAATAAAAATAATATTTTCCTTTATAATCTTAATTCTTGTAATATCCGAGTACTGAATTAATAGAATTAACTTGAAATTTAAATAAGGTAAAGGCACCAATAACGGAACAACTCCGTAGAAATATGTTAATTTAATATTTTCTAATTGTTTAATCGTTATAAAAAATTTTTTAAATTATTTTAACAATTATATAAGTGTAATAAGTACTTTACCAGTAGTAGTATTCAATTGTTAATCCTTAAAAATAATTAATAATTATTGCGTCTCAGCTGTTTTGCTGAAAATCATTGATTTCTAGCAGTGTCACGTCCAACGGAGAAGTACTTTGATTCATTAATAAAATTATTTTTAAATTATTAATATTAAAACTTTTTATTTTATCTGTACTGCAAAGAGTTATATTTTCACAAAATAATTTTTTTTTAATAATATTATTACATTGAAATTAAATTAAGGGGTGTTCGAATATTGGTGTAGCTGAACAGGTTATTCACCAATTTATGTACATATTTAAAAACATAAATCTTTGAGGTTATAACCTCAAAAAAAAAATTTACATTTAATATTTTTATTTAAATAATTACTTTTGGTGATTTTATTTGTTAATTTTATAAAAATAATTGTGCTATTAATATTTTTTCATAATAATATTTTTCGATAAGAAAAAAAAACCTTGAAATATATAAGCTATATTTAAAATTTTTTAATAAATACTAGTCTTCATAATGACTGCGTGTTTTAATTATTTATATTGCATCAATTAATTTATATGTAATATTGTATTACTTTTAATAAGTAAAAAATATTATTATAATCATAATTAATACTATAATTACAACAAATAACATTTAAAAAAAATATAAACTAATCCTGCAGCAAGTAATTGGTGCAATTAGTGTTTCATAATTGGATACAGCTGTTCCGTTATTGGCGATTTGGGCTGTTTTAAATTTAATTATAAATTTAATAATAATTTGTTAAATAATTATAATAAATACTAATATATTTAAAAAGTTTGAATGTTTGGTAATTGAAAAATCCATGATTCATTTTCTCTTGCCTCATAATTATTATTTTATTATTAATTTAAAGTTGTGAAAATCCTTAAGTGTTCCATAATTGGTGCCTTTACCTTAATAATAAATATGTTTTTTCAGCGAAAAGGTCATGGTGATTTATTCAAAGAATATGAGGAACTCAAATCTCAACAAACAAAGAAGAGGAAATGTGGTGTTACAGATTCAGATGATGATAGAGCAAGTACATAAAAAAAAATGAAACAAACAACTCTGTCGAATACCTTACCAAAGTCTATTAATTTAGACAAGTTGATTGTGAATTTTGTGGTTGATACAATGTCACCAATATCAGTTGTGGAAAATGCTTATTTTAGGGCTCTAATTGAAGGAGCTCAACAATTATCACACCCTCCTAAAATTATGTGCCGCCGTACATGTATTAAAAAAATTGCTGAAAGATTTACTGAATATAAGGAAAATCTAAAAAATAAATTAAAAAAATGTGGAATATGTTTGCACCACAGCTGATATTTGGTCATCATCTAAGAGAAGTTATCTAGGATCTAGGTATGACTGTGCATTGGCTTGATTCCAACACATTTGAAAGGAAAAGTGCTACTCTTGCCTGTAGGAGATTTAAAGGATCTCATACTTTCTACAAAGTAGCAGAACTGATCATTGATATACATTCTGAATATGATTTGAGGTTGGCAAAAATAACAAAAACTGTAACTGATAATGGCTCCAATATGGTCAAAGCTTTTAAAGTATATGGGAAACCCGATTTGGAAACAGACACAAGTGATGGAAATTTACCTAATAATGAAAATACTGAAATGAACGAAAATGAAGATAACCATAATGATAATGATGATGATTATGATGAGGATGGGGTATTACTTTTGAAAGAATTTCCTGGATCTGATGAATTGTATGACATGTACCAACTACCTAACCATGAAAAATGTGCCACCCACACATTACATCTGATTCCTTCTTGTGATATTGATAAGGCCAGATGTCAAAATAATTCATACAGAAAACTGCATGATGCAGCAATGTCTAAATGCCATGCAGTTTGGAATTTGTGTTCCAGGTCGCCTAAAGCGTGTGAGATATATTTAGAATCTACAGGAAAATCTCCAACAAGTCCATGCCCAACACGATGGAATTCATATTATAACTGTATTATGGATCTTTTGACGGTTCAGGAGACTATAAATGAAGCTTTGAGAAAACTAGGTTTAGCAGTTTTTAAGGAGATTGAATTACAGTTCCTAATTGAATATACCAATTGCTCAAGGCCCATAGCTGAAGGTATCAGGAGTTTGGAAGGAGGTAATGAAACATTTTACGGATGCCTTCTACCTGAATTAATGCGAATGAAAAGAATACTAGACTCATTAAAAATGGATAATCCAGCATATTGTGGTGTGCTTAGATTGAATTACAGTTCCTAATTGAATATACCAATTGCTCAAGGCCCATAGCTGAAGGTATCAGGAGTTTGGAAGGAGATAAAGAAACATTTTACGGATGCCTTCTACCTGAATTAATGCAAATGAAAAGAATACTAGACTCATTAAAAATGGATAATCCAGCATATTGTGGTGTGCTTATAGATGTAATCAAGAAGAGTCTAGAAAAGTGTTTTGAAAAATGTTATTCATTCGAGGAGCTTAGATCTAAAGAAAGTGTGTTGTCATCTGTATCATATCCCTTTTTTAAACTGAAATGGGTGCCGAAAGGAAGTAGGGAGTTTGTGAAAGAATTGTTTGTTGCAGAAGTAAGAAAGACGAAAAATGAAGACATAAAAAAACCTAATCAGTATGAAAAAATAAGAGAAAAAACGAGTCATACTACATGTTTGTAGAGGATTCCGACTCTTCTGCAGCTAGTGACACGGCTAACACCACAATTGATTTAGAGACACTTCAATATTTGAAAGATGATGATACGAGTTTGGATTCACTAAACAAATACCCAAATATCAAAAAAGTGTTCCTAAAATTTAATACGTGCTTGCCAAGTTCTGCACCAGTAGAGCATTTATTTTCCTTTGGTGGCATGATCATGAGGCCTCATAGAAGAATGATGACTGATAATTTATTTGAACAAATTGTTGTGTTAAAGTCTGGATTATAATATACCTATATAAGTGCTCTTTTCAATTTGTCTATGAGGTCTCAAGGCCTCATGATCTTTATAAGCAATATTGATATCAATAAAGAAAACTGATAATTTGTCTTTATAAAAGCATTTTATTTGAAAAACGTATTTTAAAAATACCTATTTTGCATTTAATATTTGAATACAAAACGAAGAAACTATTTTGTATTTGCATTTGAAATGAAAAACACAAAAAGTATTTGTATTTTGTATTTAAATAGTTTTATCAAACCATTTTGTACATCTCTAGATAGCACCAAGGCATAACTATCTCGAAGAACACAGACGTATGAAGCTGTTATAGAACATTTTAGGGTATTTTTTGATCAAAGATTACCAACTGAAGCGAAAAAGAACGCTATAAAAAAACTGAAGGATATTTACAAAAATGACATTGATATTTCTAATTTTGACGATGAACTGGACCAGTTCTTACTATTTCTACAAGAAAACAAAGATACCATCAAAACCGCATCAGAAATTTATCGAGCAGCAAGAGAAATGTCTTCAACTTTTCCTAACGTAGAGATTATTTTGAAAACATTTTTAACAATACCGATATCAAATGCATCAGGTGAAAGATCTTTTTCAGTTTTGAAATGCATTAAAAACTATTTATGGAGTACAATGGGAGAAGACAGATTGAACAACATGGCCATATTATACATAGAACAAGAAATTTTGGACGAAATAGATACTGCAAAAATAATTGATAAATTTGCCAAAGAGAAAACAAGACGCAAATTCATATAGAAAACCTTTTTTAAGCACTCAGGTAACTTAGTTACTGTTAAATTTTTTGAATAAATTTCTGATTTTTCTTGAAACATTGAGTTTTATTATTAGCTACATATTGCTGGTTTAAGCAAGTCATTAAAAGTCGAATACTGAAATCTTTCCGAAAAAGCCATCACTTCCTTACACTATTTTTTTGTTTTGGGGCTTGGGTCTAAGGGCCTCAAAATTTTTACTGCCAGGGGCCTCCAATCGGCTTAATCCGCCTCTGAACAACAGCTAAATTTTCTGACAAAACTGCATTACTAGATACCAGTAACAGTACGGAAGCTACATGTAACAGTTAATAGTGTTACTACAGTAGATAGGTGTATTAAATTGAATGAGGCAAAATCTGTTCATATCAACTTCGCCAACAGGAAAATAAGAGTACTTACCAATTGTAATCAATCAGCAAATAATTTCATGTGTAAACTCGGCAAAGTAATAGGGTAAGACTCTAAAGACGTTAAGCTTAGATGAGAAGAACTTTTCAAGAAGAAATGTGGAGAACTTGGAATAAAATTCAAGAAAATGTAGTCGCTACTACTTGAAAGATATTTTGAACTATCATGCACAACAAAACTGTAACTGTACAAACAAGTTTTGAAACCAGTGTGGGTTTATGTTGTGCAGCTTTTGGGTTGTAGACAGAAATCTAACATTAAAATAATTCACACTCTTTCAAAATAAAGTGCTTCACAGTATTTTCGATCCAATATGGTATATAAGAAATGATGACATCCCTCGAGATCAGACAATTTCTAAGGTTACTGATAAAATTAAAAACAGTTTGCAGTTAAATATGAACAAAAACTTAATAAACATAATAATAATGAAGTATTACAACTGCTTCATTATCCTAGACTTGTTCAGCAATTGTGGAGACTGAAATCGTTTCAATTGGTGTAAGCAAGTGAAGTGATTGAAGAAATATCTGCACATGAATAACGTGCAAGGTACAGTGAGGAGTGCCCCCCAAATGGGGGCACTGCTAACATACTTATTAGAATTGCTTGATAGGCTGTCACTACCAGTTGCAATATAAATCAATTGAAAAACATCTAGTGTAGTTGTTCTGCTGCCATCAATCTCCTTTATACTGTTATGGTATTTCTAATCTTTTCTCTTCTAGAGGTACCAACCAGTAATCCACTTCAATCTATCCTTGATATGTTGTGTGCTCATTGTCCACACCTCTATTTAAATCGGATATTTTGATCTGTTGCTAATACTTCTGTTCCTTAGCACTGAACGTGTCTATTATTTTTCTGTCACTACTTATTCTCTTTATTATTTCTTTATTCTATGTTTTGTCCTTTTCACTTACTAACCCCAGATAGTAAACATTTTCCAACTTTTTGAATTTTTCTGCAATGATGTAGAGTTTAACAGGATCATTTATGAAATATATTTTATTGAAATAAATAATATTCATAATTTGTGATTATGGTCTCCAAGTCGCGTTATTGAAATAAAACTTATAGTTTTACCTTATTTCCTTTCCATCTTGCGACTTCGTTATATGTCATACACGACATGTTTCGGGAAACATGTTCCCATCTTCAGGTTTAAAAACTGTTCGTTCTCACATGAAGAACTTGTCAACGTAAATAAAAACTTTTACTAACATAATTAAAAACACACTACATTAATAACGTACCGCGCAAAGAATCAATGCGCACTGTTCGGGTTCATAATCGCAACTGTTGATTTCTCATTCGTCTATAATCTGATAAACATGTTGTAACGCAGTATTGTACAAGCTGTTCGAGTTAAACGACAATTGATCGTTGAGCACTAGGTTTTTTTGTGTTCTCGATGCTTTGTAGATTTCGAATTCTTCTAAAGCGCTCATAATTCGTCCTTTGTTGCAAATATGTAATGGTTTCAAATTTTTGGCGCAACTAGTGTATCTGTGGTTATTGTTAATCAAATGTAACGCGAAGTTGGAGGCAGTATATCTAATGCTGCCCTTCGGTATGTGTTTACGAAATCTATCTTTAAATTTTCTCCCTGTCTGGCCAATGTAAAACATGTCACAATCATCGCACACAATTTTATACACACCCGAGTTATTTTCAAGTTCTGAATGTTTATTACGTCTGAAGAAATTCCGCAAGTTATTCGTGGTTTTAAAAAATACATTAATGTTTAGTTTTTTAAATACGTTTTTTATAATGTGTGGAAGAAGATTAGTATATTCAGTCGCGATGAAAGCGTTCTCTGTATTATTGGGATTCTCCATTACCTGATCATATTTCCGAGAAGTGGTCATGATTCGTGAAAGAACTTCCAGAAATAGAAAAGCTAAGGATACCACGTTTCATATCCTTAGCAACTGCAGTCAATATCCAGCTTCATGGATTTTCAGATGGAAGTGAATCCGGATATGCAGCTTGTGTCTTCCTGCACACAGAAGACGCAGAAGGAGATGTCAACATACGACTGCTGATCACAAAATCAAGAGTAGCTCCACTGAAGCGTGTGACTATTCCCCGCTTGGAACTTTGTGGTGCGCACATGTTAGCCAAATTGCTACATTACTGTACAGAACAGCTTTCACAACATCACAAGATTGACAACATTTCAGCATGGTGCGACTCTACAGTAGTTCTATCTTGGATACGCACTCTATCTTTTCGTCTCAAGGTGTATGTTGCTAATCGTGTGGCACAAATACAAGACTTAGCTTCACCGCACATCTGGAAATATGTTTCAACTGTTGACAATCCTGCTGATTGTGCTTCTCGAGGCTTGACACCCACGGTTCTGATGAAACATAGCCAGTGGTGGCTAGGACCACCATGGCTCGCTAAACCAACGCAGACCTGGCCACAATCTATCCTTCATCCAATTTCGGAGGAGTCTATTCCCAAAATGAAACCAAATGTGCTTAATCTTATGATGACCACAAAAGAAGTCCCAACATTTGGATTTCTTACAAAGTTTTCTTCTTGGAAGACTCTTCTTCATGTAATGGCTTATGTCCTTCGCTTTATAACCCGTTTGAAATTTAAAACCACCATAAGTGGATCATTTACAGTAACTGAATTAAATAACGCCTGTAACCGCATTTGCTGGCTCATTCAGAGACTTCACTTTGCAGAAGACATAGATCTACTCTCCAAGAAAAGGACATGCTCAAACCGCATCCAACGTCTAGCACCCTTTATTGATGATGCAGGAATAGTCCGTGTCGGAGGTCGACTGAAGAACTCTGCGCTTACTTACAATGCCAAACATCCTATTCGTCTGCCAAAAAATCATGTCGCTATTCATTTACTCATCGATTACTATCATGGCATGTACCTGCACGCTGGTCCCCAGTTCCTCCAAGCAACACTATCTCAACGCTTTTGGATCCTCTCCACCCGCAGTGTTATACGCTCAAGAATATTTAAATGCGTACGATGTTTTCGTACAAAATCAACAAACACGTCTCCGCTCATGGGTGATCTACGAGCTGGTCGTGTTACCCCTACTCGTTGTTTCAACGCTTCTGGAGTTGATTATGCTGGCCCTTACACGGTCAAGTTTTTTATACTTCGCAGGATACAGCCTATAAAGGTGTACCTCTGCCTGTTCATCTATTTTGCAACAAAAGCTGTATACTTGGAAGTGGTTACTGATTTAACTACAGACGCCTTCATTGCAGCCCTTACGAGATTCATCTCTAGGAGAGGTCTTGTATCAGACCTGTACTCTGATTGTGGGACTAATTTCATAGGAGCTGCTTCTTCGCTCAAAAGATGTTTTCAAGATCTCATGAAGCAACCAGAGATGCAAGATTTTGCTACGAACAACAGTATCACATTCCATTTCATTCCTCTGCGTGCACCTCACCAAGGTGGACTTTGGGAACGTGCCATTAAAGGTGCAAAATATCATCTCACCAGAGTCATAGGTGAACACATTTTAACGTACGAAGAATTTACCACCTTAGTTGTGCGTGTTGAAGCTATCCTTAATTCGAGGCCGATAGCTCCTCTCTTGAATGACCCTTCAGATCTTCAACCTCTTACACCAGGACATTTACAACAGGATATTTTCAATAGGCTTAATGCCCTGATCGAACCTCAACTAACTAATGCACCACTTAATCACATAAAATGCTGGAAATTGGTTCAAGCCTTCACACAACATCTCTGGAAAAGATGGCAAATGGAGTACCTCCACACACTTCAAGAACAGTCCAAATGGATCAGACCTCAAGAAAATCTCAAAATAGGAGATTTAGTCGTTATTCATGAAACGAACCTGCCACCCCTCAAGTGGAAGCTCGGGAGAGTCATCTCAGTATCTCCAGGGAATGATGGAGTGGTACGTGTCGTCAACATGAAGACTGCCGGTGGAACCTTGACCTGTCCTTCTGTTAAGGTATCCCGTCTTCCCATTTACTAAAATCCTTGACCAGTCAATTGGCTACTGCCCCTTATAATTTAGTTTTATTATACTCTTCCAAAGGATCAAATTTGTTCTTATGTTCTTTTAATGTTTCTTGTTGAACCAGTTGGTTCAAAGGGGCTGGTATGTCAGATATTTTATTTTCATAACAATAATAAAACTCCCCCTATCTCTACTTCATTAGTTCTCTAATAGAGTGCACTCCCATTAACTGTTTCAAAGTACAATTCACCTAGTAATCAACAGTCATAATTAGACCGTTTTCTTTCCTGTAATGTAAGGAATATCGTGCAGTTCAGTTCTTTTTGGTTTATACACGTATACACGCAAGAATAGAAAGACTATTCACCGCTATTGTTATTTTACTCCGCTTATTATAATATAAAACTCCGCTTATTTCATGTGTTTATTTTATGTGTTTAACGTTTATTAGAATATTATTGTGAAGTTTAGGACTGCCTAAAAAATCACCAAAGTGTTGCTTACAACGGGACATTTACAACGCACAAGGACAAGGTCAGTAAACACTTAATATTTATGCATTGTTGACTACATGAGAATAAATCCTTTTAACTATTTAGTTTTACAATATACAGTCCACTGCTAATAAAAAAGAACCCCACAATCACAGTCTTCATTAACATATATTAAACAATTAAAATAAACCATGTTCAATCAAGTCTTTCTTAAAAATCTTATGTTTCTTGGTACTTTTTATTAATATAATCAAAGTATATTTATGTTACAAGGGCATGGTAAAAATGTCATGTAACATAATACCCCCCCCCCCCAGAAAACAGGTTATTTTAGTAATAAATAGATTGCTCAAATAAGCTGATTGACTTCACCATTACTTTTTTCAATTTCCATAATATTTTTTTATTTCGGCTTGATTATATATGCCCTTTACTTTGTTAGTTTCTGTGTTGGATAATTCATAAGTATTATTATTGTTATCCTTGGTTATTTTATATGGTCCTGTATATAACAATAATAACTTTTTAGTTATTCCTTCTACAGAACTTGGTAAATGTCTATTTTTTAACAAAACCTTTTCGCCCATAGAGTATTTTAAAATTCTGTTATTATCTCTTTCTTCTTTTCTATTCTGTAGTTCAGCTTTGTGCAACACTCGATTATATATTTCGATAATAGCTAACTCTTTCTCTTCCATAAAAGGGAATTCAATTAAAGATGTTATTTCCCTAGGTGGTGGTCGGTTAAACATGACTTGGTATGGACTGGCTCCTATGGTTTCGTGGTAAGCTAGGTTGAGGAATGTTTCGGCAGCTTCAACATATTTGCTCCAGTCCCTATGTTCTTCGTGACAATATGTCCTCAGAATCCTACCTACTTCACGGAGAACTCGTCCTGCAGGGTTACTTTTGGGATGATACACCGAAGTCTTATAAGTTCTGATTCCCCTATTTAATAATTCCTTTTTCCACTTTTTTCCTTTAAATTGAGTACCGTGGTCGGTCACTATAGTCTCTGGTTTACCCACCCCAGGAATGTATTTCGTTATGATTATGCCCAGAATTTTACGAGTCGTAGCTTTGCTTATAGGGTATAATTTTGAAAATTTTGAAAAATGATCAAATATTATTACAATATATTTGAACTTACTTCTTCCCCCACTCTTAGGAAATGGACCACATTGTCTAAAAATATCTTTTCCAAATTATGGCTCGAAGTGATGGTTATCATAGCGCCATCCTTCCTTTCATTATTCGTTTTTACCATTTGGCAGATTGTGCATTTTCTAACAGTTTGCCTTACTTTCTTGTTGATCCCCTTTATGTAGACATGTTCACTTAATGCTTTTACAACTTTAAGGGGTCCCATGTGTCCATATCTTATATGATAGTCTATGATTATTGATGATTCAACACTCTTGGGAATATATAATTTCCATTCCTGTTTTCAGGAATTTGGACATGTAAACATTAAATTATTATGGATACAATAGAATGCGAAAATTGTGGGGTCATTGCTTGCCAATCTTTCTTTAATTACCTTTAGTTTGATATCTATATTCTGATGAACTTCTATCTGTTTCAACACTTCTTCTAAATCTTCTCTTGATTTCAGTATGTGATACACTCTTCCAATGTTTTCTTTTTCTACTTCGTAAGTTCCGTTTCCAATATTAATTCTGGATAATCCATCAGCCACAATATTTTGTTTCCCAGGTACATACTCCCAATTTATATGGTACTCTTGTAATATCAAAATCCATCTTGTTAGTCGACCATGATTTAGTTTACATCTTTTTAGGAAAGATATGGATTTATGATTCGACCTTACTGTTATTTGATATCCTAAAATATAGGTACGGAACTTTAAGCATGCAAACACCACACTGAGGAGTTCTTTTTCTGTAACTGTATAATTTATTTCGCAAGCACTCAAAACTCTACTAGCAAAACTGATCACTAAATGGTTTCCTACTTCATCTTCTTGATATAATTCAACTCACATTACTTGCATCACAATGTAAATAGAACCTCTGGTTAAAATCTGGGTGGTGTAACATAACACTATTTAGGAACTTAGTCTTGATTAAATTAAAGTTATCTTCTTCAGCCTTACCCCATTTCCATTTGTTCTTGGTTGAAAGTAGATTTTGAAATTTAGTAGTCAATTCGGAATAATTTTGTTGGAATTTGCGATAATAATTACAAATCCCTAGAAACGATTGTAATTGTTTGATGTTTCTGGGTCTTGGAAAATTTTGGATAACTTCTACTTTCTCAGGCGACGGTGTGATACCAGTTTCAGAGAGTATAAACCCAAGAAATTGTAATTCCTGATTTATGAATTTAGATTTATTTAACTTCAGTGTAATATTATTTTGTTGGAGTTTCCTGAGTACAATTTCAATATGATCACAGTGTTCATTCCATGTTTTAGAGGTAATAAGAATATCATCTACATATACTGTTGCGAACTCTAACGCTTCTTTTCCTAATATCTGGTCCATGCACTGGATAAAAATGGTGACAGAATTAACCAACCCGAAAGGTAAGCGTTTAAATTAGTAGTTTCTTCCTTCGAAGATGAAGGCAACATACTGGCGACTGTCCGGGTGTAACTCTATTTGCCAGTATCCGCAAACAGCATAATCTTACAACCATGGAATTTCTTCATAGTTTCTTCTATCTCTATTGGAGATGTGCGATCAGTAATTATAATTTTATTTATTTCCCGCGCATCAAGGCACAGCCATACTTGTCCATCTTTTTTAGGAATTGCCACAATGGGACTGGTATATGGGGAACTACTTTGTTCTATAATATCTTCTTGAATCATCCTTGCTATTTCTTTTCTAACTGCCTCTTTTAACGATTGAGCAATAGGATACGATTTCTTATTGAAATTAACAGAGTCATGAAATTTTAATCGGCATATAAAATTCTTCGCCTTTCCAGGAGAATCGGAAAATACATTACGATAAGTTTTATATATTTCTATTAATTTTTTCTTCTGTTCCACACTGATTGCCTCGGTATACCCCTTTCCTTGAAACGACAATATTTCCTGCATTTTTTCCTGCCATAATGCTGATTCTGTTACGATCTCTTTATCTCCTATGGGTGTCCTTATTATTTCCCTAACGTGGTATGAGTTTCTGTACTGAGGGGCTATTGAGCTTCCTATTATCTCAGCAGTCCATTCATAACCTTCTGAGCTCAGTGTCATTTTTCCACTGGCTAAATTAATAATCGCATAGTGACGCCTTAGCGTATCACAACCTATCAACACCTTAAAAGGTAACCCTTGGGCCACCAGAAACACCATAGGAATTCCTACTCCCATACTCATAACATTCAGACTTACTTGCTGTTTTATTGTCTTGTTTTGTTTGCCAGTCGCTCCTACAAAAGCAATATTATTAATAGGCAATGTGGATATTTTTTCCGTACTCAACTCCTGTATTCTGTTCAGGTCTAATCTATCTATTAAAGAAATGTTTGCTCCTGTATCAATCATAACTTCAGTTAGCACCCCATGTAATTCTACCTTGATGTATACTATATCCTCATTCGGTTTATCTTCTTCCATGGTAATCTCTTCCAATAAATCTCTCTGTATATTTTTTAAATAAAAGTTTCTTATCACGGTTATTGGTTCTTTATTATTATTATTAGGGTTTATATCTCTCCTCAGCCCTGAGTCCGCTCGCAGTGATGGGCCGTCCAATGTTCTCACTGCGGCCTCTCGTTTTCCCTATTTACATCACTGTTGATTGGTTGAACTTGTTCGTTGGTGTTTTGGTTTCCAGAGGGTGTCTCCCTTCTTCTATCCCAGCTTCTGGATCTCTGATAGACGTCTCCGTTATCATTCCATTGTCTCCTATTGTCATTATCTCTTCCATATCGTCTGTCATAATTTCTGTCATTGTTAAAATTCTGACGTCTTCCTTGAAATCGCCTGTTATTCGGATTTCTATTATATCCATCCGTCCGTACATGGTTTATTGGCTGTCGATTGTCGTGTGGTTGTTCCTTGTTCCTATCATTCCAATCCTCAGTTCTTCTTCGACTCCTGTAATAATAATTTTCCCTCTCAAAACCTTCTAAGAGAGCCTCCATCTCTCCAATAGTTTTTATTTGTCCACACCGACGAGCCCGTACAATGTCTTCTCCAAAATGATATGACAATTTGGCTATTAGACACTCCTCAGGGATTTTTGGTTGTAAATGTCGAGCCATCCAGACTTCATCCAGAAAATAAGCAGTCATTGTCTGTCCTCTTCCAGCATCATATCTGCCAGTGCTCAAATTGCCCTAACTATATTTTGGATAGACTCAGACCAATACTTTATTTTAAAAATTTGTTTAAATTCATTATAATTGGTAATTTCATTTCTTACTGCCTTCCACCAGTTATCATTAATATTTTTAAAACTATCATCAAGAAGATTCTTTATTATTTGCCAACGACTTTCTTTGGTCTTATTTAAACCTTCTTATAGCCTTTCCAGAAATTCTAGAGGGTTCTGACGATATTCTTTAAAATTTATCACTTCTTTATTTTCTCCGATTAGGTTAGGTATATAGTTTATCGGTCTAAGTTTTAGTACCTCTATCTCTTCCTTAAGGTCGTTTATATCCTTCTGTTGAATTTCCTCTATTTTCTCCCTGTTGTTGGTAACTTGATTTTGTACCTGTATTATCTTGGTTTCTGCCTGATTGTATTGTTCCCCTATCTTATTTTGTAGTATCTCTAATTGTTCCTGAGTATCTTTGTGAAGTATAACAATACTGGTTTTACTGTTATCTTCCACTTCAATTATTTTGTTTATCAACTCTTCGCGCAATTGGCTTAAATTTTCCTCGGTTTTCTCAACCTTCTGGTTAGTTTCTGTAATTCTATTCCTTATTTCATCTTTATACTCTTCTAACTACTGTTTTAATTCCTCTTTATTTTTCTCACTCTCTTCCTTCAACAGTCCTTTTAATTCTTCATTACTTTGTCTAATATCCTCCTTCAACTGTTGTTGTAATGTTTCATTATTACTTTCGATTTGCATCTTTAATTCTTCATTATTCTTCTCATTATTTTCTTTCATTTGTTTTAATGTTTCATTACTGCTTTCGATTTTTATATTCAATTCCTCACTATTTTGTTTCAAAGTTTCATTATTATCTTTCATTTGTTTTAATGTTTCATTATTACAGTCCATTTTCTTGTCCATTTTTTCCATACCCTCTTTCATTTGTTTCTTTAATTCCTCATTATTTTTATCCCTTTTCTCATTATCCTCTTTACTCTGTTTTTTCAAAGCTTCCTGTAGCATTTCCATTAGGTTATTCATGTTGATACCTTCGTTTGTTTTGTTCGGTTCTTGTTTGTCCCCTTGGGCATCCCTTACCACCGTTTCCATTTCTTCCGTCGCTGTTACTGGGGTATTTCTTCCCATTACTTCCACTTCTTCAATTGTTGTTGCTTCCTGGTCTTCTATATTTAACTCTATCTTTTCTTCTTCCACACGTTTCCGTGACGTTGCTCTTCTCCTTGACATCCCTGTTGTTTCCGTAGCCACCACTAGAGTAGAAATCACTGTAAAACTCACAATAAGAATACAAAGTTATTCTATCTCTAGCCTCACTAGTTGAGCTCCAATTTGTAACATCCAGTATCGAATCTACGGGTTATTTATCAGAATTTGTACCTTGTTTAAGTTGGTTATTATTTGTGTATACTTTGTTAATGTTTTAAAGGATGAGTATCTGTTCAGGGGAATGTTTGTTGAGCGCCAATTTGCAATCACCGGTTGCAAATAAAATTTATTTGTAAAATATCAATTATAAATTTTTATTAAAAAAAATTTTAATAATATATGGTTTCTTTATCAGCTGTAATTAAATCTCTTTTAATCTTTTCTTTCAGCAATAAATGTGATAACTTGTGCTCATCAAAACAGATTTTAAAAATCTGCCATGACTTTCAAACGATGAGTGTTGCCAACTTAATCTAATTACTGAAGTCAATTCACAGTACCAGATATCTTGTTTAGTGTATCATACCCATTTTGTATTCATGAAATAAAGAAACGAATAAACCTTTTTCTGTATTTTGTAAACTCAAATCCTTTATTTATTCTTTAACTTGTTTTAAATGTCAAATATAATTCTTAACAAAGTTTGGCCAGCTGTATTTTAATATGTTCAGAGTGGCAGCAGTAACTCCTTACCTCAGGGCATAAACATTTCATATTTTATATTTAATGAATAAAATACAAATATAAGGTGTTAAGTTAGGTCCTTTTGGCTACAGTATAAACAACAGTTTTTGCAGGGAAAGTACCAAAATATATGTGATTATAAATAGTTACAATGTGCCTTAACAGGATTATATAATTAGTGTAACAAAGTTCAGTGTTTAGGTTATGTTATTAAAATGTTTTTTAGACTTAATTCGCTTTAGATTATAGTAACACTATACATCAATGGTTTTTATGCTTATGGTAATACTATTCATTAATATTGTTCTCAGTGGAAGTTCAAAAATGGTTTTTATGAAAAGTGTACTCAATGTCTTTGAAACCTATAGTCTAGGCTTAACAGGGAATGGTTCAGATTAATTTTATATCAAAAATACTTCTCTTCCTGTGTCATTTGATTCAATTTCTTCAGAGATATCCTGGTTTAATTCTGTAGAGTCCTGTAGCACTTCCTTCTTCTATTTTAATCTTGATGAGGATAATTATTTAATTGTTTTATTTAGATGCACTGGTATAAAATGTCTCATAACTTAACTTTTGTCACTATGTGATGTTTAATTCAACCTTTCTTCATTCAGATCCAATAATACCATCCCATTTTATTTTATTAACATATTAGTTGCTAAGGCCTATATCAGCTATCTCCTTGGTTTCCAATGTAACAGTTTTATGTCACCCTGGTGACATCATAATAATAATATAAACAAACTTTTACTATTTTATGTCATTTTCTTTAAAAGGATATACCTTTTTTATAAGAGCTTTAATCTTCACTTTATTGGTTTCTTTGATCTTCTGATGAAACACTGATCATTTTGACACCACTTGTGACTATCTTCTGTTCATATTTCTTGAGTTATTAATTTACACTTTTTATTCTATTTGTTCCAAACTTATTTATTATTATTTCTTTTTGTACTTTTCACTTTCTTACATTTATTTGACACATTTAGTAATCCTTTAACATAACCTGACATTGTTTCATTATTATTTTAATAGAAATTCTTATTCATATAACTTAACTGACTAAGCTAAATATGCCTTGTTTTACAAAAATCTATGACTATTATTTTGGTACTTTCTTGTTAAGAAAAACATTAGTGTTATTAACACTATCATATATAATATTAATTAATATGACCCAAACTAAATTACTAATAACTATTAGTAATATATTATAATCCCCCTTAACTGACTGTATTTATAAATTTACAGTCTACACAAATAAAACAAAATTCTATAAGTAAGTTCATTAACAGTGTCCTTCTTACTTATCATCATTGACATCATTTTAACTATGATAAACACAACTATCACAGTCTTCATTAACATATATTAAACAATTAAAATAAACCATGTTCAATCAAGTCTTTCTTAAAAATCTTATGTTTCTTGGTACTTTTTATTAATATAATCAAAGTATATTTATGTTACAAGGGCATGGTAAAAATGTCATGTAACAATATATATTTTGTAATAATACGGTGAGTCCGCCTCTTTCTAGCCCCGCGATGGAAGCCAAATTTGTAATAATACTTTGAGTGGTGGGAATAATAAAATAAATATCGATGTATGTTGATTGTGCTCTCCTGTAAGCCCCACTGGTTGTGCTAGCTGAATTTGTAATAAATACCGTGAGTTTCAATGTAAGAATGTGTGTAGTACGTAGCTATTATCTTCTTGTCTTCTAAGCTCTCACTGTTGATCTTCGCTTTTGTAATACAACCATACTATAATTGTAATTGTATAGTGTTCTGGTATAATATTACCCAGAATAATTTTTATGGTGTGTATGTGTAGTAGTGACGTTCCGCTCTGGGAAGCGTCGATTTGGTAAAGTTCCTGGTCTTTGTTATTATCAAATAAACTCAGTGTATTTTGCGGTGTAGCAAATTGAAATAAAATATAAATTTAAAATTTATATTTATAAAAAAAAAATAATTTCGGAAAAAATATTTTCGGGGTATTTATGTGCTTAATATTTAGGAATAAATTGAGGTTGTGGATCGTAATTATAATTATAATAGTAAGGTGTTTAATTTGGTAATAAATTTCTGTTCGGTAAATTTGTTAAAAAGATAATCCAATTAACTTCAAGTTAGGCGAAAACGGCTCTCTTCTTCTTACTCTTGAAATGTTGTAGTTTCGCCTATACTGCCTTTAAAGATTATCTATTTTTCTTGGTTAATTAATGATTATGTCCTTTTATAAGAGAAATCAACTCCAATTTACCAAAAAACAAACAAAAACGTTTATTAAACACAATAATAAGGTTGGTCGATTAATTAATCGAGGTTACAAAGCCATATCGACTCGCTCAGGGTCGGTCGATATTAGAAGTTTTACAGTTGTATTATTTAAACAGGTTCTTTGAGCGGTTATTTATATAAAAAGCCAGAGAAGGTCAGGGACATGAAAGTATAACACTTACAATTCAAAAAATGTCTTAAATTTAAACAATATAATGGTAATTATTAATAATAAAAGTTTATATATAATTTTGTTCAAACCAGAAAGCAGTCTAGTCGTGTCTTATTACGGTGACGAAACTGGATCAGAATGGCCGCCTGACGCATGCGCGTTGATAGCTTCTAATGTAAACAAAGTGCTGGTTGAGATAATATGGCCTTTCTTCGGTTAAATGTTCTTCGCTACGGTATATGATCTTCTGGGGTATAGTTTATTGTCACTGGTGTATCATGGAATAGTTCACTTTGTGTAAAAATGTTGTTAAATGGGTATATCTACCGATGTTTGTGCGTGTCAGTTAACCTCGAATTTTCACTTGGTGTTTGATGCGATTTCAGTGTTATTTCATGTAATTAGTTATATGTGATTTCGTTTATAGGTGTTATGTAGTTCATGGGTCAACTTCACCACTTCACTTTCATTAAAATAGTTAAAAATTTAGTTTTACATAAAATGATTCAGAACTCCGTTGTAACATAACGGCCATTAAAGGTTGGTTCAATCAAATATTCACAAGAAGTGCTCTCTTCGAGGTATAATAATGAACTGTCTGTATTTCCTTCATCTCATGAAAATCTTAGCCTATATAATATATCTCATACATTGTTTCAAATTGCCATAACTTCCGATACACTTTAAAAATGTACATTATGTTCATAAAATAAATTCGTTATTAGTTAACTGTTTGAAATATAAAATACATATTCGTTTTCACTATTCTATTCTACTTATTTTGATAGTAATTAAGTTAGTATTACAAAGTTTTATCTGAAAATTATATTTCTTATAATTTTTTGGGAGGTAGGCCTAAAATTATACTTCCTGTCTCCTATGTAAATAATAGCCATTTTCCCTAATATAATTATTATTCTATTAAATCTGAAATTTGTATAATTATCAATTCTCACTTATTTTATTGCAATTTAGTATACTAATGATGGTTTTTTAATATAATTCATTTGTATATGACTCCCCTTAGGATAATGTCTGTGAATCTATTTCAGTTTTAATGGTATCTTATTAGACAATTAAATAATTTTACTCATATAATGACCATATCTCTAGAAAGCCTTATTTACATAGTATTTAATATGTTGAGTTTATCTTGCCTAAATATTGTCATTTTATCTGGTTTAGAAGACTAGGTTTGTTAATTATTCTGCAGTTTAAATTTATTCTTTGGCCTAGATCTGATGTGTGGCTAATTTCCAAATGTTTTACTAATATAATTATTTTATTTCCTTCTCTGACTTCTGATTCTGATATATTTGATTAAAAATTAGTTCTTTGAGCTGGCATAACAGTAATTATAGATTATACAATTAAAATATAACACCTAGATATATAAAACTGGTGTTCTGAATAACATTGTTTTGGTATATCACCTAATAACATAATAAAAAGTATTTCTACAACATTGGAATGATATCTATTTTTAGATAGTGCATTCCTAAATTAAAATGAACAATAAAATAACAATTATAATACTAATATTTCTTATGACTAATCCTTACTTATCTAAATGTTATATGTAATAGGAACCTAACATCCTGGTTCCATATATAATTGTTAACACCTTCTATAAACTTCATCATAAACAGTTTGTTCTGTAATTCCCCATTTTATAAGATTTATGCCCCCTCTTAAAGTATAACCCTGGCTATCTAAGTTATATTCCATTCTATGGAATGTTCATACAGCTTTAGTAGCCTTTTATTAGTAACATTACTATTTCATTATCAAAGTAGACACTGTTCATAAAACTTAAAGTTTGTTACTTTGTACTGTAACTCATGCACCTTTTTAAAGTTTATTATTTATAATTTGATCACTTGCACTTGTCTATGGTGAATTATCAATATATTTACTAGTCTTTCTCTAGTTTTTAACATGAAATATTCAACCATGGGGGAACTGTGAAGATTTGTTTCTACAAACTAAACAATAACTTTTTGAATGCACTAATATTTAATACTACTAACACTTTTAGTTTTTTGTCAGTTTTACAGTGATATGGTTTTTTAGGGTGTTATACTTTCTCTTTGGACATTCATTGATTTTGGGGTTTTTTGGGGTTCTATCCCTATGGGGTTTTTGTTTTATATGGGTCGTCTTAATTATTCTTCTTTCTTCCTTCTTCAGTAGATTTGGTTTTGGATTATTCTTCTTTCTTCTTTCTTCAGTAGTAGTAGTTTTGGTTTTCTTCCTTCTTCTCTCTTCAGTAGCTTTGATTGTTCTTCTTTCTTCTTTCTTCAGTAGTTTTAATTAGTCTTCTTTCTTCTTTCTTCAGTAGTAGTAGTTTTAATTAGTCTTCTTTCTTCTTTGATTTTAATTATTCTTCTTTCTTCTGTCTTCAGTAGCTTTGATTGTTCTTCTTTCTTCCTTCTTCTGTAGTAGTAGTTATAATTAGTCTTCTTTCTTCTTTGGTTTTAATTATTCTTCTTTCTTCTGTCTTCAGTAGCTTTGATTGTTCTTCTTTCTTCCTTCTTCAGTAGTAGTAGTTTTAATTAGTCTTCTTTCTTCTTTCTTCAGTAGTGGTAGTTTTGGGTTATTCTTCTTTCTTCTTTCTTCTGTCTTCAGTAGTTTTGATTGTTCTTCTTTCTTCCTTCTTCTGTAGTAGTAGTTATAATTAGTCTTCTTTCTTCTTTGGTTTTAATTATTCTTCTTTCTTCAGTCTTCAGTAGCTTTGATTGTTCTTCTTTCTTCATTGTTCAGTAGTTTTAATTTTAATTAGTTCTTCTTTCTTCTCTAGTTTTAATTAGTCTTCTTTCTTCTTTCTTCTGTAGTTTTTGTTTTGGGTTATTCTTCCTTCTTCTTTCTTCAGTAGTTTTGGCTATTCTTCTTTCTTCCTTCTTCAGTAGATTTGATTATTCTTCTTTCTTCTTTCTTCTGTAGTAGTAGATTTGGTTGTTCTTCTTTCTTAAGTGGTTTTGGCTATTCTTCTTTCTTCTCTATTTTTAATTATTCTTCTTTCTTCTTTCTTCAGTAGTTTTAATTAGTTCTTCTTTCTTCTCTAGTTTTAATTATTCTTCTTTCTTCAGCAATAGTAGTTTTAATTAGTCTTCTTTCTTCTTTAGTTTTAATTATTCTTCTTTCTTCTGTCTTCAGTAGCTTTGATTGTTCTTCTTTCTTCTTCTTTTGTAGTAGTAGTTTTATAGTAGTAGTTTTAATTAGTCTTCTTTCTTCTCTAGTTTTAATTATTCTTCTTTCTTCTCTAGTTTTAATTATTCTTCTTTCTTCTGTCTTCAGTAGCTTTGATTGTTCTTCTTTCTTCCTTCTTCTGTAGTAGTTTTAATTAGTCTTCTTTCTTCTTTCTTCAGTAATAGTAGTTTTAATTAGTCTTCTTTCTTCTTTGGTTTTAATTATTCTTCTTTCTTCAGTCTTCAGTAGCTTTGATTGTTCTTCTTTCTTCATTGTTCAGTAATAGTAGATTTGGTTGTTCTTCTTTCTTCTTTCTTCTGTCTTCAGTAGCTTTGATTGTTCTTCTTTCTTCCTTCTTCTGTAGTAGTAGTTTTAATTAGTCTTCTTTCTTTTTTCTTCTTTAGTAGTTTTTCGCTGTGTATGCCTTTGTTTCTTCTAGTCTGGTTTCCTTGTCGGGGTATATTAATTGCCTGCTTCTATCTTACCTGGGTAATTTTGTTGTTATCATTTTTAGTTTTCTGGGTTTTTAAATTTGTATTATTTTATATTATTTGCAGAAATTTTCTTTATTCAACCTTTCTTGTGAATATATTATTAAATAGTGCATTTTAATTAATTCTCATCTGGATATTCCATATATTAGAGCTTTATTAATGATCATTGAGTAATGCATTTGTGTGGATTATCTGTCACGCTACAATATATATATATATATATGTGTGTGTGTGTGTATTTATGTTCAATTATGTGTTCTCTATGTCGAGCATTATAAAAAGGAGATTTAAACAATTTGTAGGATTGTTGATATTTTGATATTATGTGATATTTTTAAAATATATATATGTACAAAATATGAGTTAAGATTTAACAGATATTACTATACTATGTTGGCGAGACTAGTTTGGGGAATTTTGATATTAAAATAATGTTTTGAAGGAGTATATATTAAATGTTGAATTATATTAGTAAATTTTAAATTGCGATTAATATGTATATACACAGAAAATGAATTATAATTATATGAAGGCACATCAGAAAAAATAAAGGTTGTTATTGTTGTTTAATAGAGAGTTTTAATTGCAAGTCCCGTCTCACTGGACCCAGCACATTTTATGCTTCTGCTAGGCCTTCTGCCTAGTTCTAAATATCTGGTAGCCTCTCCTTAAAAAAAAAACTTCTATAAAAAACTATATAAAACTAAGGAGGGGTTACAAATGGTAGCAGAGTGTGGTTCTATCTAGGGTTGAACCTTGGGTCCTTTGGTGTGACGGGGCTTGTAAACTCGGAAACAGTTTGAGATAATTCAAACTTAGAAAAATTTAAAAAGATTAACATATATGCAGATGTGGTGTCATGTTCAATGTTTTATATATTATGTGAATGTATAATTGTTAGCCTGTTTCGTATTTGTAAATCCGGTGTCGCCACGAGGCATGCATTTTTAGCTGGAATATTTTGAGACGTTGAATTACCGGAGGTCTGGGGCATTGCATGGGGAGTAGGCTGTATTAGTAATTGAATGTCGAATTATAGCGTGTTGGATTAGCGGGATGCGGTATGGCCCGATCGGAAGTCGGTACCGTGAGGCGTGCCGACTGAGTGTATTTCAGAAATTTAATGTTGACTTTGATGATGGTTGTTAAGTATGTGTTTGTGAAATGTCATGTGTCATGATAGGTGTTAGGTGTTGTGGGTTGCATGTTTTCTGTTTGTGTCGAAAGTTGGTTGTCCTCTTGAGTGGTGAGAACGAGAGTTGGTTCAGGAGTGGGTCAGGTCTCCGCAGCGCTAGGGAACCCGGGGGTCTGCTTGAAGGAAGAAGAGTACTGAGGTTTTTTCTGATCTTCGTGACAATAGTCCTGTTGTATTGTGGTACGTTGTGTGTGTGTAAAACTATTCGGGCGGCTTAGGGATGAGTGGGATCAATCCCGATTTATTTCTTAAACACGAGCTCGAATTCGAGATTAAATTCCGGGGTGGGAGGCCCCAGGGGGATGTCGCTTCCTTGAGGAAGCAGTTAAGAGACGCCCTCTCCGCCAGAGGGGCGACGTCCATTGTCAAGGTAACGGATGTGACGGCAGAAGTAGAACTGTGCCAGGAGAAGTGGGGGAAGTAGGGGGAGTTGCGGGAGCTGATTGAGGATCTAGAGTCGGCCCCATCCACCCTACGGGCTAGGCAGAGGGTCCGGCAGCGGCTGGAACACCTACAACGCCGACTGGAGAACTTGTCCGCCCAGAAGACGATCGCAGAGGTCAGCGCTATACTTAAGTCGCTTACGGACCAAGTGGTGAAGGCATTGCGGAGTTTTGAGCCGGGCCAATCTCGCACTCCCGTGGCCTCTCCCCAGCCTCCTGAGTTGGATATGGAGCAGACGCAAAATCTGCCGGCTCAGTTGCCGGCTTTCTCGGGCATGTCGGGCGCCGCTTATAATAAGTTGCCGAATCCTCTCTCTACAATCATCCAGCAGCTTCCGGTGGTAGATGGGCTGGATGTAGACCAATTAATGCTGTTTTTTTAAATATTTTTCCAGCTGTCTGACTTTCCGGGGATGTCAGACCGCACCCTCCTCGAGCTTGTGTATCCCTACTGTCGCGGGTCCATGGCTGAGCGGGTCGCGCAGACTATACGATGTTGCGGCAGTGTGGCGTCTTTCCATCGAGGGGTGTTGGACGCATGCGTGCCCGGTAGATTGCGTGAACAATTAAGATACAAACATTTCTATCGAGTGCAATCGAACGGGGAGAGTTTAGCTGAGTTTGTGCTCAGCATCCGCGATTCAGCGAGAATCTTGGGGTTGGGACTGTCCAAGGAGGAGGTCGTACAAATTATTTTAGAAGAGGTCACGCCCCAGGAGAGGCCACGCTTGTTATTTGCTGAGCGGCCGCGCAGTTTTGGAGACCTGGATAAGTTGTGTGTGTTATCTCGGGCTATACAGGTTAATGACGAGTCCCGAGGATCCGTAAGGACGAGTCAGTCCGATTTTCCAAGGGAGGAGCGACGTGCAGTTCAGTCCCAACCCCGACCGGGGAGGTCCGCCGGTGACCGGGGCGGCCTTTCTAGAGGTGTAGTTTGTTTCCGCTGTAGTAGACAGGGGCACGTTGCTCGCAATTGCCCTGAGGGTGGTGTGCGTCCGGCACTTTCCCCGAGGGTCCGGTCTCCAAAAAACTAAACAGCCAGGGGAAGATATGTCGGAGGATGTCTTCCCCTCGCACTGAGTCTTTTCTGTGTCCCCAGGCCAGTGACAGGACCCGACTCTTCTGACATCAAGGTCCTGACTACTATCCCGCAACATAATTCTATATGCCCCTTTCTGTCGCTCGAGGTAAAAGGGGGTCAGCTCAGAGCTTTGGTTGACTCCGGTTCAGCCCGATCTATCATCTCATCTCGAGTGTGTGCAGACCTTGAGAAGCAGGGCTTAATAAAGAGGTCGGATCTGTCGTCAGTGGTATGCTGGACTGCATCACGGGAAATCCTGCCCATCTCCCGGATGATTTTCTTTAAATTCAAAATTGACGGTTTTCTTGGGTGTGGCCTTTTCTGGTTTCTCCGGCTCTGGGAGTTGATTGTATTATTGGTGCAGACTTCATCGCTAAAAGTGGTCTCGTGTTGGACATCCATGGGCACCAATGTTATTTTAAGTTCAATCGGGGAGTCGTTATTCCGTTCCTTGGATACCAGGGAGCTAAGGGAGGTATCCAAGAGGTGGCTTGTCCCGATTCTGCACGAGACCATCTCACTCCGTCCCAGCAGAAGGCCCTAGACCAACTGTGTGAGGAATTTCCCTCGGTGTTAACTCCTACCTTGGGACTCACACATTTGTTGGAGTATAAAATCCGTCTTACAGACTCCAAAATAGTGAGGTCACACCCGTATAAATTCGCACCTCCGAAAATGGCCGTTCTAAGGGAGAAGGTTCAAGAGCTGTTAGAGCAAGGGGTCATTGAACCTTCTAATTCTAGTTATGCAAGTCCAGCGTTTCTGGTACCCAAGCCTGGGGGTAAACACCGAATGGTGATTGATTATAGAAAACTGAACGCGAATATTGAAGTGGATTCGGTTCCCCTTCCGGATCTCCACTCAGCTTTTGACTGGTTTAGCGAGGCCAAGTACTTCACCGTGATTGACCTCAATGCTGCATATCACCAGAACCCTTTATTCAAGGAAAGCAGACCATACACGGCGTTCTGTGTGCCGTGGAATTTGTATCAGTACACACGAGTTCCTATGGGCCTGGCAGTTGGCGTCCAAACCCTCACGCGTCTACTCGACCGTGTATTTCACGATGTTAAGTTTAAATTCATTTTCAACTATTTATTTGACTTGCTCGTGTATAGCAAGACTTATGAGGAACATCTATGTCATATGTCATCTAAGGGAGGTGATGTGCAGATTGAGGAGCGCGGGTCTCACGGTTAATCCGGAGAAGGTGCTTTTCGCACAAGAGAGTATTTCCTTTTTGGGGCATCTTGTCTCGCATCGGGGTGTCACAGTGGATCCCGAAAGGACACAGGGCATCCGGGATTTTCCACCTCCTAGGGATGCCAAAGGCATCGCTAGGTTTGTCGGCATGGTGAATTTTTACCGGAGATTTATTCCGAATTCAGCGGAGATCGCTGTCCCATTAAAAGGATTAAGAAAAAAGGGACCAAGTTTGTGCGGGGTGAGAGCAGCAGAAGGCCTTTGAGACCTTGAAGGAGGCTATCATCTCCCCACCGGTGCTACGGATGCCAGATTTTTCACAGCCGTTCATACTGCAGACGGACGCTAGTTCGGTGGCGCTCGGGGCGGTTCTGTCCCAATTCGTTGATGGTGCTAGGCAGCCTGTGGCCTTTATATCCCGAACGTTGACCCAGCAAGACAGAAAGTCTTCAGTGTATGAGCTAGAGTGTTTAGCTGTTGTGTACGCTCTAGATAAGTTCAGGCGTTTCTTGGAACATGCTGAGTTCCTGCTCGAGACCGACAATCAGGCTCTCTCTTGGCTTCTTGCTCATCCCCGGCAACTGGGTAAAATTGGTAGATGGGTGGTCAAGATCTCATCCTTCAAGTTCAAGGTGCAACACATTAGGGGAACTCAAAATGTGGTTGCAGATGCTTTGTCACGCATGTTTTCCCAGCCCAGTGAAGTCCAATCCGAGCAACCCTGTTCAGTTCTGCTAGATTTTCCGTTAGCCTTTACTGATGTGTTACCCCATCAGTTGGATGACGAAGAGCTGGGTCCAATCATCCAGAACATAAAGGAGGGTAACGTACAGGCCCCTTACTTCCTCTCCAAGGGCGTCCTGTGTTGTAGGGAGAGAAAGGGACGCGCCCCCTAAGCTCGTGCTGCCTAGCAAGTTAGTGCACATGGTCTTCAGCTATTATCACAATTCCCCAGTAGGAGGCCACAAGGGAATTTCTAAGACCATTTCCAGCATTAGGCGACATTTCATCTGGAAGGGCATGGATAGGGACATCGCGACGCGGGTTAAGAGTTGTCATCTCTGTGGCTTGAGCAAGCCTGCCCAGAACACCAAGTTAGGGTTGCTGTCATCTGATGTGGCGAGCAGATCGATGGAGAAGCTATTCATCGACTACGTGGGACCCTTCCCCCGTAGCAAGTCGGGTAATGCTTACCTACTTGTCTGTGTGGATGATTTTTCTAAGTTTGCCTGGCTATTGCCCTTACGGCAGGCAACGGCTCATTTGACCGTCCTCGCGCTCCAGAATTATGTATTTCAGCATTTCGGTCTTCCGACCATCATTGTCTCTGAAAATGGTCCACAGTTTATTTCGGGTGAGTTTCGGCGAATGTGTTTCGTCAGTGGGATCAAACATGTAACCACTTCTCCTTATTACCCACAGCCGTCCCATGCGGAGAGATTCAACAGGAATCTCAGGTCCGCACTTATTGCTTTGCATGCAGAGCAACAGACCACCTGGGACCAGAATCTTAAGTGGTTACAGCTAGCCTTTAATACGGCCCTACATGACAGTCACCAGGCCGTTCCCTTCGAAATTATGTTTGGATTCTCGCCCGCACTCTCGTTGACTAACTTGTGGAACATTGATGATCTTCTGCCACGGGAGCCAGATAGTGGAACAGCGGAGAGGTGGAAGGAGGCTCGGAAGAATTTGCTGCGAGCGCACGAGCGGGTCCGTCGTCGATATAATCGGGGGCGAATTCCTAACCCCTTCCAGCCAGGGGACTGGGTCTACTGTCAAAGCCATCCGATCAGCTCAGCTGTGGACAAGAGAGCCGCAAAGTTATGTTATCGCTGGTCGGGGCCATATCGTATCCTGGGGTTCGCGTCGCCGGTGACGGCTAGGTTGGGCGAACCGGGGAGCGATTCAAAGGAAATTATGACTCACATTTCAAAACTGAAGCTCTGTCGAAGAGGGTAGACGGGCTGATATGGGGGGTGAATTTTGATGGTCTCCGTGTCAGTCGGGATCGTTGTCATGCTGAAGGGGTGTGCTCCGGGGGTGTGAGAGAGAATGAAACGGGTAGCGGGTAGATGTTCCCCACAGTCCCAGTGGTGTTCGTCTGCTTCAGGGATGCACCCCTGCCTACACGAGCCTTGGTTTTCTCCATTCATCCTTGTTGCCGGAGAAAGCCGTGTCCTCACCTTTCAATTATCCTTGCCTTTTCCTCTTCCCGATCTTCCTAACCCTCCCCGCAGAAAACATAAAATGTCAAAAAAATTAATAAAAAAAAAAGGAGTTAAAGAGAGGAGTGGCAGCGGCGTGGTTCACCGGGTCGGTCGTGCACTCGGTGGACCACGTTGTTGCGAACATACCCTTGGAGCACACTACCAGTAATGTTATATAAATTTTGGACTCTGGCATGGGCGAGCACTTTCGGCAATCAGGCCGGTTGTGAGTCGTTCACCATGCCTCCGGGTCAGTTATTGTGGAGTATTGTATCATGGAGACCATCAACCCCCCCCCCCCCCCGTGGTGAGGATGTAAGTTGTATCGATGGTATAGTGTTGTTGTTCTGTTTTTTGGTAGCCCCCCCATAACTATGGGGCATGTGCCCTGTTAAGGTTGGTAAATCGGTGTCTCAAACGTAAGTGGGCAAGCCTCAGGAGGTCAGAACTCAGGGAGCTCCCGAACCGTTCTTTCTTCTTTTCTTCGACTGTCTCTTCTTCCTGTTTGCTGGCCCTGATCAAGCCAGCGTGCAGTACTCCCGCACTTGCACAAGCACTTACACGCACACCAGTACACCCACTACACTTCTTCTTTCCATCTCTTTCGTTTTCCTTCTAAGCCTCTGTTCTCCTGAGAGCGAAGACTAATGAGACTTACCGGTTGAGACTCGTGTGTTTTAGAAGACTATGAGGGGTACTCTGCAGGGTACCCCGGGTTTCAAGTATGAGGCAACCAGGTTGCCCTTTTGGGGTGGGGGTGTGCCGGGGTTTTGATGACCCGGCGCTTGTATAAATAAAAAATCCTATATTTAGTCGTAGTATTAATTTCAGACGCAAAATGTGCGCGGAGCTGTTTGGTATTATCGTGTGCCCTCTGCTTGGTGGCGCTGCCTGTTGGGGGAACTCGTAATTAGCTTGGCCAGTCAGACATGCGGCCGGCATGCAGAGTTCAGTCCGTCGCTCGCTGTAGAACTGTAAGCAGTCTATCTCTCTTCAAGTTGGCAGAGCTCTTTAATTGTGGTTATTTCTCTTCTTTAATGGCCAAGTAACCGCCTTAAGACCTACCGGTAAGTACCTTGAATATATATTAATAGACGTTTAATGAAGAAATTTGTGTTAGTGGTTTAAATCACAATCAGAATGATCACAGTTGCACACCACTATGTAAAAATTATCCCAATTAGCGCTTTCAAGCTTCACAGCCCATCGTCAGATTGGAATAGACACAAAATAAGTGGAAACAACCCCTTCACCCCTCTCCACCACCATGCTCACACACAACAAGCTATAATATAAATGACCCTTCCCCACCCCCTAAACCCTGTCCCACCATCTGTAGAGTTACATATTTTTTCTAGCAAATTCCTTGTGTTTCAGTGTTGTGTGTGTGTGTGTGTGTGTGTGTGTGTGTGTGTGTGTGTGTGTGTGTGTGTGTGTGCATCCTTTTAAACTACCCACTTCCTCTCCACACACGTGGGTCAGTCAACACCCTTATTTTAAAACATCCAAATAGTACTATGCAAAATAATTCTTAATATTATCTATCTGTCCTCTATCATTTACTTCTTAATCATGTTATAAAATATTTCTTCATTATCAAATTTAATTTTAATATTAATTAAATTGTCTAACCCTTTTTCTCTCTCTTTCAATATTTCTAACTCCTCTCTAAGCTTCCTTTCAACTGTGTTATTCACTACTTTTACAATTTCGTATTCTTCCAAAGGATTAACAAACTTATGGTTGTCTTCTATGAAATGTCTTGCATATAACGAATTGGTTGTTCTATTACCTTCTCCACGTTTGTGGTCAGACAACCTGCATACGAATTTCCGTCCTGTCTCTCCTAGGTACACCTTGTTGCAGTCTTTACATTTTAATTTATAAATTCCGCTTTTCTGTAATACTGGAATTTTTTCTATATTCTTATTCCTTATCTTATCAAATAAAGGGAATTGTAAGGAATAATAATTATAACACCAACATAGTGGATAAAGTTATGAAAAGGGTTAACATACAAAAAGATAAAATAGAACCGGAACAAAAGAATTATGCAGGGTCATTGACATACATAGGTTCACATACTAGAAAAATTATAAAATGTTTTAATAAATATGGAGTAGATATAGCTATTAAAAAATGTGAAACGGTATTTGATAAGATAAGGAATAAGAATATAGAAAAAATTCCAGTATTACAGAAAAGCGGAATTTATAAATTAAAATGTAAAGACTGCAACAAGGTGTACCTAGGAGAGACAGGACGGAAATTCGTATGCAGGTTGTCTGACCACAAACGTGGAGAAGGTAATAGAACAACCAATTCGTTATATGCAAGACATTTCATAGAAGACAACCATAAGTTTGTTAATCCTTTGGAAGAATACGAAATTGTAAAAGTAGTGAATAACACAGTTGAAAGGAAGCTTAGAGAGGAGTTAGAAATATTGAAAGAGAGAGAAAAAGGGTTAGACAATTTAATTAATATTAAAATTAAATTTGATAATGAAGAAATATTTTATAACATGATTAAGAAGTAAATGATAGAGGACAGATAGATAATATTAAGAATTATTTTGCATAGTACTATTTGGATGTTTTAAAATAAGGGTGTTGACTGACCCACGTGTGTGGAGAGGAAGTGGGTAGTTTAAAAGGATGCACACACACACACACATACACACACACACACACACACACACACACACACACACACACACACACACACACAACACTGAAACACAAGGAATTTGCTAGAAAAAATATGTAACTCTACAGATGGTGGGACAGGGTTTAGGGGGTGGGGAAGGGTCATTTATATTATAGCTTGTTGTGTGTGAGCATGGTGGTGGAGAGGGGTGAAGGGGTTGTTTCCACTTATTTTGTGTCTATTCCAATCTGACGATGGGCTGTGAAGCTTGAAAGCGCTAATTGGGATAATTTTTACATAGTGGTGTGCAACTGTGATCATTCTGATTATATATTAATAATTTGGTTGCGAAAGTTTTAAATTCAACCTATATTTAATCTAGATGCGGACAGATTGCCTATGAATGCATGTGGGGTTTTACCAGATAGGTATTGCTTATTGTGGAATATTTAATTAATTTTTAACTTTAATACCGCCTATTAATTGTATTTAGTAACTAATTATTCCGTATTGAAAAGAGATATAAGAAAATTATGTAATTTGGTGAAACCGGGGACTTTGTTGAACTGTCTATGAAAGCACGTGGCGTTGACCGGAAGTGTACCCATTTTTTAAGTAATTTATTCATTTATAAAACTCTAAGGCCGCCTACATGTAGTACTTTGTATTATCAATTGTCCATAGCTAATGGGCGTTAAAAGAATTATGTATTTGCGAGATTTTGGTGATTGAATGTGATAGTACGTGGCGAATGAATTTGTTGCCTGTTGGGATAGGTTGAAGCCGGACATGCCTGTGAGTGTGCCTCATAATTGAGCCAGGTCATGAGTGAGTTATAACAATTTTTAGATTAAAATATAAAAGGGGAATGTGTCACCTAAATTTTGATGAGCTGTATTGAATTGGTCAGGCGCATCTAGTTCTGGTGTTGGTCATACATGCCTTATATGTGACAAGTGTGTGTATGCTTTTGTGATCAGTACATTAATCTTTACTAATCTCCAGAGTTCCCGTGGGAGTCGGAGACATGACCAACGCATGATGTACAGTCATCTTCATCATGCTCTGAACCTCTGAAATCTTAGTTCTGCCGCGGCGAAGGGAGACATCACTGCAAGCTACAACCCTGTGACCACCTGGACCAAATGAGGTGACATTTACACATTTTCTTTTATTCAAACCTGGCCTGCAGGAAACACTATGTGCCGTGAATGTAACATACTGTCAGATTAACTTTATACCGGGACACCGTTTAATCGGGTGTATGTGTCGGCGGGACAGTTTCGATGTAACATAATTTAATAATACAATTCATACAAGTACAATTGTAAACCGGCCCGCGGGAGGGTTCCAGCGTGCTTTCATTTATGCTGTATAATGGGTGCAAAAGTTGTGGGAGAGACAGTTTTTTCAACTAAGTATAGGGGGTGTTGTTTCCATGATGTACCGAACCGGCGGGTTTGGTTTCTTTTTCATTTTTATTACGGGGTTTTTCGCACTTAATCACCTTTTCTGCATACAAGAGCTGGGGGTTTTTTTATTCGGCTTCAGGGCTTGTTACTGTTATAAATTTCACTAATCAGAAGGTAGGCACCTGTTGGTGCCATCTCATGCAGGTTTCGGACAGGTCATCCTATGTCAAGTCAAGCATGTTCTGGTACACTCCTGCGGCCGGGTCAATTCAGCATCTCTTTAGATTTTATATAGGTATATGTTGATGAAATTAAAATTTTACCTTTTTAATAAAATTGTACAGGCGGTACTTACACTTCAATTATGGTTGCATATTTTGCCGTTATGTTCAAATTGGATTCTTTTAAAATTTATATCTTAATAAAAGTAAAGCTCCTATTTTTTTTTAATGAAACTTATACAGGCGGTTCTCTGCTATTAATATTTTGTAACTTGTATTTTCTGGCCATTGTGTGTCCAGCCTGACTTTTTCAGATTGATCAATTTTCCAATTTTGTAAAATTATGCAGGCTGTACTTAGATTTAATTGCAATCATATTTTCTTTTATTACGATCACGTCGTGTGGGGGAGTTTTATCGCGTGTTGGGTATTGAGGCTGCTTTAGGAAGACAGGTCGCTACTGCCTGGGAGAGATAAGTCCGTGGCGGGGAAAAGGTATGTGTTACGGCTTAAACAGGTCTGTGTCGTTGACGCCGGCGTGGTTGGAGGCGAGGGGGAGGACCATTGGCTATTGCGAGGAGGCGATTTAGTAAGTAGGAAGGTCGGCTTGTATTGCGGGTGTTTCTATTAATTGACGGGACTATCGTTTGAATGGAATTGCGGCGGGAGGCTGTGCGGGAATACTTCCAGTTGAGTTTAACAAGGAAGGAATCAAGGTCAGGGAAGCGGGTGTTAAGCGCATACAGGGCGGCATTGGAAGTCTTCGTCAGGCGTGGTCGGCGGTATATGAGTCTTAGGGCCCGTCGTTCTGTGAGACGGTGGAGATCGAGGTAGGCTGGAGAGGCAGTAAGGAGAACTGGGTGTGCATATGTGAGGATGGGTCGGATACATGATTGGTGGATTATACCACCGGGACTAACAAACGAGGTCGCTTCCAGGACTCACATGGTTGCGGGGTGTATTTACCAAGTCCGGCCATGAGGGAATTGTTGGTCACTCTGTCGGAACGAACATAGAATCTACACGCCAGGCGTCTCACGGTCTCATCAAGAGAGCAGACACCGAGTCCTCTCCTCAAAAGTCGAGAAGAGTACCTCCGGGGAACTTTACACGCAAGCTTCAGTCCCCGGTCGAGTACGCGCTGGAGCGTTGTTCTATGACCACGAGCCAGGTATCCCCAAACAGGACAGGCGTAGGTAATCACGGGCAACACGTACGAGTTGACTATGAGCGTACCTACCCGGGGAGTCATTGCCGGATTAGATAGCACGGGCCAGAGTCTACTGTGTTGCGCCGAAGCGCGTTGTCGGATGTATGGGTTCGCCAGGGGAGTCGGGAATCCACGTGGAGCCCGAGGTACTTGACGCTGTTGGTCCAGGGTACCTCGACGGGGCCTACTTTAAGCGGCCGAGGCCGCTTGCGTTTGCGCGAGAATATTACCGCGGCGCTCTTGGAAGCGTTAACGGCAACTCTCCAGTCATCGGTCCACCCGACATACGCGTCGAGTTGACGCTGGAGCTTGATTGCCGCATAACTCGCGTTCGGCTGTAAGGCAAAAGCCGCAGTGTCGTCCGCGAACAGCGACAACTTAACTCCAGGAACTCGGGGCGTGTAGTTGACAAACAACGAGAACAGGAGAGGCCGAAGGACACTTACCTGAGGGACACCAGCGGTAATACGCCTCTCCGAAGAGAGAACGTGGTTTATTCTCACTCGGAAGCTACGGTCTCGCAGAAAGCTGCCGATCAAATGAACGTAGCAATCTGGAAGAAGGACTTCCGTGAGCTTGTAAAGGACACCCTCGTGCCACACGCAGTCAAAGGCTTTCTCTACGTCTAGGAAGATCGCAGTCGTCTGTTTGCCCTGGCAGCCAGCCTCGGTAATGCATTCCACGAGTCTCATCAGCTGATGAGTCGAGGAATGCAGCTCACGAAAGCCGAACTGTTCGGGGATCAGCACGTCTAGTCTTTCTAGATGGTCGCGGATCCTACGCTGGATCAATCGTTCGAAAAACTTGGACGTCGCGGACAAGAGGCTGATGGGTCTGAGGTTTTCCACGCGAGAAGAATTCTTTCCCGGCTTGGGTATCACTATTACTGTAGCCGTTTTCCATTTCACCGGAAAGTAGGCTAGTCTGAGGCATGAATTGAACAGGTCAGAGAGGAACTGTGTTCCTCGCTCCGGAAGGCGATGGAGGGCGGAATTCATGACTCCGTCCGGGCCAGGCGCCTTCCGGGGCTTGAGCTGAACAATCCTCTCAGAGACCTCCTCCGGGGAGATGGGCTCCGGCTGGACTGTGATACCGGCCGATAGAAAGCGCTCTACCTCGCGGCAGATTTGCTCAGTGAAAGCCAGGTTCTTGGATGGGTTGGGAGCGAACTGTCGCTCTAAACTGTCAGCCAAGAACTCTGCCTTTTCGAGGGGGCGGCCAAGGGGTTGACCGCCGGGTCCGACCAGTGCGGGGAGAGGCGCGCGTTTACGCTTTCCCGTTAGGGCACTGGGAATCCGCCAGACATTACGGTTCTCGGCAGGGCCATCCATCTGTGTTACAGCTAGCTCCCAGTTGCGTCTACGGAACGCCAGCATGTCGCGATGCAACTTGCCGGACGCTCTGTTGAACGCAGCCTTGTCAGCCGGGTCACGAGTCCTCTCCCAGCGTCTCCGGAGGCGATTTCTCTCGCAAGCGAGCTGAGACACCTCTTCGGGGATACGCTAATAGTCGGGCGTGAGCCCCGGCTTCATCCGGGAGGACACGTCTACCGCCGAGACTACGGCTGTGTCGAATAAGGCAACTGCCTCGTCGACATGCTGGGTAGTGTCGAGCGGGATATGCTCAGGTAGGCGGCGACTGAACGCCGGGCCAAAGCGTTCCCACTCGATTACCCGCCGCTCGTCGCGGACGGTAGAGTGCTGGGTAGCTATATGTACACTGATGGGGCAATGGTCCGAGGACAGTTCCGAAATGATGGAGACGTGGACCGGGCAATAAACGCCCCTGACCGCGGCAGTGTCCAGTACATCAGGGCGGGAGTTAACCCTCGAGGGATAGTACGTAGGCCCGGTAGGACCCATGACTCTGACCCGAGCCGCATCAGCATACCTGCGTAAGCGGGCCCCGTTTGGGTTCACCAAGCGGCTCCCCCAATCAGGGTGCTTACAGTTCAGGTCGCCCGCCAGGACTACCCTTCTGTGTGCGCCAAAGACGGCCTCCAGATCGTTCGACAGGAGCTCCGTTTGTGGAGGCTTGTATGCGGAAACCACAAGTAGACCGCCGAGAGCACCATGGAGCTCAACCGCGGTGCACTCGAGGTTCCGCCGCTGAGGCAGGACAACGCGGTGATGGCGAAGACTCGCCTTCACCGCGATGGCTGTGCCCCCTCCTGCGCGATCCGACCGGTCATCCCGGTAGCACACGTAGTTGGGTAGTCGGAATCGACGATGCGGGGTCAGGTGCGTCTCTCCAATAAGAAGCACATCGGGCTTGTGTCGGGCAACGAACTCTAAGAGCTCAGAATGCCGGGAAGCGAGGCCGTTGGCGTTCCACGTCACGAGCTCGAAGTCTCGCTTGAGGAATTGCCGTGGTTGTCCGTTCATAACAGACCAATAATACGGTAGGCTTCCACCAAGAGGAGGAACTTGTCTTGGGGCGAGGCTGTTGCCAAGCGTTCCTTGATTTTAAGGAAAGTTTGGGCTACTTTCTGCAAGTCGTAGCTTGCCAGAAAGTCGGACTGCGAGATCATCGGTAGGTGATGCCTGGGGAGAACGCTTGGCGGCAGCTGCATAGCTGCGGCGGGGCGAGGCGGTGGAAGCCTTGGGGACAGGTTCTGGAGCGGGTGGTCGCTCTGGGTTTTGGCGGACAGGCTTGGGTCCAGTGGCAGGTTTTGGCTGGCCCGTGTTCTTGGCCTGAGGTCTACCTTGCTTTTTGCCTGATCTGGGTAGCGAGACTTGGGTGGCGGCGGCAGAGGAGGATCAATTTCCTCGTCATCCTGCGGCAACGGGACCTTCGCGTAGGCGGGTATCTCGCGTTCCGGTTCCGGGGGCGCGGCTGTTGGTGTGGCCTGTTGAGCTTTGCTCGGGCTCACTGCACTTGGTAGTTTCGGAACCGGAGCAGACCTTGGGGCTGGTTTCCGTACCACAGGCTCAGAGGTTTTGGCTGATGTTACTGGCTGAACATGTCGAGGCTTAGGCTGGACTAGCTTTACAAGTTTGTCCAGCTGCTCTTTATAAACTGGACAGCGCCTGTTATTAGCAGCATGGGCGCCGCCACAGTTAATACAATACCTGTGGTTGTCAGGAACAGCGCAGGCCTGCGTTAGGTGGTCAAGTCCGCATCGGACGCAGGTCGGCGCGTTCTGAAAACCGAAGCTGCTGTGGCCGAACCTCTGACACCTATGGCATTGGGAAATTCGCCCGGTCTGACGGCAGGGCTCTACGCTAACGCAGAGCCCGAAAAGCCGTTTCAACTCTAATAGGGCCTGTGTGGATTCGCCCTTCTCTACCTGGAGTCTGATCAGCGGAAGGGGTCGACGCGAGCCATAGGTTGTGTACAACCGAGAGGCTGCCACAACCTTGTAGCCCGCGTCGCACAGTTCGTCAAGGACGACCTGCGGATCTGCCTGTATGTCTAGCCCCCGAAGGACGAGGGCTACAGGCTTGATACGGTTCAGGGAGTATGTGTGGAACTGGAACGATTCTCGTTCAGCCATTGGATTACTCCCAAGTGTTCAGATGCGCTGCGGCAGGTAACGCGTACAGTCTCACTCGCTAGGAGTTTGACAGAAGCGTTATCTGCCAGCGCAACGACCTTGCGGAGTCGGCGACTAAAGCCGATAAAGTCCCTGACGTTCGTGACGAACACCGGCGGGAACCTTCCTTCGGAGGTGCGGCTAGACGCAACCTCAGCGGAGGCTTGGAATGCCGCCGAGTCCGTAGCCGAACTCAGGAAAGCCAGTGAGGGAGACTTTCTCGGCTTGCCACCTTGCCCTACTACCACCCAGTCGGTGGAAGCCGAGGTCTCCATGTCTGGGGAGTCAGACTCCGGCAGAGGATTGGGGCTGCCTGGCCTACTAGCGGCCGTGCAGCCGGAAGGTCCGACCTTTACGGGCTTTGTCGGCCCTAACAAGGACTGATTATTGTCACGTACTTGCGCGGGTTGAGCAGGACTTCCCGCGCAAGTCGTAGGGTTCCCGGCTGGCCCAAGTGGCCGGCCGGGGGGCTTGTCGCTGCCGCACAGTGCTTCAGGGACACTAACAGCGGGACCAATGCTGACTACCTCAGCTCTTTGCCCAGCGGGTATCCGGGGCCCGAACTGTGACACCGTCACAGTGGCGGCGCAACCCGCATCTCTATTTGTCAGTCCTCATCTCGGACTCCCCGCATTCCGCTGGGTAGCACTACCTAATCGACTTACCGGCACTGTGCGGCAGGTCCCAGTCGTGTTAGGTGAGATGTCTTCGCCTTGGCAAGGCGGCTGGTCCACTTCCATCGCAGCTTGGTGTTGGCGCTAGCGATGTGGCGAGTGTTGGTCCGGCGGCTTCTTCTTAACTGCCGCCGTTGCTTGCAGAGATGGCCTCTTCATAGCAGTAGTCTAGAGGTCGAGGCGATCCTCTTCTGCGATGTTCTTGTTCAAGCTCTGATCTCTTCGAAAGCTGAGTGCAGAATACCTTGGGCCTCGTCGTTTTTCGGTGTGGATGGATGGATGATGGGCGGGCGTTTTGCGCCCTAATTTGTGTGCGTTGTCCAGGCCTAGGCCCGATGAACGCCAGGTGCCAACAGGTCAGCGCGGTCGTTTGCTCTGCACAAGGGAGTTATGGAGCAGTCCGCGGGTCCATGATAAATTACATGGCCACCACGGAGGCAAGCTTGAGCTTTTGCTTCAGCCAATTGTCCCGCCGAGGCGCGACACCATGGTCCCCTCAGGCTAGCCTTTGGGAACGTAGTGACGCACTGGCGAGGACAAGAGGCTCGAGCGCCCTGGGGCGTTGGCCGAAAAGGTAAGGAATGACTCCGAGACAGCCAGCTTCCGCAAGGAAGGCACTTGCACAACCTCGCGGGAGCCGTGTCTCAGGTCATTACCCTGCCGAATCAGCAAAGCAGGTGCTGACGGGGATCTTAGTGGTCATGGCTTCAGCCAATTACAACGCCTGGTCGCGGCTCCTTGGTCTCCGAGGACATAGCCCACGGAAACTTAGAGGCACGCTGGCGAGGACAAGAGGCTCGACCCCCCGAAGGCGGCGGCCGAGTCGAAGGGACTCATCACCGGGGCAGTCGGCTCTCGCAAGGAAGGCATTTGCACAACCTCGTGGGAGCCCGTGTCCCGGATCAAAGCCCTGCCGAATCGGCAAAGCCGATGCTGGCAATAAATCAATCCAATTCAATCTGCCGCAGCATGATTGACTACAGTTTCGGCAGGCGCAGGTAGTGAATGATGGTGATCAGTTCAGTCTCCAGAAGGTTGGGGGGTTCGTTTCTGGGGGTTCATGTGATGAACTTAGGGGGGTCGTCTAACAGCGCCCTAGGGCGCCTGACGCGGCGAGGGGATGGTGTATTCTCCACGCTATTCAGCCTTTGGAGGTGCGGATAAGGGGACTCGCCTGCCTTTGCGAACATATTCGCTGCCAAGGACCAGACGAAGACCTCTAAAGTGGGAACACGGAGGCCCCGATTTATGGCGGAATTTCGCACATACCACGGGGACCAAGTGAGGGAGCGTAGGGTCCAATTCTGGAATGTAGTCAGCCTATGCCCTGTTGGTGGCCGACAGGAGAGGCCACCAAGCGGGCGCCGCATAAGTGAGTACTGTTCGGAGGAACAGTAGATACAATGTGAGTTTTGTACGGACAGCCAGGCAGCTGTTCCGCGAGAGCATAGGTGATAGTTGGGCTCTGACGCCACGAGCCTTGTTGAGGGTTGCGGTCACGTGGGCGTTGAAGTTTAGGTGCCGATCAAGCCGAACACCTAGGTACTTCACCGTCGCAGTCCAGTTGATGGGTCTCCCCTCTAAGGAGAGGGACTGGCATCGGGAAATGAACTTATGAGTAAAGCAGATCGCCTCGGATTTCTCCGTATTGATCGCTACCCGCCACTTCCTTAGCCAGTCAGGAAGCATAGCCAACTGGCGTTATAACATTACGCTCGTCCGCCAAGGCGAAAGCGAGCTAAAATGAAACAACACGTCGTCGGCAAATAGAGATAACGTGACTCCGGGATAAACAGGCAGATCGTTCGTGTACAATACGTACAGAACGGGGCCGAGGACAGATCCTTGTGGGACGCCGGCGGCGACAGGGCGAACCCGAGAGAACGCCCCATCTACGCTGATCCTGAAGGTGCGATCCGTCAGATAGGATCGAAGCAAGTGGGCGATAGATGCCGGGAGTGGCGAATGCGCCAGTTTGTAGAGCAGGCCTTCGTGCCAGACTTTATCGAAGGCTTTGCTCACATCCAACAGGACGGCGCCTGTTGCCTGATGATTGTCGGCGGCGTCTGCTAGACAGGTGACAACCCGTACTAGCTGAAGAGTAGTCGAGTGCCTCGGCCTTAACCCAAACTGCTCCTCGCGGATGAAACCATCCACCAGGGGCCGAATACGGGCCAGGAGATGACGCTCGAATACCTTCGAGATTACTGGCAATAGTGATATCGAGCGGTAGCTTCCAGGTAGCGTGGGCGGCTTTTTGGGTTTCTGGATCATGATGACGTTGGCGGTTTTCCACAGGCGGGGGAAGTACCTCAGCCGGAGACAGGAGTTGAACAGCTCAAGAAGAACGTCAACTGCCGAAGGCGGGAGATTCTGCAACGCAGCGGCGCCGATGCGATCGGGGCCAGGGGCCTTTCTCTTCTTCAGTCGGCTAAGGACAGACGCAAGGTCTTCCTCGTCGACCGAATTAGGAGGGTCATTGGGGGGAGCAGAAAAGTATCCAGAAAGGAAATCCCCGACGACGGCCGTATGAGCCGGGTCAGAGATGCCTCTATGGACGGTGAACTGTTCCTCAATACAGTCGGCGAAGACTTCCGCCTTGCCTTCTGCAGAGTATACAGTGCCGTCCGGGGTATTCAAGGGATGGCAAGTCCTCTTTTCACCTTTTAGTCTACCAGCGGCTCTCCATACAGAGGCGTGGTCGACTTCCAAGGACTCCAAATAGGAGTCCCATCGATCCGCGTTTACGTCAAGCAGAAACTGCGAGACGTGTTCCGACTGGGCTCTAAAACGCCGACTAGCGGCAGGGTCACGGGTGTGCTGCCATCTGCGGCGGAGCTGGCGCCGTAATCGGATGGCCTGGAGAACTTCCGTAGGAAGGTCGGAGCGTTTATTACTCACCGGAACAGTATAGGTGTGCTTGTCCATTGCAGACTGGACGAGGTCCTGGAGCTGATGTACCCGGAGATCCACGTCGTCACAAGAGACGAGTGGGTCCGGAGGGACAGATGGCAACTGCCTGGCCAGATCGTCGTGATAGGATCGCCAATTGACTCTCCTAACAGGACGATCGGGAAGTCGGGGTGAGACCGACGGCAGCAAGACAGTTACAAGTAGGGGGTCGTGATCGGACGAGAGGTCCGACACCGCGCTGACTTGTAGATGAAAGGGGATGGCCTTGACAATTACAATATCATGGACATCGACGGATAACCCGCACTGGGAAAGTGTGTCGGTTCGGACGGGCCGATGATGAGGACACTGGGATCATCTTCGACAGCCCTACGGAGAGAATTGCCGTAGGGGTTTGACGTTCTGCTGTTCCAAGAGGGATGCTTGGTGTTAAGGTCTCCGGTGACGATCGTTTTTCGGTGTCCGCGGATATACAATGCTTATATATGTTTATTTCATGGTAACAATTTACACTTCTAAATGTATTTACAATATTGTTTGAGGGGTTCTTCCCCCCTCATTTCTTCATAACTTCATATGTCATTTTGGGTTTTTCGCTTGGGTATCTTCAGAGACGCTCCTTTCCTTTCCGTAAATTTTACGGTTATCTCCATATCTGTTGAAGAATTATCGGGTACGTTTGTTTTTATTTTGTTTTATATCTTCAGAGACGCTCCTTTCCTTTCCGTAATTTTCACCGTTATCTCCATATATGTTGATGAATTATCGGGTACGTTTGTTTTTATTTCTTTGTTTGTTTTAATTTTACCAGGCGTACCAGTATTTCGCCTACCCAGGCCCATATTTAGGCATGTGCTATTCTGTGTTTGCGCACAGGGCGGCAAGATTTGGGGGGCGGCAAAATTTTGGATTTTTATTTTTTAGATTCACAATGAAAGGATATTTCCACTGAAAACTAACGCCTACGTCACACATGTCCGCCTTTTCTACAAACACTGTGCACAGTTTAATTTGAGTTGTGGCATCGGGAACTCAGAAATGGTTAATAAACGTCAGCCACTGCTGAGTGTAGTGAAAATGTGTTGTGTCTTTTCAGCGTCACCGCTGGTCTCCAGCACAGAGATACGATTTCTCATTCGTCAGAATCGCGCCAACGAGAGTATTCAAGGCCAAATAACATTTATAATGTATAATGGCACACCCATGTATGTTTACAAAACGTTTTGTTTTGGCTGACACTTATAACAGATCTACGTCTGACCTAATGCAGCCTCTTATTTATCTGTACAACTCAGCTGTCTGTTTTTACGTTTCCACCAAACGTGTTGGTAGGCTGACGTGTTCGTACTCCTTAAAAAATAATACAGTAATGTAATTACGGTACTGTATGTGTTTATTTGTCATTTTCAAAATAAAATACGCAAACTTTAGTTGTTAAATTCAAAATTTACATATTCATTACATTTACGATGATACGTATATATATAATATTATTGGTACTGTATATGTAATTGTTAATATGTATAATAAATATTTTCTTAGAAAAAAAAACGCGTTATAGCGAATTCGTGTTATGTGGGGTCGCGCAAAGCGGGGTATGATTTGTATTCCGCTGCTGTTCTACTAGTGCTACTAGTCTGTATAAATGAGGTAGGGAAGGTTTTTGTTGGCAACACTGCGCTGTCGGCTGCCGCTCTGGTCTGGCTCGCGCGTCGCTCTGTGCTACAGTTTGCCTATTTTGTTCAACTAGGTTATGTTAGTTTTTATTAAACTGTGAACTGTGATGTGAAGTGAAAAAACCGAGTTTATTTTTTACTTCTTTAGTTCTTTATTGGATTGCAAATCGATATTTAAGTATAAAATTGAAATGGACGGAAGAAAAAGACTAAGTGGGGCGGCATATAGACGGAAGGCAGAAGAAAAGAAACAAAAAGAAGATGACACCCTTAAAAAAGCAAGAAAATTAGAATCGTTTTTTAGTTATGAAAAAACTGAAACAAAATTTCTGAAGAACCAAAAATTATTGTAGTAATAGTAATACTGGTGGTACTGGTAATGAATGCAAAACAACCAACCAAGGTTCTAGCACTTCTGATGAAAATAATGAGATTCATCCAGAACCCTCAACATCGGCATCTCCTGGTCTAGACAAAAATAATGACAGTATAATTTGTTTACCAGACAATGATCCATATCAGTGGGTCATTACTGACGAAACCATTGATTTCATAATCAAACAGGGTATAAAACAAAATGACGATTCTGATTTTTCAACGTCAGTTCGTCTATATCATGATGGTAGAAAGAGGTACTGTACAGATAGTTTATTTAAAAGAAATCTTTTGAATGGGAATGTTGTAAAACGAGAATATTTAGTTTATTCACCAAGTCAGGGGTCTCTATATTGTGCTCCTTGTATGCTTTTTGGAGGCCTATCTGGGTTTGCTTCAAAATTAGGGTTTAATGATGGGATTCACGCTGTACATATCTCCGAACATGAAAACTCATCCTCTCACAGAGATTGTGCAATTACATTTAAAACCCGAGCAAATGAATTATCTAGAATTGACAAAAAGTTAGTAACTGTTTTTGAGCAAGAGGTCCAGTATTGGAGGAATGTACTACAGAGGGTAATTTCTGTCTTTAAAAAATTATCTTCTCGAGGACTTGCATTCCGAGGAGATAACAAAGTGTTTGGGTCAGAGCATAATGGCAATTTTATGACGTGCCTTGAATTAATAGCTGAGTATGACCCCTTTCTATCTGCTCACATTTCACGCTATGGAAATCCAGGTAGCGGAAGGACGTCATATTTGAGTCCAGTAATTTGTGATGACCTTATTAAAATTATGGGAGAGAAAGTAGTCTCTAAGATTGTTGAAGAGGTCCAGTTGTGTAAATATTATTCAGTAATAGTTGACTCATCTCCAGACATTACTCATAACGACCAATTAACCTTCATTGTTCGTTATGTAAATGAGATAGGGGAGGCACATGAGAGATTTTTAACCTTCTTCCAAAATCGTGGGCACACAGGTGAAAACCTTGCAGACGCAGTATTGGAGATTTTAAAAAGTATAAATCTAGAGATATCTGATTGTAGGGGTCAAACTTATGACAATTGTTCAAACATGTCAGGTATATATTCTGGTTTGCAAGCCAGAATCAAGGCAATCAATCCACTAGCTTTCTATATTCCTTGTGCTGCCCATTCAGCAAATTTGAGTGGTTCTCGAGCAGCAGAGTGTTGTCGGGAGTCTGTAACATTTTTTGACTTCTTGCAGAGTATTTTTAATTTTTTTCTAGTTCGACACAGAGATGGAATTTGCTTTTATCATATTTTGGTCCAAAAAGCTCAACATTGAAATCATTAAGTCAGAATCGTTGGAGTGCACGAGAAGAAGCGTGTAAAAGTCTAAATTTAGATGGGACAGCTATATTCAATGCTCTTAAGTCATTTTCCGAAGATGCCACCCAAAAATGTTTGGACCGAAACAAAGCTAAAGGCTTACTTAAGCAGTTAACTCATATTGACACAGCATTTATGTCTAGTCTTTGGGGTGCCATATTCCAACAGTTTGGGAAGATAATGGAAAAGCTACAAGCAGAAGATTTGGATGTCTCTGCTGCCAAGGAACTTTATGAATCGTTGATTGGTTATCTTGAAAAAATTAGGGAACTGTATCATGAATACAAATCCCAAGCTGTAAAAAAGATAAATGACAATGACACTAACACTAAATAAAACATCATCAGAACTTAATATGACCTCACCTAAGAGGAAGAGGAAAAAGAAACGATTTTTTGATCAGTCTGACTCTGACACGAGTGAAGAGGAAGGTGATAATTTATCTACACATGAAGATAAAGGATCAAAAGAAATACACTTAAATGAAAAAAAGCTTAAGTCAAGTTTTTTGCTGTAATTGACACATTGAAGGTGGATTTGGAAAAAAGAATACGGTATCTGTGTACACATATTTTGCGTCTAGATTTGATTTTATTTCCAAACTTACAAATCTTGAACCTACTAGTATAATGAATTCAGCAAAAGAACTGTATGAACTGTACAATACGGATTTGGAGGATAGTCTAATAAATGAGTGTATCCATCTTAAAGGTTTCATAAAAAATATTAAACGTGAAGTGCTAAACAAGAAAGGTGAAAAAGTAGAAAAACCCTGGACTTTGCCAAGTTTGAATAAAATGTTAATTGAAAGAAACTTACAAGAAGTTTATCCTAATATTTGTGTTGGGCTGAAAATTTATAACTGCACAGCTGCAACCAACTGTTCAGCTGAAAGATCGTTTTCTGTTTTAAGAAGAGTGAACAACTACATGCGGTCAAGCCAAAGACAAGAGCGACTTGTAAGTGCAGCAGTTCTGTGTATTGAGTCAGATATAACTAACAGGCTAAGTTTTGACGAAATAATCAATGATTTTACTCACAGTCAAGCCAGACGAAAACCGTTCATTATGTAAGGTAAGTACATTTTTACTTATCAGGTTTGGTTAAATGCTTTTCACTGAACTTACTGTAATTCCGTAATGTATTAAAAATAATCAATGTCAAAACACTGCTTACTTTTTAATTCCATGTCTAATTATTACAATATTAAGAGTATTAATATTTAAGAAATACCATCATAATTTAAGTGAAATTGTGAAATATAAAAAAATATGACATAACTGTGATTAAGAGTAAAAAGAATTAATTTTCTGTAGACTACATCCTACATGAATTATATGTCAATGTCGAGAGAATTACACCATTTAAAATTACGTCTAGCCTAACTTGATACCAAGGTTACTCTATAATATACGCTTGATACCTACAACGCTACAAGAGACTGCCATCATATGTTTATGTTTACCTATTATAATGTACTTAACTTGAGCTGGTATGTCTGTAAAATCACGGCTTGTTTCCTTGTTTGAGTCGTAAGTTTGTGTGGGTGGGGGCGACATATTACTTACAGCACAGGGGCGCACAATACCTAAATACGGGCCTGCGCCTACCCGTAAGTACATTTCTGAACGGTAACCAATTTTTGGATCTATGTTCTTTTCGTACGGCAAAATCAAACTTTCGTCTCCGCGTTTGTAGATATTTCGGTGTCCGATGTGTACTACACGTTTTCTTCACAAGTAACTAATGGCAGTTTATGGAGGTTATGTACGATTATGTAACTTAAATAAAATTTACTTAGTCAGTGTACATTAAAAGGGTGTATTTATTGGAAGTACAGAAATTACTTTACATTTATCGCACATAATTACGGTACAGAGACGATTTTTGGAGGTTGTGTCTACGTTTAACAATATAACAACCTTTTAGATTTTTAAAATTAATTAGAATTAACAAAGATTTCCTTAGTTAGTGCACATTAAAAGGCACTAATAATACATTTATTGTATGGATAAAAGGCTGTTTTTATTCGAAGTACCGGAATTAAAACCTACTTCCAATTTAGAATGTTTAACCTAGTATGTTATTGGTACCACAGAGTACGAATATATATTGGTACCTCATGGATGTGGTACCTACATATTTTATTGGGGTTTATTGGTACATATTTTATTAAAAGGCTGTATTTATTGGAAGTACAGAAATTAGTTTCCATTTATCGCACATAATTACGGTACAGAGACGATTTTTGGAGGTTGTGTCTACGTTTAACAATCTAACTTAACCTTTTAGATTTTTAAAATTAATTAGACTTAACAAAAATTTACCGTACTTTGTTAGTGTACATTAAAAGGGTGTATTTATTGGAAGTACAGAAATTACTTTCCATTTATCGCACGTAATTACGTTACAGAGACGATTTTTGGAGGTTGTGTCTACGTTTAACAATCTAACTTAAACTTTTAGATTTTTAAAATTAATTAGACTTAACAAACATTTCCTTTGTTTGTGTACATTAAATTATTGTATGGATAAAAGGCTGTATTTATTCGAAATACCGGAATTAAAACCTAGATCCAATTACTACGGTCTGAATTAATGCAAATAAAATTGGAGAATCTCGTAAACATATTAAGAATGGTTGTATATTACACACAAAATTATTACAGTTCGGACCTTTGTTAATGAATAGAAACAAATAGGACTGTATACTTTAGTATGTACCAATACATACTAATTCACCTTTTTTCAAGTACAGTATCTATTGTTTTTTCATACTCTTAAAAGAAGGTCATTAACAATATTTTAGTTACTTGTGAAGAAAACAGATATAACATTTCCAAATAAGAAATCTTCAATTCTGTCCCTATTTGTTTTATAAAAACTGGAGTTTCTAATGCAGGTTTTTAAGTCCACTACTACTTAATTTAATATACATAATTGTTCCTGATCTTGTTGGGTAACATTATATTAATACATCTGCTTCCTACTTATATATGCAAACAGTGTTTTTAATGTACGGTCCTAAACATCTTTAAAATTTAGACAAAGTCTAATGAGCTATTTGACCTAACCTGAATTACTACATCTAAGAATATCTTATTAGGTCATTTAGCTTTAATTATACATTTAATGCATTTTAATTACTAACAGCACTGCTCTGTCTTACAGTAACACAACACGTTACACTAACTCAAAAGAATTTCTTGTTTTCAGTTTAGAAAGTTGAAATTGTGCATTTCTTTTCATTTCCATTCACTTTTTATGGAAACGTGCTTTACATTAATATGTGTACCCTTACTATATTTTGGTCCTAAACATCTTTATCAACACTTTATATCTTGTAATATAACGAGATTTCACTCAATTAAAAGGTTTATATAATGTGTTTAATATTGAATTTAAAAGTGTGTTATAAGTTTACAACTGAAAGTTAAAGTTACAAGTTATGATGAATCGAAAAAATTATAATTGTCTTAAAAGAACTCCTTTGAATAAAAATAAAAATAATTGCAGTAATGTTGTTTGAACTATAACGTTGCTTAATTCAATAAATAAAGCGTACTAGCTGGTCGCTTGATGAAGGTAGCCGTCGCGTCGATTCTGGCAGCGAAACTCCTCCTCCAGGTTGACCATCGTCTAAGTACGTAAAGTCAAGTCACGTCTGGACAATAAAATTAATAAAATACACTTCCACGTACCTGGTCGTGATTCTAGAAGTTCGGAAGCTCACTTTTTTATAAATTAGTAAGCTGCCAAGACGGTTTACAAAACCAGCTTGCTTTACTTACAAGGTTAGGTTTCCTTGTTTAATAATGGGCGCCACACAGCTTTATTTCGGGAAAATCCCGTGTAAAACCCATTAATAGAATCAAACAATTATTAATTCTCTTCTTTAAAAAACTGAGATTGTGTTTATTGCCCTTATGGCAATTCAAATTCAACAACGTATGATTTCTACTAAGAGTTACTTTGATTATTCTGAATGATTTATTTATTTACTTTTCGGAATAAATTAAGTCAGAGTTATGCTGCTAATAACTGGGTTTTATTTGTACCCTTGATAATGAATTCAAACAAACATAAGTAAGAAAATACATTGATATACAATTGAAATTATTTCGTTCACTTACCCTACTACACTAGCTCAGAGCATAAACAACTTTTCTGGTTATGTCCAGTTAAACTTTAATTTTATTTATATCTCGGGCGTAAATTCTTTTAAACACAAGAAAGAACGTTCATGCCTACACAGAAGTTAATTATTTCATAAAACAATATTTACTAATACGGCCTTGTTGTTTACTAACAAAAAATCAAACCTATTTATAGGTTAGGCGTTCGTCACGCTTGCTTAATTATTCACAAAAGTTATATAGACCACTTAAGACTAACATCATTCTTAGATAGGATTGACAAATCCACTAAATAAATTCAGTCATTGTGTAACATAGAAAAAGTTTTGGTGTTATGCGTCAGTACAAATTTTGTTTAAAAAATATATCAGTGCACTCAGATTAATGGAATAAATTGTCACGATGTTACCTCTTTATTTTAATCTTTTAGATTAAAATTTAATGAAACACTCCAGTGGTCGGATTATAGTGACCCTGGTTTTACACTGCACACGCACTTTGAACAGAGAATAATTGTCCGCTTCTGACTAAATTGGACTATTTATAATACTGGTTAATTATTTTCTCCTATTCGATATATCCCGCACTAAATAAAATAAATACTTTACATCGATGCACTGATTCTAGGTAGACTGTATTGTAGTTACTTGTTGTTGCCGAAATGATTCAATGGATGCACTGTTACATGATACTATAAGTTAATTAAAATTTTGAGGTGACGAGCGACACCTTCTCGCTCGAGATGATTGTCAAAAAGTGGTAACGGAATTACTCGCATTCCCGTTATATACCCCCTGTTTTGATGAGGCTTAGGTGATTGTTTCATTTAGTAAGCTATTTTTTGATTGGCTCTACCAGACGTTACGAAAAGGACGCATTATTTTCCAACCGTCATTAACCGTTTTTTGGCTAAGATGATTGACAGTTGACGTTGTTGTTAGTGTTGACAAACAAATTTCTTACTTTCTATTTACAAATGATGCTAACGCATGTCACGCACTTATTATAGTTGCGATCGTGGTTGTATCGCTATCAAATTGAAGGATATTTTTTACGCTTTAATTTGATATAGTTTGACACTGGTTTTATTTGCACTTTCACTGACATTTCTTAATAAATAATGTTCAGATATATGGCTTCGCGCTGTGGTCTGCTAGTGACGCCGGCCACGATTCTTTCTTATCAATAAATTATTTGTGTTTCACATCGCGTTTTCACTTAAACGTCTGTGTCGGAACACTAATATATCCGTCTTTATACTTATTTAGTGAACATAATTATTAAATCTTAACTAACTGATGTAATACATTGCTATGAACTATCCTTACTTCCTAATTACATTTTGTTTATACTATTTCGCTCTATGCTATTCATTAATAATTGAGTTGTTACTTGTATAATACATTAATAATGCTTATTGCTACACTTGGTATAATGATTGTTCAGTGTATGTTATTTACACTAGTAGTCCTTTCTACTTATCACCTTACTGACAATCGTTCGTTTTAGGCGTTGCCTAGGCATACCTTTCACATCGGGTTTATGCCTTAATAATGTTCATTAGTTACATTTGGTACATTTATGAGGTAACTTATTTATATAAGGTTCCCTCTTACAATTATTTTTACTTCTTATGAGTACATTTGAGATTGTAATACAGTTTCAATTTTATATTGTGGCCATAGCTAATCTTAGTCCTAGGCATTGATAGTTACTAGTCATTGTTTATTTATTCTCAGCCAAATACTGTTGCTGATATTATATTATTCGGGTCATTACTTAATTATTTTTATTAACATGTGAAATTACATTCAAGTCATTCACTGACTCGCTTGACAGCTTATAGTGAATTTAGCTTGTCCATTAGTTTGTGTCAGTTATAGTATTGGTTGTAGTGTCAAGCAGTGTCTGGTTTACTGCTTCTTGTGGCACTTCTTCTTCTTTCTTCTTCGCTGGTCCTTCTCTTCTTCGCTACTTTCATCATCATATTATCCACTTACATTACCTTCATGTATTTATTAATTCTATGGGTATATGTCTAGGTTATGTAACACTTGGTCATGTTACATATACTCCCCTCTCAAAATTGATAATTTGAGAGAAATTTTACATTTGATAAAATTATCATTTCAGTTTAGTTTTAGTACATTATTACTGCTTTTTTTTCTGCATTGAATTTAACATCCTCTTAGTGTGTTGCACTAGATTGAGTTCTTGGCTAGTGATATAATTTTTAGCTTACTAGTATTTTTCAAGTTTCTCATATTCTAAGTCATTTAGTTACAATAGGTTTCATTTCTTAAACTAACAATTTCCTGTCTTACAGTAATACATTTTTCTTTCTTATTACATATCTCTATCTTCGTGATAAACTCTATGGTTCTTTCATTTTTTACCTCACAGATTTTTTATTAATCATCCTTGATATATTATTATATAATTCCCTAACATTTGTAGTGGGTTCGGAGTCAGAGGGGCTCTATTTGGCATCCATTCTCCGCCGTTCCTCAACTACACGTCCTCAGAATCAGAGGCATCCTCATCTCTGTCTGGGACAAAATAAAAATTGCACGTAGCAACAGTTGCACTATCACAACACATAAAATATAACATATCATTCACTTTTCAATAATATAACATATTCAATATAACATTCAAGGTATTAGAGGTTTCATTTGTATCACATTTCATTCTTTTATACTTTAGCTAACATACTTCGTTTCACAAGTAATTCTTCCTTTTCAGACTTGACACATTGGCTATGTTCTTTATTAGCCTTGTTGTTACTTTTCTATACTAGTTGGTAATTTGTTTTGGTTCATCCGAGTATTCTTAAATTTACACACTTATATTGATCATCATACAATTATGCAGCCGTTTCTTAAATATAGAGTTTACAATATTTCACTCTTACAATAGTTTACAAGTTTTACTCTCATCAATAGTTTACAATTATCCTGAATTATCAGAGTTTACAGTATTCATATACTAAACATTTTTGTTAGATATTCTCTGACATATCTTGTTGGTAAATACAATTAGATACTTTCTTCACCGTTTAATTAATATTTTTTTATATTCCTTGATAACAGTAGTATTTTGACAACTATTTTTGTTATTTATTCATAAACATTTTTCTCTATTACATCAGATAATAATCATTCAACAATATTTGAACAATACTTGATAATTAAGATACCATATAACGATATTATTCTAACATATTAATAGATAATATTTGATTTTCTCTTCCTTCATTCCATAATAATAATAGCCATCTTTTTTATAACTCTCTTTGGTATTCTTCCTCTCTACTCCTTCAAGTGTCTGATAATTTACACTTATTCTGGAGGGATACAATATTTGACATTTAAATTCTTGTTACCTACAACATTTGGTAATTAAATAACATTTTCCTTTCTCTTCATTCCATAATAATAATAGCCATCTTTCTAATTAACTCTCTTTGGTATTCTTCCTCTCTACTCCTTCAAGTGTCTGATAATTTACACTTATTCTGGATGATTTTAATATATTTCTTCATTGGTTGTACTTGATATAGGAGTATTAGAGTAACTTTATATCACTATCTTATGTACATTTTTGTTATATGATACTCTTTTGTTCTATACAATATAATAGATATCTTTCTTATCATTAAATTATTTGGTTTATAATATTCCTTTTTTCTATCATCTAATATGATAAATCTGGTTCTCATTTAATATACAACAGATAGTTTTGGTACATATACTTATAATACACACTCTTTTTTATAACACAATATGGTAAACAGGTTGGCTATAGGCGATTAGACACTTTCAATACATTGGGCATAATAAATGATCCTCCTGATCACTAGTTTAACCCTTTTACGGTAGACACTTTTAAAATTTCTTATACACTAAACACTCTTGTGGTAATCGTCGTACGATAATATAATTTGTCCTTTTATAATAATAATTACATTTATAGTTTATACGTTGGGGTTCTATTGGGCTTCTCCATTCTATTGGGTTCATTGGTTGGGACAATTACGTTTCACAGGTACTCTTTTTTATAGCTGTCTCTAGTACAACATGTTTATGATATTTGGCACCCTATAATAACATCTCATAACAAATTTCCTTACATATAATATTTCTTTAACGATGCTTGGTTATAGGTACCTTTGACCTTTTTATTTATTATATCGGTAAGTTCATACGTATCATTTTTATGGTCCTTTGTTATGGTATAAGGGCCTATGTACAGTACTAGTAGTTTTTTATTATGGGTATTGTATTCTGGCGTCTTGGGATGTGCTGGGTCAGCTGTCATCTCCGGGTCTGGGACTCTCTAGAGCTGCCTGCTCGGTTGTGCAATATTGTAAAGTCAGGCCTCTCACAGACTGGCACCCAATCCCCTTCGTCATCATTATTCGTGGTGTTCGGCTGCGGTCGGGTATCAGGTCTCCTCGGGTTGGACTGGTCATGGGCTTGTACAAAATTCACTTGTGGCCAGTAGTCATTGTTGCGGCTGTCGCCCTCAATACTATTACTCCTCCACCGTCCTCCTCTTGCATTTCTTCTGTCCCCACTGAAACTATCTCGTCGCTGGTAGTACCACCTTCTACCTGGTTCGTAGTTGGCCTGAACATAATTAGCCCTGCGATACTGTTGCGGTGGGTTATTCCCGCCTTGGTTTTGGGGTCGGTTTGGATTATTGTTGGAATTGTGTTGTCTATTATTATTATTGTTGTAGTTACCCGTATTATTATTATTGTTATTATATTGGTTATTAGGTTAATTTTTAGGTTTAGGTTATATTGTTATTTTCATAATTATTATTATTAGTGTGATTTTGATTTGAGTTGTTACTATTGTTATTAAAATTACCTTTGTAATTTCTGAAATTTGGATTATTGTTATTTGGATTACAATAGTCACTTGGTCATGTTACAATCTTTAAAATTTAGACAAAGTGTAATGAGTAATTTGGCTTAACTTGAATTTACATGACCTGGCTCAGAACAACTTTGTTTTAGCAAATACAAAGATGAAGACTGTACACCCTGGTTGCAATTTCTTCAGGGCTCGCACCTGCTGCCAGGCTAAGTTCTATAACATGATCAGGAAGAAAGGAATCAGCTCGAACTTGCAACCACTGTGGAAAGGCTTGTACACCATCACCAAGAAGATTAATGATGTCATCTATGAATAACTCATTAGGCCATTTTGCTTTATTTATACATTTAATGCATCTTAATTAGTACACTAACAGCACTGCTCTGTCTTACAGTAACACAATACATTACACTAACTCTAAAGAATTTCTTGTTTTCAGTTTAAAAAAGTTGAAATTGTGTATTTCTTTTATTTTCCATTCACTTTTTGTGAAATGACCTACATTAATATGTGTACACTTACTATATTGAAATGCACTGTTCACTATCCAATAGTTAAAATTTTGTGGAATTGTGAAATTAGTAACACTATGTACTAATGTTGTAACACTATGTGTGCCTTAATAAGTTATATATTATTCGAACTGATACATTGCCATGCCATTATCATATGACAGTTCTCAGAGGTTCAGTAATAGTCATCTTTGCTGTTAACATGGACACATCTTGCATATGTTCATTTCTTATAAGTTCTTCTCTTTACAGGACTAATAGTTTTGTAAAAAACTCAATTGTTTGTTATTACATTTTCAATTGTTACCCTTAACATTTCGACCTCATCATAAAATAACTGTTGAGAAACTGAGAGCTCTTTTTTAAAAAGACTTTTCATTAGTAAAGTTACTTATAAGTAGGCATACATTTGTACTCATAATATGAGGTTCAGAATTAAGAAAAGGTGAAACCAACTCGTTACACTGAAAAACTTCTAGGTATACTGCTACTGATTGGAAAAGACAAAATAACTCAGGGTGAACTTTTTTTAAAACCTTTTAACACCATGGACTCTGTGTTTATCCACAGTTACTTCGCCCTTTTTTACATTTTATCAACTTGTGTTCCCAGAGTCACAGTATTCTGAATTGTTCTTAAAATTTCCATTTAGGATTAGACCTATCTATACTTATGTGTAGTACTTTATTAACATGCAGATTTATTCCTAGTAGAGTTATCTTCAAATCCCTTGAAAAAGCTGAAAATTAGGGAGTCAAAGAAACACAGAATTCAAGTAGCAAGTTTCCACTACTTTATAAAACATAGCCTAGAAGCAAACTTTGACATCCAGTAACTGTTACTGAGAAACCTTACTAAGGGGCTTATAAAAAAAAAATTACAAGCTTGCTGTTTTGAACATCTGATGAAAAGGTTTTGTAAAGTGTACCTAACGTCCTTGTATTCCATACTTCCAGCAGTTTTAGATGATACATTCCTAACACGAATAAGAAAAATTTAAATCTGCTTATGATCTAAAGGAGTGATAGTTATTTGCAGACTGACAAGGGTTATAAAATAATTCTGAAAGAATTGTTGCTTTTACAATACCATCCTTTATAAAGTGACTACTCAAATCTGCCAGTTTTTCACAGAAACTAAAGTTTGATGATTAGATCCATCATGACCTAGTGATGGTCCAAACATTTCAAGGATTCTCCTGGCCTTAAAAAACTGGACTGGCCTCATTGATTGACATGACTAATGTTAAATTTACTTTGGGATACTTCCAAATTTAATACAGTTTACAATAAACAAACAAAATTTTATGCCTGTCTAATTTTTCCAGAACTGTATACACATAATTTGTTGTGGATAGAACATTTATTAAACAATAATACTATTAGATGCAAATAATTAAAATATTGGTACGGAGAACCATACATGACTTCCATGTTTTAAGATTTATATTTAAAATCATTTTAGGAATGAAATATTTCTACAGAAACTACTTCTATCTTCAGCCTCAACCACAGAATTGTGGTCACTAACATATACCACCTCGTGTTAGTGAACTCGATTTTCACTGATGATGGCAGTCGATAGCACTTCCGAAACATCTGGTTTTGCAGAAAACATTGGACCACGCCCAAACAGCCGTGAAGGAATTTTATCAACAAACTACTTCTTTGTTGCCGATAACGTAGTACACATAAAAAATTATCCCCTCCCCTTCACCTATCATTTTCATTTATAGAAAATAATCCCCTCCCGCTTCAACTTCCCCCTACACCTTTTCATTTATAGATATTTCATCTACCTTTCTACAGTTGATTATTATGACCTTCTTTTCAGGATAATTTATTTATCAAAATTAAGTACTCTTGTTAAAAACACAAAACGTTGCAGGTAAACTACCCCTTCTCCTTAACCGATCTTCACCAAAATCAACAGACCTTGAGTCCTTACAATATGCAAAAAATTATTTGAATTTGCGGCAGTTGTCGTTCGCCATAGACAAAATTCTACACACAGACATCTTTCAAAAAATGATTTTTCTTCATGTTTTGAGGGTAGTACAATCAGAATCAGCCCTTATCTCAAACGCGATTTTTTTTCCATCCATTTCCTTATGGAACATGGAAGTAAAAACAATATCCTTTTTTTATAATATGTATTGCACATGTTTTCTAACATGGGACACAATTATTAGATAAAATGGTTACCTTCATTTAAGCCAGCTTCAACTCACTGTGTACTTTCTCAGAGGCCATATCATGTTCTTTTAACGTTGCCGAACAAAAATTGATGTTAAATTAAAAATAAAGTAAAGGCTTAGCACCTGAAGTTTGCAATGTCCAAGTTGAAGAATCTAATTAATTATTGCACTTAACTTGATATAAGTACCGATTACATTTCAGGATTATTATTTTCAGAAATAATGTATGTAAACCAGTTTTCCCCATATGAAGTTAGTTAAAATTCTTTAATGCATAGCATTCCAGGCCTTTATGGTAGTAGATTTGTATTACTAAATTTGAATTTACACAAATAATTCTCTTTGATTAACCAGAGTTACACACACAAACTAAATGTTGAGTGTCCTCTAGTGTATAAATTCAGCTAAAACACTATTCTAAAAACTTACCTTGTTACTAGAATATGTGACATGATGAACTTTTCATGTTAAATAGTTTAAATACTTTGTGTTGAGAGTTAAGCATTTTAATAATTTTTATTTATGCAGGCGTATAGCAAAATCTGATCATCATGAAAAAGGAATAAGGCATTTTGTAATAGCAATTAACTGATTAGTTCCTGCTGTGTTACCGACTCATATTACAAGACCAATTTTTGTTTAATTGAAAAGATATATTTTAATTGTTTCTTTTGGTGCAATCTGTAAATTACATGACACACATCCATAAAGGTTTGAAAATATGCTTATTGCAGTTTGATAGGAATAAATTCTCAAAAAACTAATACAAATTTGTTATGTCTGATCACACCAGCTATCCTTTCTATTTGAAATGAGCCTTTTATCCAAATTTATCATATAGTATTGTGCCAAGATATATCACTACATTTGTATACTGTAATACAGTAGTGGTAGAATATTATCATTCCACTAATATTACCCTAACATAATAAATAAAAATACATTATATACACATCTTTTGACATAATCATCCTTTCACTTATCACTTTTTGCCTATCAATTTATTTGATGAATATATATTTAACGATTTATGTAAAATACAACAGGTGTTTAACGGAAATGTACTATGTGTAGACCTCTTATTTCCCTCCTCGGCAGGTCGAAGCTCAATTGGCACTAGAGTTGGGTATGAAATTATGCTATGCTCATAGTCTGTCTGTTAGCAGCTAGTGGCATCTATTGACATTCACTCATGTCAAATTACAGAGTTGGTAAAGGATGTTCGAAATTTGAATGTAAACAAATTAATAGTTAAATAATTAATATAATGGAAGTATCACATATATAATGTATGTAAATGTAATTGTGAAAAAACGATTTTGGGCCTACTTCATGTACAGATCAGAAGTAAATGATGAACTATTCTCTTTACGTAATAAGCCTAGTTACTAAGCAATATATATTTTTAAAAGCTTCTTATCATATTGAGATGAAATGGAGCGGCATTTGAAACATCTCTTAGGTATAAAAACAACATAACATTGTAACGGGGCATTTTGGGCCTATTTTGGGGTAATCAAGAAATTTGTATTTTTTTTATAAAACAAATAACTTTTTTTTTTTACTATGATAGGGACAAACGTAAACAAAGGTAAATTCAGTGGTAGCGACGGTAGCGACAGTGGCAGCACTGCTGGTGACATTATAAAGTGAAAATTATTCAGTAATATTTTATAAAAACGAGTAAACAGACCGCAGAATTATGCCAAGGTCAACCTATGACACACAAAACAGCGTCAACAAATTATGTAACGGATCGTCAGGCGATGTTACGTCAGCGCCTTACATAACGAGGCATGTAGGTGTGTCAACGCCAGCAGCTTTGTGACACTCACAGAACAAAGCAGTCAGACAATAACAACTATAAGTGACGGACGCGAGCTGTTTTGTGCGTCCGCCGGCTCGCCGGTTTTGGGCGAAGTTTTAGTCGCATAACACCAAAAAATGTGAATAACATATATCAAATTTAAATACGCCTAAAGTTTTAAAGAATGTGAAATAAATAACGTCAATTTGATAAAAACATAAATTCAGTGAAAACAACAATCTATCTAGTGCACGGACAATGTGACGTCTTCGAAACTCAGCAGCAGTTAAGTAATAAATGGGGTAGAGTAAAACATAAAAACGGGCTAAACTAAAATTATAATGATACCACTTTCTTGAAATTTGTTTAAAAAGAATAAAAATGAGATCTCTTAGGGCTATGGGATGTTTGCGTGTGCGTGAGTGAGAGAGAAGGATGTTAATATAGAAGTGCTGGTTGCGCGTATTTATAAATTCATTTTGTTTTACAATTAGTTAATAATTAATTAAATAATGAGTTGTTTTATTAATTGAGCCTCGTGGCCAAAGATGTTCAAATGGTTTAAAAGAAATAAAATGTACAACTGTGGGAGTGAAATAAAAAATAAAAGGAAACGTCATTTGGTAACAAATAGATAAATAAAGTTTTCATTATTTCGACAACCATGTCTGTTCTTTTTAGTTCGCCGAAAAGAATCTGGCCCGAAATATGGTAAGTACAATTTTTTTGTTTTTGTTGGTACTGTTTCTTGTAATTAATAAATACAAGATGGCGCCCGAAGAAATTCTAGAAAGTAAACAGTGAACAGTAACCTTAAAATCAGTGCAATTAAATTAAATAAAAAGAGATAGCACAATTGGCTTCCGAAGGCAGGGACATTTTGTATAAAATTGTGTTTTATATAAAAATATGGCCTACTGGAAGAGCAGAATGGTTGTTTGAGGTAAAAAATAAATTTTTTTTTTTCATACGTAAAACAGACGTAAATATTGGTTATGTTTTGATAAAGGTAAAATATTGATGTTGATGTTTTGTAGTGGATAAGATGGCTGTATTTAATTAAAGTAAAAAGGATATTATATAAATAATTTTTGAAATGAATGAAGTATAAATAAGGTACATAGGAGGTTACGAGAAGTCATGTAAAGCGTTATGTAAGTAGAATACATTGTTGTGTGAAAAGTAGATGTTATATATTAGTATTGTTATTTAAAGTAATAATTTTACTATTACAAAACGGAGAATCAAGAATTAAATTTAGAAAGCACTCTTACAGAGTCAATGTTAACTGACAATGTATCGGCACAATCTACCCCGTCGACAACACGAGTTAGAGAGTTGTCGATGGACGATATGTTCAGTCTGATAAAAACAATGTCCGAAAATATAAGTAGTGATTTAAATGAATTGAAAAAACAAAGTAAAGAACAACAAATTGATTCCAATGTTAAATACAATCAAATGAATGACAAATTTGACAGACAAAGTAGGGATTTTAATGAGAAATTCGATGTTCAGAAGAATAGTTTTGACAATAAATTAGATGGACAAAATGTTAAATTCGATGAGTTAAAAAACCAAATTAACGAAATTAATGAGCATTTAAACCGAACTAATGACATAATAGAAGATACCTTTAACAGATTAGAACAGAGTGTTGAGAAGTTAGGTGACAATGTTATAAGTATGACAAATATTAAAAATGACGAAATAGTGGAAGATGTAGTGTTAAATAGTGAAGATAATGATATTAATTACAATTCTGAGAGTATATTGGGGGTAAAGAATAATGAAGAAACCTATAATGAAGTTTTAGAATGTAATAATGAAATGTTAATGTGTGTTTATGAGTCAGAGAGAAAGTGGAAAGAGAGAGTAGATGAGTATGTGGGGCAGAGGGTAAATTTTCCCCTTATTTATGATGAACCAAGGTGTTCAAAAATGTTATTGTTGAAGGGCAAGAGTCCCTTGTTAATGGAAGATTTAAGTTGGTTCCCCTGTTTGTATGATTTAGTACCCTCTGTGTGGAGTGAGAGAGAAAATGTGATATGGTGGTATGATGAGAGAGATTTAGATAGAGAGTTGTGTATTGGGAGAGAGATAGAATTATATAAGTTAAAAAGAAATTATAATGAGTTGAGAGAAAGGTTAGGAGGGGTGAAGATAAACAATATAAAATACTTACCTGTTGAAGGAGAGATAGAGAATTATTTTGATAATATCTTTATAAATGATAATGACTTACCTGACATAATAGTAGAGGAATATAAAAATGATAAAACAACTTACCTGACGTTGACCAATAATACTGATGGAGACTGGACAATAATAACTTATGTTGACAAGGTTTATGAAATATTAATAGGGAATAACCCTATAAATTATAATGGCATAATGAATGAAATAAAGTTAACGGATTATTATAATAATGATAATGATAACAAATTGTGTGTGGATAACAATGATGTATGTTATAAATATGTTCGTTATATATACGATGATGGAGGTTGAAATAAAAATCAGTGAATGGACAATTTAAATATTGCAATTTATGGTAATGACCTTGCAGATTTGGACATATGAAGTGTGAAACAATTGAACAGTTATTGACGAATAATTTGTAAATAATGTAGTGAATTCAATTGTGTGTATTATGAAATGTGAGATAAATAATGTGTATATGTAGTAGAAAATGTTGTGATAATAATAATAATATTAATATTTTGCAGTCTAAATAAATAATAGAAATAATTATGAAGACAATAATTAATGATTTGTAAATTTTTGATAATAATTGAAATATGTTGTGTTTTAATAATCAATTGAAGTAAATAATTTGAGATGTTTAGATATTGTGATTGAATGTTATGTTTGAATTTTTATAATGAATTTAAATGATTTTATGAGTTCTAAATTTGATAATAATTAATGAATAAATAAATGTTAAATGTTTTAGTTTGTGGAATAACATAATGGTTAAAAAAAAAAAAAAAAAAATTTTGGAAGGAGAATTAATAAAAGTCAATTGAGATTAAAAGGTAATTTTATGATTTTATATGCAAATTTAATGATGTAAAGTGTGTAACATTTTAAATACAAATTGTTTATTTTAAGATAATAATAACAATGTGAATTACGAATGTACTATGTTTTCTTATGTTATATTGTGTTGTTAGGTATTCTGATCTATGTTAGAAGTAAGTGAAAAACAAAACCAGTGCTTCTTAGCGCAAACCAGCACCGCTAGGGGGAAACAGATCAGTTGGCGATATGGTGTTGTATAAGGCCACTATTTGATATTTGATTTGTTGTTTCAGTGTTTGATGATGCTGTGGCGGCGGACCTGAGCTGGCCAGCGCATCAGAGCAGGGGCGTTACGTATCTGTCTGACTCTACGGTGTTGGGATCTCGAGAGAGAAGTCTAGTATTGTCATTCAGGTGCGGTCACAGTCACCGGACCAAGGGTGAGTTGATTATTTTTTTTTGTAAACCATACAGGGGGTTGTGGCGACATATCCTGGCTGATCCCTTTAGCAAGTATGAATGTGTCAATGAGATTTTTTATGCTTCGGCATAAAATATCTCATTGAGGGGGTATTGTAACATTTTGGGCCTATTTTGGGGTAATCAAGAAATTTGTATTTTTTTTATAAAACAAATAACATTTTTTTTTTTACTATGATAGGGACAAACGTAAACAAAGGTAAATTCAGTGGTAGCGACGGTAGCGACAGTGGCAGCACTGCTGGTGACATTATAAAGTGAAAATTATTCAGTAATATTTTATAAAAACGAGTAAACAGACCGCAGAATTATGCCAAGGTCAACCTATGACACACAAAACAGCGTCAACAGATTATGTAACGGATCGTCAGGCGATGTTACGTCAGCGCCTTACATAACGAGGCATGTAGGTGTGTCAACGCCAGCAGCTTTGTGACACTCACAGAACAAAGCAGTCGGACAATAACAACTATAAGTGACGGACGCGAGCTGTTTTGTGTGTCCGCCAGCTCGCCGGTTTTGGGCAAAGTTTTAGTCGCATAACACCAAAAAATGTGAATAACATATATCAAATTTAAATACGCCTAAAGTTTTAAAGAATGTGAAATAAATAACGTCAATTTGATAAAAACATAAATTCAGTGAAAACAACAATCTATCTAGTGCACGGACAATGTGACGTCTTCGAAACTCAGCAGCAGTTAAGTAATAAATGGGGTAGAGTAAAACATAAAAACGGGCTAAACTAAAATTATAATGATACCACTTTCTTGAAATTTGTTTAAAAAGAATAAAAATGAGATCTCTTAGGGCTATGGGATGTTTGCGTGTGCGTGAGTGAGAGAGAAGGATGTTAATATAGAAGTGCTGGTTGCGCGTATTTATAAATTCATTTTGTTTTACAATTAGTTAATAATTAATTAAATAATGAGTTGTTTTATTAATTGAGCCTCGTGGCCAAAGATGTTCAAATGGTTTAAAAGAAATAAAATGTACAACTGTGGGAGTGAAATAAAAAATAAAAGGAAACGTCATTTGGTAACAAATAGATAAATAAAGTTTTCATTATTTCGACAACCATGTCTGTTCTTTTTAGTTCGCCGAAAAGAATCTGGCCCGAAATATGGTAAGTACAATTTTTTTGTTTTTGTTGGTACTGTTTCTTGTAATTAATAAATACAAGATGGCGCCCGAAGAAATTCTAGAAAGTAAACAGTGAACAGTAACCTTAAAATCAGTGCAATTAAATTAAATAAAAAGAGATAGCACAACAACCTTTACAGTTGCCTACTTTGCCTATGCATAAATCTGCCTCTGATGTACATGCTAAATGCACCTGAACAGTAGTAAGAATTACTTAGTATCCTGTTGAGTTATTCACTGTTCTGACGGATGATACGCAAATACCGGAAGGTAGGATGTTGGAGCCAGCAACAACCTTAAATAAAACTCTCATATTTCAGTTATTACACAGTGTTCTGTTCATTACAGACAAGTGCTTGGTTTGATAATTTTTTTTAAATAAAATTGTATATTTTACTGTAGCTTTACAGAAAGTGTAAAAATGTAAAATAAGAACGGCATGACTGTAAATAAAAAGTTAACACTTTACAGTAGCACAAAAAATGACAAAAATTGAGACAATGAAATGCTACAGTTCAGTTAAAAATATTGCAATCTCCCTCACACAAAATTTTAAAGAATAAAGACATTATCAACACCACAACAAAATAATTTTTTTTTTAGCAAAAGGAAACACAATGGAAAGGCATCTCAGGTAGTATTGCTTTGAAATTATCGTTTCAAAATGTTTAGCGAAAAGAATAAAAAAATGCTAGCATTAACAATCCAACAATGTATCGAAAAGATCAGGATCTTGCTAGGTACATTATAGGGAAAATTGGTTTTGTAGCTACTGGTGGATGTTTGTTTCTATAAAAAATAATTGCAATGTCTAATAAATTATGGTACATATTTAATCATTTATTGAATAATTTGTCATTTATATAATTCTGTTTATTTTTTAGTTTCTATAGATACTTTTGGTGTGTTTGTTGTAATTTTGTGTTTTACATTATCTTTTGTGATTATTTCATTTGGTATAAAATGTTCCAGTTTATAAAATACACCTCACAGTTTTAACATACAATATATATAGTAACACCTGTATACATAGTAACAGGTATATCAATATGCCTGTAATCACAGGTATGGGAACGTAATGGAAAATCTTGCATAATCTTGTTATCAGTTATTGTTATTGTTTGGCTAGTGCTATTAAATTCATATTGGCCCAAAGTGATGACAAAAGGAATTTATTGTATTTGTTTACAGTCAACAGTGTAGATTCCAGGTGATGATTTGAAATTTACATAAATTAATTTTCACTCACATGAATGAAGTTGCAATCGTAAAGAAATACAGAATATATTTTCTATGACAGCAGACAAGACAGAACACTTGTATTTTGCCTTATATGTGTGTACATACATTCAGACATTTATTTGGATTGACTTCTGCAAGCTTGAAAATCAGATAACAATAATGTTTTATATTTTACATTAGTGTATATGTAAAATTATAATCCTCAAAGTATAATATTTAATTAATTGGGATGTTTCATTAAATTGTTACGACGGTCTCACCGATCGTCACATAGTACAGTGGAAACCAAAATAAAACACACTTATGAATTTGCTAATTGATATTATTATATTATCACATAATACAATATACATACTCAAATTTGTGTTGTGGTTTGGTCATGTTACATGCTTGTCAAGTTTCATTACATTTTTAATCAGTGTTCTTTGCTGTGAGTTTTACATTAATTATTCATAATTCTTCTTCTTCTTATTACGTGTTTCCGGATTGTTCTCTGATGACACGATGTCACCTGTAGATCCTCTCTGCCACCGCCAAATATGAGTTGTCATTCAGTATTGCGTCCATACCAAATCCCCTCAGTCTCAGCACTCCTGGGATGTCCATCCGGCAATCCACAAATGTGCTGTAAGGTCTCCTCATGCAGATGACACAGCAGAATAATCATTATTCATAATGATTAATTATGATGGTTGAGTGTTATTGGTACAGAAGAGGATGCTGCAGTTTCTCACTGTACACCACGTGCTAAATTTGTTCTGTGCATTTGTGTTACATTACTAACCTAACAAGTAATCAGTTACATTTTTAATCGGTGTTCTTTGTTGTTAGTACATTAATTATTCAGAATGATTAGGTATGATGAACTGTCGAATCTTATTAGTACAAAAGAGGATGCAATTTCTTTTCAAGGAAAAGATCTGATTCATAATCCTCGTCGTTGCATCAACGGGCATGATATGGTATTGATCATGGGACAGCGACCACGTTGGTGTTGCAATAAGTCTACTTGCCGTGAGTATAAGGTACTTCGCCAGGGCACATTTTTAGAGGGGTCCAAATTACCCCTGAGAAAAATAATTTTGTTTATTTATTGCTGGTGTGAAGGGCGTAGTAGTCTGAAAAACAGTAAAACTCAACTGGAAATCAGCACCAGCACACGCACAGACTGGACGGCTTACTTAAGTAATATCTGTACCTTAGACATCTTGAGCAACCCACAGAAAATTGGAGGATCGAATTTAACTGTTGAAATTGACAAGAGTGTCTTTGCCAAGAGAAAAAATAATGTTGGCCGGGTGTTACCACAGCAGTGGGTATTTGGTGGATATTGCCGGGAACCGAAGGAATGCTTCTTGTGTTGTGTCGAAGATCGGTCAGCAGCTACCCTCCTCCCTCTCATAGTGGCAAATATTGAACCAGGGTCCACTATAATATCAGATGAGTGGCGTTCATACCGACAAATTGTTAATTTGCCACAACAGTACAGTCATTTGACTGTAAACCATCATTATAACTTTGTGGATCCTCAAACGGGAGCGCATACACAAGGCATAGAAAGCATGTGGCGGTCCTGTAAATGCCGAAACAAGATTGAATGTGGTACAAGAAGGGAACTCTTAGATACCTATTTGAGTGAGTTCATGTGGCGAACAAGAAATGCAAACCACGATTTGTTTGAGAAAATGCTGGATGATATTAAAAAATATATACCCCCTTCATACACACCCCGCAGAGGTCCAGAATATCTTACCAGGCGATGCATCAAGAATAATTATGTAGTTACTGGAACAATCTGGGGGTTCACAGACACTGAACTCACTGTATTAATGTAGAAGCGTGTATAGTCACCTCCTTACCACTCACGACTACCTGTGGCTAGCTGGTGTTTCTGTAAAAACACAATATTCAACGTCTATAACATTTTCTAGATAAAGAAGGAACATGCATTATGGTTAATAAGTTAGTATTATTACATACACAGTTTTAATAAGGTGTTTATTTTAAAAATTAGTACAGTAACTACAAGACAGGTTACATGAACAATTGCTGGAAGAAATGGAGAATATACAGTTACAGTGAGGTCAAAAGACATAGAATAGAGATGCAGTTTCTGTTCTTGAAGAAAAAGGATTGCTTGATAATCGTCGATATTGCATTAATGGAATGGGCATGACACAGTGTTGCATCTTGGAAATTGACAACTTTAGTGTTGTAGTAAGAGAGCTTGCCACGTGTGTAAGTCAGTTCGCCAGGACACATGGTTTGAGAGGACCAGACTGCCGCTCAGAATAATAATTTCATTTATTTACTGCTGATGTGATCAGCGTACCAATGTGAAACATAGTGAAAATTAACTGGAAACCAACCACAACACTCATGTAGAGTAGACGTATTATTTAAGAAGTATATGTGCCTCAACCAGTACTAAATCCAGTATACTGTAACAGGATGTACTGTTTCACACTGTAAATAAAGAAGACAGGCAATATCTCTGTGTGTGTATATATCTGTGTGTAGGCTGAGGAGAATGGAATGGCTGCTTACTTACCACTTTACCTGGTACGTTGGTCACTTAACCAAAAATTTGTCCATTTTAAGTACAGACTCTAACCTATCAGATTGCAATGTAACTGGAATTTGTTGAAAACAATATTAAACTATCACTTATATATTCAACCCCCCCCCCACATATAGTGGGAGGGGAAGAGAGAGAAAGTTATATATCATTGTTGAATAATTAAGACATTCCTTTTAACAAAAATATACTTTTTAATTAAATCTCTGTATGTTCTGGTATTTCCAATTCTCTCTTCAAAAAAGACAAAGAAGAATAAAATAAACTTCATAAATACAGAAATGAAGACACGATGTATTATCTAAATATAATTAATGTTTTCAAAGAATAAAAGGTAATCAAAACAAAAAAAGAAATATCATAATAAATAAATAATTGGGAAATAGAGAATAAAAACTCATGGAATAAATAATTTAATGACAGTGACAAACAATGACCATAATACCCAGGAGTGAAGATCAAATGACAAAAAATGTACATAGTAATTTATAAATAGAAATATAATATATAAATGTGTAAAAGGAGTATGTAAGAAATAAGACATTGTGAATAAACCTATTTAACTATGAGGAGGTCTGCGCACCTCAGACAGTTATTTTGTATCATTGAACTACATAATGTGAATGATATAAATTTTACAAATATAATAATATCAAACTATTATAAAAGTTATGTTGTGTGACATCACCGGACACACACGAAGTATTGACATATGAACATTAATCAATTATTTTGTTTAATCCATCAACATTCTAGAAGACCAATATTAAAAGGGTTTACAGATTATTGAACCATCCACCAAAAAACACACAGTTTCTGATACGTGTTACAATAATTGTGTCTTATTTTTAGCCAACTGTTCTTTTACAGGTGAAATCAATACAATTATACCTCGTGAGTATAAGTTTAGTTTAATCTGTAACCTATGATATTAAAAATAATAATAAATTGAACATGATTATTACACTTTATATGATATCAGCTTTTTGGCTTAATATCCACTAGTAAAAGAAAAAATACAAAATGATTATTATTTTATAATTAACTTTGTTACAGCTGCTGTGAAGTTGTTTACATTAAATAATGTAACCTAACCTACTTTTAAGTACTGAATACTTTTAATGTGTCATGTACTGTGTTCAATAAGGAAACAAAATACTTTTACAGAATACTTAAAATCCTTGAAAATGGTATTGGATTAAGCTTGAGCAAGGAATAATGAAACTAAGCACGTGATTTCAAAGTCAATATCATTATGAAATACGTATTCTAAATAGAACATACTTACCAAAATTGATAATACTTACCAAAATCATGTAAAACAAGAATCATGAATCATGATATTTTTGATATCTTCAAGCATTTTCTCGAACAAATTGTGGTTTGCATTTCTTGTTCACCACATGAACTCACTCAAATAGGTATCTAAGAGTTCCCTTCTTGTACCACATTCAATCTTGTTTCGGCGTTTACAGGACCGCCACATGCTTTCTATGCCTTATGTATGCGCTCCCGTTTGAGGATCCACAAAGTTATAGCGATGGTTTACAGTCAAATGACTGTACTGTTGTGGCAAATTAATAATTTGTTGGTATGAACGCCACTCATCTGATATTATAGTGGACCCTGGTTCAATATTTGCCACTATGAGAGGGAGGAGGGTAGCTGCTGACCGATCTTCAACACAACACAAGAAGCATTCCTTCGTTTCCCGGCAGTATCCACCAAATACCCACTGCTGTGGTAACACCCGGCCAACATTATTTTTTCTCTTGGCAAAGACACTCTCGTCAATTTCAACAGTTAAATTCGGTCCTCCAATTTTCTGTGGGTTGCTCAAGATGTCTAAGGTACAGATATATTTTAAGTAAGCCGTCCAGTCTGTGTGTGTACCGATGCCGATTACCAGATGATTTTTACTGTTTTTTAGACTACTACGCCCTTCACACCAGCAATAAATAAACAAAATTATTTTTCTCAGGGGTAATTTGGACCCCTCTAAAAATGTGCCCTGGCGAAGTACCTTATACTCACGGCAAGTATACTTATTGCAACACCAGCGTGGTCGCTGTCCCATGATCAATACATATAACATAACAAAAATACACCTCAAAAGAAAAACAAATACCATAAAAATTCACAGTGAAATATGCATAAACGCAATCCTGTTAAGTAATAAAAGACAAAGAACAATAAAATAAACTTCATAAATACAGAAATGAAGACACAATGTGTTATCTACACATAATTAATGTTTTCAAAGAATAAAAGGTAATCAAAACAAAAAGAGAAATATCATAATAAATAAATAATTGGGAAATAGAGAATAAAAACTCATGGAATAAATAATTTAATGACAGTGACAAACAATGACAATAATACCCAGGAGTGAAGATCAAATGACAAAAAATGTACATAGTAATTTATAAATAGAAATATAATATATAAATGTGTAAAACTAGTATGTAAGAAATAAGACATTGTGAATAAACCTATTTAACTATGAGGAGGTCTGCGCACCTCAGACAGTTATTTTGTATCATTGAACTACATAAAGTGAATGATATAAATTTTACAAATATAATAATATCAAACTATAATTATAAAAGTTTTGTTGTGTGACAGTGCTAGAAAGTAAGAAATAACAGTGAAATACGTTAAAAAGGAAAAAATCATGCATAATGAAAGTGATTATACATAATTATAATATGAACATTGAAGGAAATATATGATCTATATGAACCAGTTATATAACCCATATAGTGAAATCAAACAAAGTAAATAATTAAAAAATGGAAAATATTATGTTAAAAACTTATAATAATATAGTGACGAATAAAAAACAAAGTTCAACAGAATCATATTAATTAGAAATTGGGAAACCGAACCTGTGACCCATAAACCTATCATAGCCAAAGCCTTAACTGAAGGAATTAGTGTTTTGGTAAAAAGAAGGGATATTGTTGGGAAAAATGTAAAAACAAGGCAGAACATGTTAAGTTTACTACTGAACTTTTATACAAATTAATGGCCAATGAAAGATGAGATGATCAAGAAAAACCATTCAAAGAACTAGAAGAATAATGTTTTAATCGAAAGTACCAAAAATTTGATGTCCAGACGTGAAGAATCAAGCAATAAGTCCTTAAAGAAAACTACCAAATTGGTGAGATTACTCCAAGGCTAAGCCAGATATGTGAACCAACATTACTACATTAAAGATTGAGTTACAACAAACAACAACATGGACGGAAAAATATATTACATAATTGATACTTACAAACGTGGGGCTTAAAAGAAATATAAATAATTGTTAAAAGAAAAAGAACAAAAAGAAAGAAGGGAATTATCCTTTTTGTATCATATTGACGCTTACAACGTGGGCTTAACTAAATAATTTTTTCTTGGATTTCGTTGTCCATAACGAAACTTCGTTGTCCGTTACTTAACTAAATACAACTATTACATTAATGACTCAGAACACAAAGATTTTTATAAGTAAAAACGTAAAGTTTTACCTTACAACCTGAACCTGTTTTCACCTTTAAAAGGCTTCTGAAAACCGGTTCAGGTTGTAAGGTAAAACTTTACGTTTTTACTTATAAAAAACTTTGTGTTCCAAGTCGTTAATGTAATAGTTGTATTTAAATAATTTTTATTTGAAGATTATTCATAGAATAGCAAAGAGAGTTCTCTCTCTCGCAAAATAACCCTTTTGTATCATACCATATCATGCCCGTTGATGCAACGATGAGAATTATGAATCAGACCTTTTCCTTGAAGAAAAGAAATTGCATCCTCTTCTGTACTAATAAGATCCAACAGTTCATCATACCTAATCATTGTGAATAATTAATGTACTTACAACAAAGAACACCGATTAAAAATGTAACTAATTACTTGTTAGGTCAGTAACGTAACACAAACGCACAGAACAAATTTAGCACGTGGTGTAGTGAGAAAAGGTGCGAATGCGGCAGTCTAAAATAGTGCATTAAATTGAATGTACTATGGGATTTGGGGTATACGGAATTGTCGTGGCTTGCAAAAAAACGGAAAAGCTCCGTGCGCTCTTTTAAGAACTCAATTAATTAACCCATAATAAAGATGTATAATTATTTGTACGTAGAGATTAAGATGAATCTGCAGATCTTTTCTGTTTTTCCCAGATACTACAATTCTGTATATCCCATAATACCCTCATTTTGATTGGTACTAAGCACATTCTCGCCATTCTTATTCACTCCTTCTCCCTCCTCAAATTTTTATTTATTGATATACATAAAAAACTGACACTCCACTGTATGTGTCCACATTGCATAAAATTAAAAAATCCAAGAAATTAAAAAAAAACTTGTAAACTCTGAAAAATCCCATTTGTTCTAATACTGAATTTCAATTAAATACAGAACTGTAAAAAAGAATTTAAACATTGTATTTGCCTCCAAAAGCGTTTTAAGACTATAAAACAGGTTAATTACCTACCGTCACGCTTTTTGAAATCCGAAAACAGGATTACTCGAGTTTCGACACATTAAGTTAACGACGATGAATATCTTTAACTTATATTCATCGAGGATCTGAAGATGACACTTAATGTGTTGAAACTCGAGTAATCCTGTTTTCGGATTTCAAAAAGCGTGACGGTAGGTAATTAACCTGTTTTATAGTAAAAAGAATTTATTGGGTCTTTGGCTATTCTAAGCAAAATTCAAGAGCTTTAGGGAAAAACTCTTTAAAACAAATTTAAAGACTCCCTGTATTAAGTCTTTTAAAGTCTACTAAAATTAACTTTTCTTTTTCATACACATGTTATTTCAATTTATTTTCATAGCAATTAACATTAAAAGTGCTAACTGAAGACAGAAACACCATACATTTGCGGTTAGGTGGGTAATTGGTAAACGGAAAATTGATTGAAACATTTTGATTGAATAAAAATTGTGTATAGGTTTTAAAATTGAAATAACTGCAAATAATAGTTATTTCAACCTTGTTATTATTCTTGGATTTCGTTGTCCATGACGTGTCCCTTTCTTAACTAAATATAATTATTTCACTACGACTCATAACACAAAACTTTTTATGGGTAAAAACGTAAAAGCTTTACCTTAGAGGTTCTGAAGAAGCTTTTTAAAAGTGAAAACCAGTTCAGGTTGTAAGGTAAAGCTTTTACGTTTTTACCCATAAAAGCTTTGTGTTCGAGTCGTAGTGAAATAATTATACTTTGTTATTATATTGTGTACAAAAAATTGTTTAAATATAAATAATAAATACAGCTCTAAAATTCAATTTACAGTTACCCTTGACATCTTAGAGTTACACGTTGTTTTCTTTAGCCTTTGAAATAATGAAACAAGTGACAACTGTAAACTAGTTTTCATTGTACTATTTCATGTTCTGTTTATAATCCTAAGTACATGTTTACAATTACCCTGTCTTCGTCTATATGGAAGATAAATGGAAACAAGTTAGTTCAAATACTATGTATATTACAAATCATAAATAAATAATAAAGAAATGTTGTTATGTTACATAATGTAACAAGTAAATGATAGAATAAAAGTTTATCATTGTTCAAACGCTTCCAGGGAACTCGTAGACAATTTGTCTGTTAATTTCCTTCATTTCCAAATTTTTCAATATTTGTTAAAAGCTAACAGTACTCTCAACATTTTCTTTTAATGTAAACTTTGTAGAAAATTCCATTTTTGCTATGTGTACATAGTTCAGGAAAAATTAGACAGGCATAAAATTTTGTTTGTTTATTGTAAACTGCATTATGTTTGGAAGTACGGTATCCCAAAGTAAATTTAACATTAATCATGTCAATCAATGAGGGCAGTCCAGTTTTTTAAGGCTAGGAGAATCCTTGAAATGTTTGGAGCATCACTAGGTCATGATGGATCTAATCATCAAACTTCAGTTTCTGTGAAAAACTGGCAGATTTGAGTAGTCGCTTTATAAAGGATGGTGTTGTAAAAGCAACAATTCTTTCAGAATTATTTTATAATGCTGTCAGTCTGCAAATAACTATCACTCCTTTAGATCATCAGCAGATTTAAACTTTTCTTATTCGTGTTAGGAATGTATCATGTAAAACTGCTGGAAGTATGGAATACAAGGACGTTAGGTACACTTTACAAAATCTTTTCATCAGATGTTCCAAAGAGCAAGCTTGTAATTTTTTTTATAAGCCCCTTAGTAAGGTTTCTCAGCAACAGTTACTGGATGTCACAGTTTGTTTCTAGGATATGTTTTACAAAGTAGTGGAAACTTGCTACTTGAATTCTGTGTTTCTTTGACTTCCTATTCTAAAGTAATCTTTAAGGTTTTTTAAGGGATTCAAAGATAACTCTATTAGGAATAAATCTGCATCTGTGCTACAGATAAGTATGGATGGGTCTAATCCTAAATGGAAATTTTAAGAACAATTCAGAATACTGTGACTCTGGGAACACAAGTTGATAAAATGTAAAAAAGGGCGAAGTAACTGTGGATAAACACAGAATCCATGGTGTTAAATGGTTTGAAAAAAGTTCACCCTGAGTTATCTTGTCTTTTCCAATCAGTAGTAGTATACCTAGAAGTTTTTCAGTGTAACGAGTTGGTTTCACCTTTCCTTAATTCTGAACCTCATGTTATGAGTACAAATGTATGCCTACTTATAAGTAACTTTACTAATGAAATGTCTTTTTAAAAAAGAGCTCTCAGTTTCTCAACAGTTATTTTATGATGAGGTCGAAATGTTAAGGGTACAAAACAATTGAAAATGTAATAACAAACAATTGAGTTTTTTACAAAACTATTAGTCCTGTAAAGAGAAGAACTTGTAAGAAATGAACATATGAGGCGGTGAATAACAGAACTCTCCTTCTTCGGCAAGGATGATTTTTCACAAAGTGAAAAAAACTCACTGCAAAGGTAATATTGAAGTTTTTGGGTCGAAATTTTTTTTGTAAATAGGCATAGCATACAAGAAGCTAAATACAAGAGTAAAAAAAATATTTTATGCATTAAACTCGATTCATTACCAAAAACAAATTGGGAAAGGCGAGTTTTGTTGCAATAAAGTATTTTAGACAGTTTTGTTGCAACTCACACCTGTAAAAGGAGAGTTTTGAAATTAATAAAAAATCTCAAATAAGAAGAAAAGAGAAATGTGTATTTGGTGTAATTGTGTGTTTTACATCATAAAAATTTATAAAAAAATATGAAAATAAAAATATAAAAATTCAAACTAATCTAAACTACCAAGTCATCTACTTCATCAATATTGTTTATTCCGTCGTTTTCATTTTCAGGTGGTTGATCCACACCAGGAGTGTTTCCCTCATTATCATCGATCACCATCTTGTAATAGTTCAATTCTGGGTTCAGCCTCCAATCATCTCCAAAATGGCTTTTTAACAGCTTGTCGACATCCTTCAGTTTAGCTAAATTCACAGGAACTTTGTTTTCCAAGGCATGAGGAACGATATTGCAAAGTTTTTTCCCAACCTTCATGATAGATTGTGAGGTGCCAATGTTACTTCTGTAATGCACCTCTCCTTGAACTAGTACTACTTTGCGCTTTTCACTTTTTTTAAAAATGAAACGTTTTGCTTGCGAAAAACGAAAATGCCAACTAGCAGGTCACTTGATCACACTTTGAACTGCTGTTTTCCAATCTTTAACTGGTACTTCGGACCCCAACCTCTTTACAGTAGCAAAGTCACTGAAAATATCCAAATATTCTGATGGTGTTATAATAGTTTCTCTCTTTCTTATTACCTTTTCTATTCTTCCAAATACCCTGTCCGGGGGAAGGAATGAGTGTCCTACCACAGGGTACATCACTATTACTTCTTCGATAGTCGCAGGAGCAATTTCCTGAAACCATTTTGCAACCATTGCTATAATCATTGTGTTTTTATTTTGACCTGGGCAGCCATCCGCACATAGGAGAATTGTAGTTTTTCCCTCTAGGTCAACACAGTTTAAGGAATCCCAAATGGCAGAACATATTTCGTTTGAACTTTTATAGTGTTCGTTTTCCAACTACGCATAAACTGTTACATTCTCTTTGTTCTGTTTAGCTTTTGAGTGCCCTTTAACAACAGTAAGATTATACTGATATAACTGCCTGCTATAGTATGCAGATTGATCAGGAACTTTTGGTAAGACCAAATTCTTTTGACAATCAAACGATAAAACTAGCTGGTTGTCCTCATTTTGATTTTTCAAGATTGAGTAAAAAGCGGAAGCTCTTAGTTTGTGGACTCGGAGTCTCATTATCAAATAATTTTTCTGGGTAGCATTTGTTGAAATTTTTATTTGAGACTGTAACTGGATGCACATGGAACATGCATCAGTGGTAGGAGTCTTGAAGCTCATATTAAAATCAAAATTAAAAATGTTCCTAAAAAAACTGTATTTAACTTTATTTTCTGCCTTATCAGTGTTTTCATTGTACATGCGCCAGAGCTTTTTCAAATTTAGTTCACAAGGCAAGTAAAGCCTGGTACTTTTGTCTCTTGTGTAGTGAGACTCTACAGGTTCAAGTTTTTTTAAGAACTCAGTGACCAGTTTTTTTCTGTTTTCATTGAACTTCGAACGCCGGTCTCCACCTCTGTTTTCTTTAGGTGGAAGCCCAGTTGTTAGATGTGTTCTGCACAAATTTTGTACCCTGTATTTCGAAACTCCAAGAATAGTGAGAAAAGATTTGGCACATACCTGAACAGGTCCTTTTTTTGTAGGGATGAAATAAGAATTGGAAGTTGTTTTTCTAGAAGAGGAGCCAGCGATTTTAGCTCGTAATGTTCTCGCAGGTTTATTTTGTGCAGTATATTTGAGTAGAAATGAATCCTGAACAACTTTTTTTGAGGTGGAGTAAAATGCCTGATGAAATCTTCTTATGTCTTGCATGCCTACGGTTGAACATTTGAATGTCTTAGTGTTGTGGTTACAATCTGGTTTTTTTGGAAGTGACTTCGCCTTGTGCCTGAAACCAAACACTAAAATACAAAATTGCTCAGAACCTAGGCCTGCATATTTAGTTAGTGATAGCTGAATAAATATTAAAAAATTTTGAACACCTTACCTATCATCCCTGAGTTTGGTTTGTTTCCAGTTCTTAACACTTCTTTTCCTTTTCCTGCCACATCCACAATCGGCACTGGTGCCGCCGTTTTCTTCCATTTTATAAAACTATAAAAATACTAAACTTCGAAAAACAACTTAAAATATGAGGAAATAACTTTAACGACAAAGGCAGATCAATGCTATTGCAACAAAGGTAATATCGCTCTGCAATTTGAGGTTATGTAGGAAAAACCATGTGCTTTCCTGTGGCTTACAGTCAGCTGATTCAAATGTTGTTGGAATAAAAAAAACACACATGTTTGATTGATATGAAACACTAAAAACAGACTGTTAGGAAAATAGAACAACTGATGTTTGGAAAAGGATAGTTTTAGTCCATACTGAAAAACACTAAATATGGTTGGCATTGGAAAAAGACACCTTTGTGGCAACAAATTAGTAATGGAAAAGTTTAGTTTTGTTGCACTTTCACTTATGGAAAAGAGAGTTTTGAAAACAACTACTGTTTTTAAGGCCTTTTATTGTATGGAATAGAGCTGTATTGTTACAAAAAAAAAAAAATAGTTTTATTCGATGCAAAACTACTGCCTTTAAAATACCCCACCTCTAACTCATTTTTTTTAACTTGTGGAAAAGGAGAGTTCTGTTATTCACCGCCTCATATGCAAGATGTGTCCATGTTAACAGCAAAGATGACTATTACTGAACCTCTGAGAACTGTCATATGATAATGGCATGGCAATGTACCAGTTAGAATAATCAATAACTTATTAAGGCACACATAGTGTTACAACATTAGTACAGTGTTACTAATTTCACAATTCCACAATATTTTTAACATTGGATAGTGAACATTGGATTTCAATATAGTAAGTGTACACATATTAATCTACGTCGTTTCACAAAAAGTGAATGGAAAAGAAAAGAAATACACAATTTCAACTTTTTTAAACTGAAAAAAAGAAATTCTTTTGAGTTACTGTAACGTGTTGTGTTACTGTAAGACAGAGCAGTGCTGTTAGTGTACTAATTAAGATGCATTAAATGTATAAATAAAGCTACATGACCTAATAAGATATTCTTAGATGTAGTAATCCAGGTTAGATCAAGTAGCTCATTAGAATTTGTCTAAATTTTAAAGATGTTTAGGACCATACATTAAAAAGTATTAAGCAGATGTATTAATATAATGTTACCCAACAAGATCAGGAACAATTATGTATATTAAATTAAGTAGTTAGTGGACTTAAAAACCTGCATTAGAAACTCCAGTTTTTATAAAACAAATAGGGAGAGAATTGAAGATTTCTTGGTTGAAAATGTTATATCTGCTTTCTTCACAACTAATGGCAGGTTATGATTTGTAATCATGTTTTCTCATAATGTATGTTGTTAATGCTTTTTTTTAAGAGTATGAAAAAACAATAGATACTGTACTTGAAAAAAGGTGAATTAGTATGTATTGGTACATACTAAAGTATAGAGTCCTATTTGTTTCTATTCATTGACAATGGTCCGTACTGTAATAATTTTGTGTGTAATGTACAACCATTCTTTAATATGTTTATAAGATTTACGAGATATGTTTGGGGATTCTCCAATTTTATTTGCATTAATTCAGACCGTAGTAATTATAAGTATGTTTTAATTCCGGTACTTACAATAAATACAGCCTTTAATGTTATATACAGCCTTATATCCATACAATAAATACAGCCTGTTAATGTACACTAACAAAGGAAATTTTTGTTGTCTAATTAATTTTAAAAATCTAAAAGGTTAAGTTAGATTGTTAAACGTAGACACAACCTCCCAAAATCGTCTCTGTATAGGGTTGCCATAAGGTTCAGGATGAAATTCAGGACACCAACATCGACAAGTTCCAACCATAGGCGCCGACTCCACGGGAGCACTTGCCCCCGTGCATATAGTGGTACGGGGACGCAATCGTGTTTTTGCTCCCATAAAAATGTTTGATATTTTCATCCTTGCCCCCGTGCTCAAGACCAAAAGTCGGCGCCTATGGTTCCAACGAGTGTATTTGGGTAATTCCATGTGAACTGTCCCGTCCGTTACCAAAATACACACTTGTTATATGATGTTAATGTTAAAAATCAAATAGAGAAATAATAAGAAATCATACTTTAAGTAAAATACCTACTTTACAGACCACTCCAAAATTATATAATATTCAATGTTATTTCGATAGATTTTTAAGTAACAGATGGGGCAGCTCACGTGGAATTACTCATTTCTCAATAACACGAGTAAATGAAAACTAAAAACAGCATTTATTTACCTTTGCTTAAAGATATTTATGACACAGAAGTGCCCTGATGCTGATACCAATCATACTTTTCTGAACATGACACTTTTTATCAACTCATCATTTTTTTAAATGTAATCATGAAATTTCTGACAAGATATTTCTTTAAAATTGTATTGCAGCAATAATATTGATTTAACAGATTCTACTTTCAGTCTATTTCTGTCATCTGTCCATTGTGAATTCATTAAAGAAAAAATTCTTTCCACACATGCATTGTGGCCAGGTAAACAGAAATAGAACTGAGCCAATTTAAGCAATTCAGAATATTGCTCACTGGATTTACATTGCTTTAAAAACTGAACCCATTTATTACTAGCTAACATGGATATGTTAACTATATCCATAAAATAATAATCATTTTCATCATTATTCAATTTTTCTTTAACAAAGTTTAGCAAACACAATGCTTGGTTAAATGCCATAGAATCATCAATTTTGTGGCCCCATTTCATTAAAAATTTAAGTCTCTTCTATTTGCCCTTTCCATGTTGGAACATCCTCCAAAAGCATCCACTTAAAACATGTTAAGTCAGTGAATGAACCCAACCACTTCCGCAAATATTTGTCACACATTTCATAACATTCATCAGCTTCTTTCTGAAAATTCTCTGCCTTTGTGTGATCATCCAGATTGTTTAAGATTTCTTGAACGCTTAATGAAACAAAATGTTGTTCATGTCTTTGCTTGAGATTTTCTGCCACTGATTCTAATATTTGAACAACTTCAATAACTGATACAGATACCTGCTCTATCTTTAGAATGGATATTTGGAATGTATGAGACAAGGATTGAAGAAAATGGAGGTAGGCTCTGGCAAGAGGATTTTCAAAAAAAGATTTCAAATATTTTGGACAATTCTCAATTGACAGGAAATAGGATTGTAGAGGTTCAAATAGTGACAGGACTCTTTCCACAGCAGGGAAGATGCTTAACCACCTTGTCTTTGAATGATGTAGTAGATCTTGATAAGAAACACTAACAAAATCACAGAACTCTTTAAGGGTATTTATCCTAACTGTGTAGATGGAAAAATGATTGAACAACTTCATTACAAGTGTCTCTATATCAATATTCAAAATATCAGTCCCAGCATGTAGGGTATTATGCAGAATATGGGCTGGGCACCCCACTCCTAATAGATTGTCACTACATTCCAAATCATTCTTTAAATGACTGAATACATTATTTCCTTCTCTTTTTTTTTAGCCCTCCAAAGTTAGTATTAGTGTTGTCGCCCCCAAATGCAACTACCTTTCTTGAAATATCAAATGTCTTTACAGTCTTCAACAAGTAATTTGAAATAGTAAAAGAAGATTCATTTTCTAGTTCATCAAATTCAATAAGCTTAGTCTGTGTACCTACATTCTTATCAAAATACTGAAAAACCACTTGAAACATTTTATGATACCTTTTGTTGCTAGCATCTGTACTTATGCTTAGAAAATCCACATGTTTTATATTATTCTGGAAATCATTTAAAGTATGGGGAGCAAGAACATTATTTACAATTACTTCAGTTTTTGTTTTCGCACTCAAAAATTTACATGCAATATTTGAGACTTTGAATACCTTGCTATACATCTTAGAGCTACAAGTGGCTAAATTGTATGACATATGGTGCTTAATGGAGTGATACGCAAAAGCACCTTCAGCTGCTGCGACATTCTTGGCTTCGTTGGTTTGTTCAATGAAGTATCCCTGAAGTACTGGTGTTCTTGAAACAGCAGACAGAGCTTTCTTATGCTTCCCTGTTAATGAATGCTTGGAGACATCCCCTTTACCTCCATGGGACACATTGACATATGTACTGAAAATACAAATTCAATTGTTAAGAAACGCAATTACGCTTCTCTTGCATGCAATTCACTTTTAATAATCAAGTGCCGAAATAATTTTGGTAAAGAATCATGGCCTGCTACTGTCTAGGCTGAGTAAAGATTTAACATAACCTAATCCAATCCGGCACTTGTACACTTTAGGTGGTACGGGTAACCATAGTAGCATTATGTAATCCTTTATAAATTAATGTAATCTAACGTAAGCTAACCTAATTTAACCTTTTAACTTAACCTAAAAGACCACGATTCGAAGTTAAGCCATAATTTCTAACGAGAATAAAAGTAAAAGTAGGCCTATTAAAAAATAGGCCAAATTGTGAATACGGTTGTTCAGATTAACTGCAGTGAACGTTATTGGTCGGAACTAACTTCACGTTCTCGTAAATTGAAATAAATCTTATAAATGTCTAATCTAACCTATTCTATTACACCACAGATTATTATTTTCATTTACTTACTTGCACAAATCACAGAATGCTTCATGTTCATTTCTTCCACGCTTAACCGATGGAAAATCTTTTGTCCATGTTTCGTTGAGTTTTGAAAGTTTCTTTTTCGATATAATACAACTTTCAATACTACAACTTGTGAATAATACCTTTATAACTATTTTCCGTGAATGGTATATTACATAAACACGCAAATAAACTAAAATAGACCAATGTTGAAGACAGATAATATGCCGAAACCACGTCGAGCACCGTCTAAAATGTCTGCTTAGCAATAGTAACCAAAGCGGAAACACGCTGCTCCCGGGCAAATTTTAAATAACTTGCTATGATTTTTAAAATTCAGGACATTTAGGGATTTTCAAAAATTCAGTCAGGACGTCGGGACACATGCTCAAATTCAGGACAATCCCGCTTTTTCAGGACGTATGGCAACCCTATCTCTCTACCATAATTATGTGCGATAAATGAAAAGTAATTTCTGTACTTCCAATAAATACACCCTTTTAATGTACACTAACAAAGTAAATTTTATTTAAGTTACATTGTCGTACATAACCTCCATAACCTGCCATTGAAGAAAACACTGTACTTGTGAAGAAAACAGTTGTAGTAGTCAGTAGTCATCGTTGGACCACTAAAGTATACACAGCAGAGCCGCGCGGTTCTAGTAAGCAGTGCGTGATCAATATAGCAGTCGACAAAATTTTTTCAGACCGCGTGGTCATAAAAAAACAAGTGCTTGAGCAATTATACAGTCGGCCAACTAAATAACTAGTATCAGTATAATTTAAACAGTGGTGATGGACGGTCACAACAATGCAGCAAATTAACTAGTGTACAAAAGAAAAACTAAACGCGGAGTGAACCGAAAGGTTGAACAGACAGTGATTGTGCAACTCCCAGAGACACACACGGAACGGTTAAGTACCAGCAATAATTAATTGGCCAAAACTCTTAAATTTTACAGTTATAACGGGTAGAAGACCTAACAAACTTAACTAAATGAAATAGAAGAGTGAGAGAGAGAGAGAGTGAGCAAAAGAGTAAGATTGAGTATGTACGCACAAAGTAAAATACTGGTTTCATAACATTAATTACTGAGTTATAGTTTGTGGCAATCAATTAATTGTAAAATTTTTGAATAATCTTGATGTTATAAGGGGATGACGTAAAAATAACTGTAGTAAATTTTTAATGTCACTTTCATGTATTAAGTAATTAAGAGATTTTTTTGTAAACTATTCTTCAACAGAGAGTAGATAGGGGAGTTAACTAAAGAAAAATAAATAAGAGTAATTCCTAGCATAACATGAGTTAGCTTAATGATTTCACAACTCAACCCTAAATAATCCCTCTGCAACTGTTTCGCCTGTAGAACCCTGGAAGGAACCCACAGGTAAGAAAAGACGTACATTTTTATAAACTTAGTAAGTTTCATTAACGCATAAAAAGTGTACAGCAACAAGTGGCATCCAAACAGGGACTCACATTTATTAAATCATAAATTTGTACAGCGACAAGCGGCCCCCAAACTGGGACAGTGTGTATAATTTAGTAATTATACAAACCAGACCTAACCTGAGTTGCAGAGACGGATTATTTGGGAGTGAGGGCGTTCTGGTAGGTTACATATAAATGTATACTTGAAGGTTAGGTGCATAAGGTGAGTAACACCAAACGAAGAGAAAATTTTAAGACGTTTTTATAATTGTGTAGGCAGTTCATATAATTGTTTACTTGAATCAGTCATATTGATAAAGATGGATAATAAAGAGACTGAGGATGTAATGAGCGAGTCGGCGGGTATGGGGGAACCGGGGGTTCATTCGACTCCGGTGAACCGGTCCGAAGAACCCAGCCTTACTGAATCAGCTATTGTAGACGATTCAAGCGTGCAGTCAACCCCAACCTCAACAAAATGTAGTAGTAAATTTGATAATGACGTAATGAGTTTTTTACTAAAACAATTTAATGAGCTGAAAGAACAAAATAAAGAAGTAAAAAATAATTTGAAAGAACAGAATAATAAAGTTGATGCATTAAGTAATGACATAAATAAACGTTTTGATGAAAATGATGCTAAGTTTAATGAATTAAAGGGGGAAATTAATGTAGTAAATGACAAAGTGACCAAATCACAAAAGAATATCGATGATAAATTAAACGAAATGAATACTAAATTGATACAACAGTTAGATAAGCTGGGGAGGAATATTAAAAATAATGAAGGTACAGACAATAAGGTAAGTGATGACTGTAAAACAAGTGGTAATTATGATGGAGAAATAATTACGAATAATAATGGTGGTAGTTTAAAGGTGACAATAGACAAGGTGAGTAACAATGTTAATGATGATGTTAACCAAGTATTTGAAGAGGCTGTATCTGAGAATGATAAGGTAAATAATGGTGATAATGAGAATAGAATGAGAGTTGAGGTTAATTATGGATTGTTAGTTAGTGTTTATGAGTTAGAAAGGGAGTACGAAGATAGGTTAAACGTAGAGTGTGAACAGGGGGCAAATTTTTCTGGGGTTAAATGTAGAGTAAAGACTTCATAAGTGGTTTATGAGGATAAGAGATCCTCACTAGGACATTTGGGTGATAATGGGTCAGCAAATGGTCCAACAAAGGGTTTTAGTGTATCTGGTAAGGCCAGATGGTGTTTAGATAATTTTGCTGTATTGCCCTCTGTGTGGAGTGAGAATGTAAAATTGGGTTGGGAAAGGGATTATAACAAGAGAGAGAGTGTGATAGAATTGTTTAAGTTAAAGAGAGCCTATAAAGAATTAGTGGAGACTTTAACTAGAGAGGGAGGGGATAAAATCAATTTACCTAGTAATGAGACTGAGGTAACTGATGATGATAACAATGATGACTTACCTTGTAATAAGATTAAAGTAATTAGCACAGTAGTAGATGATTATACGGATAATAATAGAAACTTACCTGTTGTGAGGGTTAGCGTACTAGTAATAGCTGATGACTATAGTAAGGAATGTATAAACTATTTAACTGAGACAAATGATACCGAAGGAGACTAGACCATACCTAATGTAGACACGGCATATGATAAAATAATAATGGGGGATGACCCTGGGAATTATTATTATGGTAGAATGGAAAAAACAAATTTGTACGGTTATTATATTAACAATAGTAATATAATGAATTTAAATAAAAATGAATTGTGTATATTCAACATAAGACTAATTTTCGATGATGGCGGTTAGAGAAATAGTGAATGAACATTTAATTATTTGAGTTAATGGTAATTACTTGGCTTACTTATGTAATGAAGTGTGGTAAATAATAAAATGACAAAAATTTGTAAATAAACTTGTATTGTATGTATTTGTGTTAAGGTGATGTTGATATTCTGGTAGTGCATCAGCTGATATGCTGTTAACAGGTATATTGTTTTGTGTGACTAACGTTTACAGTTATGATGGAGGTGATAATAATATTTGATGTTGATGAATAATTGCCATAGATGAATTTTATTATGAAATAAAATAAATACAAGATGTAATTAAACAAAGTTAATTTGTTTTGAATATGTATTAGATGTAAGTGTATAATAAGTTTATGTTGCCAGGTGGACGTTGTATTTTATGCAGTCCAGTTACAGGGTTGTTTAAAACTAATGTAAAATGTTTAAAAGCTAGAAACTGTGGTAGCCAATTTGAATATGCTGAATTGAAATTGTTGTGATAGTGTATGAGTATGAATTTAAATAATTGGAGTTGAATTAATTAATTTAACAGATGGAAAATGTAATAAATTTGAATAATTTATTTTTTGATTTGAAGTGAATACGGTGGTTATGTTTTGTTTGTAATTTGATGTAATTCAAAGGTGAAAGATTTAGTTCAATGTAAAAATGGTAATGTTTATTTGGAATGTTTATTATGTTGTATCCTGTTTAAGGGTGAACCATAAAGGGTGGAATTGAGTATTATGTAACTGCATCTGAATAAAGAACAGCTGTATTAGTATATTAGCAAACTAAATGAAAAACCAGTACTTTACAAAAAAATCTAACCAGTACTTTGCTAACAACGAACCAGTACGACTAAGAGGAAACGAATCAATTGGCTTACTTATGTAATGAAGTGTGGTAAATAATAAAATGACACAAAAATTTGTAAATAAACTTGTATTGTATGTATTTGTGTTAAGGTGATGTTGATATTCTGGTAGTGCATCAGCTGATATGCTGTTAACAGGTACAGTAGAACTTGGCTAATTCGAACGTGCATAATTCGAATTCGTGGATAATTCGAACTTTTACCGTGGTCCCTTGAATATCCTATGTAAAACCATGCTAAAACATCGTCTGTAATTCGAAATTTTTTTGGTTAATTCGAAATAAAAATTTTGCTCTAACTACAAAAAATCGCCTGCTGTATGGGTTAGACCACGTAACAATAGAGACACGACTGGAAACAGACAAGCAGGCATCGCCCTTTGTGAACAGACGCTTGTCTTTTGTGTCAAATTCGTGGAATTGCCGTCAGTATCTGGCGATGACACATGACTGGCTCGTGTAACGGTACCGTCTGCCATTGTCCCTTGTTCCACGCCTCGTCAGTCAGCCACCCTCACTGTTGCTTTCAGTTCAGTCTGCCTGCATTCGTGGAAGTGTTAAGTCTTTTTGAGTTTCTACTGTGCGAGCTGTGTCCTGTAGTGAGAGACTGTTCCTTTCTTTATACAGTACTGTATATACAGACTGGTGTGTTTTAGTGACACTTATTGTGCAGTTTTATTGTGTTGCGTGTTCATCATGGCCCTTTCAAAACCAACACGGACCCAATACAAATCATTGATATTTGCCGAAAAAGTTGCTGTTATACGGGAAGTGGAAAAGGGACAAAAAAAGAAATCTGAAATTGCCAAGGAATTCGGGATACCGCCAAATACGCTGTCAACGTATCTAAAAAATAAAGAGAAGATTTTGAATAGTGTGTGTAAAGCCAGCGACAAAGATAGGAAAAGAGCGCGAGGACCAGAAAATCCTGACGTGGATGAATGTGTAGTGAAGTGGTTTAAGCAAGCAAGGGACAAAAAAATTCCAGTCAGTGGGCCCCTCGTCAGAGCCAAAGCTGAGGAATTCGCATCTAGCTTAGGGAAAAATGATTTTAAGGCCAGCACTGGTTGGCTCGATGGTTTTAAAGAAAGGAATGGCATGTCTTTCAAAACTGTTTGTGGGGAAAGTGGATCTGTTGACGTTGAAGCTGCAAATTCATGGAAAGACGATTTGTTGCAAATGATTTCTGATAGAGACGCTAAAGACATTTTTAACGTAGACGAGACGGGCTTATTCTTCAAATGCACCCCCGACAAAACACTTGCTTTTAAAGGAGAAAGTTGTAGTGGCGGCAAACACAGCAAGGAGCGCATAACACTTTTAATCGGAGCAAACATGGATGGCTCGGAAAACTGCCTTTGCTAATAATAGGGAAGTCAGCCAACCCACGTTGTTTCAAAAATGTAAAAACGAAACCAGTTGAATATGAATCAAACAATAAAGCTTGGATGACAGGTGAAATTTTCGAAAGATGGCTTTTGAAAATCAACAGGAAATTTCGGAATCAAAACAGGAGAATCGTCTTGTTTATTGACAACTGTACAGCGCACAACACTATTCCTGTGATGGAAAATGTAAAGGTTGTGTTTTTCCCTCCAAACATGACTTCAGTAGTTCAACCTATGGACCAAGGTGTAATAAAAAATTTTAAGCATTTTTACAGACGGCTTGTGGTCCAAAACATTCTGTCAGGTGCTTATTTAGATGAGCACGAAAATATCAAGATTAACATCCTTCAAGCTGCCCGCATGTGCAACAGTGCTTGGAACCAATTTACGCAAAAAACAATTGCTAATTGTTTTCGTAAAGGTGGTTTCTGCCACATTGAAGGTGAAGAGGAGAATAAAGCTGCTAGAGAAGTCGTACCCACTATGGATAACTGGGAAGATGTTGGACATGACGCAGGCATTCGTTACGAAGAGTTTGTAAACATGGATGAAGACTTGGCGGTGTGCGGTGAACAGACAGATGCGGAGATCGTGGCTGATGTTATGAACAAAAGAAATGATGGTACATCTTCAGATGAAGAAGGGGACCAGCTAGAACTTCCAGAGATACCGATTCCAACGGCTTCACAGGCATCAAATTACATTCAAGACTTGAGACGGTTTGTTGAAGGACAGCAGAACGTAAGTGACGCTATTTTCCAAGCACTTAATAAACTTGAAGAGTTTACTACAACTCAGTGTATTAACTGCAAAATGCAATCAAAAGTTTCTAGCTTTTTTAAAAAACTGTAAATGCTATATTTTGTACTGAAACATGTTTATACATTTGTAATACATATGTCTAAGGAAATTGTTTAATAAAATAACATATTGCTTTACTGAATTTTGGTTTTTGATTTGATTTTTTCTACCGTTATTAAAAGTTTTCCTAATTCGAATTTTTGGATAATTCGAATTTTTTACTGGTCCCTTCAGCTTCGAATTAGCCAAGTTCTACTGTATATTGTTTTGTGTTACTAATGTTTACAGTTATGATGGAGGTGATAATAATATTTGATGTTGATGAATAATTGCCATAGATGAATTTTATTATGAAATAAAATAAATACAAGATGTAATTAAACAAAGTTAATTTGTTTTGAATATGTATTAGATGTAAGTGTATAATAAGTTTATGTTGCCAGGTGGACATTGTATTTTATGCAGTCCAGTTACAGGGTTGTTCAAAACTAATGTAAAATGTTTAAAAGCTAGAAACCGTGGTAGCCAATTTGGCTATGCTGAATTGAAATTGTTGTGATAGTGTATGAGTATGAATTTAAATAATTGGAGTTGAATTAATTAATTTAACAGATGGAAAATGTAATAAATTTGAATAATTTAATTTTTTGATTTGAAGTGAATAAGGTGGTAATGTTTTGTTTGTAATTTGATGTAAATTCAAAGGTGAAAGATTTAGTTCAATGTAAAAATGGTAATGTTTATTTGGAATGTTTATTATGTTGTATCCTGTTTAAGGGTGAACCATAAAGGGTGGAATTGAGTATTATGTAACTGCATCTGAATAAAGAACAGCTGTATTAGTATATTAGCAAACTAAATGAAAAACCAGTACTTTACAAAAAAATCTAACCAGCACTTTGCTAACAACGAACCAGTACGACTAAGAGGAAACGAATCAATTAAGGATATGGAGTAATGGAAGGCCGTTTATTGATATTTTGATTGAATGTTTCAGTCAGGTGATACTGTAGTAACATGCCTGTCTGATTTTATGGTGTTGGGATCTCGTGTGAGAAGTCCAGTAAGGTCAGATAGGTGCAGCCACAGCCACCGGACTAGGGTGGTAAGTACCCATGATTTTAGTAAGGATTTAAGAAGGGTTGCGGCGCTATATATCCTCGCTGATCCTCTTAGGTTTAGGCAATGAGAGTTTTTATGCTTCGGCATAAAACCTCTCATTGGGGGGGGGGTATTGTAACGGTACAGAATGGGGTAGTAAAGAATTTTAAAATGTTGTCAATTCAAGCAGTGTACAACCAATTGGGAACCCCTGCTTTCACAACGCTGCATACAATGTTATTGAAAGAGACCAGTATGTTTATGTCTGGAGCCAGCCCGGCTAGACGTATTACATAATCATTTGCAACTCATGCTGTCTGTGAATTACAGTAAAACGTAATTACCACAAGCCAGTTTTCATCAGGAGGCCATAGTAGTCAGTAGAGGTGGGCTAAACTGTTATTTTAAAATAATAGGTATGAAAATACCATTCCAAAAAAATAACAGGTACAAATACCTGTTATTACATTCTAATTATACATAACCTATATTATCCTTTGTAAGTAAGTCGTTTTGAGTTTCCTGCAGGTCTCGTATGTAATATCTTCAAATAAATACACTGCAAGTAGGTTTATTTTCACCTAGATAAACCTATTAATATATTAATAAACCTACTTGCAGTGTATTTATTTGAAGATATTATATAACCTATATAATTTGTTATAAGAAATAAATTGAAACTAAAAGTATTAACAGTGTTACTTTACTGTAACCCCTCTTTATTTTTATACTTTATAATTTTTTTTTTTTGAGGGGCCACTGGATATTTAAAACTAGGCGGAAGGCCTAGGAGAATCATAAAATGCGCTGGGTCCAGTGAGACGGGACTTGCAATTAAACTCTCTGGTAACCAACAATAACAGCTTTTATTATCTGAAATTACATACATCAAATTCAAAAACTCCTTAATATCCCATAATATCGATAATCACATAATTATATAAATATCCCCTGTTTATAACCCACTGACATAAAGAATATAAGTCGGACATAATACATCTATTCATACATCTATATATATATCTTCACCTCAATTTAAAATTCATCATAATCATTACTCAACAAAACTTTAAGTATCCCACATATTTGTAAATCTTGACATTATAAAAAGGTACACACACACATATATATTGTAGCATGACAGATAATCCACACAAATACATTACTCAATGATCATTAATAAAGCTCTAATATATGGAATATCCAGATGAGAATCAATTAAAAGGCACTATTAATTAATATACTCACAAGAAAAGTAAAAATAAAGAAAAAAAATCTGCAAATAATATATATACTACAAATTTAAAAACCCAGAAAACTAAAAATGTGAATAACAAAATTACCCAGGTAGGATAGAAGCAGGCAATTAAGATACCCCGACTAAGAAACCAGACCAGAAGAAACAAAAGCATACACAGCGAAATGGTACTGAAGAAAGAAGAAATATAGAATGAACAAAAATACTGAAGAAAGAAGAAAGAAGAAATATAGAATGACCAAAAATACTGAAGAATAAGAAACCTGGGAAGATCCACTAGAAAAAAGGAAGTGAGACGACCCATACCAAATAGAAACCCCATAGGGAGAGAACCCAAAAACCCCCAAAATAAATGAATGTCCAAAGAGAAAGTATAACACCCCAAAAAACCATATCACAATGTAAAACTGACAAAAACCAAAAGTGTCAATAGTATTAAGTAACAGTGCTCCCAAAAAAGTTATTGTTTAGTTTGTATGAACAAATCTTCACAGTCCCCCCATGGTTAAATATTTCATGTTGTAAAGCTAGAAAAGGACTAGTAATAATATTAATAAATAACCATGGACAAGTGTAAGTTATTGAATTATAACTGATAAACTTTAAAAAGGTGCATGAGTTGCCGTACAAATGTATAAACTTTAAGTGTTTTTTGAACAGTGTCATATTTGATATGAAGTAATAATATTGCTAGTGAAATGCTACTGAATTTATAAGAACATTCCATAGAATGAAATAATAAACAGATAGCTAGTGTTATACTTAGAGATGGGGAATAAATCCTTTAAATTGGGAAATACAGAGCAGACTGTCAATAATTAGTTTTAAGAAAGTGTTAACCATTATATGGAACCAATATGTTATGTTCCTGTTCCATATAATAACTAGACAAATAAGATTTATTAGTAAGAGATATTATTGTTATAAACTGTTGTTAATTTAAATTAGGAATGCCCTATCTAAAGGTAGATATCATTCCCCATGTTATAAAATGTTTTTTAATTATGTTACTAGGTGTAATCAATACACATAAAAGTAAGTTTTTCACAAGATAAAGTTCATTTTTAGTAAAGTGATAGTGCTGTGAAAGAAGAGATGAACAATCAAGACAACATAAAAGGTATTATTCAAGGTACCAGTTTTGATAGAGATAGGTGTTATATTTTAATTGTACAATCAATAATCACTGTTATACCAGTCAAAGAGCTAATTGTTAATAAAGTATATAAGGATAAAAAGTCAGAGAAGGGTATAAACTAACTACATTAGTAAAAATTTTGCAAATAGCAACACATCAAATCTAGGCCATATAATGAATTTAAACTGCAGAATAATTAATAAATCTAGTCTTATAAGCCAGTTAAACTGACAATATTTATGCAAGATAAACCCAACATATAGTATACCATGTAAATAAGACTTTCTAAGGATATGGTCAGTAGATAAGTAAAATTACTTATTTATCTAATAAAATTACCAATAAAAATGGAATGGACTAACTGACATTATCAGAGGAGGAGTCATAGACAAATGAATTGTATTTAAAAACAATCATTAATAAACTAAATTGCAAGAAATTAAGTAAGAATAGACAATTATATCAATTTCAGATTTAATAGAATAATAATTACATTAGGGAAAATGGCTATTATTTGCTTAGACTACAGGAAGTATAAATTTAGGCCTACCTTCCAAAAATGTAATAAATATAATTTTCTAATGAAACTTTGTAACACTATATTAATTACTAGCAAAATAAGCAGAATAGAATAATGAAACCGAATATGTATTTCGTATTTCGTACAGTTAACTAATAACGAAATTATTTTCTGATTATAATGTATTAAAATAAAATGTATCGGAAGCTAAGATAATTTGAAACAATGTATAAGATATATTAAATAGGCTAAGATTTTCAGGAGACGAAGGAAATGAGAACAGTTCATTATTATCTGTTGACGAGTGTACTTAACGTAATTATTTGCCCGAAGTAACTAATAATGGCAGCTAACATTATAAACCAAGTTCGGTAAAAATTTTATAAATCTTATTTTAAAGTGTTTGTTTATTGTGAACCGGTGAAGTTAACATATGAACAGTGTAACACCAATAAACTGAACCACATAAGACTAATTAATCGAAATAACACCAATATCACACAGTTTAATGACAACAAATTTGGGTTAAAACCGACACACATAGACACAATGAGATATATCCAATAACAACATTTTACACCAAATGAACTATTCCACCATACACCAGTGACATTCAAATATATCCGGGACTATCATATACAATTGCTGAGACCATTTACACGAAGAAAGGACATTTTTATTTCAACAAATACTTCGTCAAAGTTAGATGCTTCATCGCGCATGCGCCAGTCGGCCATTTTGATTCATTGCTGTTCGCACTTCTGCAGTGGAAAAACGACCTTCGGCTGCTTTTGGTTTGAATAAAAATCATATATAAACTTTTATTATTTCTAATTATATCATTGTATTGTTTAATATTAAGGCATTTTATAATTGTAAGTGTTATACTTTCCTGCCCATAACCTTTTCCGGCTATATCTTAAATAACCGTTTAAAGAACCATATTTTTATAATACTAATGTAACTTTTTTATATCGACCGGCCCTGAGTGAGTCGATACTACTTTGTAACATCGATTCTAATCGAACAAATTAATTATTTTTATTAATAAACGTTCTGTTTTTGTAATTTGGATTTGATTTTTCTTATAAAAAGGCTTAACAGGTAAATTAATCAAGAAACCCAACTAACCGAAAGGCGGTATATACGAAACAACGAACGTTTCAAGAAGAAGAAGAAGAAGAAGAGAGCTGTCTTTCGCCTAGATTTGGAGTTAACCAGATTGTATTTTAACAAATTTACTGAAAGTGACACTATTACCAAAATAAACATAATACCACTTCATTTCTAATTACAAACAATAAACACGATTAGTTCCTAAATATTAGGATTAAAATTTACATAAAAAATATTTTTTCAGAAAATTTTTTTTTTGAAATAAATTTTAAATTTTTTTTATTTCAAATTGTTATAACAACATTCAAACAGATTTTATTTTGTAACCACAAGTATTGTTACAATATTTATCACTCAACCCCCCTAACACATAACAGCCTATAAAATCCCACATAATACAAGAAAATCACAATTTACAACTCATTATCACATCATACCCGGAAGCCCCGCGGCCCGCCTGTACATTATCTTTTCATCGCCCCATGATATAAAAATATCCAATAACAGCAACCCGCCAGTATCTATTAAATTAATTGGAAAATAATGTCATCGATTAAGACAACCCCTTATACATTTTTATAATGTCGGCAGCCAGCATAATTAACCAAGCACTTTGACAATTCTAAGATAGATTCAAATATACATTATAGATTTCGAAAACATTTGGAAATGGCCCATACTTAGAAAATATAATTATAAGTTAAAGTGCTACTGACATTTCTTTAATCCTGCAAAATGTGAAACTTCTTGATCTCTATAACATACAGATCATTTATAATGTAGGCCATAAAAGTTTAAAAATGTTTAAGAAAAATTGTTTATTTGTTTAATGATTCATAATTAATCATCTAAATATATGGCGAGTCATTATTTATTTATGATGACTTGATAGTAACAAAGCATAACTGCAATTAAGGCTACATACAGCCTGCCTAACATTCACAAAATCTGATAATTAAAAAAAAACTAAGAAAGACAGGTTTAACATACAATGTCCAGAAAATACAAGTGGCAAAATCTAAGTACCGCCTGTACAATTTTATTCAAGGTAAAATTTTATAATATGAAAATATTAATTATATAATTTTAAATAAATATGAAATATTACTTCCAGCCATATGGGCATATATTAAAAGAGAATGTTATACACGTCCAGCTGCAGGAATGTACCAGAGCAAGCCTGACTTGACAAAAAATGACCCGTAGAGAACCTGCATGATATGGCACCAACAGGTGCCTACCTTGTGAATAGAAAAGCAATTTATAAAATGACAACCCAGAAACAGAATACAAAAAACCCCCAGCCCTTGTATGCAGGATAAATAATTAAATGTAAAACCCCGGTAATAACCTGAGAATGAAATCCGAACCAGCCGGTTCGGATTCACGAAAACCATACCCCTATACTTAACTTAAAAAGGTCTCCCTTACAACTTTTGCACCCATTATACGGAACGAAAACCGCTCTGGCACCCTCCCACGAGTCAGTTTTCAATTGTACTTGTTGAACTGTATTATAATGTTTAAGCTACATTGAAATTGTCTTGCCGACACACCCCAATTGAACCATGTCACTGTATAAAGTTAAACTGATATTGCACATACACCTCCCATAGTATTTTCTGCGGGCCAGGATAGAATAAAAAGAGTTAATATCACCTCATATGAAGCGGGCGGTTCCATGATTGTTGGCAGCAGCTGCTCCTCCCTCCTCGGTTACAGAACGAAGCTCTAGTGGTTCATGGCTTGGTGCAGGTGACAGCACACCAAGCTTTGGTCAGGTCTCCGTTCTTAGGCGAGAACCCTAAATATTTTGCACATTTGTCATGTATAAGGCATGTATACCAAACACCCGAACTATACACTCCCAACCAACTCAATATAATGCATAAAATTTTTAAATTTGTATTTCCTTTATATTTTAATAAATCATCATCATTCCCTTATAACCTGGCACAATAATGAGGCACACACACAGACCTGACCAGCTGTGACATATCTCGACATGCACCCTGTCCCTGGCCACATGGCATTACGTTCGATCACAAATTTTGCAAAATAACGGATACCTTTAAGGCCCATCAGCTACAGACAATTAACACTTGCACAGTACTTCATCTAGGGTGGTCTTAAAGTTTACAATTAAATGATTTACTTAAAGATAATTCACACTTCCGGTCACACATGTGCGTTCATACATAATTAACCAGGTCCCCGGTTTTCACTAAATTACTTAATTCTCTTACAACTCTTTACAATGGTGAATGAACAATGAGTTAATACAATTAACAGGCGGTATTCAAATAAAATAACATTAATTAAATATCTCACAGTACTCGCACACATCTGATCAACGCCACGGGCATTCTATCAGTTAGCATCCGGATTAAATAAGTTTGGTTTAAAAATTTTTTTTTACAACCAAATTATTATATATATATATATATATATATATATATATATATATATATAAGGCACTTACCGGTGGGTCTTAAACAATTAGCCTGCCATAAAGATGAAAAGACGACACACAAAAATGCTCTGCAGAACCGAGGAAGGCGGCTAGAGTAGTTTACGCAGTGGAAGTGAGGCCGGAACTGAATCTCGCCATGTGCTCAGAACCGAGACCTGAATTCGGCCCTCTAGATCGCGTTTACGGCTGGAACAGCGCCACCGATATCACGTTCCCCAACTAATAACTAGATAACTATCCGAATCAATTATTGTAAAAAAAAGGATTTGCATTTCCTCAAAGGCCGGTTTATGCAAACTCCGGCACATTACACTGTGACTTTATTAAACTATTACTGTTTAAAAGAAAATAAGAAACAAGAGAATTTATAGGCCTATCTCCCTTTGGGAATACCAATTTAAGTTTTTACTAGGAGTAAACAAACTAACATTGGTTAGACAAATCAGTTGCGAAACTCAGGGCAATGAAATAATTTAGAGTACAGGTAATACCACAACAAATAATGGGAAAAAACATATAATAAAAACATAACAGTAAGCCACAAGAGTGAATAAACAAATTTTACAAATAAAAATAATAAAAACAACTGTAATAAAATAAATATAAATAAATAAATAAAAACTTATAAATAATAAGCAACAACAAAAGTAAATTAAATACATTACATACCTGGATAATCTTCAGATCCATTCGCCAGTGTATACAGAATATACAAGTCATGAACTAATAATCTTTGTCACACCTATTCACATTACAATTTGCTTCACTCAAATAACACATTATAGGTAAAATTAAACTATTGAATGGTTTTTAAAATACCAGAATTTCAGTTATTCAGACACTATTTCAAATTTGTATTTAAAAATATCAGCTGTTGCATTTTCCTCGATGTTAATCGTGTTCTTCATTCAGATAAACTTATTCCCACCCTGGAAAATATCCTTTCACAGGGAACGGATGTTGCAACCATGTTACATCTAGTTCTGACCAAATGTGCAAGATTAGGGTATACATGTTGGTGATCTTTCCACCACAGTAAGGGATTTTCGCTTCTCTCTATTGGTATCTTGAAGATATTTATATACTTCTTGTATAGCCATTGATAAAGGTGTCCCTATTTGTTTAACTTTGTTTATCTGGTTTTTATAATGGTTCCAAATTGAAACTGTTTCCTCCTCTGTTATGTTAGGTTGTAGATTTCCTTTGGTTTCAATGCTTGTATTGGTTCTTGAATTTTTTTTTATTTGTGAAGATACTAGTTCAGCTGCATATTTTTTTGTATTTTCTAGAGAAGTATTGTCTTCAAAAAAGTAGTGTTTGTACCTGGGGTCAAGCATCATGCAAAGTTAAATTGTTTTGCTTTTTTCCAAAACTAGCAAACCTTATAGAAATTCCTTCTAGAAGTTTACGTGCAATTTCTCTGACAAGTGGTTTAGTTAATTTCACACTTACCTGTTGTATTGATAATTTTAATTCTTGGTTTATAGGTATTATCTGGCTGGCGGTGATATATTTCTCTCTCATTTCTATTGTTACCTCCTCAAAAGGTTGCAGAATAGCACACAATTCTTTACAAATTCCCCATTTTTCAGCTGTTAATGTTTCTGTCTGTTGTTAGTAATGCCAGAGAGTGTTTTACAGCATCCTCCAGTTCAACAAATCGTTTAAGCATATAGTAAACAGAATTCCAGCGTGTTACAATGTCTTGCAGAAGTTTTTTAGGTTGCTGAACACCTATCTGTTGTGCTAATATTTTATAATTACAAATATAAATAAATAAAATTAGTTTTTACCTACCTTGTATTTTGCCCAAGAACCCAGAACCCGACACACGAACGTTAGAATGCAAGTATGGTTTACGGGTTAAGCAAATCACTTACGCAACTCATTTTTTGAAGAGAATTAAAAAATTGTTTAATATGTACTTATTTCAGTTTTGTATTGTTATTCTTTTCCAATTAAAAAAATTATCAAAATAAATTAAAATTTTCTTACATTTTTTGGTAAAACATCTTATATTGTCAGAGTTAAAATCTACATTTTATATCTATGAAGGCCGCCCAGCCTGCTCTCTCTCTCTCTCTCTCTCTCTCATTCATACTCATTGGAAAACCCCCTTTAAATAGAAATATGCCCCATTATGATTGAAATTAATACATATACCCCTTGCCGGCACGAGGCGTCCTCTCAACCTCGATTTACTTCATTTATAAGTTCGTAGATGTCCCAAAACAGATGATGATGTCCTTTCGCCAAAAACTAACAACACTGTCACATTGCTGCTAATTGAAACTCACTTTTTTACTTGAAACTCATAAATTTTGAAAGAGCCCCTTGGGGCAGATACCTGGCCAGGCACTGTCTGTAAGAGAACTGGGGAGAGCGTCTCTAAGCTCACTCTCAACTAGATTGCGGTCTCACAAGGCGGAAAGCAATGCCTTCTATTTCATCGCCACTGCTGTGTCACATTCAACACACGTGGTTTTTTGTGTGTTTGATGTGGATGACATTTGGTAAGCACTGGTTGACGTCACAGTTATGGGCTGTACTTAGTTTCATTTCCGCCAGCATGGACCACGAGGCGAACAGAAATATAGTTCTCAAGCCATTTTGCATCCAACAATTCCGCGTCGGTCTGCGCACATGCTGGGGTGGTGCGTTTGGGCGCAGGTGTCGCACAAACGTTAAGTTCTTAGAATCGACGTCTTGCACATTCTTTTGCCAATGTTTTACAACAGTTACGGCGTACCGTTTTCTTTGTTCGCACAATGCTTTATTCAAACACGTGGCCGTATACACAGATGGGAATTAAATTTATGAATTTTTAATAAAATGAAACCAAATTTAATAAAATAAAAACCCTCAAAATTCGTCCCGTTACACTGTTCTTGATATTTTGTGAGTTTTAAATGTGCAATATTACTTCTCTTAAAAAATGTTACAACTGTTTTTACTTTTTTGATTATGTCATTTACAATTAACAGGCTATCTTGAACAATTAAATTTAATGTGTGAGCATAACATCCAAAATGCTTCCACTAAAGTATGCTTTGTATAGCACTAGTAGTATTTATGGCGTTATCAGTAATAACAATTGAAATTTTTTCAGCTGCTAAATTTTGAGATATTTTATTTATTTTGATAACTGAACAGTCTAATAGTATATGTTTCATTTAAAAATCCTGATTAATGTAATGTGCAGTAATTGCATTAAAAGTTTCATTTGTTGAAGAAGACCATGTGTCAGTTGTTAAGCAAACACTTGTTGAGTCTTTTTTAATAGATTCTTTCATTTCATTTACCTTTGTTTCATAATAAGCTGGTAACAGTGTGTTAGCAAAATACTTTCTAGAAGGAATTTGATAACTAGGGGCACAAGTATTCATCAAATTTCGGAAACTTCTGTCTTCAACAACTGTAAATGGTTGAAGATCCCAAATAAAAAGTTTTATTACGGCCTCATCAATTTTGTTTTTATCAGATACTGCTAATTTTTTGGGTATGTAGGTTGATATTGACATTTGTTTTTTACTTGTTGGAACAGGCAACTGAAATGAAGACGGTTGATTTTGGAAGGTGTCAGTAGCTCTTGAAGTGGTTGGTCTCTCTGGACTAAAAAAATAGGAGGAAGATTCAACTACTAAGTTTTCTTGCACATCTGGTCCTATTTGCTGCAATATATCACCTGTAGAAGTTTCTGTTCTTGGCAAAGATTGCACAGCAGTTTGGGTGGTTATAGTAGGAAGAGCAACTGTTGGATGCTTTCTTTGTAAATGTTTTTTTAAATTACTAACTGAACTTTTATACAATAGGCTTGTTTTGCAAATCTTGCACAATGCAATATAGTTACTAACTGGTTCAAAAAAACTCCACACGTCACTCGTTTTTCTTCTTGGATCCATGTCACAAAAATTTTAAAAATAAAACGTATGCGAACCTAACCTAACACAACCCACAACTGTCACAGGAATACTTAAACAGGCTTCCCATAGTATGGGGAGGGGTTCCCGATCGGTGGTAGGCATACCACCAGTGGTAAGCAAGAAGACCTAGCTAGGAAAAAAGTATTTACTTAAAAAATAAATAAATACAAATTTATGTTCAAAACAATAATAAATTTTTATCGGACATAATTTAAACCAATTACCCTTAAGGAATTAGATTTATGGAACAGGACTTGATAAAGTGCATAAACGTCCATTACAACAATCTCATCATTTATGTGAGATGTGTAGTGCATTTAAAATTACATTAATAAAAAGTATAATTATAGCTTATCAACATCAGCCACTATATAGGTTATAACACAATATAATTCGTTATTTCAAAATTTACCAAGTTGGTGATTAGTATAATATATAATTTATTAGCATATAATCTGTATTACATATCTGCGAATCACACGAGAATAAATGTAACATCAGGATGAATTTTTTCCTTTATTAAGAACAGCTTCGTCTCTGCGCAGAATGAAGTATTCAGGACGAAAAAGTGGCTTGTACTAGTTTCTACTTGAAATACGCATGATACTACTTGTTCCTAAAATATTAGGTGTTCCTAATATACTATTGTTCTGATACGCTTAGTATTTGTAATACGCGTTGTTCCTTGTGTATCGGTGATACCACTAGTATTTGAAATACCTAATATTTTAAATATTTGTGTACTGGCTGTTCCTTGCATACCAGCGATATTTTTGTACGCCTAGTATTTGGCCTTGGCATATTCGTTTACTTGTTACTTGCGTACTTTTTGTGTGTGTGTTCTGTATAGGAGCATAGGGGGCATTAGAGGTGGGCTAAACTGTTATTTTAAAATAATAGGTATGAAAATACCGTTCCAAAAAAATAACAGGTACAAATACCTGTTATTACATACTCAATTATACATAACCTATACTGTATTATCCTTTGTAAGTAAGTCGTTTTGAGTTTCCTGCAGGTCTTGTATGTAATATCTTCAAATAAATACACTGCAAGTAGGTTTATTTTCACCTAAATAAACCTATTAATATATTAATAAACCTACTTGCAGTGTATTTAATTGAAGATATTATATAACCTATATAATTTGTTATAAGAAATAAATTGAAACTAAAAGTATTAACAGTGTTATTTTACACTGTGACTTTATTAAACTATTACTGTTTAAAAGAAAATAAGAAACAAGAGAATTTATAGGCCTATGTCCCTTTGGGAATACCAATTTAAGTTTTTACTAGGAGTAAACAAACTAACATTGGTTAGACAAATCAGTTGCGAAACTCAGGGCAATGAAATAATTTGGAGTACAGGTACTGTAATACCACAACAAATAATGGGAAAAAAACATCAGAAACGTATAATAAAAACATAACAGTAAGCCACAAGAGTGAATAAACAAAATTTTACAAATAAAAATAATAAAAACAACTGTAATAAAATAAATATAAATAAATAAATAAAAACTTATAAATAATAAGCAACAACAAAAGTAAATTAAATACTTGGATTTCGTTGCCCATGACGTGTCCGTTACTTAACTAAATATCACTATAGTATTGACGACTCGGAACACTAGGTTTTTTATAAGTAAAAATGTAAAGTTTTACGTTACAGCCTAAACCGGCTTTCGCCTATAGAAGGCTTCATAGTATCTGAATACTTTAAACTTTACGTTTTTACTTATAAAAAACCTAGTGTTCCGAGTCGTCAATACTGTAGTGATATTTAGTAAATTAAATACATTACATACCTGGATAATCTTGAGATCCATTCGCCAGTGTACACAGAATATACAAGTCATGAACTAATCTTTGTCACACCTATTCACATTACAATTTGCTTCACTCAAATAACACATTATAGGTAAAATTAAACTATTGAGTGGTTTTTAAAATACCAGAATTTCAGTTATTCAGACACTATTTCAAATTTGTATTTAAAAATATCAGCTGTTGCATTTTCCTCGATGTTAATCGTGTTCTTCATTCAGATAAACTTATTCCCACCCTGGAAAATATCCTTTCACAGGGAACGGATGTTGCAACCATGTTACATCTAGTTCTGACCAAATGTGCAAGATTAGGGTATACACGTTGGTGATCTTTCCACCACAGTAAGGGATTTTCGCTTCTCTCTATTGGTGTCTTGAAGATATTTATATACTTCTTGTATAGCCATTGATAAAGGTTGTTGTTGTTGTTTTCCAATGGCTCCCCCTTGGTACTTTTAACCCATTTGGTACCGAGCTTCCCAATAAAGACCACTGTAATTTCTGAGTTCTTGCATTTCCCGGTTCAGCTTCACACACTCCAATAGATGATTTTTGTTCATTTAACATACAAAAAGCTAAAATAGAACCAGAACAAAAGAATTATGCAGGGTCATTGACATACATAGGTTCACATACTAGAAAAATTATAAAATGTTTTAATAAATATGGAGTAGATATAGCTATTAAAAAATGTGAAACGGTATTTGATAAGATAAGGAATAAGAATATAGAAAAAATTCCAGTATTACAGAAAAGCGGAATTTATAAATTAAAATGTAAAGACTGCAACAAAGTGTACCTAGGTGAGACAGGACGAAAATTCGTATGCAGGTTGTCTGACCACAAACGTGGAGAAGGTAATAGAACAACCAATTCGTTATACGCAAGACATTTCATAGAAGACAACCATAAGTTTGTTAATCCTTTGGAAGAATACGAAATTGTAAAAGTAGTAAATAACACAGTTGAAAGGAAGCTTAGAGAGGAGTTAGAAATATTGAAAGAAAGAGAAAAAGGGTTAGACAATTTAATTAATATTAAAATTAAATTTGATAATGAAGAAATATTTTATAACATGATTAAGAAGTAAATGATAGAGGACAGATAGATAAGATTAAGAATTATGTTGCATAGTACTAATTGGATGTTTTAAAATAAGGGTGTGTGACTGACCCACGTGTGTGGAGAGGAAGAGGGTAAGTTTAAAAGGATGCGCGCACACACACACACACACACCACTGAAACACAAGGAATTTGCTAGAAAAATATGTAACTGTACAGATGGTGGGACAGGGTTTAGGGGGTGGGGAAGGGTCATTTATATTATAGCTTGTTGTGTGTGAGCAGAGTGGGGGAGAGGGGTGAAGGGTTTGTTTTCACATATTTCCTGTCTATTCCGATCTGACGATGGGCTGTGAAGCTTGAAAGCGCTAATCGGGATAATTTTTATATAGTGGTGTGCAAGATTGATAATTATAGTAAGATTTAATATTGTGTAGCTGTCAACAGCTTTTAATTGTAATAATAGGTATTTTTAGTCATGTAGTAATGTTCGAAAGAGAACCTAGAGACAAATAACCAAATGTAAAAGTTAGGAAAATAATCGCATTGTGCGTTATTAGCAGACGACAATAAGAAACCATGTTTCAAAACATTATTTGTATGTATTGTCAGAGAAAGCGAGGTTAAAACCGTCATTAAGCCATATCAAATTAAAGAGCAGAGACTAAACTTTAATTTGATAATAATAACCTTGAGATCGGAATTATAATAAGTTAATAGTGAGTGTTAGCATCATTTTTTTATCAAAATTAAGAAATTGTCAGTGAATACGGACAACAACGACAGTAAAGAAACGCTCCGGTGGCAGTTAACAAAAACAATACGTCATCGTAACGGTTTGTTGTACCAATCACAGAGGAGTTTATATAGCGAGATTTTTCCCTAAAGGTGATCTAAACCGGGGGTATATAACCAGAGAAACGTTAAAAATTCCGCATTCGCTTCCTTCATCTCGAGCCATCTAGTTGCCGCTCTACAGTGTTTTAAATTTTAATAACTTAATACAATATAATAGTAGTAAATACTTAAAAATTTACCAAAATAATTAATAGAACAGCGATTCATCACACGAAAGTGCATCGACAAGTAATAGTGAATATTTTTAATTAGTGCGTGTGTTCGGAACGAGCGAAAGCATTTTAACCAGTAAAGTTAATGACCCGCTATAAGTTAGAAAAGGGTTATTTCTCGTTCCTAGTGCGAATAAAGTGCAGTTATATAGTGATCAATATAATCCGATCACTAAAGTGTTTAATTTTTTAATCTATAAGATTAAAAAAGCAAGGTAGTACAGTGACCAATTTTATTGTTTATCTGTTTTCACTGATCATAATTATCAACACTTTTGTACTGACGCAAAGACAACCAAACGTTTAATGATCAAAATTCATTTGATAGTACTAAACGTTGTAATCAGTACACATAAAAGGTATTATTCAAGGTACCAGTTTTGATAGAGATAGGTGTTATATTTTAATTGTACAATCAATAATCACTGTTATACCAGTCAAAGAGCTAATTGTTAATAAATTGTTAATTGTATATAAGGATAAAAAGTCAGAGAAGGGTATAAACTAACTACATTAGTAAAAATTTTGCAAATAGCAACACATCAAATCTAGGCCATATAATGAATTTAAACTGCAGAATAATTAATAAATCTAGTCTTATAAGCCAGTTAAACTGACAATATTTATGCAAGATAAACCCAACATATAGTATACCATGTAAATAAGACTTTCTAAGGATATGGTCAGTAGATAAGTAAAATTACTTATTTATCTAATAAAATTACCAATAAAAATGGAATGGACTAACTGACATTATCAGAGGAGGAGTCATAGACAAATGAATTGTATTTAAAAACAATCATTAATAAACTAAATTGCAAGAAATTAAGTAAGAATAGACAATTATATCAATTTCAGATTTAATAGAATAATAATTACATTAGGGAAAATGGCTATTATTTGCTTAGACTACAGGAAGTATAAATTTAGGCCTACCTTCAAAAAATGTAATAAATATAATTTTCTAATGAAACTTTGTAACACTATATTAATTACTAGCAAAATAAGCAGAATAGAATAATGAAACCGAATATGTATTTCGTATTTCGTACAGTTAACTAATAACGAAATTATTTTCTGATTATAATGTATTAAAATAAAATGTATCGGAAGCTAAGATAATTTGAAACAATGTATAAGATATATTAAATAGGCTAAGATTTTCAGGAGACGAAGGAAATGAGAACAGTTCATTATTATCCGTTGACGAGTGTACTTAACGTAATTATTTGCCCGTAGTAACTAATAATGGCAGCTAACATTATAAACCAAGTTCGGTAAAAATTTTATAAATCTTATTTTAAAGTGTTTGTTTATTGTGAACCGGTGAAGTTAACATATGAACAGTGTAACACCAATAAACTGAACCACATAAGACTAATTAATCGAAATAACACCAATATCACACAGTTTAATGACAACAAATTTAGGTTAAAACCGACACACATAGACACAATGAGATATATCCAATAACACATTTTACACCAAGTGAACTATTCCACCATACACCAGTGACATTCAAATATATCCGGGACTATCATATACAATTGCTGAGACCATTTACACGAAGAAAGGACATTTTTATTTCAACAAATACTTCGTCAAAGTTAGATGCTTCATCGCGCATGCGCCAGTCGGCCATTTTGATTCATTGCTGTTCGCACTTCTGCAGTGGAAAAATGACCTTCGGCTGCTTTTGGTTTGAATAAAACTCATATATAAACTTTTATTATTTCTAATTATATCATTGTATTGTTTAATATTAAGGCATTTTATAATTGTAAGTGTTATACTTTCCTGCCCATAACCTTTTCCGGCTATATCTTAAATAACCGTTTAAAGAACCATATTTTTATAATACTAATGTAACTTTTTTATATCGACCGGCCCTGAGTGAGTCGATACTACTTTGTAACATCGATTCTAATCGAACAAATTAATTATTTTTATTAATAAACGTTCTGTTTTTGTAATTTGGATTTGATTTTTCTTATAAAAAGGCTTAACAGGTAAATTAATCAAGAAACCCAACTAACCGAAAGGCGGTATATACGAAACAACGAACGTTTCAAGAAGAAGAAGAAGAAGAAGAAGAGAGCTGTCTTTCGCCTAGATTTGGAGTTAACCAGATTGTATTTTAACAAATTTACTGAAAGTGACACTATTACCAAAATAAACATAATACCACTTCATTTCTAATTACAAACAATAAACACGATTAGTTCCTAAATATTAGGATTAAAATTTACATAAAAAATATTTTTTCAGACAATTTTTTTTTTGAAATAAATTTTAAATTTTTTTTATTTCAAATTGTTATAACAACATTCAAACAGATTTTATTTTGTAACCACAAGTATTGTTACAATATTTATCACTCAACCCCCCTAACACATAACAGCCTATAAAATCCCACATAATACAAGAAAATCACAATTTACAACTCATTATCACATCATACCCGGAAGCCCCGCGGCCCGCCTGTACATTATCTTTTCATCGCCCCATGATATAAAAATATCCAACAACAGCAACCCACCAGTATCTATTAAATTAATTGGAAAATAATGTCATCGATTAAGACAACCCCTTATACATTTTTATAATGTCGGCAGCCAGCATAATTAACCAAGCACTGTGACAATTCTAAGATAGATTCAAATATACATTATAGATTTTGAAAACATTTGGAAATGGCCCATACTTAGAAAATATAATTATAAGTTAAAGTGCTACTGACATTTCTTTAATCCTGCAAAATGTGAAACTTCTTGATCTCTATAACATACAGATCATTTATAATGTAGGCCATAAAAGTTTAAAAATGTTTAAGAAAAATTGTTTATTTGTTTAATGATTCATAATTAATCATCTAAATATATGGCGAGTCATTATTTATTTATGATGACTTGATAGTAACAAAGCATAACTGCAATTAAGGCTACATACATCCTGCCTAACATTCACAAAATCTGATAATTAAAAAAAAAGTAAGAAAGACAGGTTTAACATACAATGTCCAGAAAATACAAGTGGCAAAATCTAAGTACCGCCTGTACAATTTTATTCAAGGTAAAATTTTATAATATGAAAATATTAATTATATAATTTTAAATAAATATGAAATATTACTTCCAGCCATATGGGCATATATTAAAAGAGAATGTTATACACGTCCAGCTGCAGGAATGTACCAGAGCAAGCCTGACTTGACAAAAAATGACCCGTAGAGAACCTGCATGATATGGCACCAACAGGTGCCTACCTTGTGAATAGAAAAGCAATTTATAAAATGACAACCCAGAAACAGAATACAAAAAACCCCCAGCCCTTGTATGCAGGATAAATAATTAAATGTAAAACCCCGGTAATAACCTGAGAATGAAATCCGAACCAGCCGGTTCGGATTCACGAAAACCATACCCCTATACTTAACTTAAAAAGGTCTCCCCTACAACTTTTGCACCCATTATACGGAACGAAAACCGCTCTGGCACCCTCCCACGAGTCAGTTTTCAATTGTACTTGTTGAACTGTATTATAATGTTTAAGCTACATTGAAATTGTCTTGCTGACACACCCCCAATTGAACCATGTCACTGTATAAAGTTAAACTGATATTGCACATACACCTCCCATAGTATTTTCTGCGGGCCAGGATAGAATAAAAAGAGTTAATATCACCTCATATGAAGCGGGCGGTTCCATGATTGTTGGCAGCAGCTGCTCCTCCCTCCTCGGTTACAGAACGAAGCTCTAGTGGTTCATGGCTTGGTGCAGGTGACAGCACACCAAGCTTTGGTCAGGTCTCCGTTCTTAGGCGAGAACCCTAAATATTTTGCACATTTGTCATGTATAAGGCATGTATACCAAACACCCGAACTATACACTCCCAACCAACTCAATATAATGCATAAAATTTTTAAATTTGTATTTCCTTTATATTTTAATAAATCATCATCATTCCCTCATAACCTGGCACAATAATGAGGCACACACACAGCCCTGACCAGCTGTGACATATCTCGGCATGCACCCTGTCCCTGGCCACATGGCATTACGTTCGATCACAAATTTTGCAAAATAACGGATACCTTTAAGGCCCATCAGCTACAGACAATTAACACTTGCACAGTACTTCATCTAGGGTGGTCTTAAAGTTTACAATTAAATGATTTACTTAAAGATAATTCACACTTCCGGTCACACATGTGCGTTCATACATAATTAACCAGGTCCCCGGTTTTCACTAAATTACTTAATTCTCTTACAACTCTTTACAATGGTGAATGAACAATGAGTTAATACAATTAACAGGCGGTATTCAAATAAAATAACATTAATTAAATATCTCACAGTACTCACACACATCTGATCAACGCCACGGGCATTCTATCAGTTAGCATCCGGATTAAATAAGTTTGGTTTAAAAATTTTTTTTTACAACCAAATTATTATATATATATATATATATATATATATAAGGCACTTACCGGTGGGTCTTAAACAATTAGCCTGCCATAAAGATGAAAAGACGACACACAAAAATGCTCTGCAGAACCGAGGAAGGCGGCTAGAGTAGTTTACGCAGTGGAAGTGAGGCCGGAACTGAATCTCGCCATGTGCTCAGAACCGAGACCTGAATTCGGCCCTCTAGATCGCGTTTACGGCTGGAACAGCGCCACCGATATCACGTTCCCCAACTAATAACTAGATAACTATCCGAATCAATTATTGTAAAAAAAAGGATTTGCATTTCCTCAAAGGCCGGTTTATGCAAACTCCGGCACATTACACTGTGACTTTATTAAACTATTACTGTTTAAAAGAAAATAAGAAACAAGAGAATTTATAGGCCTATCTCCCTTTGGGAATACCAATTTAAGTTTTTACTAGGAGTAAACAAACTAACATTGGTTAGACAAATCAGTTGCGAAACTCAGGGCAATGAAATAATTTAGAGTACAGGTAATACCACAACAAATAATGGGAAAAAACATATAATAAAAACATAACAGTAAGCCACAAGAGTGAATAAACAAATTTTACAAATAAAAATAATAAAAACAAATGTAATAAAATAAATATAAATAAATAAATAAAAACTTATAAATAATAAGCAACAACAAAAGTAAATTAAATACATTACATACCTGGATAATCTTCAGATCCATTCGCCAGTGTATACAGAATATATAAGTCATGAACTAATCTTTGTCACACCTTTTCACATTACAATTTGCTTCACTCAAATAACACATTATAGGTAAAATTAAACTATTGAATGGTTTTTAAAATACCAGAATTTCAGTTATTCAGACACTATTTCAAATTTGTATTTAAAAATATCAGCTGTTGCATTTTCCTCGATGTTAATCGTGTTCTTCATTCAGATAAACTTATTCCCACCCTGGAAAATATCCTTTCACAGGGAATGGATGTTGCAACCATGTTACATCTAGTTCTGACCAAATGTGCAAGATTAGGGTATACATGTTGGTGATCTTTCCACCACAGTAAGGGATTTTCGCTTCTCTCTATTGGTATCTTGAAGATATTTATATACTTCTTGTATAGCCATTGATAAAGGTGTCCCTATTTGTTTAACTTTGTTTATCTGGTTTTTATAATGGTTCCAAATTGAAACTGTTTCCTCCTCTGTTATGTTAGGTTGTAGATTTCCTTTGGTTTCAATGCTTGTATTGGTTCTTGAATTTTTTGTAATTTGTGAAGATACTAGTTCAGCTGCATATTTTTTTGTATTTTCTAGAGAAGTATTGTCTTCAAAAAAGTAGTGTTTGTACCTGGGGTCAAGCATCATGCAAAGTTAAATTGTTTTGCTTTTTTCCAAAACTAGCAAACCTTACAGAAATTCCTTCTAGAAGTTTACGTGCAATTTCTCTGACAAGTGGTTTAGTTAATTTCACACTTACCTGTTGTATTGATAATTTTAATCCTTGGTTTATAGGTATTATCTGGCTGGCGGTGTAATATTTCTCTCTCATTTCTATTGTTACCTCCTCAAAAGGTTGCAGAATAGCACACAATTCTTTACAAATTCCCCATTTTTCAGCTGTTAATGTTTCTGTCTGTTGTTAGTAATGCCAGAGAGTGTTTTACAGCATCCTCCAGTTCAACAAATCGTTTAAGCATATAGTAAACAGAATTCCAGCGTGTTACAATGTCTTGCAGAAGTTTTTTAGGTTGCTGAACACCTATCTGTTGTGCTAATATTTTATAATTACAAATATAAATAAATAAAATTAGTTTTTACCTACCTTGTATTTTGCCCAAGAACCCAGAACCCGACACACGAACGTTAGAATGCAAGTATGGTTTACGGGTTAAGCAAATCACTTACGCAACTCATTTTTTGAAGAGAATTAAAAAATTTTTTAATGTGTACTTATTTCAGTTTTGTATTGTTATTCTTTTCCAATTAAAAAAATTATCAAAATAAATTAAAATTTTCTTACATTTTTTGGTAAAACATCTTATATTGTCAGAGTTAAAATCTACATTTTATATCTATGAAGGCCGCCCAGCCTGCTCTCTCTCTCTCTCATTCATACTCATTGGAAAACCCCCTTTAAATAGAAATATGCCCCATTATGATTGAAATTAATACATATACCCCTTGCCGGCACGAGGCGTCCTCTCAACCTCGATTTACTTCATTTATAAGTTCGTAGATGTCCCAAAACAGATGATGATGTCCTTTCGCCAAAAACTAACAACACTGTCACATTGCTGCTAATTGAAACTCACTTTTTTACTTGAAACTCATAAATTTTGAAAGAGCCCCTTGGGGCAGATACCTGGCCAGGCACTGTCTGTAAGAGAACTGGGGAGAGCGTCTCTAAGCTCACTCTCAACTAGATTGCGGTCTCACAAGGCGGAAAGCAATGCCTTCTATTTCATCGCCACTGCTGTGTCACATTCAACACACGTGGTTTTTTGTGTGTTTGATGTGGATGACATTTGGTAAGCACTGGTTGACGTCACAGTTATGGGCTGTACTTAGTTTCATTTCCGCCAGCATGGACCACGAGGCGAACAGAAATATAGTACTCAAGCCATTTTGCATCCAACAATTCCGCGTCGGTCTGCGCACATGCTGGGGTGGTGCGTTTGGGCGCAGGTGTCACACAAACGTTAAGTTCTTAGAATCGACGTCTTGCACATTCTTTTGCCAATGTTTTACAACAGTTACGGCGTACCGTTTTCTTTGTTCGCACAATGCTTTATTCAAACACGTGGCCGTATACACAGATGGGAATTAAATTTATGAATTTTTAATAAAATGAAACCAAATTTAATAAAATAAAAACCCTCAAAATTCGTCCCGTTACACTGTTCTTGATATTTTGTGAGTTTTAAATGTGCAATATTACTTCTCTTAAAAAATGTTACAACTGTTTTTACTTTTTTGATTATGTCATTTACAATTAACAGGCTATCTTGAACAATTAAATTTAATGTGTGAGCATAACATCCAAAATGCTTCCACTAAAGTATGCTTTGTATAGTACTAGTAATATTTATGGCGTTATCAGTAATAACAATTGAAATTTTTTCATCTGCTAAATTTTGAGATATTTTATTTATTTTGATAACTGAACAGTCTAATAGTATATGTTTCATTTCAAAATCCTGATTAATGTAATGTGCAGTAATTGCATTAAAAGTTTCATTTGTTGAAGAAGACCATGTGTCAGTTGTTAAGCAAACACTTGTTGAGTCTTTTTTAATAGATTCTTTCATTTCATTTACCTTTGTTTCATAATAAGCTGGTAACAGTGTGTTAGCAAAATACTTTCTAGAAGGAATTTGATAACTAGGGGCACAAGTATTCATCAAATTTCGGAAACTTCTGTCTTCAACAACTGTAAATGGTTGAAGATCCCAAATAAAAAGTTTTATTACGGCCTCATCAATTTTGTTTTTATCAGATACTGCTAATTTTTTGGGTATGTAGGTTGATATTGACATTTGTTTTTTGCTTGTTGGAACAGGCAACTGAAATGAAGACGGTTGATTTTGGAAGGTGTCAGTAGCTCTTGAAGTGGTTGGTCTCTCTGGACTAAAAAAATAGGAGGAAGATTCAACTACTAAGTTTTCTTGCACATCTGGTCCTATTTGCTGCAATATATCACCTGTAGAAGTTTCTGTTCTTGGCAAAGATTGCACAGCAGTTTGGGTGGTTATAGTAGGAAGAGCAACTGTTGGATGCTTTCTTTGTAAATGTTTTTTTAAATTACTAACTGAACTTTTATACAATAGACTTGTTTTGCAAATCTTGCACAATGCAATATAGTTACTAACTGGTTCAAAAAAACTCCACACGTCACTCGTTTTTCTTCTTGGATCCATGTCACAAAAATTTTAAAAATAAAACGTATGCGAACCTAACCTAACACAACCCACAACTGTCACAGGAATACTTAAACAGGCTTCCCATAGTATGGGGAGGGGTTCCCGATCGGTGGTAGGCATACCACCAGTGGTAAGCAAGAAGACCTAGCTAGGAAAAAAGTATTTACTTAAAAAATAAATAAATACAAATTTATGTTCAAAACAATCATAAATTTTCATCGGACATAATTTAAACCAATTACCCTTAAGGAATTAGATTTATGGAACAGGACTTGATAAAGTGCATAAACGTCCATTACAACAATCTCATCATTTATGTGAGATGTGTAGTGCATTTAAAATTACATTAATAAAAAGTATAATTATAGCTTATCAACATCAGCCACTATATAGGTTATAACACAATATAATTCGTTATTTCAAAATTTACCAAGTTGGTGATTAGTATAATATATAATTTATTAGCATATAATCTGTATTACATATCTGCGAATCACACGAGAATAAATGTAACATCAGGATGAATTTTTTCCTTTATTAAGAACAGCTTCGTCTCTGCTCAGAATGAAGTATTCAGGACGAAAAAGTGGCTTGTACTAGTTTCTACTTGAAATACGCATGATACTACTTGTTCCTAAAATATTAGGTGTTGCTAATATACTATTGTTCTGATACGCTTAGTATTTGTAATACGCGTTGTTCCTTGTGTATCGGTGATACCACTAGTATTTGAAATACCTAATATTTTAAATATTTGTGTACTGGCTGTTCCTTGCATACCAGCGATATTTTTGTACGCCTAGTATTTGGCCTTGGCATATTCGTTTACTTGTTACTTGCGTACTTTTTGTGTGTGTGTTCTGTATAGGAGCATAGGGGGCTTTAGAGGTGGGCTAAACTGTTATTTTAAAATAATAGGTATGAAAATACCTTTCCAAAAAAATAACAGGTACAAATACCTGTTATTACATACTCAATTATACATAACCTATACTGTATTATCCTTTGTAAGTAAGTCGTTTTGAGTTTCCTGCAGGTCTTGTATGTAATATCTTCAAATAAATACACTGCAAGTAGGTTTATTTTCACCTAAATAAACCTATTAATATATTAATAAACCTACTTGCAGTGTATTTAATTGAAGATATTATATAACCTATATAATTTGTTATAAGAAATAAATTGAAACTAAAAGTATTAACAGTGTTATTTTACACTGTGACTTTATTAAACTATTACTGTTTAAAAGAAAATAAGAAACAAGAGAATTTATAGGCCTATGTCCCTTTGGGAATACCAATTTAAGTTTTTACTAGGAGTAAACAAACTAACATTGGTTAGACAAATCAGTTGCGAAACTCAGGGCAATGAAATAATTTGGAGTACAGGTACTGTAATACCACAACAAATAATGGGAAAAAAACATCAGAAACGTATAATAAAAACATAACAGTAAGCCACAAGAGTGAATAAACAAAATTTTACAAATAAAAATAATAAAAACAACTGTAATAAAATAAATATAAATAAATAAATAAAAACTTATAAATAATAAGCAACAACAAAAGTAAATTAAATACTTGGATTTCGTTGCCCATGACGTGTCCGTTACTTAACTAAATATCACTATAGTATTGACGACTCGGAACACTAGGTTTTTTATAAGTAAAAATGTAAAGTTTTACGTTACAGCCTAAACCGGCTTTCGCCTATAGAAGGCTTCATAGTATCTGAATACTTTAAACTTTACGTTTTTACTTATAAAAAACCTAGTGTTCCGAGTCGTCAATACTGTAGTGATATTTAGTAAATTAAATACATTACATACCTGGATAATATTGAGATCCATTCGCCAGTGTACACAGAATATACAAGTCATGAACTAATCTTTGTCACACCTATTCACATTACAATTTGCTTCACTCAAATAACACATTATAGGTAAAATTAAACTATTGAGTGGTTTTTAAAATACCAGAATTTCAGTTATTCAGACACTATTTCAAATTTGTATTTAAAAATATCAGCTGTTGCATTTTCCTCGATGTTAATCGTGTTCTTCATTCAGATAAACTTATTCCCACCCTGAAAATATCCTTTCACAGGGAACGAATGTTGCAACCATGTTACATCTAGTTCTGACCAAATGTGCAAGATTAGGGTATACACGTTGGTGATCTTTCCACCACAGTAAGGGATTTTCGCTTCTCTCTATTGGTGTCTTGAAGATATTTATATACTTCTTGTATAGCCATTGATAAAGGTTGTTGTTGTTGTTTTCCAATGGCTCCCCCTTGGTACTTTTAACCCATTTGGTACCGAGCTTCCCAATAAAGACCACTGTAATTTCTGAGTTCTTGCATTTCCCGGTTCAGCTTCACACACTCCAATAGATGATTTTTGTTCATTTAACATACAAAAAGCTAAAATAGAACCAGAACAAAAGAATTATGCAGGGTCATTGACATACATAGGTTCACATACTAGAAAAATTATAAAATGTTTTAATAAATATGGAGTAGATATAGCTATTAAAAAATGTGAAACGGTATTTGATAAGATAAGGAATAAGAATATAGAAAAAATTCCAGTATTACAGAAAAGCGGAATTTATAAATTAAAATGTAAAGACTGCAACAAAGTGTACCTAGGTGAGACAGGACGAAAATTCGTATGCAGGTTGTCTGACCACAAACGTGGAGAAGGTAATAGAACAACCAATTCGTTATATGCAAGACATTTCATAGAAGACAACCATAAGTTTGTTAATCCTTTGGAAGAATACGAAATTGTAAAAGTAGTAAATAACACAGTTGAAAGGAAGCTTAGAGAGGAGTTAGAAATATTGAAAGAAAGAGAAAAAGGGTTAGACAATTTAATTAATATTAAAATTAAATTTGATAATGAAGAAATATTTTATAACATGATTAAGAAGTAAATGATAGAGGACAGATAGATAAGATTAAGAATTATGTTGCATAGTACTAATTGGATGTTTTAAAATAAGGGTGTGTGACTGACCCACGTGTGTGGAGAGGAAGAGGGTAAGTTTAAAAGGATGCGCGCACACACACACACACACCACTGAAACACAAGGAATTTGCTAGAAAAATATGTAACTGTACAGATGGTGGGACAGGGTTTAGGGGGTGGGGAAGGGTCATTTATATTATAGCTTGTTGTGTGTGAGCAGAGTGGGGGAGAGGGGTGAAGGGTTTGTTTTCACATATTTCCTGTCTATTCCGATCTGACGATGGGCTGTGAAGCTTGAAAGCGCTAATCGGGATAATTTTTATATAGTGGTGTGCAAGATTGATAATTATAGTAAGATTTAATATTGTGTAGCTGTCAACAGCTTTTAATTGTAATAATAGGTATTTTTAGTCATGTAGTAATGTTCGAAAGAGAACCTAGAGACAAATAACCAAATGTAAAAGTTAGGAAAATAATCGCATTGTGCGTTATTAGCAGACGACAATAAGAAACCATGTTTCAAAACATTATTTGTATGTATTGTCAGAGAAAGCGAGGTTAAAACCGTCATTAAGCCATATCAAATTAAAGAGCAGAGACTAAACTTTAATTTGATAATAATAACCTTGAGATCGGAATTATAATAAGTTAATAGTGAGTGTTAGCATCATTTTTTTATCAAAATTAAGAAATTGTCAGTGAATACGGACAACAACGACAGTAAAGAAACGCTCCGGTGGCAGTTAACAAAAACAATACGTCATCGTAACGGTTTGTTGTACCAATCACAGAGGAGTTTATATAGCGAGATTTTTCCCTAAAGGTGATCTAAACCGGGGGTATATAACCAGAGAAACGTTAAAAATTCCGCATTCGCTTCCTTCATCTCGAGCCATCTAGTTGCCGCTCTACAGTGTTTTAAATTTTAATAACTTAATACAATATAATAGTAGTAAATTCTTAAAAATTTACCAAAATAATTAATAGAACAGCGATTCATCACACAAAAGTGCATCGACAAGTAATAGTGAATATTTTTAATTAGTGCGTGTGTTCGGAACGAGCGAAAGCATTTTAACCAGTAAAGTTAATAACCCGCTATAAGTTAGAAAAGGGTTATTTCTCGTTCCTAGTGCGAATAAAGTGCAGTTATATAGTGATCAATATAATCCGATCACTAAAGTGTTTAATTTTTTAATCTATAAGATTAAAAAAGCAAGGTAGTACAGTGACCAATTTTATTGTTTATCTGTTTTCACTGATCATAATTATCAACACTTTTGTACTGACGCAAAGACAACCAAACGTTTAATAGCAAAGACTGTATCAATTTATTTAGAGGCTTAGATAATCCAATGTAAGAATATTTGTATTAGAATTAAGTATTATAATATTTGTTAGGATATAAGCATACGAAACGATTGTTAACCTCAAAAATAATTGCGAGTTTTTTAAAGAGGCCAAATATGAATTATTATCACAGTAATGTCTATCAAGGCAATTATTAACGTTCTATTTGTATTTTCAAGAACCTACCCGTGAGGTAACTTATAAAATAAAATTAAAATTTGTTAATAACCATAAGAGTTTTATATTGTTCTTAATTGAGCTAGGCCAGATAGTAGATGGGTAACTTACCATCCAAATTGTATTACTGTAACGATTGTATTTTTCATTTGAGTTGATTTGAAAGGGTATAATAAACCCGTAATGTTATACAGCATAAACTTTGGTTCCAATTATTTCATTTAGATAAGCAATACTCAGCATAGAGTACATTGAGATATTTTTGAGCAGAAATCTTACAGTACTATATCTGAATTCTTTTAAATGCCCTAAGCATTTAAACAAGATATAAAGTGAACACATACAATTTTAAAATTTAGCAATTTGTTTTTTCATGGGAACCTTTCATGAAGTAAACCCATGTGGCGCCCACATTACATAGAAGGAATTGTATGTACCTTGTTTCTAGAGTATAAGCTGGTTATAAGAGAATCTTGACAGTTTATTCAGGGTAAGTGAACGTCAGAACTTCAAGTACTACTACCAGGTACGTGAAAGTATTCTTTATGCTAATTTATTTGTCCAGACAACACTTGACTGTACTTACACTGACGACATTTTTCCAACAAGAGGAGTTCTACTTCAAGATCGACGCTACCGTTACATTCATTTACCGACCAGCAATTATCATTTTATCCATAAAAATTATCACAATATAATTACATAAATAATATTTACCAATTATCACAAAAGAAAATTACGGCATACAAAATAGAGACTTCATTAAATATTTTTAACCCACGAGAACGGTTAAGATACAAATTGACGCATCCAACGTGGGGCAGAATTACACACGAATAAAAGTTATATTACAAAGTGGCGCTCACAACAGTGGAGCATCATCATCATCTAAACGTTCAGTTACAATATATATGTTAGAGGTTAAGAGAAAACAAAACCAGTGCTTCTTAACACAAACCAGCACCGCTAGGGGGAAACATCAGTTGGGGATATGGTGTTGTATAAGGCCACTAGTTGATATTTTGATTTGTTGTTTCAGAGTCTGGTGATGCTGTGGCAGCGGTCCTGAGCTGGCCAGCGCGTCAGAGCAGGAGCGTTAAGTACCTGGCTGACTTTATGGTGTTGGGATCTCGAGAGAGAAGTCCAGTAAGGTCATTCAGGTGTGGACACAGTCACCGGACCAAGGGTGAGTTAATTATATTTTTGTTTGTAAACCGTAAAGGGGGTTGTGGTGACATATCCTGGCTGATCCCTTTAGCAAGTATGAGTGTGTCAATGAGAGTTTTTATGCTGAAACCTCTCATTGAGGGGGTATTGTAACGGGACATTTTGGCCTACCCGGGGTAATAAATAAATTTGTATTTTAATAAAAAGTAAATAGCATTTTTTTTACGATGTAATAATAATAATTTGGGAGATATAAAAATAAATTGAGAAGAAAGGTAAATTTTATTGGTAGCGAAAGTGGCAGGAGTGATTTTAAATATTATTCATGAATATTATAAAGACGTAGTAAACAACAAGCGAGAATGTGTCAAGGTCAGCTCCAGTGACTTGCAAATTGTGTAACGAATTATGTAACAACATCGAACGATATTACGTCAGTGCCTTACATAACGTTGGAATGTAGGAGTGTTAGACGGAACTACTACTGGCGTAGTAATACGAGAAATGAAAACAATGAAAAGTTGGAGAACAGCAGCAGCGACTACACAAAGTAGTGCCGTTCGTCTCGTCAGTCGGCAAGAAACCATTAACAACTACGGACGCAAGTAATCGTCGCGTCGCCGACCGGGCGTAATTTCGTAGCGCCCGCAAAACAGTAAAATTGTGAATATAAAATGTAAATTAAACACTTAAACGGTCAATACCGTTATTATAGTATACAAAATGTAAAATAATTAATACAAACTCAATAGAACCAGTAAATTCAGTGAAAACAGCTAGCTATGTTGTGCGGGTAACATCTTCAGGACTCAACGAACAGCTAAGGAAACATATCAGGATAAAACGAAACTTTCAATGAAAATTAAATATTCAATATTTTAATCTACTGAAATAAATTTTTTACCAAGAATGAGATCTCTAAGGGAATAAAGTAACTGTGTGTGTGTGTGTGTGTGTGTGTGTGTGTGTGTGTGTGAATGAAAGTATATAAACAAAGAAGGCTGGTTTGTGTTCTATTTTATATGCAGTTTCTTGATTTTTTTTATTATTTGAAAATTTTCTAACATGTTAATTATAACTCATTAATAAGTTGTGTCACTAAAATGATTGTCTGTTAACTGGGTTAACAGAGATAAAGGGGAGAAAAGAATAAGGTGTTGATGATAAAAATGAAATGCTTAATAAGCAATAAAATCTAAATCATGAGAACCAATAAAGTTTTCTTTATTTCGACAACCATTTCTGCTTTTGAGTTCGCCGAAAAGGATCTGGCCCAACATGGTAAGTAATTATTTTTTTCTTGCAATTGATACGAAGGCAAGATGGTGCCCGAAGAAACATAAAAGTAAACAAAACGATGAATAAAGTCAAAATTAATTAAGTGTAAATTGTCAATAAAAGTTATAAAACATAATTTTGTTATTAGAAATAAATTGAAACTAAAAGTATTAACAGTGTTATTTTACACTGTGACTTTATTAAACTATTACTGTTTAAAAGAAAATAAGAAACAAGAGAATTTATAGGCCTATCTCCCTTTGGGAATACCAATTTAAGTTTTTACTAGGAGTAAACAAACTAACATTGGTTAGACAAATCAGTTGCGAAACCCAGGGCAATGAAATAATTTGGAGTACAGGTACTGTAATACCACAACAAATAATGGGAAAAAAACATCAGAAACGTATAATAAAAACATAACAGTAAGCCACAAGAGTGAATAAACAAAATTTTACAAATAAAAATAATAAAAACAACTGTAATAAAATAAATATTGTAACATTACATTTGAAACCACTTAATATCGTACCCGATTTATTAAAGACAATGGATAAGAAGCTAAACAAGAAGAAGTATATCTTTCAAGATGATAGTGAAGAGGAACGAATAAATATTTCAGACTGACTAGTAATACAACTGACCGTACCCAAATTAATGATTCAGGCAAAGTGATGCAAAATACATCCAACCCCGATTAAGACATGAACAAGGATAAAATAAATATTATAAAGACTGACGGATTATGTATCAATGCTATAAGGAAACAAATGGTTCCATTCAATGTATTATAATATCAAGGTAATCAAAATACAAATTGAGGGATAATAGGCCCAAACATACAATACTATGTAAAGAGAAATAGTAGTAACTGATTGATTTGAATGATGTAGGGAAAATATAACAAACCTTATTATAGATACAATGAACCATACCACTAATTGTGATAAATAATGGTCATAAGTTTGTCTAGAAAACAACACATAATAATTTATTCACAGTAACATTTTATAACAAGAGTGCATAATAGTAGTTAGTAAGTGATTTACCAAGTGACAATTTAATAAGGGTGGGTACACCAAAGTGAAATGAGTAAAAGAAATAAATATTATGAAATAACCACTATTGACACTAAAGTACAGTGAAAAGGTACAAAGTGCAAGTTTAACCCAAAATAGAGATAAACCACAAGAATTATAAATCAGAACTCATAGGCCTATAAAGGTGAGAGTGGACAATAAAATGTAAAAACCCATAAAAACCAATAAGAATAAATATAAAAACAAAACCATTCTAAAATGATACTGAAGTACAATACAGTTAATAAATAAACTAATGTACATTAATTTTAAGAAAATACTATATGTAAGATTACATGACAAAAGTGGAAATAATATTTACATGAGAAGATAACAAATAATTAATCAAACAGTCAAAACTAGATGGATTAATTATTTATAAGTGTGACAAATAGAATCCAAACAGTGCAATACTAACCAGTGATAAAATAATAAACCAAGTGTTTTTTGAACAAGTATCACCAGTCAAGTGCTAATATTAAGGATATACCTAGATGACAATTGAGATAATATTTGTTTATATTCCCAATTCCTTAAACCTATAGGAATATGACTATGTTTAAGGGTGAAAAGTACCAAAAAATGGAATAAACAAATGAAGTAGTAGTAAAAAATGAAGAGTAACCAAAATATTGTTATTATAGTAAGAATTGATAGTAGCTTAATAGTATAGTTGTATTCAGGATAAAAATCCTCTAATGTTATTAAGGATGTTATTGTTATGAATGTTTAAATAGTAAGTTTATATAGTAAATGTTTATAAGCAGTGTTATGATAGCATAAAGAAAGCAGAGGAGATGGTAATATTAATGTTATAGAACGGTGCAAAAGTTATAATTGTTAAAATAAGCACTAAGAGTAAGTTATATTCTGTTGAGTGGTGATGAAGCCTATATTAAAGTTATATTAAAGCTATGTTAAAGTTATGTTAAGGTTATAAATTTAAGAGTTAAACAATTGTATGGATTAAGTAAAAAGCAGTTTATTTGTTCAAATGTTCAGTAGAATCATAGCCATGTGGGCATGAGATTAAACTAATAGGATAGTATATCCTTTTTGTTTTGTTAAGATAGTGTTATATGTTAAACAGTTTTTATGGTTGTTAAAAGTTAATTTAACTGTTAAAGGTTTACTAAGATATCAGTCATGGAAAATGACATTAAGGTAAAATGTTTATAAACATGGTGATGAAGATAACACCAGTACATAGGCCAGATAAAAATCAATTTTTGTAAATTTTAAATAATACTGTTAGGAATTTTATGAAACAAATATTGAAGGATGAACAGATTGATAGTTAATAGTATACACTACAAATCTAGAAACAAAATAATTTGTTTTAAGCTATCTATGAAAAATTCAAATAACAAAATTGTAACAGCTGTATTTCTTAAGTAAAGGTAGGCATGTTTAGTGTCTATGTGTGTCAAATGTAAAGACCAAAATAAGGTTGATAATAGTTTTAAATTCCCAATCAGTACAGAAAAGTTATAATAATTTAAAGGTTTTGAACAAATTTTGACATTGAAATAATGAAATTACATGACAATGTATATCCGAATCAACCAACCAGATTCCAAGTTTACCCATAGCAACCAGAAATTTCGGATAAATAAAATGAGACTTCTTTAACAACGGTCATAGCGTACAGACGCGTTTGCAAAACGTCTTACATAATTAACTATAAATTGTGAAAACACGTTCCAGACATGTTAACACCGATAGACACACATAATACGAGTTATTACAACAAAGTGAGGAACACCTAGCATTGGAAATAGAAGAATCAAGAACCAGGGAGGAGGACAGAAGCAGACGTGGGCCCTATCTTCGACCAAGAACCATATAAAGAAGAGGATTTGGTGACTTTGACATTTTATTATATTATGCATCAACACCAACTTTTGCATACACGACTTTTTAAAAATTAAGCAACTTAACTACAGACACCATATCACACCAACACTAAGAACACTCACTAATAACACGAATTGAGATTTGACACCTTTTTTAAACACCACAAGAACCTTTGATTTCAATAATAATTAATAAACACATGAACTGAACATCTAAATAAACTTATCGTTATAATATAAATAAATAAATAAAAACTTATAAATAATAAGCAACAACAAAAGTAAATTAAATACATTACATACCTGGATAATCTTCAGATCCATTCACCAGTGTACACAGAATATACAAGTCGTGAACTAATCTTTGTCACACCTATTCACATTACAATTTGCTTCACTCAAATAACATATTATAGGTAAAATTAAACTATTGAGTGGTTTTTAAAATACTAGAATTTCAGTTATTCAGACACTATTTCAAATTTGTATTTAAAAATATCAGCTGTTGCATTTTCCTCAATGTTAATCGTGTTCTTCATTCAGATAAACCTATTCCCACCCTGGAAAATATCCTTTCACAGGGAACGGATGTTGCAACCATGTTACATCTAGTTCTGATCAAATGTGCAAGATTAGGGTATACACGTTGGTGATCTTTCCACCACAGTAAGGGATTTTCGCTTCTCTCTATTGGTGTCTTGAAGATATTTATATACTTCTTGTATAGCCATTGATAAAGGTGTCCCTATTTGTTTAACTTTGCTTATCTGGTTTTTATAACGGTTCCAAATTGAAACTGTTTCCTCCTCTGTTATGTTAGGTTGTAGATTTCCTTTGGTTTCAATGCTTGTATTGGTTCTTGAATTTTTTGTAATTTGTGAAGATACTAGTTCAGCTGCATATTTTTTTGTATTTTCTAGAGAAGTATTGTCTTCAAAAAAGTAGTGTTTGTACCTGAGGTCAAGCATCATGTAAAGTGAAATCGTTTTGCTTTTTTCCAAAAATAGCAAACTTTACAGAAATTCCTTCTAGAAGTTTAAGTGCAATTTCTCTGACAAGTGGTTTAGTTAATTTCACACTTACTGTTCAATTGATAATGTTAATCCTTGGTTTATAGGTATTATCTGGCTGGCGGTGATATATTTCTCTCCACTCATTTCTTTTGTTACCTCCTCAAAAGGTTGCAGAATAGCACACAGTTCTTTATAAATTCCCCATTTTTCAGCTGTTAATGTTTCTGTCTGTTGTTAGTAATGCCAGAGAGTGTTTTACAGCGTCCTCCAGTTCAACAAATCGTTTAAGCATATAGTAAACAGAATTCCAGCGTGTTACAACATCTTGCAGAAGTTTTTTAGGTTGCTGATCACCTATCTGTTCTTGATATTTTGTGAGTTTTAAATGTGCAATATTACTTCTCTTAAAAAATGTTACAACTGTTTTTACTTTTTTGATTATGTCATTTACAATTAACAGGCTATCTTGAACAATTAAATTTAATGTGTGAGCATAACATCGAAAATCCACTTAACATACTTCCACTTAAGTATGCTTTGTATAGCACTAGTAATATTTATGGCATTATCAGTAATAACAATTGAAATTTTTTCATCTGCTAAATTTTGAGATGTTTTATTTATTTTGATAACTGAACAGTCTAATAGTATATATTTCATTTCAAAATCCTGATTAATGTAATGTGCAGTAATTGCATTAAAAGTTTCATTTGTTGAAGAAGACCATGTGTCAGTTGTTAAGCAAACACTTGTTGAGTCTTTTTTAATAGATTCTTTCATTTCATTTACCTTTGTTTCATAATAAGCTGGTAACAGTGTGTTAGCAAAATACTTTCTAGAAGGAATTTGATTACTAGGGGCACAAGTATTCATCAAATTTCGGAAACTTCTGTCTTCAACAATTGTAAATGGTTGAAGATCCCAAATAAAAAGTTTTATTACGGCCTCATCAATTTTGTTTTTATCAGATACTGCTAATTTTTTGGGTATGTAGGTTGATATTGACATTTGTTTTTTACTTGTTGGAACAGGCAACTAAAATGAAGACGGTTGATTTTGGAAGGTGTCAGTAGCTCTTGAAGTGGTTGGTCTCTCTGGACTAAAAAAATAGGAGGAAGATTCAACTACTAAGTTTTCTTGCACATCTGGTCCTATTTGCTGCAATATATCACCTGAAGAAGTTTCTGTTCTTGGCAAAGATTGCACAGCAGTTTGGGTGGTTATAGTAGGAAGAGCAACTGTTGGATGCTTTCTTTGTAAATGTTTTTTTAAATTACTAACTGAACTTTTATACAATAGACTAGTTTTGCAAATCTTGCACAATGCAATATAGTTACTAACTGGTTCAAAAAAACTCCACACGTCACTCGTTTTTCTTCTTGGATCCATGTCACAAAAATTTTAAAAATAAAACGTATGCGAACCTAACCTAACACAACCCACAACTGTCACAGAAATACTTAAACAGGCTTCCCATAGTATGGGGAGGGGTTCCCGATCGGTGGTAGGCATACTACCAGTGGTAAGCAAGAAGACCTAGCTAGGAAAAAGTATTTACTTAAAAAATAAATAAATACAAATTTATGTTCAAAACAATAATAAATTTTCATCGGACATAACTTAAACCAATTACTCTTAAGGAATTAGATTTATGGAACAGGACTTGATAAAGTGCATAAACGTCCATTACAACAGTCTCATCATTTATGTGAGATGTGTAGTGCAGTTAAAATCACATTAATAAAAAGTATAATTATAGCTTATCAACATCAGCCACTCTATAGTTTATAACACAATATAATTCGTTATTTCAAAATTTACCAAGTTGGTGATTAGTAAATATATAATTTATTAGCATATAATCTGTATTATATCTGCGTTTCACACGAGAATAAATGTAAATTCAGGATGAATTTTTTCCTTTATTAAGAACAGCTTCGTCTCTGTGCAGAATGAAGTATTCAGGACGAAAAAGTGGCTTGTACTAGTTTCTACTTGAAATACGCATGATACTACTTGTTCCTAAAATACTAGGTGTTCCTAAAATACTACTGTTCCTCTGATACGCTTAGTATTTGTAATACGCATTATTCCTTGTGTATCGGTGATACCACTAGTATTTGAAATACCTAATATTTTAAATACTTGTGTACTGGCTGTTCCTTGCATACCAGCGATATTTTTGTACGCCTAGTATTTGGCCTTGGCATATTCGTTTACTTGTTACTTGCGTACTTTTTGTGTGTGTGTTCTGTATAGGAGCGTAGGGGGCATGCCTCGACTCGGAACAGCGAGGGCACCGTGTCTTGACTCGCAACAGCGTCGCCGCGAATAACAGGTATTTCAACTTTTCAGTCACTGTTACATCCGTTCTACAAAAATATCGTTCCAAAATACCTGTTACAGGTATATCGGCCCACCTCTAGCTAGTCAGTAGTCATCGTTGGACCACTAAAGTATACACAGCAGAGCCGCGCGAGACAGTAAAGGAGTGCGCGGTTCTAGTAAGCAGTGTGTGATCAATATAGCAGTCGACGAAATTTTTTCAGACCGCGCCGTCATAAAAAAACAAGTGTTCGAGCAATTATACAGTCGGCCAACTAAATAACTAGTATCAGTATAATTTAAACAGTGGTGATGGACGGTCACAACAATGCAGCAAATTAACTAGTGTACAAAAGAAAAACTAAACGCGGAGTGAACCGGAAGCTTGAACAGACAGTGATTGTGCAACTCCCAGAGACACACACGGAACGGTTAAGTACCAGCAATAATTAATTGGCCAAAACTCTTAAATTTTACAGTTGTAACGGGTAGAAGACCTAACCAAATTAACTAATTGAAATAGAAGCGTGAGAGAGAGAGAGAGTGTGAGCAAAAGAGTAAGATTGAGTACGTACGTACAAAGTAAAATACTGGTTTCATAACATTAATTACTGAGTTATAGTTTGTGGCAATCAATTAATTGTAAAATTTTTGAATAATCTTGATGTTATAAGGGGATGACGTAAAAATAACTGTAGTAAATTTTTAATGTCACTTTCATGTATTAAGTAATTAAGAATTTTTTTGTAAACCATTGTTCAACAGAGAGTAGATAAGGAAGTTAACTAAAGAAAAATAAATAAGAGTAATTCCTAGCATAACATGTGTTAGCTTAATGATTTCACAACTCAACCCTAAATAATCCCTCTGCACCTGTTTCGCCTTAGAACCCTGGAAGGAACCTGCAGGTAAGAAAAGACATAAATTTTGATAAACTTAGTAAATTTCATTAACGCATAAAAAGTGTACAGCAACAAGTGACGTCCAAACAGGGACTCGAATTTATTAAATCATAAATTTGTACAGCGACAAGCGGCCCCCGAACTGGGACGGTGTGTATAATTTAGTAATTATACAAACCACACCTAACTTGAGTTGCAGAGATGGATTATTTGGGAGTGAGGGCGTTCTGGTAGGTTACATATAAATGTATACTTAAAGGTTAGGTGCATAAGGTGAGTAACACCAAACGAAGAGAAAATTTTAAGACGTTTCTATAATTGTGTAGGCAGTTCATATAATTGTTTACTTGAATCAGTCATATTGATAAAGATGGATAATAAAGAGGTTGTAATGAGCGAGTCGGCGGGTGTGGGGGAACCGGGGGTTCATTCGACTCCGGTGAACCGGTCCGAAGAACCCAGCCTTACTGAATCAGCTATTGTAGACGATTCAAGCGTGCAGTCAACCCCAACCTCAACAAAATGTAATAGTAAATTTGATAATGACGTAATGAGTTTTTTACTAAAACAATTTAATGAGTTGAAAGAACAAAATAAAGAAGTAAAAAATAATTTGAATGAACAGAATAATAAAGTTGATACGTTAAGTAGTGACATAAATAAACGTTTTGATATGAATGACATTAAATTTAATAATAAATTTGAATTGAATAAACAATTTGACGAAAATGATGCTAAGTTTAATGAATTAAAGGGGGAAATTAATGTAGTAAATGACAAAGTGACCAAATCACAAAAGAATATCGATGATAAATTAAACGAAATGAATACTAAATTGATACAACAGTTAGATAAGCTGGGGAGGAATATTAAAAATAATGAAGGTACAGACAATAAGGTAAGTGATGACTGTAAAACAAGTGGTAATTATGATGGAGAAATAATTACGAATAATAATGGTGGTAGTTTAAAGGTGACAATAGACAAGGTGAGTAACAATGCTAATGATGATGTTAACCAAGTATTTGAAGAGGCTGTATCTGAGAATGATAAGGTAAATAATGGTGATAATGAGAATAGAATGAGAGTTGAGGTTAATTATGGATTGTTAGTTAGTGTTTATGAGTTAGAAAGGGAGTACGAAGATAGGTTAAACGTAGAGTGTGAACAGGGGGCAAATTTTTCTGGGGTTAAATGTAGAGTAAGACTTCATAAGTGGTTTATGAGGATAAGAGATCCTCACTAGGACATTTGGGTGATAATGGGTCAGCAAATGGTCCAACAAAGGGTTTTAGTGTATCTGGTAAGGCCAGATGGTGTTTAGATAATTTTGCTGTATTGCCCTCTGTGTGGAGTGAGAATGTAAAATTGGGTTGGGAAAGGGATTATAACAAGAGAGAGAGTGTGATAGAATTGTTTAAGTTAAAGAGAGCCTATAAAGAATTAGTGGAGACTTTAACTAGAGAGGGAGGGGATAAAATCAATTTACCTAGTAATGAGACTGAGGTAACTGATGATGATAACAATGATGACTTACCTTGTAATAAGATTAAAGTAATTAGCACAGTAGTAGATGATTATACGGATAATAATAGAAACTTACCTGTTGTGAGGGTTAGCGTACTAGTAATAGCTGATGACTATAGTAAGGAATGTATAAACTATTTAACTGAGACAAATGATACCGAAGGAGACTAGACCATACCTAATGTAGACACGGCATATGATAAAATAATAATGGGGGATGACCCTGGGAATTATTATTATGGTAGAATGGAAAAAACAAATTTGTATGGTTATTATATTAACAATAGTAATATAATGAATTTAAATAAAAATGAATTGTGTATATTCAACATAAGACTAATTTTCGATGATGGCGGTTAGAGAAATAGTGAATGAACATTTAATTATTTGAGTTAATGGTAATTACTTGGCTTACTTATGTAATGAAGTGTGGTAAATAATAAAATGACAAAAATTTGTAAATAAACTTGTATTGTATGTATTTGTGTTAAGGTGATGTTGATATTCTGGTAGTGCATCAGCTGATATGCTGTTAACAGGTATATTGTTTTGTGTGACTAACGTTTACAGTTATGATGGAGGTGATAATAATATTTGATGTTGATGAATAATTGCCATAGATGAATTTTATTATGAAATAAAATAAATACAAGATGTAATTAAACAAAGTTAATTTGTTTTGAATATGTATTAGATGTAAGTGTATAATAAGTTTATGTTGCCAGGTGGACGTTGTATTTTATGCAGTCCAGTTACAGGGTTGTTTAAAACTAATGTAAAATGTTTAAAAGCTAGAAACTGTGGTAGCCAATTTGAATATGCTGAATTGAAATTGTTGTGATAGTGTATGAGTATGAATTTAAATAATTGGAGTTGAATTAATTAATTTAACAGATGGAAAATGTAATAAATTTGAATAATTTATTTTTTGATTTGAAGTGAATACGGTGGTTATGTTTTGTTTGTAATTTGATGTAAATTCAAAGGTGAAAGATTTAGTTCAATGTAAAAATGGTGATGTTTATTTGGAATGTTTATTATGTTGTATCCTGTTTAAGGGTGAACCATAAAGGGTGGAATTGAGTATTATGTAACTGCATCTGAATATAGAACAGCTGTATTAGTATATTAGCAAACTAAATGAAAAACCAGTACTTTACAAAAAAATCTAACCAGCACTTTGCTAACAACGAACCAGTACGACTAAGAGGAAATGAATCAATTAAGGATATGGAGTAATGGAAGGCCGTTTATTGATATTTTGATTGAATGTTTCAGTCAGGTGATACTGTGGTAACATGCCTGTCTGATTTTATGGTGTTGGGATCTTGTGCGATAAGTCCAGTAAGGTCAGATAGGTGCAGCCACAGCCACCGGACTAGGGTGGTAAGTACCCATGATTTTAGTAAGGATTTAAGGGGGGTTGCGGCACTACATCCTCACTGATCCTCTTAGGTTTAGGCAATGAGAGTTTTTATGCTTCAGCAATACCCCTCATTGGGGGGGGGTATTGTAACGGTACAGAATGGGGTGGTAAAGAATTTTAAAATGTTGTCAATTCAAGCAGTGTACAACCTCTTGGGAACGCCTGCTTTCACAACGCTGCATACAATGTTATTGAAAGAGACCAGTATGTTTATGTCTGGAGCCAGCCCGGCTAGACGTATTACATAATCATTTGCAACTCATGCTGTCTGTGAATTACAGTAAAACGTAATTACCACAAGCCAGTTTTCATCAGGAGGCCACAGTAGTCAGTAGAGGTGGGCTAAACTGTTATTTTAAAATAATCAAGACAACTAAAATAATAGGTATGAAAATACCGTTCCAAAAAACTAACAGGTACAAATACCTGTTATTACATACTAATTATACATAACCTATATTATCCTTTGTAAGTAAGTCGTTTTGAGTTTTCTGCAGGTCTCGTATGTAATATCTTCAAATAAATACACTGCAAGTAGGTTTATTTGCACCTAGGTAAACCTATTAATATATTAATAAACCTACTTGCAGTGTATTTATTTGAAGATATTATATAACCTATATAATTTGTTATAAGAAATATATTGAAACTAAAAGTATTAACAGTGTTACTTTACACTGTGACTTTATTAAACTATTACTGTTTAAAAGAAAATAAGAAACAAGAGAATTTATAGGCCTATGTCCCTTTGGGAATACCAATTTAAGTTTTTACTAGGAGTAAACAAACTAACATTGGTTAGACAAATCAGTTGCGAAACTCAGGGCAATGAAATAATTTAGAGTACAGGTAATACCACAACAAATAATGGGGAAAAAACATCAGAAACATATAACAAAAACATAACAGTAAGCCACAAGAGTGAATAAACAAAATTTTACAAATAAAAATAATAAAAACAACTGTAATAAAATAAATAAAAATAAATAAATAAAAACTTATAAATAATAAGCAACAACAAAAGTAAATTAAATACATTACATACCTGGATAATCTTCAGATCCATTCGCCAGTGTACACAGAATATACAAGTCATGAACTAATCTTTGTCACACCTATTCACATTGCAATTTGCTTCACTCAAATAACACATTATAGGTAAAATTAAACTATTGAGTGGTTTTCAAAATACTAGAATTTCAGTTATTCAGACACTATTTCAAATTTGTATTTAAAAATATCAGCTGTTGCATTTTCCTCGATGTTAATCGTGTTCTTCATTCAGATAAACTTATTCCCACCCTGGAAAATATCATTTCACAGGGAACAGATGTTGCAACCATGTTACATCTAGTTCTGACCAAATGTGCAAGATTAGGGTATACACGTTGGTGATCTTTCCACCACAGTAAGGGATTTTCGCTTCTCTCTATTGATGTCTTTAAGATATTTATATACTTCTTGTATAGCCATTGATAAAGGTGTCCCTATTTGTTTAACTATGCTTATCTGGTTTTTATAATGGTTCCAAATTGAAACTGTTTCCTCCTCTGTTATGTTAGGTTGTAGATTTCCTTTGGTTTCAATGCTTGTATTGGTTCTTGAATTTTTTGTAATTTGTGAAGATACTAGTTCAGCTGCATATTTTTTTGTATTTTCTAGAGAAGTATTGTCTTCAAAAAAGTAGTGTTTGTACCTGGGGTCAAGCATCATGCAAAGTTAAATTGTTTTGCTTTTTTTCCAAAAATAGCAAACCTTACAGAAATTCCTTCTAGAAGTTTAAGTGCAATTTCTCTGACAAGTGGTTTAGTTAATTTCACACTTACCTGTTGTATTGATAATTTTAATCCTTGGTTTGTAGGTATTATCTGGCTGGCGGTGATATATTTCTCTCCACTCATTTCTTTTGTTACCTCCTCAAAAGGTTGCAGAATAGCACACAGTTCTTTACAAATTCCCCATTTTTCAGCTGTTAATGTTTCTGTCTGTTGTTAGTAATGCCAGAGAGTGTTTTACAGCATCCTCCAGTTCAACAAATCGTTTAAGCATATAGTAAACAGAATTCCAGCGTGTTACAACATCTTGCAGAAGTTTTTTAGGTTGCTGAACACCTATCTGTTCTTGATATTTTGTGAGTTTTAAATGTGCAATATTACTTCTCTTAAAAAATGTTACAACTGTTTTTACTTTTTTGATTATGTCATTTACAATTAACAGGCTATCTTGAACAATTAAATTTAATGTGTGAGCATAACATCCAAAATGCTTCCACTTAAGTATGCTTTGTATAGCACTAGTAATATTTATGGCATTATCAGTAATAACAATTGAAATTTTTTCATCTGCTAAATTTTGAGATGTTTTATTTATTTTGATAACTGAACAGTCTAATAGTATATGTTTCATTTCAAAATCCTGATTAATGTAATGTGCAGTAATTGCATTAAAAGTTTCATTTGTTGAAGAAGACCATGTGTCAGTTGTTAAGCAAACACTTGTTGAGTCTTTTTTAATAGATTCTTTCATTTCATTTACCTTTGTTTCATAATAAGCTGGTAACAGTGTGTTAGCAAAATACTTTCTAGAAGGAATTTGATAACTAGGGGCACAAGTATTCATCAAATTTGGGAAACTTCTGTCTTCAACAACTGTAAATGGTTGAAGATCCCAAATAAAAAGTTTTATTATGGCCTCATCAATTTTGTTTTTATCAGATACTGCTAATTTTTTGGGTATGTAGGTTGATATTGACATTTGTTTTTTACTTGTTGGAACAGGCAACTGAAATGAAGACGGTTGATTTTGGAAGGTGTCAGTAGCTCTTGAAGTGGTTGGTCTCTCTGGACTAAAAAAAAAAAATATTCAGGGAGTATTCTTGATACTCCCGTCGGATCTTTATTTCGTGAATGCGAAATTACATACGTTACTCTCGTGATTGGGAGATTCTTTTGTTTTGTTTGTCAGAAAAAAAGTTGAAATGAAAGAAAGAAAATTACGCTATACATAACATTTATTCTCTGAAATCATTAGTACAAATGGCTAACCTATGAACAATTGGTCGATGGTAACTAAAATATGAAACGTAGGGCATAATCGTCGGACTAAGTTGACGTACAAACGTTAAGTCGATTGTGGTGTTTCCAAGTGTAGTCGGAGAGGTTTGTACAAGTTGTAGATCGTATTCTTGTTGCATATATGGAACCAGCCAATCATTTCTCGAATCGTTGGGATCGACATTGAAATCACCAGTAAGAAATATTGGCGTTGTAATGTCGGGCTTAATTTCCTCAATGACCTTAGATATTGAGCGCCCAAATCTACAAAGACTTCGAAAGAGGAGAAGTTTAATGTATTTTGTTTCTGCATTTGGATGAATATACAATGAGGCAGCAATGAATCTGAAAGAATTGTTGACTGTGATTTGTGCTAATGCAATATCGCCTGTGCCAGGTTCCACGTATACACCAAGTCGTTGGGTTATATTGTCTGGTATATTGAAAGGCATAGCACACAGCTTGTTGCTACGACGTTGATAAATTGCAACACCGCCAGCCTTTCTCTTTTGTTGTTGTTGTTGTTGTTGATCAGTGGGGTTATTATCCATGGCTTCGTGTTCATATGAGATGAGATTATAATTTTCAAGCTGCACAGACTCGTCATTTGTAATCCATGTTTCTGAAACCATAAGAAAATCAGCTCTCGTTAAGGCAGGATCCGTTTCAATGTCAAGTTTGTGTGCAACGAGACTTTGCGCATTCATTCCAACGAAGAATATTACAATCGTGTCGTCTTCAATCAAACTGTCGGAGCAATTCATAAACAGTTCAACACGTTTGGTAAGTGTATTAAGTGGATGGCTCTCGAGTCGCAGATATTCATTTCGCATTTCTCTAACAGTTGAGCTGTCGCAACCAAGTCCGTGATAGAATTTAAAGTCGTTTGCGCGAGTTCGTAATGTAAAGACCTTCGATGCTTGTTACTCGACTCATTGCAACATAGACCAATTGTATTTGCTGACTTTTGCTGTAGTCATACACAACCGTGTCAAATGTGCCTCCCTGACTTTTGTGTATGGTTATGGCAAAAGCGGGTACAATTGGAAATTGCATTCGTTTACAACTTATAGAACCACCGAGTTTGATGTTAGCGCTACGCATACAGATGGGTGTCCAAGTTCGATCTATTAGACCATTGCTGCAAATTACTCTTGGTGCTGCTTTTAGTCTTGCCATTTTGCCGATGTGGGCTTGTGGAAAGTGTAGCCACAATCTAATATAAGGATTGATTTGTGTAGACTCGTCGCGTTGTTGGACTAATTGAACTGCTGTCTCATGAGTGACTTCTTCGATGTACTCAAGTATTCCTATTGCACCATTAACAATTCCATCGTCCACATCAATGTTAGTTGAAATCATATAAGGCATACCACTCTGTAAATTAAGCAGATACGGCAAACCGCCAGTTCCATCACACTGAGCTTGTGTAATTTGACTCGTGCAGTGCCAAGTTGAATGCTGTTATTGTAGCCAGTGATCAAATCGGAGGCACTGCTACAAATTCTGTCTGATATTGCAAGTCGGTTGTAAGCATCCACATCATGATTTCTATGAAAGAGACGTATTGCATTTGGTTCGTGTTCCCTACACCATTCAACTGTTCTGAAACGAGACTCGATCGCTGCCATTTCTTCAGAGTCTAAACGTTTTCCATCACCAATCTTCGTCAAAATTTTAGAGAATAAGAGGTCGCTTTGTCGCATAACCTGAGTGAGCGGATAGAAATCAACTGATTGCCACAATACGCACCCATCCAAGTTGTTTCGTGGTGATTTACAGGCGGTAATTGCAGAAAATCTCCAGTCAGAATGATATCCATGCCGCCAAATGGTTGATCATATACGCCCGTAATTTCATTCAGTCTAGAGTTGATTTTATTGAAAACATCGGACCCAATCATACTTATTTCGTCAACTATTACACATTTTACTCCGACGAAGGCAGTTCGGAAACACTGCAAAGCTTCATGGGGCAATGAAGTTGATGTTCGCATTAGACTTATACGAAACGCAGAGTGAACGGTCGTACCCTGCAAATTTACAGCGGCCTTTCCAGTCGACGCACAAGCAATGTAAGCATCTCGTCGTGTAGTGTGTTGTTGAGTGTATCGATTATAGGTCTCCATGGCTACACATAACACATAAGTTTTGCCACTACCGGCTGGCCCAGTGAGATACACTTGGATTGGCGGCGAACCGAATGTATGGATCCGATGTATAATTTCCAATATGAATTCTCGCTGGCGTTTATTAGTACTGCATAACAGTTTGCAGTAGTCTTCTTTTGAAAGCACATTCGATCGTTTTCGTACAGCAGATATGCCCACAGACGAAGCCTGTGCTGCATCGATGTCATCGTTATTCTCTTGGTTGCCATCATTCAACACGCTACTCACAAAATTATCTCGATTTTTTTGCTCCTCATTTGTCGCATTTTTGTCTATATCGTTATGAATATATAATTCTTGAATTTCTCGCATCACTTCTTCAATATTTATGTTGGACTCATATTCACGACGTTTAGTAAGAATTGCGGATTCGTTGGTGTCATAGATCTCGACAAACCTATTACGATCGAGTATATCAACTGTCTCATTTCGAAACGGATAGTATAGCGTAACCATTTCCCGTTTGTAATTGACCACATCACTTATATCATATTGTCTGTAACGTATAACACATGGAACTGACCGCTTCTTATTGATAAATCGAACCTCATCATTCTGATCGGCGTTTGGATCGTCACATTCGTCTGGCTGCTGTTGTACTGACTTCTTTCCAGAATACCAAGCTATGAAATCAGCGAGGCATAGATCTTTTAACGATTCATCGCGTTCCTCATAACGTTCGATTTTAGTTTTGGTCCACACATCCGTACTATCATCAGCCAAATTTTCCAAGTCCATTTGACGTTTCAATTTCCTTGATCGTTGTCGTTCTGGTGGCCACACCGTTGGAGTATACACAACTTGACGACTACAATGGCTCATCGATTGACGAAGCAAATACCAGGCCGCCTCCTGTGCCGACATTTCGACCGAATTAAGAACTTTCACACCAATCTTGCGTACTAACTCGGTGAAGTCCAACTCCGGATTCTCTTCTTGTAATTTTATGAGTTCTCGTTGCAAGTGACTTATTCCACGATTCGCCTTGTTAGCATGTTCTAAAACATATGTCGCACAACTATATTCGTCCAGTATAAATTGCAAGTCACTATTTGAGCCCAACACTCTGGCTAACCACGGATTGAAAGTATTGGTGTAGATTTCAGACATATTACGTTTGAACAACATCGTCGGCCGTCGCAGTGAAGCTCGAATTGTATCGAGGTATTTGCGCTCTGTCAAATGGTTGTCTACAAGAAATTCTTCAACACTGTCATACACTTTCTGCTCCAGTATTGTTTTTAAACGCTCAGCTGATTTCTGCATGGTAGCTTTTCTCGGATCACCTTTAGCGAGCGGCAACAGTACCATTGTCTTTCGCATTGACCAATACGGGATTCCAAAGCGACACGTTGATTCTCCACGCTTGGTACAAGTAAACGTATGCTGGTGCGTTTGATTGGAGTACACCTCTGCAGGCAAATCTCCCCTCGATACGCTTGCCAATGTATTCATCAACTCAATTGTACGTGGCATATCTTCACTGATTGATTCTTTTAGGATCATTGTTCAACCACAAGAGTATATGCGCATGTGGACTGCCTCGATGCTGGAACTCGATGCGCTTAAAGTAATCAACGACTCGATACCGATCAACAAATGGATTCGCCTTTGTCTTACTGCACAACATACTCATCAAAATGTCGACCAGTTTGTTAAACACAATGCAACACGTAACTGGATCTTCATCCGCATTGATCTGCTAAGTGCCTCAACATTTTGCACATTTTTATACGAATCACTTAGGCGATGCAACACCGACAGCAAACCTGGCCAACGAATTTCATTTGCACTCAACGTAAGAAAAACAGTAGGCTTGGGAAGCTGGCGCATCATTGCAAACAAGTCATGCTTACGATCCTGCCAATACTGCATCGAATTTGGAATGGATTTAAGAAATGACAAATTCTTTTCCATGCAATCACGTATGAACTCCTTATCATTTAACATAGCACGAGTCACATTAACTGTGCTGGACGTTTTGAAAGTATGAAACATTCCCTCGACGACTCTCATTCTCAAGATTTTCATCGCCATATACAAGATGTGTTGTGGGGTCACACCTCGCCGATCTTTACGTCTAATTTCACTCGTGGCCATCATATAAGGAGTCACTCTTAAACCATCTTTGTAGCGACGATCTATACCCAAGTAAATATTTAAATATTTTGAAACGACAATTCCTCGGCGTGTGTATCGTACACAATATTCAACGGCATACTGTGTTGGCCGGGCGCTATATCAAGACAGTTCTCCTCGTTCCACAGAAGCGTATGTTGCCTGACCACAATGCAATCCGAGTCTAACACTGGTGCCTCTTCTACACAATCCCCATCATCGTCAATTCTGTCGACACATATATTGTTCAACAAAGTTCCATCGATGGTAATTCCATACATACGGTACAACGGCTGTTTCACCAAGTACTGCAGCCATTGCAATACATTGGATTTCCGAACATACCCGCTCAAATATGACGATTTGTGCATTAATTTCCTCTTGATGTTAACATTTATCGCACAATCGTCGTCCAACTGTCGAGGCAATTGTTTCACCATATTGTTCACATCAACTGGAACATTTATTACTTGACCAATGATGCCATAACTGCCCTCGTGTCGAAGTCGGCGAATTTGCATGAAAGGCAGCCTAGGTGATATCAATCGTTCCTCTACCAGACTCAACACTGGCAAAGTTTTAGGCCGATCAGGATATTTGAAACCGTTAGACACACTCATGGATGGGATTTTATTAGTATCCAAGCATCGACGGCAATTTACACATGCTACCATAGCCTCCACTACTTGGTCGGGGAACTCGCTGCGCAAAATGTTACAGTGTTTAACTTTAACGAGCTTAAGATCCTTCTTGAACCAAAGTCGATTACAAACATCACAACCAAGTCCAAATTCATTGTCAAAGAACATTTTCACAAAGTGGCGATCGCATGCAGCATACTTATTTGTCAAATCGAGCGAAAGGTCTGAACGCGCCATTGACGGACCGATGTTACCGTCCGTACGAGTCTCAGTATTGTCATCCTGCATACCAATGGAATCGTCGTTGCTTTCTACGTCTATTGGACCACTTTCCAAATCCATTCGACACGATGACGAAGTGCTAGGTTGCTCCAAACGTTGTACGTATTCGCTACTTGTACTGGGCGCTCCACTTCCACCATCCAAATTCGAATTCTGGAATCTTCTTTCCAATTCCTTTTGTTGCAATCGACGTAGCCGACAACGTTCTATATTTGTAAGTCGTGGTGCACGCATTTTGTTCGGAGTTCCAGATTTTACAGCCTTCTTTCTCTTCTGAGGACGCGGCATTTTCACAATATCTCAATATTTTCTGCTTCCCAATGTTAATTTTATATTTCTTGTGTTATTAACGTCTAACTCACGTTCTCAGCTCTCCGTAGACACCTCGATCACTAAAATCGACCAACTCGTTCCGGAGATACAACTGAACTGAGCGCGCGCCGTGCCCACACAAGCCCAAATTTAGACCCCACGCGCAGCGCTGTGACGTCACCGCGCAACCCCCCCTCCGCTCGCGACAAACCATTTCCGGTAGTCGACGAAACAGGCTATCCAGTCATAGTTTTAGATATTCTGTAATCCTTATAGTTTTTGTACACGAGGCCCTCGAAAGTACACAAATATTGGTCGCGGCAAAACCTTACATGGCACTGAGAACGAACCATAAGATGTTCATTCGCATTCACATCAAATTGGGAGGAAGATTCAACTACTAAGTTTTCTTGCACATCTGGTCCTATTTGCTGCAATATATCACCTGAAGAAGTTTCTGTTCTTGGCAAAGATTGCACAGCAGTTTGGGTGGTTATACTAGGAAGAGCAACTGTTGGATGCTTTCTTTGTAAATGTTTTTTTAAATTACTAACTGAACTTTTATACAATAGACTTGTTTTGCAAATCTTGCACAATGCAATATAGTTACTAACTGGTTCAAAAAAACTCCACACGTCACTCGTTTTTCTTCTTGGATCCATGTCACAAAAATTTTAAAAATAAAACGTATGCGAACCTAACCTAACACAACCCACAACTGTCACAGCAATACTTAAACAGGCTTCCCATAGTATGGGGAGGGGTTCCCGATCGGTGGTAGGCATACCACCAGTGGTAAGCAAGAAGACCTAGCTAGGAAAAAAGTATTTACTTAAAAAATAAATAAATACAAATTTATGTTCAAAACAATAATAAATTTTCATCGGACATAATTTAAACCAATTACCCTTAAGGAATTAGATTTATGGAACAGGACTTGATAAAGTGCATAAACGTCCATTACAACAATCTCATCATTTATGTGAGATGTGTAGTGCATTTAAAATTACATTAATAAAAAGTATAATTATAGCTTGTTCAGACTTTGAACTTGTAACCTCTGTACTTTAAATACTGCAATGCGACACGCGCAGATAACGTCACGTTTTTCTTATCTACCGCCTACAGCCGGCTCAGCTGGGCTGTCTGTAGCGAAATTTTCGTTAGTTGTTTTAAATACTCCGAGTCGATCACTCGTAACATTTCCAGCCGCGGCTACTGGCTTTCATTATTTAATTATTATTATGTGCAACATGCATTGATCACACTTGGCGATCTCTGCCTTATTCATTGTCTTCCGACTTTTATTACTAATTAATTAACGGGCATCATGGCGAGTAAACTTCTGCACGTGTCAGCAATAGTATCAAAATTCAACAGTTTTCAATAAAAGATTATTACATGAAAAATTATACAGTCCACTTCAATTTACTTCCGAACCAGCCCTCTTCATTTAGCGTTCCAGGAATACCTCAAGAGCTTCCAGACGCAATATTTTCTGGTCCACCAATCCGGATTTTATTTTCGCCTTACGGGCAACATTTTGGTTCACTATTTCAAAATATTTCATTTAATGGGCACAAAAGGCCTGTGTCCCAAACAAGCTTCAAAATTTAAATATTTTCAACTTGAGATTGCTGGCCGTGGCATGTCCTTTGTTGCCGCAAAGACGACCTCCAGGAGTCACACACAAGATACGACAGAGCGTCAGATCTGACACGACAGGAAATTGCAAGACAGTTATTCAACAGCAGCAAATTCCACAACGGTAAATCACGCTGAGATACGACGACAACCTTCATCCAACCAGCACGAACAGGCGGGGCACCAACATCACAGGATTGACGGACGGGATCAGAGCGGAACCAACAGGACCGAAGCAGTTCTGAGCACGCCAAGATTCCACGTGATTATAAACTTTTATTTTTCATACAATTGTTCATATAATGCATGAATATAACAATCTGAGTAATATTTTATAGTCAATATGCTATTATTGATGCTTTTCTGCAAACATATATCATTATAATATGAGCATATTTTCATAAATGCGTAATAACGCATTAGAAGTTCAAGTGTCGAGATAAAGTTATATGTATTATTAGTTAAATTCATAATTTCAATAACGCTGATGGCTGTTTAAAAAAAAAAAAAAGATAATAAGTATAGGTCATAGTAAGTAATGTGTTAAGTTATGTGACGATCAATAGCTCCCGCATTATATCAAATTTTATCAAAATTACGTCAATTATTCACCTGCTCTGCGCTTAAATTCTTTTAAATTACATTTTTTAATCGCAATCATGGCTGATGTGAAAGCTCTGATAAAGAAACGGGGCACTATTAAAGCATCTATATCCCGCGTGAACACGTTCGCTGATAATTTCGATCCGGAAACCAGCGATCATCACGCACTAAAAATAAAGCTTCGGCATTTAATGGAATTATCCACTAAATACGATGATATACAGTCTCAAATTGAATCCGATGACGCTGATTTCGCATTAGCAAGTGATAGAGTCCAAACTGAGGACGATCTTTGCAGCATCGAATGCAAGTTGCAACACTTGTTAGAGCAAGTGGAACAGGTGAATCAAAAAGCGCTGATTAATACCGAAATTACGCCTCTTAAAACCCCACCTATACAGTTGGAACCGATCAAATTGCCTCGGTTTTCGGGTAACATTATTGAGTGGCAACACTATTATAACATATTTCTCGAATTAATACACGCCAGAACCGATCTGACGAATATTCAAAAGCTACACTACTTGCACTCGTCATTAACTGACGAGGCGCTGAACGTGATAAAATCGCTGCCAATTACTCATGAAAATTATGCGGTAGCTATTGATCTACTAAAAAATAGGTATGACAGTAAGTTGATTGTCTCAGCCCATCATGTGGAGAATGTCTTGGGTGTGCAATCGGTTCAACACGAATCCAAAATTAGTATTTCCAGATTTATTGACGAGATAACCGCTAATATCAATGCGTTAAAGACCTTAAACTTACCCGTAAATACATTCGAAATTATTCTTATTCATTACTTGGCCCAAAAACTCGATAGTTACACGCTTCGACTGTGGAAAGAAAGTTTGTCAGAAGAACGATTTCCTAACTTTAATAATTTCATAAAATTTCTAAATACACGTAGACAGTTATTGCAAAATCTGGACAGCGCAACCACTTAAACAAGCAAGATAAACGTTTGCGATAAGGCTCATTATCGCAAGGCAATTAAAACGGTGAATGCAGCCAAAGCAGCATTCCACTGCCATGTCGGAAATAATGTATGTCAGCTGTGCAAGGGTAAACACAGAATTACTGATTGTTCACAATTTATAACGCTTACTATACACGAGAGAAAAAACATTATAATCAAAAATAAACTCTGTCTAAATTGCTTTCGCCCAGGCCACGATAGTGCCCACTGCCCATCTAAATTTTCTTGCAGAACGTGTGCGAAACGTCATCATACCATGATTCATATGCCTAACAAGAACGGATCGTCCAGTAACAACCAGTGTTCGCTAAAATTACAAACAAATAAGTCCATATTATTATCTACCGCAGTCTGCATGACAACTGATCATGCAGGTAGAAAGCACCCGGTTACGATTTTATTGGACTCTGGATCGCAGGCTAACTTCTGTACCATGGATTTCGCACGTCGCATGGGTCTGAAACTAATCAAATCTCAATTGCCCATAACGGGTATAAACAATTCATTGTCCCAAACTGACTTCAGTACCAGAGTAAGGTTACAGTCTCGCTATAAACATTTTAGTTTAAATATACATTGCGCTGTGCTTCCCAGCATCACTAATAATCTCCCGGCGGAATCATTTGACGTAGCATCTTTAAATTGACCAAAGGGCATATTTTTAGCTGACCCACAACTCAACTTCTCGTCGCAAGTCGATTTATTGCTCGGTGCTCAGTATTATTTGCAGTTAATTGAACCTATTAAATTTATCCGTAGCCCACATTTTCCCATAATTCAGGAGACAAAGCTAGGATTCATTCTCGAATGTAATTTGGCGTTTAATGTCGACATGACGAAACCGGTTTCATCCTTTATGGTATGTGATAATGATAGAGCAATTTCCTCGCAACTAAAGGAATTTTGGAAGTTGGAGGAAGTTTCTATTCGTGATACCTCCGCTGAGGACTCGGCATGCGAGAATCATTTTGTGTCCAATACTGTCCGTAATGACGAGGGCAGATTTGTGGTATCCCTGCATCACAGGTGGGACAAGTCTCATTTAGGCGATTCTCTCTCCGGCGCTAGCTGCAGATCTCAATCTCTGGAACCCACGGTCCAGCAGAAACGTAAACGTAACCGATTTTTGCACACTCACCCGCACGAGTCATCATCATGGCCCATCAGTGCCTTCGATACTCATTCTCCCTGCACTTATCCCGATCTGGAACAAGAACGACACAAACAGGCCCAAACCTCACTAATTATCGCTTCATCCACCTCCAGTTATGTTGAAAATTACTCATCCCTTACAAGACTCATTCACGTTTTCTCATATTGCCGTAGGTTTATTCGTAACTCTAGGCTCCCCGTTGCAGACAGGGGAATTTCTTTTTTGTCAGCCCAGGAGTTGCGTGATACTCTTTTGGTTTTTATTCGCCAGTCTCAGCAATTGCACTTCGGCATTGAGGTTGAGCTTGAGCCACATCGCTGCATCCCCAACAGCAGTAAAATTCTCTCGCTTAACCCCTTCCTTGATGAGTTAGGTATATTGAGAGTGGGTGGACGTCTGCAGCTCTCTCAGCTTAACTACGCGAGCAAACATCAAATAATTCTACATCCGCATTCTCATCTCACCAAGCTGATCATAGAAAACGAGCATCTTCGTTTATTGCACTCTGGTGTACAATTAACCCAGTTTTCTCCGAGATAGAAATATTGGATCGTTAACGATAAATCCTATATACGCTCGGTAATACATAAATGCATCCCTTGTTTCCGATACCGTGCTAGGGGCGCGAACCAATTATTGGGACAGTTACCCCCTTCCAGGGTCACGCCTGCTAAGCCATTTTCCCAATCGGCTGTGGACTATGCCGGACTCGTACTTATACGTCATGGCGGGCAGCGCTCAAAATCGACGTCAAAAGCGTATATTGCGTTATTTATATGCATGAGCACTAAGGCCATTCATTTGGAACTTGTATCAGATCTTACCTCAGACGCCTTCTTAGCGGCCTTAAAACGGTTCATCGCGCGTAGAGGTATTCCCACTCAGATATTTTCAGACAATGGTACGAATTTTCGTCGTGCTAGCAGCACATTACACGAATTTTACAGGCTTTTGAAATCGAAGGGATTTGAGCAAGCAACTCAGGAGTTTATCAGTTCCCAGGGCATTAAGTGGTCCTTTATTCCACCCTCTGCCCCTCATTTCGGTGGTTTGTGGGAAAGCGGAGTAAAAAGTGTCAAATTTCATTTATGTCGCGTGATTGGCTGTTCCGTTTTGAATTTCGAGGAGTATTCTACAATTCTAACTCAAATAGTCTTGCCTTAATTCATGCCCTTTATTCTCTATATCTAATGATTTTAGGGACCCTGACCCGCTGACTCCCGCGCATTTCCTGGTCGGTTCTCCACTTACGGCACTCCCGGAGCCCGACTATACCCAAGTCAGTATTAGTCGTTTGGGCAGATGGCAGCTGCTCCAAAGATTCACACAATCCATCTGGAAACGATGATCCAAAGATTATTTGCACCAGTTGCAGCAGCGCAACAAATGGCTCACCACTTCAAGGAATTTAACTGTCGGACAGCTCGTCCTCATTCTAGACGATATGCACTCCCCCCTTCAATGGAAACGCGGGGTAATCACAAATGTTTACGCGGGTCAGGACTCAATAGTGCGCGTTGCCGAAGTTCGCATCGCACAGGGTATCCTACGTCGACCCATCCATAAATTATGCCCCCTTCCGGTGGCATCAGACTAGCCGCATGAGCTTCATACGACACGTACCAGGAATGTGAACTTGTCGCATTGCCTTGTATCACTCCCGGGGCGATCATACAATCCAATTTTATTATTATTATTATTGTCGTGTAGCTATTATTGCAATAGTTACTACGCCATTATTGTATCAATCATTATGTATTTGTCATTGTGCTATTATACGATTATGTATTTTAAAACTTGTTGGGAACTATTATTGTAATCTTATTGTATCAATTATTATGTATTTGTCATTGTATTTTCCAATGGTTATGTATTGTTGAATTTATTAAGGGAGTGTTGTTTCAATATCATGCATGCAAATTATTACATCTTTTTATTGTATTATTGCTTGTTACTTATTATTGAATTCGTTGTGATCATTATTGGGTATTATGTGGGATAAATTAATGTGTCTACTTAATTATTTTAGTATTGTGCATCATGCCATGTTATTATGTATTGGGTAATTTCATTGTCAGTTTTTTATGACTACAAAATTCGAATCATTATCTACTTTGTAATTATCACATGAATTTGTTATGTTAGCCACAGTATTACTATTAATTGTCTAGCTGTCATTGCTCTGTGTTGAACACGCCAATTGTTATGTTGTTGTTTTATTAGCATGTAAATTCAATTACTATATATTATTAACTTTAAGGCATAAATTACAAAATCGCCCCGATTTTGTGCGGGCAGTATATTCAGACTTGAACTTGTAACCTCTGTACTTTAAATACTGCAATGCGACACGCGCAGTGACGTCACGTTTTTCTTATCTACCGTCTACAGCCGGCTTAGCTGGGCTGTCTGTAGCGAAATTTTTGTTAGTTGTTTTAAATACTCCGAGTCGATTACTCGTAACGTTTCCAGCCGCGGCTACTGGCTTTCATTATTTAATTATTATTATATGCAACATGCACTGATCACACTTGGCGATCTCTGCCTTATACATTATGTCTTTCGACTTTTATTACTAATTAATTAACGGGCAACATGGCGACTAAACTTCTGCACGTGTCAGCAATAGTATCAAAATTCAACAGTTTTCAATAAAAGATTATTACATGAAAAATTATACAGTCCACTTCAATTTACTTCCGAACCAGCCCTCTTCATTTAGCGTTCCAAGAATAGCTCAAGAGCCTTCAAGAGCTACCAGACGCAACATAGCTTATCAACATCAGCCACTCTATAGGTTATAACACAATATAATTTGTTATTTCAAAATTTACGAAGTTGGTGATTAGTATAATATATAATTTATTAGCATATAATCTGTATTACACATCTGTGTATCACACGAGAATAAATTAACATCAGGATGAATTTTTTTCCTTTATTAAAAACAGCTTCGTCTCTGCGCAGAATGAAGTATTCAGGACGAAAAAGTGGCTTGTACTAGTTTCTACTTGAAATACGCATGATACTACTTGTTCCTAAAATACTACTGTTCCTCTGATACGCTTAGTATTTGTAATACGTGTTGTTCCTTGTGTATCGGTGATACCACTAGTATTTGAAATACCTAATATTTTAAATACTTGTGTACTGGCTGTTCCTTGCATACCAGCGATATTTTTGTACGCCTAGTATTTGGCCTTGGCATATTCGTTTACTTGTTACTTGCGTACTTTTTGTGTGTGTGTTCTGTGTAGGAGCATAGGGGGCATGTCTCGACTCGGAACAGCGTCGCCGTGAATAACAGGTATTTCAACTTTTCAGTCACTGTTACATCCGTTCCACAAAAATATCGTTCAAAAATACCTGTTACAGGTATATCGGCCCACCTCTGCTAGTCAGTAGTCATCGTTGGACCACTAAAGTATGCACAGCAGAGCCGCGCGAGGCAGTAAAGGAGCGCGCGGTTCTAGTAATCAGTGCGTTATCAATATAGCAGTCGACGAAATTTTTTCAGACCGTGCGGTCATAAAAAAACAAGTGCTCGAGCAATTATACAGTCGGCCAACTAAATAACTAGTATCAGTATAATTTAAACAGTGGTGATGGACGGTCACAACAATGCAGCAAATTAACTAGTGTACAAAAGAAAAACTAAACGCGGAGTGAACCCGGAAGGTTGAACAGACAGTGATTGTGCAACTCCCAGAGACACACACGGAACGGTTAAGTACCAGCAATAATTAATTGGCCAAAACTCTTAAATTTTACAGTTATAACGGGTAGAAGACCTAACCAAATTAACTAAATGAAATAGAAGCGTGAGAGAGAGAGAGAGAGAGTGAGAGTGTGTGTGAGTAAAAGAGTAAGATTGAGTACGTATGTACAAAGTAAAATACTGGTTTCATGACATTAATTACCGAGTTATAGTTTGTGGCAATCAATTAATTGTAAAATTAATGTCACTTTCATGTATTAAGTAATTAAGAGATTTTTTGTAAACCATTGTTCAACAGAGAGTAGATAGGGAAGTTTATATATATATAACTAACTGTCGCAATATATATATATATATATTGCGACAGTACAAATAAGTGATGTACTGAGCACTGAATATAAAAATTTAAATATACCTAATAAACTGTAAATAATTAATAATGTATTAGAAATAAGCATGTCAGGGATTGCAAGCTTGGCTCAGACAAAAATATGAACAGGTGTTTCGAAATGAATCGACGTGCACACACACACACAAATGTAACTGAAACTGTGTACACCAGTATTTTGCTAGTGTGTGTGAACACAGGTCTATGCACGCGAGTTTACCACCCTAAGATGAATAATTGCATAATTACTGTTTTTCTGTAATTATTCATAAACTATAATTAAGAAGTAAAATCCAAAAACACAATAAAATGTAAGAAAATTTACTAAATACTGTGTACGAAAACCATGTGAAAGTGCCACACCGTACGAGTGTAATAGTGAAATAACTGTGTACAAATTGAAAGGGTAAAGTTGCAATGTCCAAAATTACAGTGAACACGTGTTGAAAAAATAGTTATAAGATAAGTATAAGAGTATACTTACAGGACTCTGCAATTCGCAGAAACATAAGAAATAGCGAAATTGACAAAGAGTGGGGGAACTTAACTCAGAGACAGTTTCTGACGTGTCGATTTCGTACCACTGCAGATGTTGACCAAGACATGGGTATAAATAGGACACACAAGCTACAGTGGTTCTCTTTCTTAAATCATCCATGGTGCAGCGGGAGCTTCTGCCCGTACGCACAGAATATTTAAAATTTTGTAAATAGTTTCATCCTTCCAGTTACATACAATTATCTAACTGGATTGTAAAACAAACAATTTTAAGTAGTAACAAAAATTACATAAGATCAACTGACGTCCGAAACAGCACGAGGAAAAGTTCCAGAGAGCGATACGACGCTGGACAGAGAGAGAGTCGACGCTGGACAAGAGGAGAAGAGAAATACGACGCTGGACAGAGAGAGAGTCGACGCTGGACAAGAGAGGAAGTCGACGCTGGACAAGAGGAGAAGAGAGAGGCGACGCTGGACAAGAGGAGAAGAGAAAGGCGACGCTGGACAAGAGAAGAGCGAGTGATGCTGAAGTTCGAGACGAGGACGATTACAGAGGGATCCAATGATTGAGTATGATTGACGACGATAAGGTGATAAACAACTTATTTATCTCTTAATCGAACAATTAACGTAAAGACAATTAAGGACATTCTTGTTCTATTTAAAAGTAAGAGTCAATGTTTATTGTAAAATTTGAAATAAAATCATAGATGTTACTGAAATAAGATTAACGTAAACAAGAGCTCAAATTAGTATTGAAATGAAAAGAATACAAAGCACTTAAGTAAAAATTAGCGTTTGATATAAACCAGTACTGAGAAACAAAAGATAAATTCAGTAACTATTGATATTTTTGATTTACATTGCAATATATAAGAAAATATTTAAATATTGATATTTTGAAACACTGTTGGCTGAGTAGTCTGCAAATGAGATTTTTCGTTAATACAATAATTAGTAGAATAGAATATTTTTTAGTCAGTAAGGATGTATATAACATAAGTCTTACGGTATAATAACGAATGTTTTAAGTCGAAGTAAGTGCCATGTGCACAATTTTATTAATATCAAATAAATTTGAAATACCGTTACAAGTTACATAGAGTTCTTATTACAGATACACCTGAAACCCAAATTAAATGTTATATTGTTACATAATTTGTCGCTCTTGAACGTGAGGCCAGACACGCCTAATTTGATGTATATCGTATCGTTGCATAAGAAATATCGCTTCCAACATGGGGCATCACAAATGTAAATTATATTATATTTACTTATGCAGTCGTATCGTTACATAAATATGTCGCCCTGGACGTGGGGCACGACATGCCTAAATTTATGTACAAAAATTTGTTACATAAATTGTAGCCCATGAACGTATGGCCCGATCCCCATCATTTAACTATTAAAATTTTTTTATGTAGCTAAATGGTTGCTCTAAAATATAAAGAGTGTGTTAAATGAAAAATGTATAATATGTAATAATTATTTATATTAAACAGTAACTGAATGTAATGTTAATTGTTGTGTAATCACACAGCTGGTGCCCATGAATAATATTGTTTGTCTATGTAACAGGTGTAACTGTAATGAGTATTAATAATAACTATTAATACAAATAAAGAAATAAATAAATAAGTAGGGAACGGTTATCAATTATAATTGTTATAAAGAATTACTACTAAATAAATATTTTAATAATACTTCAACATGATGACTCCAGGAAATTTAGACGTAGAAGCATTCCAGACGATGATGCGTGCCTGGGTCGATGAATTAAGCACAAAACAGACAGAAAATTTAAATGCTAGACTAGACGAATTAAAAGAATCTAATAAGAAACAATTAGAAGAACAAACTGAAAATTTTAGACAAGACACCATAAAAATTTTAGAAAGTTAGAAGAGTTAAAAATTGATAATCTTGAAATAAAACAAAGTATAATTGACGGTACTGCACAGTTAACCGAAAAAATTGTTAATACAAATTTACGTATTGACACGATCGCAGAAGTCTGTGAAATAATTAATAAACAAACGGAGATAATATGCGAAGAATTCATACTAATTGAAAATACGTGTAATTACTAACAATAAATATAAAAAAGTAATTAACATTAAGGAAGAGAAGCAAATTAAGGTTAATAAAACGTACCTTATTAATAGTGATATTCCAAGTGTGAAACACGCACACACAATAGTAAGTCACACAAGATGACACATATGAAACACTTAAGACACCACACTTACGGAGATAAATATCACTGTAGGCCTAACAGGAAACGTAATAAATTATATAGGCGAAACACTACACAAAATTGTGGTAAATATAACTGTAGGTATAAAAAGTACAAAGATTATTATAGGTGATGCACGAGAGCAAAACGCGTACGAACTAGTAAAAAATGCGTTCGTCAAAAGCAGCTACGCGGAGAGAATTATGGAATGCGACCGTTACGAGAGAAAGAGAGGGAGGATAAAGTTTTCACCCTATAAACAAATGGATCGCACGATAAAGGCAGCAACAATTCAACGCAGCGACGAACAGGTGACTTATATGATCAAAACAAACGTTCACACGGTAAGCACGCACACTAATGTCGCAGTAATACAATGGAAAGTTGTCGCGAGGGTGAGCACAATAAATTTCCTGTGTACAACAACCAATTGTTATAAAAGAGGGGTGTCAGTTCTAACGACACACCAAACCGAACTCAATACCCGAAAATAAATAATTATTTTTAAATAAAAAAAAAATATTACTGTTAATTATTAATAATAATATAAGAGAGTATAATTAAGAAATGTATTATTAATGGTAAGGAATGATAATGTAGAGAAATATTTAAGAAAGTAATGGTAAAAGATGCTATTGTTGTTATTAATATGAAGAAAGGGTTAGGAATGGAAAATAATTGCCATAATTGTAGAACGACTGATCAAGCGAAAACTTAATGGAGATACAAGGACACAGAAGAAAGCAAGAGTGAAAAGTCAAAAGGGCAGAGACTACTTAGGATTAAAGACTTCGAGAAAAATATCGTTGTTTTCCAAGACAGTTCCTCTGTAACCGATCATGCGACACACTACAAAGCTAAAAGAGTATTCTGTTACGGAAGTGTATTTCAAGAAAGTAGTAGCGATCAGAAAGGTAATGTTAAAGAAATGTAATAAAAGGTAATGAATGTTAATGTATTGTATAAGTAATGTATTAGATAAAGTAATGTCATGTTAAGAAAAGATGTATCGAAAGATAAAGGAGGTAAAGAAGTGTTATGAGTGTCAAACGGCGAAAGGACCGAATTTACACACATACGTTGAAATCAGAGCATCCAAAAGGGGAACAAGGGAGAGCTAATTGCAGTGGATTTTCTGGGACAACTACCACGATCAAGTCGAGGTGTGAAGCACATATTGGTATGTATCGATGTGTTTTCCAAGGCAGTTCGACTGTACCCAATTATGCGACCCACAACCAAAGTTGTTCTAAAGATACTACTGCAGGAATATATTCCGTCATATGGAAAAATGAAGAAGGTACTCAGTGATCAAAGTGTACAATTCCAGAATGAAAAATGGGAGAGGACGTTAAGGAAAAATGGAATACAACCAGTACTCACATCCATGACATCCTCAAGGAAACCTTGCTGAGAGAGTTAACAAAGAATTAGGTAAATATTTACGCATATACTGCCATGATCAACATAATAAATGGGCAGAATATTTACCATTTCTTGAAAAAGCCAGCAACGAAAATTATAGTGAAGCAACAGGATATACTCCAATGGAATTAGAAGAAGATAAGAAGCCAAACAGATTTTGGACTAAGTATATAAACAAATCTAATAACCAGAATGTACTTGTACCAATAAGTGTGAAAATTGAATACACAAAGCAACGGATAAGAGAAAGAGGTCACAAGATTTAATCTAACTCTCAAGCTACAACAATTCAACGTGGGAGAAAGTGTACTACTCAAAGCTAATCCAGTGGGAAAAACGGAGTGATAATACGGCGAGTAGGACAACACACTTTCATCGTATATGATGAGATACAGAAGAAAGAAATTGGTAAATTCCACACAACGTTATTTAGAAAGTTTTACACATGAAAACAACGAGGTCAATGAAACCAGTCAGATCAGCTGTTTGTTGAAGCCACCCTACTACAAGGTCACGAGCAGTGAGCGTATAAAGAGGGGAGGTAAGACATTTGTATACACTCCAATTAAGGGTGAAATGACGAATATTATTCTTTATTATTTGTTACATTTTTTTTACAAGTGTAATAATAATAAAACAAATTTTAATAAATAAATTTATTAAATTTTTTTTTGTTACCAAGCAGAGGGATAATGCGACAGTACAAATAAGTGATGTACTGAGCATTGAATATAAAAATTTAAATATACCTAATAAACTGTAAATAATTAATAATGTATTAGAAATAAGCACGTCAGGGATTGCAAGCTTGGCTCAGACAAAAATATGAACAGGTGTTTCGACCTGAATCGACGTGCACACACACACAAATGTAACTGAAACTGTGTACACCAGTATTTTGCTAGTGTGTGTGAACGCAGGTCTATGCAGGCGAGTTTACCACCCCAAGATGAATAATGTAATAGAACTAATAAAATTAATATAGAAAGAAATAATTATTGTGATTTACTACTAATAAATGTTGTCTGAATCTCGCTGTTGAGCTCGCTAATTTGTTGTAAAACGTGCAAATAGCAGATGATGAAGCTCCACGTTGGATTCGCCAATTTGTAATAAAACAAATAAAAGATAAAGATAAATAATGATGTATAATGTGTTGATAAGAAAAAATTTTTGTTAGTTATAAATTTTTTTTTGTTTAATTAATTATTTTAAAAATTAATTAATTGTATGTTTTTCAATTACTTTCAATTAAATAAATGAGATTTTGTGTTTTGAAAATATTTGTTTCTATAGATAATCTATTTATGTAGTTGGATCTATTATTCTCTCTTCTAACTTCGCTCTTCTTCTTCTTCTTCTGGAATATTTCTTTTATGACTCTAAATTATTTTTAGAAGAAGTAAATAACTAGTATTTACTATACAAATACTTATAAACGCTTATAACTGAATAATTATGATGTTTATTTCTTAACATTTGAAATTATGCGCCACTCTGATGCACGTGGACCCCGCATTGGTTGAGATTCGCTCAGGTCGATTGTGAACAAAATGACAAAGTATAATGCTTACAAAATTAAATATTTCGGATTCTTTTAACTGTCGAAATGGTCAGAGAGGGCAAGGAACAAGATACAATGCTTACAACTATCTTAAAATAAATTATTATTGCTGAAAAAATAACAGTATTATGAAAATTGTCAATTATTAAAATAAGATCGAACCATTCGTAGAATGACGTCACTGGCTCGGGAAGGCTGTGTTCCGTTCGCTGGCTAGTAATCCAGTATGGCTGCCGTCACCTCGACTTTCTACTATGCAATGCCGACGCTATGTTTGATCTTCTCCCTCAGAAATAAATAAGAATTCCTTTCTCTGCGAAGTTGTAGTATCCCTGGAAAATTGTGTGAAGTGTTCTTCCTTCTTCGGCGATGTCGTTCTGTGATTGTTTGTTGGTGCAGTGTTCTGTGTTCAAATATGTTGAGTTCGTGTCCAGTTAATATGGTTTGAAATTTTCTCAAAATGGTGGTTGATTTCTCGTTCTCGTGCTAGATAATATTATTGCTGTTGTTCTGGATCAGTTTGGTGTTAGTTATTATATATTGGTTTTATATTTCCTTTGGTAACCTCTGTTACACTTTTTGAGGTTGCACACAATGTTTTTTCACTATTTTATATTTTTTGGTCTTCCGTCAGTAATTTCTGATCTGTTCACATTAACGATTAACAACAGACTGATGACTGAAAGTCGTCGTTTTGGGGTAATTTATAAAATGTCTTTTTCCTCTTCCCATTGTTTTTTTACAAAATTACATGTCTTGGATTTGATTTCAACTCCTAAACATACATAACAAGTTTTCCTATTTATTGCTGTAACTCAATTATTTATTAATTTTACGAAAATCTAACTATTCAGCAATATTCTTAAGCTAATGTTACATAATTTGATATATAACTGGGTCCGTTTTAAGTTCAGATAAGCCTAAAATTTACAATTTTTGATTTTTATTGTAGGCCTTATATTTTTTACAAATTTAGTATTTAAATGGTTTACAAGTGTTTTTATGTTAATATTTCCATGAAATAATATTACTCACTCCATAATTATTGTTGGTCGTTAATAATTTGTTGTTATAATACACCAATATTGATTTACTTTTTATTTGAGTTGAGTACTCTTTAGGCCTAGTATTACTTATTTTCAAATAAAGTTAATTTTCTTCTTTTCTCATTACATTTGTTATTACTTGTATCTGTACTGATTACATTTTCATATCTTTGTGTTGTATGGACTAGATTCTATTCATTATATTATGTAGTTTGATTGAATTTATTAGTTGAGTTTGACTCTATGATAGATGATTTTGATTTACCATGCTGGTTTGTTTTTCTATTGTGGTATGTTAGTTGGTTTGCCTTATACTTTTTATATGGTTTACAATTAAATAAAAAAAAAATACAACATTCCTACTACCTACTTGCCTTCTCTACCTTAACAAACTTGAAAATTATTTAACATTATTTTGAATACAATAGAACATCTTATTAGCTACTAATTTTTATATTGCCTAAACATAACAAACATATCTTACGCTTATTATTTTTTCATTGATATTATTTAACTATAATTATTCTAAAACATCCTATTACTAATAATGCTGTCAGTTATTCACTGTCCTTTGCATTTATTATATACGAATTGATAGAACTAAAAACATCTTATTTCTAATAACACTCTTCAGTTATTACACTGTCTTTGGTGTTCACTGTTTCTAATTTGATTACACTATTAACATCTTATTATTAATAATACCTTCAGTTATTACACTGTCTGTTGTATTTAGGTTGCTTTTTTGTAACACTCACCTATAATAAAACATCTTATATCTATTATTTCCTCATTGTATCTAATCTTTAAAACATTCTTATCACTAATAATATTCTCAGTTAGTAAACTGTCTTTTGTTCTAATGCTAATTTTATCTGGTATCTCTCTACACTAATGGTAGTCTCTTTTTAAATAATTTTATTAGTGTCTTTCACTGTTTATTTCTTATTGTACGTCACTTGTTATTCTCAAGTTAGGCTTACAAACTAGTTTACAGGTTTATTTTTCACTGTATTGTATCCTGTAACTTGTTATTTGGTCAGACAATTATTCATTGTGTTTAAATGTATAAGAATAGGGTATATTCCTCCTCATAAGGTTTTAGTGTATATCCCATCTTGTTGCTATATTCTTTTTGTGGACCTTAATATATTTGTCTCTTCCTTCTCATTATATAGTACAGTAAAACCTCTCTAATTCGGATTATATGGGGCGAAGCCTAGTCCGAATTAGAGAAAATCCGAATTATAGAATATTTTATAGAAATTCATACTACAGTATAGGTAAAGTGCTGTAAAAATAAATATTAATGGAAATTTAAATTGATTGTACTTACAAAATGGATAACTAAATTCACATAAACAACAATCTTTCACCATCAATGTTTTCAAGTTAAGTTTGCACACAAAAAGTTTATAAGTAATGCACACCTGCAATTATTAATGTACGTACATATTAATGGAAATTTAATTTTATTGTGAAATATTCGTCCATCGGCTAATACAAGCACAAGTATATAGTGGCACGTAATTTTTCATTTCCCGTAATCTACTGTTACAGATTTTGTTCTCTTTTGGTCCACCGTAAATATACGTAAATAAAAAATAAAAATACGGGCGTTTCATCGGCATTTCCCATGTGTTCAAGTGAATAATTATACTTCTTGCGTAAATGAATGACAAACCGCTGATGCTGTAGGAGTTTTTCTTCGTAGTCACTCGGTAGTTTTAGCGCGAGTGATGTACGTCATTTAAGCGCAAATCCATTTCACCGCATCATTCGTCTTATACACCCGAAGCTGGCTTTGAAACCGGAGACTTTTAATTCTGCGATTTCTAAAGCTTTTAATTTTAAAACATGTCTAATGACAGGGAGTCCTTGCCTTCTTAAAAGCCGTATGTATTCACAGATGCTGGACTCTACTGCTACAAAACGCCCAACTTGAGGTCCCGCGAATGCTCGTCGCGCAGTATTTGCATGTAAAAGTCGTTCCTTCTGTTTTCTCCATTGTCGAATACAGGATTCATCAATATCGAATTTCCTTGCGGCTTCGCGATTGCACGTTTTTTCTACATTTTGAATCAATTAATTTATAATTCGCATCGTACAGGTTACATTTAATTTGATTTGACCGCGTGCCTTTAGTCTCCACAATATCACTCATACCGCAAACGCACTACAAAAACGCCGAATGAAAACAAAGTACAGATAAGCGATGTTGTCGCTGTTACAATAGAAAACCACACTGTCAGTTTATCCGTTATTTAGAAACATGTTACTCACACCCCCTCTACTCATCCTTTGTCTTGCTGCCTACAGAAGGGTGCGAGCACGCCCAAGTTCGCACGCACTTACACTTTATCTTCCTATTCTTTCTTCAGTTTGCTGTTAAAACATTCGGTTGTAGTCATAAATCATAACGCCAGAGTTAACTACAGCCAGGCAAACTGCTGTTGCTTAGGCAGTAAACAACTCATAGATACCAAAAGCGTTCGTCCCGCCAGAAGTCAGTTATAACTTCGAATTTCGTTAGCGTGCGAATGCAAGCTGCAGGCCAAATTAGCGACCATGTTTTTAGGAGAAAAAGTGTGGCTTGTATTCGGAACAATACGGTATTTGCATGATATTAATAGTATTAAAATTTCAAGTGTTATAGGCCTATTTGATTTAAATATATCCTCAAAAAACAAAATTTGCGATTTAACGGACTTTCGATTTTACGGACACCCCTCAGCCCCAATTAGTCCATTAAATCGAGGGTTTACTGTATTTACCTCTAGCACTCATATTGTAATACAGTACTGTAAATTAATACTAAACAGTGTTTGAAGAAAATGCGGTTTGAAAAGCTGTACGCAACTAAGAAATAACTTCAGTACAATAGAACGCACACGAATACAATAACAATGACGCACACACTACCAAAGCAGCAGTTGAAACTGGACTAAACTGGGGGTGCGTATCGCACATTTTGCCAACATAACACTTTAATAATTCCCTAAAGGCAAATGTTTCACAAAGAATTCACAAAATTAATTTTTTTTGTGAATTATAATTTTTTTTAGGGAGTCCGAATTATCGTAAATTCCGAATTAGAGAGGTTTCACTGCATTTCCTTGTCTTGTGGTTTCATGTCCTTTTCTCATTTATAACTCCTTATTCATTTGTTATTGGTTTAGTGTCTTGGGGTTCCTTTGCTTCTTGACTTAATAAATTTCCCTTATTAAAATTGTGTTTACCTTTTTATCTTTTTTCTTTCCTTTTTACTGCTCCCCAACCTACTGGGTATACTGCTGTTTTATTGGGGTTCTATATAGTTGGTTATTTGTATGTGGACCAAGAGTTTTCTTTGTTATTTAGTTTGATTTTATTACCATTTTATCGACTTAATGTACAGTTTCTTTAGTTTAATTTTTAACCATTTATTGTTCTCACTCACTATTGACATTTTCTTCTTTATCCATGTTGTACTAAGTTAAAATTTTAATGTGATAATTCTGTTATGCTACAATAATTGCATAATTAGTTTTTCTGTAATTATTCATAAACTATAATTAAGAAGTAAAATCCAAAAACACAATAAAATGTAAGAAAATTTACTAAATACTGTGTACGAAAACCATGTGCAAGTGCCACACCGTACGAGTGTAATAGTGAAATAACTGTGTACAAATCGAAAGGGTTAAGTTGCAAAGTCCAAAATTACAGTGAACATGTGTTGAAAAAATAGTTATAAGTATAAGAGTATACTTACAGGACTCTGCAATTCGCAGAAATATAAGAAATAGCGAAATTGACAAAGAGTGGGGGAACTGAACTCAGAGACAGTTTCTGACGTGTCGATTTCGTACCACTGCAGATGTTGACCAAGACATGGGTATAAATAGGACACACAAGCTACAGTGGTTCTCTTTCTTAAATCATCCACGGTGCAGTGGGAGCTTCTGCCCGTCCGCACAGAATATTTAAAATTTTGTAAATAGTTTCATCCTTCCAGTTACATACAATTATGTAACTGGATTGTAAAACAAACAATTTTTAAGTAGTAACAAAAATTACACAAGAAGATCCGCATAAGAAGATCAACTGACGTCCGAAACAGCACGAGGAGAAGTTCCAGAGAGCGATACGACGCTGGACAGAGAGAGAGTCGACGCTGGACAAGAGGAGAAGAGAAATACTACGCTGGACAGAGAGAGAGTCGACGCTGGACAAGAGAATTACGACGCTGGACAGAGAGAGTCGACGCTGGACAAGAGGAGAAGAGAGAGGCGACGCTGCACAAGAGGAGAAGAGAGAGTGATGCTCAAGTTCGAGACGAGGACGATTACAGAGGGATCCAATGATTGAGTATGATTGACGACGATAAGGTGATAAACAACTTATTTATCTCTTAATCGAACAATTAACGTAAAGACAATTAAGGACATTCTTGCTCTATTTAAAAGTAAGAGTCAATGTTTATTGTAAAATTTGAATTAAAATCATAGATGTTATTGAAATAAGATTAACGTAAACAAGAGCTCAAATTAGTATCGAAATGAAAAGAATATAAAGCATTTAAGTAAAAATTAGCGTTTGATATAAATCAGTACCGAGAAACAAAAGATAAATTCAGTAACTATTGATATTTTTGATTTACATTGCAATATATAAGAAAATATTTAAATATTGATATTTTGAAACACACTATTGGCTGAGTAGTCTGGAAATGAGATTTTTCGTTAATACAATAATTAGTAGAATAGAATATTTAGTCAGTAAGGATGTATATAGCATAAGTCTTACGGCATAATAATGAATGTTTTAAGTCGACGTAAGTGCCACGTGCACAATTTTATTAATATCAAATAAATTTGAAATACCGTTACAAGTTACATAGAGTTCTTATTACAGATACACCTGAAACCCAAATTAAATGTTATATTGTTACATAATTTGTCGCTCTTGAACGTGAGGCCAGACACGCCTAATTTTATGTATATCGTATCGTTGCATAAGAAATATCGCTTCCAACATGGGGCATCACAAATGTAAATTATATTATATTTACTTATGCAGTCGTATCGTTACATAAATATGTCGCCCTGGACGTGGGGCACGACATGCCTAAATTTATGTACACAAATTTGTTACATAAATTGTAGCCCATGAACGTATGGCCCGATCCCCATCATTTAACTATTAAAATTTTTTTATGTAGCTAAATGGTTGCTCTAAAATATAAAGAGTGTGTTAAATGAAAAATGTATAATATGTAATAATTATTTATATTAAACAGTAACTGAATGTAATGTTAATTGTTGTGTAATCACACAGCTGGTGCCCACGAATAATATTGTTTGTCTATGTAACAGGTGTAACTGTAATAAGTATTAATAATAACTATTAATACAAATAAAGAAATAAATAAATAAGTAGGGAATGGTTATCAATAATAATTGTTATAAAGAATTACTACTAAATAAATATTTTAATAATACTTCAACATGATGACTCCAGGAAATTTAGACGTAGAAGCATTCCAGACGATGATGCGTGCCTGGGTCGATGAATTAAGCACAAAACAGACAGAAAATTTAAATGCTAGAATAGACGAATTAAAAGAATCTAATAAGAAACAATTAGAAGAACAAACTGAAAATTTTAGACAAGACACCATAAAAATTTCAGAAAGTCTAGAAGAGTTAAAAATTGATAATCTTGAAATAAAACAAAGTATAATTGACGGTACTGCACAGTTAACCGAAAAATTGTTAATACAAATTTACGTATTGACACGATCGCAGAAAATGTCTGTGAAATAATTAATAAACAAACGGAGATAATATGCGAAGAATTCATACCAATTGAAAATACGTGTGTAATTACTAACAATAAATATAAAAAAGTAATTAACATTAAGGAAGAGAAGCAAATTAAGGTTAATAAAACGTACCTTATTAATAGCGATATTCCATATCTGGACAAGAGGAGAAGAGGCGACGATGCACAAGAGGAGAAGAGAGAGTGATGCTCAAGTTCGAGACGAGGACGATTACAGAGGGATCCAATGATCGAGTATGATTGACGACGATAAGGTGATAAACAACTTATTTATCTCTTAATCGAACAATTAACGTAAAGACAATTAAGGACATTCTTGTTCTATTTAAAAGTAAGAGTCAATGTTTATTGTAAAATTTGAATTAAAATCATAGATGTTATTGAAATAAGATTAACATAAACTAGAGCTCAAATTAGTATCGAAATGAAAAGAATACAAAGCATTTAAGTAAAAATTAGGTTTGATATAAATCAGTACCGAGAAACAAAAGATAAATTCAGTAACTATTGATATTTTTGATTTACATTGCAATATATAAGAAAATATTTAAATATTGATATTTTGAAACACACTATTGGCTGAATAGTCTGGAAATGAGATTTTTCGTTAATAATTAGTAGAATAGAATATTTAGTCAGTAAGGATGTATATAGCATAAGTCTTACGGCATAATAATGAATGTTTTAAGTCGAAGTAAGTGCCACGTGCACGATTTTATTAAATCAAATAAATTTGAAATACCGTTACAAGTTACATAGAGTTCTTATTACAGATACACCTGAAACCCAAATTAAATGTTATATTGTTACATAATTTGTCACTCTTGAACGTGAGGCCAGACACGCCTAATTTTATGTATATCGTATCGTTGCATAAGAAATATCGCTTCCAACGTGGGGCATCACAAATGTAAATTATATTATATTTACTTATGCAGTTGTATCCTTACAATATATATATTATAACTTAACCGAATCTCAAAGATTTGGAGTTATATGTAGAGTTTTGAAAATCAATGTTAAAATAAATTTAAACCCTTACAATCACGCTGCGTGCGTTCAAATGAATTGTATAGCGACCAACGGCAGCGTCCGCTGGCATTACGTAACCACATACAGTTATAACAATTAGGGACACGCCCTAATTGTAAATTATTATTTCGGAAACCAATAAATATAGGCAAAAACCAAAATATTAGTAATAGGGTGTGCAAATTTCAGTTCATATAATTAAAGATTAAAAGAGATAATTAATTTTATTTAAAAACTCCCCTAGTGAGTGAGCTACGGGGTAGAGCTTTGAATATGTCATAGTTATAAAAATTACCAATCAGATGTATATTCCAGAATAAGCATAACTTGGCTTGCAGCCAAGATAATCGCAATACAAATTGCAAGAGGACATCCTGTCCGACATCTGAAATCCGGTGTTTTTCTGAATATTAAGACTAATAACAATTCTCAAACTGTGAGAATTATTTTCGTTCACACAAGTGAGGTGAGTTGAATTACAAGGAGAAGGGGGGTGTCTCAGCCAATCAAATTATTCTAAAAATTTGAACGAACCGTTAGATTCGGGCTGAATACAGGCACTCAACTGTAACGACTCAACCTGTGAAGACGTATACTTACGATACTCTTATTTTTTCAACAAATAAGCGTACAGCTCAAAACATTAACCTGTTGACTTACGCATGTAAAGAGACCAGTTATATAATACGTGAAGACACATCGAGAGTACAACAGCACGAGGCCGTCTAGTACGTGGTACAAGCTGAAGAATTGACGAAGCGGAGCGCAACCCAAGGAGAAATATACACACCAGGAGTGCAGCGTATACCAGACCTAGGGGCCTGACGCAGTTGCAGCAGTTAAAACCACAGACGTTAAACCATCAACAGTTGCAGGAGTTGAATGTTGCTGATTTCCGAACTCTTAGCCGTGGAACCCAAGAAGCAGAGGAAATCATTGCCACTAGCAGATTGGACCAGGAAAACCAAGGAAATCTCGGGAGCACCTACCTCATCACGATCTTCAGAACAAGGGAAGTCAAATATAATTTATAACTTTATAAACTTCTCAAAAGCTTATTCTTTTTCTTTTAAATCTTTGTAAAACTAAATTGATTCAGATGCCGATAAAACAGAGACTCTAGATTAATAAGATACATTCATACCGTGATAATCTGTATAACACGTATAAGCTTAAGTAATATTCAATAGATAAGAATTAGACGTATATAACAAGCACTATATAAATACTAACATTGAATTACTTAGAGACCTATACTGCAGTATACGTGAAACAATCACAAGTAAATGAAAGAACGGCTAACTTATTTCTCAGAGTAGTTAAATCATCTAAAGTAATAAAATCCGTACGAAAGTACAAAAGAATTGAAAATTCCATAGATTAAATTGTTTTAAAATTAACTTCTTGAAATTAATGAAAAATATAACTCGTATCAATTGAAAATAATAAGCTCGTGTTCTGAATGCTAATACCCATTCAGAAAACATCGTACAAGATACAAATTACTGTTTCGTATGTAAGGATTGCTCTAGTTATAAGATTTTCATCCACATGTGCTATTAGAGTAATAAACTCCAATTTTATCCACCACCGTATTTTTATTGCTGTACTACAAAGCCTACCAACATCACAAAACTATTCAAAATAACTATAACGGTACTTTGCACACTTGTATTAACCTACTTGCGAATTCAAAACACAAACTCCTACGCCCTTAGTCGGAAGAACGCATAGCAGGTAGGTCACTTCACAAAACAACCATTTATCTCCTTATATTGATAAAATAAATATAAGAGCAAGCAAAAAACCCATTTATAATATATATATATATATATATAAACACTTTCACTGTGAACTTACTTTTAGGTTTTTATTTTCCAGATGTTTCGACGTGGTATTCGTCTTTCTCAGTGGGTTTTAAATACTGAATGTCTGTACAGTAACGGTTATGGGATGTAGGTGTGTGTGGTGGGGGTTGCTGGTGGGAGGGAATTGGCGCTGGGAAGTTAATTAAAGAAAAATAAATGAGTAATTCCTAGCATAACATGTGTTAGCTTAATGATTTCACAACTCAACCCTAAATAATCCCTCTGCAACTGTTTCGCCTGTAGAACCCTGGAAGGAACCCGCAGGTAAGAAAAGACGTAAATTTTGATAAACTTGGTAAGTTTCATTAACGCATAAAAAGTGTACAGCAACAAGTGGCGTCCAAACAGGGACTCAAATATATTAAATCATAAATTTGTACAGCGACAAGCGGCCCCCAAACTGGGACGGTGTGTATAATTTAGTAATTATACAAACCACACCTAACTTGAGTTGCAGAGACGGATTATTTGGGAGTGAGGGCGTTCTGGTATGTTACATATAAATGTATACTTAAAGGTTAGGTGCATAAGGTGAGTAACACCAAACGAAGAGAAAATTTTAAGAAGTTTTTATAATTGTGTAGGCAGTTCATATAATTGTTTATTTGAATCAGTCATATTGATAAAGATGGATAATAAAGAGACTAAGGTTGTAATGAGTGAGTCGGTGGGTGTGGGGGAACCGGAGGTTCATTTGACTCCGGTGAACCGGTCCGAAGAACCCAGCCTTACTGAATCAGCTATTGTAGACGATTCAAGCGTGCAGTCAACCCCAACCTCAACAAAATGTAGTAGTAAATTTGATAATGACGTAATGAGTTTTTTACTAAAACAATTTAATGAGTTGAAAGAACAAAATAAAGAAGTAACAAATAATTTGAATGAACAGAATAATAAAGTTGATGCATTAAGTAGCGACATAAATAAACGTTTTGATATGAATATGTGTACTCTCATTCATGGTACAAATTAATAAACTTACCCATTTTTATATACTTCTTACCTTCTATCGGGTTCCAAGGTTCTTCACACGAACGGTGAAGTACAAGCGTGATTTCAAGGTTGTATGTGTCGTAATAATTACTCTCATTTTCGGTTAACTATTTCAACTTCATTTTATTATTCTTTTTATGAATCAATTAAAACATGCTTTCTCATTTTACATTCTCTAATCTTTCAAATGAACAAAATTAAATACTGAGGTAAGCGACCCCATCTGACTAAAACTACAAGTATCTTTAATTTATATACTTAAATTATTTATTTACCTAATAAAAGAAAAACAACCCAGCTTGCTCACTCTCACACTCATACAGTTTAAATCCCCATTTATTTTATTTAGAGCGCTTTAAATGAAATTATTTATATAGTGAAATTGGTCGTTGGCTACTTAACCCTCGGCGTCTCTCATCACCACGTGCCGCACTGCGTATATTTCCGAATGTTTTGTCAGTTCACCACATTTTTAATTTTTCTTTCTTCACTCCGCTTACTTCATTCTGAGATATTGTTTCACTTATTGATGTCAGTTTATCACTTTCTACAGTTAACAGATTTCTTGGGGCCCACGAGTCTTAGCGTGTCTGGCCAGACGTATGTTGTTTTGTCGACTGCCGAGAGTGAGAACAAAGACTCCCCACTATTGTTTGTTGCTAAACAGGAAGGCACTGCCTGCAGGCTAAGATTTTTGTGTCGTCTTACAATAAGTCTGGATTGTCTATGGGCCACATGGGCTAGTGTTGTTAAACGGAGACGATATAAGAGGCTTTGGTGGGCGGAGCCTCCACTGGACTTCCTCCGTCTTCAGAGCACATGGTCTGACAATCTTTATGCCTCGCCATTTTTCGTGGCGTCGGTTCAGCCTGTTAGGCGTAGAAGCTGCGCCCGGACGAACCTATGCGCGTATCATACGTGACAAACATTCAGTTTATAAACAGGTATCGCATTCTCCAACTACACTCCGCTCCAAAAGTTACGTCACGGTTCATTGTTTGAATACCACCTTTTTATATGGGACTTACAATGATACAGAATAAATTTAATAATAATTTGATGAATTGAATAAACGATTTGACGAAAATGATGCTAAGTTTAATGAATTAAAGGGGGAAATTAATGTAGTAAATGACAAAGTGACCAAATCACAAAAGAATATCGATGATAAATTAAACGAAATGAATACTAAATTGATACAACAGTTAGATAAGCTGGGGAGGAATATTAAAAATAATGAAGGTACAGACAATAAGGTAAGTGATGACTGTAAAACAAGTGGTAATTATGATGGAGAAATAATTACGAATAATAATGGTGGTAGTTTAAAGGTGACAATAGACAAGGTGAGTAACAATGTTAATGATGATGTTAACCAAGTATTTGAGGAGGCTGTATCTGAGAATGATACGGTAAATAATAGTGATAATTAGAATAGAATGAGAGTTGAGGTTAATTATGGATTGTTACTTACCTGGTAATAAGATTAAAGTAATTAGCACAGTAGTAGATGATTATACGGATAATAATAGACACCTGTTGCGAGGGTTAGCATATTAGTAATAGCTGATGACTATAGTAAGGAATGTATAAACTATTTAACTGAGACAAATGATACTGAAGGAGACTTGACCATACCCAATGTAGACACGGAATATGATAAAATAATAATGGGGGATGACCCTGGGAATTATTATTATGGTAGAATGGAAAAAAAAATTTGTTCGGTTATTATATCAACAATAGTAATATAATGAATTTAAATAAAAATGAATTGTGTATATTCAACATAAGACTAATTTTCGATGATGGCGGTTAGAGAAATAGTGAATGAACATTTAATTATCTGAGTTAATGGTAAGTACTTGGCTTACTTATGTAATGAAGTGTGGTAAATAATAAAATGACAAAAATTTGTAAATAAACTTGTATTGTATGTATTTGTGATAAAGGTATTGTGTTAAGGTGATGTTGATATTCTAATAGTGCATCAGCTGATATGCTGTTAACAGGTATATTGTTTTGTGTGACTAACGTTTACAGTTATGATGGAGGTGATAATAATATTTGATGTTGATGAAAATAATTGCCATAGATGAATTTCATTATGAAATAAAATAAATACAAGATGTAATTAAACAAAGTTAATTTGTTTTGAATATGTATTAGATGTAAGTGTATAATAAGTTTATGTTGCCAGGTGGACGTTGTATTTTATGCAGTCCAGTTACAGGGTTGTTCAAAACTCATGTAAAATGTTTAAAAGCTAGAAACTGTGGTAGCCAATTTGACTATGCTGAATTGAAATTGTTGTGATAGTGTATGAATTTAAATAATTGGAGTTGAATTAATTAATTTAACAGATGGAAAATGTAATAAATTTGAATAATTTATTTTTTGATTTGAAGTGAATACGGTGGTTATGTTTTGTTTGTAATTTGATGTAAATTCAAAGGTGAAAGATTTAGTTCAATGTAAAAATGGTAATGTTTATTTGGAATGTTTATTATGTTGTATCCTGTTTAAGGGTGGAACTGAGTATTATGTAACTGCATCTGAATATAGAACAGCTGTATTAGTATATTAGCAAACTAAATGAAAAACCAGTACTTTACAAAAAAATCTAACCAGTACTTTGCTAACAACGAACCAGTACGACTAAGAGGAAACGAATCAATTGGGGATATGGAGTAATGGAAGGCTGTTTATTGATATTTTGATTGAATGTTTCAGTCAGGTGATACTGTGGTAACGTGCCCGTCTGATTTTATGGTGTTGGGATCTCGTGCGAGAAGTCCAGTAAGGTCAGATAGGTGCAGCCACAGCCACCGGACTAGGTGGTAAGTACCCATGATTTTAGTAAGGATTTAAGGGGGGTTGCGGCGCTATATCCTCTTAGGTTTAGGCAATGAGTTTTTATGCTTCGGCATAAAACCTCTCATTGGGGGGGGGGGTATTGTAACGGTACAGAATGGGGTGGTAAAGAATTTTAAAATGTTGTCAATTCAAACAGTGTACAACCTCTTGGGAACCCCTGCTTTCACAACACTGCATACAATGTTATTGAAAGAGACCAGTATGCTTATGTCTGGAGCCAGCCCGGCTAGACGTATTACGTAATCATTTGCAACTCATGCCGTCTGTGAATTACAGTAAAACGTAATTACCACAAGCCAGTTTTCATCAGGAGGCAACAGTAGTAGAGGTGGGCTAAACTGTTATTTTAAATTGGTATGAAAATACCGTTCCAAAAAAAATAACAGGTACAAATACCTGTTATTATATACATAACCTATATTATCCTTTGTAAGTACAGTAAAGCCCCGATTATCCGTGAGCAGATGATCCACGAGTGCCGCCAAAAATTTTTTTAATTACGAACCTCAAAAAACCCAATTTTAATCCAAGCCAACAACAGGGAAAATACAATAGGCCCTTCAGTGCGAAGGTCGAAAATTTCTGACAGGTTTATTGTGCATCGTAATCCTATAGGCCTTCTCGGAATTTTGTTTTGGCTCTTGCTCTTTTGTTTTGGTCAAGTTCACTAACCTTCCCCCTCTACGTACACATTCTCTCGGTCTGCCAGTGGTGTCAGTTGTCAGTAAGCGTGCTTAGTGATCAGTTCGTTAGTTCCTGAAATTAATAATGGCTGAAAAACGAAAGAAGGTTGTGTTAACGATTGCACAAAAACTTGAAATGATTTCTAAAATAGAAAATGGCGCTTCAAGGAAGCAGATGCGTTTGAATTACGGGATCGGGGAAACAACAGTGCGAGACGTTTTAAAGCAAAAAGACAAACTGTTAGCCTTTGCATCAGTGTCGGACAGTGCTTCTGGGATGAAAAAACGAAAAACAATGAAGAAATCCACCTATAATGAACTTGACTCGGCATTAACGGAATGGTTAGCTCAGGTGCGAAGTGAGGCCACCCCCCGTGTCTGGTCCTACCATTGCAGCTAAATCAAAAATCTTTTTTGATTTGTTAGGCCTGGAAGGAAATTTTGATGCGTCATCCGGTTGGTTACATCGTTTTAAGAAACGTCATGGAATTAGAGAGATTGGTCTACATGGAGAGAAGCTGAGTGGTGATCAACAAGCAGCTGATGATTTTCAACATGATTTTGTTAAGAGTTTGTGTTGTCTGAAGATCTGTCATATGAATAAATTTATAACGCTGATGAATCAGGGCTTTTTTGGAAGTGTCTTCCCACTCGTACTTTAGCATTTGAAAGTGAACATCAAGCGGCAGGTCACAAAAGTAGCAAGGAAAGAATTACAATCTTGCCATGCAGCAACGCTGCAGGTAGTCACAAACTTAGGCTTCTTGTAATCGGTAAATCTAAGAAACCGAGGTCTTTTAAGGGGACAAGAGCAGAAAATTTACCTGTTATTTCAACCAAAAAAAAGGTTGGATGAACCAGCAGATTTTCAAGAATGGTTTGAAAACATTTTTGTGCCTCAAGTACGTAAACATCTTGACTCAAAAAATTTGCCAAAGAAGGCTGTTTTGTTAATTGACAACGCGCCTTCACACCCAGCTACATGTGTGCTTAAATCTTCTGACGGGCAAATCTTCGCAAAGTTTTTGCCCCCAAATGTTACTGCGCTGATACAACCTATGGACCAGGGAGTCATTGCAACCATGAAGAGACCATACAGAACAAAGTTGTCACTGTCAAAAATCGAAGAAGGCTGCGATCTCAAAGAATTTTGGAAGAATTATACAATTTTGGATAGCATTTACGATATTGCGTCTGCATGGGATTACATCAAACCCTCAACCCTTGTTAAATCATGGAGAAAACTCTTTCCGAGTATCGAAACAAATGTCAACCAAAACATTTGTGAAGAAGAGAATGAAGTCATGCCGACCGCTACACTTGTTGACCTAGTGACATCCATTCTGGGAGGTGAGAATGTCGACAAAGAGAACATAGAAGAGTGGCTGGAGTGCGACGCAAGTGAGCCGGGGTTTGAATGACTGACTGACGTAGAGATAACAAACAAAGCAATAGAAGTGAACGAGAACGAAGAAGAACAAAGTGAAAGTGAAGAGGACGAGGCGCATGCGCGGATGACACACGAAACTGCTTTGCAGCACGTAGACGGATTGCTTCAATATTTAGAGGAACAAGACGACGACGCACATCTGGCAGAAAAACTCATGTTAAGGAAAGTACAATCTAGAATAAAGAAAAGGTGTTTCCAAAGCAAGAAGCAAAAACGAGTGACCGATTTTTTTAAAAAGGCGTAACTGAAGACTTTTTGTTAACAGTACAGTATTGTTTTTTGTTTACTGTTCTTTATTTTAGTGATTTAGACGTAGAGCAAAGGTTTCTGCTGTACTGTACATATTTTAAAAGTTTTACATATTATGTTTTTTGTACAATAAAACAGTTTTTATGCTGAAATTTTTTCAGGTTATCCGCGATTTTCACTATCCGCGGTGCCCTTGCTACCCAATTCCGCGGATAATCGGGGCTTTACTGTAACTCGTTTTGAGTTTCCTGCAGGTCTCATATGTAATATCTTCAAATAAATACACTGCAAGTAGGTTTATTTTCCCCTAGATAAACCTATTAATAAACCTACTTTCAGTGTATTTATTTGAAGATATTATATAACCTATACTATATAATTTGTTATAAGAAATAAATTGAAACTAAAAGTATTAACAGTGTTACTTTACACTGTGACTTTATCAAACTATTACTGTTTAAAAGAAAGTGAGAAACAAGAGAATTTATAGGCCTATCTCCCTTTGGGAATACCTAAGTTTTCACTAGGAGTAAAACTAACATTGGTTAGACTTTAGACAAATCAGTTGCAAAACTCGGGGCAATGAAATAATTTAGAGTTCACGTAATACAACAACAAATAATGTGATAAAAACATCAGAAACATATAATAAAAACATAACAGTAAGCCACAAGAGTGAATGAGAATAAACAAAATTTTACAAATAAAAATAATAAAAACTGTAATAAAATAAATAAAAACTTATAAATAATAAGCAACAACAGTAAATTAAATGCATTACATACCTGGATAATCTTCAGATTCATTCACTAATGTACACAGAATATACAAGTTATGAAATGTCACCTATTTACATTACAATCTGCTTCACTTAACACATTATAAATAAAATTAAACAATTGAATTGTTTTTAAAATACTGGGATTCCAGTTATTCAAACACTATTTTCAATTTCCATTCGAAAATATCAGCTGTTGCACTTTCCTTGATGATAATCGTGTTCGTGTTCTTCGTTCAGATATTTAAGGAACGAAATCTCATTATGTTAAAATCCCATTAATAAAAAGTATAATATAGCCTTTCAACATCAGCCACTCTATAGGTTATAACACAATATAATTAAATACAACTATTTCACTAACGACTCTGAACACAAAGTTTTTTATGAGTAAAAACAAAAGTTTTACCTTACAACCTGAACCGGTTTTAGTTACAAGTTGGTGACTAGTATAATATATAATTTATTAGCATATAATCTGTATTATATATCTGCATATCACGCGAGAATAAATGTAACATCAGGATGAATTTTTTCCTTTATTAAAAACAGCTTCGTCTCTTTCCGCAGAATGAAGTATTCAGGACGAAAAAGTGGCTGTGTACTAGTTCCTACTCGAAATACGCTTGATACTACCTATTCCTCTGATACGCTTAGTATTTTGTGTATTGGTGATACCCCTAGTATTTGAAATACCTAACAAAATTAACTAAATGAAATAGAAGCGTGAGAGAGAGAGAGAGAGAGAGAGAGAGAGAGAGAGAGAGAGAGAGAGAGAGAGAGAGAGAGAGAGAGAGAGAGAGAGAGAGAGAGAGAGAGAGAGAGAGATTGAGTACGTACGTACAAAGTAAAATACTGGTTTCATAACATTAATTACTGGTTATAGTTTGTGGCAATCAATTAATTGTAAAATTTTTGAATAATCTTGATGTTATAAGGGGATGACATAAAAATAACTGTAGTAAATTTTCAATGTCACTTTCATGTATTAAGTAATTAAGAGATTTTTTTGTAAACCATTGTTCAACAGAGAGTAGATAGGGAAGTTAACTAAAGAAAAATACATAAGAGTAATTCCTAGCGTAACATGTGTTAGCTTAATGATTTCGCAACTCAACCCTAAATAATCCCTCTGCAAATGTTTCGCCTGTAGAACCCTGGAAGGAACCCGCAGGTAAGAAAAGATGTAAATTTTGATAAACTTAGTAAGTTTCATTAAAGCATAAAAAGTGTACAGCAACAAGTGGCGCCGAACTAGGGACTCTTAATTTATTAAATCATAAATTTGTACAGTGACAAATGCTTCAAATACAGTAAAGTGCACACCTCAGTATTAAAAAAATATTTTTTCCCATCACATATTTCTGACCTTAAGTCATGAAAATGTTGCAATTTTACACCACTGTTTATTAAAATTTAGTGTTGTTACTTTTTCATAATGCTATGTTGGATGGAACTTAATGTCTCGGATAAGTAAAGGTGAGATATCTGCAACATACTGTATTTCCCAGTACACAAAATAATTCCAGCAATACTAGTAATAAGCCCCTGAGTTTCTATCGGTATTCACTGTCTAGCCCCCCGAGTACCATTTGTTATTCAATAACGAACACATTCTTACAAAATGAATATAGTGACTGTGTACTGTGTGTCTGAGGATAATAAAGGAGCCTTATTTTGTTTCCAGTTACGCACAGAAAAAAAAATACTAATCAAGTAAAAGTCAAGTCATTTTTTATTTAAGAGTATAAAAACACTTCCAAAAATTAAAACATCTTCACTCAGAAAATTCACAGGTACAATTTTAGTCAAAGAGACCTGAAACAGAACAGAAATCGATATTAATAAAAATGGGCCATAACTGTATAACAAAATTTTAAAAGTTACATACAAAATAAAAGAATATTTAAAAAATAGGCAGAGTTAATTGCATCAAATATGGCTACACATGACCAAAATGTGAAAAATGGAATATCAACTCCAACATATCGTTACAAAAACCCCTTTACACACTATTTGCCCATATTGTTTAAAATGTTGCACTGTTAAATGTCTTATAATGAAATTTATTAACTTCCTGCACTGTTAAGAGGATACTAATTTCTACATTAATATGTTACACCACAATTCAAAATCTGCTTGGAAATTCAGCTGCCTTAGTTGATCTTTACCTGAAGTTTTATTTAATTATTTTTATTACAAGTGTTTGTTTTAATTCCATACTAAATTGTGTTGAGTTCTTCATGGAAATCTTTGTCTTCTAATGGTATGGAGAGTAATCTAAGTACTAAACTATTATATGTTAGTAGACAAAGAAGACAAAGATTTCCATGAAGAACTCAACACGATTAGGTACGTAGCTAAGGCCAATGGTTATAAAAGCTCAATTGTAGACGGTTTAATCAAGAAACATCGGAAAAAGAAAAACCACAAAGAATTACAAAAAAATAATAGAAATAAGATTAGATATATATCATCACACTACGGTAACAACCTACCAAAAATTTTAAACAGAACATTCTGTGAGATATATAAAAATGGCTTTCCGCACTAATAACAATGTTAGTAAGATGCTCCGACCTAAATCATCAAAATCAGCTGAAGACAAGATAGGCGTTTATAAAATTACATGCAATGACTGTGATGCCTTGTACATTGGCCAGACTGGTAGAGCTTTTATAAAACGCTTTAAAGAACATTTACCCAAAAAAGACTTTAGCAAAACAATGTCAAATTACGCACATCATTTGATGGACAGAAATCATAATTATAGAGATTTCACGACTAACTTTCAACCCCTCTGTATATGCAGAAAAAGAAGATATATACGAGTGCTGTTGAGGAGTTTGAAATATATAAGGCTTTTAAAAATAAAAACACTAAAGAAGTCCTTCTAAACGAACAACTGACCTTTCAATCCAATTCGCTTTACGACACAGCGATAAGACTACAAAACGAGGTCCATAGTGTACGACCAATAACAACGTAAGCACAACAGTCGACTGTAGTATTCCGTGGTGCACACCAACATCGCGTGTGTTCCCGCGTTTAGATTTTATAATTTATATTTAAATGTGACACGTGTAAATTTGTATGTAAATTGATTTAATATTTTAATCATTTAACGAACTTTACCAAGGGATTGTACCTGATGATGGGACATATGTCCTGAAACGCATAATATATAAAAAGGAAAAGGCCACCAGACGGACAAAAAAGGGTAAATTTTTTTACTATTCACATACATATAAGTGGCCTGGATATCGAAAAGCATGAATCTAAAAATATTAGAACAAAACAATAATTTAGAAAAGCACATGATATTATTTTGTACAATTAGCAAACTATGCTTCACTGCTAGACAACCACTTTCACTTCACTCAATTTTAATAAAATTTCTCTATATTAAAGATTTAGCTTTGATTAAAAAAAAAAAAAAAACTGAACAATTTAAGAAGTTCCCTAGTGTATAGGTAAGTGTGCAAAAAATATTACATTTTCCAAAACACTATGTTTTGCCCAAAATTTCCCCCAAAACTGTGGCATAGATTCATGTAAGCTTAAGGGATCACTTTGGTGGTTAAGAAACAATGTCAAATCATCAATTTACCTTTATACTTTAATATACACAGTGATCTAAAAAAAATGACATAAACACTTGTTCTGAGGCTGCTACACACTCTTAAATATATGCACACCATACAATACATATTATTATTTGACAATAATCCGACAACCATTCACAAGCTCATTTTAAAATGGTAAACAATCACTTGAAGTATAATTTTTTTTTAGAAACAAGATCATAGCGACTATGTATATAAAGCCTTTACTGCCTTTCATCTTAATTTTTTTTTAGAAACAAGATCATAGCGACTATGTATATAAAGCCTTTACTGCCTTTCATCTAACAGAATATCAAGTGGAGGATGCGATACCTTCTTCTATAGGTGGTCTACAATAACATCGAACCTTCACCCATACCCATGTCTCTGTTAATGAAAAACAACAAATAAAAGAAATCTGATATGCAAAACAAAAATTCAGTTTGCCAATGCACATTCAGTCACTATGATGTTAACTGAAATGTGTTGTATTCAGAACACATTTTTTTTTAATGTTTTCCCAATTACCATGAAGTTACTTGTTTATCTTCCATGTAGTATTTGTTTCAGCCAGTTGGTTTTACTTCTATGGTAGTACTGGTAAGTTTATTTATTTAATTTTTGACACCAGGCCAAAATTTCTCTGGGGTTACCCTAATTTCCCCTAAAAACCTCATTTGCACATTTTGACTACCCTGCACCCCTTTGTATAACTACAAAATTTACCTGTATGGAAACTCACTCAAGAAAACAAAAACTGTATGTGTGTATAATGTAGTACATATAAAATATGTATATTTAAAATTACAGTGTGAACAAATAAACATAAAATACAACGTTAATGTAGTGCAGAGAAACAGTAACATTTTATGTTCTGTTTGCTGAACGATAAAGTCAACATTCGTGTTGAGAAAATTTTTGAATAATAAAATAATCTTAATAAAATTACCAAAGCCCATGTCATCATCTGATTCGTTTTCACTCTCTTCTTTCTTCTTTTCTTCCTTCTTTTCAGCAGCTGGAGCAACAGCAGCCTCACCACCACCTGCAGCTGGTGCAGCTACAACAGATACCATTACTTTCAACTTCACAATCACTGATCAATATAATGATACAAATGCATAATCACCAAATATATAATGTTCAAATATACTCATAATTAAAAGAATACTCAGAAAAAGGTTTTCTACAAGTACGTAATAATCACAATTTTAAACAAAAGGTACAAACTTTTAAATAAAATAAAATTCATCAAAATCACAGAAGTTCTGACTTAATATACAAGATCTGATTATATTTATGTCCTCCACAGAGTTGACTGTTACAAATATTTTGGTTCTTGGATTTCGTTGTCCATGACGTGTCCGTTACTTAACTAAATATCACTATAATATTGACGACTCGGAACACTAAGTTTTTTATAAGTAAAAACGTAAAGTTTTACCTTACAGCCTAAACCGGCTTTCACCTATAGAAGGCTTCATCAGAGGCTGTCGTTAGTAGCGCTGTTCATCTTGTTATTGGCGACGAGATAGTGTTTCGAAAGATCGAAGCTGTGTGTGTGTGGTGAGATGTGTTCGAATAATGCGTGCGATTTGAATTGTGTCTGTTCGTTTAGGATGTCTTTTTTATTTGTTTTTGTGTGTTTGTATATTTCTAATTGTTCTAGAGTGTCCAGTTTTCGGCCTTTTGTGTGTACGTGTAGTATGTTCATGTTATTGTCGATGTTTTTATATGTGTGGTTTGCTTCAATGAGGTGGTTTGCGAAGGTAGATTCTGTAGTGGTGTGGAGTGCTTTTGTGTGTTCAATGTATCTCTGTTTGAAGCTACGTCCTGTCTGGCCTATGTAGAATTTATTGCAATTTGAACAATTTAGTTTATATACACCGGGTAGATCGAATTTGTTTTGTGCTTTGGGCATGCGTTTTGATAGTGTGTGTTCTGTTTTGTTAGTAGTTTTGTAAGCGATTCTGTATCCTGCTTTTTTGAATTTGTGGGCAATTTTTTCTGTTTGTTTGTTGATGTATGTTAGTGTTATGAATTTGTTGTTTTCTGTCTTTGTCTGTTGTTTGTTTTGTGTTTTGTGTAGGAGTTTACTATTGTTCTGTCATAACCGTTAGATTCTGCTAGATATTTTATCGTGTTTAGTTCGTCTTTGTGAAATAGACTACAAAGACGAACTAAACACGATAAAATATCTAGCAGAATCTAACTGTTATGACAGAACAATAGTCAGTAAACTCCTACACAAAACACAAAACAAACAACAGACAAAGACAGAAAACAACAAATTCATAACACTAACATACATCAACAAACAAACAGAAAAAATTGCCCACAAATTCAAAAAAGCAGGATACAGAATCGCTTACAAAACTACTAACAAAACAAATTCGATCTACCCGGTGTATATAAACTAAATTGTTCAAATTGCAATAAATTCTACATAGGCCAGACAGGACGTAGCTTCAAACAGAGATACATTGAACACACAAAAGCATTCCACACCACTACAGAATCTACCTTCGCAAACCACCTCATTGAAGCAAACCACACATATAAAAACATCGACAATAACATGAACATACTACACGTACACACAAAAGGCCGAAAACTAGACACTCTAGAACAATTAGAAATATACAAACACACAAAAACAAATAAAAACGACATCCTAAACGAACAGACACAATTCAAATCGCACGCATTATTCGAACACATCTCACCACACACACACACACACAGCTTCGATCTTTCGAAACACTATCTCGTCGCCAATAATAAGATGAACAGCGCTACTAATGACAGCCTCTGATGAAGCCTTCTATAGGTGAAAGCCGGTTTAGGCTGTAAGGTAAAACTTTACGTTTTTACTTATAAAAAACTTGGTGTTCCGAGTCGTCAATATTATAGTGATATTTAAATATTTTGGGACACGTATTATAATAAAACTAGTAATAAAACAAAAGGAATCAGTAACTGCTAAAAGTACAGTCATGAAAGTTATTCTGTAGAATCGCAGTGTAGGATTAGTATAAGACTATATATGCTGATATGATTCTCTACACTGTTAAAACACAGCATCAACGCTTTGCCATTAAAGCACACACAGAAGGGCATTATACGTAACAGCCTACTAACATCAAAAATGTCTATTTTTACAATGCACAACTCTAAAATCCCCATTAATACAATGGAACATTCTAGAATATGAATTCTATTCTTGAAATACTGTCCACACAATTTTGGCAATTAGAATGTAGAAGTACTATTACCAACAGTCATAAAAGTAGTAGATATTATGTCCATTACAGCAGAAGATAGTGACATTATAGTTTAACTTCAGAATTTGTAGCTATACAGAATGAAGCTTACTACATACACTTTACTGCAGAAATACAGGTAAAGGTGTTAATGAAATATGAAATTTTATGATTACCGGTATGTAACTTTCAGAATGCACTTCATTAATAAAGCAAACTACAAAACTAAAAACACCAATTAATAATATCAAGTTACTAGCAGTGATGAGTGGGCACTCCCAAGTGCAGAAACTTAATAAGGTTTATTATGCCACTAATCATCACACTCCCAGTCTGAAATGTTAAGACTTCTTCCCAATAACACTTCCAAAGTTTAAAGGACTTCATTATTCAGACAAAATGACTGAAAATACCAAAAAATTAAATATTTATTGTCTGTTTTCATAATTAATTTTTATACAGCTTTTTCGTTTACTATGTACATAATTTTCACTTATAATCCGTAAGACTACTGTATGATGTAGGGGTCAAATATGTGTTAAATATTTATAAAATAATTGTGAAATAACATGCATGAAGAAAATCAAGGGACAGTGTGTACTCATTTTTCTAATCAAAATATGAACTTCCTCATTTTGAAATTTGAGATGGAAATAATTTTCTTTGTGTTAATGTTAAAATAAAACAATATACACGCGGGATCAACTGAATAATACACTGAAGCCACACAAATAACAAGAATTTGACTAGTACAATGTGCTGTATCAGTTTTCTGGAATCTTTTTCTCAATTCTATGCTCCAAGAACAATCTCATATGATCATACCAGTGGAATATTGTGGTAACTGCATCCAATGTGAAATACTCATACCACAGGGAATAATTATTATCCCTCAATCACTATATAACCACACACTTCTACAGTTGTTAGGAAGTTAATGTTGTAAATGTATTTGCCAGGATGCAGAAAATAATGATGAGTGTGGACTGTAATTTAATACATTTATTGATGTTTCGTTGTACAATTTAATTTGAATTGTAAGATTGGCTAAGTCTGGTACGCATTTTGAATTTGAAAAACCACGTCGGGTAAAAAATGTTACATGGTAAATTGAGGCGCAAGTACGCAACACTCAAACTACGTGAAAATGTTGTAGGGCCTAAGGCCTACATAAATTGTCGCGACAACAAGAAAAATGAAAAAGACAGGGCCGAATCAGCAAACGCGATTACGTCTGCCGCCCACGGACGTACATTACACTGTGTCTTAGCCTGTTCGCATCAAGCGTGAGGCCAGAGCGTACAGGTTAGCCAACCTTTGAATATGAAATTCCCACATTACTGTCCAACAGTTGTATAGTTAATTATAATTTTGCACAAGATACTTCCACACAACACATGCTCTGGTTTCAAATCCATAAGCGACAGATTTTTATTAATAGTTTTTTTTTCGTCTGCTACAAGAAAGCACATGTAAAACAGAGAATAAAAGGTGAAGTGTTCTATGGTCTTTGCAAATTATATATTTTCACATTGTAACTGATTCTCATCTTGTGAAGCTAAATGCCATAATAGATCAAACATGACTATTTAAAATTAATTGATTAAAATGTACCTACAAGATCATAAAAAACTGTTGTCACGAAAGAACAGTTTCGGGTCATTCCATATCAAGTCACCCAGGTCATGACACCCACCTCCTCAGACTTTGATGAAACTTGACACAATTAATTCTATTACTATCCTGATAACACCTGCACAATTTTTTTGCTCTATCATTTATAGTTTTTTTTTTATTAATTTTTTAGTTTTTTTTTTATTTGGCGCTATCCGAAGCCTCGGTAATCGTGCCTTTAACGTGCACTCACAAATTTAAAAATATTTTTCTTGAAAACTATTCAAGATATCATCATGAAATTTTGCAGGAAGTTTGTGTTATACCTAAAAGCAGCGAAAAATGCTCTTATTAACTTATTAAAAAACTCCCTCAAAAACTCCTTATTTTCAATCCCTCAAAAAACTAAAAATATTTAAATATAATTTTTTAGAAATTTAAGAAACGGGTGTTTTGTTTTACAAAAACCACAATATCTAGAGTCTCAGACATGATAGAATGCTCAAATTTGTTTTAAAATGCTCATAAATATATAGGCTATTAGATAATTAAAAAAATATAGTTGGCTTTTTAACATGTTTAATTACTGTGCACAACAGAAGAATATCTTTTAAAATTCAAAAGATGATTGAGTACTTACGTTAAACACAATTTATTGTTCAAAATACACATTCAATATTGTGAGTTGTTTTGTCTTTTTAATACATGTTAATGCTGATTGAAATACTTTTTCCACTTCATCCAACAGCTTTCAGTTTTTTCACACAATCTTTTTTGAAATAATACATTCTTCCGGTGCCACTTGATTGAGGTGCGTCTACTATACTGATGATGTGTTCCAAAGGCACTATGCACGAATCTTTTCTTTGAGGCCAATAAAAAGATGCAGCTGGTCCTGAAGGTTGGAGAAAAAGAATTTCCACATCTTCTTCTTCACTGAAGATAGTTTTTACTAGTCCAAAATACCAGTTACCATCATAATTTGCAGCCACATAATTATATGAAGATGGTTGAACACAAACCCAATCAGAAGAAGTTTGATAAGAAAAGATTAGTGCAGGGTTAAGACTATCAGTAGTTCTTCTAATTTCAAGGTTGTTTGTCTGAAGTGGTTTGAAATTATGAAAACTTCTAGTACCAGGAATAGTCTGGGTTGTTGAAAATCGTTTTTCTAGTTCCAATCGTAGTGAATCAGCATCTTTCTTGTCAATAAAGTGAAAGTGAATGTTTTCAATGTTCTTTTCACAATAGTTGCAGACAGCACTTGCTGTCATAATTTGATCTTCATCTGGTAGCTGGAGGCTTGTGTAACGGGACATTTAGGCCTACCTGGGGTAATTCTGGGAAACATAAAAAATATAAATAATAAGTATGGGGAAAATAAATATAAATTTGATTTATAATTACAAAGTACAAAACATAATTGTAAATTTTTATAACGACGCAACAGGCATTGAGTGGATTTGTGTCAAGGTCAGCTCCAGACGCAGGCAGAACAGTTATTTTTAGCCACAGGACTTGCAAATTATGTAACTCAGAATCATACGATGTTACGTCAGTCAAATACGTCACGCTGGAATGTGAGGTGCGTTCAGCCCAACCTCACAAATTGGCGTAGTAATACTAATAAAACAATAAGATTTGGTCACGTGACCCCCCGACCACCTCAGAAAATAGTGCAGTTCATCTCGTCCCAGTTCAAATCTACTCTTAGTGCCGGCCAGTCACAAATATAAGTTATGAAACAAATTTACGGGCACCCGTAACAGCAAAATATGTAAATTTACAACAGGTATATTAATTAAAATGAAGTGACAGTTGTGTCTTTAATTAACAATTTCAGTAAGAGTGAACAAAAAAGTGAAAAAAGAAGATGCGAAATGAAGTAAATTACGTAAGGAGGCTGGACTATATGGACGAAAATTCAGATGAGTAACAAAATGGGGGGTTGGACAATATTTTAATAAGGGCTAAACCAAATTGCAGTACTATTAACTTTTGTTAAACCGAGATCTCACTTAAGGGAATGGGGCATGTATGAATGTGTGAATAAAAAAAAATAAATAAAAAAAAATTGAGGCGCTGGTTTGTGACAATAAAATTTTGATAGCAATTTTAAAGATCTGATTATTTTATTTGGAGGTAGATAAGCTCATATATAAAGGAAACTAACAAGTTTTTGTCTACACGACTTCCTTTTGAACAAGTAAAAAATCTAAGAATTAGCCTATTTGAATTGCAAGGGGCTGTATAACAGAAATATGAAAAATATTAAAGGATCAATAAAATTTAATTATTAATCAACAAATAAATGATTGTTATTATTTAAGCAACCATATTCTGCTCTCCCGGTTCGCTGATCCGAACCCTGGTAAGTTACAAAATTTTGCAGTTGGCAGTACGCAAGATGGCATCTGAAATTCAAAGGTAAACATACCTATTTGTTAGTATTTAAGGTAAACAAAAAATAGTTTAAGTAATTAAACATTACACTTGCTTTCCTTAAAATTCTTTTTACCGTTCCTCCTAGACCATCACACATTGATTTCCCATGACTTGTAGCAAAAAAACGAGTGTTCAGCTTTCATATTGAAGTCTTTCAAATGCTCAGACAGGTTCTTAAAACTATTCCTATTTTTATATTGACCAGCACAGCCATCAGTGAAATAATGAACTGTGTCTATTTCTGGATGATTTATTGCCAGCCGTTTTGTAATTTCCCTTTGGACATAGTTAACAAAACTTGTGTCATGCTCAAGATCGTCACTTATAAAACAATGGTTAGAAATCAAAACATTCTTTGTTTCTTAAAAAAATTCCTACTGGATGACGAGTATAACCCCCTCTATTCCAATGATAACTTTGGATTTCATTTTGAATGACATATGAATAATTTTCACTAAAATCCATTACTACAATTGCTGTATTGGGTGGTGGGTTTTCTTTCAATCTCTTAAAAGCTGATGACTGCGATTTAGCGACAAATGAATGGGGTATTAGCTTTTCTAGTGATCTGCTCAATAAAGAAATATATTCCTCTACGCTAATAGATTGTTTTACCATCTCTGCTCTGTCGGTATTCACCCATTGGCTTATTACAATTTCTTCTTCTAAATCATAATCTTCACTTAATTTTTCAGTCAAATAATCGATTAATGCAGTGTTTGCAGGACAGTTGTCACAATGGCGCAGCATGCAGTTGGAATTTTCTATGTTGCACACAAGCATCTTAATTAGGTCTTTATATGATTCTTCAATTTTGGCAGCATCCAGTATAACAGTTTTACATTTTGGTGGATGCAGCAAACACATACAGTGTGTGTGCCTGCAGAAGCAGCAAGGATACACCATTTAGGTCTCAAACAACAAAATTTTGAAAACCCTGCTTTCACATCTGGATATTCCCATTTAAAACAAGAATACAGTTCTCTCAAGTTACAAAGGATAAGTCTTTTTTGCATGTAAACATTTTTTTTAACACTTACTTTGTCTTTAGCCCCAGGTAACACTCTTGAACTTTCATCATTTTGATAAAAGTCTGTTACAAGTTTAATTGTGTTTTCAGAAAGTGTTTTACCTTTTTTTGGGATCAGGAATTGCCAAAATACCCTTTTCACGTTTCAGCTTTCTTGCTTGTCGCACAATGTATTCACTCACATTGAATTCCTTCATCACTTTTTCTTTGCTCCAAGATTCTGGAGCCAAAGTCAAAATCTGGATTTTTTGAGACCTCCCAACAGATAAAATCTTTTCTTTCAAAAGACAAATCATCACATCAAAATCCTGTGCCTTTTTAACCATACTTGTATCTTCTTCCTCGTCATCAGAACTTGGAACATCATAATCTAGTGCTTTTGAAATTTTTCTTTTCACAGCCTTAGTTACATTATCAACTTTTCTTTTATAATACGACCCCTTACAACGTGATGACACGGTGTGAAGCTTTATTGGTGTTAAACCTAAATCATCTAGAGCAGTGTTTGTTTGTGAGAGGGATACATTTCTTGATTCTAATGAATCTAATTCAGTCATGAGTTCATCATCTGTTTCATTCGGACTGACTTTTATTTTTATTTTTTCTTCACAAAAGTTACGGCATGTTGAACAAAGCTTTTGCCCAGGTTTTATGTAAATATTTTTTGCTATCAATTGTTTTGAAAAACTTAAACTTACACTTCTCAACAACTTTTTAATAGGCTTTTTGTGTTTTTTTAACGGGTCTACACAGATTGTTTGATACTTTTCAAATACGTTTAAAAAGTAGTAGCTGTGATGAGAACAGATATTTTTAAATTCACACAAATTAATTCCAGATCTAAGGGGAATCAAATCTTTTTCTTCGTCACTTAATTCAGAAACACATTGTAACTTTTTTGAAGGTATGTAGACTGTTTGGAAACAGTCGGATTTTTTAAATAGTCCAATGCTACAGGCTTGAATATCTGCCATGCTGTTTTGCATACTTCACAGCATGTTATGAAAATTTTTTTAAGTATTATTCTTCATATAATACTTCCAAAATATTTTAGTTATTGAAGCAAAACATTTATAAAAAAATAATAGTGATATATTATTTTTAGTAATTAGCAAAAAAAGGGAGTACTTATTAGAGGGTTTTAAACTGTAAACAAACTGCCAGTACTTACAGGTTCAACTGAATTATTGTTAAAAAAACATCCATGCCCTACTTGTACACTCAAATTTACCTTTTCTTCAAAACACACAGTAAACAAAATAATTTTATATTCACACGAATTTAAATTATCTTCAAAACCCAAAGTAAATTTAAAAAAGTTTATATTATTACTGCCTCAATAACACTTAACTTAAAAACATTAATTTAAACAATCTTTAACTAGGAAACAATTAGTCACTGTAGGTATGTCCTCACTTAATGAAAGATAGGAACAACTGCACTAATTCAACTGTAGAGAGGAGCATGCCACCACAGGAAAAGAGCCTGTTGAGACAGGCTTGGTGAGTCATGTAAATTATCAGCAGCACAGCTGAGCTGCTGTTAACTTACAAATCAGAATGACTATTTCCAAAATTTTCTTGCTGAATGTATGGCAAAATACTTCCATATAATACCTTAGTAATACAGTTAAAAAAAACCAGTGGCATATGTTCCATTGCAGTGCACACTCTACAGTCTTTACAACTTCTTTTTACATGTTTTGGGCATATACATATTTATTCAGAGGTACATTATATTGCACAATTAGGCAATAGAAAAAAAAAAAAAAGTTATCAGTAGTAGTCAATGCAGCATGGCATGTTTATTCTTACTAGCTATTAACTCAGTGTGCAATATAACAATTATACGCAGTCTAGCAATCTTCCTTGCTGAAGATACTGAGGAACGAGGAACAGTGAGAGAGACAGAGAAGTTTGGTGGGGACACTCACTAATCAATGCCCTGCATGTAATTTCAGTACCACGCAAGCTTTTTTATTGGGGTCTTTTAACTTTGGATTTAAATAGCTTTTAAATCAAAAATCTTTTAACAACAAAGTTTTAAATAAAAACACTTCAAGAAAAAGTCAGAAATTGTTAAAAATGGATGCTCCTACCCAGTGGCAATTCCTGACCCTATGGGTAGTGCAAGGAATGACTAAGCACATGTACATAAAATTCCAACGCTAGAAAATCATTAAAAAATATTCAGATATGCACTTGTTTGAGTCGTTGTGAGAAACATATATTCATCAAGTGTAATTAAGGATGAGGGTTAAAAGTGGTGTTGCAAGCTGGTTTTAAAAACTTTCTATTACTAAAAATTGTATGATTTCAATGGCCAGTACCCAGGTCACACCACGGGGAGCTAACCTCAAACAGCAACAACCAAAACAATAAACAAGAGGAAGAAATGGCCACATTTTCAGCAAACTGGGACACTGTTAGTGCTCTTAGCTGCTTAAATCATTACTTCACGGCGCTTATTTGTTGCATCTCCGAGACATCTGCTGTGCAGTTTAGCATTCTCCGTACATATCAACAAATGATTGTACTCGTAAGTTAGATTGTTGTAAGTTTGAGTATTTCTAGTAGTAGCCCAACATAACTAAATGCTAGATAATGAAAGCATATTTATGAAATCCTACAGAAATGCCAAGATTTCTGAAATTTTGGACAACTCATAGTTAATGCAATGAAGCAATATTTGAAGTGATTCCCTTGGGGGGGGGGGTCAGTCAGCTGTTGAGACAGCGCACAGAACTGGAAACGAAGTGATATTAATGACTCTGATCAAATCCAGTTGGGGGTATTCCATTTTAATTCAACAAATGATCAGTGCGTCACTATTTTTGATTTTGATGATATTTGGTATATGATAACTACCCACCTTGTAGTGGCCAAAAAATATTTTTTTATATTTTTAAAAAATTTTTTCTTGAGTAATAGACTATTTTCTAACTCGCCAACAGGTAAAAACAGCCATTTTCGTCACTTTTTCCATGAGCTGTAGCATTCTTATTTTACATCGTACAGAGGTCAAAAAGGGCTTTTTGGAAAGAGTAAAGATGGAACTTCATCTTAGTGTACTCAAAATTCATTTTGTTACATAACCAAATCTTGTAATGTTTACTGAAGTTACGTTTACAAATTGTTTTTTTTTTTCAAATTTTGGGCCCAAAATAAATAATGAAGGGCTTAGGATAACAGGCCTGTTTTTTACCTTTTAACTCTTAGGTACTAGTAATACTTATAAAAAAAAAAATGGACTGTTACCGAGTGTCCTTCATTAAAAAAAATGGCCGCCAATCGTAAGATTTTGAAACTGTCTTTTTTTTTGGGGCCCAAAAACCACATGTGGGACAGGTGGCAAAAATCTGAAATTTTTACAGCAGTAAGTACTTTTTATGTACTTAAAAACCATATAAAATTTATTTTGTTACTCAAAGGGGTTGACGAGTAATGAATCCAACAAAACCGCTAAAAACACCGTTCCTTCTAACCGTAAACAACGTATCCAAAAATACTGATGTTATGTATTTTTTTCAGATTATGAAAATTACAACTAAACTCATTAGAATGAATAAATTGATAATTAATAAATAGTCAATTACAAAATGATAAATAGTCAATTACAGAATGATAAATAATAATTACAAAATGATAAACAATTCAAATACATTAACAAGTTGTTCAATTCACTTTTACCTTATTTTACTCCTGCTAATGTTATGAATGTGCTCCTGCCATTTTTTTATTGAGTAGAACTGATAAGTCCTCATTCATCTTTGGTGTAATGTTGTGTCCTCTTCCAGTAGTTGATAGAAAAAGCTCTGAAGGCGTGAGAATCTTTAAAATATTTTCCAGTTGAACCCATGATTGATTATCCCTCAATGATTTCTTGAATGAAGTACCAGGACCCTGCGGATGGAACAAGTGTATTCGATATTCCTCTTCATTTTCATGTATTTTGACTTCGCCTAACCACCACTTGCCATAGTATACGCAGCAGACATAATTAATTTTTACATTTTGGCTTTGGTAAAGCTATAAAGCAATCAGAAACACTAATAATGTCCTTGTGTACCGATACTAACTTAAATTTTTCTGATTCAGAGGTCGCCCGGACTTTCAGAATACATTTCTGACTTGTTGGAACATAACTGTGAAAGGTTCTTGTTTCTGGGACTGTTTTGACTACCTGATAACGAGAACTGAGGTATTCTTCAGTCTCTTGAACATCTTTATTAGAGCAGAAAATAAATGTTATATTTTTAATATTATCTTTGCAATAATTGTACATTTCAGAAGGTGTAACAATTTGATTGTTGACTGTGCTTTGAAGGCTTGCTTTAGTCACAGTCCTTTTTACAGTTCCACCAATACCATCACACGGTCCTTTTCCATGGTATGAGGCAAAAAAATGCCATTCAGCTGCGATTTCAAAATCTTCTTGATAGTAGCACAAATTTATGAAATTTTTTTGTTTTTATACTGGGCTGCGGAGCCATCAGAAAAATAAAAAAATTGTTTAACTTGTGGTAACAGTGTTTTTACTTTATTTATAACTTGCTTTTGGAAGCAGAACGATGTAGTATTGTGTGTCAAGTACTCATTAATCACACAGTAGCTTTGGCTTTGTAATTTTCCTTCTTTTTTAAAATATATGAGAAATGGATGTACTGTGGCATAAGTTTTTGACCAGTGATACGACTGGACTTCATCCTGTATTACAAAAGAAAAATTTTGAAAGAAGTCTCCCATTACAATACATTCACCCTCCAACAAGTTATCCTTTTTAATGTTGAGGAAATTAGCTTGTTTCTTTGCAACAAAATGATGCCTTTTTAGATTATTTAAATTTTCAGTATGTTTATCTAAGTACTCTTGAAATGGAAGAATTTGAGTAGTTAGTTCACAATGGTCAACAGAAACCCACTGTTTGAAGATAATTTCAGAATCAAAATCATCCCAGCTCTCTTGCAGTAATCTGAGCACTTCATTAGTGCCTGGACAATTTTCACACTGTTGACAGCATGCACGTTTCATTTTCTATATCACATACCATGGTTGAAAGGAGAATTTTATAATCAAATTTCATTTTTTGAGCAGATAACATCGAGTTTTACATTTTGGTGGGTGACACACACACAAACAGAGTGAGTACCTGACCCACCAGCCAGAACACAAAATTTAGGTCTTAAATCAGCAAATTTTGAAAAACCAATTTTTAAATTATGTTTTTCTTTGAAGGCTGTGTACAATTCTTTTAAGTTACATAAGATAAGCCTTTTTTGAATATTAATTTTCTTATATTCTTTCGTCAGCTTGTCTTACAGAGACACAGTCCTTCTTGCCTGGCATCATTCGGCTGTGCTCATCATTCTGGTAAAAATCTTGGACACATTTAATAACATTTTCATCAATTACGTGACTGGGTTTCTTTTTGCCGGTTTGTGGCAAAATTCCACTTGTTTTAACTAATTGTTTGGATTGACGGGCTAAATACTGACTAACACTAAACTTAATGAAGAAAATTTTTGTTAGTGGTTGAAATCACAATCAGAATGATCACAGTTGCACACCACTATATAAAAATTAGTAATCCAACTATTAAAAAAAGTAATCCAACAGCACCAACTTTTAAAAGTCAGGTTAAGATACATAAAGAAGGAAAACCAATTAGACCGATTGTTTCTTTTATTAATGCACCTATTTATAAATTATCAAAGGAAGTTAGCAGAGTACTGAAAGAGAAATATGAATTTGGGACAAAATACAACATAGAGAATAATGTAAAATTGATAGAAAAATTAGAAAATATTAGGATTAATGTAAATACAAAATTGATTTCACTGGATGTTAAGGACATGTTTACCAATATCACAGTAAATAAAGTGATTAAGTTAATAAACGATAATAATATGGGAGAATACAGGTATAAAAAGCAGTTGATGAAAGTAATTAAAGAATGTGTAAATCAGAACTATTTTAGGTTTAATAACAAGTTTTATATACAGAAAAAAGGTTTACCTATGGGGTCTTCATTATCCCCTATTCTTGCTGAAATATACATGAATGATTTTGAAAAGCAATTAATAACTTCCACTAAGTATAAAAACAATATAAAATTATGGTCTAGATACGTTGATGATGTATTAGTAATTTGGGAAGGAAGCATAGAAGAAGTGCATGAGTTTATAAATGAGGTAAATAATAAGGATAAAAACTTACAATTTAAAGAAGAGATAGGAGGTAAGAAAATAAATTACTTAGATTTAAACATAGATTTTAAAGATAATGAGAAACTACAGTTTGGGATATTTAGGAAAGAGTCGTATTCTGATATAATTATACCAAGAGAGTCTTACCACCCATATAGATATAAAATGGCGGCAATCAATTCATTTTGTTACAGAGCTCAGAAGTGTTTAAAAGAGACCGAATCAAAAGATAGGGAGTTAAGAACGATAAAGGGAATTGTAAGGAATAATAATTATAACACCAACATAGTGGATAAAGTTATGAAAAGGGTTAACATACAAAAAGATAAAATAGAACCAGAACAAAAGAATTATGCAGGGTCATTGACATACATAGGTTCACATACTAGAAAAATTATAAAATGTTTTAATAAATATGGAGTAGATATAGCTATTAAAAAATGCGAAACGGTATTTGATACGATAAGGAATAAGAATATAGAAAAAATTCCAGTATTACAGAAAAGCGGAATTTATAAATTAAAATGTAAAGACTGCAACAAGGTGTACCTAGGAGAGACAGGACGAAAATTCGTATGCAGGTTGTCTGACCACAAATGTGGAGAAGGTAATAGAACAACCAATTCGTTATATGCAAGACATTTCATAGAAGACAACCATAAGTTTGTTAATCCGTTGGAAGAATACGAAATTGTAAAAGTAGTGAATAACACAGTTGAAAGGAAGCTTAGAGAGGAGTTAGAAATATTGAAAGAAAGAGAAAAAGGGTTAGACAATTTAATTAATAAAATAAACCTCCGCTCAACAGTCCGTTAAGGACCAAGCCGTACCGCGCGGCTTTTGTGTTAGTGTGACGGTGTATGGCTAGTACTACGCGTCACCAGCCGCTAGTTGCGGTATTCACAGCCAGGAGGCGGCGCTGTTATCTCAGCGCCTACTCAGTTTGCCTCACGACGCTGAGTGCACGCCGTACGGAACCTCCGCCGGGAATTGAACCCGGGACCACGAGCGCATCAATCGCCCGCGTTAGCCACTAGACCACCTGGAGACTAGACAATTTAATTAATATTAAAATTAAATTTGATAATGAAGAAATATTTTATAACATGATTAAGAAGTAAATGATAGAGGACAGATAGATAAGATTAAGAATTATTTTGCACAGCACTAATTGGATGTTTTAAAATAAGGGTGTATGACTGACCCACGTGTGTGGAGAGGAAGAGGGTAGTTTAAAAGGATGCGCGCGCGCGCGCACACACACAACACTGAAACACAAGGAATTTGCTAGAAAAAATATGTAACTCTACAGATGGTGTGACAGGGTTTAGGGGGTGGGGAAGGGTCATTTATATTAGCTTGTTGTGTGTGAGCAGGGTGGGGGAGAGGGGTGAAGGGGTTGTTTTCACATACTGTATTTCCTGTCTATTCCAATCTGACGATGGGTTGTGAAGCTTGAAAGCGCTAATTGGGATAATTTTTATATAGTGGTGTGCAACTGTGATCATTCTGATTGTAACAGTAAACTCATTTTGAATTTTTTGAATGCTCCAGCTGCTTGGTAATAAACTTAAAATATTAATTTTTCTTGGGTTGATGTAACTGTTTTCATTTATCCTTTAATTTAATGATTAATTCTTCATATTTCCTACCTATATCACCATAATTTTGTGGTACTAAACTGGTTTCTTCTATAGAAATATTTAAATCAAAGGAATCGTTTAATTTACTGGTAATTGACTCTGCTATTTTTTTAACTTTATTTTTTAAAATTGATTCCTTTGCGCTGCTCGATAATGTTTGAACCTTAATGGGGGAAATGCCAAGTGTTGAACAAGCTTTATTCACCAACTCGACTATAACAAATTGAGGCTCAAATATATCTTGACATTCCGGTTCGGTTTCTGTATCACCTTGTGGTTTTCGTATTTTGTTTAAGCATTTTGTACACAGTGCTCTGCCTGGAATTAATTTTAAATTTGGATTGCTTGTTGAAAGTGGCAAAGATATTTCTCGAAGAGATTTCTTAACCAGTTTAGTGTGACAGCTAAATGGGTCAGAGCAACTTTTCCCATTAATATGAAAATATTTATCTAAATATTCGGTTTTATGAAAAGTACAGATATTTTTTGTTTCAGTACATCCACTTCTTAAAGATATCAATGTTATTTGCTGTTCAGTAAACTCTAAAATATCGTGCAATACTGAAGATCTATTGTAAGTCAATTTGTGACATACTGTTTCAGTGTGAATGCCAATTGAACACTCCATAATCCGTTTTTATAAAATGCAAGGGTTCTTACAATAACAATATAGTTAGTATAAATTATAAAACTACCAATTGCACCTCACTTTGTCTTATCCCAGTTTCCCTACAGCTAAAATAAAAATTTCTCTAATTAATAAAATTAAAAATAAAACGTATCGCATAAAAGAGAAGTTCACTGCTAATAAAATTACTTTATAAACAAGTGTACATTACCTAACCACAGTATTAACACAAGCAACAATACAACATATCACATTGAAATCAAAACAGTAACTGAGCATTCTACAATGTTTACATTCAGGATTACGCAAACATTCATGTCCATGCACGTCTATTCACTTTGTGTTTAAACATGAGTGTGTGTGTGTATGAGTCATACTTTAAGTAACAAACTATCTAGAATATAAGCTATCTCATTATAGACATCAAAATATTTTGTATAGTAGGCCTACATTATTATCTGAAAAAATACATGCTGTGAATTTTTTGGATACATTGTTCACGGTTAGAAGGAACGGTGTTTTTAGCGGTTTTGATGGCTTCATTACACTCGTCAACCCCTTTGAGTAACAAAATAAATTTTATATGGTTTTAAAGTACATAAAAAGTACTTACTGCTGTAAAAATTTCAGATTTTTGCCACCTGTCCCACATGTGGTTTTTGGGCCCCAAAAATGAGACATTTTCAAAATCTTACGATTTGGTAGCCATTTTTTTTAATGAAGGACACTCGGTAACAGTCCAATTTTTTTTTATAAGTACTACTAGTACCTAAGAGTTAAAAGGTAAAAAACAGGCCTGTTACCCTAAGCCCTTCATTATTTATTTTGGGCCCAAAATTTGAAAAAAAAAAACAATTTGTAAACGTAACTCCAGTAAACATTACAAGATTTGGTTATGTAACAAAATGAATTTTGAGTACACTAAGATGAAGTTCCATCTTTACTCTTTCCAAAAAGCCCTTTTTGACCCCTGTACGATGTAAAATAAGAATGCCACAGCTCATGGAAAAAGTGACGAAAATGGCTGTTTTTACCTGTTGGCGAGTTAGAAAATAGTCTATTACTCAAGAAAATTTTTTTTTTAAATATAAAAACATGTTTTGGCTACTACAAGGTGGGTATTTATCATATACCAAATATCATCAAAATCAAAAATAGTGATGCAATAAAATTTTTGAAAATTTGTGGAATTAAAATGTAATACCCCGTTGTCAATATCATTTTGACTGGAAGATAAGTGACAAATGCACCGCCGATTTCCAAAAGATGAGGTAAGACGGCATTAGAAACAGTTGGTGGCAAACAATAAGGTTGGTTACATAATCATTTAATTTACTTTTGCTTGATTTACTTTGAGCAAGCACTGCTTGGTTTGCTTACTCTGAGGATTCACCTCTCCTCTTCTCCAAGTTAATGTATGGCAAAATTGAAAGTCAAGGGCGTGGGAATGTGCGACACGCATATGGTCAGAGAGGAATGGTAATGTAGTGGGAGTCGCTTTGAGATGCGACAAGATAATTGTTGTTGAGCGTCAGTGCAGCCAACATTTGAATATTATTTTGAATAGTAACCAAAACTTGCACGGTTTGGTAGTAATCTGTGTTTCACATACCACGGATGTCTCTCTCTCTCTCTCACACACACACACACACACACACACACACACACACACACACACACACACACACACCTTCTCTGTTACATATCAAATGTTATATAAACCTATCTTGTTTTTTTTTAGTCCTGAAATTATCTGCTGTTGAGACGTACTACCAGCTCTTATCGGAATGGAATGTGCAAACTATGCACTTATGGACTTCTGCTCCTTAATTACGCTCTACTATCTCTACAGTTTATCATAAAAAACGACTTCTCCGTACCGGTATTAGCTTACTTTCAAAAATCGTTTAATCCTACACAACAAAAATCTGTTTCAAGAAGGAAAATCATGTTATTTTAATGCAGTATTTTAGGTAAATATCTTTTAAGAACATCTTTTAGCCCCACAAATGTTACAGCTCGTAAAAGTAATAGATGAACGACAGAGAGATCATTTATGTTTTACCAGCTGGCAAAACAGTCTTTTATTGTAAATAAAGCTAAAAGTTAAAGTTATAACATGCGATAATCAAAATTTTAATAATTTTTTCACTTCATTATTCAACTTTATGATTACTCAAAACAAAAACGTGCGCGCACGCGCACACACACACACACACTTTATATCATAATAGAACTAATATCACACACACACACACACACACACACACATTTTATATCATAATAGAACTAATATTCTACTATTAGTTCTGCACTTTTGTTTTATACTTATTTATTTTTATTGTAAAGATAAGCAAGACATTAATATCAAACCTTCAGACTCGCTCAAGTATGTGCTAAAGCTAGCATGAATAGTTCCATTTAAACGATTAAAATGAACTGTAAAACAACGATATAATTGATAATAAACTGTGGTAATAATATATAGACTGAGGGTCATTCCACATCAAATCAACCAATGCTCTGAACCTCACCATCTCAGATAATTATAATTTTTTGTGTATTTGTTCTTATGGTCAAAACTAATAAAAATACAAAGTTTTAGATTTTTTGGGCTTCTAATATTTATGTTATTGATTTTCAAAAAATCAAAAATCGCATAAATTTGACCGTGTTTTGAAATCTTTAAACGGCTACAGTTTAAAAAGTATTTGACATAGAGGGCTGGGACTTGTACCATTTTATTCTGCTTTTATTATGATTTAATTTGATATAAAACACAACCATATTGGTAAAAATAATTTTTTCCCAAAAATTTTCAAAAAACTTTTTTAACAAATTTTCAAAAAAGTATTTTTTTTTTTGAAAAAATTATTTTGTTTATACACTTATAAGGCACATATATGCCAAATTTCAGGATGGGATGGCAATGGGATCATATTTAAATAAAATATTTTGTAACTGTGAATCCCTAAAAAAAGACATTTATTGCTAGAATCACGCTCTTCCTGAGGATCTGAAATCAAAATATAAACCAATAAAGATTACTGACTTCCTCTCAGGGTGTTAAGGGTAAAAATACAAGTTTATTTTAAAAAATTTGTAAAATCACTTTACTTACCAAAAACTATTTTTAAAAATATTTCTTAAATGCCCATTTTAAGTTCTCAGTTCCTTTTGAGAAACCTTTCTAGTGTCTTTGTAGATAGCATATTTTCTTCTTTGGTTAAGGTATACACTCTCCCTGTAGCAGTAAATGGTTCTACTTTCTGAAGTAATGTTTCACCTGGTACAGTTAAAATGTCACTCGGTTGAGGGTAGAAAAATGAAGCAGCAGGTCCTTTTGGGTGTAAAAAACTAACTTCAAACTCACAGGTGCCATCATTCTTCTTTAGAATACATGCAAGCCACCAGGACTGATCATAGGCAATAGTTACAAAGCCTGATTTAATGTTTAGTATATCTGTCGTTGTTAAAAAGTCAAATGCCGTTACGGTGTTAGTAAACTGGTCTGAACAGGATTGGTAATATTTAACATTGATTTTATTTTCCGAGATTGGACTGTAGGAATGGAACTTTTGGGTCCAACAATTGGTATCGATTCACTAAAGCGCAATGCAAGTTTCTTTTCCATATCTTGATATTCTTTTGTACACAAAATCTATTCTAGATATTTTATCAATAGCAAATTCATACAACTGCAGTGGTGTGACTATCTGGCTATTGTAATGTCTTTGCAGACTGGCTTTAGCAGCAAGCCGTTTAACAGTGCCACCAAGTCCATCACATGCACTTTTTCCATGTGACGTTACAAAAAACTGCCATTCTGCTTCGATTCCAAAATCCGTTTTGTGAAGACACAGATTGTGAAAGTTTTTCTTGTTTTTGTACTGAGCCGAACTACCATCGGAGAAGTATGTAATTTTCTTTATTTCAAATGGTATAGTTTCTTTCAATAGAGAAATCAACTCATTCTGGAATACATGAAACGCCACAGTATTATGTTCCAGGCAGTCTGAGATAAAAACATACTGTAAATGTTTAATTTTGTCTTCCCACTTGTAATACACAATAAAAGGATGCAGAGTAGCTTGGTTAGTTGTCCAATGAAATGACTGAACTTCATCTTGGAGTATAAATGAGTAATTTTCAGCAAAATCACAATTAATAACTAGTTCACCTGATGCTAAGTTTTCTTTCTTTTCTGAGTAGCATTCTTTTTGCCTGTTTGCAATGAATGAATGAGTTTTAAAAGCATTTCCAGAAATTCTTCAACAAAGTCATCACTGTTTTTTGTTATAGATTCCATTCTACACCTATCAACAGTTATCCACTGCTTATATGTCACTTCATCAATAAGCTCGTCTTCAAATTTATTTAACAAGGCTTCACATAATTGTTTAATACCAGGACATTCCTTACGTTCGTCCATGTAACAATTTGGTGAGGGTGGATTGCACATTATTTTTGCAAGGCAACAATGATAAGATTTCAATGATGTATTATCCCCATGCCATACAATACTTCTAAGTCTAGCACCATTCATCATGAGTTTCACATTCTGATGTATTGTACATACACATACAGTATGTGTCCCACTTCCACAAGCCAAAATGCAGTTTTTTGGCCTCAACTGACAAAACTTGGAAAACCCTATATAATGAGTTGGGTACTTTTCCTTAAACAATGCATATAGCTCTGACAGATTGCCCAGCACCAAATGCTATTGAATTTGGAGTTGAATCAGACACAACAAGCTGTTACCAGTATTCAACACACGAAATATACATGCCTGAACTTGTATACTTTTCATTCTGAGACATAAATACTATATCTTTTCATATTTAAAATATAATTGCTCTTAATTATATTGATTTTTACAATTTACAAACTTTCTTCAATATTTTTATAAGAATGGTCGCAAGTTATATTTTTATTTCATGGTTAAAAATTGGTAAGATGAAACTAAAAAATAATCTAATACTTTACAATATTGTAAAGTGTCAGGTTACTTTAATTGGTTTATATTTTGATTTCAGATCCTCAGGAAGAGCGTGATTCTAGCAATAAATGTCTTTTTTTAGGGATTCACAGTTACAAAATATTTTATTTAAATATGATCCCATTGCCATCCCATCCTGAAATTTGGCATATATGTGCCTTATAAGTGTATAAACAAAATAATTTTTTCAAAAAAAAAAAATACGTTTTTGAAAATTTGTTAAAAAAGTTTTTTGAAAATTTTTGGGAAAAAATTATTTTTACCAATATGGTTGTGTTTTATATCAAATTAAAGCATAATAAAACTGTACAAGTCCCAGCCCTCTATGTCAAATACTTTTTAAACTGTAGCCATTTAAAGATTTCAAAACACGGTCAAATTTATGCGATTTTCGATTTTTTGAAAATCAATAACATAAATATTAGAAGCCCAAAAAAATCTAAAAGTTTGTATTTTTATTAGTTTTGACCATAAGAATAAATAAACAAAAAATTATGACATTTTGAAACCTTAAGGTCCAAAATTATTTTTTTATTGGTTGATTTGATGTGGAATGACCCCCTGAGATAGTATGTAACACAGTAATTAACAACGTAACTAAAACGTGACACATATGTTAGCAACACCTTTGCTTGCATAGCAGCTGATTCTCCGTTACCCTCCCATCATTCAGAATTTCAAAGTGGACTTGTCCATGAATAAACTGGTTTCTGCGCATATGCCTTTAGCTTTTAATTTTACTATACATCAGATAAAGCACAAGTGCATTTAAATATGAACAAACGTTCAGGTCTGAATATTTGATTCTCTGCTTTCAAATCCAGTGTTTTTTAGTCACTAAACCAAACCATAATAAAATCTATCATGCCACTGATACAGCAAACAATTACATGTCAAGTACTGTATACAAAATACAAAGATTTACAATATACTGCTGATTCCCAATAAAAAGTGAGGTAATTATGTTCGATCTATACTAAGCTCAAATTGCGGTGAAATATTTCTTTTCCTATTCTTCTATACTATATAAACACGAGAAAAATAATTTTAAACGGCGGTCGAACCTATTTACGGAGAAAAAAATTAAATAATTACTCCCATAAGCGCACATGTAATCTGAATGGCCGCCATGTTAACTGAGCGACGGCGCATAAATGCACAGCGAATGACGAGTATGACGTCATTACGCGGAGTACCCAGCGCTGTACTTCATAAGTTTACGCGGCAAATAACATGTGTTTTTCCACTACTAAATTGTCCAATTTCATTTGCCACGGTGAATATGGTGTTTTTTGGCGTCTTATGGGAGAAATTATTTAATTTTTTTTTCGTAAATAGGTTTGACCACCGTTTAAAATTATTTGTCCCGTCTTTATATAACATAGAAGAATAGAAAAAGAAATATATATTTCTCACACACACACACACACACACACACACACACACACACACACACACACACACACACACACACACACACACACACACAGTGACATGGAATCCATGCATATAATTATGAAAAGATGAAAATCTTACCTTAATGTGTCGGTTAGGTATTAAAATTTATAATGTTACAAATGTTAATAATAGTAAATAACCCTAAACAACAGAAATAATTAAACCATAATTAATAACACCACACAATTACACAAACACAAACTAAAGCACTGAAAATCACAAAATACATTCCAACACAACACTACCTGACGCGGCAACAGTACACTATGCGACTTATGGTGAAATTCGCGCGTTTTTTCTCAACGGTCAAACCGCTCTTTTTGTCTTAACCAATTACAAATGAGAGATTACAAAATTTTGAACTCAATCGTTGATTTTTTTCTAAGTACCAATCAAAACTCAGCATTACGTCGGCGTTTGGCAAAATTTGTCCGGGTTTCAGCAATCGACTCAACTCGCTTTTCATACAGTCCAATTTTTGCAAGAATTATATGGAACAATGAACTATATCCGCGGCCCTTCGGGCCGCCCCTCCAAACCTAACCCGCAGGTATCGGCTCAACTCGCTTGTAAATGTTTGAAAAATGGTTCGCCTTAATTTTTGCAAGAATGATATACATCCCAAAGTCCAATTTGGAGCGACAGCTGATGTACAAGCGGTGACGTCATGCGCCGTTCTGTACCGGTGTACACAGACTGAATATGGCGTTCACCTGCTGTTGCATGCGTTCTTATGCGAGTAATTATTTAATTTTTTTTCTCCGTAAATAGGTTCGACCGCCGTTTAAAATTATTTTTCTCGTGTTTATATAGTATAGAAGAATAGGAAAAGAAATATTTCACCGCAATTTGAGCTTAGACTAGATCGAGCACAATTACCAAAAGTGAAATACATTCCTTTACATTATTTTTAAGCTAATTCTGTTATTGTATAATTTAATAATATATATTATATAAGGTAAATACTATAATAAATGGTGCAAGTGTGGCAACATCACCTTAGAAACATCATAGTAACTCAACCTATTGATTAGGCTCAAGACATCAACCTCAACGTATAGATCACCCTGAATCAGAAACCTGATTTGCTATTTTTAAAAACACTCAATTATCCACTAGCATTTCTGAACAATTTGATTATTATTATGATTAACAATTATCCACATCTGACAGTAGTCCAATACTAAAAATACAACTGAATACCACTTTTGTCCCTCCATATAATAACAGAGGGTAAAAGAAAATGGACATTAATTAAAGAATATACCTGCACCAGCAGCAGGAGCAGCACCTCCTACTCCAGAACCTACGTTTGTGATGAGGTCTTTCACATTAATACCTTCCAATGCCTTAGCAAAAAGACCAGCCCAGTATGGCTCAACGTCTACACCTGCTGCCTTCAGGAGTGTCTGAATCTTTTCTCCCTAAATAACAAAAAATAAACTTTCTTATAATGTTAAAATTTCCTGACAGACTATATTGCTGACTAGATCGATATTAATGTTTTCTGCATGTTTCAGAGTGATAACCTGTTTTATCATCCTATAATCATGTACAAATAATGGCTGTAAACAGACATGCTCTCTACCCTGTTAAAATTAATACAAAATTATTTTTTTTGCAAAAGTATTACATGAAGGCTAGGCATTTCTGTAATAATAGCCGTTTCAACTAACCGCACGTAATTGATTAAAATTTACATCACCTTCACAGAGCCAACAAAGTTCCTTTAAACCTTGGTACAAAACTATTTCAATCACAAAAGCTATTAACGCTGCAAGTAAAGCTTTCCAGAATTTATTTTCATTGACATAATTTATATTAATCACTTTAAATATTTACACAATATTGCAATTTTCTACTTAAGCGTACTCGATGACCACGTGCTAATAACCTCGCCTTTAGCATAAGTACTTACTGTAACTGTAACGTCATCATCGACTAAGATGAGAGCAGAATAGATGCAAGCTAGTTCAGCTTTGGTTGACATTCTTAACTGTTTTTTAATACGCTCCTTTTAAATAAAAGTGCAAGTCGCCCAAATGGCCTTAGCTCTCACGAGGACAAGCACAAAACGCCGAACTACGAAAGTGAAATCAACTACGCACGCCGCTACCTCACCAATGTTACAACGGAAGGAAATCGTGTTGCATCAACGAGATTATGTTATCATTAATTAAGTTTCCATATGGCTATATTATGTTATAGTATAAAGGTGTTTCACATTTCAGTTTTTACATATAATTTGGAAGTTCTAAGTTTGTAATGATTTCATAACATAAGTTAACAGTTTTGTGTACATGAAAAATAGGTTAATATAATAGAATAGTGTGCAGCAAAATTATATAAATAACTTTATTATAAAGGTTTGTAATGTAAGTAGTATAAGTTAGACTCATGTTGGACTACATATTTATGAGGAACTATCACAACTTATATAGCAGCTGCTGTTAGGTCGATACCTTTAACCGTTCCTGAAGTACATTTCGATGTTTTTAATATGCGATTGTATCGATATATTATACCGAGGAGTGTACTAATCGTAAATTGTCCTGTTTCATAATGCAAAGCAAAAATACGTGTTGTTTTCATTTGTGAGGTTAGGTGACAATGGTTTTTAGTTTACTGCTAAAATAAGAAAAAAGCCATAGTTGAGGAAAAACAACGTTTAATGTTTGTATACAATTCTTATAACACAGTAAATAAAGACCCTAACGTTTTTGAGTTGACAAATTAACAAAACTACAACAGCAAATGTAAACTGAAAAATACAAATATTTATGGTTAATGAAGAAATTTGCGTTAGTGGTTGAAATCACAATCAGAATGATCACTGTTGCACACCACTATATAAAAATTATTCCGATTAGCGCTTTCAAGCTTCACAGCCCATCGTCAGATCGAAATAGACAGGAAATATGTAAAAACAAACCCTTCACCCCTCTCCCCCACCCTGCTCACACACAAAAAGCTATACATTAATGACCCTTCCTCACCCCCTAAACACTGTCACACCATCTGTACAGTTACATATTTTTCTAGCAAATTCCTTGTGTTTCAGTGTTTTGTGTGTGTGTGTGTGTGTGTGTGTGTGTGTCCTTTTAAACTACCCTCTTCCTCTCCACACACGTGGGTCAGTCACACACCCCTATTTTAAAACAACCAATTAGTACTATGCAATATAATTCTTAATCTTATCTATACGTCCTCTCTCATTTACTTCTTAATCATGTTATAAAATATTTCTTCATTATCAAATTTAATTTTAATATTAATTAAATTGTCTAACCCTTTTTCTCTTTCTTTCAATATTTCTAACTCCTCTCTAAGCTTCCTTTCAACTGTGTTATTTACTACTTTTACAATTTCGTATTCTTCCAACGGATTAACAAACTTATGGTTGTCTTCTACGAAATGTCTTGCATATAACGAATTGGTTGTTCTATTACCTTCTCCACGTTTGTGGTCAGACAACCTGCATACGAACTTCCGTCCTGTCTCACCTAGGTACACTTTGTTGCAGTCTTTACATTTTAATTTATAAATTCCGCTTTTCTGTAATACTGGAATTTTTTCTATATTCTTATTCCTTATTTTATCAAATACCGTTTCACATTTAATAAATATGGAGTAGATATAGCTATTAAAAAATGTGAAACGGTATTTGATAAGATAAGGAATAAGAATATAGAAAAAATTCCAGTATTACAGAAAAGCGGAATTTATAAATTAAAATGTAAAGACTGCAACAAAGTGTACCTAGGTGAGACAGGACGGAAGTGCGTATGCAGGTTGTCTGACCACAAACGTGGAGAAGGTAATAGAACAACCAATTCGTTATATGCAAGACATTTCATAGAAGACAACCATAAGTTTGTTAATCCTTTGGAAGAATACGAAATTGTAAAAGTAGTAAATAACACAGTTGAAAGGAAGCTTAGAGAGGAGTTAGAAATATTGAAAGAAAGAGAAAAAGGGTTAGACAATTTAATTAATATTAAAATTAAATTTGATAATGAAGACATATTTTATAACATGATTAAGAAGTAAATGAGAGAGGACAGATAGATAAGATTAAGAATTATATTGCATAGTACTAATTGGTTGTTTTAAAATAAGGGTGTGTGACTGACCCACGTGTGTGGAGAGGAAGAGGGTAGTTTAAAAGGATGCACACACACACACACACACACACACACACACACACACACACACACACACACACACACACACACACACACACACACACACAACACTGAAACACAAGGAATTTGCTAGAAAAATATGTAACTGTACAAATGGTGGGACAGGGTTTAGGGGGTGAGGAAGGGTCATTAATTTATAGCTTGTTGTGTGTGAGCAGGGTGGGGGAGAGGGGTGAAGGGTTTGTTTTTACATATTTCCTGTCTATTTCGATCTGACGATGGGCTGTGAAGCTTGAAAGCGCTAATCGGAATAATTTTTATATAGTGATGTGCAACAGTGATCATTCTGATTTATGGTTAATGAAAAACACAAAAACGATCTATTAACGAATGACAACATAAGCTCTACATAATGGACGTTTCTTTTTGGTTAGCCACAAAATGAGTACTTGTTGGAAAACGAATATTACCGAAAAAACAAGTTGTGTACAGTAATAGGCAAGGGGCCACCTCGCCATGCTTTCGAGTTGGGTTTCTTTCGTAGTTTCCCCCAAAAAGAGTTTTACATTACAGACGTATCGATTTCCATGTGTAATTTCAATTCTTATGTTAACCTAACAACATCAACTGTTGTCGTCACAGGTACGCAACTGTGATATACTACGGCTAGAATCATTTTCATTAAAAAAAAAGGACTAAAAACACCAACTGCAATCGCCAGCCAACTATGTTGGAACATACGAAATTTAAATTTGTATAATTCTTTTAACTACATAAAATTATGTGCGATATTGACTAAAGATCGAAGCCAAACAATCGCATAATCGAAAATGACTGCAGGAACAGATAAAGACAGCAATACCTACAAATTGTGTAGTAAATAGCAATAGGGTTGCCAAGTGTGGGGATTTTTCCCCAAACTGGCAAAATTTGAAGCCTCAAAATGGTAAATGGGGAAATAGTGGTGATTTGTGTAAATGTGGCGAATTCAAATAATTAAAATTTCAAATAATGCAGATGTGACCAAACTGCAGTACAAAAATCCTGCAAAGCCCATGCTGACGAAAGGCTTGCAGCTTGACGAAGTAGGCAAACAAATGTTAAAGAGTTATTGCAACCACTGAACAACATCTTTGAGGTTGAATAATAAATTAAATACAGTGGTTTTAATTATAAACCACTTATCCACTACCGGTATGCAAATCAAAATGAGATAGGATCGATGAATATTGTTTGTCCTCACTGTAAAGGACATGTGCATACTTTCATGATGAATTGGCCTGAAGCACCACTATGGTTATAAATAAAAAACAATACATGTTAACATAATCTGACCACCGTAATTTAAACTTGCTTTCTCCAGATATTCTTCTTTCTTAGGCTTTAGATTGCTTGATCTGAACTAAACTTATTTTTGTATCATGGATTTCGCTGTCCATGACGTGTCCGTTACTTAACTAAATACCACTATAATATTGACGACTCGGAACACTAAGTTTTTTATAAGTAAAAACGTAAAGTTTTACCTTACAGCCTAAACCGGCTTTCACCTATAGAAGGCTTCATCAGTGGCTGTCGTTGGTAGCGCTGTTCGTCTTGTTGTTGGTGACGAGATAGTTTTTCGAAAGATTGAAGCTGTGTGTGTGTGGTGAGATGTGTTCGAATAATGCGTGCGATTTGAATTGTGTCTGTTCGTTTAGGATGTCGTTTTTATTTGTTTTTGTGTGCTTGTATATTTCTAATTGTTCTAGAGTGTCTAGTTTTCGGCCTTTTGTGTGTACGTGTAGTATGTTCATGTTATTGTCGATGTTTTTATATGTGTGGTTTGCTTCAATGAGGTGGTTTGCGAAGGTAGATTCTGTAGTGGTGTGGAGTGCTTTTGTGTGTTCAATGTATCTCTGTTTGAAGCTACGTCCTGTCTGGCCTATGTAGAATTTACTGCAATTTGAACAATTTAGTTTATATACACCGGGTAGATCGAATTTGTTTTGTGCTTTGGGCATGCGTTTTGATAGTGTGTGTTCTGTTTTGTTAGTAGTTTTGTAAGCGATTCTGTATCCTGCTTTTTTGAATTTGTGGGCAATTTTTTCTGTTTGTTTGTTGATGTATGTTAGTGTTATGAATTTGTTGTTTTCTGTCTTTGTCTGTTGTTTGTTTTGTGTTTTGTGTAGGAGTTTACTGACTATTGTTCTGTCATAACCGTTAGATTCTGCTAGATATTTTATCGTGTTTAGTTCGTCTTTGTAGTCTATTTCATCTAAGGGGATGTTGTTAAGTCTATGTATCATGGTTCTAAAAGCAGCTAGTTTGTGTTGTATTGGGTGATTGGAGGTGTTGTGTATTAGTGTGTCAGTTGTAGTTGGTTTTCTGTATATACTGAATTTGTGCCTGTGTTCTAGTTTTGTGATGGAGAGGTCTAAGAAGTTTATGGTATTGTTGTGTTCGTATTCGGCAGTGAAGGTTATGTTTTTATGTATTTTGTTTATGTGCGTTAGTAACTGTTCACATTGTCTTTTGTTTCCCCTGTATAGTATTAGAATGTCATCAACGTATCTGTGCCAATATAGTATTTTATGTGAGTGTCTGTCATTGTTTGTGAGTATTTTTGTTTTTTCTAAGTGTTGGAGGAAGACTTCTGCTAGAATGCTGGATATGGGGGAGCCCATGGGTAGGCCGTCGTTCTGTGTGTAGTATTTATTGTTATAAGTAAAGTAGTTTTGTTTTGTGATAATGTTCAGAGTTTCTGTTATTTCATTGATAAGTTCGTCTGGTGTGTTGTTCTGTTTGAGTTTGTTTTGTAGGATGGTGATTGTTTCAGAGATGGGGATGTTTGTGTACAGGTTTTTAATGTCAAAGGAGGCTAATGTGGCGTTATGGGGGATGTGTATGTCTTTTATTTTTGTTACTAGGTCAGTGTTGTTTTTTACTGCAATGTTGTTGTCTATTTGTGTGTGTTGTCTCATAATTTTGCCTAGATATTTTGCCAGTTTGTGTGCAGGGGCATTACGGTAGTTGATAATGGGGCGGATCGGAATGTCTTCTTTATGGATTTTGGGAAGCGCTTGGAGTGTAGGTGCTGATGGTCGGATTTGTTTCATGTAGGGCTTTTGTTTATGTGTCATAATGTGTTTGGCTTTGTTGACTATTTGTTTCATTGAGTTTTGGTATCTGTCGGTGGGGTCGTGTTTTAGTTCTGTGATGTTGTTCTGTTCCATGAAGTTTTGTACTTTTTTGTGTAGGTTGTCTGTGGGGATAATTACAGTCGTGTTGCCTTTGTCAGCTTTTACAAATGTGATGTTGTGTTTGTGTGCCTTTTCCCTCAGTTTGATGGCTGTGTGTATTTCTGAGTTGTGGTTGTTGTTGTCTGGTGTCTTATGTACTCCTATTGTGTTGTTTATATTATGTCTTATATGTTCTGGTGCTGTGTTTTGTATATTTATATGTATATAACAAAATACATAAAAACATAACCTTCACTGCCGAATACGAACACAACAATACCATAAACTTCTTAGACCTCTCCATCACAAAACTAGAACACAGGCACAAATTCAGTATATACAGAAAACCAACTACAACTGACACACTAATACACAACACCTCCAATCACCCAATACAACACAAACTAGCTGCTTTTAGAACCATGATACATAGACTTAACAACATCCCCTTAGATGAAATAGACTACAAAGACGAACTAAACACGATAAAATATCTAGCAGAATCTAACGGTTATGACAGCACAATAGTCAGTAAACTCCTACACAAAACACAAAACAAACAACAGACAAAGACAGAAAACAACAAATTCATAACACTAACATACATCAACAAACAAACAGACAAAATCGCCCACAAATTCAAAAAAGCAGGATACAGAATCGCTTTCAAAACTACTAACAAAACAGAACACACACTATCAAAACGCATGCCCAAAGCACAAAACAAATTCGATCTACCCGGTGTATATAAGCTAAATTGTTCAAATTGCAATAAATTCTACATAGGCCAGACAGGACGTAGCTTCAAACAGAGATACATTGAACACACAAAAGCACTCCACACCACTACAGAATCTACCTTCGCAAACCACCTCATTGAAGCAAACCACACATATAAAAACATCGACAATAAAATGAACATACTACACGTACACACAAAAGGCCGAAAACTAGACACTCTAGAACAATTAGAAATATACAAACACACAAAAACAAATAAAAACGACATCCTAAACGAACAGACACAATTCAAAACGCACGCATTATTCGAACACATCTCACCACACACACACAGCTTCGATCTTTCGAAAAACTATCTCGTCACCAACAACAAGACGAACAGCGCTACTAACGACAGCCTCTGATGAAGCCTTCTATAGGTGAAAGCCGGTTTAGGCTGTAAGGTAAAACTTTACGTTTTTACTTATAAAAAACTTAGTGTTCCGAGTCGTCAATATTATAGTGATATTTATTTTTGTATCAGGTAAGTTTTATGGATGAATTAACACAAATATTGCAAGACCTGATATTCTGTACCCCTTTGCTAAAGCGAGGCTAGCCTGTATAACTGGTTGAACTTTGTACTGTTGAGGGATAACGAAACTCACCTCTACATGGTGATCCTCTAGTCTAGATCTACATCAAGAACAAGAACTTCTTCTTCTTCATCACCTGATCATTCTGCCTCTCAGTGTCGGGTTGTAGGGAGCCTCTGTCCAACTATTCCTGTCCATAGATGCAGCCACAAGATAATCATAAGAAAATAAAAATATCTTTTCTAAAATCTAAACGTAACAGATCTAAACAAAATGAGTTTCAACACTGGCAAAGAATGTTGCAGGTATCTTTTAGGAAGCTAGGGGGGACTGATGGTATGAAGCATATACAAGCCATTGAACAATAACTTTGTACTGTATAATAGCTTGATTTCACTGCTTGGTCCCTGGCAGCAACAAATAATATGCGGTTTCAAAGTCAGTAGCATAATGCAATATAAGTATTCTAAACAGAATTTGTAATAACAGTAACAGTACTAACCAAAATTAGATTTAAAAAAAAATTACTTATTTTTACGATTGTCTCACTGATCGTGGTGTAGTACAGTGGAAAAATATAAGACACCAATGAAGTCACTAATAACCAGCTTTAATTAATCACAAATAACAATTTGTAATCAACTCGTACAGTAATTCCAGTTAGATTTCCCCACACATAATAATAGTGTCAAATAATAAAGCTCCACACTAATTATAACACAGTAACACTTCACACAATACTTCATCAAACACTCGATCCGCGCTAAGGAAATCGCTCACTGTGCACTGATTCACAAAGCCAGCCTCTGTCCCTTATATACGTAGTGCACGTGTTCTAGAATCTTTCCGTCCTTACTTAGGTGTGTCAGCTAATGCATATTTGAGCTGCTCGGGGGAACATAATGGTAAGCGCCACTGCCATCAAGCAACCAATATCTGACCTTCCCGCTTGTTTGGTGTAATAGAGTGGTATGTTGTAACGTGTCAAAATTTGGGTAATTTCATTTATTACTGTTAATGGGTCTTTGTATTTCATTTAATTCATTTTGTGGGATTTTATAAAAAATTATTGTGAAAGTTTTATTTTACGACAAACGTCCATTCCATTGGGACAGACCGCGTGGTAAGAAACAGTGTTGAAACAAAGCAGTAAGACGCAGTTGCTGTTGAGTAACTCGGCAAGGAATTTGCACCACCCTCGAATTTCTCAGAACTCTGTATAAGTGTGACGGTGCACGCACGCCACTACTCAAGTACGCGCTCGGAATGACGCCTTCAGCCTAGAACCAAAATGGCCTGAAGCAATTTTATTCATCGTCTCCTTAGCGATCCTCAGGAAATAACGTCTAAGACCGCCCACTTTTAGTGACGTCAACCGTGCTTCACAAATATCTTCCACGGTCACCACACAAAAAACACCTGTGTTGAATGAACAGTGACGGAAGATCCAATCATGAGGCATTGCAACTTCCGCTCTGTCTGAGTTTTTGGAGGGAGGCATATTGGTAACGCTCTTCCCAGTCGACTAACAACCCAAGCCACGTGTGGCGGCTATCAGTTTTGTGCCCGGGCAAATTTTCATATTTTTCTTAAGTCGGCCGACAAAATACCTATGTGAGTTTACAAAAACATATATAACAGTGCCTCTAGTGATTGAACGTGATTAAATATTATAAACTTGTGAAAATCCGGAGAATGAAAGACTTTGGAAGACGCACCACGTGGTCGGGGAAGATGACGCCACACATGTAACGTTCCACACGGAAAACATTATGTCCATTAATTTCACATAAAATGGGGTGTTTTTATCTTAGTAAGGGGTTTTAAGAATGTGAGTAGTGAGTGCGCAGGCTGGGCTATCTTAAGGTATGTAAGTAATAGAAAGTAAGTATAGGACTTAAGATGTAAGAGTTGCACAACCTTTGAAACATGTAAAAAACCAATTTTGGAGAAAACGTATAAAGTCAACATTTATGATTAATAAACAAAAGATAATTTCTCTTCCAAGATGCATTGTATAAGTTCTTCACATAACCTTGAAAATTACGCTTGTATCCCAAAGTACGTATGAGACCCTGGACCCAAGAACGTACCAGAACGGAAAGTGTAGTTTTATTATTATTATTATTTATTGTTTTCGATGTTATTAAAATGTTGATTAATTAGTAGTTTAACATTGGCGCCTGAACAGGGACGAATTTAATAAAATGAAATTCCATACCTACAAATAAGATACAAGCGCAATTGAGAGGTTAAGTAGAAATGAGAACCAATTATATGTAAGTGATGTTAAGATGTAGTTAAGTGATACTTAAATTATATTATACTGAATAATACAGAAATATTTAAAATTGAAATTTTATATAGAACAAAATCTCATAAATAAGAAAAATGGAAGACGGAGGTAAAGTTAGTATGAGTGATGTAACTATCAAGGGGGAGGGAGAAATTAATTCAGACCCTAAGGTGGTCAAAGAAAGCGTTTCCAATGAATCAAATAATATAAATGATTCAGGATTGGAGACAACTCCAAATCTGATAGATGAGAATAATCTGACACAATCGGTAATAATGAGTGGAGCACAAGCAGAATCTACTCCTGTAACGAATAGAGCAAAAGAGTTGTCAATAAATGATATATTTTACCTGATACAAACCAATACAAACCAAATCAATAACAAATTAGATGAACAAAAAAACGAAATGCTCAATAAATTTGATGTAAAGTTAGATGAACAGAAAAACGAAATGCTGGAATTTAAAAATAATGTAAATGAGAAATTAGATATACAGAATGATAATAATAAAAAATTTGAAGAACGGAATATTCAGTTTCAACAGAGTATTAGCTTAAAATTTGATGAACTTAGAACTGAAATTAATAAAGTACAAATCAACTGTGAGAGTAACTGTAGCAAATTAAAATATGAATTAAATGAAACGTTGAATCACTCATTAGATAGTATGAATAATAAAATTGACGAAATAGAGAGTAGTGTGGTAGAAAAAACCAATGAACAAATACAAAAAGTAACCGAAAATTTTGATCGTAAAATAGATGAATGTAATGTTAGTAATGAGTACAAGTTGAATTGTGTAGTTGATAAGATTGAAACATATGAAAATAGTACTAACGTCAAAATCAATGAAATAGAAAGTAATTGCAAAACAGAGATACAAGCTATACAAAATACAGTAAATACTATGGATACAAGTAATAAACAATTTGAGTATTCAAATAATGATAAATTTGTGTTAATTGAGCAGAGTATAGTTAATGTTAAGGATGAATTGAATATAGCTATAAACGAAAAACTTAATAGAGTTACTGAACACATAGTCATTGCTAAAGATATGAATAGCGATATCGATTTGGAGTTATTTAATTGTGAAAACAGGGGGGTAAACCCTATGCAATTTTTAAATAGAGTCAGAGAGTTTAATCAGTTTTGTAGAAGTAGCTGGGAGGTACAATTGTTAAAAATAATGAAGTGTTTTAGAGGGAATTCCGCGGTATGGGCGGAGGTGCATAAAGTAGACTGGGTAAATTATCCGTGTTTTGAAAAGGCGTTTAGAGAGAAATATTGGTCGGAGGAGGAACAAGAGATATTATGGAGTAAAATTATGGGACCAGGTAATTTTGGGACCCAAGGGGGTAACGTAACTATGTACGTAATGCGACTATACAATGAGGCAAAATATTTAGAGCCACCGTTGCCGTTTGGGTCATTCGTCCGTCACATAAGCAAGCACCTACCGAGAGAAATACAAATTACATTAATGACTCGAGAGATTGTAGAAATCACGGAATTAGAGAAAATCTTAGACATATTTCAGAATATAAGAGAACGGGATATGAGTAGGCGGATAAACACACCAGTATCACATATAAATGGGAATCATAATCAACCAAGGGGAATACACAATTTTCACTGGGGAGCGCGGGGAGGAAGTTTTGATAATAGGGGTGAGAGTTGGAGGTGTAGAGACTGTGAAACTGATAATTATGCTAATCGAACAAATTGTTTTAGATGTCATCGAACCAGGGAGTGCGCCAGGAACGAGAGAACGAACCCACCACCAAATCAACAGTCGAGGGGAGGAGAATTTTATAGAGGAACACCAAGAGGAGGAGGACATTATAATAGAGGAAGAGGAGGGAATCATCCAGCTGTAGCAGGCCCATCCACAGGAAACTAAGAAAGACAATGGAGAAGCGGGCCCAACCATTGTCAACGGAGAACCGGGTCCAAGTAACCAACGAATATGCGAACAATGTTATCAAGGTGGACATGGCAAAAGAATTGTTAGAAGAAGAGGAGAACCAGGTGATGGAACGCAGAACAGGATTGACTGAGGTGACAATTAACATTGAAGGTAAGAATTATAAAACTTTAATTGATACCGGTAGCGAGATCTCAGTAATTTCTGAAAATGTCATGGGTGAATTAAAAGAGATAAATAAGAATATACCATCATTACCAGTTGCGGGGGTTACAGTAGTGGGGGTAACTGGGGTGAGAAGTAAGAGAATAACCAGACAAGTACAATTAAATATTTTAATAAATGAAGTTGAATTTGAAAACACGTTCGTAGTAGTTAAAGGGTTGAGTCTAGATGTAATATTGGGAAATGATTTTTTGGAAAGAAACGGAGCTGTAATAGATTTCAATAAACAAATAGTAAAATTTGAAAAGGGGAATAAACCAGTCAAAATAGAGTTTAAAAAAGTTGTAAATGAAAGTAAAGTCACGGGAATAAAAATGTTACATAAGCAGATAGGCGATAGAGAGATAGAGACCAAAATAAATATATGTCTAGAGAGTGATAGTCTAGAGAATGAGGAGGGAGAAATGCATGAGAGTAATGAGAGTGTGTGGGCAGATAGAGCCGACAAATTTTTCAAGGAAGATACAGTTGTAGGAAATACTCAGCGAGAGGAGCTGTGGGCAGTTGTGGAGCGGTTCAGAGAGGTGTTTGATGAATCACCAAGGAAAGCGAAGGACTACATCTGCGAGCTGAAAGTTCGGGACCACGCACCATACATGCAGAGGAGGTACCCGGTGCCGTTTTTGAAGAGGAGGGCTGTACAGGAGGAACTAGACCGGATGATGCAGGGAGACATAATTGAACGCTCAGTATCAGCCTACTCAAACCCTTTGGTAGTAGTGATAAAAAAGGATGGAAAGGTAAGGTTATGTTTAGATGCTCGGAAAATTAATCAAATTATTATACCTGACAGGGAATCTCCAGAACCCATAAATGAGATTTTACAGAAGTTTAGTGGAGTCAAATACATGACGTCTTTAGACCTGACAGCTGGATACTGGCAGGTGCCATTAGCAACAGAGAGCAGGAAATACACAGCTTTTCTTTTTAAAGGTAAGAATTACCAGTTCAAACGTTTACCTTTTGGACTAAACACCAGTGTGGCCAATTTTATTAAATGTTTAGATAATATATTACAACCTAAGGATTTAGACTTTTTAACCGTATATGTCGATGATATCTTGATAGCTTCTAGGACATTCACTGAACATTTAGAACACATAGAATACGTATTAGATAAGCTACATAAAGGGGGTTTAACAGTGAATTGGGACAAGTCTAAATTTCTGCAGACAGAAATACATTTCTTAGGATTTATTATTACACAGGAGGGGATATTAGCCAACCCTGACAAAGTAGAAGCCATAATGCGATTCCCCGAACCAAAAAACATTAAGCAGTTACAAAGTTTCTTAGGCCTATGCAATTTTTACAGGAAATTTCAGGAGAACTACGCACACACGACGTCCAAACTGAGTGCTGTGTTGCAGAAGAATAAACAGTGGAGATGGGGCGATACGGAACGGAATGCGTTCAACGAAATTAAGAGAAAGTTTAGTCACATGATCATGATGAATCATCCCGATTTTAATAAAACTTTTTATTTGCAGACCGATGCCAGCAATGTAGCGCTAGGGGCGGAGCTCTACCAGGAGGGTGGCGACAAGGAACATCTGACGATCGCCTTCGCCAGTAGATCGCTGCTGTCGGCTGAGAAAAATTATACGACGACAGAAAAAGAACTTCTGAGTATTGTGTTCGCCGTGGGCAAATTCCGGACCTACATCCTAGGCAATACCACAATAATCCGGACGGACCACAAGGCATTATCATTCCTTAATTCATGTAAGCTGACACATAGCAGATTAACCAGGTGGGTATTAGCTTTACAAGAATATAACTTTTCCTGGGAGTATATAAAGGGGTCAGATAATAAGGTACCAGATACACTTTCTAGAGTCGATGTTATAGACAATAAAACTGGTAGGGATCTTAAAGAAATAGAAATTTTTAGATTAACTAGAGAAGATAGAATTTTTGGTGAAGAATTAAGTGATATTACAAATATGCAAAGATCTGACAGTAAACTGGGTAAAGTCATTGTTAGTTTAGAAACAGAGGTAGAGGGATCTGAATATAATGAGCGATTTCAAGTATATCAAGGTATTTTGTTTAAAAAAGTAGATAGTGGGGAGCGTGATTGCAGGTTAGTTATACCCGAGGGATTAATAGATAAAATTGTTTGGGATTGTCATAGAAGATATGGTCATTTTGGGGCGAGAAAATGTGCAAATGTTTTGAAAGAATCATGTATATTTAAAAATATGGAGAAGAGAGTTAGAAAAGTGTTGAGAGTGTGTGATTTATGTCAGAAATCGAAAGTAGTGAATTATAAAGTGGAAGGAGAGATGAATTACATAAAAGTAGAGAAACCGTTTGATTTAGTTGCAGTAGATTTATATGGACCATTACCCAGAGGTAGAGGGGTGTACTATATGTATTTGTAGTTCTAGACACTTTTTCAAAATTTGTGAAGTTATATAGCATTAAGAGAGCGACCAGTAAAGTACTCAGTGAGAAAATAGTAAAAGACTACATGCTTAACGTTGGAAAACCGAAAATTATATTATCTGACCACGGTCCACAGTTTATCAGCGGCAAGTGGCGGCAGACGCTTGGATGGGAAGGTATCATACCCAAGCATACGGCAGTGTATCATCCTCAGTCGAACCAAGCAGAACGGGTGATGAGAGAGATTGGTAGGATATTTCGGGCGTACTGTCACGCCAAACACACAGAATGGCCATCCTACGTGAAGAAAGTAGAGGAGTGGCTGAATTGTACCACCCATGAGTCCACGGGATTTACGCCGCATGAGTTGATCAGGGGAACAAGGCCGCCCAGGATATTGGAACAACTTTTCGAATACCCACCAGAAGGTCAAGTTTTGGACAGGAACATGAACATTAGATTGGCAAACGAGAACTTACTTACGAGAGGAGAGCGAAGAAAACAGAAACATGATGCTAAGGGGAAATGGACCAAGTATGAGGTAGGTCAGTTAGTGTTAGTAAAAAGGCATGATTTGTCCAGTGCTCAAGATAGAGAAATAAAGAAGTTTTTCTTGTTGTATGAAGGACCCTATGAAATTGTAGAAATAAAAATGCAGAATGCGTATGTGCTGAGGAGCCCAGCGACGCAGGAGATAGTAGGTACTCAAAATGCGACGAATTTAAAATTATATCGGTCACTTTAATTATGTTTATAAATAAGATTTAAAATGTTGTTGTATGTTTACAGAAGGGATCCTCCCCCATTTTCGGGTGGTCACGATCTTACCAGTCCTGGCCATGGAATTCGGAACTCGGAGGCGGGCCATGGTTGGCGGATCTTCCCTCGGGCAGTGAAGCAACGATGGTCCGGCTCCACCAAAATTGGTATAAAGTAGAAAATTTAACTACATATTTGAACGGGGAGGGGGACCCCAACAGGTACGTGACACGAATTAATTTTTGTAATACACTCCAGGTACAGCGGTCTCGGTGTACCTGTCACGTGCCTGCACTGCCTTAGAGTGTTGTACATAATGGAGGCTGCACCTAAATATAGGGCAGTGCATACAAACTTAAATATTTTCAGTGTTAATGGCAAAATTCAAGTTGAGCCATTGACAATAGTTTTGCTTACACCCGAAACGAAGAGTTTTGCGGAGAAGTATAATGAATTCCAGAACAGACGACGGGTAGTAGAGATGAGAAGATAAGGTAGTACAATTTGCATAGAAGGGGAAGTAACTGCACAAAGTAGATCTGAGCCGGAGCTTTTGTATACCTCATCGCAAAACACCCCCATTTCAGGCGACTGCGATCTTCCTAGACGTGGTGAAAGTTAAGATAGAGTCAGCCTTCAATGTAAATAGGAATTTTGAAAAAAAAAAAAAAAAAATATACCAAAACAATTTTGGATGTGTATAATTTTAAATTTAAATAAATTTTAGAATTAAGTGACCAAATATAATTGTCAAGTTTTAGTATCAGTGAGTATGGGAACATTTTGAAGAGATGTGTAATAAAATAAAAACTTGTTGTCAATACAAGAAGTGGGGATGATTTCGGGGGGTAGATTGGTGCTCAATGAAGTGAATGAACAATGGAGTGTGGAACTGCAATTGTAGAAAGTTTAGTTTTCAATTGTAATTAGTTAGTTATTAAGTTGCTATTGCGGGGGTGGCCTGTGCTCTCGTAGATAGCGAAATGGGTTGGGGGTAACAGAGAGTGTTACCTCCATCGGAGGCGAAAATGGCGAAAATGTGTGACACACCTTTTTCGTGTAAACTCAATTTACACACTGATAGACGATCGTGTCGCACATACTAATGTTGAAGTAGAGCAGGCACTGAAATGCAAGTTAGATTTCCCCGACTTTTCGGGCGATTACTGCCTTACCAGCACTAATCGTGGATTTGGCTAGTGGCCAGTTATGGTCATATCAAGTCCCTTGACCATAGCTGACTTGAAATTGGTATATAGTAGAAATTCAATGGGGGGTGACAATTAGGGGAAATCCAGGTACTACGGAACAGCGGCTACCACTCTGCCCACCTGGGGGCAGCAAAGCCAGGTGGTAGACCCGCATTAAGGGCGTTTAATTATATACACGAATATGTTGATATTCAATAATTTTAAAATGTAACCGCCGAAGCAAAGACACGGAGAGGTAAAACTACTCCAAAATATGCCGTCTTTGTGAAAGCGAAAAGGGCGATACAGTCCTCCATAATTTGCAATAGAGTGTGTGGCTGGGAGGTGTCTCAGATGAGTCACGAATTTAAATTTTACCACATAAAAAATTTTTTGCTAATTCAAAGTTTGATCCAATAAAAATGCTTGTGCTCTGTTTAAGTAATTAGATGCTCAGACACTCAATATAAGGTGTTCATGCTATAATTTTAAATGTATTATTTTATTGTTGTACGTTAGATATAGGTATTGATAAAAATATGTGTTTTCATTATGTGTGTATTTTTGAACCTAAATTAATAATTAAACCGGCTGGCAGGCAATTAACATAATAGAAGTAAGTATTGATAAACTTATATATTTCATGTAATTTGTAGAATTTTGAGATGTGTTTTCATTGTGTTAAGGAGATCAGCTGATCAGCAATAAAACGTCACTGGTAAAATGGTTTGTAAATGTTCCAGGTAATTAATATTTAATGTAATGTTTCAATGTATTACAGATGTTTTAAAGTAATGATAAAAATAATTTGATAAAGTGAGAAGTAAAGTAATAATTTATGCAAGTCAATAAAAGATAGTTTTTGAGGGTGATGAATGTTTTGTGGGACAAGGAGATCTGTCCAAGTTGAAGTCAAAGTTGAAATAGTAGAGAGGAGAATAATGTAATGTTGTTTTGAAGTAATATATGTTATAGAATTTTGAGAAGTATTGATGTTGACACAGTAGTAGTGGAGAATTTATGTAGAGTTTTGAGTGATATATTGTTGTTTATAATTAATGATGTTATTTTGTTGTAATCGAAGTGAGGTAATGAGATTGAGATTTTGGGGATGGCAATTTTGTAGTAGGGGGTAGTGTAATGTGGGAGTCCGCAACATAATGATAAGTTGGGACGGGATTGGGACCGATATAGTGGGACGGGGCCGCCTTAGGTAGAATCCAGGGGCCAGATAAGGGAAATGAGTTTTGGGGGGGGAAACACGTATCCTATGTACAAAGGGTTAGAGAGTATTTTTTTTTATGTATAGAGAGAAGGTGGCGAATTGAGTTTAATGATAAGTTGGGGTTAGAGAGTGTTTTGATAGAGATTTTGATAGAGATGGGTGTCATGTGAGTTACAGTTGTTAGAAGTTAGAGTCAGAGGGAGGAATTTGATATATGTATACAGATCAAGTAGTAAATTAAATGAGATAAATATTTGAGTCACCCACAGTAATGGAGAGTAAGATAGTTAAGCAAAGAGAGAGATTTATAATAAAAATATAAAATTTTATTTTGAAACCAGTGACAAAATTTAAAAAAAAAAAAAAATTGAAAATAATTTAAAATTAAAAATTGTTTATTTTGAATAATCTAAATGTCAATTTGCTTATTATTTATAATAATATTTTGTGAATTTTAAATGTTTTATTTTGTTATGTTTTGTGTTTCAAGTTAGGATTATATATAATTTACCTTAATTTCCGTCCTGTGACGTCAAGCGTAATTTGTTTTGGTTACGCGTTTCAGGCCATGTGGCCCATCCTCAGACCATCACTCCAAGAGGAGCTCGTTAAAAAATAAAAAATCCACAATAAAACAAACACATAATAAATAAATACAAAAATATATTAAAACATATAGAGGCGTTCTATTACACGAACACGGTGCACCGCGTGTAGCATGCCTGAACTGCGTCAATGGAACCTGTTATCTATTATTATCTGTAATCGATCGCAGCACGGTATCATACAGTGGGTTGGACCTGAAGTTAAGTTTATCATTAAGTATCTCGTCACACACATCTGGGTTATTATGACCTCTATATATCTCGAATTCTTCAAGCGCATCCATATAATGGCCTTTGGCACAATAATGTAGGGGTATGAAATTATTGTTGAAATTTGTATAAGAATGATTACATGAAATCAGATGCCTTGTAAAGTTGGATTTAATATTATCTATGGAAAAATTACCCCTGTTAAAATGGCTTTGTGGTTTGTGTTCGCGGAATCTTTTGATGAACGGTCTACCCGTTTGGCCGATATAAAATCGGTCACAATAGTCACATATAAGTTTGTAAATACCAGTTTTGGATTCAATTGTTGTTTGAATGACTGGGCGAACTAAGTTCCGTAGACGGTTATTTGTTTTAAAAATGACAGTATAACCTAATTTATTTAAAGTGGATGTAAGGATCTTGGGCATCAACTCAGTGTATGTTGTTACATGATATTACACCTAACAACAAATACATCACAACAACATACACTGAGTTGATGCCCAAGATCCTTACATCCACTTTAAATAAATTAGGTTATACTGTCATTTTTAAAACAAATAACCGTCTACGGAACTTAGTTCGCCCAGTCATTCAAACAACAATTGAATCCAAAACTGGTATTTACAAACTTATATGTGACGATTGTGACCGATTTTATATCGGCCAAACGGGTAGACTGTTCATCAAAAGATTCCGCGAACACAAACCACAAAGCCATTTTAACAGGGGTAATTTTTCCATAGATAATATTAAATCCAACTTTACAAGGCATCTGATTTCATGTAATCATACTTATACAAATTTCAACAATAATTTCATACCCCTACATTATTGTGCCAAAGGCCGTTATATGGATGCGCTTGAAGAATTCGAGATATATAGAGGTCATAATAACCCAGATGTGTGTGACGAGATACTTAATGATAAACTTAACTTCAGGTCCAACCCACTGTATGATACCGCGCTGCGATCGATTACAGATAATAATAGATAACAGGTTCCATTGACGCAGTTCAGGCATGCTACACGCGGTGCACCGTGTTCGTGTAATAGAACGCCTCTATATGTTTTAATATATTTTTGTATTTATTTATTATGTGTTTGTTTTATTGTGGATTTTTTATTTTTTAACGAGCTCCTCTTGGAGTGATGGTCTGAGGATGGGCCACATGGCCTGAAACGCGTAACCAAAACAAATTATGCTTGACGTCACTGGACGGAAATTAAGGTAAATTATATATAATTATAATACAGTGACCTGGACCGCTTTAAATATGTTTAAACAAGTTAGGATGTTACAGATGTTAAATGTATTTTCAGGCCGAAAGTGTACATAACGTATGGGGGTCAAGGTTGTGGACTTGACCCAGTTTTGATCAGCTGATAAGGTCATATGCATACTAAGCTTGTTTCATATGGAAGTTAATTCAACTTTGGTTTTTGATTAATTTAAACAAATTCTAAATAATTTTATATGTAAAGGAAACATTTTAATAAATTTAAATTTTTTTTGAATTAAAAAAATTTTTTTTTTGAAAATATTTAAAAAAAAACAAACTTGATTTTGCGCCTGCCAGGTAATGAATATTTTGAGTATTGATTATTTTATCATTTGTGTATTAACCATGTTTAATTTTATTGATTTATTGTATTGCCTTGTACTGTTAGACTATAAGTGATTACATGTTAGGTTAAGGATATGTTTAATTAGGAGAAATGTTTAAATTAACTAATTTTAAATAAAACAGAAAATAAGGAAGAGAATTTTTGATACAATATTTTATTTTGAATTCTGAATTTTTTTAGATGAAATAGTAAATTTTAAAGAATTTTTCAATGTATAATATGTAATGTGAGTGTGTGTGAGCCCAGTATCTGCTAAAGGCAGCCCAGCTTGCATATAAGGGGAAACATATCGGTTGAGGATCTGGCATAATCTAAGCCAGGGATGGAGGATTTTGGGGGGTAGCATGTTAGAAGGTGAGGTGTGCTGTGGTACTTGTCTGATCGATTTTTCGGTGTTGGGATCTCTTATGGAGAAGTCCAGTGATCTCGTTCAGATGCGTCCATAGTCGCCAAACCAGGAGGGTAGTGTACCCATGAGGAGTAAGAACAAGGGGGTTGTTGGCACCAGTTCCTCACCGGTCCTCTTCGGGGTTTATCAATGAGATTTCTTCTGTTTTGGACAGCAGAATTCTCATTGAGGGGGTATTGTAACGTGTCAAAATTTGGGTAATTTCATTTATTACTGTTAATGGGTTTTTGTATTTCATTTAATTCATTTGGTGGGATTTTATAAAAAATTATTGTGAAAGTTTTATTTTACGACAAACATCCATTCCATTGGGACAGACCGCGTGGTAAGAAACAGTGTTGAAACAAAGCAGTAAGACGCAGTTGCTGTTGAGTAACTCGGCAAGGAATTTGCACCACCCTCGAATTTCTCAGAACTCTGTATAAGTGTGACGGTGCACGCACGCCACTACTCAAGTACGCGCTCGGAATGACGCCTTCAGCCTAGAACCAAAATGGCCTGGAGCAATTTTATTTATCGTCTCCTTAGCGATCCTCAGGAAATAACGTCTAAGACCGCCCACTTTTAGTGACGTCAACCGTGCTTCACAAATATCGTCCACGGTCACCACACAAAAAACACCTGTGTTGAATGAACAGTGACGGAAGATCCAATCATGAGGCATTGCAACTTCCGCTCTGTCTGAGTTTTTGGAGGGAGGCATGTTGGTAACGCTCTTCCCAGTCGACTAACAACCCAAGCCACGCGTGGCGGCTATCAGTTTTGTGCCCGGGCAAATTTTCATATTTTTCTTAAGTCGGCCGACAAAATACCTATGTGAGTTTACAAAAACATATATAACAGTGCCTCTAGTGATTGAACGTGATTAAATATTATAAACTTGTGAAAATCCGGAGAATGAAAGACTTTGGAAGACGCACCACGTGGTCGGGGAAGATGACGCCACACATGTAACGTTCCACACGGAAAACATTATGTCCATTAATTTCACATAAAATGGGGTGTTTTTATCTTAGTAAGGGGTTTTAAGAATGTGAGTAGTGAGTGCGCAGGCTGGGCTATCTTAAGGTATGTAAGTAATAGAAAGTAAGTATAGGACTTAAGATGTAAGAGTTGCACAACCTTTGAAACATGTAAAAAACCGATTTTGGAGAAAACGTATAAGTCAACATTTATGATTAATAAACAAAAGATAATTTCTCTTCCAAGATGCATTGTATAAGTTCTTCACATAACCTTGAAAATTACGCTTGTATCCCAAAGTACGTATGAGACCCTGGACCCAAGAACGTACCAGAACGGTAAGTGTAGTTTTTTTTTATTATTATTATTTATTGTTTTCGATGTTATTAAAATGTTGATTAATTAGTAGTTTAACAATGTGATAGGTATTATTTTCTAACTTACTCACTAGATGGCGGGACAAGGCAATATGGTAACAGCCATCTGCTACTGAAAGCAGAAACACAGTGGTAAGAGACAGTTAAGATGGCTGCCATCATCAACAACATGTGTGAATCTCAAGTAAAAATGAGAAAGATAAGCAAGGAAACGGAAGGTGATGATTTTAGTGATTTTGATGACAGTGATGTTGACCCAGACTACATTCCGAATGATTTATCTGATTCTGAGGTATGTTAAATCACATTTTTTTACTTATATTTACGCTTCAGTAACACGATGGTAAGATCATTAACATACCATTATGTTTCTGAAATCAAGATTATTTCATGATTACATGAAACAATACTTGTGTTTTCGAATTTGAGTCTCATAATAATTATTATAATATATTTCAATTACATTTCACTATTATTTGTTTAAAAAAAAACATTATTCTCCCATCCCCAAGAAAATACTAAAATTAAGTTAGGCAACATACCATTGTATTCCTGAAATGACCTGTCTTAGTTGATTAAATAGGAAATAACTCCGGTTTTACATAGTTTTTGTAATTACATATTATTATATTATATATTGTAATTATGATATGGTCATTGTAGAGATGTAGGCCTATAATACGTCATATAGGCCTAATAAATTGCACTATACTTTACATTTGACACGTCCAATATTAAAGAATAATCATCATTCTGATAGAGGTTACTTTTGTTATTATCAGGAAAACAATGGTGCAGGAACCAGTAACTTACCTCCATCAGTAGAGCTACAAATACAGATACTGATACCAAGGAGACAGTAAAGAGGGTTAATAAAGAGGGCTTCTCGAAAAAGGAAAAGGAATTTTTCCAAGCGCAAAGAGAAACAAATTAAAAGAAATATGGGAGAAGAGTATGTTTCTCATACAGGAAATACCGTCCACAAAAAACACGTGGACCAGACTGCCAATGTGTTCTCAAATGTTTTGAAAAAGTAAGTGAAGACAACGTGAAACAAACTTTTGAAATGTTTTGGGAAATAGGCAACTTCAGCACACAAAATGCCTATTTATTTGGTGGTATAAAAGTTAGTACTGTTGCTCGACATCGGAAGACAACTTCTGAATCTTCAAGAAGAAATTTTTCTGTTCTATATTACATTAAATCTAATGGAGCAGATGTGAGAGTGTGCAAGAAAGCCTTTCTTGCCATTCATGGTTTACAAAACAACCGTGATAGGGTAGAAAATATCCAGAAAAAGATCACCTCTGGAGCAAACACTCCACCCATAGACAAACGGGGTAAGCACTTTGTCCGTCCACATGCATATTGTTACGCATAAAAGACGTCCTCGTCTTCGTTTAAGCCCCGCGATGGAAGCCACTTTGTTACGGACGGTTTATACGGTGTGTTAATCTTTTAGTTACAGTTTAAAAAATGTTTAATGGAGTCTCTTGTTTGTATGCAGTAATTATTTTTATAATTGATAAATATGATTTAATTGTAGTGTGATAATTTATTATGGATAAAATAATAATTTGCTGGTCTGTTAATGAATGTAACGGTAGCGTCGAACTTGCAGTCAAACTCCTCTTCTATAGAAAAATGTCGTCAGTGTAAGTAAAAGTCAAGTGTTGTCTGGACAAATAAATTAATATAAAGAACACTTTTCACGTACCTGGTTGTCGTACTTGATGTTCCGACGTTCACCGCCACTGAATAAACTGTCAAGTTTCCCTTTTGACCAGTCTAAAATTTATAACCAAGGTTTTATAACACCTTGAATGTTATGTGGGCGCCATATGGGTTTTCTTAGAGAAATGTCCCATAAAAAACAAACTTCTAATTTTCTAATTGTGTGTATTTACTTTTACTGTTGTTTAAATGCTTATTGCATTTAAAATAATACAAATGGTGTACTGAAAATTTCTGTTTCAAATGTACCTCAGTGTATGCAATACTGAGGGTTACTTATCTAAATTAAAATAATTGAAAACAAAAGTTATTGCTGTATGACATCATAGGTTTATTATAACCTCTAAAATTGGATTGAATAATACATTTACAATAATACAATTCGGATCGCAAGTTATCCGTCTACTGACTGGTCTAGCTCAGTTAAGCACAATCTAAAAAACTCTTATGTTTATTAACAAAATTTTTAACTTAATTGACTAAATACCTCAAGGATAAGTTCTTTAAAATACAAAATAGAACGATTATTAATTGTTTTTAATAAATACTACTATGATGGTAATTCATTTTTGTCCTCTTTAAAACTTGCAATTATATGTTTGGTTAACGAGAATTTCGTCTGCTTATATCCTAATTAATATTGTAATAACTAATTCTAACACATATATTCTTACGTCGGGTTATTAAACCCTCTAAATAAATGAATACAGTGTTCTCTATGAATAGTTTGATTGTTTTTGCGTCAGTACAAGTATGTTAATTGCAACGCTCAATGGTAGGTATATAAACAATAAAATTGGTCTCCGTACTACCTTGATTTTTAATCGTATAGATTAAAAATGAACACTTTAACGATCGGATTATATTGATCGCTAATACACTGCACTTTAATCGCACTTGGAAACGAGAAATAACCCTCTTCTTACTAATAATGGGTTGTAGCTTTCACAGGTTATGTTAAATCTGCTCGTTCCGAATACACGCACTGTTTAAAAAGATTCACTATTAATTGTCGATGCACTCATAGACGATGACTTGCCTTTCCAATATTTAATTCGATAAAATTTAAAGTATTTACTACCATTGTACTGTAGTAGATTATTAAAATATAAGACGCCGAGACGCAACTTGTTAGCTCGTGAAGAATGATGCAAATGCCAAATTTTTAGCGTCTCTCTGATTATATAACCAGCTTCTCGATCGCCGTTAGGAACAATTTTCGCTAAGTAAACTCTTTTGTGATTGGTACAAAATTATGTCACCGTGACGTAATGTTTTTGTTAGACACCACCGACGCGTCTTTCGTACTCAACTGTTATTGTTATTAGTATTCACCTGTAATTTCTTAAATCTGGTCAAAAATTGATGCTAACACTAATCATTAAATTATTACAATTCCATTCTTTAAATTATTAGCATCAAATTAAAGCTTAGTTTCTGCTCTTTATTTTGATGTGGCTTAATGCCGGTTTGAACCTAGTTTTCACTGACAATACATAGAAATGCCGTTTTGAAACATGGTTTCTTGGTGTCGTCTGCTAATAATGCAAAATGTGACTATTTTCCTATCTTTTACTTTTGATTACTTATATCTGTGTTCTCTTTTGAACGTTATTACATGAATAAAAGTACATACATTATTAAAACTAAAAGCTGTTTATAGCTGAACAATATTAAATCTTGGTATAATTATGATAATACATTATTCTGACAATTCCTTATTCTCTAAATACATTTTTACATGGCCTACTCATTTTAAAGGCATACAATCTTAATTGAGTGGTGGTATTTCACACCTTATTCGTTATATTTACTATTCTGTAAATTTAATGTTAATTAGGGGTCCTGTTTCCCTATTAATTTACTGACATAAACTCGTTTATGCAGGGTCTAGATACAGTTATAGTACCAGGTTTATTCCCTGTTTATTATTATTTCTAATTACATCTCGTTTAATTAGGAAGTTGCTTATACACATACGGCTTCCGTTTATGATTATCTTTATCCTATATTGTTACATCTTTGTTGGTAAAGCTAGCTTTGTGGCTACAGCTAGTATAGTAATAGTCTTTGTTATTTATGTATCATTGTTCTACTAATTTCAGCCAGGATGCTGTTATTGTTATTACTTTATTAAAGTCATTGGTTATTTAGTTTCTATTTATATGACTCTACACATCAATGTCATGAATTGGCTCACTTGACAGCTTATTTGTGAACTTTGCATGTTCATTAGTTATAGTCAGTCATTGTGTTTAAGTTGTAGTGTCATGCAGTGTATTCATCACTGCTTCTTGGGATCCCTCCTCTTCTTTCTTCTATGCTGGTCCCTTCTCTTCTTTGTTACATTCATTACAATTATTCACTTTCTAACTTTAGTGTCATATTTTACCCTTCTGGTGTGTGTTTTGGTTATGTAACATCTTGTCATGTTACAATATTCAGAAGATAAAATCAAGGAAGTAAAAGAGCACATAGATAAAATACCAAAATATGAGTCATTACCGACGCTCTAATAACAATGGTAAACTTTATCTAGGTTGTGATACAACAATAACAGCCCGTTATGAACACTATAAGGATGTCTTCTGCAAGGAGATGTCTTATGATCCTGTTTCTAGTGACAAGTATCGGCGAATTTTTACTGAAGACTATAATATAGGAGTGAAATCACCCAAGACTGACACATGCAAAACATGTGACATGTTTAAAGTAAAAATTGACAGAACTGAAGATCAGCAAGTAAAAAAAGCTTGAACATGAGCATGAACTACACCAGCGAAAAGCAGAAGCAGGGCAAGCAGATATTAGCATCTAAACAAAACGTGCAGAGGCAGACAGCGATTATCATGTAATAACTTTTGATTTACAACAGACACTTCCCGTGCCAAAATTAACATGCGGACCTGCATTCTACAAACGAAAGGTATGGGTGTACAATTTTAATGTACATGATTGTGGAAAGAACAAGGGCCATTGTTTTTTGTGGAATGAGACCATCGCAGCAAGAGGCTCGGAGGAAATTACCAGCTGTCTTTTGCATTACTTTGAGAAAAATGATAATAAGGGAAACACACTTGTTGCGATTTCGGACAACTGTTGTGGTCAGAATACAAACTGGAACATGGTGTTATTTTGGCAACGTTTAATATTAATGGGCAGATTTAAAGTTGTTGAGCACCATTTCCTAGTCAGCGGCCATACAATGTTGCCTTCCAATAGATATTTTGCCACAATTGAAAATTACACTCGTCGACAGGTACCAGAAGTCTTCAGTCCAGGACAGTGGGCTGATGTAATAAAAAAATGTGGTAAAAAAATCCATTTCATGTATATGAAGTGTCAAGACATGATTTTTATAAAATCAGTAATCTAAAAGAATCATTTGTTCTTCGGAACAAGACAATTGCAGGACAAGCAGTCAATTTAAGGGATGTGTGTCGTTTGAAAATAGAAGCTGACAACCCTACATCAGTATTTGTTTCACGGAATTTCTGCAACGATGTGTGAGAGGAGATCAGCCTGAGGAAGCGTGGGAGACCTAGTAGTCTTCAGGAACTTCAACTGAAATATCATGAATCTCGGCCTGTAGATAAGAACAAAGTTAGTGATGTTTGATCCCTCCTGCAGTTTATTCCGCCTATACACCACTCGTTTTTCATCTCCCTTAAGCCTACAGGTTTGAACAATACACAATCTGACAATCAGGACTGTTAACTGTACTTGAAAGGGTTAGAAATTTCACATAATGTCACCAATATAATGTCATTTATAATGGTACTAAGTGTTCAGTCAAATATTAGTTAAGAGTAACATAATGGTATCTCCATGTCAATAATCAATAATTTTATTATTATTCCAGTGAGGTTCTTTATTTGTGACTTCTTTTGTATCAGTATCACTGCATTATGGTGTTCAAATGTATTGAGTACAAAATTGAGGTGAAAATAAAATTATTCAGATTTGTAGCCTAATGAGAAATTTATTTGTTCTCTATTTGAAAACATTCCTTTTGGCACTTACCATTCTGTTCCCCCGAGCAGCTCATTTCAAGTGTGCTCTTGAAGAATCTGGAACATACTTTTGGACGGCTTTGACTGAGGCTACACCTGCTTGACTAGGGAGGACGGACGAAAGGACGCACCTAGTTGTTCAAGAGGGTTCTCGTTATATTATTTAAAAAAAATACTTGTTATAAAAACAAAAATAACAATAAAATTAGCAAAACAATTTAAACTCGTATGAACAACTCTCGCCAATTCACTTAAAGCACTGCTTAGCTGAAGAAACGGACAATATACACAAAAGTACTAGCACTCCTTGAGGCCAAACGTTAAACAAAATAACTAAATGAATATTACTTAATCTTTCTCATATTCTGAGTGCACTTTTTTGTAACTTTTAAAACATTTGAAAATTAATGACAAATTTATGTTAACTAGTCACATTAGCAAGCTTAACCTTTTTTTTCCCGTGCATGGTATATTTTATTCTTTTCCTTAACCTCAGCAAAGCAAAAAGAATTATTCACATCGAGGTTATTGTTTACCATTTTTTATTAAATTTAAAACTTTCCTACCAAGATCAGTTTCGTTCATAATACTACATTTTGTTCATAATAAAATAACACAATAATATGTTATTTTATATAATTAATTTTTTTTATTAATAAAATAACAATAGAAAATATGCTAATAATGTACAAACCAACATATATCAACACAACTAACATTGATTTTTTTCATTTTACTCAAAATACTAAATTGTACCTTTTTCTTGATCTCATATGTATTTAAAAATATAGTTTTACAATTAAGGAAAAGAAGGGGACAACAAGTACAGGTGAAAATGGAGTAATCACAATTAGACCAAATGTAACATTTTATTTATTACTTAATGTATCTGTTGTTATCTAGTGGCTGGAACATGGCTCCAGCCTCTTCTTCTTCTTCAGTTGGCAGTGACAACCCTGAAACTGTTCAGTATTTAAAATTGTAAAATAATTGACTTTATGTGTTAAAGGTTAACCAAGGATGTCATTTAGTGTACTTGGCAGAGAATAATAGGCAAATGCAATTAAACAAAATACATATTTATCCATATTTATCAAGTAAAATATAACATTATTTTATTTTTTCTGAAAACATGAAATATAACATGAAAACATCTATTCTACCCTGAGGCGCAGTTGATAAAACAAGTTACAAGTAATGATTACCATTAACATTTTACTCTCTTGTAAAATGTTGGATTACACTAAATCATCAGTGTTTGACCGCAAATTCTAATTCGGTGTTCAAAACATTGTGGTTTCACTGGTATTCAAAATTTCACTTGATAGGTCGGCCGACCCTAGTTTAGCTCGAGCTAGGTTTTTAGATGACCGTGCGGTCTTGAAGGTGTAATAGGACTGCCCAGCAACTGTATACACAGCTGCACACTACAACTCTGTGAAACAGACGGAAATACACAGCCATCAAGTCCTGGACTGTTCGTCACCGTAGATGTAGCGTGGTTTTGCAATGGGCCCACAAGGTTGACGATATTCAACGGTGACGATACGGGAGGCACTGGTAGGTGTGGCCTCTGATTAAGTTCCGTCGTCCTAAAAGCACATGTTGGAATAATTGTTCTGCATCGCCATTTTTGTGGCGTCATTTTTACGGTTTGAGGCGTAGTTGTTGCGCCCCGCCGCGTGTGTGCGTGTAACTGTTCGTGACAAACACTTGATTTAATAAAACAATCTGACATTCTTCAAGGACACTCTGCTCAAAAAGTTTGTATGACTGTTCATTGTCCGAATACGACCTTAATTTGCAGGGGACATGCAACGAAAAATTTAAATACATTTAATAAAATAAAAAACCCCCTTTTGTCCAATTACAATACTCCCCCAATGAGAGGTTGTATGCCCAAAAGCATAAAAACTCTCATTGCTAAACCCCAAGAGGATCGGTGAGGATATGGCGCCAACAACCCCCCACTAATTTCTGAATACATCATGGGTAAAGTACCCCCCTAGCTCAGCGACTATGGCTGCACCTGAACGAGATTACTGGACTTCTCTGTTTGAGATCCCAGCACCATAAAATCGGACAGATACTCACCATAGTACACCTAACCTTCTATCATTCCGCCCAAAAATCAAAACACTAGCCTTATACCATACCAGATCCTCAACCGATATGTTCCCCCTTACATGCATACTGGGTTGCCTTTAGCAAGTACTAGGTGCGTACACATACTCATTATTACTGCATATAATATTCATATACTACTTTGTTGATTTAAATTTTATAAAAATATGTCACACTTGAACTTCAATTACTTCTCTTAATATTTTATCGATTAGACGTTACAGTTTCAACTCAAAATAAATTAAACCAATCCACCTAAATCATTTAAATTCTGTTAACTCCCAGAAATTAATCTAATTCCAATATCAAAATGTTATATTATCATTAACTTCATCAAAACCCCAAAATCTTTTACATGAATCTCCAATTCTTCTTCACTAGCTACTAATAATCATAAGAAACAAATAAACTGAATATCTTATTAAATCATAAATTCACTGATCATTACATTTGTTTACAACACACATAATATGAATAATATAAATCAGTTAACACTTTAACAATACATATAATCCACAAAATACCCTGGACATAAAAACACAATGTATACTTCAAGCAAAAAATAAATTTTGTTTTTTTTCAAAAAATTTTAATTTCCCAAAATATGTCTTTTATCAATATCAAGAAAAAATAAAATTATTTAATTTAATTAAGTAACAAAATTTCATGAATTAATTACTAGAAACCTGTCCTGTCTCTAACATCAGCCATCAGCTGATTTCTCTGGGTCAAGTGAATGACCTTGCCCTAGATACATTACACAAAACTATACCATGAAAATACGTGAAACATGTTTATAATTTTTACATTCAAACATAATACAACATAATAAACATAGAACCCTAAAAAATAACATTGTTGTCATTACCTTACAATAAATTATTCACAATAAAATTCGCATTTAAGTGGACCAAAATTTACACACTTTATAGCTTTAATTTATTTCCAAATTCTACTCAATCTTTTACTGATTTCATTTATTATTACACTTTAACTCTGATTTTCTCTTTAACACTTTCCTTCTCAATTAGTTTGGGTGACTCTCAATTATTCATCATAATTCGATTTACATATGGGTGTTTAAATATAACCTTATCTCCCTTCTGACTCTAACACTCACTGACAGATTTAATTAGTCTGACACCACTCTCTCAAAAATATTAATCTCCACTAACTTACTACTCTAACTTATTTCGAATCATTCTACCCTTATAACAAAATGTAAAGTACCGTTTACCAAATGGTAAAAGCTTAAGAGCATGATAATGTCTTTCAGCCGCCAGCTAAACGCAACATTATTATGGTTACTGACTGACTGATTGGTTACATACCTATCTACAGTTATGCAGTGTTGTTTGCTTGTTAGGTCTTTAATCTGCGACGGACGTTAGCACGTTAGCGGTCGCGGTTTTAGTTAACGATTCCCGGCTGGTAAATGATGATGTCATGCAGCGTGATGCGTTACAGAAATTTTCAAATGACCCCCAGCCATAAGACATTATCATGTCAAAATACCCTCTACCCTCTTTGTACTTAGGACGTGTGTTCCCTTCCCAATGCTCATACCCTTATGGGTTCCTGGTCCCCCCAGGTAACCCCGCCAAACCCCATTTAAAACTATTCACCTCCCGCCACAACGCTTTTCGTTGAGGACTCCTTATCACACCAACCCCTTTTACAAAATTTCCCCATCATCTAATTACTCTCTCATTACATCCCTCTCCATATTCTACATATACTCCCTATCACTACTGTGTCACTATTAATACTCAATTTCTATACCACTTTTATTCACAAAATCTTATTCTGTTTAACACCCCTTTAACGTTACCTTGGACTGATTCAAATGTCCTATTGAAATAATAATCACCCAAATTCTAACCTTTGCCACATTTCACATTACATTAACCATTGAAAATTCAAAACTACCTCAAATCAATTTCATCATTTGACTTAAAATCTCTTAGACACATTGAACCTTTTAAACACACTGAAAATATTATATTCAAACATTTAATTATATTGATAAAATTCTGCAGATCACTTATAAGTGACATAATACATATATAACCCCAGCAGTCAGCTGATGTCTCAATAACATGTGAATGACCTTTCTGTAGGCACACTACCCACAACAAACCTAAATACACACAATTACCTAATTACAATCATATAGTGTTATCTGAAATCATTTCAATTGAATCTAGTACTTAAAATCGTTTTGCTCTCATAAGAGACATACATCACTAATCATCGAGTCATAGTTATAGCAACTGTTACTGAACAGGAACTGGGTCGTCAACCACCAACTCTCTCTATAGAGGAAGTGAAATTGATCGCCCGCTGTTTACAGATGTTGTCACCCTCTCACTGATTTTTCAGTTACCCTCCTACTACATCAGTTTTCTTAAATTCCCCCCTTATACCCAGTTACAATTAGGTAACCACCCGCCGGGTAAACCGGATCGAGCGTTTACCTTATGCACAGATGCTTTATCTGTTCCCCTGGCTTGTAACGGCCAGCTCCTTTTCCACACACACTATTGTTTCCTGGTGTTGAACTGTGGCGCCCATTTGCATCCCCAAGAACTGAAGTTTACATATGTATGGTATAGATGCTGCCTATACCGTTCTTGGTTCAGCGTTATGAAAAAATTCGGCATTACTGATGTCCGAGGACACCAGTAATCCTACTAAATATGATTCACACACCCTTAAAACGGCACTATCACCACCTTCGATGATAGCCGCTGTTCCATAGTTATGTAGTTTCCCCTGAGTTACCACCCGGTTAATTTCTATGTTCACCAATTTAGAATATACTTACATAAATCCACGGTCAGGGTTCGGTGAAGCCGTGACCACCCAAAAATTTGGGGAAACTACCAAAAGACATATAAGGTTCACACTGATACTGCTACTACAGTTCACAGAGGGTAAACTCTTATATGTTTGGTTATTTTATTAATTAAATTTTCATGTTTAACATCTCTTAGATTCATCAACACATTTAACTTTTAAACATCAAACATTTCACTTTCTTTAAATTGCATTGTAAATTTCATACTTACAGTACATCACTCATATACTGTCATAGACACAAAATATAAACATTTGTTACCACCAAATCATGTACACAACTCCATGTATCTTCTGAAACATTTTAACAACCATGTTACTCCACAAATTAACACATTTTACAGTTATTTATTTAATATTTATTATCAAGTTCCAATCTCCTAAAATCATTTAAATTCATTATCAAAATCTCTTTATATAACATTTTAAATCAATCAAAAATATTTAAATATCTCAAATTATTTAATTCAATCAATTTTTGAAAACAGAAGTTATTTAATTACTTTACTCCAAAACAATTACAATTAATTTATTATCACCTTCATAATTATTCTCATTATTTATTTAGTCTGCCAAAATATTATTATTATTATTATTAAAACAATTTCTACTACATACACACATTGTTTACACAAAATACATTCTACAACACAGACACAATTAATTTCACTACAAATTTATTTACAATTCTTCATCATTATTTTTCTGTTTACCACACCTCATTTCCTAATTTAGCCAGGTCATTACCATAAACTAAAATATTTAAAATGTCCATTCACTGATTTTTTAATTAACCTCCATCATCGTATATTAGTCTTACTTTTATATAATAATTATCGTCCTTACTCACACTCGTTACACTATTATTATTATTGTAATGATTACTTTCGTTAATTACATTAACACAATAATTACTACATTTTTGTCTACTATTAATTCATAAAACCTGTCTACATTGGTAATTTTAGTCCAGTCTCCATCACTATTTTTGGTTAACACAAGGTATGATATTTTATCATTATACTCCTCCACTATAGCAATTACATCCTTAGTTACGTGTTTATCGTCTACAACAGCATCCTCAAAATAATCATCAATCTTTATTTCACAAGGTAAGTATTTTATATAATCTATTTCCTCCAATTCTAACCTCTCTTTCAACTTTTTATAACTTCTACTTAACGTAAACAACTCTATCTCTTCATCTACAAACAACTCTCTCTCTAAATATCTCTCCACATCATAACACCTGTCACAACCCCCTTGAACCAACTCATTCCATGCAAAGGGCAACATAAAATTGTTAAAATACTTCCTGGCTTTACCAGATACAGATACATCACTACAACAACTTAAGGGACCCTTTGGAGACACCATGTCTCCCACATAACCTCTGGAGGAACCTTTGTCCTCATAAAACACATGTGGAGTCTTTACTCCACTTATACTACAGGGAAATGATATAAGTATGATAGTGGATTAAGTCCACTCAGTCCTGTGGTGGCGAACTTTTATATGGAAAGGTTCGAACAGCGGGCAATTACATCTTTTCCGCTGAAGCCGAGGTGCTGGTTCCGGTATGTTGATGACACATTTGTTATCTGGAGCCATGGTGAGGAAGAACTCGGCAGGTTCCTGGCACATCTCAACCAGGTTCACCCACGGATACAGTTTACCGTTGAGAGGGAGACGGACAATCAGCTGGCTTTTCTGGACGTGTTGGTCCTTAGAAGGACCGATGGCAGCCTCGGACATAAAGTTTATAGAAAACCGACGCACACTAACCGCTATCTCCATAAACAGTCGAACCACCATCCCAGCCAGAAGAGGGTGGTGTTGAAGACCTTGGTGGACCGGGCTAGGAGGATATGCGAGCCCCGGTACCTCGATGATGAGCTGCGCCACCTCGAACTAGCGCTGCAGGCCAATGGGTATTCCGTCGGGGAGGTGAGACGTGCAGTCCGGCCGAGAAGAACAGCCAGGCCGGAAGTGGATTCACGGGAGACCGTCGGTTTTGCGGCGTTGCCCTACATTCATGGGGTGATGGACCGCATTGGTAGGCTGCTCAGTCGGCACAGTGTGAGGCCAGTATTCAAGCCGACAAAGAAGATACACCAGTTCTTGCGGCCGACGAAGGATGTCCGAGACCCGCTGTCATCGTGCGGTGTGTACGGAGTTCCCTGCTCATGCGGCCAGGTGTACATTGGTACCACGAAGCGCAGCGTCCGCACACGCGTGGGTGAACATAGCCGTTATTGTAGACTGGGACAGCCGGAGAAGTCTGCCGTGGCCGAACACACGCTCGCCAATGCCGACCATCGGATCCGTTTCGATGACACGAAACTTTTGTCGGCGGTGAATGATTACTTCCCTCGTCTTTATATGGAGTCCGTCTGGATTCAGAAGCATGCTGCGATCGCTATGAATCGGCGGGGCGAAATCATCTCATTAAGTGCATTATGGCATGGCGCGATGCGAGCCTCTCACACACCTTCTTGTTTCTGATTGGCCGGTGATGCTGTACTTACCTGTGCAGGGGTTGCAATTAGTAAACAATTAGCACAGGTAGCATCGCGGGAAATCAGCAGCCTTCCCCACAGTATTTCTTGGAAAACAAGTGAGTCACATAATGGCGTAGCTTGGTGCGAGCCAATCATACACCATCTCTGTGTGATTGGTTGATGGTGTCATTTTTACCTGTACGTGGGACTTTGCTGAATTTATATGTACAGGTAGCATGGCAGGACAGCTTTAGTCTATACCACAGTACTGTGGGCCTGCACGTAGACACCCAAAGTGCAGAAAAAAAAATTTTACCACTGATGATGGCAGCCAGTGGAGCTGCCAAAACGTTTGGTTTTGTTTTTAACCAGGGACCACGGCCAAACAGCCCGGATATCTTTCATAATTCAAATGACACAGGCCGTGAAAGCCTAAGGAATAATTTAATTCCCTAACGTTCCCTAACGTGTGAGCTGGGGCAGTCCAGAGAGGCACTGTGGGGAACATACTCTGCTGGCAATACATCACTTCAAATTGAGTCCAGAGGCAAATCATCTCTGCTCAAAAACATAATGCTGCTGGAATTATCTACAGACAGTCATCGAATAAAAATTACCTAAAAATAGTCCACCTTATGACTAGTTTTTTAAAAATATCTTTGGATTCTTCACTTCGTTGTTTCTCAGATTATCTCACATTTTCTGTCTCAATTATTCTTCTTAATATTTATTATTCTCATTATATATATATATTCCTAACTTTATAGCTCGTCTGATATATTTATTTTAATTATGGTTGGAAACTTTTGTTAATGTTTTTTGTTACTAGTTATAGTGTAACTTTTTCCTTCTCCATCTGATTCTCATTACATTTTCTTCTGGTTATTTACATTGATAGCATACTTTTTTATATGTATTTTCTCTTTGGTTCTTATTCATTATTTGAATGGTCTTATTTTGTTAGTTAATTTTTTCAATTTGTTTCTTTGTAATTGATATTCAAGTTGTTATTGTGATCATATTATTTAAACATTTTTTTTCTTTCTTTTCTCTCAGAAAGTTATTAATCCGCCTTTGCATTCATTAAAATTAATTTATTTATATTATATTTCATGTGGTACTTCTTCTCTTTGCGTTTCATATATGTCTTATTATTATTTTTTTTTCAAAATCATCTTCTCCATATGTTTGGTATGAGTTGTTCTTCTTTGCTTCTTCAGAACTGAGTAATATCATAATCATCTTTCTTGATTATCTGTTTCCATAATTGTTTCATAAGTAGTTAGTCATAGGTCGTTCTTATTATATTATTGTTTTTCTTTTTTAGATTTTTATAATTTTATTATAATAACAGATTCTTCTCTTTGTTTCCAAATTATTGCCTTCTCTTGTATATCACACTCTTTTTTGTTTTTCTTCTCTACTCCTTCGTTAGATATTCACATTTATTCTGGATTATTTTTAATTCTTTTTTCTTAATTATTTTATTATTTTCTTCTAAATTTATTTATAAGTGGATCTTATCTATTTTTAGAACTTTGTTAGTTTTACACAAAATTCATATTCTTCTTTTTATTTATTTCCATAACTTTTTCATAAATCATTTGTAATAAGTTGATCTTATTATGTTTTTTAATTTTGATGTTTCTTATATTCAAAATTCAAATTCTTCTCTTTTTAATTATTCCAAAATGTTCTCTTTCAAAAATTAGTGGTAAGTTGTTCTTACATATTTTTCAGAATTTAGTTGTTAATTCTAAATTCTTCCTTTTAATTATACCAAATGTTTTCTTTCAAATTAGTTGTGTAAGTTGATCTTACTTTATTTTGGAATTTATTTGTTTATGTTCTAAATTCAAATTCTTCTTTTTATTTTCCATAAATATTTGGTAGTAAGTTGTTCTTACTTATATTTTTGAATTTATTTGTTTATTATAAATTCATTCTTCATAATACTTTTTTATGGAGGCTTGGTTGTACACTCCTTTAACTCTTCCGGAAACTATTTCTTTCAGTTCGTATGTATTATTATTATTTTTATTTTTGACAACGACATACGGTCTAGTATATAGTAACAATAGTTTTTTTGTTATCCCTTCTAGGGTGCTGGGTAGTTCTTGGTTTTTTAACAGAACTTTTTCACCCTCTTTATAAGTTATTATTCGTCCTATTGCCTTTTGATATTTGGCTTGCCGTTTCTCTTGGTCTTCGGCCATCTTGTTATAGAACTTCACCTGGTCAAACTTACGACCATCATTCGTTGGGATCTCTATTATTTCTTCAGTCTCTCGGGGGGTTGGTTTCTCATACATGGCGGAGTAAGGGGTAATTCCTATGGCTGGATGGTGGGCGAAATTTAGGAATTTCTCTGTTGCTGCTAAGTACTCTTGCCACTTTTTCTGTTGGTTGTGACAGTACGTTTGCAAGATTCTACCCACTTCTCTCAGTACCCTCTCTGCCGGATTACTACTTGGGTGGTAGACTGACGTCTTATGTTTTAATCCCAAGTGATAATAATGTGTCCCGCCATCTTCTCCCTTTAAACTGAGTACCATGGTCGGTAATGATTGAAGATGGTTTACCTATTTCTGGCACATATAACTCTGTTATGACTCCAAGAACGTTTACTGTGGTTGCCCGATTAACCGGATATAGCTTTACGTATTTTGTATAATGGTCCATTATTAAGATTAGGTATTTGTACCTGTGTCGACCGCCACTACGGGGAAATGGCCCGCAGATGTCTAAAAACACTTTTTCCAGTTTCGCTTTCAATGTTATCGGTATCATTATACCTTCTTTCTTTTCGTTGTTAATTTTAACGCACTGGCAAATATTACATGACTTCAGGTAATTTCTTACCTTTCGGTTAATGTTCTTTATTTTACCATTCTCATCTAAAGCCTGTATCACTTTCAGTGCTCCCATATGGCCATACCTCACATGGTAATCGATTATAATCTCCTTCTCGATTTGGTTCGGAATAATCACCTTCCATGTTTCTTTATTCAAGTCTGTTTTGACGAATAGTATACCTTTATTAACATGGTAGTATTTAGAAACGGTGTCATCGCCTGCTTCCAATCGATTGATAATGTTTTTTAGTTTAGGGTCAGACTGTTGGTGGACACGGATGTTTATCAATAAAGCTTCTAAATTGTATCTGGTTTTAATCAGGTTGTAAATTTTGACTAAGCTCTCCTTCTCTCCCTCGAAGGTCTGGTGTTCCAAATTGATCCGTGACAACACACTGGCTACCACATTCTTTTTCCCCGGAATATACTCCCATTGTAAGTTGTATTCTTGTAGGGCAAGTACCCATCTAGCCAATCGGCCGTGACTCAATTTGCACCTACGTAGAAATGAGATGGATTTATGATCAGTTCGGACGGTAACTGGATACCCGATAATATATGTCCGGAATTTGCTACATTGCTACATGCGAATACTACGCTAAGCAATTCTTTCTCGGTCACATTATAATTCTTTTTGCATTGATTCAGGGTACGACTAGCAAAGCTTATCACCAGATGGTGACCCTCCTCATCTTCCTGATATAATGTTGTTCCTAAGCTGATGTCGCTAGCATCACAATTCAAAAAGAAAGGTTTCTTAAAATCCGGGTGACGAAGTATAACACTCTCTAAGAACTTTTCTTTGATCAGTTGGAAGGTAATATCCTGTTCTTCACCCCAGGTCCATTTGTTTTTTGCAGACAATTGTGGTTGAAACTTGGCTGTCAGCTCGGAATATTTGTGCTGGAACTTTCTGTAATAGTTACAGAGTCCGAGGAAAGATTGTAACTGCCACCCTGGATTGTAGGTTTCCTGTTCTTTGGTTTAGGGAACTTCTGAATTGCCTCCACTTTTTCTGCTGATGGGGTAATACCTCTATCATCCAGGTTGAAACCTAAGAACTGTACTTCTCGAGCAATGAACTTGGATTTTCCCAATTTCAGAGTTACATTGTTCTTGGCTAACTTCTCAAGTACATGTTCTCCTCGGTAACAGTGTTCCTCCCAGGTTTCCGAAGTAATGAGCAAATCGTCTACATAGACTGTAGTAAATTGGAGTGCTTCCTGCCCAAGTATTTGGTCCATACAGGCCACAAAGATGGCTACTGAATTTACAAGTCCGAAGGGCAGTCTCTTGAATTGGTAATTGCGCCCTTTGAAAATAAACGCCACGTATTGACGACTTTGTGGATGCAACTCCACTTGCCAGTAACCACATACAGTGTCCCATGTACTGATAAACTTGGTGCCGTGGAATCGTTTTAGGATCTCCTCTATTTCACCGGGTGATATTCGGTCATTAACAATAGTTTTATTTAGCTCGCACGCATCCAAACAAAGCCGGACTTGTCCGTTTTTCTTGGGAACAGCAATGATTGGACTAGTGTATGGAGATTGACTAATCTCAATTATGTCACTGCTGATCATCTTATTAATTTCCGTTCTCACGGCCTCCTTCAGTGAATGCGCGATTGGGTATGACCTCCAGTTAAATTCCACGTTTTCCTTAAACTCAAGTTTACACTGGTAGTTCTTGACTTTACCTGGTTCATCTGAAAATACTGACTTATATCTTTCGTACACTCTTATTAAACGATTTGCTTGGTGTATGGGTATTTTCTCATTGTTGGTTCCGCACTGGAAGTCTCGTATTTCTTGTATCTTCACTGACCATAAATCCTCTACTCCATTATTATATATTATTGGTTTATTCAGGGAGCTGTTCTCTACAAAATTTATCTTACGAAGTTGTTGGTCTATTGTATTGGGAAGTATATTCGCGCCTCCTACCAAATCTGCTGTCCAAGTTACTCCGTCCGGAAATAGTGATACTTTTTCTTGGTTAAGGTCGATAATGGCGGAGTACCTTCTTAAAATATCGCAACCTACCAATATATTGAATGGCAATCCGGTGGCAATCAAAAGTTCCATATCCAAAGCTATACCACGGCTAACGACGTTTACGGAAACTTGTTTGTGAATAGTTTTGTTCTGGCGCCAGTTGCACCTATTAAGACAATATTATTTACTGGTAACATAGGCAAAGTTTTACCACACTCTTTCTGGATTCTTTCCAGTTCGTTTACATTTATTATAGAGATATTCGCACAGGTATCAATCATGATTTTGGCGGGGATTCCTTCGACTTCCACTTTTATATACAATATCTCATTGTTTTGACTATCGAGGCTAGTTTCATTTTCCTTCAATAGTTCCATTCTTATGTTCTTTAAGTAGTTGTTACTTATGATGGTGATGGTTTTTGATTCGGTTCCCTCTTGCAACTCATTTTTATACCCAGGAGATAGGAGCAGTAACGGGTCATGATAGTTTATCACTGCCTCCTCCCATTTAAATTATTGTTGTCATCGTTGGCACTCGGATTGACCAAGGCGTCGTTTTGGAAACCTTGCGTCGGTTCCTGTCGCTCCGCATCCTGTTCAAAGGTTTGTTCTCTATTTTGCTGTCGGCCAGGATCCTCCAGGCTAGTACTCCTTCTTCTTTGTTCATACCTCGGACCGTCCCGTTCTTCGCTTCTTCGTCGGCGATCTCCATCGTGGAAACTATTCCTCCGTTGACGGTTGTATCTTCTCGGCCCTCGATCTTCGGCTCTTATAAAATTAACTCTTGGACGGGAAACTCTATTATTATTATTATAGTTAGTATTGCAATTCCTATTGTTTTGGTAATACTGTTCGTTATTACCGGGGTAGGGGTTTCTCTGACTATATGGGTTGTTAGGGGGTTGATAAAAATTATTACGGTTATTCGGGTATTGGTTATTATTCCTATTACTGTTCTGGTTGCCGTTAAAGTTATTGTTATTGTTCGGCGGGTTATTGTTGCCGTTGTAATTATTTTGCTGGTTGCGGTTTCCTGAATAGTTATTACCGTTACTGGGGTACTGGTTAGTTCTCACCTCTGGTCTATCATTCCTCCTCCTACTCTGACGGTAGTATTCTTCGTTTTCGTAGCTTTCCAACAACTCGGTCATGGCCTGCACTGTTTTAATCTGGCTACCTCTCCTCGCTCTGATAATATCCTCATCGTAGTGATAAGATAGCTTGTTCAGTAGACATTCTTCGGGTATTGCCGGTTCTAGGTGTTTTGCCAGGCACACCTTCCCTAGGAAATAGCCTGTCATGGTGCTGCCTATTTGGGCCCTGTATTGTCCGTGGCAAATATTATCTCTTATCAGGTTCTGAGTTGTTTCTGACCAGTATTTAGCCTTAAACAGGTTCCTGAACTGTTGGTAGTCTGCAATCTCGCTACGGTTCGCCATCCACCAGTTATCTGTCATCTCCCTGAATGACTCATCTAATATTTCCCAGTTATTATTCCATTTGCTCCCTCTATGCTTTGCAAAATATTCTTCTATCCGGGCTAGGAACTCCATGGGTTTTCTCTTATACTGCCGGAAATTCAGCCATTCCCGGTTTTCATTGATGGGTATCCCGGTAAAATTAGGACTTCCATTTCTTCTTGGCTCTGCCGTACCTGACCAGTGATATTGGTCATAGCCTATTCCATCCCATTACACCGTTCCGCGACTTGGCTCCGTACTCTCCCGAGTTCTTCCTGATTTTCCTTCCGTTGTTCTTCTGCTTTCCTGTGACTGTGCTCTTCAATATTAGTAAACTTAATGTTTACCACTTCCTTGAACTCCTGTACTTCCCTTTCGGTTTGGTTACATTTTCCGTCAATTTCCCTGATTTGTTGGTTCATTATGATGGTTTCTTCTTCCAATTTTTTATTTAAGGATTTCTTATTATCGTTGAGTTCCTTGCTCATTTCTTCTCTTAACAACTCCATCCTTTTGTCTAACTTGTCCAAATTTTCCTGGTTAACCTCCCTCAATTCTTCTCTTAATAGTTGGTTATCTTCTCTCAATTCTTCCAACTTCTCCCCCATCTTCTCTTCCATTTTCCTGTTATTTTCCTCCATTTTCTGATTAGTCTCATCAATTTTCTGACTCAAAGATTGGTTGTCTTCTTTCATTTCCTTGCTGGTTTCCTCTATTGTCTTATTGGTGTTTTCAATTTTATTACCCAACTCTTCTTTGGTTATTATGAATTCTTCCTTCAAAGACTGGTTGTCCTCCTTCAGTCCTTCTAATTTTCCTCCCATCCTTTCTTCCATCTTCTTACTATTCTCCTCTATGTTCTTATTCATTCCTTCCATCTTTTTACTTAAGGATTGGTTGTCTTCTTTTGTGGAATCCATTTTCTTATTCAAGTCTTCCTTTGTGGAATCCATTTTCTTACTATTTTCGTCCATTTTCTTACTCATTTCCATCATTACTCTGAACATTTCCTGTATTGTCGTGTTCTCTGTTTCTGAGGGTTTCTCGGGTTGTTCCTCTGGTGGTGCGGGTTGTTTAGGTTTCATTGGGGTTAATAACCTTTCCATGTCTTCCACCGGCGTCGCCTCTTTGTCTTCCATATCAATTTCTATTTCCTTTTCGGCCTCCGCCGCCCGTTTCTTTGACGTTGCTCGTTGTTGCATTTTCCCTTTTCTCTAACCTTATAGCTGCTGCCAAGCTTCAATTAGGGATTGGGCAAATTGTAGTGGCCTGTCAATCGCCAATTAAAGCCCCTCAGTTGTGCGCCAATTTGTAACAACTCGTGTTTACAAATATAATTTGTTAATATTTATAAATTTGTTTGTGTAAAAAAAATTTTGTTGTTTATAAATTTTTTTAAATTTTATAATTAATTAAAATCAATTAATTAATTATGTTCTGTCGTGTTCCGAAACTTTTGTTATTTGTTTTTATTATTTTAATGCCTTTTCAGGATTTTTAAAATCCTCTCGCCACTTGATAGAATTGTCTCCAATAACAATCGATTTGTATTTTTTCTTATTTGGAGGTTATCTTCCTTCGGGTGGTGAGATTCTGGTAGTTAACTCTATTAAATTTACCTATTAAGTTAATTATATTTTAGGAATAAAAAAATGTTCAATTATGTAATATATAAGAAACTTTATTAACAATTATTTATCATTCGACTCTTTATCGATATGTAAATCGATTCTCAGGGTATCGTTAAATCGTACAATTATTTATATAAGGATTCTTTTAGCAGTTATTTTAGGTAAAGTCAGAGAAATAAGGGCAAAGTTTATAAAGTATAACATTACAAATATATCACCTTAAAGATTAAAATACAGATATGATAGTTAATATATAATGGTAAGTGAGCAGATTTCAAACCATTCCGTTGTAAAGGCAGTGTTTCGTTGTATTGTGGGTAATCAGTGATGGCTGCCGCTCGTAGTCCAGACGTAAGACGAAGTCACTTCGCTGTTTCAAAGTTCAATAAAAGATGCTTTCCCTCTGAATTTTCGTCCTTGTGGCTGCAATTCTTCCTTCTTGTGTTGGTGGAGTGTCTCTGGTTCAGTGTTAGTGTTGTACTTTGAAAAATAGTGTAGTAATAAGTCAATTTCACTTTTGTCTGTTAAGCTGATATTTGCACTTTTGTGTGGTGAAGTGTAATTACTGTTTTAATTGATTAAATGTTATTTTCACTGGTGTTCCGTTCTGTGTAGTAGTAATTGAATGTCTGTAGGTATTTATTTCACTTGGTCTCCATTTAAAAATGTGTTTTTACCGAAACTCTCGTTTTTGCACTTTAGGCTTATAAAACATTCGCCATTACGGTAGTAGAAATTAGGTTAAGATTTACCAAGTACACGCATCGAATGTGCTATTCAACGTCTAATAATCAACTAATTTACTTCCTCCGTCTTCGGCTAAAGTCTTAGCCAAACCAATCTTATTCAATACATTGTTCCAAATTTATTTGCATCCTGTACATGTGATAAAGTTACATTATATAACTGATTATATTTTTGTTATTCTTCAAATTTATTAACTAGTAAATACTTAATCTTCTTCTTCAGTTCATTCTGCGTAATTTGATACCAAATAATGTAGTTTTATTCAGTTTTTTGACCTAAAATGGTATATTTTACTTCATTTTGTAATTGTAAGTTTTACATTCACTTCCTGTCCTTGTCTTCCAAATGAAGCCATGTTATAAGTTATATTAATGATTATATTAAATCTCAGATTGTAATAAAAGGTTTATCTTCCCTTCATTTCTTGCAATTAGATTAACTGGTTATGTTTTAAAATATTATACAGTAATATATGACTCCCCTCTCTAAATTTTGAGTTTTTACATTTCCATTTTTAACAATAATTCTGGCTATAATTTTACTGAATCTTCCTTACTTATATTTCCAATTATATGACTTTATTACTGATTTACCTTATATAAATTCCTTCAGTTTAATTGTTTTTCTGTACTTATTTAATCAAATTTGATGCTGTTTAGTTTTTAACATTTGGCCTAGATTTCTAACAGTTTTTTACATACAAAGTTTTTTAAATAATACATATTGATTTATACCCTCTCTGACTTTCATTGCTAATGTGACGTAAATTAACATTTTCTTATTGTAAACAAAATAACAATTAGTATATGGTTCATACTATTAATACATAACATATAAATCAAATTAACATTTGTCTTTCCAAATCAGACATTTTATACTTATTGATTAATACTAATACATAAGAAATATTATAAATAATGAATGTTAGATTCTGACATGTTTAAATTTAATTATTTCTAATACCTTATTCTATATAAACAAAACATAATTATTATAATCTTATTCTATTTCTTAAACTAGGTTCAAATATCAGTTTTTATCTGTTTCTTTTTGTTATTGGGGTAATGTGATATTTTGTCACTTCACTTTTATTATGGCCTGCTCTTGTTTTATTTTTGTCATTCTAATGAATGTTATATAAAAAGAGTGGCAGTTATCTAAAAAACACATGTATTATCGGTCATGATAATACTTTATTTACATTATTCATGAACACAAATTAAAGCACTTTAAAGTTGCAATATTTCACCATCTACTTAGTTTGTGAACTTCAATATTGAAACATAAGGTTTATTTTTTTATAACACTAAAACTTGCACTGATTCTCTTTTTATTCCTTGATTTTAATTCTAAATAGTTTAATAATATATATAATACTTTCACTATGAACTTACTGTTGTCACTTCCCAAACGTTTCGAGATGTTGTTTCTCTTCTTCAGTGGGTCTAATACTGATGTCGATTACAGAATAACCGTTACAGAAAAATGGTGTGTGTGGTGGGGGTTAATGGCGGGAAGGGATTGGCGTTAAGGTTCGAATTATGTGTGTGGATCAGTGTGTCAAATAGTGTATGTGATTTGTAATGTATTTGTTCATTTAATATGTTGTTTGGTTGTAGTGTGTGATATCTGTATATTTCAAATTGTTCAGCTGTGTTTAGTTTTCTACTTTTAGGTAAGTAGTGTAATATTTCCATGTTGTGTTCTATGTTTGTGTAACTGTGGTTTTCGTTATGTAAATGTGTGGCAAATGTGGAATGTATGTAGTTTGTGGTGAGGGCTTTTAAATGTTCAGAAAACCTGGAAGAAAAAGATCTTCCTGTCTGGCCGATGTAGAATTGTTGGCAATCATTACAATTTAATTTATAAACCCCTGTTTTGCTGTATGTGTCAATGTCTTTGTTAGTATTGTTTATGTGTTTTCTAATGGTGTTGTTGGTTCTGTAGGCTACTTTATAATTTTGTTTCCTAAATGTGTTTGCAATTTTATGTGTATTGGAATTGTAGTATGTAAGTGTTTTTGACTGCTATGTATTTAATTGTGTTTACTTCATCTTGGTAATCATGTGTGTTTAGGGGTATTGACGTGAGCCTATGGAGCATGTAGTTGAAAGCTGCATGTTTGTGTTGAGTTGGGTGGTTGGATGTGTTGTGTATGACCATGTCTGATGTGGTGGGTTTTCTGTATATTTTGTATGTGTGTGTGTTGTTTGTTTTGGTGATTGTAAGGTCTAAAAAGTTTATGCTGTTGTTTAATTCTATTTCAAGTGTGAATTTTAATTTATGGTGTATAGTGTTAATGTATTTGTGGATTTTCTATTTGTCATTGTTGCCGTTGTAAAGGAGTAAAATGTCGTCTACATACCTGTGCCAATATATTATTTTATCGATGTATTTGTTGTTGTTCAGTATGTGTTTCTGTTCTATGGTGTGTATGAATATTTCTGCTAGTATACCTGATATAGGGGAGCCCATAGGTAGTCCATCTGTTTGTGTGTAATACATGCTATTGTGTGTGAAATAATTTTGATCTGTGATAATTTTAGTTAGATGGATGATCTCATTTATGTGTGTTTCGGGTGTGTTATTTATTTTTAGTAATTGTTCTAATGTAATTATGGTTTCTTTTATGGGAACATTGGTGTATAGGTTTGTTATGTCGAATGAAGCAAATGTGGAATTGTGGGGAATGTGTACATGTTGAGTTTTATTCACTAGATCTAAATTATTTTTGACAGTGGTGTTGTTTGTTAAATTGATGCGACTTCTGATCAATTTATCTAAATGTCTAGCTATTTTGTGTGCAGGTGCTTGTGTGTTGTTTATAAGTGGTCTGATGGGAATATTGGGTTTGTGTAATTTCGGTAGTGCATTTAGTGTAGGGGCGTTTGGTTTAATTTGTTTTAGATATTTGATGTTGTCAGGTGATACTATGTGTTTTGTGTTATTTAGGGTTTTGTTTATTTGTTTGTGATATTTAGGGGTGGGGTCTTTATTTAATTTAGTGATGTTGTTTTCATTAAAAAATGTTTCAATTTTGTTATTTAAAGCCTGTTTTTCTATTATGACATTTATATTACCTTTGTCTGCTTTGAGTATGGTTAGGTTGTGTTCATGTAATTTATGTTTTATGTTTTTTAGTGTTTGGAATTCATTATTGTGTTGTTTATTTTCGTATTGTTGTGTGTGTTGTATTTTACGCTTTATATCATAACGTATGGTATCATGGTCTTGGTTTAGTGTGTGTTGTATGGCTGTTTCAGCGTCTAGGACTATGTCACGTGTATGTTTACTATTAACGTTATTAGTTGTATTGATACGTAAATTGTGTTTTAGACCTTTATCTAAGAGGTTTATTTCTGCGCTAGTGAAATTGGTTGTCGTTGTATTTACAGTACGTGTGTGAAATTTATGTGTCGGTGTAGGGACGGTTACGTTCCTGCGTGTTAGTAGGTTATTGATTTTTCTGTTATGTACTTCCTGTATTTTTATTTGGATTTTCTCTATGATATTTCGTGTATGTTGTATTATGTGTTCAAATTCAATGTGGTGTAATATTTGTGTGAGTTTTACGTGTAGGTTCACCCAAATATTTAATTGTTTCGTTATGTTTGATATTTCTATTGTATTTCATATACAGGTCCTGAAGATGACAATAAATATTGTCGAAACGTCGACGCAAAATAACTAAAGTTGTATTATTGACCGATCCTCACTAACCATCCACTAAAACATTCGTTATTATTATTAGTTTCTTTAGAGGTTTGGTTTTTATTTTATAAGAGCACTCCTTCTTCTTGTGGATGCTGTCTTGTCCTGGTTTTCTTAATTGATCCCTTCTGTTCTTCTTGTTTCTTATAAAATTATTTCCTTCATCTTCTTGTGGATGTCATCAGGTTTTGTGTTTCTTCCTCACCTACTCTTCTTGTTTCTTACAACATATTTTCTTTTCTTGTTGTTGGTTTAGTCATTTTCTGGGTTTCTTCCGTACCTACTCTTCTTGTTTCTTATAACATATTTTCTTTTCTTGTTGTGGGTTTAGTCATTTTCTGGGTTTCTTCCTTACCTACTCTTCTTGTTTCTTATAACATATTTTCTTTTCTTGTTGTGGGTTTAGTCATTTTCTGGGTTTCTTCCTTACCTACTCCTATCCTACCTGGGTATTACCTTTTTTTTTCATATTTAGTTTTTAAATTTATTTTGACGATTCATCACTCGTTGTAACCTTAGTTTTACATGAACTTTTATTTTAATCAATGATTGTATTCCACGGTGGTTCTTAATTAATTCTTTATATTGTGATGGTACAATTCTGGTACAATACTAAATTTGTAAAAACATGGTACAAAAGACCATAATTATTGTATTTATTTATTTTAACAATTATTTGGTAATAATTATTTAAATATTTCATAATCCCTGTAAAGTTTTGGTGAGTGGACTATATAATTATTTTATAAAACGCAGATGGGAATTGACAGGATTTCGATCGATTTCATTGTGAAACAGCAAACAGCAAAAAATCGTATGTAACATATAGTGATAACGAGACGAGCCCTGATGACGTCAGTGGAAGGAATGCACTTTTCTGTAAACAACTCGAGGCTGTAAACAATGAACAAAAGCCTGGTGACGTAGTTTTTGCCCCACCTACGCAATGTTAAACAAAGACTCTGTGTCATTTCCTCCTGGATTGTGAATGCAGCCGGCCGGCAAGAGGTTCACCAAGTGTGAATTTTAACTTTTACACCACCAAAAGTGGTTAACAACAAAAGTGTTTTAATAACAGTGACACCTTACCATTCGGTAAGGTGTAATCAGCGAAGATGTGACCGGTAGTGCAATCAGTGAACTCGCGGTGTGCGATGTTCTACCGGAAAAACAACCGCAGCTAAGTATTAGCTGTCCGATTTGGTGAGATCGTTCCAATATTTTTCAATATATTATTCAAGTAAATCAACATCATAAAAGAATGACCGATTCAAAATTATATCAATAATGAGCTCATTAAAATTGTACCAGAGAATGAATGAGAGAGAGAGAGAGAGAGAGAGAGAGAGAGAGAGAGTGACCAAAATCTATTAAGTGCTGGGTTGTGCAGGTATTGTTTAGTATATTATACTAGATTTCATTATATTTATTATATTTACAATGTTTATTTCTTATTAATGTTTACAAAATAAATGGGACTACGCCCCGAGGCATAGTAATGTGCGTGTTTGGCACATAGTTCAGTAGAATCATTTTCATATGTACGTAGAGTCTTTTTGATAATAAAAGGTAATGTCATTGGTAAAAAATACAAGCACGAGTGAATTATTTCAGGTATATTTCGCAATTACTGGTTCGTTAACACGAATACTGGACCGAAAGGTAAGCCTAATATCTATGTTGTTGCACAATCTGGCAACATGGCGCCCGATAATTATTCAACGTTTATTAGTAAATTAGTTAATTTTATGTGACACAAATTTAGTAGCTTCACAATATTATTTTGCTTTCTCGAATTTAACAATGTTATTATTTTATTTTTATGATCATTTTACCCAGTCATAAGCGAAATTTTATATGTGTACTACATTATTGACAACAAAGAAGTATTTCTACTAGTAATTTTGTACAAACCACTATGTTGTCTTTGGTATTGACGAGCGCTTTCGGCAGTCAAGCCATCCATCTTCAGGTCATTTACCAACTCGTCAATACCAAAGACAACATAGTGGTTTGTACAAAATTACTAGTAGAAATATTTGAGACTACTAACACTCCAATACAACAATAAACAAAGAAGTGGTTTCTATGGAAACTCACCGGTTCCCATTTTCAATCACGCACCAGCAGTCGTTTTCAAATGTGCGACATGTCCTTATAAATATTTTCAATGTTAAAAAAGCTTGAGACGTGTGAATGAAAATGTTTTAAAATATAATGCCAATTTACGTGAAGGCGACAAGATATGTTGTGGTTGTCGTAAAGCTGTTTTAAAGCTACCAGAAATTCCAACTGAGCAAGAAGAATTGCATTTGGACAGCTCAGAATTGCAGTATGATTTGAATGTTCCACAAGTACAAGTTCAAAACACAATATAATTATTTCATTACGACTCGGAACACAAAACTTTGCAAACCACCTCATTGAAGCAAACCACACATACAAAAACATCAACAAAACATGAACATCCTACACGTACACACAAAAGACCAAAAACTAGACACTCTAGAACAATTGGAAATATACAAACACGCGAAAACAAATAAAAACGACATCCTAAACGAACAGACACAATTCAAATCACACGCATTATTCAAACATATCACACCTCACGCACACAACATCGATCTTTCGAAAATCGATTTTGTCGCCAGTACATCACTCATATACTGTCATAGACACAAAATATAAACATTTGTTACCACCAAATCATGTACACAACTCCATGTATCTTCTGAAACATTTTAACAACCATGTTACTCCACAAACTAAACACATTTTACATTTATTTATTTATTATTTATTATCAAGTTCCAATCTCCTAAAATCATTTACATTCATTATCAAAATCTCTTTATATAATATTTTAAATCAATCAAAAATATTTAAATATCTCAAATTATTTAATTCAATGAATCCTTGAAAACAGAAGTTATTTTAATTACTTTACTCCAAAACAATTACAATTCATTTATTATCACCTTCATAATTATTCTCATTATTTATTTAGTCTACCAAAATATTATTATTATTATTAAAACAATTTCTACTACATACACACATTGTTTACATAAAATACATTCTACAACATAGACACAATTAATTTCACTACAAATTTATTTACAATTCTTCATCATTATTTTTCTGTTTACCACACCTCATTTCCTAATTTAGCCAGGTCATTACCATAAACTAAAATATTTAAAATGTCCATTCACTGATTTTTTAAATTAACCTCCATCATCGTTGTAGCAAATAAGATTTTTTTGTTACGTTATTAATTATATTTGAGGATGTTTAAAAGCCCCACTGTTGGGTTCGCCAATTTGTAACAAGTAAATGGAGTATGTAAGTAGTGTAATGCTGTTGCGGGTTTATAGTTATTTCAGCCCCACGTTATGAGCATCAATTTGTAACAACTTACCTATTACGTTTAATAATCTTCGGCACTCTAGTCTAATTATGCCTAAGTATTTGTAATATAAATATACAGTAGAACCTCATTATAACGGACTAATTGGGGCTAAAGGTTGTCTGTTGTAATGAAAGTCCGTTATATAACAAATAAATCTTGTTAGATCGTATTTACATCAATAAAACTCCTTAAATTAGTATAAAACATGTTTATTTTTACTTGACATCATTTTACGTAGCATACATGACAAATTAGATCATACTGTTCATATTTACATTATAGACCAGAATTGAAACTTTATATACATTCTATTGTTTTATTCTCTTGAACAAGAAGGGCCTGCTTCATTATTATTCATTAGGTTATTACTACTAACATTAACTGGTTTGAAAAAAGTATTGCATTTTTTTGTGTTTGTTTGTTATTTATTTCGTTGGTCAGCAACTGACGAAGATGCCGCAAGTGTTCATAGTAAGCAAACACATTTTCATTTTTTGATTGTTCAACATATCCAATGACAAAATTTAAATGATCTTTCATTTCACTCACTTTTATTGTTGCCTGGGTATTGCCTTCCTCTTGTAAGTCTTCCTCCTCATCCTCCGAAGAGTCTTCTTTCTCAGTGACACTGCCAACAATCTCCCTTTCCATTAACAAGTGGAATCCAGGGTCATCTTCATCTTCTTCAAGCCAAGTCTCCACATCTTCCAATAAAACTTGTTCCGCCCCTCTCTTTGCAAAGTTTCACGGAAATCTTCTGTCTCACAATTTTCTATTTCTATACATGCTTCTTCATTCTTTAACAGTTTTTTCCATGAGTTTACCAAAGTAGTTGGTTTAATTTCTTTTACAGCATCAGCAAAGTTGTGAATCATAGATCGAATGTTGTAGGCCTTCAAGTTTTGAAGAGTTTTGGCCCCTTCAATCTTCTTCAGCAGTGGATGGCTCATCAGCTTCTAAGATTTCATTGAGAAATTTTTTTCTATAAAGCCGCTTGGCAGTATAAATTACTCCTTGGTCCATGGGCTGAAACACGGATGTTGTGTTTGGAGGCAGGAACTTACACTTTATCTTCTTGTCTCGACTGCAGAGTTTGTCAACATCAGGGTGGGTTGGTGCATTATCCAAAAGAACCAAAGCTTTTATTTTTTCTTTTGGAATGTTCAAAATTTCCATTTGGTGGTTTATAATTGCTGGCACAGCTTTCTTATAAAACCAATCACTTGTTATTTCAGTTGTAAACCACGCATTTCGGGAACTATAATAGTGAACTGGTAAATTGTCCATCACATTTTTAAGTGCCCTTGGTTTTTTGCTTTTACCAACGATAGCAGATTTAAGCGTATGAGTGCCGTCTACATTTGCACACAACAAAACTGACACATGCTCCTTGCTGACTTTTCTACCAGGCATAGTTTTTTCGGCTTTTGAAGCTTGTGTATTGTCAGGTAGAGTTCTCCAAAACAAACCTGTCTCATAAAAGTTATAAACTTGGCTCAATTGATAACCTTCTTTTTTAATCAAATCGTCTAATTCTTTTATAAAAGGCTCAACAGCTTCAAATTTTGTGCTAAGAATTTCCCCACTAATCTTCTTGTTTGAAATGTGAGGTCGACGAAACCTAAATAGCCAACCAGAGCTCGCTTTAAACTGTTCAAGTCCCATCTGTTTGGAGAGTCTTTCGGCAGCCGCTTGGATTTCAATTCCTCTAACAGCCATTCCACATGAACGAAGCTGAGAGAACCACTTGTAGACTGCATCATCCAGTGTTGCCATAGAAGGCAGCCGCATATGCTTAGCTGCACTCTTCTTATTTTCTATATTGAACTTGAGAACAAAGTTATGAATGTCATTTTTTGATTTTTTAATGTCCGATACGGTTTGTTTTGCGATTTCATACTCACGACAAATGCTAGAAACAGACGCTCCTTTTTCTAATTTTTCTATAATGGAAAGTTTATCTTGAAGACTGAGCGCCTTACGCTTCCGTTTCTGTCCTACACTTGGCTTACTTAACGACATGATTTGAATAAATTAAAAAAAGTTATAGGCAGGACGTGTGACTGTGCGTGACAAACAACTGAACAATACTGACCAGTAGTGGTGGGAGTGAAAATATACCTGGCTAAGGCGTTAACCTTTCTTTGTTTTCAACTCCCTTTCCCTTACCATTCAAACAAACAGTTTCCTGTATTTGTTGTTATTATCTCAACAGTTAATTCTCAAAACAGTTAATTCAATGGTGGATTGGGGTTGGGTTTTAACTTTCAACGATTTATACCTGACAAGGGTGTTTGTCTCTGAAAACTGTCATTCGTCACTGGCGGAAGGACGTGAGTCATTCCAGTGCATTGACTTAGTTACTAGTGGGTGGGGGTACGACGTAAAAGACGTGTCCGTTGTAAAAGAAGTCCGTAGTAACGGGGTCCGTTATAACGAGGTTCTATGTGGTTGATATTATTCGGTTATTGATCATAGACCTGTGTTAAATAGTTATGTTTTACCAGAGAAAAACGCTATATTACAGTTATTATAGTGAATAATTCAGTATTTTACTCCAACCCTAGTCGGTATGTATTATCTAAATTGGAAAGAGCGGAGAGCGGAGAGCGTAAGTTAGTTCTCTATTCTCCCGTATTCACCAGCTGTCTGCAGACGAGCGCTGTTATTGGCGATTGACCCGTTATTATAGGTTAAGTCGTTCCACTTGATGCGTTTCTCACGTTCCTTTCTCTGTAAAATACACCCTATTTGAAATACAATAATTATTCTACAAATAACACAAAATCGTCAAATTCAAGAAGGGTTCTTTATTTTATATATATTTAAATTCCAACAGCTGCTTTCTCCGGCTACTAATACATCATATCGATCACACAATACAGAATCGATTTGTTATTGAACTCGTGTTTTAGATGTTACAATTTAATTATAATTTTCAGTTTGTCTTTTATCTCAGGGTACATGTAGTTCTTTTAACTATTAGTAAGGTCAGGCAATGCAAATTCAGGTTACTAGGTATTACAATTTAGTTTAACATCTTATTATATAAAGTATAAACATAAGCAGGTTTTTTACCAAACGTTTACAAGATACTCGTTAAGGCAGTGTTCCACTAAACGGTGACGGATAGCCGAGTGATGATGAATGGCTTGAATATATCAACCTCCAGCTTCTCAATAAAATTTGGTGTTAGTGTCCCAGGATGTAATGGAAAGTTCAGTTCTTGATCTTCGCTGATTTTTCATTTCTGGTGGTCACAGGTCCCGACGGAATTAGTGTAGTATTAAGTTCTTGCTCCGTTGTTAAAAGTGAGGTTCTGTATGTAAATTTAATTCTCTTTATTTTTCATTGTATGGTATTTATTCACTTCGACTTCTCCAGGTCTGGGTTATCTTCATTTATTTATTGTTTTCCATTATTACTCATTTGACGGTAGGTTTAGTTAATTTATTCTTTAGATTTTTGATTTGAATTTTATTGATAGGTATTTTTATATTCTCGGAGTGAGAGTCTCGGAAGTCGTCCAACCGTCTTTTTGATCAGTTACTATGTTTTAATTTGAATTAACAGTAATTTTATTTATTAGGTTTATTGGTTTTTTCTAGATTTATCACCACTGAAATGTCCTCGTTCATTTATAACAATTGAATGTTGAAATCAACAAGATATCTTGCATTTTGTTGTCCCTGACAACCATCTTCCTCTTATGTTATTGGATAATATTTGTTATCCTAGAGCCATAATTAGGAAATATTCTTACACTTATTTAATAAAATACTCCCTTCTTGGAATTACCTTAAATCACATAAAACTTTCACTTAATCTGCCTTATTAAACCGTATACATTTTACTACATTTTCTTCTTAATCGACTTATTTTAAAAGGTATTAATTTCCTTTTACAAAACACTAATTTTAGGCCTATTGGTTTTATTACATGTTATAATTTTTTTGTTTTTAATTTAATTTTTCTGACCTGACCTACTGTACAAAGAGTCACTGGCTTATGGCCAATTATTCTAATTTTAATTTCCTGATTTCAATTTATTATTATTATTATTATTTTATCATTGAACCCTTCATTGGTTTATAACATAACTATAATGACCACTTGACAATTTATTAACAATTATTGTCTTCCTGGCCAAGTTTACAAATATTATTTTATGATATCTTCATTAATTATTCAAAGTAAACACATTTAACATGATACAATACATAATAAATACACTTGTATTTAATTACTTAAATACAAGTTTAACATGAATGAAATTAGTATCCATTACTTAATACTTTCTTAAAGCAATGGCTTCACACCTGCTACATACACAACACAGAATAAATATCATGTAAACAAAATATCATGATAAAGCACAACAACGTACATCATTATAAAACATTAAATATCAATTAAACAGTCTACTATTTTCAAACTTGTCTCTAGTAAATTCATCTCATTAGACACTGTGTTTATAGTTTACATCTTCCACTGATCACTCCATATTTTATATTTAGATACATTTTTACTATTTCATTACCTAGTAACCTTACTAGGTACCATTAATATATTTATTAGGTGAGGTTTACCTTCCTGATCTTAATTATGACATACATTGGGTATTGTTTAATTTATATTGACAAAGCTTTTATGTAACGTCTGGGACCTTAACTTTGTTACGTTACATCGTATATTAGTCTTACTTTTATATAATAATTATCGTCCTTACTCACACTCGTTACACTATTATTATTATTGTAATGATTACTTTCGTTAATTATATTAACACAATAATTACTACATTTTTGCCTACCATTAATTCATAAAACCTGTCTACATTGGTAATTTTAGTCCAGTCTCCATCACTATTTTTGGTTAACACAAGGTAAGATATTTTATCATTATACTCCTCCACTATAGCAATTACATCCTTAGTTACGTGTTTATCGTCTACAACAGCATCCTCAAAATAATCATCAATCTTTATTTCACAAGGTAAGTATTTTATATAATCTATTTCCTCCAATTCTAACCTCTCTTTCAACTTTTTATAACTTCTACTTAACGTAAACAACTCTATCTCTTCATCTACAAACAACTCTCTCTCTAAATATCTCTCCACATCATAACACCTGTCACAACCCCCTTGAACCAACTCATTCCATGCAAAGGGCAACATAAAATCGTTAAAATACTTCCTGCACTACAACAACTTAAGGGACCCTTTGAAGACACCATGTCTCCCACATAACCTCTGGAGGAACCTTTGTCCTCATAAAACACATGTGGAGTCTTTACTCCACTTATACTACAGGGAAAATTTACCCTTTGCCCACCTAACCTTTCATCACATTCTCTCTCACTTTCATTAACACTTGCTATGCTCACAACCTTACTCTCTAACACCACATTTTTAATTACCTCATTTTTATCACTTGTTGACTCATTATTATAATTATCGTTATTACTCACCTTGTTAATTATTCCTTCACTACTTTTCGTCATACTACTACCACCACAAACACTTATCTGTTTTTCATCTAAACTACCACCACTACTGTTAATACATGTATCTCCGTTATTTTCATTTATTTTGCTCTTACCTGTATCTGTTCCCCACTCTCCCATTTTCTCAATATCTCGTTTTAATTCTTTAAAATTACTCTCACATTTATTTTTTACCTCATTGATATGTTTGTTAAGCTCAAAATTCTGTCGTTTCATTTCGTTTCTAATTTCATTAAAATTGCAATTTATTTCATTGAATTTACTATTCTGAATATCGAATTTCTCATTTACTTCCTCAAATTTGGTATCGTTTGCGTCAAAATGACTCTTTACTTCGTTAAATTTAATACTTTGTTGCTCTAAAATTAATTGCAACATATTCATTACCTTCTCATTACTATCTACTGCTTGTTTATTTTGGATAGGTGTCGATTGATGTTCAACGTCTTTCATTATTTTCGACTCTGTTAACTGACTTTCTGTATTACTGTCAGTGAAGCTGACTTCATCATTTTTTTTGTTATTTTCCCTACTTAAATTTAAATAAATTAGATTCCCATCAGAATTTAAATAAACATTTCCCATTACAACATACAAATACCTTCCATTATATAATTCACATATCAAAATTAATAAACTTCTTACATAGAGTAAAACACATTAAATCAACTACATCAGAACAAATTATTTACTTAACAATCGTTAAGCATTTTCATATTACTCCTTAAATCAACATCAAATCATTTAATTACATCATAAATTCCTCCTTCCACACACACTATTACCCCCCCTGGACTGTAGTGCCCAGTTGCCTCCACAAGGACTGAAGCGGAAGGGGTGAACACTTTTTTCTTTTCTTTCTCCCCCATCCTTGCTTTGGCATTATACAAAATTCGGCATTACTGATATCCCGGATACCAGTAATCCTACTAAGTTAATATTTACACTCCCTTAATCAGTCTATCACCCATACATAGGTATATAGCCATGTTCCAAAGTTATATCATCTTAGATTCCCCTGATCTTACCCCCAGTTGTATTTCTAAGTTCACCAATTTAGAATATTAAGCCAAATCCATGGTCAGGGTTCGGTGAAACCGTGACCGCCCGAAATTGGGGAATCGCATTTACCCTATATCTTATATGGTTTATATCTACACTTACATAATACAATATACTAAAACATAATACACTCTAAATATCACTATAATATTGACGACTCGGAACACTAAGTTTTTTATAAGTAAAAACGTAAAGTTTTACCTTACAGCCTAAACTGGCTTTCACCTATAGAAGGCTTCATCAGAGGCTGTCGTAAGTAGCGCTGTTCGTCTTGTTGTTGGCGACGAGATAGTGATGAAGCCTTCTATAGGTGAAAGCCGGTTTAGGCTGTAAGGTAAAACTTTACGTTTTTACTTATAAAAAACTTAGTGTTCCGAGTCGTCAATATTATAGTGATATTTAGTTAAGTAACGGACACGTCATGGACAACGAAATCCAAGAAAATAATACACTCATAATTAACATTGCGATTATTACATCAAAATAAACAATTCACCTTTAAACTTGCATATAAAATTATAAACATTACACTTTAATTTCAATTGAACTTTTTACTAATCAACCACCAATTATTTATCATTTACTATACCATTAAATTCTCCAAAATTTTTAATTTTTTATCAACATTCATCTTATACAATATTAATCCCTTTTATCAAAATTCATCAATTTTATCCATTTCATCAAGATAGTATTCAAAAACATTATTGCATACTATTAATTCATAAAACCTGTCGACATTTGGTATGGTCAATTCTCCCTTAGTATCATCTGTTATGATTAAATCTTTTATCATTTCTTTAGTATAGTAATCATCTACTATGAGTAACCCCATCTTATATACAGGTAAGTTATCAGCATTGTTATCACCTCTTGCTGCGCTAACTACATTGCCAGGTAAGAATTCAATACAGTAAAACTTGTTCAAAGCGGAATCGCAAGGGACCGAATTTATTTTCCAATTGGCCAAGTTTCCGCACTATACAAAATTACATAATGTGTAAGAAATTGTATTAAAAACATACAGCCTTACTGTACATACCTGTTTATGAGTGAAGATCGGCGAGGCTGGCTGTTGTATACGTTAGAATAACAATAATTGATTTTCAGCGTTAAATAGATTATGAAATGTAATAATCGATTAGTGGTATTCAGTTATTCTGTGATTGTACTCCTTCGCAATGTTATTCTCTTCTTCCTTGGAGTCCAGGTCTCAAATATTACCTGAAATTCTTCTATATGTATGTTTACCAAGGAATAAAACTCAAAATTAGAATATTAAATGAATTTATTAATCTTATAGCGATTAATCGATTTTGAATCGAACTGCTAATCCACAGCTCGAAAACTCATATCTCAGGGCAAATGGTTTTCTTTATATAAATTATTAACATGGAATTATAGGTTCTTTTAGCTGTTATTAAAAGTCAGAGAAAGGGTAATGCTGAAAAGGTACAATACTTACAATTAACAAGTTATTAATGACAAAATAGAAATAATGTGTATTATAAAAATGTTATTCACAATTAAATTATTCGAACCAACAGTTCTGCATAGACTGACGTTACCACAGATGACTGGAGCCGGTCTGCGATTAAACAAGATGGCCGCTTCCTTGCTATGAAGTACACCAAGATCTTCACGATGAAATTCCTCCAAATAAATGTTGATTCTTTATTTGTCCTTCATTAGAGTAGTAGTGATCAGTTTTCTTCATCTTAGAATGATGATTCCGTATTAATGATCCGTGGTTTGGTTCGGCAATAAGTGTGTAGAAGTGTCTTCGCTCAAGTATCTCGTACAGTTTTGTAATGGTATGTGATATTATGATTTAACACATTTATAAAATAATATTTATCTCCCACTTACCTTAAGCTAGCTCAGGTCCGTCACACGAACTGTGAATATAAACGTGATTTCAAGGTTGTGTCAGTAACGTACACTACTCTCATTTTATGCAATAGAACTCACATTTTATTTCATTTTCTTTTACTACTTTTGATTTTACTTGTTTTACAAAATTTTCTATTCAAACTTTTACTGTCCTTCAATTAATTTTCCTTTCAAATCTGCACCAAAACAAAATTTACTTATACATTATTACTTATACTAATTCTTAAATTAAAGAAAGCTACCCAGTTTGCTCACACGCATACACATACAAATTGCCCCTTTTTATATAAAATAAGAAAAGTATTGGATTTGATACAATTACGTGAGCAGCATCGTTTCTACCAACCGCATGGCGCGTCACCCAGAGTTCTCTAATTCGGTGTTCAAAACATTGTGGTTTCACTTGTATTCAAAATTTCACTGATTTTACTGCATATATTATTGATTTATACTGCTGTACATATCTCTGTTACACTTGATAGGTCGGCCGACCCTAGTTTAGCTCGAGCTAGGTTTTTAGATGACCGTGCGGTCTTGAAGGTGTAATAGGACTGCTCGGCAACCGTATACACAGCTGCACACTACAACTCTGTGAAACAGATGGAAATACACAGCCATCAAGTCCTGGACTGTTCGTCACCGTAGATGTAGCGTGGTTTTGCAATGGGCCCACAAGGTTGACGATATTCAACGGTGACGATACGGGAGGCACTGGTAGGTGTGGCCTCTGATTAAGTTCCGTCGTCCTAAAAGCACATGTTGGAATAATTGTTCTGCATCGCCATTTTTGTGGCGTCGTTTTTACGGTTTGAGGCGTAGTTGTTGTGCCCCACCGCGTGTGTACGCGTAACTGTTCATGACAAAACACTTGATTTAACAATCTGACATTCTTCAAGGACACTCTGCTCAAAACGTTTGTATGACTGTTCATTGTCCGAATACGACCTTAATTTGCAGGGGACATGCAACGAAAAATTTAAATACATTTAATAAAATTAAAAAAAACCCCTTTTGTCCCATTACAGGTAGAATATTCACTTCAGCAAAATGCTGAATTAGTGCCTGGATTGTTCCGATATGTTGATTACAATTTCCAATCTTCCTATATGTAATGGTTGGATTCTTTTATTTGACCTCAGTGTTGATAAATTCTCTTCATCAATTTTTTTTTCTTTTTATATGTTTAGTGCTTGTCAAAATTATATTTTCTATCTCTTTTAATTGGTGTGAGCTCATTCTGATGTGTTCACCTTATAACACTATCTTAATGGAATAATATCTCATGGATATGATTTAATAACATAATGATTTAATCTGTGTAACATAAATTCAATTATTGGAAAATTCCATTCGATACATAAGGTTGTCACAGGGTCGATATTTATCTCAGGATTTATAATTAAATAATTTTAATATATTTCGTGGGAATTCTTGTGGCTGCTACGAAAAGTTCCTTTGCATGTTGATTAATAATAGAGAGTACCTTTACAAACAATATATTACTTATAATCTAAAAATTTACACAAATTATATATTAAGTTACATACAAGTTTTGACGATATTCAATTTGTCCGTCTCAGAAAATAATGTAGTTTATCAATGTGTACAATAAATGTTTCCTTGTAATCACTGTTAGCTTATATATTGAATTTGGTTGCACTTTAAAATGTTGACTAGTGATTAGTGTTAGTGTAAATTGTTATATTGTCTAGTGGTTGTTCCTTGTTGAAAAAAATATTGTCAAATTATACTTTACACATCTAGACGATATTGCTGAAGGGTTCCTGGTCGTTTCTGAATATTTTTCTTGATTGTGTGTATTATTTGTTCATGAAAATGGTAGTGGAAGGATTATTATCTTCGATGATGGTCCTTCAGATCTTCTTTCACACACGGGTCATCTATTTTTATATACTTTTAATTACCTCTAGACACGCACTATTCAACTGCTTTCCATCACAATTAACAATTAAGTGTTATTTCTTCTTTCTTTTAGTTACCTACTCATACAAATTTCTTAAATTTTGATTGGTCATTTATGTACAGTTTAAATGTTATAGGATCAACACCCATTACCTACATTATATTTTATAAATTACCTTTAATAGATAATTTTATTATTATACTCTAATTATATATGCAATGTTTATACAATTATTAATTAGATAATTATAAACAATTTGATACTAAACATGCCTCAGTTTATAACTGTAAAACCTTATTAATTTGAATTTCTATGATATGTGGTGGAACAATTTGTTATGAATGATTGTAATTTCTACTTTGACTACCTGAGATAAATATATTTACATAAATTAACTGGTGACATAAAATCTTATAACATATAACAAAACTTTTAATAATAATAATTGTTTTTGACAGTTTTAGTTTATTTATACTGCTAAACTATTGTCTGTATGATAAACTAAAATTCTGTCTAATAATAACAAAACACTTCCATCAAAAATAATTACACTGTTTAACGGTAGTCTGTGTCGCTATTTCTTATGATCACACTCATTACTTTAAAGGTTTGTGTCCCTTTTCCTTTCCTTGATTATAGGCCTATATGATTATAATTAATACAATTTTATTATATGGATTAGGTACTCTTTATTGGGTTTGGATTATTATTCAGGGTAAGTTGATTAGGCCTACTAGGTTTATTTATTTCACTTTTTTCTGTTTACTGCCCTATTCTACTGGGTTATTTCTGGGTTTCTGGATAATATTATATAAGTCAAACCAAATAGTTTTCCTTTAATTTGCTTTCAATTATTATTTCTTGGTTCCTCTCTGGATCGGATTCCACTATTATTTACTATTCTTTTGTAACATTTGTTTCGTTACAACCTCAACGTTTAACAATCAACTCTCGTTTTTTCTTCATCATACAAAAGGTCCTGGCTGATTTATTAGTAAATTTCCATTGTTTTAAATCAGCTGACACTTAAGCCTCAAATTTGATGTTGTACAAAAGAATTGAATTTTACATTATTTTATAAATTTCATTTTGCTTATTATTTATTCTTATTAAATGCTAATTACATAATCAAATTCCTTATTTAATTCTGAATCATTTAATAACACACATGATATCTTTTATAGTATTTTTTAAATCAAAAAGTCATATTTACAGTATATTTGGTTGTATGCCTTACCCACTATATTTCTTTCCACATCAAATGGTTGACAATTTATGTTAGATTGTAATTATCATTGAACAAGATCATTGATTGAATTATTATGGTTTGGGTTCTTTAATTCTCAGTAATTTGATGATTTGGTTAGTTAATTTGAATACTATTTTCAATTTAGGCTTTTCTTTAGACTCCAGTCTAAAGAATACTAATAATACCAGTCAATTTTTACTAATAATATCTTATACATTCCTTTTAATTATCTTCAATAAGTGTTGTTACAGTTATTATACATGGTTAGTGATTTACATTCAACAATTTTCCTTCATTTAAATTAATTTCATTAACTTATTTACTAATTATAATGTCGGTGATAGGTACCATTTGCCTATTTTTTTATGTTAGTTCAATTACAAAGTATACTACTATTTCAGCTTGCTAATACCCTTTCTGACATACAATTCTAATAAAATCTTAACTAAATTGCCCTTACTTAATTACAACAGTGTTTATTATTAATTGACATCATTAAAATATAATAAAGATATTATATTAAAAAAATAAACTTAATCTCAAACATTTAATGCTTTGAGTTCAGTGAACCGCTAACATAAACAAAACACATCTGTTTTTAATTAAACAGTTTATTAAAATCAAGTATTATGCAGTCCTTTGCTGTTTTTCATTTAATTTAGGGATTTACCCTCACTATTCACTATATTCCCAAATTTGATTTCTAGCCATTTTATCTAGTCATTGGGGAATAAAGAATATCACTTAACTGGGATTATTGTTTGTCATTTTTTCAGAATCATATTAAATTGTCTTGGTACACTTTCCATCATATATCTAATCTTTTTACTTATATTTAATTTACATATTATTTTTTTTTCTACTGTATTGTACCTTTCTTTGTTATACTTTGTTGGGGGTTTCGTTTTTATTTTCTTACTAATTATATTTTTATTCGGTGGTTTTGGTTTATATATGGTTTTTTCTTAACTGCTCCTATTCTACCTGGGTATATATACTATATAAGTTGGATTATCAGTTAAGTTGGTTTTTAATGAACTTAACTTCTTTTAATTTCGGATTTCATTTTACTTTTATTCTTGATTAAATATTATAATACTTTTTCATTTTTGCCAGTTTGGTTTTTTAATAATCTATGTTATATTCTATTTTTGCTTCTCTTTTGGTCTTATAATAAGATGGATTTTCTGTCATGCTACTATATATATATTGTAACGTAACAAAGTTGAGGTTCCCGACGTTACATAAAAACTTTGTCAACATAGCGAAAAACAATGTCCAAGGCATGCCATAATTAAGGTCAAGAGGGCCAATCTCACCCAAACAAAAAAATACATTGACGATACCTAAGTAAGGTTACTAAGTAATAAATTAGTAAAATGTAGCCAATTATAAAATATGGAGTGATTAGAGTAAGATGTAAACTATAAACACTGTGTCTAGTGAGATGAGTTTACTGTGGATGAGTTCAAATATAATAAACTGTTTAATTAATATTTAATGTTTTATAAAGATGTACCTGTTGTTGTGCTTTATCATGATATTGAGTTTACATGATATTTATTTTGTATTTTGTGTGTAGTAAGTGTGGAGCCGTTGCTTTAAGGAAGTACTAAGTAATGGGTACTCATTTCATTCATGTTAAACTTGTATGTAAATAATTAAATACAAGTACATTTATTATGTATGATATTATGTTAAATGTATTTACTTTAAATAATTAATGAAGATGTTTAAAATAATATTTGTAAACTTGGCCAGGAAGACAATAAGTGTTAATAAGTTGGCAAGTGGTCATTATAATTATGTTAAAAACCAATGAAGGGTTCAATGATGAACTAAATAATAATAATGAATTAAAATCAGGAAATTAAAATTGATATAATTGGCCATAAGCCAGTGACTCTTTGTACAGTAGGTCAGGTAAGAAAAATTAAATTAAAAACAAAAATTATAAAACAGGTAATAAAACCAATAGGCCAGTATTTTGTAAAAGGAAATTAATACCTTTTAAAATAAGTCAATTAAGAAAAAAATGTAGTAAAATGTATACGGTTTAATAAGGCAGATTACGTGAAAGTTTTATGTGATTTAGTGTAATTCCAAGCAGGGAGTATTTTATAAAATAAGAGTAGTAATATTTCCTAATTCTGGCTCTAGGATATCAAATATTATCCAATGACAGAAAAAGTAATGGTTGTTAGGGTAACAGAAATGCAAGAAATTTTGTTGATTTCAACATTCAATTGTTATATGCTAATGGGTAAAGTTCAGCAGACAAATTTAAAAAAGAGAACCAAATAAAATAAATCAAATTTAAACAAATTAAATGTCTTAAAGAAATCCATTTAAAAAGAACTGAGTAATAACTCCTGAAACTATATCTCAGTAAATATAATTCTACACATCCTTAAAGTTCACGGAATTAATAAATACTCATTCAACCTATTTCCAGTAAAAGAATGATGATGAAAATGATTTACCATTAAACAAAGATGATCCATAGCAGAAGAAGTCAAAATTAATTAAAATATAAATTAAAAATACATGAAGAACTTTTGTATTGAAGTACCAAACCTTACTTTCAATAAACAAACAAAGTCGTAATAATACACCAATTCCATTGGGACCGGCAACTACTAGGATCGTGAAGAAGAACGAAGACCAGAACTGAACTTCTATTACACTCCGGGACATCACATCTAAACCTTTATTGAGAAGCTGGACGCTGTTTTTGGTCAAGAGTAGCATAACCATTCCGTCATCACTCCGTTGTAAACAGACACGGCCACCTTAAGTATCGTACCCAGTTTGGTAACAAACCTGCTTATATTTAATTTTACATATTAAGAGTTAATAACAATTGTAATACTTAGTAACCTTAATTTTGCATTACCTGGCCTTACTAATCGTTAAAAGAATTACCTGAACCCTGAGATAAGAGATAAAAAAAAGAATAAAATATCATTATAATCAAATTGTAACATAAACCACGAGTTCAATAACGAATCGATCCTGTATTGTGCGATCGACAATGATGTATTAATCACTGGAGAAGGAAACTGTTGGAATTGGAAACTTAGATAAAATAAAGAACCCTTATTGTATTTAACGAGTTTGTGTTATTGTAGAATAATTATTGTATTTCAATAGGGTGTAATTTACAGAGAAAGAATGCGATAAAAACCGCAAGTGGAACGACTTAACCTAGAATAACGGATTAATCGCCCACCACAGCGCTCATTTGCCTACAGCTGGTGAATACGGGAGAATGGAGAACTAACGTACTCTCTCCACACTACGCTCTTTTCAAATTAGATAATACATACCGAATAGGGTTGGAGAAAATTACTGAATTATTCACTGTAATAACTGTAATATAGCGCTTTTTCTCTGGTAAAACACTTAATAACCACTTAACACAGGTCTATGTTCGACAAACGAATAATATCAAATATATAATAAATAATTGTTTTTATAAATTAACATTGATTTGCAGGAGATCTCATCTGCAATAACATATTACAAATATAACGTAATCTTTTAGATTACAAATAGGTGAATCCAACAGTGGGGCCTTTCAAACTTTTAAAATGAATATTGAATAGCTTTAACTAATATACTGGTGGTTACAATATATATATATATATATATATATACATATATATTTATTTATTTATGTTCATTCACCAATAAATGAATTCATTCTTCATTCACCAATCAATGAATTCATTCTTCATTTACCAATGTACAGATTATAAGTTAAATGTAGTCACAGTCATAAGCGAAGTTTTATATGTGTACTACATTATTGACAACAAAGAAGTATTTCTAATAGTAATTTTGTACAAACCACTATGTTGTCTTTGGTATTGACGAGTGCTTTCGGCAGTCAAGCCATCCACCTTCAGGTCATTTACCAACTCGTCAATACCAAAGACAACATAGTGGTTTGTACAAAATTACTAGTAGAAATATTTGAGACTACTAACACTCCAATACAACAATAAACAAGGAAGTAGTTTCTATGGAAACTCACCGGTTCCCATTTTCAATCACGCACCAGCAGTCGTTTTCAAATATGCGACACGTCCTTATAAATATTTTCAATGTTAAAAAAGCTTGAGACGTGTGAATGAAAATATTTTAAAATATAATGCCAATTTACGTGAAGACAACAAGATATGTTGTGGTTGTCGTAAAGCTGTTTTAAAGCTACCAGAAATTCCAACTGGGCAAGAGAAATTGCATTCGGACGTTAACGTTAATTAAACTCTTGGATTTCGTTGTCCATGACGTGTCCGTTACTTAACTAAATATCACTATAATATTGACGACTCGGAACACTAAGTTTTTTATAAGTAAAAACGTAAAGTTTTACCTTACAGCCTAAACCGGCTTTCACCTATAGAAGGCTTCATCAGAGGCTGTCGTTAGTAGCGCTGCTCGTCTTGTTGTTGGCGACGAGATAGTGTTTCGAAAGATTGAAGCTGTGTGTGTGTGGTGAGATGTGTTCGAATAATGCGTGCGATTTGAATTGTGTCTGTTCATTTAGGATGTCGTTTTTATTTGTTTTTGTGTGTTTGTATATTTCTAATTGTTCTAGAGTGTCTAGTTTTCGGCCTTTTGTGTGTACGTGTAGTATGTTCATGTTATTGTCGATGTTTTTATATGTGTGGTTTGCTTCAATGAGGTGGTTTGCGAAGGTAGATTCTGTAGTGGTGTGGAGTGCTTTTGTGTGTTCAATGTATCTCTGTTTGAAGCTACGTCCTGTCTGGCCTATGTAGAATTTACTGCAATTTGAACAATTTAGTTTATATACACCGGGTAGATCGAATTTGTTTTGTGCTTTGGGCATGCGTTTTGATAGTGTGTGTTCTGTTTTGTTAGTAGTTTTGTAAGCGATTCTGTATCCTGCTTTTTTGAATTTGTGGGCAATTTTTTCTGTTTGTTTGTTGATGTATGTTAGTGTTATGAATTTGTTGTTTTCTGTCTTTGTCTGTTGTTTGTTTTGTGTTTTGTGTAGGAGTTTACTGACTATTGTTCTGTCATAACCGTTAGATTCTGCTAGATATTTTATCGTGTTTAGTTCGTCTTTGTAGTCTATTTCATCTAAGGGGATGTTGTTAAGTCTATGTATCATGGTTCTAAAAGCAGCTAGTTTGTGTTGTATTGGGTGATTGGATGTGTTGTGTATTAGTGTGTCAGTTGTAGTTGTTTTTCTGTATATACTGAATTTGTGCCTGTGTTCTAGTTTTGTGATGGAGAGGTCTAAGAAGTTTATGGTATTGTTGTGTTCGTACATAAACAAAATACCTAAAAACATAACCTTCACTGCCGAATTCCAGTGTTCTCGTTCAGATGCGTCCATAGTCGCCAAGCCAGGGGGGTCGTGTACCCATGAGGAGTAAGAACAAGAGGGGGTTGTTGGCACCAGTTCCTCACCGGTCCTCTTCGGGATTTATCAATGAGATTTCTTCTGTTTTGGACAGCAGAATTCTCATTGGGGGGGGGGTATTGTAACGTGTCTAAATTGGGTAATTTCATTTATTGCGGGTATGGGGCATTTGTATTTTATTTATTTCATTTTGTGGGGTTTTATAAAAATATTGTTAAAGTTTTATTTTCCGACGAATGTTATTTCCATTGTAACAAACCACGTGGCAAGAAAACAGTGTTGAGAACAAAGCAGTAAGACGCAGTTTCCGTTGTGTAACTAGGCAAGGAATTTGCACCACCCTAAAATTTCGCAGAACTTTGCATAAGTGTGACCACGCACTCACGAGCAGTACAAGTCCGCGCTCGGGGACGCCGTCATCCGAAAACCAATATGTCTGGAGAACAAATTTATTCACCGTCTCCTTGGCCGAACGGCAGGAAATAAAGTTTAAGTCCGGCCTCTTCGGTGACGTCAACCAGTGCTTAACAAAGATCGTCCACGGTTACCACACAAAAAACACTATGTTTCATGCATAGAGCTCATAAGCCACAACAAATTCATCTTGAACGACGACGAAAATCAGGTGGCAGTGAACGGCAGCTTCCTACCGCCCAAACACAGTCTACCTTAGGCAGAGACGCCAAGCAGTCCACTAGAAGCCGACTCCAGAAACAGACGCTTACAGTTTCGTTTCGGGCCCGGTCGGTGGTGTTATAAAAGGTAATTAATTCAATAAGACCGACCGGGACCCCAGAATTTAATAACATATCGCAGTCATAAGTTGGTACAGTGATGTGGGGAAATCATAAAGTGATAAAGTAAGGACATTGAAGTTGCGGGACTAAGCACGTGTTCGGCCGGCAACGCGTTCGTGGACGGGTATCTCGTGGAACAATAACGGAATGTATTAAATTTAATAAATAAAGGGTAATGTATAAAAAGTATGGAAGCGTGCGTGAGCAGATTGGGCTGCCTTAGATGTAAGTATAGTTAAATGTAATTCAAATTTGATTTTGTAGCACTCTAATTCTGGTAGTTATAATAATTAATTATAACTAATTCTCTTGTACTAATAATAATGAAAATTGACTTAATTCATTAAAGCAATTTAGTTTACTTTGAACATGCGTTAGCCTAAGTTATTTCGTCATTACCACGTTCTCATTTCTGTGTTGCGAAATTCGTCTAAACGTTCCGGAATCTTTCTGAATTATTAATTGGGTGTGGTCGGATAGCAAAATTGTCCTTTTTATTTAAGGTGGAGTGTAAAGGTTTTCGATATTTTACCTATAAAAAATAATCGTGGCGACCTTGGTCTTCTGATAAAATTCAAGTAACAGGTAAGTAGTTGTGATTGCGTACAGGTAAGTTCTGGCAGTGTATTTTATGTATAATATATTTCGGCATATTTTTTAACATCACACTGGCGACGCGCTGCCAGGATTTTCGTTTAATTGTAATTTTATACGAGATAGACCTATTTTAATGCGCAGAAAATAGGATGTGGTAATGACGAATTTGTAAACAATATTTAGAATAAGTATTTACATGTGAGTAGGTTATGTTTGTGGTGTGATTCACAGTAGTTAGTAGGCGTTTTGAGTATTGAAAAATAGTAGTTTCATATATAAAAGTGTTATACAAACGAACTTTAAAAATGTCTATAATACAAAGTAATGATAGTGATTTTGCGTGGGATGAGTGGGAGAATGAATTTCGAGGTGTTGTGGGGGAGATGACAGACGAGGAATGGGGTAATTTAGACGATAGGTTTACACGAATGGAAGAACAAGAGGAAGGAATATTCGCAGAAATTAATAAACATAGTGAGACGACCAACAATGAAGGTAAGATGGCTGAAGTAATAGGGGTAGAAAATAAGGCAGAGAATAGGCCTGGTGATAATGATGAGAGTGTGGGGGTGGTAAACAAGGAGAGAGAGAGATAGACCAAGTTAACAAAAATAAAGTCGATCCGGTAGCAGATAAGAAGGTAGGCCTAAATAACGATGAGATTGAAGTGAGCGAGTCAGTTGTTATAGGTGGAGTTCGATGTAATAGCCAATTTGAAAAAGACTTTATGAGTCTGCTAGTTCAAGAGTTTGCTAAGTTGCACACGAAGTTTGATAAACAAGAGGAAAAGTGGAAACGAGAGGCAGAGAAATTAAAAGAGAGTACAGAAGTTGAGTTAACACAGGTAAGTGGTAATAATGTCTTTGATAATAGTGAAGAAATAATTAACCAGGTGAGTGATAATTCAAATAATGAATGCGTAAATAACAGTGATAAAATAGTGGGAGAAGTAGGGTTAACTAGCGAAAATAATGATGATGATTACAATTCAGAGGTAAGTGGTGAGGTTGATATAATTAATTCCAGTGATGTAATAATGTTAAATAATAATAATGAAGTATTGGATAGCGGTGAGATAGAGATAGTGAGTGAGAGAGAGAAAGTAATAGATTGTAAAGGCGTAGTAATTAATGTTGATGAGTTAGATAATGAGTGGAAAGAGAGTTATATTGTGGGTATGAAACAGGGGGCAAATTTTTATGGGGTTAAATGTGAAGCAGAGACTTCACAAGTGTTGATGGAGGACAAGAGTTCCTCAATAATTTTTGAAGAAGACGAGAGTTCTTCAGAAGGTAAAATAAGTTTTTTGTGTTTATCTGGTAGGGCCAGATGGTATTTAAATAATTTTGTGGTGTTGCCCTCTGCATGGAATGGGAGAGTTCAGTATGGTTATGAGAGGTGTTGTAATGAAAGAGAGAGAGACATAAAAATTTTTGAGATTAATAGAGGTTATGAGGTGTTGGTGCAGGTGTTAGATATTGAGAGAGATGATGAAACAGAGAGAGAGGAATATTTGAATAAAACTGGTATAAATAATGATAAAATAATTGGTTGGGTGTTTAGAAAAATTACTGACGGAGACTGGACAAAATTAATTGATCGTGACAGGTTGTATGAAATAATGAATGGTATGATGAACTTAGAAATAATGGTTTATGAAAACAATAATAATAAACTAAAGGTGAACAAAAATCATTTAGTCTATAAATATGTGAGATATCTTTTTGACGATGGAGGCTAAACTATAAAACAATAAAGGACAGTTAAATATTTTGTTTTATGAGGTTTTGAACTAGCTGATTTGGACATTGAAATATGATAACTGAATAAATAAGGAATCAGATTTGTAAATAAAAATGTAGTAAATTTATTTGTGTGCCTTGTAGAATGTTAAGTAAACAATGTATGTATGTAGGTAAGTAACAGTAACAATAATATTAAAATATTTGCAAGCTAAATAAATACCTATAATTAATTTTAAAAAACAGTAATTGACTAATTGTAATTGTTTTGATAGCTAGGTAATTTGTATTTTCAGTAATTAATTTAATTAAACCAGTTTGATATGTTTTAAATATTTTGATGGATTATGTAAATGCTAATTAATTAAATTTTTTAATGAATTCAAATTATTTTTACGAGATGAATTGGGTAATTAAATGATAAATTGTTTGATTTAAACTCATATTTTTGTGAAATGTTTCAGAGGTGAGGTGAAAGTAATGTGGTATGGCGAATATGTTTTGTGTTGTAGCGTTACAGATATAAGCATAATATTGAATGGCAATTGATCATTAGAATAATGAAGTTATAATATTTAAATTTGGAAGAAAGCATTAAGTTTAATATAAATAGATTAATTCATAGCAACTGTGGAAAGAAATCATTATTATAAAGAAAATACAAGTTAAAATAAAAAGAGTTACTAGTGATGAGTCATCCAAAACCAGTATCATAACCAAAGGTTTTCAAGGTATAACCCAGGAAGGTAAAATAGTAAATAACAAAGCAGTACACAATATGACCAAACCCACAACAAGGGAGAATAAATAGAATAGAAACCCTAAAATAAGCCAAGATCAACCAATACAGGTTGTGTATTTCTGAATTAAAGAAGAAGATGGAGAAGATCCCAAGAAACCTGATGGCATCAAGAACAGATGGAGAAGATACCAGTCCCAGAAGGCAGGAGAAAAGAAGACTGAAGAAAGAAGAAGAGGGCAGCATCCTGAAGAAGACGTCATGCTCTTATAAAAGACACCCAAATCCCTATATCCCCAAAATATATATCTAAAAACAAAAGTATAACGAAATAAAAACCACATGTATATAAATTTAAGAGAGAGAAGTGAACAAAGTAAAAGTTTCCTGTGAACTAAGATGAAACAATAATATAGTACCCATGGAACAAATCTCCATTGAAAAAACGCTAACCAATTTATTATGTTAATAAGACTATACGACCATTTAGCATTAACATAATATATAAGTGCAAAGTGAACCAGTGATAGTTTTGGGTATTATAAAAAATGAACCTTGTGTTTCATTCTTGGCAATCACAAACATTGGATGCAATGAAATATGCATTTTTCAATGACTTAAAATATGTACGGTGACAATATGTTGTTCATAAGACATGAATCTGTTTAAAATAACATTTTTGTTTTACATGAAAAAAGAAAAACAGATTTCATAGTGCTTTGTGAACGGTTCATACTATTTATTTGTTAATGACAGGGTACAATTCCCCAAAGACAAGGTATAAAAGACTGTATAAAAACTGTAGAATCCTACTTATAATAATAGTTAGAAATAAGAATATAAATATAAGGTTTTAATGTATATAGTACAAGAATGTTTAAAAATGTTTTAGATATAAGGCCATTTGTTTGGGTCTGAAACAACTAACATCAGAACTATAAAAATAATTACCACTTGTAAATAGTAGAGAGTAATTAAGATGTTAGTTAGTACAAAACCTTTGTTGTAAACCATATTTACATGTTGGAAATGGGAATTGGCGCCAATTTGTAATAATATAAATAAAAATAAATATTGATGTGTGTTGATAATATACTTATTATGGAGTATGCGACTCCGATGTAATCAAGCCCCTCTGTTTGGACTAGCCAATTTGTAATAAAATAAATAAGATTGATGTGTGAATCTGTAAGTTGTAAGGTGTTTAATTGGTGTGTAATTGGTGTGGCTCTCGACGTCTTACTGGCCTGAAACACTTCCTTAAGTTTCCCAGCTGGTCGAGTCCCAATGGTAGCAAGACCGGTCGAGTAGCGTAAAGTTGATGAAGAAATATATATGCTTGGCTTCGCCGAACGTTTCAAAACAAAATTTATTGTTTTGAAGGAAATTTAAAAAAAAATTGTTTATAAAAAAAATATTATTTTAATTTTATTAATTAATTAATTAGGATCAATTAATTAATATAGGGCTGTGAAGTTTTAAACAGTGTAATGCTCCTCTGAAAATTTTTATTAAAGTTTTAGTATAATTTAAATAATCTATCACCACTCATAAGACTGTCTGTAAACCAATCGATATTTGTTTACCTTTCTATTTTTTAGGTTATCTTCACTTACGGGTGGTAAAGTCCTTGTAGATTATCAATTAGAATTATATTATTGGTAATTAGTATTATTGAAGAAATAAAGAACTATTAAGTATTGAAAAGTATTAATATTTTATTAAGTAATAGCAATATTGACTCTTATCGATTAGTATCGATTCTCAGGATATCGAAAAAAGTTACAAGTATATGATATAAAAATTATATAGGGTTCTTTAAACAGCCAGTTATTACCAAAGTCAGAGAAATCGGGCTAATATTTAAAAAGTATAACGTTACAATCAAATTAATAGTTATTAATAAACACAGACATTGAATAATAATTTGTAAATATAATAATTGTTTTCACCAAACAGCTGTGATGAACCACGAAGAGGCACTGGAATTGTCAAAGAAAGATGGCTGCCGTCAAGTCGATGAAAATGTTGCTCGTTGCTGCTGCATTCCAAATAATGTATTTTGACGCAATATTTCTGTTCTCGTGTCCGCAAATCTCTTGTTATATGTTGTGTAGTGACTGGTGTAGTGATTCTGGGTTGTATTTAGTGTATCTGTATAATTATTAGTTCAAACACTTTCTCCGATTCCGTCACTAATTTGGTTTAATGTATTATACAGTTTTCTAGTGTTTTATGGTGTTTTTCGGAGTAGATTTATATTGTTCTGTGTTATGGAGTGTTACTTGATCGTTTCTGTTATAATATGATAGTTTCAGAAGTATTTTACAAGTCACTCGCGATTTCACAATAACTCACTATACACTCGCTTTGTATGACGATTATAGGTTAGGTCATTCACGTTTTCAAAGGTATGTCATGTTAACCGTTCAACTACCAATAATTAACTAACTGTTTCCTTCAGTTTCAATTAAACTCTTAGCCCATATAATATTATCCTTAACATTGTTCAAATATATTTTCACATCCTGTGTACATTTTACTATTTCACTATATGAATGCCTAAACTTTGGTTATTTGTCAATTTTATTCACTAGATTTGATTTAAATTAATCTTTCAGTTCATTCTGGTTATTTTCAGATTAAATAATGCCATTTTATAGTGTTTTCTGTCCAAAAAATAGTAATTTCACTTTCAGTTTGGTATACTGTGAAGAGTCCAAAACATCAGAATTTACTTCCTGTCATTATATAAATTCAGCCATTTTATCAGTTATATTTAATATTAATAATTCTATATTGTATTAAAAGGTTCCTATTCCCTTATTTTCTGGTAATTAATTGAATTAGTTGTATTCTGAAACATTATTCTGAAATATATGACTCCCATGTCTAAATTTCTGAGTTTAGTCATTTTATTTTTTTTTCCATAATTCTGAATATAATTTATTAAAATCTCTCTAAATGGTATGTGCAATTATATGGCATGATCTCCAGTTTATTTTGTCTAAACCCCTTTTGTTTATTTGCATTTAATTGAGCAATTTCTCTGTTTTGATGAAGTTTGGTTTCCATTCTTTTGGCCTATGATTTTTTAACAATTTTTCTTACAAAATAATTTACAAACAATATATGATGTGTGATACCCTCTCTGACTTTTTACAAATAGTATTATAAATTAAACATGTTTTCAAATTACACAAAAACAATTAGTATTGGTTACAATACAAACAATAGTTAACACAAAATAAAGAACATTTTTTTTAAATAAATGGTTGTCTTCAAATCAGACATTTTGCAACAAAATTCCCATTTCCAACATGGAAATATGGTTTACAACAAAGGTTTTGTACTAACTAACATCTTAATTACTCTCTACTATTTACAAGTGGTAATTATTTTTATAGTTCTGATGTTAGTTGTTTCAGACCCAAACAAATGGCCTTATATCTAAAACATTTTTAAACATTCTTGTACTATATACATTAAAACCTTATATCTATATTCTTATTTCTAACTATTATTATAAGTAGGATTCTACAGTTTTTATACAGTCTTTTATACCTTGTCTTTGGGGAATTGTACCCTGTCATTAACAAATAAATAGTATGAACCGTTCAAAAAGCACTATGAAATCTGTTTTTCTTTTTTCATGTAAAACAAAAATGTTATTTTAAACAGATTCATGTCTTATGAACAACATATTGTCACCGTACACATTTTAAGTCATTGAAAAATGCATATTTCATTGCATCCAATGTTTGTGATTGCCAAGAATGAAACACAAGGTTCATTTTTTATAATACCCAAAACTATCACTGGTTCACTTTGCACTTATATATTATGTTAATGCTAAATGGTCGTATAGTCTTATTAACATAATAAATTGGTTAGCGTTTTTTCAATGGAGATTTGTTCCATGGGTACTATATTATTGTTTCATCTTAGTTCACAGGAAACTTTTACTTTGTTCACTTCTCTCTCTTAAATTTATATACATGTGGTTTTTATTTCGTTATACTTTTGTTTTTAGATATATATTTTGGGGATATAGGGATTTGGGTGTCTTTTATAAGAGCATGACGTCTTCTTCAGGATGCTGCCCTCTTCTTCTTTCTTCAGTCTTCTTTTCTCCTGCCTTCTGGGACTGGTATCTTCTCCATCTGTTCTTGATGCCATCAGGTTTCTTGGGATCTTCTCCATCTTCTTCTTTAATTCAGAAATACACAACCTGTATTGGTTGATCTTGGCTTATTTTAGGGTTTCTATTCTATTTATTCTCCCTCGTTGTGGGTTTGGTCATATTGTGTACTGCTTTGTTATTTACTATTTTACCTTCCTGGGTTATACCTTGAAAACCTTTGGTTATGATACTGGTTTTGGATGACTCATCACTAGTAACTCTTTTTATTTTAACTTGTATTTTCTTTATAATAATGATTTCTTTCCACAGTTGCTATGAATTAATCTATTTATATTAAACTTAATGCTTTCTTCCAAATTTAAATATTATAACTTCATTATTCTAATGATCAATTGCCATTCAATATTATGCTTATATCTGTCACGCTACAGTGTATATCATGTTAAATGTGAACTATAACTATAACTATAAACTATGTTAAATGTGGACTGTAAGTATAGAAATTTTATAGTACTAATCAAATATAATAAAAATGTTTATTTGCAACATTTGTGCTAAATAAAAATGATAATTAAAAAATTTAATAATAAATGAAAAATGATATATACTAATTATTAATGATAAATTTTGAAAATTTTAAGAAAGTCCAATGGTAGAAAGTTATGAATGAGTTAAATGACAGGTGTAACTAAGATTTTAATTCAATAGTGAGATTATTTGAAATAATTGTGTTCAATAAAAATGATAATTAAAAAATTTAATAATCACTGAAAAATAATATATAATAATTAGTAATAATCAATTTGGAAATTTTAGTGTGTGGATGGGAGGTGGCTCAGATGAGTCACGAATTTAAATTTTACAACATAAAAAGTTTGCTAATTCAAATTTTGATCCAATAAAAATGCTTGTGCTCTGTTTAAGTATATTAGATGCTCATACATTCAATATAAGGTGTTCATTCCATAATTTTAAATGTATTATTTTATTGTTGTACGTTAGATATAGGTATTGATAAAAATATGTGTTTTCATTATGTGTGTATTTTTTAAACTAAGCAGATAATTAAACCGTCTGGCAGGCAGTTAACATGAATTATCAGAATCAGAGAAATGGGAAACAAGGAGGTGAGAAGTAAGGATAAATAAATATATATATTGTATGATAACGAGACGTCCGCCTCGTTTAAGCCCCGCGATGGAAGCCACTTTGTAACTTTTCGTCGTGTACGGCTACTGTTTTACTCTGCAAAATGTGGATAATGTACAATTTGTGTGTAATGGGTGTACGTGTCTTCTCGATCCGTAGTTCAAATGCGTGCAACTTCTGTAGATTTCGTTCGTTGCGAACGTACGAATAACCAGGTCTTGATGTTCTTACCTGATGTTCATTAGGGGTATGAAATTCCCGGTGGCACCAAATTATTTTCTTAAAACAATTAAAATAAAATTCAAAGGCGTACGACCAGCGCAGCTCAGGCGGTTTGAATAATTCAAATATTTCCGCCAGCTAGGCCCACTGTAGCGCACAGCAGTTCGATGCGTGGGCTGTGTAAACCGTTAGTCATCTGCTAAAATGTACATAAAATATTGTGCACCACCTAATGAAATTATAACACCGTGGTTACACTCAATACTTACACATTTTTTATTAGTGATTGTTATTCATTTAATACAAATTATTCTAATACAAATGCTCCGGTTGTTTATATGAGACAATTACAGGGTTTGACAATCGATATTTGAATTGATAACCAGACGTTTAATGATGGCGTCTGTTGAAAATTGTATACAAGTGATTAATGTTGGTTTGTCATAGGTTCTTGAGGTTACGTTCAAAGGATTACAAATGTTTTAAAAACAATAAAAATACACACCCTTACATCAAGTAAACTTAACTAACATATTGTGTAGGTATAATTTGTTTAGCGCAGTGTAGTAAAAGTGTTTACAAGTTATGGATCATTAACAACAGTTTATATTGGTTAGTTTATAAATTGTCAGTGACTTAGTATTCTTTTTAATCTTTGAAAGTAATTGATTTCAGTTCAGTGAGATTTCGACCTTTAGTGAGATAATTAACGTGAGTTTATTTATATATTTTGGGTAATTTAAGAGGTACTTATCACTTCCGTAGTTATGGCGAATTCATACGATCTGTTATTCATGGGTTATACTATAATCTTCTTTAATTTGCTGGGTTCAGGACATCAGGCATCTTTTCCAGTTTAATTGGTAGTCATTTATTTTCTTTTTTCGTTAATTTGGCCTCAACTTCAATAATATGATTCCAGTCCTTGTCTTATGTCTTGGTATACACTTAGTAGTAACTTTTTCTGATATTTGCTATGTTTTAATTGACAATTTTGGTCACTTGAAAATTAGCGTCTATACCATTAAAGCGTCATGCATTCAGTAAAAGAATCTAACGGTATTTTTTGCTTGTTACTCCACAGTTTCCATGGTAACGTAATTATTCTACCTGGTCGATCTCAAAATAAACACATTGTTATCAAACTTTGAATTTTTTGTTTAATTTGAATAAATATTTTATAATGGCTATATTTACTTGGGGATAATTTCAATGGTTGTAATCTTTACATAGATGTTCCTATTTTCTTTCAAAGATTAGTTTGATATCTTACAAGATTGGTCTAAGTCATGTATTAATGTTTTAGTCCAAAATTGATAATACTATGTTAATACATAATTTACTTATTTCTAGGTTTTAATATAATTCTGCCATGTTCCCTTTCGTTACACATAATTAATATATTTTGCCTATTATTTCTTATAAAGGTATTGCTATTATTTTCTTTATAAATTCCTTACTTACTTAAAACATACTAACATATTACTGTAAAACTATTTCTTCTGGTATTTATTGCCTTAAACATTAAGCCAATAACTTCTTTCTTTAAATTAACAAATGAACAAATTTGGTGAGTGTTATATCTACACCATCTCTTTTATAACAGTAATCACCCTGGTGATTTTTATACTGAGATAATATTTTTTCTGTTTTTTACATTCACAATTATTCTGTGTCTTTCAGTCTAATATACTTAACTTAATTGCTCATTTAACATGTGCTTATATTTTGGGTTTGTCACACTTGTTTAACTCTTTTTTCTTAAGATTATATGCTGTTTATTTTATTACACTTATCACTTCACTGTTCATCTTTGTCACTCCCTACCTATCTCTAATTACCCTTATATTTCTCACGATCTCACTATTATTACAAAGTTTTTGTATCTAATGAGTTCATGTCTCTTTTGTTAACTTCAGACTGTCACATATCATTTTATAATATGCAAACAACATGGTATTGTAAATACATCTTTCAAATAAAACATAACTTTGTATATATTGTCATTAAAGTGATAAAAATTGGTCTGAAATGTCATAATTAGTAATAATAACAACAATTTAATAATGTTAAAATATATTGTGTTAATTGAAACATACTACATCTGTAGCAACAGCAATAATATTAGCGAATAAATAAACTCTCCAAAACCTTATACTTTCAAACACATAATGCTGAAATAATATACATACTGCTGAAATAATCTTAGTAAAAGTTCCAAAGTATATAGTAGGATATACAATTGGTTCTCTGATTGAATCACGCACACATTTCTATTCCCTGTCTGTATGAGTGTAATTTTAAACATAACAGCTGACACATCACCTATAGATAAGGATATACATACAATCATATCTACACATGGTTTTTTTTTTTTATGTATAACAATTGCTGAGATACTGTCATTTACAAGTTACCACTAATAAAAATTTAAACATAAATTATTAACAATAATAAAAAATTATGCTCTTTTAAAACAATCTTGTGAGTTAATTGTTATGGCCATGTAATTTTTTTTTTTTCTTTCTTTTTTCTTCACTGTCTTCTTGTCTCGCTTTACTTTGGTTAATATCTGGCCAATCTCTGGGGTTGGGTCAATGTCAGTTGTCTGTCAGTCTAGTTCGTATTTTCTTGTTTTGTAACCACCTTTGGTTGTATTCTTCCTCCTTCACTATTGATTATATTTACTACTTTCATTCTCGTTATCATTTATCTATCAAAATATATTGTTTCTTGGCATTTTTTACATACTTATTTATATCAAATGTGATCAGGGTTTGGCAATGTTATATAATGCCCTTCCACCAAAATTGATCATTTTATAAAACGTGAATTTAAGTTTGATGAAATTATCAATTGTATCGTATCAAAATTTTTTTTTTTTTTTCAAATTCTCCTGCTTCTCATTCATTTTTTATAATTAATTCGGTATCTTTTATTTCTATTCTTCTTAGTCTTTTCTTCATTATTTTCTCACATTGCGAACTGGCTTATTGATTTTTTATTATAACTTATTCCCTATAAATCTTATTTTTCATCAAAACTACTCTTATACTGATATCAGGGGAACATCATCCCTGCTCAGTAAAATGATTGCTGGTTCATTCAACAGACAATCTCAATTAATAATTCTTAAATATAGTCAACTCGTGACTCAAAATAATAATAATAATAATCATAATCATAATATTTGTTGGGAATCTTTTACTTTTATACTTCATTATAGCTTACTTACTTACTTACTAGCCAACGCCCACCCTTGGCTGTTGGGCCATTAGGCGGCGCGCTGACCAGTAGAGACGTGAGAGCCTTGCCGTACCATCTTCGTCTTGGACTTCCGTGTCTGAAATCAAGGCTGGACATGCAATTAGGTGATCCGCATTCATGGAAGCGTATCCACAGAGAACACATTCAGGAGACGACAACACGCCAATGCGGTGCAGGTGGGAGGCCAGGTAGTCATGACCGGTTGTAGTTCTAAAAAGAGCAACACTAGTTGCTCGGGGTAGAGTTCTGTTGATGGGGCCGTCCGTAACCAATGTTGCCCATCTTTTTCCCACACAGGCTCTTAATTGTTTTTCTTTTAGCCATAGGCTTATTGAGGAATTTATTCGTGCTTTCGCAGATGCATATGAGCTGGGGGTCTCCGGCTGAGGTAGTGCTGCGCCCATTTTGGCGAGGATGTCGGCTTTTTCATTTCCCATGATGTTGACATGGCTGGGCACCCACTTCATTATAGCTCAGTTCGAGTCATATATTGTTTCATCTTTCTTTATAGATACTATTTGAAGCATTGTTTTTTATTGATACAATTCACATTTTTATTCATTTTTAATTACTCTTTGTTTCATCTCATTTCACATTATAACTCTTAGAATGTTGATTTCATTTATATTGTTTTGTGATCATTGGTTTGGGTAATTTTACTTCCCCTCTTTCTAAATAGTTGTGGAAGCTGATCATTTTGACTGATATATATATTTTTTTTTTTTTTCATAATTTTTAAATATCATAGTAAGTTATGGCTTCTTACTAGTTAGGAATTTTTTTGTAGCTTATTCCTTTACAGTATGTTATGCTTTTTATGCCTCATTTTTTGGCTAAATATTATGGTAATTTAACCTTATTTTGTAGGAATGTTTTGTAACTACACTCCTCTATTGTTAATTTTTTATTTAAATATTGTAGTAAGTTGGCTGCTCTTACTTTATCTGAATGCCTTGTGACTTTTATCTCTCCATTTTTACTTGTTCTAAAATATTATTGAGATATTTGGGTAAGCTTTTCTTACATATCTTTTTTGATTTTTTACAATTTTTTATTCATCATAATGGTTTCTCTAATGCTTAGTGTAAGCTGTACTTACGAATGTTTTGGAATTTTGACATTCTTTAGAGATCTTTTCTTTATGACATTGGCAGACTTGTTTGTTTGTCACGTTATTTTTTTTTTTTTTATTTATTTAAAGTATTTTTGTTGGTTTTTTGTTTTAAATTGTTTTTTTTTTTTTTTTTTTTTACAGTTATTGTTGATTGTCATAATATTTCTTAATTGAGGCTTGATTGTATACCCCCTTTATTTTCTTGGTGACGGGGTGAGTGATCTCGTAAGTGTTATTGCCCTTGTCTTTTGTTATAGTGTATGGTCCCACGTATAATAATAGTAACTTTCTAGTGATGCCTTCTATGGAGCTGGGTAATTCTCTGTTTTTTAACAGTACCCTTTCTCCTACCTCGTACTTAATAGTCTTTTTCTGGTTCTTAGCGTATTTATTCTTTTGTTGCTCTTCCTTTTCGGCTATTCTGTTATAGAATCTTTTTTTCTCGAATTGATATTCGGTGTTGGTGGGGAATTGGATCATATCAGTTATCTCTCTAGGCGGTGGCCACTCAAACATCATTGTGTATGGGGTAGCTTCCGTAAAGTCGTGGTAAGCTAAGTTTATAAATTCTTCAGTGGATTTCACATAATTGTGCCATTCTCTTTGTTTATCGTGGCAGTAGGTTCTCAGTATACGACCCACTTCTCTGAGTACCCTTTCAGCTGGGTTGCTGCTTGGGTGATAAACGGATGTTTTGTAAGTTTTAATATTATGTTCACCGAGCTTATTTTTCCAGAGATTTCCCTTAAATTGGGTTCCATGATCTGTTATAACGGCCGTCGGTTTTCCCACGTCTGGTATAAACTTGGTTAAGATAATCTCAATTATTTTCTTTGTTGTTGCACGGTTAATGGAGTACAACTTTGTGTATTTGGTGAAGTGGTCAAACATAATGATTATAAATTTGTATCTGTGTCTTCCTCCACTGATAGGAAACGGACCACATATATCAAGGAATACCCTTTCTAATTTCTGACTTGATGTGATAGGTATCATCATCCCTTCCTTTTTTGAATTATTGCATTTTACCTTTTGGCAAATATCACATTTTTGAATGATTTTGTTCACCTTTCGATAAATATTTTTAATGTAAACTTGTTCCTGTAAAGCTTTTATCACTTTTACAGCCCCCATATGGCCGTATCTAATGTGGTAGTCTAGTATCAATTGTTCCTCCACTGTAGATGGTATTACAAGTTTCCATTCTCCGATTGCAGGATTGTTTTTAATAAATAGCAAGTTGTCATGTATTTTATAATATTGTAGAATGGCTTCTTCATCTTTTAACATTCTCTCCCGGATACTCATTATTTTTGGATCCACAGTTTGACATCTTCTTATTTCTTGGGTTATTTTTTCTAAATCTACTCTGTTTTTAATAATGTTATACACCTTAACTAATTGTTCTTTCTCCCCCTCGAAAGTTTGTTGCTGGACGTTTATACGGGATAAGATGTCCGCAGCTACGTTTTGCTTCCCTGGGATGTACTCCCAGTTTATGTGATATTCCTGTAGCAACAATATCCATCGAGTTAATCTTCCGTGGCTGAGTTTACACTGCTTAAGGAATGATATGGATCTATGGTCACTTCTCACTGTTATATTGTATCCCAGAATATAAGTCCTAAATTTGTTGCAGGCGAACACGACACTAAGTAGTTATTTCTCCGTGACGTGATAATTTCGTTCGCATCCATTTAAAATTCTGCTTGCAAAACTAATAACCATATGCTGTCCCTTCTCATCTTCTTGGTATAATACCGCACCTACACTGACATCACTCGCATCACAGTTCATGAAGAATGGCTTTTTGAAGTCTGGATGATGTAAGATCACGGTGTTCAAGAACTTTTCTTTTATTTGGTTAAATACTTCATCTTGTTCGGACCCCCAAGTCCACTTGTCCTTAACTGATAATTGTTTTTTGAATTTTGCTGTTAGTTTGGAATAATTATCTTGAAATTTACGGTAATAGTTGCAAATTCCCAGGAAGGATTGAAGTTGTTTTTTGTTTTTTGGCGTGGGGAATCGTTGTATCGCCTCAACTTTTTCTGACGAAGGAGATATGCCTTCCTCTGCTAGATTGAATCCTAGAAATTGTATTTTTCGGGCTATAAACTTTGACTTGTCCAGCTTAAGGGTTACGTGATTATCTGATAATCTTTTTAGTACGGTTTCCACTCTGGCACAGTGCTCTTGCCAATTTGATGATGTTATTAACAGATCATCTACGTACACGGTGGTAAAATTCAGTACATCTTGTCCCAGTATTTGGTCCATACATTTAACAAATACTGCGACCGAATTTATCAGTCCAAATGGCAGTCTTTTGAACTGATAGTTCCTCCCATCGAACAGGAATGCTAGGTATTGTCTACTGTTCGGATGTAGCTCCACCTGCCAGTAGCCACATACCGTATCCCAAGAGCTAATGTATTTTATACCGTGGAACTTCTTAAGGATTTCTTCTATTTCACCCGGTGATGTTCTATCGTTCACTATCATTTTATTAATTTCTCTGGCGTCGAGGCAGATTCTCACCTTTCCGTCCTTTTTTGGTATCGCCACTATTGGACTTGTATATGGTGATTGACTTAATTCAATGATATCGTCTTCCATCATTTGATTGATTTCTGCTCTCACTGCATTTCTTTGTGAGTAAGCAATGGGGTAAGATTTTTTCTTGAAGTCAACGGGTTCTTTAAATCGTATTCGGCATTGATAATTCTTTACTTTGCCTGGAGCGTCAGAAAAAATAAGTTTATATCTGTTGTATATACTTATGAGTTCCTCTGACTGTTGCACACTAATCTGTGGATCTCGTTCTTCTCGTTGGAAGTTTCTGATCTCATCCAGCTTGCTTGACCATAATTCTTCATCCTTCCAATCTGTCAATATTCTTTCGGGTGATTGTTTGCAATAATTGTTTTGGATCATGTTATAGTGGTTTGTTATCAATGGTAAGTTGCCACCATTCACTAGATCGGCTGACCATATTCCTTGTTCTGTGGTTAGTGATACTTCTCCCTGCCGCAGGTTAATTATGGCAGAGTGTTGTCTGAGTACATCACACCCAACAAGTAATGAGAAAGGTAGGCCGCTGGCAACAAGAAATGGCATAGTTACTATTATACCTTTGCTATTAAGTTCCAAGGATACTTGTTTCCGGACGGTTTTGTTTTGTCGGCCGGTAGCACCAATGATAGTTATATTGTTTATGGGCAGGGTTGATATGGGTACACTACTTCCCTGCTGCAGTCTATTTAATTCTATTTGGTCGATCAGGGAAACATTAGACCCTGTATCGATCATTATGGTTGATAGAATTCCATTTATTTGGGCACTCACATACACTATTTCATTGTTTCTAATGGGCATCATGTTATCATTTTCTTCGATCAAATCGTCCCTTATATTTTTCAAATAATTAGTACATATTATTGTGATCTTCTTGTCATGTGTTGTCTTATATTCACCCAGAGATTGGTCCAGTGATGGGCTGTCCGCAGTTTTCACTGGCCTTAAGCGTTTAAATGAGGGTTGACCTCATTGCCCCCAACATCAGTAGTGTTTGATGGTTGGTTAGCGTTCGGCTCCTGTTGATTATTCCGGTTATCCACGCTGTGCCTGTGATCTTCTTCGAATGGGTGACTTCTTGTATTGGGTACCTGGTTATAGTACGTTCGCCGATAGTTAGATGAGGGATAGTTTCTTCTTGGGCTCCTTTGTCTTTGCCCCCTTATGTAATTTACCTGTGTCCGGTATCCTGGATTATTGTTCTGATTACTGTTGTTTCCAGGGCGATAATTGTTGTTGTAACCATTCGACGGGAAATTACCCCTGTGGTTGTTCCTGAAGTTGTTGTTATTATTATGGTTTCCACTTCTGTTAAAATTTCTGGGCACGTTATTGCCCCGTGTGTTCCCTTGGTAATTGTTAGGGTTATTTACCGGTGGCTTATTATCTCCCTGTTGATTCTGTGACAATTGTCCCTCATTGGTTCTATTATTTCTGAAACTGTACCCTCTATTTTTCCTGTACTGCCACTCATGTTCATGGCTTTCCAGTAAGCTAGCCATATCTTGGATGGTCTTTACCTGGCTGTACATCCGTGCCTTTTGGATGGCGTCGTCGTAGTGGTAAGATAACTGTATTACCAGACATTCTTCAGGTATACGTGGCTCCAAATTCCTGGCCATGCAGATTTTTCCCAAGAAGTAGGAGGTAAGGGATTGTCCATTCTGGTTTTCATACCTTCCATTGCTCAGGTTATTGCGGACCATATTCTGAGTTGACTCAGACCAGTATTTAGCCTTGAATTGAGTCTTAAAGTCTTGAAGGTTTTGGATGTCTGGTCGAGTGGCAGTCCACCAGTTGTCGTATGTCTCCTTGAACATTTCGTCCAACATCCCTCTTATTGTAGTCCATCGAGTCTCTCGATTCTTGATGATTAACTCTTCTACCCTCTTCAAGAATTCAATAGGGTTTCTTTTATAATTACGGAAATTAATAGTATCTCTGTTGTCTGTGTTCATGACATGATTATTATTACATGGTCGGTCACGCCAGGCATCTACTTCTTCCCGTAATGACTCTTCTATTCTGCGGATTTCGTCAATCCTCTGTTGGTTTTTGTCTACTTTGCTATCTACTTTATTTAAGTTACTGTAAACTCCTTCCATTCGTTCTCCCAAGTCTGTTCGTACAGCTGCTACCTCTTTCTGGTTTTCTTCCCGGACTTGGTGTATGTCCTGGTCTATCTGGGTACATCTTCTGACTGTTTCTTCATGACCTTCCTCAATTCTTCTCTTATTTTCTCCTTCGAGACGGTTCATTTTATCGAGTACTTCCTTGCGGACTCCAGAAACATTTTCGTTGGTCTTCTCTAGCTTCTCCAACGTTTCCTCTAATTTGTCATTGATTTCCGTAACCTGCTGTTTTGCTTCTTCTCGGTACTCCATTAATTGGTGTGCCATCTGCAGCTTCATTTCTTCTTTGTTTTTCTCGTGGTCCTTCTTCAGCTGTCCCTTCAATTCTTCCTTTAATTCTTCGTTTCTTTGCTGAATTTCCTCCAGCAATCGTTGTTGTAGTGTTTCATTATTTTGGTTGACTGTTTTCCTCAATTCTTCCTTAGTACTCACTATTTTTTCATTGATCTGTTTCAAATTGTCACTGGTTTCTTTCTGCATGCCGTTGAATTTATTGTTCATCTCCTTCAAGCTCTCCTCATTCTTGTCGAATTTATTGTTCATCTCCTTCAAGCTCTCTTCATTCTTGTCGAATTTCTCCTCCAGTTTCTTAAAATTTTGGTTAATCAATTCCCACAATTTTTGTAAATCCATTCCTCCTGTGGCTTCCCCCCTATCTCCAGCCTGTGTTTCCATTTCTTCGTCTTGGCTTGGTTCTGTTGTGGTTATTACTGTCTCCACTTCTTCAATCGGTGTTCCTTCCTCTTCTTCCCCTCTGTTTTCTTCCATCTCCTTCTCCTTTGCCAATTTTTTCGACAATCCTTTGGTGTGCATATTGTAACCTTTCATAATTGCCGCTAGAATTTATAGGGTTTAATTGTATAATTTCTTTATTATTCTAGCTCCACTAGTTGGCGCGCCACTTTGTAATATTGTCGTGAGTACGGCTACTGTTTTACTCTGCAAAATGTGGATAATGTACAATTTGTGTGTAATGGGTGTACGTGTCTTCTCGATCCGTAGTTCAAATGCGTGCAACTTCTGTAGATTTCGTTCGTTGCGAACGTACGAATAACCAGGTCTTGATGTTCTTACCTGATGTTCATTATGGGTATGAAATTCCCGGTGGCGCCAAATTGTTTTCTTAAAACAATTAAAATAAAATTCAAAGGCGTACGACCAGCGCAGCTCAGGCGGTTTGAATAATTCAAATATTTCCGCCAGCTAGGCCCACTGTAGCGCACAGCAGTTCGATGCGTGGGCTGTGTAAACCGTTAGTCATCTGCTAAAATGTACATAAAATATTGTGCACCACCTAATGAAATTATAACACCGTGGTTACACTCAATACTTACACATTTTTTATTAGTGATTGTTATTCATTTAATACAAATTATTCTAATACAAATGCTCCGGTTGTTTATATGAGACAATTACAGGGTTTGACAATCGATATTTGAATTGATAACCAGACGTTTAATGATGGCGTCTGTTGAAAATTGTATACAAGTGATTAATGTTGGTTTGTCATAGGTTCTTGAGGTTACGTTCAAAGGATTACAAATGTTTTAAAAACAATAAAAATACACACCCTTACATCAAGTAAACTTAACTAACATATTGTGTAGGTATAATTTGTTTAGCGCAGTGTAGTAAAAGTGTTTACAAGTTATGGATCATTAACAACAGTTTATATTGGTTAGTTTATAAATTGTCAGTGACTTAGTATTCTTTTTAATCTTTGAAAGTAATTGATTTCAGTTCAGTGAGATTTCGACCTTTAGTGAGATAATTAACGTGAGTTTATTTATATATTTTGGGTAATTTAAGAGGTACTTATCACTTCCGTAGTTATGGCGAATTCATACGATCTGTTATTCATGGGTTATACTATAATCTTCTTTAATTTGCTGGGTTCAGGACATCAGGCATCTTTTCCAGTTTAATTGGTAGTCATTTATTTTCTTTTTTCGTTAATTTGGCCTCAACTTCAATAATATGATTCCAGTCCTTGTCTTATGTCTTGGTATACACTTAGTAGTAACTTTTTCTGATATTTGCTATGTTTTAATTGACAATTTTGGTCACTCGAAAATTAGCGTCTATACCATTAAAGCGTCATGCATTCAGTAAAAGAATCTAACGGTATTTTTTGCTTGTTACTCCACAGTTTCCATGGTAACGTAATTATTCTACCTGGTCGATCTCAAAATAAACACATTGTTATCAAACTTTGAATTTTTTGTTTAATTTGAATAAATATTTTATAATGGCTATATTTACTTGGGGATAATTTCAATGGTTGTAATCTTTACATAGATGTTCCTATTTTCTTTCAAAGATTAGTTTGATATCTTACAAGATTGGTCTAAGTCATGTATTAATGTTTTAGTCCAAAATTGATAATACTATGTTAATACATAATTTACTTATTTCTAGGTTTTAATATAATTCTGCCATGTTCCCTTTCGTTACACATAATTAATATATTTTGCCTATTATTTCTTATAAAGGTATTGCTATTATTTTCTTTATAAATTCCTTACTTACTTAAAACATACTAACATATTACTGTAAAACTATTTCTTCTGGTATTTATTGCCTTAAACATTAAGCCAATAACTTCTTTCTTTATATTAACAAATGAACAAATTTGGTGAGTGTTATATCTACACCATCTCTTTTATAACAGTAATCACCCTGGTGATTTTTATACTGAGATAATATTTTTTCTGTTTTTTACATTCACAATTATTCTGTGTCTTTCAGTCTAATATACTTAACTTAATTGCTCATTTAACATGTGCTTATATTTTGGGTTTGTCACACTTGTTTAACTCTTTTTTCTTAAGATTATATGCTGTTTATTTTATTACACTTATCACTTCACTGTTCATCTTTGTCACTCCCTACCTATCTCTAATTACCCTTATATTTCTCACGATCTCACTATTATTACAAAGTTTTTGTATCTAATGAGTTCATGTCTCTTTTGTTAACTTCAGACTGTCACATATCATTTTATAATATGCAAACAACATGGTATTGTAAATACATCTTTCAAATAAAACATAACTTTGTATATATTGTCATTAAAGTGATAAAAATTGGTCTGAAATGTCATAATTAGTAATAATAACAACAATTTAATAATGTTAAAATATATTGTGTTAATTGAAACATACTACATCTGTAGCAACAGCAATAATATTAGCGAATAAATAAACTCTCCAAAACCTTATACTTTCAAACACATAATGCTGAAATAATATACATACTGCTGAAATAATCTTAGTAAAAGTTCCAAAGTATATAGTAGGATATACAATTGGTTCTCTGATTGAATCACGCACACATTTCTATTCCCTGTCTGTATGAGTGTAATTTTAAACATAACAGCTGACACATCACCTATAGATAAGGATATACATACAATCATATCTACACATGGTTTTTTTTTTTTATGTATAACAATTGCTGAGATACTGTCATTTACAAGTTACCACTAATAAAAATTTAAACATAAATTATTAACAATAATAAAAAATTATGCTCTTTTAAAACAATCTTGTGAGTTAATTGTTATGGCCATGTAATTTTTTTTTGTTTCTTTCTTTTTTCTTCACTGTCTTCTTGTCTCGCTTTACTTTGGTTAATATCTGGCCAATCTCTGGGGTTGGGTCAATGTCAGTTGTCTGTCAGTCTAGTTCGTATTTTCTTGTTTTGTAACCACCTTTGGTTGTATTCTTCCTCCTTCACTATTGATTATATTTACTACTTTCATTCTCGTTATCATTTATCTATCAAAATATATTGTTTCTTGGCATTTTTTACATACTTATTTATATCAAATGTGATCAGGGTTTGGCAATGTTATATAATGCCCTTCCACCAAAATTGATCATTTTATAAAACGTGAATTTAAGTTTGATGAAATTATCAATTGTATCGTATCAAAATTTTTTTTTTTTTTTCAAATTCTCCTGCTTCTCATTCATTTTTTATAATTAATTCGGTATCTTTTATTTCTATTCTTCTTAGTATTTTCTTCATTATTTTCTCACATTGCGAACTGGCTTATTGATTTTTTATTATAACTTATTCCCTATAAATCTTATTTTTCATCAAAACTACTCTTATACTGATATCAGGGGAACATCATCCCTGCTCAGTAAAATGATTGCTGGTTCATTCAACAGACAATCTCAATTAATAATTCTTAAATATAGTCAACTCGTGACTCAAAATAATAATAATAATAATCATAATCATAATATTTGTTGGGAATCTTTTACTTTTATACTTCATTATAGCTTACTTACTTACTTACTAGCCAACGCCCACCCTTGGCTGTTGGGCCATTAGGCGGCGCGCTGACCAGTAGAGACGTGAGAGCCTTGCCGTACCATCTTCGTCTTGGACTTCCGTGTCTGAAATCAAGGCTGGACATGCAATTAGGTGATCCGCATTCATGGAAGCGTATCCACAGAGAACACATTCAGGAGACGACAACACGCCAATGCGGTGCAGGTGGGAGGCCAGGTAGTCATGACCGGTTGTAGTTCTAAAAAGAGCAACACTAGTTGCTCGGGGTAGAGTTCTGTTGATGGGGCCGTCCGTAACCAATGTTGCCCATCTTTTTCCCACACAGGCTCTTAATTGTTTTTCTTTTAGCCATAGGCTTATTGAGGAATTTATTCGTGCTTTCGCAGATGCATATGAGCTGGGGGTCTCCGGCTGAGGTAGTGCTGCGCCCATTTTGGCGAGGATGTCGGCTTTTTCATTTCCCATGATGTTGACATGGCTGGGCACCCACTTCATTATAGCTCAGTTCGAGTCATATATTGTTTCATCTTTCTTTATAGATACTATTTGAAGCATTGTTTTTTATTGATACAATTCACATTTTTATTCATTTTTAATTACTCTTTGTTTCATCTCATTTCACATTATAACTCTTAGAATGTTGATTTCATTTATATTGTTTTGTGATCATTGGTTTGGGTAATTTTACTTCCCCTCTTTCTAAATAGTTGTGGAAGCTGATCATTTTGACTGATATATATTTTTTTTTTTTTTTTCATAATTTTTAAATATCATAGTAAGTTATGGCTTCTTACTAGTTAGGAATTTTTTTGTAGCTTATTCCTTTACAGTATGTTATGCTTTTTATGCCTCATTTTTTGGCTAAATATTATGGTAATTTAACCTTATTTTGTAGGAATGTTTTGTAACTACACTCCTCTATTGTTAATTTTTTATTTAAATATTGTAGTAAGTTGGCTGCTCTTACTTTATCTGAATGCCTTGTGACTTTTATCTCTCCATTTTTACTTGTTCTAAAATATTATTGAGATATTTGGGTAAGCTTTTCTTACATATCTTTTTTGATTTTTTACAATTTTTTATTCATCATAATGGTTTCTCTAATGCTTAGTGTAAGCTGTACTTACGAATGTTTTGGAATTTTGACATTCTTTAGAGATCTTTTCTTTATGACATTGGCAGACTTGTTTGTTTGTCACGTTATTTTTTTTTTTTTTTCTTTATTTAAAGTATTTTTGTTGGTTTTTTGTTTTAAATTGTTTTTTTTTTTTTTTTTTTTTACAGTTATTGTTGATTGTCATAATATTTCTTAATTGAGGCTTGATTGTATACCCCCTTTATTTTCTTGGTGACGGGGTGAGTGATCTCGTAAGTGTTATTGCCCTTGTCTTTTGTTATAGTGTATGGTCCCACGTATAATAATAGTAACTTTCTAGTGATGCCTTCTATGGAGCTGGGTAATTCTCTGTTTTTTAACAGTACCCTTTCTCCTACCTCGTACTTAATAGTCTTTTTCTGGTTCTTAGCGTATTTATTCTTTTGTTGCTCTTCCTTTTCGGCTATTCTGTTATAGAATCTTTTTTTCTCGAATTGATATTCGGTGTTGGTGGGGAATTGGATCATATCAGTTATCTCTCTAGGCGGTGGCCACTCAAACATCATTGTGTATGGGGTAGCTTCCGTAAAGTCGTGGTAAGCTAAGTTTATAAATTCTTCAGTGGATTTCACATAATTGTGCCATTCTCTTTGTTTATCGTGGCAGTAGGTTCTCAGTATACGACCCACTTCTCTGAGTACCCTTTCAGCTGGGTTGCTGCTTGGGTGATAAACGGATGTTTTGTAAGTTTTAATATTATGTTCACCGAGCTTATTTTTCCAGAGATTTCCCTTAAATTGGGTTCCATGATCTGTTATAACGGCCGTCGGTTTTCCCACGTCTGGTATAAACTTGGTTAAGATAATCTCAATTATTTTCTTTGTTGTTGCACGGTTAATGGAGTACAACTTTGTGTATTTGGTGAAGTGGTCAAACATAATGATTATAAATTTGTATCTGTGTCTTCCTCCACTGATAGGAAACGGACCACATATATCAAGGAATACCCTTTCTAATTTCTGACTTGATGTGATAGGTATCATCATCCCTTCCTTTTTTGAATTATTGCATTTTACCTTTTGGCAAATATCACATTTTTGAATGATTTTGTTCACCTTTCGATAAATATTTTTAATGTAAACTTGTTCCTGTAAAGCTTTTATCACTTTTACAGCCCCCATATGGCCGTATCTAATGTGGTAGTCTAGTATCAATTGTTCCTCCACTGTAGATGGTATTACAAGTTTCCATTCTCCGATTGCAGGATTGTTTTTAATAAATAGCAAGTTGTCATGTATTTTATAATATTGTAGAATGGCTTCTTCATCTTTTAACATTCTCTCCCGGATACTCATTATTTTTGGATCCACAGTTTGACATCTTCTTATTTCTTGGGTTATTTTTTCTAAATCTACTCTGTTTTTAATAATGTTATACACCTTAACTAATTGTTCTTTCTCCCCCTCGAAAGTTTGTTGCTGGACGTTTATACGGGATAAGATGTCCGCAGCTACGTTTTGCTTCCCTGGGATGTACTCCCAGTTTATGTGATATTCCTGTAGCAACAATATCCATCGAGTTAATCTTCCGTGGCTGAGTTTACACTGCTTAAGGAATGATATGGATCTATGGTCACTTCTCACTGTTATATTGTATCCCAGAATATAAGTCCTAAATTTGTTGCAGGCGAACACGACACTAAGTAGTTATTTCTCCGTGACGTGATAATTTCGTTCGCATCCATTTAAAATTCTGCTTGCAAAACTAATAACCATATGCTGTCCCTTCTCATCTTCTTGGTATAATACCGCACCTACACTGACATCACTCGCATCACAGTTCATGAAGAATGGCTTTTTGAAGTCTGGATGATGTAAGATCACGGTGTTCAAGAACTTTTCTTTTATTTGGTTAAATACTTCATCTTGTTCGGACCCCCAAGTCCACTTGTCCTTGACTGATAATTGTTTTTTGAATTTTGCTGTTAGTTTGGAATAATTATCTTGAAATTTACGGTAATAGTTGCAAATTCCCAGGAAGGATTGAAGTTGTTTTTTGTTTTTTGGCGTGGGGAATCGTTGTATCGCCTCAACTTTTTCTGACGAAGGAGATATGCCTTCCTCTGCTAGATTGAATCCTAGAAATTGTATTTTTCGGGCTATAAACTTTGACTTGTCCAGCTTAAGGGTTACGTGATTATCTGATAATCTTTTTAGTACGGTTTCCACTCTGGCACAGTGCTCTTGCCAATTTGATGATGTTATTAACAGATCATCTACGTACACGGTGGTAAAATTCAGTACATCTTGTCCCAGTATTTGGTCCATACATTTAACAAATACTGCGACCGAATTTATCAGTCCAAATGGCAGTCTTTTGAACTGATAGTTCCTCCCATCGAACAGGAATGCTAGGTATTGTCTACTGTTCGGATGTAGCTCCACCTGCCAGTAGCCACATACCGTATCCCAAGAGCTAATGTATTTTATACCGTGGAACTTCTTAAGGATTTCTTCTATTTCACCCGGTGATGTTCTATCGTTCACTATCATTTTATTAATTTCTCTGGCGTCGAGGCAGATTCTCACCTTTCCGTCCTTTTTTGGTATCGCCACTATTGGACTTGTATATGGTGATTGACTTAATTCAATGATATCGTCTTCCATCATTTGATTGATTTCTGCTCTCACTGCATTTCTTTGTGAGTAAGCAATGGGGTAAGATTTTTTCTTGAAGTCAACGGGTTCTTTAAATCGTATTCGGCATTGATAATTCTTTACTTTGCCTGGAGCGTCAGAAAAAATAAGTTTATATCTGTTGTATATACTTATGAGTTCCTCTGACTGTTGCACACTAATCTGTGGATCTTGTTCTTCTCGTTGGAAGTTTCTGATCTCATCCAGCTTGCTTGACCATAATTCTTCATCCTTCCAATCTGTCAATATTCTTTCGGGTGATTGTTTGCAATAATTGTTTTGGATCATGTTATAGTGGTTTGTTATCAATGGTAAGTTGCCACCATTCACTAGATCGGCTGACCATATTCCTTGTTCTGTGGTTAGTGATACTTCTCCCTGCCGCAGGTTAATTATGGCAGAGTGTTGTCTGAGTACATCACACCCAACAAGTAATGAGAAAGGTAGGCCGCTGGCAACAAGAAATGGCATAGTTACTATTATACCTTTGCTATTAAGTTCCAAGGATACTTGTTTCCGGACGGTTTTGTTTTGTCGGCCGGTAGCACCAATGATAGTTATATTGTTTATGGGCAGGGTTGATATGGGTACACTACTTCCCTGCTGCAGTCTATTTAATTCTATTTGGTCGATCAGGGAAACATTAGACCCTGTATCGATCATTATGGTTGATAGAATTCCATTTATTTGGGCACTCACATACACTATTTCATTGTTTCTAATGGGCATCATGTTATCATTTTCTTCGATCAAATCGTCCCTTATATTTTTCAAATAATTAGTACATATTATTGTGATCTTCTTGTCATGTGTTGTCTTATATTCACCCAGAGATTGGTCCAGTGATGGGCTGTCCGCAGTTTTCACTGGCCTTAAGCGTTTAAATGAGGGTTGACCTCATTGCCCCCAACATCAGTAGTGTTTGATGGTTGGTTAGCGTTCGGCTCCTGTTGATTATTCCGGTTATCCACGCTGTGCCTGTGATCTTCTTCGAATGGGTGACTTCTTGTATTGGGTACCTGGTTATAGTACGTTCGCCAATAGTTAGATGAGGGATAGTTTCTTCTTGGGCTCCTTTGTCTTTGCCCCCTTATGTAATTTACCTGTGTCCGGTATCCTGGATTATTGTTCTGATTACTGTTGTTTCCAGGGCGATAATTGTTGTTGTAACCATTCGACGGGAAATTACCCCTGTGGTTGTTCCTGAAGTTGTTGTTATTATTATGGTTTCCACTTCTGTTAAAATGTCTGGGCACGTTATTGCCCCGTGTGTTCCCTTGGTAATTGTTAGGGTTATTTACCGGTGGCTTATTATCTCCCTGTTGATTCTGTGACAATTGTCCCTCATTGGTTCTATTATTTCTGAAACTGTACCCTCTATTTTTCCTGTACTGCCACTCATGTTCATGGCTTTCCAGTAAGCTAGCCATATCTTGGATGGTCTTTACCTGGCTGTACATCCGTGCCTTTTGGATGGCGTCGTCGTAGTGGTAAGATAACTGTATTACCAGACATTCTTCAGGTATACGTGGCTCCAAATTCCTGGCCATGCAGATTTTTCCCAAGAAGTAGGAGGTAAGGGATTGTCCATTCTGGTTTTCATACCTTCCATTGCTCAGGTTATTGCGGACCATATTCTGAGTTGACTCAGACCAGTATTTAGCCTTGAATTGAGTCTTAAAGTCTTGAAGGTTTTGGATGTCTGGTCGAGTGGCAGTCCACCAGTTGTCGTATGTCTCCTTGAACATTTCGTCCAACATCCCTCTTATTGTAGTCCATCGAGTCTCTCGATTCTTGATGATTAACTCTTCTACCCTCTTCAAGAATTCAATAGGGTTTCTTTTATAATTACGGAAATTAATAGTATCTCTGTTGTCTGTGTTCATGACATGATTATTATTACATGGTCGGTCACGCCAGGCATCTACTTCTTCCCGTAATGACTCTTCTATTCTGCGGATTTCGTCAATCCTCTGTTGGTTTTTGTCTACTTTGCTATCTACTTTATTTAAGTTACTGTAAACTCCTTCCATTCGTTCTCCCAAGTCTGTTCGTACAGCTGCTACCTCTTTCTGGTTTTCTTCCCGGACTTGGTGTATGTCCTGGTCTATCTGGGTACATCTTCTGACTGTTTCTTCATGACCTTCCTCAATTCTTCTCTTATTTTCTCCTTCGAGACGGTTCATTTTATCGAGTACTTCCTTGCGGACTCCAGAAACATTTTCGTTGGTCTTCTCTAGCTTCTCCAACGTTTCCTCTAATTTGTCATTGATTTCCGTAACCTGCTGTTTTGCTTCTTCTCGGTACTCCATTAATTGGTGTGCCATCTGCAGCTTCATTTCTTCTTTGTTTTTCTCGTGGTCCTTCTTCAGCTGTCCCTTCAATTCTTCCTTTAATTCTTCGTTTCTTTGCTGAATTTCCTCCAGCAATCGTTGTTGTAGTGTTTCATTATTTTGGTTGACTGTTTTCCTCAATTCTTCCTTAGTACTCACTATTTTTTCATTGATCTGTTTCAAATTGTCACTGGTTTCTTTCTGCATGCCGTTGAATTTATTGTTCATCTCCTTCAAGCTCTCCTCATTCTTGTCGAATTTATTGTTCATCTCCTTCAAGCTCTCTTCATTCTTGTCGAATTTCTCCTCCAGTTTCTTAAAATTTTGGTTAATCAATTCCCACAATTTTTGTAAATCCATTCCTCCTGTGGCTTCCCCCCTATCTCCAGCCTGTGTTTCCATTTCTTCGTCTTAGCTTGGTTCTGTTGTGGTTATTACTGTCTCCACTTCTTCAATCGGTGTTCCTTCCTCTTCTTCCCCTCTGTTTTCTTCCATCTCCTTCTCCTTTGCCAATTTTTTCGACAATCCTTTGGTGTGCATATTGTAACCTTTCATAATTGCCGCTAGAATTTATAGGGTTTAATTGTATAATTTCTTTATTATTCTAGCTCCACTAGTTGGCGCGCCACTTTGTAATATTGTCGTGAGTACGGCTACTGTTTTACTCTGCAAAATGTGGATAATGTACAATTTGTGTGTAATGGGTGTACGTGTCTTCTCGATCCGTAGTTCAAATGCGTGCAACTTCTGTAGATTTCGTTCGTTGCGAACGTACGAATAACCAGGTCTTGATGTTCTTACCTGATGTTCATTATGGGTATGAAATTCCCGGTGGCGCCAAATTGTTTTCTTAAAACAATTAAAATAAAATTCAAAGGCGTACGACCAGCGCAGCTCAGGCGGTTTGAATAATTCAAATATTTCCGCCAGCTAGGCCCACTGTAGCGCACAGCAGTTCGATGCGTGGGCTGTGTAAACCGTTAGTCATCTGCTAAAATGTACATAAAATATTGTGCACCACCTAATGAAATTATAACACCGTGGTTACACTCAATACTTACACATTTTTTATTAGTGATTGTTATTCATTTAATACAAATTATTCTAATACAAATGCTCCGGTTGTTTATATGAGACAATTACAGGGTTTGACAATCGATATTTGAATTGATAACCAGACGTTTAATGATGGCGTCTGTTGAAAATTGTATACAAGTGATTAATGTTGGTTTGTCATAGGTTCTTGAGGTTACGTTCAAAGGATTACAAATGTTTTAAAAACAATAAAAATACACACCCTTACATCAAGTAAACTTAACTAACATATTGTGTAGGTATAATTTGTTTAGCGCAGTGTAGTAAAAGTGTTTACAAGTTATGGATCATTAACAACAGTTTATATTGGTTAGTTTATAAATTGTCAGTGACTTAGTATTCTTTTTAATCTTTGAAAGTAATTGATTTCAGTTCAGTGAGATTTCGACCTTTAGTGAGATAATTAACGTGAGTTTATTTATATATTTTGGGTAATTTAAGAGGTACTTATCACTTCCGTAGTTATGGCGAATTCATACGATCTGTTATTCATGGGTTATACTATAATCTTCTTTAATTTGCTGGGTTCAGGACATCAGGCATCTTTTCCAGTTTAATTGGTAGTAATTTATTTTCTTTTTTCGTTAATTTGGCCTCAACTTCAATAATATGATTCCAGTCCTTGTCTTATGTCTTGGTATACACTTAGTAGTAACTTTTTCTGATATTTGCTATGTTTTAATTGACAATTTTGGTCACTCGAAAATTAGCGTCTATACCATTAAAGCGTCATGCATTCAGTAAAAAAATCTAACGGTATTTTTTGCTTGTTACTCCACAGTTTCCATGGTAACGTAATTATTCTACCTGGTCGATCTCAAAATAAACACATTGTTATCAAACTTTGAATTTTTTGTTTAATTTGCATAAATATTTTATAATGGCTATATTTACTTGGGGATAATTTCAATGGTTGTAATCTTTACATAGATGTTCCTATTTTCTTTCAAAGATTAGTTTGATATCTTACAAGATTGGTCTAAGTCATGTATTAATGTTTTAGTCCAAAATTGATAATACTATGTTAATACATAATTTACTTATTTCTAGTTTTAATATAATTCTGCCATGTTCCCTTTCGTTACACATAATTAATATATTTTGCCTATTATTTCTTATAAAGGTATTGCTATTATTTTCTTTATAAATTCCTTACTTACTTAAAACATACTAACATATTACTGTAAAACTATTTCTTCTGGTATTTATTGCCTTAAACATTAAGCCAATAACTTCTTTCTTTAAATTAACAAATGAACAAATTTGGTGAGTGTTATATCTACACCATCTCTTTTATAACAGTAATCACCCTGGTGATTTTTATACTGAGATAATATTTTTTCTGTTTTTTACATTCACAATTATTCTGTGTCTTTCAGTCTAATATACTTAACTTAATTGCTCATTTAACATGTGCTTATATTTTGGGTTTGTCACACTTGTTTAACTCTTTTTTCTTAAGATTATATGCTGTTTATTTTATTACACTTATCACTTCACTGTTCATCTTTGTCACTCCCTACCTATCTCTAATTACCCTTATATTTCTCACGATCTCACTATTATTACAAAGTTTTTGTATCTAATGAGTTCATGTCTCTTTTGTTAACTTCAGACTGTCACATATCATTTTATAATATGCAAACAACATGGTATTGTAAATACATCTTTCAAATAAAACATAACTTTGTATATATTGTCATTAAAGTGATAAAAATTGGTCTGAAATGTCATAATTAGTAATAATAACAACAATTTAATAATGTTAAAATATATTGTGTTAATTGAAACATACTACATCTGTAGCAACAGCAATAATATTAGCGAATAAATAAACTCTCCAAAACCTTATACTTTCAAACACATAATGCTGAAATAATATACATACTGCTGAAATAATCTTAGTAAAAGTTCCAAAGTATATAGTAGGATATACAATTGGTTCTCTGATTGAATCACGCACACATTTCTATTCCCTGTCTGTATGAGTATGAGTGTAATTTTAAACATAACAGCTGACACATCACCTATAGATAAGGATATACATACAATCATATCTACACATGGTTTTTTTTTTATGTATAACAATTGCTGAGATACTGTCATTTACAAGTTACCACTAATAAAAATTTAAACATAAATTATTAACAATAATAAAAAATTATGCTCTTTTAAAACAATCTTGTGAGTTAATTGTTATGGCCATGTAATTTTTTTTTTTTCTTTCTTTTTTCTTCACTGTCTTCTTGTCTCGCTTTACTTTGGTTAATATCTGGCCAATCTCTGGGGTTGGGTCAATGTCAGTTGTCTGTCAGTCTAGTTCGTATTTTCTTGTTTTGTAACCACCTTTGGTTGTATTCTTCCTCCTTCACTATTGATTATATTTACTACTTTCATTCTCGTTATCATTTATCTATCAAAATATATTGTTTCTTGGCATTTTTTACATACTTATTTATATCAAATGTGATCAGGGTTTGGCAATGTTATAATATATATTCCATGTAATTTGTTCAATTTTGAGATGTGTTCATTGTGTTAGGATATCAGCTGATCAGCAATAAAATGTCACTGGTATATTGGTTGTAAATGTTCCAGGTAATTAATGTTTAATGTAATGTTTCAATGTATTACAGATGCTGTTTAAAGTAATGAGAAGTAAAGTAATAATTGGTGAAAGCTAATACGAGATAGTTTTGGGTGATGAATATTTTATGGGACATATAGATCTGTCCAAGTTGAAGTTAGAGTTGAAGTAGTAAAGATCGAAATATTGTTTTGAAGTAATGTAATGTTGTTTTGAGTTAATGTAATGTTATAGAATGTTGAGAAGTATTGATGTTGACACAGTAGTAATGGAGAATATATGTAGAGTTTTGAGTGATATATTGATGTTTATAATTAATGATGTTATTTTGTTGTATTTGTAGTGAGGTAATGAGATTGAGATTTTGGGGATGGCAATTTTGTAGTAGAGGGTAGTGTAATGTAGGAGTCCGCAACATAATGATAAGTTGGGATGGGAAGGGATCGATTTAGTGGGGACGGGGCCGCCTTAGGTAGAATCCAGGGGCCAGATAAGGGAAATGAGTTTTTTTTGGGGGGGGAAACACGTATCCTATGTACAAAGGGTTAGAGAGTATTTTTTTATGTATAGAGAGAAGGTGGCGAATTGAGTTTAATGATAAGTTGGGGTTAGAGATTGATGGGGTAGATATTTTGATAGAGATGGGTGTCATGGGAGTTGAAGTTGTTAGAGGTTAGAGTCAAAGGGAGAAAGATTATATGTGTATACCGAGCAAGTAGTAAATTAAATGAGATAAATGTTTAAATCACCCACAGTAATTAAGAATCAGATTGTCAAGTAAAGAGAGAGATTTATAATAAAAATATAAAATTTTTATTTTTGAAACCAGTGACAAAATTTTGATAGAATTTGGAAATAATGTAAAATTAAGAATTGTTTATTTTAAATAATTTGAATGTCAATTTGCTTATTATTTATAATCATATTTTGTTAATTTTAAATGTTTTGTTTTATTATGTTTTGTGTATCAAGTTAGATTGTTGCAGAGGTTAAATGTATTTTCAGACATAACTGGTATATATAACGTATGTAGGTCAAGGTTGTGGACTTGACCTAGTTTCGATCAGCTGACTGTGAGGTCATATAAGTTAATAGTATGGAAGTCAATTCAACTTTTGTTTTTTTTTTGATCAATTTAAACAAATTTTAAAATAATTTCTATATGTAAAGGAAACATGTTAATAAATTTAAAAATTTTTCTTTGAATTTGGAAAAAAAAATCTTGATTTTGCGCCTGCCAGCTAATGAATATTTTAAGCTTTGATTATTGTATTGTTTGTGTACCAACCATGTTTATTTTAGTGATTTATTGTATTGACTTGTATTGTTAGATTCTAAGTATTCACATGTTAGGTTAAGGATGTGCTTAATTATAAGAAATGTTTAAATTAACTTATTTTAAATAAAAACAGGAAACAATGAAGAGAATAATTTAGACTTTATACAAAATTTATGAATCAATTTTATCTGAAAACAACGTGTTGCAATTTAAAGAACTTTTTAAAAAATTTTTTCAATTTTATGATATATAATGTCAGTATGTAATGTGAGTGTGTGTGAGCCCAGTATCTGCTAAAGGCAGCCCAGCTTGCATAAAAGGGGAAACATATCGGTGGAGGATCTGGCATAATCTAAGCCAGGGATTGAGGATTCTGGGGCATGTTAGAAGGTGAGGTGTGCTGTAGTACTTGTCTGTTCGAGTTTTCGGTGTTGGGATCTCTTACGGAGAAGTCCAGTGATCTCGTTCAGATGCGTCCATAGTCGCCAAGCCAGGGGGGTCGTGTACCCATGAGGAGTAAGAACAAGAGGGGGTTGTTGGCACCAGTTCCTCACCGGTCCTCTTCGGGATTTATCAATGAGATTTCTTCTGTTTTGGACAGCAGAATTCTCATTGGGGGGGGGGTATTGTAACGTGTCTAAATTGGGTAATTTCATTTATTGCGGGTATGGGGCATTTGTATTTTATTTATTTCATTTTGCGGGGTTTTATAAAAATATTGTTAAAGTTTTATTTTCCGACGAATGTTATTTCCATTGTAACAAACCACGTGGCAAGAAAACAGTGTTGAGAACAAAGCAGTAAGACGCAGTTTCCGTTGTGTAACTAGGCAAGGAATTTGCACCACCCTAAAGTTTCGCAGAACTTTGCATAAGTGTGACCACGCACTCACGAGCAGTACAAGTCCGCGCTCGGGGGACGCCGTCATCCGAAAACCAAGATGTCTGGAGAACAAATTTATTCACCGTCTCCTTGGCCGAACGGCAGGAAATAAAGTTTAAGTCCGGCCTCTTCGGTGACGTCAACCAGTGCTTAACAAAGATCGTCCACGGTTACCACACAAAAAACACACTATGTTTCATGCATAGAGCTCATAAGCCACAACAAATTCATCTTGAACGACGACGAAAATCAGGTGGCAGTGAACGGCAGCTTCCTACCGCCCAAACACAGTCTACCTTAGGCAGAGACGCCAAGCAGTCCACTAGAAGCCGACTCCAGATACAGACGCTTACAGTTTCGTTTCGGGCCCGGTCGGTGGTGTTATAAAAGGTAATTAATTCAATAAGACCGACCGGGACCCCAGAATTTAATAACATATCGCAGTCATAAGTTGGTACAGTGATGTGGGGAAATCATAAAGTGATAAAGTACGGACATTGAAGTTGCGGGACTAAGCACGTGTTCGGCCGGCAACGCGTTCGTGGACGGGTATCTCGTGGAACAATAACGGAATGTATTAAATTTAATAAATAAAGGGTAATGTATAAAAAAGTATGGAAGCGTGCGTGAGCAGATTGGGCTGCCTTAGATATAAGTATAGTTAAATGTAATTCAAATTTGATTTTGTAGCACTCTAATTCTGGTAGTTAATAATAATTAATTATAACTAATTCTCTTGTACTAATAATAATGAAAATTGACTTAATTCATTAAAGCAATTTAGTTTACTTTGAACATGTGTTAGCCTAAGTTATTTCGTCATTACCACGTTCTCATTTCTGTGTTGCAAAATTCGTCTAAACGTTCCGGAATCTTTCTGAATTATTAATTGGGTGTGGTCAGATAGCAAAATTGTCCTTTTTATTTAAGGTGGAGTGTAAAGGTTTTCGATATTTTACCTATAAAAAATAATCGTGGCGACCTTGGTCTTCTGATAAAATTCAAGTAACAGGTAAGTAGTTGTGACTGCGTACAGGTAAGTGCTGGCAGTGTATTTTATGTATTAATATATTTCGGCATATTTTTTAACATCACAAGGGGCACAAGTATTCATCAAATTTCGGAAACCTCTGTCTTCAACAACTGTAAATGGTTGAAGATCCCAAATAAAAAGTTTCATTATGGCCTCATCAATTTTGTTTTTATCAGATACTGCTAATTTTTTGGGTATTTAGGTTGATATTGACATTTGTTTTTTACTCGTTGGAACAGGCAACTGAAATGAAGACGGTTGATTTTGGAAGGTGTCAGTAGCTCTTGAAGTGGTTGGTCTCTCTGGACTAAAAAAAATGGGATGAAGATTCAACACTAAGTTTTCTTGCACATCTGGTCCTATTTGCAATATATCACCTGAAGAAGTTTCTGTTCTTGGCAAAGATTGCACAGCAGTTTGGGTGGATATAGTAGGAAGAGCAACTGTTGGATGCTTTCTTTGTAAATTTTTTTTTAAATTACTAACTGAACTTTTATACGACAGACTTGTTTTGCAAATCTTGCACAATGCAATATAGTTACTAACTGGTTCAAAAACACTCCACACGTCACTCGTTTTTCTTCTTGGATCCATGTCTCCAAAATTTTAAAAATAAAACGTATGCGAACCTAACCTAACACAACCTACAACTGTCACAGCAATACTTAAACAGGCTTCCCACAGTGGCGTACCAACGCCTTTGGGGGCCCGGGGCGGGAGTTCCTGGCCGTGGCCCCCCCATTATTAATCACTCCCCATATTGTGCCTCTACTATCGGCACCACAAAACTGAGTCATAATCTTATATCCATAAAAACTATTGGAAAAAAAATATGTGGAAAGAACTAACTATGTAAGTATTAATAGAACTTAAAGGAAAACTAAAATAAAAACACAGATTTTGCGTTTTTTTTAATTACTTTTTCAAATATGTAGTTTTTATTTCAATTAAAATTAATGACAACATGTAGAAAAATGCTTAATTTTTCAACTTAAATCCTTACTATGTACATGTTCTGACGTATTATAAAACTAGGCAAAATATTTAATTAACTTCAGTACTGAATCCGTATATTGTGAGCACTATTTGCTGAAAAACATTTTCAACCATTGTTAGTTGTAAATGAAAGTGTTGTACTGATAATTATGTCCTACAAAATATGTATTATAAGACAGCAAAAACTTACACAAAATAAAATACTCTCAATGATTTATAGAAACTGCTTTTTACGAGCTTTTGCTTCTGCAAACTTTTGATACATTCGTCAAAATTTATTGTATTAGCTACTTTACTTTCTATAGAAAGTATGGCTAAACTATTCAGTCTTGATTGACTCATTGTTGAGCGAAGATAACTTTTTATTAGATTTAACTTTGAAAAACTTCTTTCACAAGAAGCAATGGATACACATATCGTTAAAAATATCCTAAGTGCTACACAAAGGTTGGGAACTGATTCTTGTAAATCCATTTCGATAATAAAATCCAACATTTTCAATGATGACCATTGTTTTGCCACTTCTTTTTTGATGTCTGCAGCTTGAACATGACGTCGTAGCCACTGTATTTCGGGTAACATTTCTTCCTTTTGGAGTTCATCAAATCAAATGTCTGGGTTAGGTTTGAAATGAGCTGAGGGAGTTCTTCAACATCTGTCTCCATAAGATGAGCAGACTGTATAGATCGTTCATTCATAGTTTCCATTGAAGCCGATCTCATTGTCAGTTCTTGATAAAATTTATCTATTCACTCAAACATGCATCTTCTTTAATCTTGTTGTACAGAGAGGCCTTCGTCTCTTGCGTTTTCTCCCGGCATCATTTTCTTGAATCTTCTACGTCCACTTTTTTCAACTGGTATGTCCAAGTCATTACAAGTGTTTGTTGCAAAATCAAGCGCACTTCCAACCATCTCTTCTCGGTTTTCTTGTAAAAAAAGTTTCAAAGTTTTCAACTTTTGTCAAGTGTTATCCCCTTTATCTGAAGATATTTTTGAGCATGGTTGACTTCTTCAAGAACGTGACACCACAAATGAAGGTAGGCAAGAAACGTGAAGTTGCAGATGTTCGTCCATAAAATTTCTGTAGTTCGTTCGCACAACTTTTCTACAGCCTTTACCAACTTTTCATAGTATTTCATCACAGGTTTTACTGCCTCATGATGTGCACTCCATCTAGTTTGTGACAACTTTTTTACTGTTACTCCTAAGGTTTCAACTAGTACATCCCATCTGTGAGTTGAACACGAAAAGAAGTTGTAAATGCTTTCTAGTGTACCAAAAAATGTAATACAAGAAGGGACACTTCCAAAAGCGTGAACTCCGCACAAATTGAGCGAATGATTGGCACATGGGACAAACATTGCTTTTGAATTCAACTGGCGAATCCTTGTTTGAACACCGGAGTGGACACCTGCCATAGTGGAAGCGTTATCGTAGCCTTGACTTCGGCATAGATTCAAGTCCAGTCCAGATTTAAACACAAATTCGTCTCGTCGTGGGGCCCCTCCCAGGCATGCGGTACGCCCCCCGCCCCCCTTGGTACGCTACTGGCTTCCCATAGTATGTGGAGGGGTTCCCGATCGGCTTATCTCGGATAAGCAAGAAGACCTAGCTAGGAAAAAAGTATTTACTTAATACATAAATAAATACAAATTTATGTTCAAAACAATAATAAATTTTCATTGGACATAATTTAAACCGATTACCCTTAACGAATTAGATTTAAGGAACAGGACTTGATAAAGTGCATAAACGTCCATTACAACAATCTCATCATTTACGTGAGATGTGTAGTGCAGTTAAAATCACATTAATAAAAAGTAAAATTATAGCCTATCAACATCAGCCACTCTATAGGTTATAACACAATATAATTCGTTATTTCAAAATTTACCAAGTTGGTGATTAGTATAATATATAATTTATTAGCATATAATCTGTATTATATATCTGCATATCACACGAGAATAAATGTAACATCAGGATGAATTTTTTCCTTTATTAAAAACAGCTTCGTCTCTTTGCGCAGAATGAAGTATTCAGGACGAAAAAGTGGCTTCGTACCAGTTCCTACTCGAAATACGCTTGATACTACTTGTTCCTAAAATACTACTGTTCCTCTGATATGCCTAGTATTTTAAATACTCGTGTACTGGCTGTTCCTTGCGTACCAGCGATATATTTGTACGCCTAGTATTTGGCCTTGGCGTATTCGTTTACTTGTCATTTGTGTACTTTCTGTGTGTGTGTGTCTGTATAGGGGGGCGTGCGTGCCTCGACTCAGAACAGCGAGCGCGGCGTGTCTCGACTCGGAACAGCGTCGCCGCGAATAAAAGGTATTTCAACTTTTCAGTCACTGTTACATCCATTCTACAAAAATATCGTTCCAAAATACCTGTTACAGGTATATCGGCCCACCTCTATTTCAAATAACTTTTAATCACATTATAAAATTTCAGTACTGTCAATTATTCCATCAAATAAAATTATAAACATTGCTGCACACACACAATACAATGTATCCTCTGATACCTTATCATAACAACAACCTAACCAAATACACAATACATCTAACATCAATACAAATTTATATACAATCTACTTCATATCAAATGTCATTGTTTACCAAAAACCGTTATATTATTCAGTTCATTTTCTAAAACCATTATATTCACATAATTAAATGTCCATTAACAATAAATGTCTAACCTCCATCGTCAAAAATTAATCTTACATTATACCGTCACCATTCATTTTTTATTAAGTCCATTATATTACCTTCTTTAATATAATGCCCCTCTAAATCTGTTTTATTCACTATACCACAATAATAATTCACAGGATTCTTCCACATTATTATCTCATATATCAGGTCTACTTTGGGTATGGTCAAGTCACCCTTCGTATTATTTGTCATCACCAGGTAGGTTATAATTTCACCATTATTATCATCATTTGCTACTATTACACCAATTCTAACACCAGGTAAGTGCTTATTATCATCAATATAATCATCATTTACTGCACTAATTACGTCACCAGGTAAGTACTCATTATTAACAATTGTCTCAATATCTAACCTCTACTAATCTTAAAAATCTCTCTCTCTCTCTCTCCTCATAATACCTCTCACAGCCCCCCTGAACTCTCTCACTCCACGCAGAGGGCAACACAACATTATTAAAACACATCCTGGCTTTACCAGGTACACCATAAAACATAAAGGGACCATTTGGAGACCACATGTCTCCCCCAGAGGAATCTTCGTCCTCATAAAACACTTGTGAAGTCTTTACTTCACTTACACCATAGGGAAAATTTGCCTTCTGCCCCCCATACTCACTTAAACTCTCCTTCCACTCTCTCTGAAGCTCATTAACACTTATTACCTCACCATTAACCTCTACTCCCATTATATTCTCATCATCACTACTATTATTCAATGTATCACTCTCAGATACCCCATTTTCAACTATATCCCCATTATTATTGATTATATCACTAGCATTTTCACTTGTATTAACAACATCACTTATCTTGTCATCTATTGCTTCACCTGCACTTAAACTAACAGCATTATTTTGTCCACTATCAGGATCGCTTACCTGGTTTAGTTCACTCTCTTTATTCTCCTTTTTGTACTCCCATGTGAACTTGTACTCTCGTATTTGTTTCGGAATGGTAGTAAGACGTTCGTCAATATCATTCAGACGCTTATTAATGTTATCTTCAAATTTAACATTTTGTTGTTCAATATTATTAATATTACCCTTTAGTTCATCAAATTTAATATCATTAACATCAAAACGATTATTCATATCACCCTTTAATTCATTAAACTGCTTTTGTGATTCGTTCATTTTTTCATCAAAACGTTTATTCATATTATTCAAATCCCCCCTTATTTCATCAAATTTTATGTTTGGTTGCTCTACAATCGTTGGCAAAATTTTAATTACCCCATCGTCGGTTTTACTAATTTCTTTTGTTGACACTGGGGTTGAATGTATCCCGGGGTCACTCATTATAACTGGCCCAGTTAAACTACTTTCCTTTATTGACACTAGAGTTGAATGAACTCCCGTATCACTCATCATAGCTGAGTCAGTCAGACTAACTTCATTTTCATTATCTTCCATTTTAATTATTTACACTTAAATTAAATTAAATATTTATTACAACAGTGAAATAGGTTAATAACTCTATTTCTATCAATGGAAATTCATATAAGAAAAACAATTTTAAAAATCACATACTACTAAAAATCACATACTACTCTCAACATCTTATAACCTACAAATTATTCAAAAATTGCCGCCGTCGCCAACCCTATTTCCTTGTGCCAAACTTCAGGCCTAACTCATATAAAAATTATACCAGTATCCTGGCAGGATCGCCAATTGTAAAGGTATAAACATCTTTCCAATATACAAAACGACTACTTACCCCGATTCTGACTATCTTATTACACACTTACCTTAATAACCAAACAGAAGATTCCAAAACTCCCAAGGTCGCCACCAACATTTGGAAAAGGAAATGTGGAAACCTTTTTACACTATTCACATTAAATGATTTAGATAGTTTATCTCCCTTAATCCAAAAGCTTTCACAGGTTCGTTTAGGCGAGTTTTTTGGGACAGAAAATTAGGATATGGTTCTGGTGCAATAACTACACTTAACACATGGTTATGATGATTACAAATCTTATTTATTTTATCCCACTACTCTCTTTTACTATTCTTTATAAAATCATACAAAAACTATTATATTTTAAATAAATTCTTGTATCACAAACCAGTACTTTTCTCTTGCATACCCTTCCTCTCTCACACTCTCTCTCTCTCTATTTTTCTTTTAACCCCCTTTTATTTGAGCTCATTATTTATTTTATTATACTTTACTTTTTGGCCAAAATATTTATTTTATCACTGTACTTAGCTGCACAATATCCAGAGTGTTACACCATCATTCGCAGTTCACTTTCACCACATAAAAAAAAAACTGGTCTAACGGATCAAAATAACGTAGTCGTTATTTTGACATGGTTTCATTATATTCCTCTACTCTTTGTATACACTTCAATACGGTTCAATAGACCTAGACTACTATAATTGCTTCGGCCTACCGACTTTCCGAGGCCACTGTTATAACGTCTGTTCTGTCTGACAATGTTCTGCCGACTGCCTCGAGTTGGGGCTCGCAATTGTATACTATTTATATAACTGTATACCAAGCCTTCTGCGCATCGGCCACGTGGTTCCACCGGACGTACACCCCGTCCCCTGCCTTTACACATAGAAGATTCTGGTTGTTTCTGGAACCCCGAAATGCATTGTAACATTGAAAAACACGTGGCTCTCTCATGATCCCAGTGTGACGTCAAACTAATTAAAGAAATTCCTCACCTTATACGGTAATGTCTCTTCGACTTGGGACATGAGTCACTTACTGCGTTATAACTTTCTATGCGTCCCTAGCAATGGATTTCATAAAATTATTACATATGTTGAATTACTGGAAATTATTAAAAACAATGGTTCAGCCCATTTTGTCCCGTTACAAAGTTCTAAATTTAAGTCAAGGTACCTTTGACTCTGATGCCATAAAAAATAATGACAATGAAGTTATTAATCAATTAAAAGAAAAGTTCAACACTACTACAGACAAAAGTGTGAGAATGCAGATTATAACTACACTTCCCAAAAGCTGGACTCTAAAAACAATTGAAACTGAATTTGGAGTGTCTAACTTTACAGCTAGAAAGGCAAACAAACTGTTACATGAAAAAGGTGTTATGTCATCCCCAGACCCAAAGCCTGGAAGAACATTGGACCCTGCAATGGTGGCCTTAGTCAAGGACTTCTATCAAAATGATGAAATTAGTCGTCAAATGCCAGGTAAAAAAGACTTTGTTTCGGTGAAAGAATATGGCAAATATGTACATGTGCAAAAGTATTTAATTCTAAGTACATTAAGAGAAGCATATGTTGTAACGGCACAATCTGGTACATATAGAGATTTTGGGGAAAAAACCATGTATAACTTTTATTTCAAATGCAAAATCATAAATAAATCAAGGAGAGTAAAGTTTTATAAAGTGTGTAACGACGTAGTAAGCAGTGCAGGAACTGTACCAAGGTCAGTGGTGTACGTGCAAAACGACAGCTAATTTTAGCCAAATAAACTTGTCAACAGACCGATCCTATAAATACGTCACATAAAGAATGCAGTACGTAATCGTCTAGCCTTAAAAAACTAAGACGTCATAATCAAAGACAAAGAGATTGGTGACGTGACAATCCTCTCCACATTAGAAATGAACGCAGTTCGTTTCGTCAGTCAGCAAATAACATCTCAAGACAACGGACACGAGCAGCTCGTGCGTCCGCCGGCTGGGCATAGTTTTCGTCTCGCCTGCAAAGTAACAAAATGTGAATTTTGATATATTTTGGTATTTAAAAGTATTATAACTACAAAGTAGAGACAGTGAGTGAAATTGGTAAAAAATCTAACAGTTCGGCCATAAAAAATGAGAACTACGAGAGACATTCGCTCGACGTACGCCAGCGCAACATCAGGAAAGTAGACATTATATATTCAACTATATAAAATACTGGTTTTCAAATAAAATACTTAATTCTGAGCTCAATAAATAACAATGTACCGTATAAAATTGTATATGTGTGTGTTTGTGTGGGTGTGTGTAGGTACCTATCTTAATATAACATAAAAGCATTGGTTTACGTTAGTGAAATAATTTAGTAATTTTACACATTTATTTCAATATGTAACACTTTTAACTTAAATTTTAATTATATTGCTAAAATATACCCTGAAGAAGGTTTGATGTAAAGAAATGTAGGGTACCCATGTTTGAATTGGTAAATGTTTCAAAGGGAGTAAATTTTGCTTTTGTTATCAATATGCTCAGATAATGAATAAATACGAGTTTGAAAATATCAATAAATTTGAAGTAAATTATTTCGAATCAACCATTTTGTTTTCCAGCTCGTCTAAGTCGAACGCCTGGACCCTCGTAAGTATATTTTTTTATGTTGGTGCAATACAACATGGCGGCTGAACTGGCCGTAGTGTAAAAGTGTAAAGTGTTATTAATTAAAAGTGGAAGTAAGTAAGATTTCAATTGCGCCCGTAACAGCTGGACCATTTGAATAAGTAAACTTATACAAATGTAGACCTGTATGGAGAAACAGGATGGTTGTTTGAAATTGGTATGCAATTAGAAATATACGTAAAGATAAGGTTATGTAGTGATTATGTGTAGGATGAATAAATAGATATCTTGTTAGATGATAAGTTTATGTTATATTACATATTAGTATTTTGAAAAAAGAAATATATATACAATTTTGAGATGGCAGATAATAATGAGAGTGTCAGCTTAACTGACATTGAAACAGGAAGCCAAGTGAATATAGAGTTCAGCGAAACTGAGTCAAAAATAATGGAAAACATTGAACACCAATCAACGCCAGTCCAAAGTAAAAAATCTGATACAGACGAGATGTTGAAACGTTTGTATAGTATGATAGAGACAAAATTTTGTGAAGTAAGTAGTGATTCTGACGTTAAGTTCAATAAAACAAATAGTAATTTCAACGCCAAATTTTGGTGATGAAAAGATGAAATTAAACAACAAAATTTTAATTTTAATAAGCAAATGAATGAAATTACTGCATGATTTGATAATATGAAAGAACAGATAATAGGATCAGTAAATAAGAAGTTAGGTAACAGTGTTAGAGATCTGACAGATAATAATAATGGTAAAATAGTGGAAGTGGTAGCGTTAGAGAATAAAATATTAAATAGCGATGATAATGATGATAGGGTAGTGGGGGTAGAAAATGGTAGAGAGACAGACCAATTAAACAAAAATAAAGACGATAAGGTAAGTGGGGTTGAGAAAAATGATAATATTATTAAAGATATGGTGTTAGAGAGTAAGGTTGGGAATATTGAGAGTCCTGATGAAGTTATAGTGGGAGTAGAATTTGAAAATGGAATGTTAGAGTTTGTTGATAAGTTAGAGAGAAAGTGTGAAGAGAGTTATTTTGTGGATATGGGGCAGAAGGTAAATTTTCCCCGGGTTTATTGTGAACCAAGATGTTCATTGTTATTATTGAAGGGCAAGAGTCCCTTAGTATTGGAAGACATGAGGTCTTCAAATTGTTCCCTGATTTTTTGTGATGATTCATTACCTTCTGCATGGGTTAGTAGAGAAAGTGTGATAGGAAGTTATGGTGGGAGATATTTTGCAAGAGAGTTGTGTGTTGATGAGGAGTTAGAATTATTTAAGGTTGATAGAAATTATAAAGAATTTATAGAAAGGTTAGGTATAAAGAGAGTGGATAATTATATTGAAATCTTACCTTGTGTTGAAGCTGATATAGCAGCAGTAGATGATGTTGTTAATGATGAATTTATAACTTACCTAGTGGTGACAGATTATACTAAAGGCGACATGACTATACTCTATGATGACAAGTTATATGATAAAAAATAATATGGAATAATCCTATTAATTATAAGGATATTGTGGAAGAATATGAAAAATTAAATAACCATTATGTTGATGGTAATAATAATATAATGTATTTACTAAAAAATGATTTGTGTAGTTGTAAGATCAGATTGTTATTCGATGATGGAGGGTAAATGTTTTATTGTTCATGAACATTTAATTATGTGAATAGTGTGGTTTTGACAGGGACTGTATTATGAAATGAGTTGTGGTAAATGATAACAGATAATAATTTGGATTGTATATTCTTTTGTGTGTTGATGTCAAATGTATTTGTGTATATTATATTAGGTTGTAACTTGTATTTTATGTAAACAATGTATGTAGGTAACAGGAATTGATTTAATAATAATTATAACATTTTCAGACTAAATAAATGATGAGAGTAATTGTGAAATTTTAAACTGATTGACTTAAGTAATTGAAGAGTAATTAATTAATTAAGAATATTGTAAAAAGGAATTTTGGTGATGAAGTTAAATGATTTTCTGAGATTTAGATTCTATAATGAATAGTAAATGATTAAACATATAATATGTTTGGATGTTGAGATATATTGTTATTATGAGGTAAGTGATGAATTTTCTAGTGTTATTTTTAATGATCATATTAATGTAAAATGTTGTAAGAGTTTGGGTTATAATAATTAGTTCAATAAGGCATTGAGTTAGTCAGAATTAATTTAAATGGGTGTTAGACAGAATAAAAATTTTGGGAATAAAAGTAATACAGAAACTGTAACGGTACAGACCTATAGGGCTTTGGAAATTAAATCTTTTCAATATTATTTGCAACCAAATACGTGTGGTGAATAGAATGTAGCGTCGAGATGGGTGTGAATTGGCATTGGTATGCGTAGATTGCAAGGAGGGCGCGCCCGCGCTATCAACCGCGCACACAGTCTGGCAAGTTTCTCACGCTAATGGCACGTTTCAGAAATACCTTCGCGCAGTGTGCGCAGAAAACAACGTCTGTTGCATCCCAGCAAGTGAACTGTGCGGTTCTCAGTAAAAGGCCTGCAGGCCAAACTTATTAAAACTTCCAAAATATGGACTAGAGAGTGATACAAAAAGGTAGAAGCAGTGTTAATGCAATGAAGTAATAATTCGAAACGTTGATTTTTTTTTTTGGACCGAATATAGTGAAAGTGTAAAGTGAGAACGAGTCTAAATTTTAATTACGAAAACTTTTTTGGACGAAACAATAAACCATCAGAATGACAGAACTACAACCTTTGGCGTCCGGATTGTAGCGTGACAGATAAACACATAAAAATGAATGGCATTGATCATTAAAATAATATAATATAATAACATTAAATCCGAAGAAAGCATTATAATATAAAGAATTAATTCAGAGCAACCGTGCAGAACAATCATTGATATTAAAAGTTTAAGTTCGTATAAAAGCAATGTTACTAGTGATGAATCATCAAAACCCAATGTAATAACCTAAGGTGAAAAAAGATAACCCAGGAAGGTAAGGAGTAAATAAGGAAGCAACCCAGATCATTACTAAACCCACAACGAGTATAAGGAATAAATAAAAACGAAACCCAGAACAAGGTAAGACCCACCATAAAAGGTGATACATTTAAATTAACCAGAAGAGTAGATGAAGAAGTAACCCCAAGAAACCCGATGATATCCAGAAGAAGATGAAGAACATAATATTCTAAGAAGCCAGAAGAAAAGAAGACATCGTAGAAGAAACAAGAAGAAGACGGCATCCAGAAGAAGAAGGAATGCTCTTATAAAAATCACCCATATCCCCATATCCCAAAATAAATAAAAACCATAATAAATAAAAGTATAACGAAGTATTCATGAACAGAAACCATATGTACAATAAAATTAAGAATAAAAGTGTATAGAGTAAGAGTTGCCAGTGGACCAAGGTGAAACAATAATATAATACCCAAGGAACAAATCTTCATTGTAACCCACAAACCAATTTCTTGATGTTAATAAGACTAAACAACCATTTAGAAATAGCATCAAGGAGTGTAAAGTGAACCAGTGCTAGTTTGTATATTATAAAAAATAAACCTTATGTTTCATCCTTGGCATCCACAAACTGTGTAAATAATGAAAAATACAACTTTGAGTGACTTATGATTTGTACAAGGTGAATATAATACATGTAATAATATAGAGCTGTCAATCTGTTTGAAATGACATTTCTTTAAAAATGAATAAAAACAGATGCAGACATAAAGTGACAGGGTACAATTACCCAAAACCATATTAAAAACAGTTTAAAAACTGATAATTAAATTTAGTATAAGAAATAGTAAATAAGAATATAGGAATAAGATTTTGTGTATATAATAGGATATTTTAAAAATGTATTAGTAATAAGGACATTCAATAAGTTTAGAACCACTAACATCCTAACTGTAAAATGTTTATTACTTATATTGATAGTAATAATTAAATAAGATGTTAGATGGAAAAAACATTCTTTGTAAATAATATTTCTGAATTAGTATTAAGCTTTGATTATAAAAAAAATGTCTAATTAGTTTGAAGGCAACCATTATTTAAAATTATTCCTTATCTGTTAATAGTATTGAAACAGATACTAATTGTTATTGTGTTTAATAGAAAAAATGTTTAATTAATATTACAATGTTAAAAAGTCAGAGAGGGTATAATTCAATATATATTGTTTATATTAAAAATTTGTATGAAAAAATTGTTAAGAATCTAGGCAAAATGATGAAAACTAAACATCATCAAAACTGAGAAACTAAGTACTTAAATACATTTAAACTGAAGGGATTTAGATAAGGTAAACCAGAAACAAAGGCATATAATTAGAAATATAACTTAGAAAGATTTTATAAAATTATAGCCAGGATTATTAATAAAAATGGAAATGACAGAACTCAAAAATTTGGAGAGGGGAGTCATATATTCCAACATAATATTTTAAAACTTAACCAATTCATATAATTGCAAGAAATTAAGGGAATATAAACCTTTTATTACAATATGAGATTTAATAATCATAAATATAATTTGAAAATGGCAGAATTTGCATAATGACAGGAAGCTGATTTTGAAAATTTACAAGATACAAAATGAAGGTAAAATTACCAATTTTAGATAAAAAACTTAATAAAACGGCATTATTCTATATCAAAATACGCCGAATGAACTGAAGGATAAAATTAAGTAACAACTAGCTAATAAATTTGAATAATAACCAAAGTTTAAGCAGTTATATAATGTAACTTTAATACATGCACAGGATGCAAAATAAAATTCGAACAATGTAAGGAATAATATTGCTTTGGCTAAGGTTTTAGTCGAAAGTGAAGGAAGTAGAGAGTGGATTATTGAACGTTGTACGGGACACTTGGCACGAGCAATTAAAACGATATAACCTAGTTTCGAGTACCGTAATGGCGAGCAATTGTATGATCCGAATTTGAAAATCGCGAGTGACCGCAAAAAACATTTCACAACTTCGACACAGTGACATAAACACTTACAAAAAAATAACTAACATTGTATAGCACGAAACTACAGTTAAATAACATTTTAAACACCATAAAACAGTATATAACATAACCATCAATAGTGCCTGATCGACAAAAAGTGAACTGACTTATAAATACACCACTTTTCAAAATACAACACAGAAACTTAACCAGAGACACTACACCAACATCAGAAGGAAGATTTGCAGACACCAGGACGTGAATTCGGCAAGAAAATATCTTTATTGGAACGCCAAAACTACGAAGGGACGATTGACAACTTTGACGGCGGCCATTACAGATTTCTCACCGCTCAACGGAACACGGCCATCTAGTTTGTCGGTGACACGGTTCGCAACATATTTATTTATTTTACTCTTTTCATTGAATAAATGTACTTTTAGTATTAAGAATTATTTTGTAACGTTATACTTTTTTAATCTTTGCCCGATTTCTCTGACTTTTCCAATAAATAGCTGTTAAAAGAACCTTTTGTAATAACATCGATACCCTGAGTCGATTTAAAAAATCGACAAGAGTCTTTATAAACAACTGTTAATAAAATAATTTATACTTTTCATCTTAAAACAGTTCTTTCTTTTCTAAACATAGCAATTTAAACACACTATAATTTAAACAACATCTACTACAAGAATTTCACCACCAGAAGGAAGATAACCTCCAAAACTGAAAGTAAACAAAGATCGATTGTAATTGGAGACAATCCTATAAGTGGTTGGAGTTTCTTCAAAAATACAGAAAAGCTAATAAAATTTTTTAAATAAGAGTGAAACATTTCGGAACTTTACGAAACTCAATTAATTAATTGTTTCTAATTAATTAATCAATTAAAAAAAATTTTTTTTTTTAATTATAAAATTTTTTTTAAACAAACAATTTTTATTTCTTTACAGAACACATATTTAATATATTTTTGTAACACTACATAAACACAATAACCACGTTCTTTTACAAATTGGCGCACAACTGAGGGGCTTTAATTAGCGATTGAAAGGCCAATACAATCTGCCCAATCACTAATTGGAGTTTGGCAACAGCTATAAAGCCAGAGAAAGGGAAAAATGCAACGACGTGCAACCTCAAAGAAACGGGCGGTGGAGGCCGAAAAGGAAATCGAAATTGACATGGGGGATAAGGAGGCAACACCCGTTGAAGATCCAGAAGTGTTAGTAAACCCGATGGAAGATAAACAAACTGCACCACCAGAGGAACAACCTGAGAAACCCTCACAATCAGAGAACATGACAACACAACAAATGTTCAGGATAATGATGGAGAAAATGGAATCCACAAGTCAAGATTTGAAGGAAGAAATCAAATCCACAAAGGAAGATTTGAATAAGAAAATGGATTCTACAAAAGAAGAAAATAGTAAGGAAAGGAAGGAAGACAAACAGTCCTTGAAGGAAGATTTGAGTGGAATAAACAAAAACATAGAGGAATTGAAGGAGGACAACCAATCCACAAAGGAAGAATTGGGCCGTGAGATTGAAAATACCAACAAGGGAATTGAGGAAACCAGTAAGAAGGTGGAAAAGAAAATGGAAGAAAATAAGAAGAATTTAGAAGAAAAGATGGATGAAACCAGTAAGAAAATAGAAAGTGACAACCAACAATTAAAGAAAGAATTAAGAGAAAATAACAAGAAAATGGAAGAGAAGATGGGGGAGAAATTGGAAGAATTAAGAGAAGACAACCAAATGTTAAGAGAAGAATTAAGGGAGGTCAATCAGGAGAATCTGGATAAACTTGACGAAAGAATGGAATTGTTAAGAGAAGAACTGAACAAGGAAATCAACGTCAACAAGAAAGCTATGAATAAAAAATTAGAAGAAGAAAACAATGGTAAATCGACAGATCCGAGAGATTGACGGAAAATGCAACCAGACCGAAAAGGAAGTGCAAGAATTTAAGGAAGTAGTAAACATCAAGTTTACAAATATAGAAGAGCATAGCCGCAGGAAAGTGGAAGAACAGCGGAAGGAGACTCAAGAAGAATTCGGGAGAGTACGGAGCCAAGTCGCGGAACGGTGTGATGGGATGCAAGAGGCTATGACCAATATCACAGGTCAGGTACGGCAAAGGCAAGAAGAGATGGAAGCTTTGAGAAATAGACCCACTCATTTCACCGGATTGCCCATCAACGAAAGCCGAGAATGGCTCAACTTCCGGCAATACAAGAGGAAACCGATGGAGTTCCTGGCGAGGGTAGATGAGTACTTCGCCAAACATAGAGTAACTCAATGGAGCCATAACCGGGAGATACTGGACGAATCATTCAGGGAGATGACTGATAATTGGTGGATGGCTAACCGTAGCGAGATTGCCGACTACCAGCAGTTCAGGAGAATGTTCAAATCAAAATACTGGTCTGAAACAACCCAGAACCTGATCCGAGATAACATCTGCAACGGACGATACAGGGCACAAATAGGCAATAGCATGACTGCCTATTTCCTAGGGAAGGTGTGCATGGCGAAACACCTCGAGCCGGCTATACCCAAAGAGTGCCTGGTAAATAAACTCTCCTATCATTACGACGAAGATATTGTCAGGGCAAGGAGAGGAAGCCAGATCAAGACGGTACAGGCCATGACGGAATTACTGGAAGGGTACAAAAATGAAGAGTACTACCGCCAGAGCAGGAGGAGGAATGAGCGACCGGAGGCGAGAACGAATCAATACCCTAGCAACGGCAATAATCATCCCGGAAACCGAAACCAGCCCAGTAATTACAACGGCAATAATAACCCGCCGCGTAATAACCACAATTTTAATGGCAACGCAAACGGTATTAGGAACAACAACACCTATCCTAATAACCGGAACAATTATTATCAGCCCCCTAACAGCCCGTATAGTCAGAGAAATCCCTATTCCGGTAATAATGATAGACATTACCCACCTAATAGAAATTATAATAACAATAATAATAATAATAATAGAGTGTGTAACGTACGAAATTTGGTAGTTACATAGAGTAAACAATTATTACGTCAAGTGACGGGAAATCATGAAAATAGTTCTAAGTACGTAAAGCAATGGAAACAAAAAAGTGAGTATCTACAGATACATTATTGTAAATTTCCAACAAAGAAGAAGGAAGTGTAATATAGCATCATCAAGTACAAAAGAGAGAAAGAAAATGACCACAAGCCAATATAAAATGTTAGACACCAGGCCCAATAGTTTCCAACAGTGAGGGGAAACAACAAAAATAATAAATATGTAAGATGAAAGGAAGACAACAGATTCCCAACAGTGAGGGGAAACAACAAAAATAATAAATATGTAAGATGAAAAGAAGACAACAGATTCCAACAGTGAGGGGAAACAACAAAAATAATAACTAGGTAAAATGAAAAGAAGACAACAGATTCCCAACAGTGAGGGGAAACAACAAAAATAATAAATATGTAAGATGAAAAGAAGACAACAGAATTCCAACAGTGAGGGGAAACAACAAAAATAATAAATAGGTAAAATGAAAAGAAGACAACAGAATTCCAACAGTGAGGGGAAACAACAAAAATAATAACTATGTAAGATGAAAAGAAGACAATAGTTTCCAACAGTGAGGGGAAACAACAAAAATCATGACTATGTGAAATGAAGAAGAGACAACTCAAGAGCAACCACAATGATGACAAACCAACCAATCTATATATGAATACAAATACTATGGAACAACGACTACTACAAATGGAAATATTGAAGAAGACGTTTAAACCAAAAGAAGAAAGGAAGAAGAAGAGCAAGGAAACATGACACGAAGAGTGAAGATAATGTATGTACAATACAAGAAATCACCATTCACCAAGTATACAAGGAACTATACTAGTGACTGGAAGAAGAATAACGATTATCAACTATGAAGAAACAGTGTTTAGCATATTTAAGAAATCACAAACAGTAATCGTGAATACTTAATGTAAGTGTGAGAACCTGTAACAAATTAACCAATTTTAACCTAAATAAACCCCACAGACAATACAAGTGAGAAGGTTTATAACAGAGGAAAATGTGTTACCTTTATAGTGGAAACATCAAGAATTAAATAGTTAAAATGCACAAACAATTAGTGTGACCAATTTAATCAAGATTGTAATCCAAAATAGATAATCATAAGACCACCAAGAGAAATGTAAGATAGAAACAGTAAAATCATTGTTCATAGAAACTGATAATAAAAGCTTTGTTAAGTTTTAAAATGAAATATAACTGAATGCCACGGCAAGACAGAATACAATATAAAGAAAGTCCAGAAAAAATAATAACAAACAAGCTAGTTTGTTAAGTATCAAACAACAAATGTACCAGAAATTAGGTACAACACAACAAGAAATGTAATACCATTAGATTAAGAATATTTGTGTTATTGTTTAGAAAAATAGTGTAAACATGTGTATTAATCAACAATTAAACCATTGTAATAAAATACCATAATGAAGTCATAATAGTAGAAGCAAATACTGCATAAGAATATGTTGCACATTGATACATAACCCCATAGGGAGTGCACCTATAACACAAAATCATATATGTTAATTAAACCAAACAACCATCAACAATTGTTTCAGTCAAAGATTCATTATAAATAATGATGCACACTAATAAGTAATATTTTATACTGAAATGCACAGCACATAAAGCAGATTAAATATGATAGCACAAAGCTAGATGAAAAGAAACCCAATATGACAAGCTAGTTAAGCAAAATACATTATTAAAACTTACACAGAGATCACTGAAAGTGTTACCAGTAGTTAGAAAAACATCTAATACTACTATGAGAACAGATCACAGTTATAATAATAATAGTTTCATAATCAAATTATTGAAAACTAACTGACTATGAATGTATAGCCAGATGTAAACAAAGACAATGTGACAAACTAGTTAAGCAAAATACATTATTAAAACTTGTCCAAGGATTACTGAAAATGTTACCAGTAGTTAGAAAAATATCTAGTACTACTATGAGAACAGATCATAAGTATTAGAATAGTAATTTTATAGACAAATTACTGAAAACTAAATGACTATGATTGTGGAATCAAATGTAAACAAACACTATGTAGCAAGTTAATTAAGCAAAATGCACTATCCAAACTTGTTCAAAGGTAAATAAAAATGTTATCAGTAGTCAGAAGGATATCTGATACTACTATGAGAATGTATATCAAATGTAATAATAGCAATTTAGTTATTGATTTATTAAAAAATAACTGACTGCCATGTCATAACCTGATGTAAACAAACCCAATACTAAGAGTTGGAAAGCTTTCAGATAGCGAAAGACTAATAAATACATTAAATTAACAAGGTACTATAGTTGTACACTATTTTCATTTGTAACATGATATACCTTATATGGTAAAATGATTGACAAAGTGACAATTTAAGGAAAAGAGAACAGAAAGTATCTGGATAAGACTATTAGTATATGAAAAACAACATTTTTCATATAACAAAGTGTAAACCGATGTAAATAAATGTATATATTATTGTTAGAATACCAAACAAATGTCATTAGATAAGAAATAATAGTGTTAGAAGCGATTATAAATAATCGAATATGGACGTTTGAAGACGCCATTACCAAATATTGTTGAAACAGTAATTGCACCTATTTTCTGTATTAAACAATTGAGAAATGGACTCAAAACGTTTAATAAGGAGTGTTATTGTGTAATTAGAATAAGATCTGGTGAAATAAACTTATTAATTTTAAGATTCACCATAGGAATTTGTGAAATAATTGTAGTGAGTTAATAATGGACGGATTTTATCCTTGTTTAGACTTTATTTAAAGCCCAAGGTGTCCGCGATCTATTGCCACCAACTATTCAACGATATGACAATTAATAAAAAAGTTATGGCAATTATAAACTTTTTAATCATTTTGTGTAACAACGCTTACGTCACTATAATCTCCAACCCATATAAGAAATTGGTAAAAAATTAAAAGTTTGATTTAACCGAGGTGTTTTGGGGTGGAGAGTTCGACAATTTAAACCAATCAAATGAATTAAAACAACCAGACAAGCAAGAGACGCTAGGTGAAGCGTCACAGTCATCTTTCAGTCGTCGAAGAGTCTACAAGCATAATTCGAAGGGCAAGGTCGATGAAGAAATGTATGAAGTTGTATTTAAATTGTGCGCGACACGTTCATGAGTCACGCTATACACACATAACCTATACATAACAAAGAAACAACGAGTGTACAGTGCGGAGTGAATTCAAAGAATAAATACGGCCAGTGTATAATAACGGTCGTATTTTCGAGTTTAGTGTTTTATAAAAAACCAGGGAGTACTATATTTTCATTATTTAACAAATAAAATGGAAATAATAATTTCTGTCAATGAACGGAGAATTATTGTTTGGGTACTACTCTAGTCAGTAGTATCGAAGTGTATTAATTATGATGAAAATTATCAGAATTAAATAAAAGAATTATTTCGCATTTATTAACTTAAAAAATAAATATTTTTACGATTTTATCGTAATTAAAGAAGTCAATATTAATTTAAATATTACCAATAGGAGTGAAATGATTAGTCGCTCAATTGACTCATTTCGTTTGATTTGACTAATAAATAATTTTTTTGCGAAATATATTCTAATTAACTGATAGTTACACATCAGATGTATGATGAATAAAATATATGTATTTAGATTATTAAGAACTCAATGAATAACCTACTTTGTAACGTGTCTAAATTGGGTAATTTCGTTTATTTCATTTTTGCGGGATTTTATAAAAAATTAAGTTTTATATTGTGCAAACGTTAATTCCAGTATAACAGAACACGTGGCAAGAAACAGTGTTGAAACAAAGGCAAGGCGCAATTTCTGTTGGGTAACTCGGCAAGGAATTCGTACCGCCCTCGAATTTCTCAGAACTCTGTATATGTGTGACGATGCGCGTACTCAACATCTCAAGCATGCGCGCTGTTAGTGACGCCGAGAAACTCAACTGGCGCTGGAAAAAATGGCGCTGGAGCGAACGATTTGGGACCTCAACCAGCCAACTACAGGAAATATCGTTAAGCCCCGCCCACTGCTAGTGACATCAGTCTAGCAGCGACAGATATCGTCCCCGGTTACCACACAAAAAACACATTATGTGCCATGCATAGAGTGAATAAACCACAGCAATTCAGCTTGAACGGCGACGAAAATCTGTTGGCAGTGAATACACAGTTCCTCCCGCTCAGCGCAGGACGCAGCCCAGTTTTACTCCATCCGTGTCGGCCGGCACACCAAGCTAAATTAGGCTCCTAATAAAGTTTCGTAATATTACCGGTAATGAAGAAATAACAGAAAAAATTGTGTGACCGCGGTCCTTTAGAAGAACCGAACCCATTCAGATCGTTAATTTTTGGAAAATAACAAGACATTTACCCGAACAATTAGTGTGGGCGTGCAGACCGCGTGGTCGACGGGGAAGGAATATCATTCAAAATGTTAAGGGGTTTATAATTTAGAGTGTTTGAGTGAGTGTGAAAAAATTGCAGGCTGGGCTCTGTCTGTATGTCTGTATGAGTATAAGGTAAGATGTTAGAATAAGAATAAGTTTATAATTATATTGTTGTGATCAGGGAGTGGATCACTGAAAATTATTAGGCATGTATTTCAAATTTTAATTTTGGAGAAAGAATCTTTTTAAAGTTACCAAAGTTCAAGAAATAAAAATTAAATTTTAATTCTCTTCAAAATGAGTTGCGTAAGTGATTTGTTTAACCTGTAAACCATGTTTGTATCTAACGTACTTGTGATTGGATCCTGGCCCGTAACAGAGTCTTGGCAGGTAGGTGGAAATTATATTGTGAATTTGGTAATTAATAAATTTAAATTATTATAGAGTATAACAAATGGCGCCCGAACAGGGACGAATTATAATTAATTATAATTAATTAAATTCCACATCTACAATAAAGATACAAACATGTGTTTTAGGTTAGCGTAGCAAAATAAAAAAGGCGTTATGTACGCAAAGCTATATCGAAAGTAATATAGAGAATACATCACAAAAAAATTAATTAATTAGATTAGGAATAGTTAGAATATCAATTATAAAAAATGTCAGATAATGAGAATAAAGTAAATAAAAATAGTGTCAAAAATTTTGACGACTTAAACATGAGTAGTTTGGAGACACATTCGACTCCAAGTGCGAGTCAGAAGAAAACAGAATTAAATGTAACAGATCAGAGTAATGTAACTGTAGATTCGGGGATTCAAATAACCCCAATTTTGAGTAGGGAGCGTACAATTAATAATGAACAAGTCAGCTTCACTGACATTGAAACAGAGAGCCAAATAAATATAGAATTGACCGGAACGGAGTCGAAAATTATGGATGACGTACTGCATTCAACACCAGTCCCGATTAAAAAATCTGAGGATCAAGATATGATGAAAATAATCCAATTTCTTTGTACCAGTTTCAATAAATTTGATGTAAAGTTAGATGAACAGAAAAACGAGATGCAAGAATTTAAAAATAAGGTAAATGAGAAATTAGATATACAGAATACTGAATTAAATAAACGTTTTGACATGAATGATGCTAAGTTTGATGTATTAACTAAGTCACTGTGTAGTATTGAGAGCAAGTTGAGCGAAATATGTAGTGAAGCAAAAAGAGAAGCAAATGAGTCAAGAGAGTGTGTGTGTACAGAGAAAAATAAAACGAATGAAAAGTGTAGTGACAAATGTAAAAATACGATACCAGATAAAGAGTTAATAAATGATAACAATAGTGTTGAAAATAATGAGAATAATATTGAGTATAGTAATGTATTTGAAGAATTAGTATTGGGGATAGAGACGGTGAAAATAAATAACGAAAGTACTGATGAGTTGGTGGAATGCGATAATGAGATGTTAATGTGTGTTAATGAGTTAGAGAGAGAGTGGAAAAATAATGTTGTGGTAGAGTGGGGACAGGGGTAAATTTTCCCTTTATTATTGATGATGTTTATGATGATTTAATGTGTTCACAAGTGTTGTTGTTGAAGGGCAAGAGTCCCGTATTGATAGATGAATTGAAGTATTTATTTTTGTTGCGTAATTTTATACCCTCTGTCCGTAATAATTGTGAGAGTGTGATGTGGTGTTATGAAGAGAGAGAGTTAAACAGAGAATTGTATGTGGAGAGAGTAACAGAATTGTATAATTTGAATAGAAAGTATGACGAATGGAAGGAAAGTTTAAAAGCATACTTGAATAATAATGACTATAATGATTTGACTAAAGTAATTAACCCGATCATGAATGTATTTACCGATGGAGATGTAACAAAAATGCCTAACGTTGACTGGTTTAATGAGTATTTGAGTAAGATGAATGAATTTAGTCTTTATGGTTATAACACACAAAACAGTGATTTGTATGTTAATGAGATTGAAAAATGTTATATAACACCAAGACTTATCTGGGACGATGGAGGTTAAACTATAAAACAATAAAAGACAGTGATAAACATTATGTTTTATGGTTCTGACATGGCAGATTTGGACAATGAAGTGCGGCAAAACTGAACAGTTAATAACTAAAGTTTGTAAATAATTGTAGTGCATTTATTTATGTGTATTGTAGAAGGTCAGCTAAACAATGTATGTATGTAGGCAAGTGATAATAATAATATTAAATTTTTGCAATTTAAATAAATAAACATCAGAATTAATTTTGAATAACAGTAATTGACTAATTATAATTGTTTGATAGCTCTCTCTCTCCTATGGCGCTACAGCCCAAGTCGGGCCCTGGCCTCCACCAATCTCCGCCTCCAATCCACTCTATCCACTGCAACCCTCCTCCAGTTTCTTATCCCCATGTCTCTCGCGTCCTCTGCAACGCCATCTTCCCACCTCTTCCTCGGTCTACCTCTAGGTCTCGTTCCCTCCCATGTACCCAGCAAAGCCCTCTTAGGGTTCCTGCCACCCTCCATTCTCATAACATGTCCGGCCCAACGTAATCTTTGAATTCTTATAAATTTTGAGACTGGTATCTCTTTATATATTTGATACAGTTCGTTGTTGTATCTCAGTCTCCATGAGCCATTTTCTTGTATTGGGCCTATAATGGGTCTGAGGATTTTCCTTTCAAAGGTGTCTACTCTGTCGACTGTTTTCTGTGTGATTGCCCATGCCTCACACCCGTAGCATAGCACCGGTCTGATGACAGTCCTATATATTTTCATTTTTGTTTCCTTGTGCACATCCCCAGACCTAAATGATGGCAGCAATGCGAAGTACGCCTTGTTAGCCATGGTGATCCGTCTTTGGATCTCCGGCTCCTCTGATCCAGTCTTTGCTAGATTCACTCCGAGATACGTGAAATTGTCCACCACCTCAATTGTGTCCTCCTCTATCTCGATGTTGTTATGAACCTGGTCCCTTCTTGTTTGGATAAGCATTTTTGTTTTATCCATATTTATGGCTAGCCCAACTTCCTTGGCTTTGTTTTTAAGCTCTATAAATATTTCTTTAGCTGCCGCGATCCGTCTTGACATGATGTTAATGTCATCTGCATATGCGGCTATCTGTACAGTTTTATTTGTTAACAGATTGGAGCTATTTATTGATAAGCCTCTAATTACATATTCCAATGCAATATTAAATAGTGTTGGGGCCAACCCATCTCCCTGCTTTAGTCCCCGTGTAATATTTATGGGTTCAGTTAGTTGGCTATCCACCTTTACTTGGGCTTCAGTCTGCTGCATAGTAACTTGGGTTAATCTTACCAGCTTGCCTGGTATTCCAAATTCATGCATTATGGTGTAGAGTTTGTCTCTATTAATAGAGTCATACGCTTGCCTGAAGTCCACAAAGATCTGTTTGATAGCTAGGTAATTTGTATTTTCAGTAACTAATTTAATCAAACCAGTTTGATATGTTTTAAATATTTTGAGTGATTATGTAAATGCTAATTAATTAAATTTTCTAAATGAATTCAATTTATTTTACGAGATGTGGAAATTTGGTAATATATGGCAAAATTGTTTGATTTAAACTAATGTTTGTGTTAAATGTTACAGAGGTGAGGTGAAAGTAAGGTGGTATGGTGAATATGTTTTGTGTATACCATGTTAAATGGACTGTAAGTATAGAACTTTTACAGTATGAATCATGTGTAATAAAAATGTTTACAGGTGTAATTGAGATGTTAAGTCACTAGTGAGATTATTTGAAATAATTGTGTTCAATAAAAATGATAATTAAAAAAAAAAATTAATAATAAATGAAAGATGATACATAATAATTATTAATAATAAATTTTGAAAATTTTAAGAAAGTCAAATGGTAGAAAGTTATGAATGAGTTAAATGATTATTGATGGAAATATTATATTAGAATGTATATAAAATTTTAATTAGTTAGTTATTAAGTTGCTATTGCGGGGGTGGCCTGTGCCCTCGTAGATAGCGAAATGGGTTGGGGGTAACAGAGAGTGTTACCTCCATCGGAGGCGAAAATGTGCGACACACCTTTTTTCGTGTAAACTTAATTTGCACACTGATAGACGATCGTGTCGCACATAATAATGATGAGTGTAACAGGCACTGAAATGAAGTTAGATTTCCCCGACTTTTTGGGCGATTACTGCCTTACCAGCACTAATCGTGGATTTGGCTAGCGGTTAGCTATGGTCATACCAAGTCCCTTGACCATAGCTGACTTGAAATTGGTATATAGTAGAAATTAAATGGGGGGTGAACTTTAGGGGAAATCCAGGCACTATGGAACAGCGGCTACCACTCTGTTCGAGTAGGAACAGCAAGGCCAGGTGGTAGACCCGCATTAAGGGCATGTAACTATATAACAAAGGTATGTTGATATCTGAACCTTTTAAAATGTAATAGCCGAAGCAAAGACACGGAGAGGTAAAACTACTCCAAAATATGCCGTCTTTGTGGAGGCGAAAAGGGCGATACAGTCCTCCAATTTGCAATAGAGTGTGTGGCTGGGAGGTGTCTCAGATGAGTCACGAATTTAAATTTTATGACAAAAAATTTTTGCTAATTCAAATTTTGATCCAATAAAATTGCTTGTGCTCTGTCAAATAACTAGCTGCTCAGACATTCAATATAAGGTGTTCATTGCATGCTTTTAAATGTATTATTTTATTGTTGTACGTTAGATATAGGTATTGATAAAAACATGTGTTTTCATTATGTGTGTATTTTGAACCTAAGTAGATAATTAAGCCGTCTGGCAGGCGGTCAACATAAATGATCAGAATCAGAAAAAGGGGAAACAATGAGGTGAGAAGTAATGATAAATAAAAAGATATATATTTCATGTAATTTGTTCAAGTATGAGATGTGTTTTCACAGTGTTAGTAAGATCAGCAATAACAGGTCACTGGTAAAATGGTTATAAATGTTCCAAGTAATTAATGTTCAATGTAATGTTTTAATGTATTACAGATGTTTTAAAGTAATGATAAAAATAATTTGATAAAGTGAGAGCTAAAGTAATAATTTATACAAGTTAACAAGAGATAGTTTTGGGTGATAGATATTTTATGGGACATATAGATCTGTCCAAGTTGAAGTCAAAGTTGAAGTTGAAATAGTAGAGATGAAGATAATGTAATGTTGTTTTGAGTTAATATATGTTATAGAATTTTGAGAAGTATTGATGTTGACACAGTAGTTGTGGAGAATATATGTAGAGTTTTGAGTGATATATTGTTGTTTATAATTAATGATGTTATTTTGTTGTATATGAAGTAAGGTAATGAGATTGAGATTTTTTGGGAATGGCAATTTTGTAGTAGGGGGTAGTGTAATGTAGGAGTCCGCAACATAATGATAAGTTGGGATGGGATTGGGACCGATTTAGTGGGACGGGGCCGCCTTAGGTAGAATCCAGGGGCCAGATAAGGGAAATGAGTTTTTGGGGGGGGGACACGTATCCTAAATACAAAGGGTTAGAGAGTATTTTTTTTTATATATATAGAGAGCAGGGGGCGATTTGAGTTTAATGATAAGTTGGGGTTAGAGAGTGTTTTGGTAGATGTTTTTTAATAGAGATGGGTGTCAGGTTAGTTACAGTTGTTAGTGGTTAGAGTCAGAGGGTAAAGATTATATATGTATACAGATCAAGTAGTACAGTCAATGAGAATAAATAATTTAAATCACCCACAGTAATGTAGAATCAGATTGTTAAATAAAGAAAGAGATTTATAATAAAGATAAAAAATTTTTATTTTGAAACCAGTGACAAAATTTTAATAGAATTTGGAAATCATGTAAAATTAAGAATTGTTTATTTTGAATAATTTAAATATCAATTTGCTTATTATTCATAATAATATTTTGTTATTTTAAATATTTTATTTTATTATGTGTTGAGTTTCAAGTTAGGATGTTACAAATGTTAAAATGTATTTTCAGAAAGTATACATAACGTATGTAGGTCAAGGTTGTGGACTTAACCTAGTTTGGATCAGCTGATGAGGTCATATACCAACTAAGCTTGTTTCATATGGAAGTCAATTCAACTTGTGTTTTTTAATCAATTTAACCAAGTTTTAATTAATGTCTAAATGTAAAGGAAACATTTTAATAAATTAAATTTTTTTTTGAATTTTAAATTTTTTTTTGAAAAAAAAAATCTTGATTTTTCGCCTGCCAGCTTATGAATATTTTTGAGCTTAGATTATTTGATTGTTTGTGTATTGACTATGTTTATTTTATTGATTTATTGTATTGAATTGTACTGTTAGACTTTAGGTAATCACCTGTTAGGCTAAGGATGTTTTGTTTGATTTTAAGAAGTGTTCCATTGGTGTAAATTTTTGTTGATAACAAGAAGAGAAAACTAAGGAAGAGAATTTTTTGATAAAATATTTTATTTTGAATTCTGAATTTTTTTTCTTAGATGAAATAGTAAATTTTAAAGGATCTTTCAATGTATAATATGTAATGTGAGTGTGTGTGAGCCCAGTATCTGCTAAAGGCAGCCCAGCTTGCATACAAGGGGAAACATATCGGTGGAGGAGCTGGCATAGTTTGAGCCAGGGATTGAGGATTTTGGGGGGTAGCATGTTAGAAGGTGAGGTGTGCTGTGGTACTTGTCTGTTCGATTTCTCGGTGTTGGGATCTCTTACGGAGAAGTCCAGTGATCTCGTTCAGATGCGTCCATAGTTGCCAAGCCAGGGGGGTTGGTTACCCATGATGTATAAGAACAAAGGGGGTTGTTGGCACCAGTTCCTCACCGGTCCTCTTAGGGGTTTTATCAATGAGATTTCTTCTGTTCTGGACAGCAGAATTCTCATTGAGGGGGTATTGTAACGTGTCTAAATTGGGTAATTTCATTTATTTCATTTTTGCGGGATTTTATAAAAAATTAAGTTTTATATTGTGCAAACGTTAATTCCAGTATAACAGAACATGTGGCAAGAAACAGTGTTGAAACAAAGGCAAGGCTCAATTTCTGTTGGGTAACTCGGCAAGGAATTCGTACCACCCTCGAATTTCTCAGAACTCTGTATATGTGTGACGATGTGCGTACTCAACATCTCAAGCATGCGCGCTGTTAGTGACGCCGAGAAACTCAACCGGCGCTGGAGCGAACGATTTGGGACCTCAACCAGCCAACTACAGGAAATATCGTTAAGCCCCGCCCACTGCTAGTGACATCAGTCTAGCAGCGACAGATATCGTCCCCGGTTACCACACAAAAAACACATTATGTGCCATGCATAGAGTGAATAAACCACAGCAATTCAGCTTGAACGGCGACGAAAATCTGTTGGCAGTGAATACACAGTTCCTCCCGCTCAGCGCAGGACGCAGCCCAGTTTTACTCCATCCGTGTCGGCCGGCACACCAAGCTAAATTAGGCTCCTAATAAAGTTTCGTAATATTACCGGTAATGAAGAAATAACAGAAAAAATTGTGTGACCGCGGTCCTTTAGAAGAACCGAACCCATTCAGATCGTTAATTTTTGGAAAATAACAAGACATTTACCCGAACAATTAGTGCGGGCGTGCAGACCGCGTGGTCGACGGGGAAGGAATATCATTCAAAATGTTAAGGGGTTTATAATTTAGAGTGTTTGAGTGAGTGTGAAAAAATTGCAGGCTGGGCTCTGTCTGTATGTCTGTATGAGTATAAGGTAAGATGTTAGAATAAGAATAAGTTTATAATTATATTGTTGTGATCAGGGAGTGGATCACCGAAAATTATTAGGCATGTATTTCAAATTTTAATTTTGGAGAAAGAATCTTTTTAAAGTTACCAAAGTTCAAGAAATAAAAATTAAATTTTAATTCTCTTCAAAATGAGTTGCGTAAGTGATTTGTTTAACCCATAAACCATGTTTGTATCTAACGTACTTGTGATTGGATCCTGGCCCGTAACAGAGTCTTGGCAGGTAGGTGGAAATTATATTATGAATTTGGTAATTAATAAATTTAAATTATTATAGAGTATAACAACTTATCCACAATAACTACTTACGTTTATTAGCTAACCTAGAAATAATAACGACAACTTTGTCACCTTTTCATAAGTCTGTTCTCAAGTAATATAAATCAAATGCAAGCTATCACAAGAGTTTTTTTCTTATTATAGATTTTTTTTCTCTTGCCAATAAAAGATTTTTATAACCAACTATTAAATAATAATAGTAAATTTTAGCAGTGCAGATCAACGCACATGTTATTAAAGTAACTGCTGTGTCTTTATATCCAGCGTACAATAGTACGATAGTTATCGATTTTATGGTACCGACTTTTAATTTTAATATTTGCTTGTTTTTTTGTATTAATTCTTTATTAAATATTGTTATAAAAGATAACATCTTGTATCTGGTATCATGCAACTTCCAAGAACACACGAACTTGGTAATTTAACTGTGTGAAGAGGACATAACCTCTCTAACTAAAATTATTGTATAAACCTTCAGTGTTACCAGCCTTGAGGTTAAAAGTGTTTCTTTTTAAAAAATTGTTCATAATAACTATTATTTTGTAAAGATATTAGTGATTGATTGTTTATTTAAAGGAGTTAATGGCATTTCAGAACTGTTAATAAATCTCAATTATTTTTACCAGTGGAAAGAGTTTTTTGATTTCAAAATAAAATAGTTTAATTTTCACAACTAGTTCTACCAGAAGGTGGCGGCAGAATTTGAATATTCATTATAATTCAAATCACAATTAAGCCCTTATTTTATTTTATTGTGCATGTGTATCACTTAGGGTATTCAAGTAGAATATCCACATGTATGTATAAAGTGTATGTTGCAGCAGAAGTAGTCACCAAACAGAACAGTAATAACATCCACATATGGTAAGTGGGGAGGTGAACAGTGAAGTGCTAAAATACTTTTTTTAAATTGAGAGATTTAAACGGGAATACCCACACAAATATTGTTAATAATCAACACTACTAATAATAATTCCATTTTAATATCTTATTATCTTATATCGTTGTAGATACTGGAGCGTATCTACACACATTGTTAAAGGAGAGAATCTACATATAACGTTGTATGACTGTTACAAGTGTCATGCCCGAGGGTTAATTTTATAAGAGCGGAAGATCGCGGTCCGAGGAGGTACTACCAACAACGGAGGAACAGTTTCCACGGTGGAGATCGAAGATGGAGAAGTGCGGAACGGGACGGTCCACGCCACGAACAAGGAAGAAGAACTACCAGCCTGGAGGATCTTGGCCGGCAACAAAACCAGGAAATAACCCTCGAACAGGGTACAGAGCGGCAGGAAACAATACAGAGTTTCCAGAACGATGTGTCGGTCAATCCTAGTCCAAATGATGACCACAATACTTTAAACGGGAGGAGGCAGTAATTAATGATTACGACCCGTTGCTGCTTCTACTTCCTGGGTTAAATAAAGATGAGTTGCAACAAGCAACCAAGGCAAAGAACATCACGATAATTAGTAACCATTATCTGAAAGATATTAGAACCGAACTTTTAGAGGAGAACGAAAAGAGCCTTACTCATAATAATAATGAAATATTATATATAACAGCGGAGGTAGAAGGAATTCCCGCAAAAATATTGATTGACACGGGTGCAAATATTTCCATTATCAATGCGAATGAACTGGAAAGAATCCAGGGAGAATGTGGGAAACTTTGCCAATGTTACCAGTAAATAACATTGTTTTAATAGGTGCAACTGGCCACCAGAACAAAACTATTAGGAAGCAAGTTTCCTTAAGTGTCGTTAGCCGTGATATAGCTTTGGACATGGAATTTTTGATCGCCACCGGATTACCATTTGATATACTAGTAGGTTGCAATATTCTAAGAAGGTACTCCACCATTATCGACCTTAACCTAGAGAGAGTATCACTTTTCCCAGACGGAATAACATGGACCGCAAATTTGGTAGGAGGTGCAAATATACTTCCCAGCCCAATACACCAACAACTTCGTAAAATAAATATAATAAGGAACAGCCCCTTTCATAAACCAATTGTATACAACAATGGAGGAGAGGATTTATGGTCAGTAAAGATACAAGAGATACGGGACTTCCAGTGCGGAACAAATAACGAAAAAATACCTGTACATTTAGCAGATCGTTTAGTCAGTGTATATGAGAAATACAAAGCAGTGTTTTCAGACGAACCAGGTAAGGTTAAAAACTATCAGTGCAAACTTGAATTCAAAGAAAACGTGGAGTTTCCAATCGCGCATTCGCTAAAAGAAGCCGTGAGAACAGAAATTAATAAAATGATTGAAAATGACATAATTGAGATTAGTCAATCTCCTTACACTAGTCCAATTATTGCTGTTCCCAAGAAAGACGGACAAGTCCGGCTCTGTTTAGATGCGCGCGAGCTGAATAAAACCATTGTGAATGACCGAACCTCACCCGGTGAAATAGAGGAGATACTAAAACGTTTTCACGGCACTAAGTTTATCAGTACCTGGGACACTGTCTGTGGTTATTGGCAAGTGGAGTTGCATCCACAAAGCCGTCAGTACGTGGCGTTCATTTTCGAAGGGCGCAATTACCAGTTCAAAAGACTGCCCTTCGGACTTGTAAATTCTGTCGCCATCTTTGAGGCATGTATGGACCAAATACTTGGACAAGAAGCACTCCAATTTACCACAGTCTATGTAGACGATTTACTCATTATGTCAGAAACCTGGGAGGAACACTGTTATAGAGTAGAATATGTACTCAGTAAGTTAGCGCAAAACAACATAACTTTGAAGTTGGAGAAATCCAAGTTCATTGCGCGCGAAGTACAATTCTTAGGTTTCAATCTAGACGATACAGGTATTACCCCGTCAGCAGAGAAAGTGGAGGCAATTCAGAGGTTCCCGCAACCAAGAAACAGGAAACAGTTACAATCTTTCCTCAGACTCTGTAACTATTACAAAAAGTTTCAGAACAAATATTCCGAGTTGACAGCCAAGTTTCAACCACAATTATCTGCGAAAAACAAATGGATTTGGGGTGAGGAACAAGATATTACTTTCCGCTTGATAAAAGAAAAGTTTCTGGAGAGCGTTATACTTTGTCACCCGGATTTTAAGAAACCATTCTTTTTAAATTGCGATGCTAGCGACATAAGCTTAGGAACAACATTATAACAGGAAGATGAGGAGGGTCAACATCTGGTAATAAGCTTCGCTAGTCGCACGCTGAATCAATGCGAAAAGAATTATAATGTAACCGAAAAGGAATTGCTTAGCATGGTGTTCGAATGCAGCAAGTTCCGAACATACATTCTCGGGTATCAAGTCACTGTTCGTACTGATCATAAATCCATCTCGTTTCTACGTAGGTGCAAATTGAGTCACGGCCGATTGGCTAGATGGGTACTCGCCCTACAAGAATATGATTTAAAATGGGAGTATATTCCGGGAAAAAAGAATGTGGTAGCAGATGTATTATCACGGATAAATTTGGAAGACCAGACCTTCGAGGGAGAGAAGGAGAGCTTGGTTAAAATTTACAACCTATTCAAAACCAGATCCGATCTACAAGCTCTATTAATAAACATCCGTATCCACCAACAGTCTGATCCAAAACTGAAAAACATAGTCAGTCGATTGGAAGCCGACGATGACACCGTTTCCAAATACTACCATCTAAACAAAGGAATATTATTCGTAAAAACGGCATTGGATGAAGAGACATGGAAGGTGATAATTCCACACCAAATCGAAAAGGAAGTCATAATAGATTATCATATCAGGTATGGCCATATTGGAGCGCTAAAAGTGATACAGGCTTTAGAAGAAAACTGCAAAATAAAGAATATTAACCGAAAGGTGAGAAATTACCTAAAGTCCTGTAATATTTGCCAATGCGTCAAGATAAACAATGAGAAGAAAGAGGGTATAATGATACCTATCACATCAAATACGAAACTAGAAAAAGTGTTCTTGGATATTTGCGGGCCATTTCCCCGTAGCGGCGGTCGACACAGGTTTGTACCTAATAATAATCATGGACCATTATACGAAGTATATAAAGCTATATCCAGTTAATCGGGCAACAACAGCGAAAGTTCTTGCGGTAATCACAGGCTTGTATGTGCCAGAGATCGGTAGACCATCTTCAATTATTACCGACCATGGTACTCAATTTAAGGGGTGGAGATGGCGAGACACATTATTATCACTTGGGATCAAAACCTATAAGACATCAGTCTACCACCCAAGTAGTAATCCGGCTGAAAGGGTACTGAGAGAAGTGGGTAGGATCTTGCGGACGTACTGTCACAACCAACAGAAAAAGTGGCAAGAGTACTTAGCAGCAACAGAGAAATTCCTAAATTTCGCCCACCATCCAGCTATAGGAATTACCCCTTACTCCGCCATGTACGAGAAACCAACTCCCCGAGAAATTGAAGAAGTAATCGAGTTTCCACCAAACAACGATCGCAAATTTAACCAGTTGAGATTCTATAACAAGGTGGTCGAAGACCAAGAGAAACGGCAAGCCAAATATCAAAAGGCAATAGGGCGTATAATAACTTACAAAGAGGGTGAGAAAGTTCTATTAAAAAATCGAGAACTGTCCAGCACCCTAGAAGGGATAACCAAGAAGTTATTATTGCTCTATACAGGCCCATATGTTGTGGTAAAGGATAATCATAATAATACGTATGAACTGAGAGAAATAGTTTCCGGAAGAGTTAAAGGTGTGTACAATCAAGCATCTATGAAAAAGTACTATGAAGAATGAGTTTGGAATTTGGATTTTAACACATACAAAAAATTCTAAAATAATTGTAAGAACATCTTACTACCAAATATTTTTGAGAAAAACTTTTTGGCAAAATAAAAGAAAAAATTTTGAATTTAATACAAAAAATTCTAAAATAATTGTAAGAACATCTTACTACCAAATATTTTTGAGAAAAACTTTTTGGCAAAATAAAAGAAAGAATTTTGAATTTAATACAAAAAATTCCAAAACAAAAGTAAGCACATCTTACTACCAAACAATATCGAAAGAGAACATTTGAAGACAATTAAAAAGAATTTTGAATTTAATAAACACTAAAAAATTCAAAAAATGAAGTAAGACCAATTTCCTATAACTAATTTTGAGAAAACACTTTATGGTAATTAATTAAGAAGAATTTGAATTTAGAGAAATACCAACAAATTCAAAAGATAATTGTAAGAGCACCTTACTACACACAATTTTGAAGAGAAACCATTTGGAATAATTAAAAAGGAAGAATTAGAATTTAGAATAATATATAACAAAAAATTAAAAATTAAATAAGCGCATCTTACTATAAACAATTTTGAAGGAAACAATTTTGGAAATAAATGAATTAAACAGAATTTGAATTTTGATAAAACGTAAAAACTTTGAACAAAATAAGATCAACTTCTTACAAATGATTTATGAGAAATATTATGGAATTAAATAAAAAGAAGAGTTTGAATTTCGCATAAAACTAACAAAGTTCTAAGAATAAATATGTGCCAGTTATAATTTAATTTAGAAGAAAATAATATGTTTAATTCAGAAAAAAAATTAAATATAATCCAGAATAAATGTGAATATCTAGCATTTGAAGGAGTAGAGAAGAAAAACAAAAAAGAGTGTGATATACAAGAGAAGGCAATAATTTGGAAACAAAGAGAAGAATCTGTTATTATAATACAATTATAAAAAATCCAAAATGGAAAAATAATAAAATAATAATGAGAACAACCTATGACTAATTACTTATGAAACGATAATGGAAACAGTTAATCAAGAAAAAGGAATACGATATTACTCAGTTCTGAAGAAGCAAAGAAGAACAACTCATACCAAACATATGGAGAAGACGATCTTGAATAAATGATAATAATAAAACCTATATGAAATGCAAAGAGAAGAAGTACCACTTGAAATATAATATAAATGAATTAATGTTAATGAATGCGAAGGCGGATTAATAACTTTCTAAGAGAAAGGAAAGAACAAAATGTTTAAATAATATGATCAAAATAACAACCTGATTATCTAATATAAAGATACAAATTTAAAAATTAAATATAATAAAATAAGACCATTCAAATAATGAATAAGAAAATACTATATATAAAGACCATGCTAACACTGTAATTAACCAGAAGGAAGTATAAAGAGAATTCAGATGGAGAAGGAAAAGAGTTACACTATAACCAGTAACAAGAATTATTAAGCGACATTTTCAACCATAATTAAAATAAATATATCAGACAAGTTAAGAGTTCAGAAAAATATATATATAATGAGTATAATAAGAATTAAGAAGATTTATTAAGATAGAAAATGTGAGATAATCTGAGAAACTACGAAGTGAAGAATCCAAAGATATTTTTATTAGTCGAAAATGAGACTACTTTTTATTTTATTTATTCGATGACTGACTGAAGATAATTCCAGCAGCATTATGTTTTTTGAGCAGAGATGAATGTGCCTCTTGACTCAAATTGTATAAGTGGTGTATGGCCAGCAGAGTTGTGTAGCCTACAGTGCCCCTCTGAACTGCCCCAGCCCACGTGATAGGGAATGTTAGGGAATTAATATCCCAAGGATGCAACACGAAGTTTATAAAGAAAGAAAATGTATAATAATAATAATAATATATCTCAGAAGACACTAACTATCCAAGAAGGATCAAAAGTCAGATAAGTGACTATATATATAAAATTTATTAAACTTAACTATAAAAAAGTCGATATAGAAATGGAGTGGAAAATGAAATATAAAAAATAATGAAATTATCATAAGAAATTATTTCATCCATAAACATGTCTGAAATAATTACTTCTGGAGGAGAGCAATCTGTAGCGTGACAGATAAACACATAAAAATGAATGGCATTGATCATTAAAATAATATAATATAATAACATTAAATCCGAAGAAAGCATTATAATATAAAGAATTAATTCAGAGCAACCGTGCAGAACAATCATTGATATTAAAAGTTTAAGTTCGTATAAAAGCAATGTTACTAGTGATGAATCATCAAAACCCAATGTAATAACCTAAGGTGAAAAAAGATAACCCAGGAAGGTAAGGAGTAAATAAGGAAGCAACCCAGATCATTACTAAACCCACAACGAGTATAAGGAATAAATAAAAACGAAACCCAGAACAAGGCAAGATCCACCATAAAAGGTGATACATTTAAATTAACCAGAAGAGTAGATGAAGAAGTAACCCCAAGAAACCCGATGACATCCAGAAGAAGATGAAGAACATAATATTCTAAGAAGCCAGAAGAAAAGAAGACATCGTAGAAGAAACAAGAAGAAGACGGCATCCAGAAGAAGAAGGAATGCTCTTATAAAAAACACCCATATCCCCATATCCCAAAATAAATAAAAACCATAATAAATAAAAGTATAACGAAGTATTCATGAACAGAAACCATATGTACAATAAAATTAAGAATAAAAGTGTATAGAGTAAGAGTTGCCAGTGGACCAAGGTGAAACAATAATACAATACCCAAGGAACAAATCTTCATTGTAACCCACAAACCAATTTCTTGATGTTAATAAGACTAAACAACCATTTAGAAATAGCATCAAGGAGTGTAAAGTGAACCAGTGCTAGTTTGTGTATTATAAAAAATAAACCTTATGTTTCATCCTTGGCATCCACAAACTGTGTAAATAATGAAAAATACAACTTTGAGTGACTTATGATTTGTACAAGGTGAATATAATACATGTAATAATATAGAGCTGTCAATCTGTTTGAAATGACATTTCTTTAAAAATGAATAAAAACAGATGCAGACATAAAGTGACAGGGTACAATTACCCAAAACCATATTAAAAACAGTTTAAAAACTGATAATTAAATTTAGTATAAGAAATAGTAAATAAGAATATAGGAATAAGATTTTGTGTATATAGAATAGGATATTTTAAAAATGTATTAGTATTAAGGACATTCAATAAGTTTAGAACCACTAACATCCTAATTATAAAATGTTTATTAATTGTATTGATAGTAATAATTAAATAAGATGTTAGATGGAAAAAACATTCTTTGTAAATAATATTTCTGAATTAGTATTAAGCTTTGATTATAAAAAAAAAATGTCTAATTAGTTTGAAGACAACCATTATTTAAAATTATTCCTTATCTGTTAATAGTATTGAAACAGATACTAATTGTTATTGTGTTTAATAGAAAAAAATGTTTAATTAATATTACAATGTTAAAAAGTCAGAGAGGGTATAATTCAATATATATTGTTTATATAAAAAATTTGTATGAAAAAATTGTTAAGAATCTAGGCAAAATGATGAAAACTAAACATCATCAAAACTGAGAAACTAAGTACTTAAATACATTTAAACTGAAGGGATTTAGATAAGGTAAACCAGAAACAAAGGCATATAATTAGAAATATAACTTAGAAAGATTTTATAAAATTATAGCCAGGATTATTAATAAAAATGGAAATGACAGAACTCAAAAATTTGGAGAGGGGAGTCATATATTCCAACATAATATTTTAAAACTTAACCAATTCATATAATTGCAAGAAATTAAGGGAATATAAACCTTTTATTACAATATGAGATTTAATAATCATAAATATAACTTGAAAATGGCAGAATTTGCATAATGACAGGAAGCTGATTTTGAAAATTTACAAGATACAAAATGAAGGTAAAATTACCAATTTTAGATAAAAAACTTAATAAAATGGCATTATTCTATATCAAAATACGCCGAATGAACTGAAGGATAAAATTAAGTAACAACTAGCTAATAAATTTGAATAATAACCAAAGTTTAAGCAGTTATATAATGTAACTTTAATACATGCACAGGATGCAAAATAAAATTCGAACAATGTAAGGAATAATATTGCTTTGGCTAAGGTTTTAGTCGAAAGTGAAGGAAGTAGAGAGTGGATTATTGAACGTTGTACGGGACACTTGACACGAGCAATTAAAACGATATAACCTAGTTTCGAGTACCGTAATGGCGAGCAATTGTATGATCCGAATTTGAAAATCGTGAGTGACCGCAAAAAACATTTCACAACTTCGACACAGTGACATAAACACTTACAAAAAAATAACTAACATTGTATAGCACGAAACTACAGTTAAATAACATTTTAAACGCCATAAAACAGTATATAACATAACCATCAATAGTGCCTGATCGACAAAAAGTGAACTGACTTATAAATACACCACTTTTCAAAATACAACACAGAAACTTAACCAGAGACACTACACCAACATCAGAAGGAAGATTTGCAGACACCAGGACGTGAATTCGGCAAGAAAATATCTTTATTTGAACGCCAAAACTACGAAGGGACGATTATAACTTTGACGGCGGCCATTACAGATTTCTCACCGCTCAACGGAACACGGCCATCTAGTTTTTCGGCGACACAGTTCGCAACATATTTATTTATTTTACTCTTTTCATTGAATAAATGTACTTTTAGTATTAAGAATTATTTTGTAACGTTATACTTTTTTAAGTCAATTTAAACAATCGACAAGAGTCTTTATAAACAACTGTTAATAAAATAATTTATACTTTTCATCTTAAAACAGTTCTTTCTTTTCTAAACATAGCAATTAAACATACTATAATTTAAACAACATCTACTACAAGAATTTCACCACCAGAAGGAAGATAACCTCCAAAACTGAAAGTAAACAAAGATCGATTGTAATTGGAGACAATCCTATAAGTGGTTGGAGTTTCTTCAAAAATACAGAAAAGCTAATAAAATTTTTTAAATAAGAGCAAAACATTTCGGAACTTCACGAAACTCAATTAATTAATTGTTTCTAATTAATTAATCAATAAAAAAATTTTTTTTAATTATAAAATTTTTTTTAAACAAACAATTTTTATTTCTTTACAGAACACATATTTAATATATTTTTGTAACACTACATAAACACAATAACCATGTTCTTTTACAGGATACACATTAAGGAAGTAGCCACACGTAAATCCATTTTAATCGATTATAACATTTTTTTTTGAGCTCATTAACATAAATGGGGTGTAACAAAATGAGTGTGTGTGTGTGAGCAAAACGCTGGGTTGTCTTTAATTAATTCATTAATAATATAATCTAAATATAAGAAATAAAATATGTTAAAATTTGTTGTTGGTAAAAAGGGGCTTCACCTCAATATTGAATACAGTTAAGTTAAATGTTGGAGAATCGAGTGAGAAGTCATAAGTGTAGTTGATTAGAAAGAAAGGAGAACTGAGAATGTCACAACCTAAAACAATAAATTAATACTTTATTTCACTTGATATATGTGTGTTAGAATAATCATTTCAAGTACCTAATTTCATTTTCTGTGCTGGGTAATTCGCTATACGAAATAGGGTTACACCACTAGACGATCTGGCCAGAGAGTGACAAATAGAAGGTAAGTGGGAGTTTAAGATCATTTTGTAATTAATTAAATCGTATGAAACGCGACAAATGGTACCGCGTGACCAGGATTTGGAATAAATAATGTATTTATTCCAAATTGGCCTATTTTAAAGCACAGAGAATGGAATAGGGTTGGCGGAAGCCGAAAATAACTTACGTAAAATTTATGTAACATACGCAAAATAAAATTACGAGGTGTTAAGAAATTGTGCATGTTAGAGTACAAGTAAAATTTAATAAGTATTTAATAGAACAGTATAAAATGTCTGACAACGAAAAAGAAAATAATTTGATAGACTCAGGTATGAGTGAGAGTGGCCTTGGGTCAATGGACCCATCACTAAGTGTGGGCGAATTAAGTAAGTCAATGCCAACGGCTGATTTGAGCATTCAATCAGCAACTAACGCTGACCTAACCGAGTCAATTAAAATCGATAATGCAGGAGCACAATCTACTCCTGTAGTGACAAAAGTAAAAGAAAAAGAGATATCAATGAATGAATTATTTAACCTTCTCAGTAAACGATTTGATAGTAATGACATTAAATTTAATGAACAGAATAACAAAGCAATGAATTAAATAAACGTTTTGATGCAAATGACGAAAAATTTGAGATTTTAAGTAATGACATTAAAGAACAGAAAATAAAATGTGAACAACAGAATATTAAAAATGATATCAATTTTAAAGAACTTAAAGAACAAAATATTAAGTTTGAGCAGAGTATAAGTGTAAAGTTTGATGATCTGAGTAATGTACTATGTAAACGTGTGGATGAACATTGTGCAAATATCAAAAAACAATTGACAGAGTCTATGAACGAGCAATTAGAGTGCCGTGTTTCTGATATAAAAAAATGAGATAACAAATAAAGTAGAAAAACAAATCACGGAACAATATAGTGTAATAAACACAATTGTCGAGAAACAGATAAATGAATGCAACGCTAATACTGAATGTAAGGTTAGTTATGCTATGAATAAACTTGAAAGTAATGACTATAAAATAAGTGAAATAGAAAATAGTTGTAAGATTGAATTTAAAACAATACACAATACAATAAGTGACCTTGAATCTGATAATAACAATAAATTTAATAAACGTTGAAAAGAATATTATGAATGTAAGAAATGAGTTGAGTATGGCCATCAGCCAACAAGTAAACACTGTTACCGAACGAGTAATTATGACTCTCGACGTAAGCAGTGACGTTGAATTAGAGTCATTTAGTTGTGAAAATAAAAGAGTGCATCCTATGCAATTCCTTAATAGAGTGAGGGAGTTTAACAAATTTAATACTAGTAGCTGGGAGGTACAATTATTAAAAATTTTAAAATGTTTCAAAGGTACTTCGGAGATATGGGCAGAGGTACACAAACAAAGTGGGGGTGTTTCGAAAGTTTCGAGGTTGCATTCAGAAATAAATATTGGTCTGAAGAAGACCAAGAAGTGTTGCGTAGCAGAATTATGGGAACCGGGAATTTTGGGGGACCCAATAATAACATAACAGGGTATGTAATGAAAATATTTAGTGAGGCGAAATACCTAGAACCGCCATTGCCATTCAGATCCCTCGTGAGGCATATAAGTAAGCACTTGCCAAGGGAGGTGCAAATAACATTGATGACGCGGGAGGTAGCAACTATTAGTGAGTTAGAAAACATTTTAGATGTGTTTCAGAACATCCGTGACCAAGAAATGAGTCGTCGTCACAACCAACACAATATGAACAACGGAGGGAACCAGGGACCACCACATGGACCGGCATACCCCAGACGAGAACAAAATAATCGAGGCCCAATGTGGACTTGTCCGGCGTGTTCGCAGGAAAATTATGCATCACAAAATTTTGTTTTAGATGTAGGAGAGAGAGGCCTGGTCAGCGACAGGGAACACAACCCGAGCAGGATAACCATGCATACCAGAGAAGGGGAGAGGGCCAAGGAGGAGCGCCGAGAGGTAACGAACAGGTGAACCGGAGCGGAGGTGGGTACAACCCCGGAGTGGCGAGCACATCGGCGGTAAACTAAGAGAGACAATGGAGAACCGGACCCGACCGTTGTCGACGGAGGATTCTGGGGTCCAAATAAATGACAGCTATCAAAACAACATCATCATAACCGATTTGTCTGAGGAGTTAATGGAGGAAGACGACGTCGAAGCAGTTAGACGGGAGAATGGACTGACCGAGGTGAAAATCAACATTGAAGGTAAGGAGATAAAAACTTTGATAGACACAGGTAGTGAAATCTCTGTTATTTCCGAACACATACTAGATGAATTGAAAGAATTAAATAAAAATATTCCATCTTTGCCAGTTGCGGGAGTGACTATTGTAGGCATTACGGGCGTTAGGAGTAAAAGGGTCACTAAACAAGTACATTTAAATATGGTAATTAACGGGGTAGGGTACGATAATACATTTCTAGTCGTACGTGGATTAAATCTTGAGGTTATATTGGGAAATGATTTTCTGATTAAGCATAAGGCAGTGATCGATTTTCAGAAACGGGTGTTAGAATTAAACAGTGAAGTAGATCCAGTTCGGATTAATTTTTAGCGGGTAGTAGATGCGGTAAGAATTTCGGGTGTAAGGGTGACACATAATCGGGGTAATGAACAAGAAGCGGAAGTTAGTATGAATGTATGTAGTGAGAGTAAAATAGAGTGTGATGAAAGTGTAGAGCAAATATGGGATGAGAGGGCACTTAAATTTTGTAGTAAGGGTGGCGTAATAGGGAGTTCTCAACGTGAATCGTTGTGGCGGGTAGTAGAGAATTTTAGAGGAGTGTTTGCCGATATACCAGGGAGGGCAAGAAACTATGAATGCGAATTAAAGGTAAGGGAACACGCACCCTACGTACAAAGACGTTATCCGGTGCCATATTCGAAGAGAAGAGCGGTTCAGATTGAGTTAGATAAAATTTTAGAGGGAGATATAATTGAGCGATCCGTATCACCATATTCTAACCCTTTAGTAGTAGTGATTAAAAAAGATGGGAGAGGCAGGCTGATGCCCGCAAAATTAATCAAATAATTATTCCAGACCGGGAGTCACCCGAAGCCATTGAGGAAATTTTTCAGAAGTTCAGCGGTGTAAAATATATGACCTCATTAGACCTAACCGCAGGATATTGGCAAGTTCCGTTGGCATTGAATAGTAGGAAATATACAGCTTTCTTATTCAATGGAAAAAATTATCAATTCAAACGATTACCGTTCGGACTGAACACCAGCGTTGCCAGTTTCATTAAATGTTTAGATGAGATATTGCAACCAAAAATTTTGATTTTTTAACTATTTATGTAGACGATATTTTAATAGCATCTAGAACTTTTGAAGAACATATAGAGCACATAGAATATGTCTTAAATAAATTGTATTTAGGTGGGTTGACGGTGAATTGGGAGAAATCAAGTTTTTTACAGAAGGAAATACATTTTTGGGGGTTTATTATTACACCTGAGGGGATTCAAGCCAATCCAGACAAGATAGAGTCTATATTGAAGTTCCCAGAACCAAAAAATATTAAACAATTACAGAGTTTTTTAGGTTTATGTAATTTTTATCGAAAATTTCAGCGTAATTATGTACACATAACAGCAAAATTGAGTAGAGTGTTACAGAAAAATAAACAATGGAATTGGAGTGAAACCGAGAGGGACGCTTTTAACGAGATAAAGGAGAAGTTTGTAAGTATGGTAATGATGAATCATCCTAATTTTGAACGTAAATTTTACTTGCAGACCGACACTAGTAACATCGCATTGGGGGCAGAGCTGTACCAGGAGGATGACGAAAAGGAGCATCACACCATCGCTTTCGCCAGTCGTACCTTATTAGCAGCTGAAAGGAATTATACTACGACAGAAAAGGAGCTGCTCAGTATAGTCTTCGATCAAGTTTATAACTAGGTGTAATCTCCATATCTTTAATTTTATTTATGAATTCAAAGGTGTTTTAAAATATCCACAATGTAAAAAACACCTTTGAATTCATAAATAAAATTAAAGATATGGAGATTACACCTAGTTATAAACTTATCTCGATGGACATTGTCAATTTATATACAAATATTCCGGTTTTGGAAACATTAAAAATTCTAAAGGTAAATTTAACTACAACAGGTATTCTAAAACAAAAACAGATAGATGAACTCCTATCTTTGTTACAGATTATAGTACAGCAAAATTATTACACTCATGACAACAAGTATTTTAACCAAGAGGAAGGTTTGGCTATGGGTTCACCTCTAAGTGGATTTTTGGCCGAAATATATATGAACTATTATGAGAATAAATTTTTATTGTCTGACTATAACCGATTCTATGATAAAATTGTTTCTTATACACGGTATGTAGACGACACCTTCATAGTATTTAATGGCACTCATAGACAGGTGGATTATGTTTTTTAAATTTATTAACGAAATTAACCACAACATAAAATTTACTATGGAAATGGAAACCAATAATGGCTTGAACTTCCTCGATGTATTGGTGTTAAAAAGAAACAACCATTTCAGTTTTAAAATATACCGAAAACCTACCACAACAGACATAGTTATAAATGCTAAATCGAATCATCCATACACACAAAAAATGGCGGCATTTAATGCACTAGCACATAGACTAATAAGCGTACCAATGAATACGGAGGATTATAAGGAAGAATATAACATAATAAAACACATAGCCTTGAAAAATGGATATAATACAGAAATTGTGGATAAAATGATACATAAACAATTACGGAAAATAAATGGTGACAATAATAAAGTTAAAAATACAACACAATATGTCTCAGCATTATATACGAACATACTCCCCAACATAATAAAAAATGAATTTAAAAAATTATATATAAATGTTTCATTCAAGACCATAAATAATCTAAAAAATATACTTAAGCCACGAAAACCAATAACTTTGGAGGAATGTTCAGGAGTATATAGAATCCAGTGCAGTGAGTGTGATAAGTTCTATATCGGACAAACGGGGAGGAAATTTATCGAGAGATTTAAAGAACACCTACCAAAAAAGAAACCCCAAACCACCTCAACAAATTACGCACTCCACCTAATAAACGAAAACCATAATTACACCGGATTCAAAGAGAACATGGAGCCGATACATGTTTGTAATAAAGGTCATTTCCTGAATGCTTTAGAAGAGTTTGAAATATACAAGGCATCCAAAGTAAATAAAGAGCAGTTACTCAACGATCAGCTATCATTTAAATCCAATAAATTATATGATACCGCATTGATGATAAGCAATGAAGCACGAACATGGGCTAGTTGACGATCGGAGGTCGACCGGTGCACTGAGTCGCTTTTAACGTGTTCATGTGTTTGTGTTATATGTTAATTTATTCAGTGATTTTTGTGCGTGTGTTTTTATGTATAAACATTTTAATCATTTCGACGACCCCTACGTATTAGGGGAATAATAAATTTTTTACTGTACCTGAAGATGGGGATTTAGTCCCTGAAACATGTTGTATGTAAAAAACTGAGATCGCATAGTGGATTATACACGGTAAAAAATTCTTAAGTTAATCATAATAGCGACCTGGAGACTGGAAAAAATGAATAGTCCATAGTATATTTGTAGTAGTTGCTTTTTTGATAAAATTTGTTTAAGTCTGTAAAAAACGTAGACTAAGTATTTGGTTTTTTTTACAATGTTTGCCACATGTACATCCCACTTCATGTTAAATTCATATGTTATTCCTAGATATTTACTAGGTTTAACTCTTTTCAATTTTTGACCATTTATCTTAATTTCAAAGTCATGCGGACAGAGTCTCTATAATTTCCAAAGGTGATAAAAACAGACTTGCTTATGTTGAGTACTAGATTATTGTGATAGAGCCAAGAGTATATAATATCTAATTTAGTTGACATATCTGTTCCAAGTTCAGGCCATGTCTTTGCTTTCATTGGTACTGCTGTATCATCAGCATATGCTATTAATACATCTTGTAACACTAGTAAGTCATTGATATATAAAATAAACAATAAAGGTCCTAATATAGAGCCCTGGGGCACCCCAACATTTGTTTTAATAGGCTGACTTCTAGTCCCATTCACCTTTACAACTTGTGTCCTGTCATGTAAATAACTGGCTATCAGGGATAAGCTTACACCTCTTATTCCCATATTCTGTAATTTGGATATAAGTATGCCATGATCGACAGTGTCAAAAGCTTTGGAGTAGTCCAAAAAAGTTACAACAGTTGGTATGCTAATACTTAGATTTTCATAAATAAATTTGCTAAGTAGGGCTATAGCATCATCTGTGTCTTTCTTCTTGAGAAAGCCAAATTGTTTAGCACTTAACAGGTTATGTTTCTTTACAAATTTAAATAATCTGGTAAAAATAATTTTTTCAAAAATCTTAGCTAAATTTGATATCAGTGTGATCGGTCGATAATTGTTAACCAAACTTTTTACACCTTCCTTATATATAGGACAAATTACAGCTTTCTTAAATTGATATGGACATGTACCTTGTATCATAGCAGTATTAATAATGTGAGTCAAAGCAGGAGTTATGAACGGAGCAGCTAGCTTAACTGTATAGGCATGAATTTCATCACACCCACCAGGTTTATTTTTGAGTTCACGAATAGTTTGGTAAACTTCTGACGCATTTGTTGGTGTTAGAAACATAGTATGCTGATTAATTGATATATCTGGTATTTCATGCTGCAGAATAGGAGGAGTCGCACTTTCATTCAGCCTAGATACTATTGTGCTGAAAAATTCACTAAAATAATTAGCCTTTGTCCAATCATTGCTGTTTAGTTTATTATTAATCAAAATATCATTTATTTGTCTATTTTTAGAATTACGATCCAATTTTAGATGAACATATCTCCACATTTTTTTAGAATCAGCGTTTTGTAGTTGTTTTCCTTTATGCCTATTTTTAGCAGTCCTAAGTAATGATTTAAATTCTTGGATTTCGTTGTCCATGATGTGTCCGTTACTTAACTAAATATCACTATAGTATTGACGACTCGGAACACTAAGTTTTTTATAAGTAAAAACGTAAAGTTTTACCTTACAGCCTAAACCGGCTTTCACCTTTAGAAGGCTTCATCAGAGGCTGCCATAGGTAGCGTTGTCCGTCTTGTGGTTGGCGACGGGATAGTTATTCGAAAGATTGAAGCTGTGTGTGTGTGGTGAGATGTGTTCGAATAATGCGTGCGATTTGAATTGTGTCTGTTCGTTTAGGATGTCGTTTTTATTTGTTTTTGTGTGTTTGTATATTTCTAATTGTGTGTAGAATGTTCATGTTATTGTCGATGTTTTTATATGTGTGGTTTGCTTCAATGAGGTGGTTTGCAAAGGTAGATTCTGTAGTGGTGTGGAGTGCTTTTGTGTGTTCAATGTATCTCTGTTTGAAGCTACGTCCTGTCTGGCCTATGTAGAATTTATTGCAATTTGACTAATTTTACTGACTATTGTTCTAACGGTTATGACAGAACAATAGTCAGTAAACTCCTACACAAAACACAAAACAAACAACAGACAAAGACAGAAAACAACAAATTCATAACACTAACATACATCAACAAACAAACTGAAAAAATTGCCCACAAATTCAAAAAAGCAGGATACAGAATCGCTTACAAAACTACTAACAAAACAGAACACACACTATCAAAACGCATGCCCAAAGCACAAAACAAATTCGATCTACCTGGTGTATACAACCAAACAAGCTAAATTGCTCAAATTGCAATAAATTCTACATAGGCCAGACAGGACGTAGCTTCAAACAGAGATACATTGAACACACAAAAGCACTCCACACCACTACAGAATCTACCTTTGCAAACCACCTCACTGAAGCAAACCACACATATAAAAACATCGACAATAACATGAACATTCTACACGTACACACAAAAGGCCGAAAACTAGACACTCTAGAACAATTAGAAATATACAAACACACAAAAACAAATAAAAACGACATCCTAAACGAACAGACACAATTCAAATCGCACGCATTATTCGAACACATCTCACCACACAACACAGCTTCAATCTTTCGAAACACTTTCTCGTCGCCAACAACAAGACGAGCAGCGCTACTAACGACAGCCTCTGATGAAGCCTTCTAAAGGTGAAAGCTGGTTTAGGCTGTAAGGTAAAACTTTACGTTTTTACTTATAAAAAACTTAGTGTTCCGAGTCGTCAATACTATAGTGATATTTAATGATTTAAGTCATTTTTCGTAATTTAAGTACAGCTCTTTTTTTAGCAAGTCATCTTGACTATTCTTCCAGGCTTTATATAATTTGTTTTTGTTATTAACTGAATTAATGAGAGCAGGGGTAATCCAGGTCTTTCTTGGTTTTTGAATTTTTGGCTTAGTTTTGTGTGAAAGTTCATTGATAGTTTGAATCTTGTTTATTAGCAATTCTAATGCTTCATTGTTATTTGGTGTATTACAGACTTGTTGCCATTGTTCTGAAGCACACAGCTCCAAAAATCTTTTTTTGTTTATTTCAAAAGATACTGTAAGTTTGCATTTTATGTTGTTTCCATGTAGTGATATTAAAACGGGGTAGTGGTCTGTGATTGAGTCAATTAATTTACCAGATTTTGCTGTGTATATTCCTTTCATGAAAATATGGTCAATGCAAGTTCCATCTTTATAATTCTTTATAGGATGAGTACAAGTATTTATCATTGATTCATAACCATTTTGCAGTAATTGGTAGAAATAATCCTCAGTTTTTTCATTAAACTCAATGAGATCTAAGTTAACATCACCCAAAATCATGTGGTTTGCAACAGGTTTGTTACTTAAGATAAATTTTTCATGATCTTTAATGAATTTGTCAATCTCATAATCATGACAACGATATAGTCCAGAAATTTTGAAAATACTTTTATTTGTTAATTCTATGAGCACACTAGTGATTTTTAAATCATTAAATTGTTCATTAATGGTTTGATACTGTAAGTTACTTTTTACATAAATAATCACTCCATCTGCTTTATTTATTCTGCTGTTATTTTTAAAATGTGTATAACCTGTTATATTTATAAGCTTGATATTATCCATGAGCCAAGCTTCAGTGCATATTATCACATCTGGTTTATGTTTAAAAGAACTTAACATAGTTTCAAGTTTTAATATATTTTTCTGTATACTTCTGATGTTGACATGTAGGGTCAGAAGCTCAGTCATAAAAAATGGGGTTGAGATTTATCTCTTCTGTACTATTAAAAATTAATTCGTCATTAAGGTTATATTCTTGTATTTCCAAAATAAATTTATTTATAGGTAAGTTTTGATTTTTTATTTTTCCTTTTAAATACAAAATTTTATCTAATCAACTAGTTGTAGGCCTAACATAATTAAATGGAGGTTCTGGTTTCCAGGGGTAGTTTGTATCACAAATATACTGCTCCCATCTTACTTTAAAACTTTCACAGTTTAGAATATCATTTGCAGAATGATCTATGGATCTTTTTTTAGTTAAGTATTTGTTAGCATTAATACATTTATTTATATCAGAGGTACATACTGTAGCATCATGGTTACCTGAACATTTGCAGCATGATTGTTGTCTTTTAGAAGTGTCTTTGCACTTTCTCAATGAATGATTATACCCACAACAGTTTTTACAACATTTGATATTAAAATTGTCATACACTCTGCAGTTTTCATATCCAATAAAAACAGATTTATTCTTCATTATCTTGGCATATGCATCAGAGGTTACTTCTGCTAGCGCAGCATGATTATTGTTTCTCTGTTTATATTTGTGTACAATGTTTACACTATTTGATGGTAATTCATTTCTACGTATGATATCGTTCTCGAGTTCTACTTTATTGACATCTTCTGATATGTTTGTTATTTTTATTTGCGGATTTTTTTTTAACACATGCTTCACTGTTTTCACTGTTTATAACCTTTAGTATTTTTTCAGAATCTTGCTCATTTATACACTTTTAGAAAAACTGTATCATTATCGGCTTTGTTAATTTTTAAAACTTTGGCATTAGTTTTGATTGAAATTTGCACTTTGATAATATTTAGGGCATCGCCTTTGAAATTTTCCTTTGGCTTTATTGTCAAACGAGCACATTCTTGCTTTTTAGGTAAATTTAGCACAGCATCAGCATACGAATTTTTAATGTATACATAATTTTTTTTCAACATTTACAGCAGATGATCTTAAGAAACTTATTTTCACGCAACTCATGGTTATGTTCACGTAGCTCATTATTTTGTTTCACTAATTCACTATTAATTTTTTTTTCATAGCTTAATTCTCTTATATAGTCCTGACAATCCTCACATTCAAAATTTTGTTCACACTTACGGTTTTATTTTTTTCACTGGCAATTGATATGATAGATATAGCATCATTCTCACCTTTATCATCTGTATCCATATTATCACTTACACCATCTTGAGTCACACTTAGACCATTATTAATATTTTCTAGATGTTTTGAATAAGTAACAATTTTTTTTGGACATTACTATTTTCAATATCAGTATCCTGGTCACATGGTTGAATGTCAACAAAAGATAGGTTAAGATGTACAGGGCACACAATTATGTGTCTAGAGATAAAGAATCCTTTTCCTTCGTTCACTTCTCTTGTAAAATCAGACTTGCAGAAAACACTATCACATATTAAACAAGTAACAAGTCCAACTTTTCTATTTGGATGACAAATATGATTAATATGATCGGGTGGTATATCGCGCGCGTCTTTACTTGTCCACGCCATTACGATATTAAACGGTCAATTATTTTATTAAATGTAATTAAAGATTCAATCGTTAGTTGATGATAGCCTATGTAAGTAGGAATAGCTTAATTTGAGTGACTAAGTAAATATTTTGTTGTACTCACTATATTATGTTAATGAAGGTCAAAGTTAAGAACGGAATGTATGATGTTAAAACGCACACCCAAGACTAGAAATTTCATGCAATGTAAATTGTAAATTTTAAATCTAGCTATATCGTAAACTAAGATATCTTTTACTTGTGATTCCCCAACTTTTCGGGCGGTCACGGCCTCACCGAACCCTGACCGTGGAATTGGTTTAGCTTTGACAGCTATGGTCGGGGCTCATTGCGTCACGTTCTGCCTTAACTGGCCATAGCTGTTATCGTTGTAAAGGTGAATTTAGAAATTGACAGGGGGGTAATTCAGGGGAATCACCAAATTATGGAACAGCGGCTATCACTCTGTTCACATAGGAACAGTAAAAAATGTGATAGATCCGCATTAAGGGTATGTAAATATGTAAAATCAGATATTATAATATCTGGCATTTTGAAAAATGTAAGGCTGAAGCAAGGACAAGGAGATGCTAAAATTCCTCCACCAATGCCGTCCTTGTGGAAGCAGCTGAACACCACAGTTGTAACGGTACAGAATTGTGCGTTACCCCAGTTTTAATTTTATTTTATATCAATTCAGTTAATTTTCAAATTGTCAGACTTCACCTGTGAGGTGCCTCAGAGCAACACACAGTTAGCCTAAACAACAGTCTAGACGTATTGCGTAACTGCCCCAGTAAGCAGCAGTCCTTGTGAATCAGTACGCAGTTTGTCACCACAGGAGTAACAACAGACAGCCAGCAACAGCATACAGTGCAGCTAAAAGTTACACGGTGGCCTCGGGTGTAAGCTAGGCCGAAACTATTACAGTCGGCCTATCTTTTAAAGTATTAAAACAAGTACAAAAAAGTGTACAAACAGTGTAATGCGCGGCCAGCCTACAAAAGATCAAGTGTTCGAAAAGTTACGTCGGCCGACACAATTATTAAATGTGAAAAACGTGGTTTTAGTGACCAGTAAAACTTAGTACCAGTCTAAAGACAAAATTACTTTAATGAGCATCAATTGACTTTCAAAGTGAGGGATAAAACACGTGCATCATCAGTTGGAGTAGAGCAACAACCAGGATGAGTACTATATTTTCAATTCAGAATTTTTAACTACATTAACATTTATATTTACAAACGTTTTCCTAAATCATGATATCTCAAAGTGGGGTTTAAATAGACTGTCAAAGTCAAAGAACGAATGTGTGTGAGTGTGGGGTTAAATTACGTATTGGTTCATTAAAATATAAATAGTGTCATAGGCTAGTTAAGCAAGAAATATTCATTTTGTTAATTTGTTTGATTTTATATGTTACTAATTCAACGAGTATTTTAATATACCAGAAAAGAAATAAGAAATTTAATTGTTATCAAAGTGAGACGGAGTAATTAATCATTCAATAAACCAGACGTTATTTGTGTAAATGTAAACAATATATTGATCTTTATACCGTGTATCTCAAATAATCCTTTCTGCAGCAGTTTCGTCTGTACGACTCTGGGAGAACCCTAAGGTAAGAGTTAATTATTAATGTGAATTAAATTGATTAGTTTCACAGTTCAGTGGGGGGTACAATAGTGTGTGTGGTAGGGAGGTTACTCAGGGGAGTAACGAATTGAAATCTTAAACTTACGTAAACTGAATGAGCGGATAGGCGGATCAAACGATTTTATGTTGAATCAAGAGATTATTATGCCCAAGGGCAGATTATTACAGTATATGATTTGTACAAAAGTAGTTGACTGAAATATGTTTTGCTCTAATCATTAATTAAAAGATATTAACAACTTTTATCATGTTTTGCTCTCTATGATATTTTATAGATGACTTTACTGGTTTTAGAAAAGATTATTTCTAGGGGAGAAGGAATTTAGTATGTTTTATTATGTTATTATTTTACTATGTTAGAGTGTAAGTATTATAAACATATGTCATATATTTTATATTGTATAATTTTGAAGTGTATCTAGGGTAAGGTCATTCACCTGACCCAGAGAGATCAGCTGATGATTGGGGTTAGATATGTAATGTATGCCTAATAATTGATTTGTAATTTTTTTTATATACGTAAAGGAGGGAATAGTAAGTTTTAATAACAAGATAATTCTTTTTGGAAAAAAAAAATTTTGTTGCAGTAAATGCAGTAAAGAAGTTTATGTTAAATTTTGAGGTTCACTACCTGTAGAAAAGAGGTCAGCGGATTCATTATGTATATCTTATGTTATCTTTGTAATCAAGTGTAGCTATTTTTGAATTTATGGTAGAAATAGGTTGTTTAGTATAAGTTTATTATAATAAATTTGTTTATTTGTAACGTGGCATTTTGGCCTACCTGGGGTAATTTAAATAAAGTAAATAACATTTTTACAATGATTGGGACAAAACGAATAAACGAAAGGTAAATTCAGTGGTAGCACTGCTGGTAACAAAATTATTGAAGCGACAGAATTAATAAGCTGGAATTGTGCCAAGGTCAACAAATGACACACAAAACAACGTCAACAAATTATGTAACGGAACATCAGGCGACATTACATCAGAGACGATCCCCACGATGGAATTCGGTGTGTAATGCAAAAACCGTATGCTGGCGGATGAATACAAACTGAATACAATAAGAATTGGTTATATAACCAAGGCCGCTTCACAAAACAGTGCCGGTGGCCTATTCCCAGTCTAATTTCAACACTCTCGCGAGTGGTACATATACAAAGTTCCGGAACGTAATTTGCGGGCCCGCAAAGCAACAAAAATGTAAATACCACAGTTCAAAATGTGTTTTAAAAAACTCCAAATGATTTACATATTTATAATATAAACAGACTGTGTGGTGACCAACAAAAATGTAATAACTGTTCGGCAATAAGAACCGTGTAAAACAATAAGTGCGAGGCAACAATACGGAAGGGACGATTCCAGATCAACTCTTCGAACAGCTAAGTATTCTGCTGAATACTACCATATATTTGAAATCCAATGTTTAAAGAAAAATTACTAAAATACTCTAAATCATAAAATGAGATCTCTAAAGGCTTAAATAACTGTATGTGTGGGTGTGTGAAAGCGCTGGTTTCCGTTTAACTTATTATAGTTAGTCGTAAGTTTATATATCTATATTCAAATTAATAAAACTAGTATGGCTAGGTGAATCAAATATTGCTCGGAATGTTATTTTAGTAAATTTAAACCGAAAGGTGAACAGAAAAAATTGTCATGCTACAAAAAATAAAGTACCATTTATTTGTGTTTGCAAAATAGGTGTTTGTCATTGCACTGCCTGTCGTTTTCTCTGCCTAAGTACATCAGACGACACCCTGGTAAATATTTACATTTACTTAGTAAAGGTAAGTGACAGAATTCAGTATTTCAATAACTTAATAAAACTCGTAACGTTTTAATGGCGCCCGAACAGGGACTTTGCAAATTGAGTTAACTCAATTTTCAAACTGATCGAAAATGGCAGAGAAAAGCGAGAGTGTAAATTTATGTGAAGATATTGTGGAGGGGTCAATTTTAAATGTTACGCAAGACAATTTAATATCGACAAATATTAACGAGAGTGTAGACAATACAACACACGAATTAACAATTGAGACAGTAGACTCAAAAATAAGCGATAATGTAAATATATTTAATCAGTTAGCGTTAATAATGGAGATGATGTCAGGAGTGAAAACTGAAATCAAATCAGAAATAAATGCTAGTAACATAGAATTGAAAACAGAAATAAACAAACAAGACCAAAAATTAAGAGAAATAGACAATAAGTTAGAAGAACAGAATAAGACTATTGTTGGAGTGAGAGATGAACTGACTAGTGTTATAAATAAGATACAAAACGAAATGAAAAACGATATAAAAATAATTAACGAAAAACAAAAAGAGAAAATGTTAGAGACAAATAAAAAATTTGACACGTTGACAAGTAAATTTAATGATAAAATTAAAAAGCAAAATGACAAAATTGACTGTAATGTTCAATGTATAATTAATGAGTGTGAGCAAATCAAACGAGCAAGTGAAATACAAGAAAATATAAATGATGAATTCAGAAGTAACTTTGAACAAATTGATGCAATTAAAATTAATGTAACTAGTTTAAAAAATAAACAAGCAGAACATGAGCGTGAAATAATTAAAGTCAGAGAAGACTTGAGTGTAACCATTAACCAGAAATTAAGTAATGTGAGTGAGAGAGTGAATGTGGTAGTAGAATTAGGATATTTTAGTAATGAAAGTAGGGGAGTGAACCCCATACAATTTTTGAACTCTATAAAAAGTTTTAATAAATATAGCCAAGAAAGTTGGGAGATTAAGTTAGTAAGAATTTTAAAGTACTTTAAAGGGGATGCTAAAATATGGGCGGATGCCATAACGATAACTGGGTAGATTTTAATGAGTTTGAGCAAACATTTAGAAATAAGTACTGGTCAGAAGAGAAACAAGAGGGGTTACGTAGTACCATTATGGGGTGGGGAAACTTTAATATTAAACACATGAGTATTACATCGTATGTGACGAGACTATATAGTCAAGTTAAATATTTAGAACCACCAATGCCTCTTTCATCTTTTATAAGATACATTAGTAAACATTTACCTAAGGACATATGGTCCACAATCAGAACCCGGGAGTTTGCTAATATCGCAGAGTTAGAAAAAATACTAGAAGCATACCAGAGTATGAAAGAGGAAGAAGATAATAAATATCAGTTTAGAATTAGTGAATCGAATCAAACAAATACTGAAGTAAGACAACCAGACCATTTTATTAGTAATGTGAGTAGATCAGGGGAGGGGGCGTGGTTGTGTCCAAACCCTAGTTGTGGAGCTAGTAATTATAATGGGTCACGGAATCAATGTTACCGGTGTCAGGGTCCAAGGAGTAGTGCCCAAGGGAGAGTGGAGAATTATAATAGGGGTTGCGATCAATTTAGAGGGAATCATAGAGGGAGAGGTTTTACTAGTAATCGGGGAGTATCAGGAAATTTTAATCATAGAGGTAGAGGGGGATATGTTAGTAACCCAAACGAAACTCGGGGCGTGGAAGTACCAGCTCATAATCAAAACAGTAGGGGGGTTTACAGTGAACCACCACCTCCACATCCGTTAAACTAATAAGGGCAGTTGAAAAAGAAAGCCCCCAGCCGCCTAGTAATCACATGACAATAGGGTCACTAATTACCAATATACATAATGATTTATCTGACGAAGAAGCGGGTGAGAGTAATAATGCTTTCGGGATGGCAGAATTTGAAGCCGAGGTGTTTAATTCTAAATACATTTTTCTAGTAGATTCAGGGAGTGAACTGACTGCTATAGACGATAGAATGTTTGAAAAAATAAAAAATCAGACTACAGAAACAATTCCACAATTACCAGTACTGGGAATTAGTGTTATAGGAGTAACGGGTGTTCGCAGTAAAAAGGTAACTAAACAAATAATGCTACAATTAAAAGTAAATAAGGACACAATAAGTGTACCTTTCTTAGTTATTCCAGGACTAAATATGGGAGCTATAATAGGTAATGATTTTTTACATAATTTCAAGGTAGAGTTAAACTATTACACACAGACTATGAAATTAAATAATAATAATAATATAATCGAAATACCATTCATACAAAAGAAAATGGTAGGAATGAAAGCTTTAAAAATAATTAGTAAGGGAATGTTAATTTCTGACGATGATATAAACGAGTGTAGATCCTTAATGATAAATTATTGTAACTTGAGAATAAATAGTAACGAATTATTGGAAAATGAAAATAATTGGGAGGAGAAAATGAATAAAATCTTATATCAAGATGGGGAATTTAGCTATCAAGACAGGGAGAAAATAGTACTAATAATAAACAAAAATAAATCAGTTTTTTCAGATGAACCCGGTTTAGTAAAGAATTTTAAAGGTAAATTAGTCGTTAAAGAAAAAACACCCTTTGCACCTAAAACCTATCCGGTACCATACTCCAAGAGGGGTTTAGTACAGGAGGAAATAAATAAAATGTTGAGGGAAGGTATAATAGAAAAGTCTACATCACCATATTCCAACCCTTTAGTAGTGGTGACAAAGAAAGATTTATCGATAAGATTATGTTTAGACGCAAGACAAGTAAACAGAATAATTGTTCCAGACAGAGAATCACCGGAACCAGTAAGTGAAATTCTGCAACGTTTTAGTGGGACCAAATACATCACCACCTTAGACTTGACTGCAGGCTACTGGCAGATAGAGCTGGAAGAGGAGTCTCGACAGTATGTGGCATTTCTATACAACGGTAGGAATTACCAATTTCGCCGACTACCTTTTGGACTAAATGTAAGTGTTTCAATTTTTATCAAATGCCTGGATTATGTGCTAGGGAGAGAGATTTTAGAATTCACAACCGTTTATGTAGATGATATAGTAATTACATCACCAGACATTGATACACACTGTGAAAGGTTAGATAGGGTACTAAGTAGACTGCATGAGTATGGCATAACAGTTAAATTTAAGAAGTCAGAATTTTTGAAAGAACAAGTTAATTTTTTAGGACATATAATTTCAGCAAGGGGTATCAGTACAGACCCTAAGAAGGTAGAAATAATACAAAATTTTCCGATACCAAAAAATGTTAAACAGTTGCAAAGTTTTTTAGGATTGTGCAATTATTATAGGCAATTTGTAGACAAATATTCATATTTAACAGTACAATTGGGCCATTTATTAAATAAAGACATCGATGGCGGTGGAATTTAAAAGAGCAAAATATATTCGAGCTGATAAAAAATAAATTCTTAAACACAGTTATATTAGCTCATCCTAATTTTTCAGAGCCATTTTATATACACACAGACGCGTCAGACATTGCCTTGTGAGTAGAGTTGTTTCAGTTCGATGGGAGTGATAACCACAAAGTAGTAGCTTTTGCAAGTAGATCTCTATTAACTAGTGAAAAGAACTACACTACGACGGAGAAGGAGGCGTTATCAATAGTTTTCGCCTGTAGAAAGTTCAGAACGTACTTGTTAGGAAATAAGGTAATCATAAGGTCCGACCATCAAGCTTTAACGTTTTTAAAAAACTGTAAATTAACACATGGTAGGTTAGTGCGGTGGATGCTAATATTACAAGAATATGACTTAACAATTGAGTATTGCAAGGGTAAAGAAAATATAGTACCTGATGTCCTATCCAGAACAGATTTTGATAATAACACCGAAGTAGACGTAGCAAATACATATAAAATATTTATAGTAAAAGAAGCGGGGGAAGTAAATATGAAAAAGTTAATAAGTAACTTAGCAACAGAACAAGAGAGAGACACCGAACTTAATAAAATAATGTTAGCTTTGAGTCAAATACCCAACGTACCTCATAAGTGGGAGAAACACTTTAGTTTGTTTAATAAACACTTATTTCATCGGGCAAATGAACAGGGAGATGATTGGAAGTTGTGTATCCCTAAAGTCATAATACCTGAAGTAGTGAGAGATTGCCATCTAAGGTATGGTCATATAGGCCCCAAGAAATGTAGTGATATATTAAAGGAGTCATGTAAATTTAATAATATGGAAAGAACGGTGCGTAAAATATTACAAACATGCGAAATTTGTCAGAAAGCTAAAGTAAACAATCGTAAACAGGAGGGTTTAATGCAGCATGTAATGCCGGACAATCCTTTAGCATTAGTTGCTGTTGATTTATATCGCCCTTTACCCAAAGGTCGAGGAGGGGTAAACTATTTATTTGTTGTATTAGATGTTTTTACCAAATTTGTAAAATTGTACCCGATTAAAAAGGCAACCTCATCAGTGTTGGCTAGGAAAATAGTAAATGAATACCTTATTGAAGTAGGTAAGCCTCAAGTAGTATTATCAGATCATGGTTTGCAGTTCACCAGCAACACCTGGCGGGAAACTTTAGGTTGGGAAAATATTTTAGTTAAACATACATCAGTGTATCATCCACAGTCAAATCCAAGTGAACGTGTTATGCGGGAGTTAGGGAGAATGTTCAGAACCTTTTGCCATAAAAAACATTCTTTGTGGGCTACTTTTGTGTGCAAGATAGAGTGGTATATTAACAATAGTTTACATGAATCCACTAGTTACAGCCCATGTGAGTTAATGTTTCAGAGAAGGCCGTCACGCATATTAGAAGAGCTAGTAAAATTTCCAACCCGGACGGAAATACCACATGATAGGAAATTGGTAATCGCTAGGGAGCGCCTGCTGAGTAAGGCCGAACAACGGAAACGGAGACATGACCGGAATTTAACACCCATACAATACGAGGTAGGACAACTAGTATTAATAAAAAATCACGATCAATCATCAGCATTGGACAAAGAAATTAAAAAATTCTTCCTATTGTATGACGGCCCATATGAGGTTAGCCAAGTGAAAATGGAGAATGCTTATGTTTTAGTAGATTTGCAAACTCGAGAAATAAAAGGAACTTATAATGTGACCCAATTAAAAAAGTATTATCTAGCTGAGTGATGATGGATGTATTGATAGATATTAAAATTTTCATACATAAACAGACATTTTTATATTCTATTATTATAAATTATTATTATTGTTTATACCCACGTTATGTATTTTATGTAAATGAACATCAAGGTAGGGAAAGTTAAGAAAGAAATGTATGAGGTTAAAACACCACCAAGACTAGAAATGTCATGTAATATAAATTGTTAATTTTAATTTAAAAAAAATATATTATACTTGTGATTCCCCAACTTTTTGGGCGGTCACGGCCTCACCGAACCCTGACCGTGGAATTGGTTTAGCTTTAACAGCTATGGTTGGGGCTCATTGCGTCACGTTCTGCCTTAACTGACCATAGCTGTTATCGTTGTCAAGGTGTATTTTGAAATTGATGGGGGGTGAAATTAAGGGGAATCACCAAACTATGGAACAGCGGCTACCACTCTGCCCGCATGGGGGCAGCAAAGCCAGGTGGTAGACCCGTTTAAGGGCGTTTAATTATAAACAAGAATATATTGATATTCAGATGTTCAAATGTAATGCAGAAGCAAGGACACGGAGATGTCAAATTCCTCCAAAATTTCAGTCCTTGTGGAAGCAACTGGACACCACAGTTCAGGGGGGTCATAGTGTGTGTGGCAGGGAGGTTATCCAGGGGGGTAACGAATTAAAAAATTGGTTGTATTTTAAATAATACATCCGGGGTGTCATACTAGTTAAAGATTTTGTAAGGGAGCGTTAGAGTAATAAAAGGGGTAAAATTATGGGTAAATGCCAAGTTGATAAAGTGAATTATAATGAATAACGTAGAATAACCCAAATTAATGAAAGGGAATAATAAATGAAATGATGTGACTGCAAAAAAAAAAAATTTGAGAAACGAATTAATAAAAGTAAAGTGAGTTTAAAAGGTAGTTTTATATGCAAATTTAATGATGTAAAGTGTGTAACATTTTAAATACGAATTGTTTATTTTAAGATAATAATAACAATGTGAATTATGAATGTACTATGTTTTCTTATGTTATATTGTGTTTGTTAGTGTAAGACAATTTTATGAATTTAAATATTTTAAATGCAAATTGGGGATGACAGAGATGTATAATATGGTAATGGGAGATGTTTATTTAAAGTCTGATGGGAATCAGGGCAATAATTTTGAATTTTGGGATTTTAAAGTTAATAAGAGGAAGTAGACGGAATGAGATTATGGAATTTTAAAATGGGTATCATGTTGTGTTGTTAGGTCTTCATATATATGTTAGAGGTTAAGAGGAAAAACCAGTGCTTCTTAGCGCAAACCAGCACCGCTAGGGGGAAACAGATCAGTTGGGGATATGGTGTTGTATAAGGCCACTAGTTGATATTTGATTTGTTGTTTCAGTGTTTGGTGATGCTGTGGCGGCGGACCTGAGCTGGCCAGAGCGTCAGAGCAGGGGCGTTAAGTATCTGTCTGACTCTATGGTGTTGGGATCTCGAGAGAGAAGTCCAGTATTGTCATTCAGGTGCGGTCACAGTCATCGGACCAAGGGTGAGTTAATTATATAATTTTTTTTGGTAAACCATCAAGGGGGTTGTGGCAACATATCCTGGCTGATCCCTCTAGCAAGTATGAATGTGTCAATGAGACTTTTTATGCTTCGGCATAAAATATCTCATTGAGGGGGTATTGTAACGTGGCATTTTGGCCTACCTGGGGTAATTTAAATAAAGTAAATAACATTTTTACAATGATTGGGACAAAACGAATAAACGAAAGGTAAATTCAGTGGTAGCACGGCTGGTAACAAAATCATTGAAGCGACAGAATTAATAAGCTGGAATTGTGCCAAGGTCAACAAATGACACACAAAACAACGTCAACAAATTATGTAACGGAACATCAGGCGACATTACGTCAGAGACGATCCCCACGATGGAATTCGGTGTGTAATGCAAAAACCGTATGCTGGCGGATGAATACAAACTGAATACAATAAGAATTGGTTATATAACCAAGGCCGCTTCACAAAGTAGTGCCGGTGGCCTATTCCCAGTCTAATTTCAACACTCTCGCGAGTGGTACATATACAAAGTTCCGGAACGTAATTTGCGGGCCTGCAAAGCAACAAAAATGTAAATACCGCAGTTCAAAATGTGTTTTAAAAAACTCCAAATGATTTACATATTAATAATATAAACAGACTGTGTGGTGACCAACAAAAATGTAATAACTGTTCGGCAATAAGAACCGTGTAAAACAAAAAGTGCGAGGCAACAATACGGAGGGGACGATTCCAGATCAACTCTTCGAACAGCTAAGTATTCTGCTGAATACTACCATATATTTGAAATCCAATGTTTAAAGAAAAATTACTAAAATACTCTAAATCATAAAATGAGATCTCTAAAGGCTTAAATAACTGTATGTGTGGGTGTGTGAAAGCGCTGGTTTCCGTTTAACTTATTATAGTTAGTCGTAAGTTTATATATCTATATTCAAATTAATAAAACTAGTATGGCTAGGTGAATCAAATATTGCTCGGAATGTTATTTTAGTAAATTTAAACCGAAAGGTGAACAGAAAAAATTGTCATGCTACAAAAAATAAAGTACCATTTATTTGTGTTTGCAAAATAGGTGTTTGTCATTGCACTGCCTGTCGTTTTCTCTGCCTAAGTACATCAGACGACACCCTGGTAAATATTTACATTTACTTAGTAAAGGTAAGTGACAGAATTCAGTATTTCAATAACTTAATAAAACTCGTAACGTTTTATATTATTGTATGGTATATTATATTATATTGTTTATTTGTTTATTATAAGTGTGAGTAATATAAGAAGAATAAAGTAAATGTATATGAAAGATTTTGGACAATTTTGGAAAATTTTAAAATTTGCAATGAATTAAGGAACGGAAAGAAATAAAGTAGACTGACATGGAAGTGGGTTTTGATCATGGACCTAGATTGTGTTTACTAGTGGAATAAAATTTAATTAATTGAATTTAATTTGAAATAATATCAGAAAAAATTTTGTTGTTTGGAAAGGGAGAATTACTTCGTGTAGAAGCAATTATAGAATGCTTGTGAAGTTTATTTTAATGTAAATGGATATAATATTTAATCGATAATGAAATGTGTATGCACCCAGTATTTTGCTAAAGGCAACCCAGTATGCATGTAAGGGGGGACGTATCGGTTGAGGATCTGGTATGGTATAAGGCCAAGGTTTTGATTTTATGGGTGGAATGTTGGAAGGTTGGGTGTACTAAGGTGAGTAACTGCCTGATTTTATGGTGTTGGGATCTCGAATAGAGAAGTCCAGTAATCTCGTTCAGGTGCAGCCATGGTCGCCTAGCTAGGGGGGTAGTTTACCCATAATGCGTAAAGTGTTAAAGGGGGGTTGTTGGCGCCATATCCTCACCGATCCTCTTAGGGGTTTAGCAATGAGAGTTCTTCTGTTTCGGCAGAAGATCTCTCATTGGGGGGGGGTATTGTAACGGTACAGACCTATAGGGCTTTGGAAATTAAATCTTTTCAGTATTATTTGCAACCAAATACGTGTGGTGAATAGAATGTAGCGTCAAGACGGGTGTGAATTGGCATTGGTATGCATAGATTGCAAGGAGGGTGCGCCCGCGCTATCAACCGCGCACACAGTCGGGCAAGTTTCTCATGCTAATGGCACGTTTCAGAAATACCTTCGCGCAGTGTGCGCAGAAAACAACGTCTGTTGCATCCCAGCAAGTGAACCGCGCGGTTCTCAGTAAAAGGCCTGCAGGCCAAAACTTATTAAAACATCCCAAATATGGACTAGAGAGTGATACAAAAAGGTAGAAGCAGTGTTAATGCAATGAAGTAATAATTCGAAACGATTTTTTTTTTGGACCGAATATAGTGAAAGTGTAAAGTGAGAACGAGTCTAAATTTTAATTATGAAAACTTTTTTGGACGAAACAATAAACCATCAGAATGACAGAACTACAACCTTTGGCGTCCGGATACACATTAAGGAAGTAGCCACACGTAAATCCATTTTAATCGATTATAACATTTTTTTTTTTTGAGCTCATTAACATAAATGGGGTGTAACAAAATGAGCGTGTGTGTGAGCAAAACGCTGGGTTGTCTTTAATTAATTCATTAATAATATAATCTAAATATAAGAAATAAAATATGTTAAAATTTGTTGTTGGTAAAAAGGGGCTTCACCTCAATATTGAATACAGTTAAGTTAAATGTTGGAGCATCGAGTGAGAAGTCATAAGTGTAGTTGATTAGAAAGAAAGGAGAACAGAGAATGTCACAACCTAAAACATTCAATTAATACTTTATTTCACTTGATATATGTGTGTTAGAATAATCATTTCAAGTACCTAATTTCATTTTCTGTGCTGGGTAATTCGCTATACGAAATAGGGTTACACCACTAGACGATCTGTCCAAAGAGTGACAAATAGAAGGTAAGTGGGAGTTTAAGATCATTTTGTACTTAATTAAATCATATGAAACACGACAAAACAGGGTAGTAGTACGGACACAGTAGTGGGAGTGCATATATGTATTGAAAGTGAGTGATGTAAAGGGAGAGTAAATAGGTGATGGTGAAATTTTATAGTAAGGGTGGTGTGTAGGGAGTGATAAACGTGCGTCGTTGTGGCAGGTAATTGAGAAGTTTTGAAGAGTGTTTGCCGAGATTATGTGGAGGGCAAAAGGGTATGAATGGAATTGCAGGTTCGGGAACACACATCCTAGGTACAAAGAGGGTATTAGGTATTTTATTCTAGGATTTAAGTGGAATTAGTGTTGAAGGGGGTTATTATTGAGAGATTGGTGTCACCCTATGCAAATCTGTTAGTGGTTGTTAGAAGGAAGAAAGGGAGTAAGGTTATATGTATAAATGCCCATTCAATAAATCGAATCATTGTGAATAACGGAGAATCACCCAAACTAATTAATGATGAAAATGTTAAATAGAAAATTCATAGTGGAGATGTAATAATAAATGAAATGTGATGTAAAATGAATGTTGATAATAAGTTTGAAATTTTGGAGAATCTGATGGTACAATAAATGTTAAATAATTAAAGGTTGATATGAAAAGAGTTAATAAAAAGTTCAAGTTGTAATGTTTATAATTTTCTATACAAATTTATTAAAGGTGATTTGTTTAGGTAAATGTAGCAATGTTAATGTTCAAGGTTAATGTTTGTTATGTTATATTATATTATTGTGCAAGATTAAAGGGTGATTTTGGGGGTTGTTTGGTATCAATAGAAGAGAAAATCAATTGTGGAATGTAGTGATAGCAAATGAAGAATGACATAAGTTTAGTAATAAGCTAGGCTATTGCAGTGGCGGCATGTGTCACTGTAGATAGCGGTCAGTGTTGATGAGTAACATCGATGTATGTTACCATCATCGGAGGCCTAAATAGGGCGTAACATACACTGTACACCTACTTTATATAATATTATATTATATGTCAATTACTATCGTACAGTGTATAAAGAAATGATGAAGTGTAAACATGCTAATGAGAAGATTTCCCCGCCTTTTCGGGCGATTACTGTTTCACCAGCACTAATCGTGGTTTTGGACGACAATCAGCTGTGGGCAGAAATTGTAAAACTGACCATGGTTGGTTGCCCTTGAAATTGGTTAGAACTTGAAATTAACGGGGGGGGGGACTCCGGGGAAATCCCCGGAACTATGGAACAGCGGCTATCACCTTGTTCGTGTAGGAACAGTAGAAAGGGTGATAGACCCGTCTTAAGGTTGTGACTATGTAATCAGGTATTATTATATCTGAATTTTAAAATGTAATGCAGAAGCAAGGACAGGAGACAACAAAATTCCTCCCTAACTTCAGTCCTTGTGGAAGGAACTGGACGTTACAGTCCAGGGGGGCCATAGTGTGTGTGGAAGGAGGTTACTAGAATACTAGTAATGAATTAGTTGATGATGTTAATCATAAAAAATAATTAGATGATTTTGTGTTGAAGTAAGAAGTATTATGATAATGAAAGATAATTAACAATTTTAAATAGATGATTTGTTTCAAGGTAGTTGATTTAAATGTGTTTTGTTCTGTAGAAAGTTATATTAATGAATTGTTTTGTTTATTGTCTAAACTTAATTAATTGTTTTGAAATAGTATTGCATTAATATAAGGATTTATACTTCTTCTTGTAAAATGGGAAAGGATTAATTATTATTGATTGGAATTGAAAATTTTATAAATATTTGGGAGTGAAGTAAGAGAATGATACGTCTATATAATAAATCTTGTATTCATATATGTATTATATGTGTTAGGAGGTAAGGAAAAACCAGTGCTTCTTAACGCAAACCAGCACATAGCTTAAGGGGAAACAGATCAGTTAGGGATATGATATTATATAAGGCCACTATTTGATTTTGATTGGATGTTTCAGAGTTTGGTGATGCTGTGGCAGGGGTCCTGAGCTGGCCAGCGCGTCAGAGCAGGAGCGTCAAGTGCCTGACTGGCCTTGCGGTGTTGGGATCTCGAGAGAGAAGTTCAGTAAGGTCATTCAGGGACGGTCACAATCACTGGACCAAGGGGTAAGTTAACTATTTTTTTTTATATATAAACTAGGAAGGGGGTTGTGGCGACATATCCTGGCTGATCCCTTTAGGAAGTATGAGTGTGTCAATGAGAGTTTTTATGCTTCGTCATAAAACCTCTCATTGAGGGGGTCTTGTAATGGTACAATCCGGTACATATAGAGATTTTGGGGAAAAAATCATGTATAACTTTTATTTCAAATGCAAAATCATAAATAAATCAAGGAGAGTAAAGTTTTATAAAGTGTGTAACGACGTAGTAAGCAGTGCAGGAACTGTACCAAGGTCAGTGGTGTACGTGCAAAACGACAGCTAATTTTAGCCAAATAAACTTGTCAACAGACCGATCCTATAAATACGTCACATAAAGAATGCAGTACGTAATCGCCTAGCCTTAAAAAACTAAGACGTCATAATCAAAGACAAAGAGATTGGTGATGTGACAATCCTCTCCACATCAGAAATGAACGCAGTTCGTTTCGTCAGTCAGCAAATAACATCTCAAGACAACGGACGCGAGCAGTTCGCGCGTCCGCCAGCTGGCCATAGTTTTCGTCTCGCCTGCAAAGTAACAAAATGTGAATTTTGATATATTTTGGTATTTAAAAGTATTATAACTACAAAGTGGAGACAGTGAGTGAAACTGGTAAAAAATCTAACAGTTCGGCCATAAAAAATGAGAACTACGAGAGACATTCGCTCAACGTACGCCAGTGCAACATCAGGAAAGTAGACATTATATATTCAACTATATAAAATACTGGTTTTCAAATAAAATACTAAATTTTGAGCTCAATAAATAACAATGTACCATACAAAATAGTATGTGTGTGTGTTTGTGTGGGTGTGTGTAGGTACCTATCTTAATATAACATAAAAGCATTGGTTTACGTTAATGAAATAATTTAGTAATTTTACACATTTATTTCAATATGTAACACTTTTAACTTAAATTTTAATTATATTGCTAAAATATACCCTGAAGAAGGTTTGATGTAAAGAAATGTAGGGTACCCATGTTTGAATTGGTAAATGTTTCAAAGGGAGTAAATTTTGCTTTTGTTATCAATATGCTCAGATAATGAATAAATACGAGTTTGAAAATACCAATAAATTTGAAGTAAATTATTTCGAATCAACCATTTTGTTTTCCAGCTCATCTAAGTCGAACGCCTGGACCCTCGTAAGTATATTTTTTTATGTTGGTGCAATACAACATGGCAGCTGAACTGGCCGTAGTGTAAAAGTGTAAAGTGTTATTAATTAAATGTGAAAGTAAGTAAGATTTCAATGTACTATTCAAGGAGTGTTACCCAAATCAGAAAATTGGATTTACTAAATTCTGTGAGCTTCGTCCCAAGCATTGTGTTCTTCCTGGGTCCAGTGGGACACACACTGTGTGCATTTGCACAATACATCAGAATGCCAAATTAATGATGGCTCAGTGTAAAATACCTGAATTAACAAATGGTGAGCTCCCTATTAAAACATACAAAGATGTAACAAGCAATATAATTTGCAAAACTCCAACATGTAAATGTTATTTTGCAAATTGTGTTAATTGCTCAGGAAGTGACGATTTGAAGGCTAGGTTTGAAGAAGCTTTTGAGCTAAATAGCATTGAAAATGTGAGTTTCAAACAATGGATGCAGATTGATAACAAGTGTGTCCTGGAAACTGTTACAAAACCAACAGAAGAGTTTGTGGATTATTTGTTTCAGAGTTTGCCAAAACTCTTAAGACGCTCTTTCACTGCTACTCAACAGTCTTCATACTTGAGACAGACACTTAAAAGAAAATCTACCTCAAAACCAATGCATTGTGCTTTGTGATTTTGCTGAAAATTATGCATTTGTACTTCAAGATGCTCAAGCAACAATACATCCGTTTGTTATAAACTACATGGATGAGGAAAGCAAAAAGCTGGCATACCTTAGCTTAGTTATTATTTCTGATTGTATGACACACGATACCGTTGCTGTTCATTTATTTCAAAGCCTCATTATTGACTTTCTTAAACAGAACCTGCCTCATAAGCCCGAAAAGCTCCATTATTTTTCAGACGGAGCAGCATCACAGTACAAAAACAAAACCAACTTCCTCAATCACTGTCATCATGAGAACGATTTTGGAATTAAGGCTGAATGGAATTTTTTTGCATCGTCACATGGAAAGAATGAAAAAATGGAGGAACTGTAAAACGTTTAGCAGCATTGGCCAGTCTACGTATGGTTTACAATGAACAAATCATGATCCCTTGCTAACTTTATGATTAGGCTAAAGCCAATATTGACAACATCAGTTTTTTGTATTCCACTAAAGACGAACATGAAGCAGAGGAACAGACCTTGAAGAGACGGTTTGAAGCAGCAACTTCAATAACGGGCACTCAGTAGTTTCACAGTTACACTCCTGTGAGTGAGACTAGAGTTTTAGTGAAAAGCCACTCATTTTCAGAGGTATCAAGTGTAGAAATGTTTCAGCTGATGACACTGATGCTGATTTGGAGACACTAATGACATTGTTGGCTTTGTCACATGCCAATACTCAGACAAGTGGTGGTTAGGTTGTGTGTTAGGAGTAGAAGGAGATGAAGTAAAAATAAGTTTTTTGGAACCACATGGCCTTTCTCCATCTTTCAAATACCCACAATTTACTGTGACATTAGTTGTGCACAAAAGTGAGGTTTTAACCAAAGTTGATCCTACAACAGCAACAGGAATAGTTTATCGCCTTACAGACTTAGAAACTAAAAAGGCAAACAAGAAATTATCTAATAAATTAAAGAAGAACTAAGAGCTATTTAGGTATTTTGGTGCGATTACAAAATGACTGAGTGCTAACCAAGAAAAAAACTTATTATTTTAATCATGTAAAACCAGGTATGTAACCTTCCTTGTTATGATGATTGACTATGTATTAGTATGATGTAAGTAATAAAAAAAATGTATATTTTACAAATTGTCTGTTACCGTGTAAACACAAAACAAAAATTATTAGCCTATAGATGTGTTGTACATTACTTTAAGGGTTTTGTCGTAACTCCTGATCCCATTGAGATCCCACTCTAAACGTTTCAGTATTTATAGCTTATAATATTACAAGAAACATATATTTTTTCAATTTTTTTAAAAAACTATCTCATATGTATGTAAAAATGTTTTTTGAATTAAAAAAAAAAAAAATCATGAAACATAGTCAAGTAGCATATAAAATTAAACCTTGTAAGATTCTCTTTAAAATGAGGGGTTAAGCAAGTCTCTAGGCCTTATAGAACTTGAGTTATTCAAGAATTAAAAAGTTTGTGAAAGCCAAAAAACAGTATTATTTATAAATTTAAAAAATTAATTACATCAAAACCCAAACAGATAAAAAAAATCTAAAAATATATTCTCATTTCTATCATAAGGGAGAATGATTCCTGAAAGTTTCATTGAAATCTGAAATTGGTCAGGTTGAATATTAACATTTTTTGGTTGGTTTGGCATGGAATGACCCAATACTACAAAATAAATGCATGGTATATAACCATAACCATGAAAATTCAAGTGAAAGGTTGTGAAAGCTTGTTTTGGTTCAGTTTAAGAAACTCCCACAAGAAAAAAAATAGTAGTACATAAATAAACTAAAACTGTCAGAGCCACACAGAAAAACACTGGCATATATTTCAATATGTATTTTGACCATTGTAACATGACATAAGATAGCACCAAAAAGCACTAATAATTGATAGAAGAAGAAGCTGAAAGTAGAAAGAAAAAAAAACCTATAACCTGAAGATTTATAGCCCAACACTACCAAATAAAAAATTGACTAAGACACTGACTACGACTTAACCCAATAGATTGGATAAGGTGAGAGAACAAGAAACCATGAAGCAACCCAAAATATGACTACCATCAATGTAGCCCAAAATGTAGCTAAAATAAAATGCAAAGTAAATGCACTAAATCAGATAGGGCATAATTGAGATGTAAACTATATAAAACATAAATGTAAAATAGATATGTTATGTGATTTAAAAGAAAAGAAAAGAAAAATAAATGTATAAACCCAAGATAGGAAGATTAGGAATAAAAATACCCCATTAAGTAATCAGTTGGCCAAAAGCAAGTAGAATAAAATCAAGCTTAGCAAATGAATACAAAAGTGACAAATGAAAAATAATAATAAAGAACTGTTAATGACAGATAGCAACCCAGTGATAATATATTAAATAAATAAACAATGTGTGAAATGAAAGGTGGAGTATAGAACCATATAAGTAGAAACTAATGACCACAAACTATGTAAATAACATAGAATAAAAAGTGATAGTGATATTAAATCAATAAACCCTATGTGAAAGGAAAAGTGAAGTGTAAGTGTCTATATTGTGAAATACAATAAACCACAAACTATATTAATATAGCAAACCAATCTTTAGTAGTATATTAGCTAGTAAGTATCTAAAACTTGTTGTGTTATTAATTTAAGTAATAGAAAATAAGAAATAAGATAAAAAATAATATTAGTAAAGGAGTTTGTAAGGGAGTTATATTGCTTAGAATAATGTTTAAAAAGTGTTATAAGAGTTTTGTTGGTAAATGAACCATAGTATTAGTAAATTTAAATGACAAGTCAGAAAACAATGATAGTTAGAAGCTTAGTTTCAGGCAAGGACCTGGAAGGAAAAATATGTTAATTATATAAAATGTATGATGTTAAAAGCACAAATGTTTTTATTAAGTTAGTTTGTTTCAATAAACAAATAAATAGAGTTAATAAATATACAAGATTGTAAAGAATATTGAAAGGAAGTATTGTGAAACCTAGGCATTAGGCCTAGCATGGATGAAAGGAATCTTGTAAGTTTCAAGACAAAGCAATAGAAAAAAGTCAATTAAAGTATATAATATGTTTAGGTATTTAAGTAAGAATATCAGGTACAAAAATGTATACATAATGTTTAGTTTAAAGATAATTATGTAAAGAAATATCAATAGGAAAAATAAGAAATATGTTATTAATGAACCAAAAGTAACTATAAGTGATATCCAAATAATCTTTGAGAAAAAAGCAAAACAATGATGTTAGTGTAATTAAGATTACTGATAGCATAAGGAAGTAATAATAATTTAAAGGATTTTTATAAATTTGAACAGAAATAACACGTTAGAATATAACAATGTTATAAGATATTAGCCAATGAGAATTAGAATATCTTGAAGAGTTGCCATGACAACAAAAGCTTGTTACATGTTTGACCGTTGAAAATTAATTATTCCATTACTGACCAGCATAGAGGGTGGACGTATGTAGCCCATAAAGACCAATAAGTCTTGAAATCAATAAATTGTACTAAATAGTGATTCAGAAACTACAAGAAGCAATACTAAAGTAACTACTGATGAGATATACTGTAACTCAACCAATTATATAATAAATATTGTAACTTTATTTTATTAGTTACTTTTTATTATTTTGTAATATCGATAATTTTGAAATTTTCATCGGGCGCCATGTTGCAAACTGAAATACAACAAAATATGTATACTTACCTAAGGTCAGAATTCGTGTTAGCGAACCAGTACTTGCGGAATGTATTACCTGAAATAACTCACTCTGGGTTATATTGTTTACCAATGACATTACCTTTTATTATCAAAAAGACTCTACGTACATATGAAAATGACTCTACTGAACTATGTGCCAAACACGCACGTTACTATGCCTCGGGGCGTAGTCCCATTTATTTTGTAAACATATAATATCCCTTAAACATTTTATAAGCCGTCCAAAATAACATGTTTTATACTTAATACGTAATAAACATAATATATAGTTATTAAAAAAATGATTTCACAACCCAGCACTTATTAATTGTTGTAATGAAATATCCTCTCTCTCACTCGCACTCTCATTCATGGTACAAAGTTATTTTGTAAAATTGAGCTCATTTTAATTAATTAAATTTAAAAGAAAAGATTATCTAAACCCTTAGTTGGACCTTTTGGACCCCCCCATTTTTATGACTTAGCTGGAAATTCTTTGAAGATGTCCCATCGTTGATCTCACACTCTCGATGTTTTCGTACCGCAAAATTTAGAGTTTTACGTCAAACTGTTATTTTAAATATATAATATACTGCACTTTCACATATTTAACAAATTCTTGGTTGTGTTAATTTTAGATATAAGTAGCTTTTTTGAGAATTGCCGGCCGGCGCGCTACTCTGATGAGATGAGACTGCTGTGGTTAGTAGCTATCCAATGCGGAGGTGGGGCAAACTACGTCACTGGTCCTTTGTTTGAAACGGCCCAACCCTGGTGTTTACAAATGTATTTAATGCGCATCGCATTCCTGTAGCTGATGTCATCATTGGGTTAGGCTTGTTTACTTTAATATGACGAACTGTTTTTTGCTATTACTGGGATTTTCCCCTGACCTTGACACAAATCCTGTCCGCTCAATATTACGTCATTGAAAACTTTTGGACAACTTTACACTGTTTTCTTTATAGGGCTTTAAAAACAATTAGACTTTATAACAATTATTTCCCAAAATATTATAGGACCAGAATTGTACCGTTACAATATTATATCTAAAACTTGAAAGAAGCGAACCAAATTCATAGATGAACAACTACTGAAGGAAGAACAGGAGAAACCTAACTCAATCTGAGGATACATCTGAATCTGCAAGACTGATGGAAGCTGAACCTTGAATTTAGATTATTTGAATCTGGATCTCAATCAACCATATAAGAAGGGACCGTTAGACGTATTCCAGAAGAAGAGGATCGCCCAAGAGAAGCAGCATTAAGGAAGTGTTGAGTATAATTTAAATGCTTCACCAAAATTAAAACTTTAACTAATCAACAGTCACTGAACAATTTTATTTTCACTTCACCAGTCACTTAAATAACTTGTCGAACTGAACTTTATTAAATAATCACCTCAAATAAAACAAAAAAAATATCACTGAATTTTGATTTTATATTAATAGGTTTTAAAAACGTAAACTTGCTACGTAAACATTAGCCTAACAGTAACCTAATTCTCATTTGCGATAACTTACTTTCCATATTTAAAGATATCACATATTATGTATTAGTTGTAAGGTATATTATAAAATTTTGTGCATTTATTAGTCTGTAAACCAACATTCTGTAGTCCAAAGAACTTTTCCCTGAGATATTATAACAAAACAACGAAGAAATAGACGCCATTTCCAAGCGTATACACACCGAATTGAGCAGACCGCCAACTACGCAACTCGTAAACGCCGGCGCTATGATAAATGTATGTTTTATTTCAGAATTGTAATTGACCAAATTATATAAAGTGTTAATAAATCCTCGTACCTATCAATAACTGGTATGTTTGATTAATTCATGGAGTAATATAAGAGTTTGGGATAAATAAACCATAAACACACAATAGTTGACGAATTTGACTTTGCCAAATGGTTATAACCAATCAGACGGCGAGGCGGAGAATTTAAACTGAACGGCGAGCATACGGTCGACTTCGTAAGTATTAGAAAAAGTAATAAACTACTCATTACTATTTACCAATAACAACAAAGTAAGTAATGTAAAATTTACACCGATAACATTGTTCTATTACGCCATATAAGCTTATATTGTATGGCACGCATATCCCATTACAGTCATACCCCGCTTTGCGCGACCCCACATAACGCGAATTCGCTATAACGCATTTTTTTCTAAGAAAATATTTATTATACATATTAACAATTACATATACAGTACCAATAATATTGTATATATACGTATCATCGTAAATGTAATGAATATGTAAATTTTGAATTTAACAACTAAAGTTTGCGTATTTTATTTTGAAAATGACAAATAAACACATAATTACATTACTGTATTATTTTTTAAGGAGTACGAACACGTCAGCCTACCAACACGTTTGGTGGAAACATAAAAACAGACAGCTGATTTGTACAGATAAATAAGAGGTTGCATTAGGTCAGATGTAGATCTGTATATAAGTGTCAGCCAAAACAGTAGTACGTTTTGTAACCATACATGGCTGTGCCATTACACATTATCAATGTTATTTGACCTTGAATACTCTTGTTGGCGGGATTCTCATGAATGAGAAATCGTATCTCTGTGCTGGAGACCCGTGGTGACGCTGAATAGACACAACACATTTTCACTACACACAGCAGTGGCTGACGTTTATTAACCATTTCTGAGTTCCCGATGCCACAACTCAGATTAAACTGTGCACAATGTTTGTAGAAAAGGTGGACGTGTGTGACGTAGGCGTTAGTTTGCAAAATGCATCTTCCATTCCCACCAGAAATGTATTCACGTTTCTTGTTTATCTTGTCTCAGCCAAATAAACATTACTGTACTGTATACGTACTAATTTACATTCTTGGAATGGTAGTTTGGATTAATCCATCCTTTTTAGGGCCCTTTGTTGATTAAGTCTCGGCCAATTTCCTGGAAAACCATTCACTCTCCCCCCCCCCGTTATTGTTTCTAAACATTGGGAATACGTTTTCCTTTCAGTTTAGTTCGAACATTCAATTAGAATGGATTAACAATGTGTACTGATAAAATGTCGAAATTAGCAGTTAAACGTAAATCGTTGACTCTTGAAGTTAAAATGTAAATTTTAAATCATATGGAGTCGGGTGTTGGTGCCACAGAAGTCGGTCGTGAGTTTGACATACCGGAGTCAACCGTACGTACAATTGTAAAAAATATAGAAAAAATTGTGCTATCCAGTCAGTCCGTGTCAGTTTGGGTTGAAGACATGAACCAGCGGCGAATGCCTTTAAGCCAGGCTGTTATCATGGCTAAAGCTAAGTCCCTGTTTGACGACATTAAAAAAAAAAGGAGGAAGAATTTTCGACCATTGAATTTAAAGCAAGTCGAGGTTGGTTTGATCGACTCAAACGTCGCTCAAACCTTCACAGCTTTCGACTTCAAGGTGAATCAGCAAGTGCCGACATGGAAGCAGCTGATAAATATCCTTCCACATTTAAGGATTTGGTGAACAGTCGAAGCTATCCCCCTAACCTTGTTTTCAATGTGGATAAGACAGGGCTGTTTTGGAAAAAGTTACCTTCACGCACTTTCATTTCTAAACGTGAGCGACAGGCCCCCGGCTTCAAAGCGGCCAAGGATCGGCTTACACTTCTATTGGGGGGTAATGCAAGTGGAGATTTGAAATTAAAACCTCTTTTGGTGTACCACTCACAAAATCCACGAGCGATGAAATTTTATAAAAAAGAAAATTTGCCCGTCATATGGACATCAAACAAGAAGGCTAGGGTGACAATGGCTGTGTTTAATGATTGGTATCTTAACCATTTCATCCCCGAAGTAAAAAAATATTGTGAGGAGAACGACTTAGAACATAAAGCCCTGTTAGTTCTGGATAACGCGCCCGGTCATTCTGTTACTTTGGAACGCCTCCAAACTGATTTTCCTGTTGATGGTGTGTTTCTTCCTCCCAATACAACTTCATTATTGCAGCCTATGGATCAGGGAGCAATTGCTGGTTTTAAAGCGTATTATTTGCGCCGCACATTCGGCCAATTAATTCATGAAACAGATTCAGCAGACAAGCAGTCAATGAAAGAATGGTGGAATCGTTTAACATTATGAAAGCCATTAAAAATATTGATCTTACATGGAAGAAGTTGCGCAACATTGCATGAATGGTTGTTGGAAAAAACTGTGGCCGGACGTGGCCAAAAATGAAGAAAATAAAGTTTTTTCAAATTTAGTGTATGACATCACACAGCTAGCCAACACAGGGAGGCTAAGTGAAGAATCCATAGAAAAACAAGACATTATGGAATTGATTGAATCTGACGCGCAGCCTTTGACAAACGAAGAACTTCTGGATCTACAATCTCAAGATGAAGCGGAAAAAGAAGAGATTGTTCCTGAAGAAACACCGCGAATTTTGTCAACTAAAATTTTGCAGGAAGGTTTAATGTTAATTCAAACAGGATTAAACCTCATAGAGCAAAATGAAGTTGATTGGGAGAGAATCGCGAAAGTCAAAAAAGTTGTCAATGATGGAATAGATTGTTATCAACAACTATTAAATGAGAGGAAACGAAAAGCATCACAACCAACTCTACACACATTTTTCAAAAAGGCTGCAACTGAGTAGCCACATGAGGAACCTCAACCCGGAACTTCTCAAGGATCTTCTTTGTGATCAATTGTACGTGAATTAGGTAGATGTTTGTATAAATTATTTTTGTACATATTCGTTTGTATGTACGTATGTATATCTTTTAAATTAAAATGCCTTTTTTGAGATTTCGTATTATGAATATTTATTTATCAAAACCTTTGTACGTACATATGTATTTTATTATGTTTATAACACATTTTGACAAGGAAAATAATATAAAAGCAATAAAAACTAAAACAACGAGGTATTGGGTGGTAAAAGATAGGAAACCCCACTTAGCGCGATTTTCGCTTTACGCGAATCGCCGAGGAACGTATCACTCGCGTTAAGCGGGGTATGACTGTATACAATACACAATGAATTTGAACACATGGGTACAAATGATTAAAAACCCAAACCACTTTTGCTAACCTTGTGCACAAATAGGCTACATCATACTGACCATATAAAACATATTTTACAAAATTTAAGTGCTACCATATTGTTTGGTAACCTACATTGTTCATATTATTTTGGTTATATCATTCTATGTATCAAACACCTTCCCTCTCTTTTTATTAACTGTCATCATTTAGATTAAAAACACCAAACATATCACTGTTGAACTGGTGGGTGGGGGGTATAAGTATCTTATCCTGTATTCGAAAAATTATACTATGTTTTGTTTTTAGCACTAAAAAAAAAACCGTCTCTTCCTTCTGTTTAACACACACACACACACACACACACACACACACACACACACACACACACACACACACACACACACACACACACACACACACACACACACACACACACACACACACACACACACACACACACACACACACACACACACACACACACACACACACACACACACACACACACACACACACACACACACACACACATTTTAAAGACATTTTTTTAATGTAAGGGAACACAGTAGCAAGGGTCTGCTGTCAACTTAACAATGACATATGTAGGAGCTGTACCATATGTAGTTCGGACAATGGCACATGAAATCCATTAGCAATGGGAAGGCATTGTATTAGAAAGACAATATCTCTGTAATAGCAGGTGTGTGATATTAAATATAAAGTCATTGTGAGGGCGGCATTTGTGCTATTACTTATAAAGTCACTGTGAGGGCGGCATTTGTGATATTACTCACTTAATCATTATAATCTATTTTGATTTATACTAATAAATAGTACCATAATATGGCACGTGGGTACTTACCAACTTTAATTATTGCCGGGCTCATACTCTTCTTATGTAATATGCTTTTTTACCTAAGGGGTGCCAGGAATTCGTTACAGCGAGATTCGTGAGTCAAAGAAGGTGACACAAATGATAACACTGTTTTAGAGTGAAAGTACTATCAAATTTTAATCGTCAACGTAAATTCATTATAAAACCATGTGCTTAAAATGGCGTCGTACAAAGTTGCAACAAAAAGAAAATGGTGGCTATTTAGTCAGCCCTATCAGTATTAATATTTCTGGTGGTCTCTAATCAAAATCGTTAAAATGTTATATTTGTACTGCAGTTCTAATTAATTATTAATTCATATTTGCTGTATACACAAACCAATGCCCTTGGCATATACATATATACTCATGGCCATGCGCTCACTCTCACACTCTCACATACATTCATCTAATTATGGGTACATGATTTTAATTAGTTGTTTTCAATTAATGAGCTCATTAGATTAAAATAGAAAATGACAAAAGGTTGACTTCTCTTAACGGAGATAGGCGTAGATCCCTCGCTGCTGTTGGTTGGATGTTCCCTGCATGGCTGGTGTTCGTCTCAAGTCTATTTGGTTTTAATTACATAGTTATCACTGATTCTACATGTTTTTTAGATTTAAATGTTAATACAATTGAGCACTAACGCTCCACCATCACATTTGAAAGTTAGCTTTGGTTGATTTTAAAATTTTATAGTAAATCTGAACAGACAGCGATACATCGCTGCTGTACCCTTGAAGAACTACGTTGGATTGAGACGGAGGCAAGTGTAAAATTGCGCTTGTGTGAGTATATTTTTACGTCATTACTCTTTTTTCACACAGGACTAAGACTGGTTACATGCGTTGTCGTCAGTGCGTCATTGCTTTTGTTATGACGGATCAGTGTTATTGTCCAATCGGAATTAGTATTGTAGTCTTTTCGTCACAAACACCGCCATGGTATATTTTGAGTTTAGCACATCCATCGGCGACTGTGGTGTCTTACTCTGGCCGAAATTGCGTTGTTCCTTTTTCACAGAGGGACAATGTACCTAACCATTCTGTATGTTTAAAAATACGTAATAAAACATTGAAAACCCTTACATAACCCACAATTATGGTATTGGGCCCGTATGTACTGTTACAAACCCCCTCAAGGAAAATTTTTTGTGTAGGAACATAAAAAAAATTTCCTTGACTCATTCACACTTTCCTAAAAGGATCAGTCTAGATACGTCACCACAACCCCCTATAACGTTACAAAAAAATTTTATCATCACTTACCCTTGGTCCCATGATGTTGGTCGCACCCTCTGACCTTACTGGATTTCTCCTGAGAGATCCCTACACCATAAGGCCATGAGGCACTCTACACTCCTGTTCTGACGCACCGGCCAGCTCAGGACCGCGGTCACAACACCACAAAACTCTGAAACATTGCATACCAAAATTAAACTAGTGGTCTGATACACTTACGCATCTACAACTGATATGTTCCCCTTTAGACGCATTGGTTTGTGTTTGGGGCATTGGTTTGTTTCTAATTCAAAAGTGTCACTTAACCACAACAAGACTTAAAATACATTGATTTTTTACCACCACCAAATTCAACTACTTCCTTGTAAGAAAATAAACAACATATATATGCAACTACATATAACACAATATATAAACAATTCTTTATTATACCCCAAAATACCTTCACCTAATTATTTCTATAACTTCAGCTTGCAACTATCATGGCAGACACTTTTTCTTTAAACTTTGTTGCTCAACTTATAATCATTTATCTATTTTGTAAATGACAGCTTACTAGAATATTTCATTTAACTTTATTTTTTAACTTTAAATTTTCAACTTTATAATATACTATCTCTTAACACTTGTTATCGTCATTACCCCTGTAACGACCTCCTAGCCACACACTCTATTGCCCCCCAACCGAACTGTAGCGCTCGGGTGCCTCTGCAAGAACTGTAATTGTGGAGGAACAATCATCTCCTTTGTTCTTGTGTTGGCTTCACATTTAAACAACAAGATATCATAATATCTAAATGTATATATTTACACGCCCTTAAACGGTTCTACCACAGGTCTCTGCTGTTCCTTCTCGAACAGAGTGGCAGCCGCTGTTCCCTAGTTCCGGGTAATTTCCCCATAGCTATACCCCCCTGTTAATTTATATTCTACACCAATTTCAAGACAGCTATGGTCGAAGGACTTAACTAATGGCCATAGCTGACCGCTCGCCAAAACCACGATTAGTGCTGGTAAGGCAGTAATCGCCCGAAAAGTCGGGGAAATTAATCTCCTTTACATGTTTTACACTTTAATAATATTGCTACACCGCACAAATAAAATCATATAATATGAATTACATTCAAAATGTACAGTGCATTACGCCCACATGAGGCCTCCGATAATGGCAGCATTCTATGTGTTGCTCATCAACCCCTTTCCCTAGCCACAGTAGGACATGTCACTACTGCCCTAGCTCATTACTTATACTTTACTTTTTCTACATTAACTGCTTTCACAGTCCAATTTTGACTTATCATTCACTAACACCACCTAACTACAAAATACTCTTCACTCTTGCTCAAAAACAAGTTCGTTAATTATTTAAAATTTTCACATAGACACTTTACAAGTTCGAGCTTTACCTTTTTTCACAACTATATTCACTGCTATAACAAGATAGGAATGACAACAATGGATCACCTGCTCAGCTTACCTTACGTACACATATTTCTCTGTTTTCAGATGGAAAACCAACAATACTCATTTCTCTAATTATAACAATTTTAACATATTTTACTTCACACTTTCAAAGAAATCTTTGTTACTGGAATACATATATATATATATATATATTTTTTTTTTCAATACACAGTTAATTCTCATTCACACCTCTAATCAAGTACCCCTCTGTTTTTTTTTTTTTTTTTTTTTTTTTTTTTTTTTTTTTTTTTTTTTTATGCTTCCCAGTATAATTTCAAATTGCTAGCATTTTGTGTACCCACTATTCCTTTAGTCTCCCTATCCTGTAGTACATAGGCATTCTGCATTTTAATTTCAATTATCTCATAAGGTCCTTCGTATAGCAGAAAGAATTTCTTAATTTCCTTCTCCTGCGCATTTGACAAATCGTGCCTCTTCACCAATACCAACTGTCCTATTTCATATTTCATCCACTTACCTCTTGTGTCGTGCCTATTCTTCCGTCTTTCTCCTTTACTCAGTAAGTTTTCATTTGCCAAACGTATCTTGATGCTCGCGTCCATAGGTGCGTTCTCAGGTGGATAATCAAATAACTGTTCCAATATTCTCGGAGGACGTATCCCTTTGATCAGCTCGTGAGGTGTATAGCCGGTGGACTCGTGGGTGGTACTGTTCAGCCAACTCTCTACCTTTTTAACATACAACGGCCACTCGCTGTGTTTAGCGTGACAATAGGCTCTAAAGATCCTGCCTATCTCTCTCATTACACGCTCAGCCTGGTTGGACTGGGGATGGTACACAGCCGTATGCTTCGTGATGATTCCTTCCCATCCTAACGTTTGACGCCATCGGCCACTGATGAATTGCGGTCCGTGATCTGACAAAATCACTTTCGGCTTACCCACTTGTATCATGTAATCCTTAGTCACTTTCTTACTCAATACCAGACTGGTAGCTCTTTTACTACTATACAACCTCACATACTTAGAAAAGGTATCTAACATTACAAATACATACTGCACTCCTCCTCTACCCTTTGGTAACGGTCCGAACAAATCAACTGCAACCAAATCAAATGGCCTCTCCACTTTTATAAAATTCATCTCCCCTTCGACTCTATAGTTGACTACTTTTGATTTCTGGCATAAATCACAACTCTTTAACAACCTTCTAACCCTTCTCTCCATATTTCTAAAAATACACGACTCCTTCAATACACCCACACACTTCTTCGCTCCAAAATGTCCATACCTTAAATGACAATCCCAAATAACCTTATCAACTAACCCTTCTGGAATTACTAATTTCCAAACACGCTCACCCCCTACTATCCTCTTAAACAATTACCCATTATGAACCTGAAAATACTGACTATACTCTGATTCACTTACCTCCTTTTCTAAACTCTCTATAACCTTACCTGACTTGTCCTCTGCTCGCTGCATGGTCCGGATGTCTCTCATCTCCGCTCCCAAAATTCTATCCTCTCGGCTGATCTTAAAAATCTCGATTTCCTTTAAATCTCTACCTGTTCTATTGTGCAGTATGTCTATCCTTGACAAAGTATCTGGTACCTTGTTCTCCGATCCCTTGATATATTCCCATTCAAAATTATATTCTTGCAATATCAATACCCATCTAGTTAAACGACTATGAGCCAGTTTGCATGTGTTTAAAAATGATAAAGCTTTGTGGTCCGTTCTAATTACTGTGCGACTTCCTAGAATGTATGTTCGGAACTTTCCCACTGCGAATATTATACTCAACAATTCCTTCTCTGTCGTCGTGTAGTTCTTCTCTGCCTGGATTAGTGATCTACTTGCAAATGCTATTACCTTATGCTCCTTGTCTTCGCCTTCTTGGTATAATTCTGCACCGATGGCCACATTGCTCGCATCCGTTTGTAAATAAAATACTTTCTCGAAGTCTGGGTGGTTCATCATCACCATTTGACTGAATTTCTTCTTTATCTCTTCAAATGCTGTGCGCTCCTTTTCGCCCCATTTCCATTGTTTGGTTTTCTGGAGTACTGAGCTCAATCTTGTGGTTAAATCTGCATAGTTCTGTTGAAATTTTCGGTAGAAGTTACATAACCCAAGGAAACTCTGTAATTGTTTCACATTCCTCGGTTCAGGGAAACGCATGATTGATTCTACTTTGTCAGGGTTAGCTGAGATTCCTTCAGGTGTGATAATGAATCCTAGAAATTTTACCTGTGTCTGCAGAAACGTTGACTTATCCCAATTCACGGTGAGTCCTCCTGCCTCTAGTTTAGCCAATACATAATCCACGTGATCTAAATGGTCCTCGAAGGTCCTTGATGCGATCAGAATATCGTCCACGTAGATCGTCAAAAAGTCTAAGTCTTTGGGTCGCAAAATTTTGTCTAAACACTTTATAAAGCTGGCGATGCTGGTGTTCAATCCAAAAGGTAGACGTCGAAACTGGTAGTTCTTACCATTAAATAAAAATGCTGTATACTTTCTACTGACCTCTGCTAACGGAACCTGCCAATATCCAGATGTTAAATCCAACGATGTCATATACCTTACACCACTGAACTTCTGGAAGATCTCATTGATAGGCTCTGGTGACTCTCTGTCGGGAATTATGATCTGGTTTATTCTTCTAGCATCTAGACACAAACGTACGCGTCCATCCTTCTTAATTACTACTACAAGTGGATTAGAATAATGCGATACTGACCGTTCGATTATACCTGTTTCTACCATCCTGTCGAGTTCTCTCTGCACTGCGCTTCTTTTTGAGTAAGGGACGGGGTAGCTCCTTTGCATAAACGGTGTGTGTTCCCTTATTTGTAATACACATTCATACCCTTTTGCCCTTCCTGGAACCTCGGCAAACACTCCTCTGTACCTCGCTATCACCTGCCATAACGCTTCACGCTGGCCACTCCTTACCACCTCACCTTTACTACAAAATTCGTCCGCCCTTAACTCCCATACAGCATCATTAATATTACTCTTTTCACTCTCCAACTCACTCATATATTCTGTTTCTATACATGCACTTACCATGGTACCTAAATTATTCTCACTTACACCCTTCTGTAGTATTTTAATTCCGCACGTTCTAACTCTGTCTAAAATTTGCTCAAATTTTACTCTTACCGACCGATCACCCCCATCTAATTCTATCACCTTATCTCTAAAATCTATAACAGCTTTCGTTCTTTGCAAAAAATCATTACCCAGTATGACATCTAAACTTAACCCTTTTACTATTAAAAATGTGTTTATAAATTCTACATTATCTATTAGAAAATTCAAATGTATCTGTTTAGTGACTCTCTTACTTCGTACACCCGTGACTCCTACTACTGGTAAGATTGGAATATCCTTGTTAAACTCTCTTAATTCTGCTAAAATGTTTTCTGCTATCACGGAAATTTCGCTACCCGTATCTATCAAAGTTTTAAAATTCTTATTTCCTACAGTTACCTGAATCTCTGTCAGTCCTGCTCTCACCTCGCTGTTTGCATTGTTTTCTTCTTCCATCAGGTCAGCGACAATATCTGCTTTGATTACATGGCTGTGTATCTCCTCGACTGGTTGGACCTCCTGCGTTTCCCTGAACAGTGGTCGGGTCCTAGCTACCACTGTCGTGTCTAGTTTTCCTGGTGTCTGCTGGTGGATGGGCCTCGGTGTCCCTTATCTGGCCTCTGGTTGTTGCTCATCGCTCCTCTGGTGTCAGGTGTCTCTCTGCCTTGTGGTTTATCTCGTCTCTCCTCCGTTGTTCTTCTCTAGGCGTTCTACATTTGAAGCACTGTCGCCTGAATGGGAAATTCTCCTGTTGACACCTATAACACTTCCACTCACCTGGTTTATAATGGTCATTTTTATTTATCACATTAGGTTCATTGTAATGGTTTCTCTGTGGATGGTATTCTACCTGGTTTGGTTTATAATTACTCGGTGTTACTCGCCTATTCACTTCCCTATCTCTAATATTTTGCAAAATGTCAAGGATTTTTTCAAGTTCGCTTAAATTCGATATTTCTTTAGTCATTAAAATTATTTGTACTTCTCGAGGAAGATGTTTACTAACGTACCTTACAAATGATGTAAAAGGAATTGGAGGTTCTAAATATTTAACTTCATTGTACAACTGTGTCACGTATATTGTTATGTTATTGTTTGTGCGACTCCCGAAATTACCCGTTCCCATTATTTTACTCCTTAGCTCTTCCTGTTCCTCCTCTGGCCAATATTTTCCCTTAAACGCTTGCTCAAACATCTCATAACTACCCCACTCTATTCTGTGTGCTTCTGCCCATACCGCGGCACTACCCTTAAAACATCTGATTATTTTAGTTAACTGGATCTCCCAATTACTACTACTAAAATGGTGGTACTCCCTGGTTTGGTTAATAAATCGCATGGGGTGTATTGAGCGGTTCTCATGACTGAATAATTCTAACTCTATTTCGTTGTATAAATCTCTCGTAATAACAACTCTTTCCGTATTTCCCGTTAAATTCTTTCTAATCTCCCCCCGCAATTCATTTTTCATTTTGGTTAAATCATTTTCAACTAGGTTATATCTAACATGCACATCGTTATAATTTTGCACACTTAAACTATCTATCTCTTTAACTCTATTCTGCAACATACTTATTTTATTTGTTGTATCATTTTCATGTTTTGATATAGTACTATCTATTGTCTGAATACTTTTGGTTAGGTCTACTACGTTTGATTCACATTGTTCTACTTTACTTTTTAAAATGTGAGTTCTCAATTCTAGCTGTTTGTCTACTTCATTTTTTGTTTTAATTTCTAATTGTTCTACTGTCTCTACATATTTATTTTCTGTTTCTCTATTTTGGGTTTCTATCTGATTTTGAACGGTTTCATTGATTTGTCTGACTTTGTCATCTAAATTACTTATCTTAGTTTGCACTTGCTCATTTATAATTTCTGTTTGTCTTTCAACATTATTATACTGTGTCTCTATTTTACTAATTTTCTTGTTGACTTCAACGTTCTGTTTATACATTTCATTTTCAAATTCTTCAAATTTCTCTTCTACTTGGTTTAATTTGACATTCTGTAAAGTATTTTGCTTTTTTAATTCACTTTCAAAACTATCTAATTTTGCATTAAGCGTACCATTCATTTGATTGAATTTGTCACTGATTAATGTGAATATATTTTCCAATGATACTTTATTTTCAACTACTTTAGGTGTTGAGCTAATGTGTCTTTCCAGTAAAATGGATTCTGTCTCTGAATTTTCTATTTCTATGCTACTATTATTATCTGCCATTTTTATTTTAAATGTTGGACTTACTATTTCGCTCTACTTGTAACAAAATTACACAATTACTATTTACTCTGGTTGTTAACATAACCTCCATAACCTCTCTTGTTAGGTTCTGGATATCATTTCGTCACCCTCTATGTCTCTGACTCTGGCTTATTTATATAAAATAATTTTATATAAAGTCAACTGTTCGGGGCCATTTGTGATATTAAATATAAAGTCATTGTGAGGGCGGCATTTGTGCTATTACTTATAAAGTCACTGTGAGGGCGGCATTTGTGATATTACTCACTTAATCATTATAATCTATTTTGATTTATACTAATAAATAGTACCATAATATGGCACGTGGGTACTTACCAACTTTAATTATTGCCGGGCTCATACTCTTCTTATGTAATATGCTTTTTTACCTAAGGGGTGCCAGGAATTCGTTACAGCGAGATTCGTGAGTCAAAGAAGGTGACACAAATGATAACACTGTTTTAGAGTGAAAGTACTATCAAATTTTAATCGTCAACGTAAATTCATTATAAAACCATGTGCTTAAAATGGCGTCGTACAAAGTTGCAACAAAAAGAAAATGGTGGCTATTTAGTCAGCCCTATCAGTATTAATATTTCTGGTGGTCTCTAATCAAAATCGTTAAAATGTTATATTTGTACTGCAGTTCTAATTAATTATTAATTCATATTTGCTGTATACACAAACCAATGCCCTTGGCATATACATATATACTCATGGCCATGCGCTCACTCTCACACTCTCACATACATTCATCTAATTATGGGTACATGATTTTAATTAGTTGTTTTCAATTAATGAGCTCATTAGATTAAAATAGAAAATGACAAAAGGTTGACTTCTCTTAACGGAGATAGGCGTAGATCCCTCGCTGCTGTTGGTTGGATGTTCCCTGCATGGCTGGTGTTCGTCTCAAGTCTATTTGGTTTTAATTACATAGTTATCACTGATTCTACATGTTTTTTAGATTTAAATGTTAATACAATTGAGCACTAACGCTCCACCATCACATTTGAAAGTTAGCTTTGGTTGATTTTAAAATTTTATAGTAAATCTGAACAGACAGCGATACATCGCTGCTGTACCCTTGAAGAACTACGTTGGATTGAGACGGAGGCAAGTGTAAAATTGCGCTTGTGTGAGTATATTTTTACGTCATTACTCTTTTTTCACACAGGACTAAGACTGGTTACATGCGTTGTCGTCAGTGCGTCATTGCTTTTGTTATGACGGATCAGTGTTATTGTCCAATCGGAATTAGTATTGTAGTCTTTTCGTCACAAACACCGCCATGGTATATTTTGAGTTTAGCACGTCCATCGGCGACTGTGGTGTCTTACTCTGGCCGAAATTGCGTTGTTCCTTTTTCACAGAGGGACAATGTACCTAACCATTCTGTATGTTTAAAAATACATAATAAAACATTGAAAACCCTTACATAACCCACAATTATGGTATTGGGTCCGTATGTACTGTTACAGGTGTTCGCTTAAAGGAATTGCGTGTGGCGAGCTGAACTACCAGAAAAACAAGTGTGAAGCTACTTTCCAACTGTAAGAAAATAATTTATGAGGGTTCTTTTTAGGCGAACAGGAGATCAGATGGTTGTTTAATCAAACAAAGAAACTTTATACGTTTACACATAATTAAAATTTATTAACATTTTTTACTATAATTTTATTATTAACAAACTACCTCCTGCCATCCTCTCTCTACTGGAAATTCACATTTACGAAAGTTATTAATTATTCATTCTGCTACAATGAGAATGAAAACATGGTATACAAATTCCAAATAAATTTTAAGAAATTAAGTATGAATTAAATTAAAATACAAACAACGCAAACCAGCCTTCTTTGTCTACCCGCTTACTCACGCACACACACACACACAATGATTCTATGATTTGAGAGCTCTCGTGTTACATGTTATTAAAATTTATTTCCACATTAATTTTAAAAGAAAACCTTTGTTGAAATTTTAATATGAATGCATGGCTACTTAGCTGTTCCGTAAGTTGGTGGCGTCACACTTTTCCGCACATTGTCCGGTATAATAATTAATTGCCGAAAACTGTTTTTTATAATGAAGAAATAAAACTGTTAATTGCTTTTGTATTTTTCTAAACTTTACTTCACATTTTCTTTTATATGTTAATCACATTTTTGGTCTGTTGCGGGCCCGCACTTACGTTTCGAAACTTTTATACAGACCACCCGCTAGTGGTGATGAGATGTTACTGGGCTGAGAAATAGGCGCTATTTTGTGAAGCAACTGTTGTTCGTTCAATTCTGATTGGCTTACATTTTGTATTCGTTCGCCAGTGGACTGTTTTTTGCTTGTTGACAAAACTGGTGACACACATCGTTACATAATTTGCTGACGCAACACATCGCCTGATGTCTGGTTGTGTAACGTGTTTACTGTTACATAACGTGTTTACGTTTTTCGTGTTCGTCATTGTCCTTGAACTGAGTACAGTTGTTGGCTGTTATATGAATATTGTTGAATCATATGGTCTTCACCGTCTCAAACAATGCTGCCATCGTCTCGATCGCTCCAAATAAGAAATTTACCGTTCGGTCATAACATTTTTCTATCACTCGACAAGTTGTTTATTATTAAAAAATACAAATCCTGTATATGCCCAAAAATGCCCCGCTACACAAGGGAGTATGTATCACAGATGTATTACTAAGAAAAGCTGACAGAAAGACAGAAGGAGGCGACACGAGAAAATAACAAGCCACGTGTGTGAACGTAACACCAAAACGCAAGTGTACATTGTTCACAATGGACGGAAGGGCTCGTACAGAGATGTAGGAATAGGGACCTAACCCGATGAGCAATTAACAAGCAGCGGGAAGCATGTTTACCAGAGAGTGTTACAGCTAAGTAGAAAAACTGCAGAGCAGATGTGCCAGTCGTAAGGGATACCAAGAAATGACCACACCAGCGTGGGAATGAAAAGAGGATGTACGAAGACAATATGAGAATTGGTCACGATTAGGAAGAGATACACATGTTAAAGTTAAAAGCAGCTGTGAAACAAGAAAGCAATTAGGAGAAATTTGCCTAAAAAGAGTGTACGAAAGACAATCGAGTGATGGACAAGCGTAAAATTTGGTCTTTCGCTTCAGATTATGGGTGGAGCCAACAAGAAGACATAAGGGTAATAAACCAAAGAAGCCTATCAGAAACCAGAATTTAGTGAAGACGGTTCTCAAGAAGAGGTTGCTAAGGAGACGAGGATGAAGAACTAATGAAAAACGATGTCAGAAGGCAAGCCATAGTTTTAGGGAGGAGTTTTTGTAGGAAAATAGATGAAAACCAATGGAAACAAAGAAGGTGGGAATAAGAGAATCTTGAGCAGAAAATTTGGAGGGATTCGAGATATAAAAATAAGTGTTGACCGCGATCGGGAGTCTTAATTTTAGTCAAAAGTTTAGTCAGTCTTAGTCTGAATATAACACTAAGTAAGCAAAGTCAGATGTCGTGGTAATAAAGTTAGTCCGCGAAGGAACTGTGATGGCTAATTAAAGTAACAAACAATCTGTATTAATCAACAAATTGTTAAAGTACTAATAATCTGCAAATGAGACATAACGATAAATAATACGGAGCTAAAGTGATGTTATCAACTAACATGTGTTAAAATCTAATTTCAAATAACAAGAGTTAACAAAAGAACTACTAAAGTCGGAGTGTGAGATACAAGGTGAAGTGTACAAAGTGTCATCCACAAGATGATGAGAGAGAGAGAGAGAGAGAGAGAGAGAGAGAGAGAGAGAGAGAGAGAGAGAGAGAGAGAGAGAGAGAGAGAGAGAGAGAGAGAGAGAGAGAGAGAGAATATTATCAGTCCCCTAACATAAACTAAGACACAGGATATCAGACATGTGGAAATGTCAGATTCAATTTCATGACAATTACATGATTTTGAGTCATCATTTATTAAAACTTAGTCTTTTTGCATAATCCTATGTCATCTAACATAACATAATTTCATTTAGTCTGATGAACTGGCATGTCAGAAAAGTGACAGTAGATGTCACTACTTATGATGTCACAGTCATACATGATATGACTGTACCCCACATGATATTTTTAAAAAGTATGTCATGGAAAGGTAACTCCTTAACCAGGAGTCTCCTTCACACAAACTTTTCAATACTTGAAGTGTATTGACAAAAAATAATTTTGTAAGGTTTCCTAGTTATATAAAAATTATGATAATCTCATGTAAAGAAAAAAGAAAAATTGTACGATTTAACATACACTCCTCTGGTGAAACTTGAGTGAGTGGTGAGCTGTTAAAAGAATATAAAAATCGTAGATTAAACTTACCTTATTACAAATTCCCCAACCTTTGAAGAATGTTTAAACTTGGGGACCAGGTCCCTTTAGGACAAAAGGGTGGAAAGAACAACACTGAAGAATATAAAGAATTTAGTGATGGTCTGGGCATGGCGGGTACAAATGTATAAACCTGGTTCCTTGAAGTGTGAATATGCATTCCATGTTTTGGTGAGTCAGTTCCAACTATGAGCTGCTCTTTTCGACAGTTTAGACTAGACTGATGTCACCTGTATATGGGCAGTGAGAACAGGTAGAGAGTGCTAGCATATCACTCTCTAGAAACACACAAGTTGATACATGTACATGCAAGTCAATCTACTTACATACAAGCCGAGTTCAATGACATACATACTACTTTTACCAGCTGTTAAAAAGATGCTTCCAATCCTAAATGGACTATTATTCATTGCTTTTTATATGCAAATTATTCCATAGTTTATTTAGTAAGTAAAACAGAAAGCTTTGTTAACAAAACAATAAATATTTTTTAGCATATTTTTTATTATATTATTTGTAATTATAATCACTATGGAACAAAGTAACTACAAATGTCTCCGCAAATGATGTGTTCACCACATAGCTCGTGTAACTCCAGAAAGTTTATTGTAATCTGCCAAGTGCCGAAACACGATTCTGCTAAGCCTCCATCTCAAGACTGTGCCTCTTGGTCTTGACGTAATTGCACATCTGTTTGTAATTTTCCTACCAAGACAATCATTTGGTAGTTTTAACATTTCTTCATGTGCCATACTCTGAACAACAAAAAATAAATCATATACCCAAACTGTTAAATTCACACACACACACACACACACACACACACACACACACACACACACACACACACACACACACACACACACACACACACACACACACACACACACACACACACACACACACACACACACACACACACACACACACACACACACACACACACACACACACACACACACACACACACACACACACACACACACACACACACACACACACACACACACACACACACAGGGCTCTGACCCAGAATCTGAGCTCAAAATCTGACATAAATGAAATTTGAAATTACATTTTAATTATAATTTTTGTGCACTTTACAAAGTATTACTAAGCTAATTTTTTTAAATAGATATTACTGAACGCTATATTGGAGATGATGCTACTGTTGCCCTAGTACAATTATCTTAGCTTAATTCTACCTAACTGTGTCACATGTTATTGCTTTGTACTGCACAAGGCCTCCACCATTATCAAGTGCTAAACAATGTTTTCAGGGTGGAAACACTGAAAGGATTTATCCACGCTTAGGTAAGTTTAAGGTTATTTTCATTAAAGATGAGAACAGCTAAACTACTGATTTAGACAAAGAACATGCCAATATGACTTTATTTGAAGTTGAGGATATACAAAATGTGAAAAAACTTGAAATAGCCGATTGTATTTTTAATTTTTGGTAGGAATTACAAAAAAAATATATCAAATGGCATTCTGGATCTGTCATTTTGTTTTTCAGAATTTTATGTATACAGAAGTATTCTGTGAATAAATATTTTTTTTGACATTTGTTTTATTAGAATGGGTCATGTTATTCAAAAGATGTGGAGGTTTAAACATCATCCTCAGACTAAATATTGCCATCATTGTGCAGTTGGGTAAAAAAAAATAAGTAAATAAATAATATAAAACAGAAAGGATGTATGAAGCATTACAGAAATTTTAGGTTTTGTATAGGATAGAAGGAACATGAAAAAATGATTGAAGCAGAACAAGTGGATTGGAAGATTTAGGTTTATAGAAAAACAGAAAGACAAGAGATACAGATGGCATTCTAGTTAGTTACATTTGAAGACCTTGTGCTTTTTTCAGGTTATTACATCTTATAAGGAGTAGTCGTGGCGTAGTGGCTAGTGTATCATGCTGCTACCACTGTTGGCATGGGTTCAATTCCCGCCGGGGTCATCTGATTTAAATACGACCATTCCCCCTCACAAGGCAATGGCAAACCAGTGGGAAGTACCCTGCCAAGTATAGGCCCTCACCAACTATGCTGTTCATCCCATTAAACTGTAGCTGTATACTGTTTGGCGTTAAACTGTAGGTCCCATATACCTGTGAAAGAATCTGTAACACATGCACCTCGGGTATAAGCGGGGAGGGTATAAACCAATCGGAAGGCTGATGACTCAAAGAAGTACATCTTATAATAATATATAAGCCCGCACTAAGAGGTGGAGGTGCTAGGTAAAGAAGAAGAAAATAATTTATAAGGGAAATAATACCAAGAATGATGAGAAGTGAAGATGGTATGGACCTTCAAAAGAGAGCATCATCACAAGTTAGTCTGAAACTTAGTGGAGTGTTGTATCACTTGGGAACAGGAATGTTATAACCTATACAATGGTGTTATGAGTCAAAAGTTTGAACAATTCAAAAGTTCGATTGTGATTATAGACAGTCTACTTCACGAAGAACAAATGGGTTTTAAAAGTGGAAGGTCGACAGTTGGTGCAATTTTTGTGGCAAATATTGAAAGTCATAGGAAATTTAATTTGGAACACACATTTACCTTTACTGACTTAGAACAAGCTTTTCATAATGTGAGAAATTATGGACAGTAATTAAGAAAAGAGAATACTCTTTTCATATGTTGAGAGCTGTAAAGAATCTTCACGAAGGTACAACTGCAGCCTTGGCTTAATGGTAGTTTCCATATCAACTAATAAGGAAATTAGGCAGCACTGTGTGTTTTCAATATTGCGTGTGTATATAATAATTTTTACAGAAGCCTACAGTACTTATATACAGTTTTGGTCATTAATCCATTTTATAGAATTTTCACATGTTAAAAATGGAATCAGACAGGTTACACTTGAAAACAGAGCTGGACCATTTTCCACCACCAAACTTGTCATTGATCATTTTCCCCTGTTGCGTTAAAGGTTGACTGGTGTACAAAGAAACTTGATATTCTATCCAGTGGCGATTTAACGCATGGGCGAACCCGACGGCCGCCGGGGGCCTCGATCTCTAAGGGGGCCTCAAAATATTGAAAACAACAATCACGCCATTCAAGAATTATATTAAGTTTTTTTACCGAAGATAGTTTCACTGCTTCATTTTAATGATTTCAAATATCGGAGTCACGTTAATCGTTATCCAATAAAGTATTATCGTATTGGGCAATGCGTTAACCTGCGGCTCGCTCTGAAATACTATATCAAAGGCTTGCCAAAACCATACACTCATTTCTTAAACTATGACCCTAATTTCTGTAAGCACCCGCACTAATAACATTCGTACACATTCAATTGAATTGTTATCGTTCCCCACTCCCTTGTTACTCGATCGGTACATATACAAAAACAGCAACTGAAATTCTTGGAAATTGATCAATTCCCAACCTATTAGTTCCAAGAATTTCAGTTGCTGTTTTTGTATACATATCGATCGAGTAACAAGGGAGTGGGGAACGATAACAATGCGTTTGACTTACCGATGTTATGTTTATGCTACACAATATCCGAAAGTATTCATTTGTCTTTCAAAGTGATCGTGTCAGTGAGAGTCTATTAGCCTAAGTTTTCTAATTTAACACTCTTCCCAGTTAACGTATCAATTACTATCATTTATAATGAGGCGTTTTGAAAGTGGTTGTGCTAAGCATAAGAAAGTCAAAGAACGAGAAGAAAATATTAAGAGAATTCCAAAACTAATTAATTATTTCAATTATACTGTCAACAAAAAGGATAATACTGCATATGATAATGTACCGGTAAATCACATTCCTGGCCCCTCAACTTCGAGTTCAGAGAAAAACGATTTACAGAAACAAGCAGAAGCAACAAACCGTGTGCTAGAACGTAAAGATTTGATAACGTACAGTGAAGAAGATATTCAAGATCAGGTGACAGACTGTGCTTCAGGAAACTACGTAAGTACCATTATTTCAGAAAACAGTCACTATACAACATCAGACCCCGGTCTTTGGCCACATACTGACGACATCTTACGGGATTATTGGGTAGAAAAGGGACCTTCCGCTTGTCAAAATAAAGAAAATAATTTTGATAAATCAGCCCGTGTATATAAAACTGGGGATAATATGGAAGAAAGATGCCTTACTCAAGCAATGTTCTCGCGAAAATTGCCAAACAAAGAAATTGTACAAAGACAATGGCTCATTTATTCACCTGCGAAGGGAAAAGTTTATTGTTTTGCGTGTAAATTATTTTCTCACTCCAAATTTCCATTTAGCGGAGATGGATTTAATGACTGGAAACATACTCTGAAAGCTGCATCAGAACATGAAAATAGTCAAGAACATAGAAACTGCATGGTAGCTTATTGTAGTCGCTCAAAAACACTCGGGCGAATTGATACACAGTTGGTCACCCAAGTCAATAATGAGTGACAATACTGGAAAGAGGTGTTGAAAAGAGTTACTGCGGTACAGTGGCGTCGCCAGGGGGGGGGGCGGTAGGGGCGGTCCGCCCCGGGTGCCACACTCAGGGGGGTGACAAAATTAGGGCGAAAAAAATTTTAGAAATAAAAAAGAATTACTAGATCAACAAATTAATCACATCAACATTTCGATTGAAGTGTGCAATCCCAGGAAGAGGGGCGTATTATGTGGGTATCACTAGAGTAATACGAGTTTAAAACGTTTCGGTAAATACGTAATTTTTGTTCAGTTAAATTTGTATTGCAGTCTTTTAATTATCGTAAGTTTGATTGCTTGTGTACTTCGATTATAAAACGACCGAGTAATTTTTGCGTGAAAAATTTTCTCAGTGTATATAAAAAAATCAATTATGAGATTTTTTGTAAGCACTCCTAACCTACCCTTGTTTTTGTAGAAGTTGCTTTTTAAAAGAATTGCGCATTTTTTAAATTAATAATTTATTTTAAAAAAATGCCTTTTTTGGCATTTTAGATAGAATCGCTAGCTCGCCTATCTGCACTTCCGAAGGTTAAACTTTCGCTAGCATAACGTCCTGTCCGTTTGAAGTTTAGATTTTTGTTTGGTCGCGTTGTTTCCCTGTTATAGGTTAGACTTATATGCCGATCCACGTTTTCGACGGCACTTGCTACAAAAACTCGACCCGCTCGCAAACCCTCAATACGCTTATATAATCGTGTGCGTTAGCGTACACTCTCTTCGCTTATGGCTCGTTCAGCTCGCGCACCGCTTGGTCGTCCGTAAGCCGAAGGGTGTTTTGATAGTTGCGTTTCCTGATTTGGCCAATTCTGCGCAGGCGCACCAGACTCCCGCGCCGGAGAACCGCTCACTCTTTGTTTCAGGCCAGTGTTGTGAATGTGATGCGTGTTGTACAGTTTCAGTTCAGTTCAACAGAAATTCAATTTTTGCTGTTTATAGTGGCATGGTGCAGAATGGTCCTTTAATTATTTTGAGTTTCTGTATGTGCACCATTCATTTACTGAAGGTAAGTACTTGACTTGAAAAGCGAGTACCGATACACAGGCCTGCGAATTTAAATTTTTTTTCTGCGGCACGGGGTTAAACAGGTCTCTATACTTTGTTCAGTCAGGGAAGGCGGTTGGATTACCTGCGATGGCTCACTTAACACAAACACACACATGCAGCCGACCCGACGGTACCCTCATTCGGCGTTTAATGCCTACTGGACACTATTGGACACTCCGTTACTCGGACCGACTTTTCTTATGGTTTACAATTTAATAGAATTTAACATAACATTTTTTGATTCTGCGTTGAATTCCAAACAAAATTAGAGCAAACACGGTACGAATCTGACGAGAAATACTGTTCAAAGGTTATATGATATGGCTATAGAACGTATGCAGGTTTGTTTATCTGACCCACGAACTTGTTTTCGTAAATGAATATTTAAATAGGAATTCTGCAAATACCGCCACGTTTTTACACACTCAAGCTAGGACAATATTGTGATGTATTTATTATTTCTTTATGTGATGTATTATTTCGAGGAGGAGGCCCTCTTCTTGACTCAAGAAGGTTATATGCAAAATAATGTAATGCAAGCAAGCAAACACGCTTAGCAATACAAAAAAACTCGGATAAAAATCCAACATTTTTAAATATTGTAAATGGTTTTGTAAATACCGTATGTAGGGCTTTTATATAAACAGTGACGAAGGTGTTATCGACCAAATAACTTTTAATGCGGCCTTCGGCAGTTTCAAAAGTACGAAACGAGCCTTTCAAGCTCGAAACGCAGAAAGCTCATTGGTCTACTGTAAAAGTAAATAAACAAACGTTAAAATAATATAATTATTAAATTAATAATTATGAAGCCCAAATGATTTGAAATAGTGAAAATAAGATGAAATTTTTAAATATTAAAATTGGTGGAATTTACACTAATGGAACAAGTTGGCATTTCTGTAAAACGTCTGTCTGAGACTAGATGGAGTGCCCATCACGAAGCAATAAAACCCGTCATGGGTAACTTTGAAAAGCTAATCGAAGCTGTTGAAGAACTATGCCAGCCCGACGAGACAGTCGAAACTAGAGGAGCTGCACATATCGTACTGCCTGCAATCAGCGACTTCTCATTTTTATGATACCTTTCATTGTGGGGGCAAGTGTTAGAGGAAGTAAACTACACACAAAAATATTTGCAATTGGAAGGAATCAACCTCGAAAAATGTGTAGTTAAAATGAATGATCTTAAGCTGTTCTTGAAGGACAAACGTAGAGATATTGTTGAAGGTGCTCTTCAGTTTGCAAAAAATGTGTCAAAAATTGGACATCCCCACAGAAAAAAGAAAAAGAGTGAAAAAGATGCTACCTGGTGAAAATTCCAGGGATGAAGGACTCACTTGGGCGCAAGAGCTACAACGGGCAATGCTCGAATGCATAGATACGTTTTACCAGGAGATGGTGACACGCTGTGAGGGTATGGAACAAGTCCTCTCCCACTTCGCTATTTTGCAGCCTAATAATTTGATGAATGCAAACGAACCAGACCTTCGGACTCTTCTCAAAAGTTTGACTAAGACATATGATGAATTTTCTCAAGAAGACGTAGACGTCCCCAAAGAAATCCTGCGGTTGAGAAGGCATCTTCAGGCAGCAGGCATTTCAAATGAAAAAACGAAGAAGTGGACCAGTTTGAACTTCTTAGAATTTATTACCGAATATGACTTTTCAGATACTATACCAAATGTAACATTAGCTTTAAGGTTTTTCCTCACAATATGTGTATCAGTTGCTTCATGCGAGAGAAGTTTTTCGAAACTAAAATTAATCAAAAGTTACCTCAGATCCACAATGAGTCAGGTTAGATTGACGAACCTAGCTATGTTATCCATTGAACATGAAGTGGCAAAAGTATTGATTTTGATAGTGTAATTTCAAAATTTGCTTCATATAAAGCACGTAAAAGCAGGTTTTAAGATATTGATGTGCTAATTCTTTTGAATTAGTAGGCCTAATTACCTGTATTTAGTTTGTAAAATGTATTTAGCCTAAAAATAAACAGTTCCATAAGTTATAAATGTTTTATTTAATTTAATTCAAATTCGTTCTTTGCAACACGTTAGCTAATTACAGTATTTTCAGCTTTTAATAGTTAAGTGTGTGGGAGGGGGGGTGTAACGAGGACGGCCCGCCCCGGGTGCCACTACATCTGGCGACGCCACTGCTGCGGTAATTAAATTCTTAGCATCGAGAGGACTCCCTTTAAGAAGTTCTGACCAAAGAATTGGTTCAGTAAAAAATGGAAATTATTTGGGTATTTTGGAACTTATAAGTCAGTTTGACCCATTCTTACACGAACACATAAAGAAATATGGCAATGCAGGGAAAAAGGGATTCCATCATTCTTGTCAGCCACCATTTGTGAAGAGGTCGTAGAAATAATGGGGACTAAAGTTCTTTCAGTAGGCCTAATCATCTCGGAAATTCAAAAAGCAAAATACTATGATATTTCTGTAGATTCCACTCCGGATGTGACTCATATTGATCAACTTACTTTTATAGTAAGATATGTGATAGACGCTGTTCCAAAAGAGCGATTTTTGCAGTTTATTCCTATTCATGGTCATAATGCAGAACATCTTACTGAGGTTGTGACACATTTCTTAGAAAACAATAACATAGATATCCTGAATTGTAGGGGTCAGTCTTATGACAACGCAGCAAACATGTCAGGGCGATGTTCAGGATTACAAGCAAAGATAAAAGAACTAAACAAGTATGCTGAGTATGTACCATGTGCTGGACACTCACTTAACTTAGTAGGGGTACATGCTGTCAAGTGTGTTTCAACTGTGACAATTTACTTTGATGTGGTAAAAATCTTTACACCTTTTTTTCATCGTCAACACACCGCTGGGAGATACTCCGTTCACAGTTAGGACCTCATCATAAAGTGGTGAAACAACTTTCAGACACTAGATGGTCTGCGCAAGCGGACGCAATAAATGCTTTATGTGAGGGATATAATGAAATCAGATTAAGTCTTCAGTCTATAAGAAATGATGTGACAAATCAGTCGTTAGAGACACATCTTATGGCTCAAGGATTAGAGAAAAAACTTGATAAACTTGAAACAGTTTTTCTAACAATACTGTGGAATGAAATCCTCAGTACATTTAACGTAGTAAGTAAACTACTGCAAAGTGAAAAAGTGAATTTGTCTGTAGCAGTTAAGATGCTGAAGTCATTAATTGTCTTTATTAGGGAGAAGAGAGATGGTTTTGACGATTATGAGTCCAAATCAAAAGCGAAATCAGTTGTGAAAGAATATCATGATACACAAAGGCGTCAAACAAAACGTAGCTCCATTCTTGCATTTGGAGATGGTGGATGTTGTGGATGTAGTAATGAGGAACTTCTGGGAAGAGAAAAGTTCAGAGTAGAGACATTCCTACCCATAATAGACACCCTGGTTTCTAGCCTAGAACTCTGAAATAAAGCATACATAGACATTTTTGAGAGGTTTGGTTTTTTGGAAAGTCTGCATGTGTTAGAGAGTTCAGAAATTTCAAAATATTGTGAAAACCTTGCAAATTTTTATAGTGGAGACTTTATTACTGCAGAGCTAATATCTGAATGTCACCATTTTGCTGCATATCTAAAAGTAAATATAAAATATTTCCAAGAATATGCTGGAGATGATAATGAAAAAAATATTAATATTCATAACTTGTACAGTTACATGAATAATGAGAATATTTTATCAGCATTCCCCAATATGGAAATTGCTATGAGAATTTTTCTCACTTTATTTGTGACCAATGCATCTGGAGAATGTTCATTTTCGAAGTTGAAGCTAATAAAAGATGAGTTACGAAATTGCATGGCACAACCATGTTTAAATAATTTAAGTTTGATGAGTATTGAACATGACATTTTGGCAGAAATTGATTTTGAAGACACAATTCACGATTTTGCCTCCTCGAAGTGCAGAAAAGTTCTTCTCTAAAGAAGTAAAGACTAATAATAATTTATAAGGGAAGAGTGGAGTGTTAATAACTGTGTAATTATGTGTAAACTTCGTTCGTTCAATCATCCCTGCTTTAACATCAAATAGGTGAGTTTATTATTATTGTTATTATTATTTTTACATTCGCCTGGGGCCTCTACCTTTCTTGATTCGGCCCTGATTCTATCAGAACAACATTAATCAGAGCAACGTATAGTAAGGACTTGCTGTATCTCAAAATCAAATATATTCACACATAAATACAAGAACAAAATGCAAATATAATGATTAAAAAAATGTTACCTGAATTTCAGGTGGAATAAGACTGTTTCTCTTTAGGGCTTTCAAACATAACTTGTACAGTTACATGAATAATGTGAATATTTTATCAGCATTCCCCAATATGGAAATTCTATGAGAATTTTTCTCACTTTATTTGTGACCAATGCATCTGGAGAACGTTCATTTTCGAAGTTGAAGCTAATAAAAGATGAGTTACGAAATTGCATGGCACAACCACGTTTAAATAATTTAAGTTTGATGAGTATTGAACATGACATTTTGGCAGAAATTGATTTTGAAGACACAATTCACGATTTTGCCTCCTCGAAGTGCAGAAAAGTTCTTCTCTAAAGAAGTAAAGACTAATAATAATTAATAAGGGAAGAGTGGATTGTTAATAACTGTGCAATTATGTGTAAACTTCGTTCGTTCAATCATCCCTGCTTTAACATCAAATAGGTGAGTTTATTATTATTGTTATTATTATTTTTACATTCGCCTGGGGCCTCTACCTTTCTTGATTCGGCCCTGATTCTATCAGAACAACATTAATCAGAGCAACGTATAGTAAGGACTTGCTGTATCTCAAAATCAAATATATTCACACATAAATACAAAAACAAAATGCAAATATAAAGATTAAAAAAATGTTACCTGAATTTCAGGTGGAATAAGACTGTTTCTCTTTAGGGCTTTCAAACGTAGCTTTAATTCAGCATGCTCTGATACATTTTTTCTCTTCCTAACGTCTTTTTTCATTCTCCAATCAGCCCAGTGTTGTAGATGTCTAACTTGTTGCTGTGCTGGTAAGATCCCTAACTAAACACAGGAAATCATGTTGCAGTACAGAATAATTTAGTATTATCAAGAGTTTGAAAGTAAAAAAGGTATAAACTCTGTGCACTGAATAAAATATGAATAAGGAATCAGAGTGGCACAACAGTCAGTGTACTCACTTTCAAAATGGTGCATTATAGGTTCAAATCTATCTGGGATTTTAAACATACAACTAGACTCTGGATCCAGCCAATCTTAATTAATCTTAATTCCTCAACTGTGGTAGTAAAAGGTACCATAGAACTTAGAGTAGTGCTAGCCATAGAACTTAAATCCTTCGTATGGATACAGTAATGTGCCCGATACTACAGCGATCGTTAACCCTTTGAGGTATAAAATGAATATCTTAAAGAATCCATACTAAAATACAGTGTATTGATATTTTCTCAATAGCATGCCAGCTAGTAAACCTATACTGGTCATGCCCAGTTATTAATATAAGCAAATAAACTCTAAAAGAAAACTACAACATTTTAGTTTCTTTATTTGTTAAATTACTCTTTTATACCTATTGCAGGGTTTAGGATTATACTTTTGTAACAGGCCTATACTTTTGTAATTGTACAATGAGCCTATACAATGAGCCTGGCACTACAATACAGTGTAAAAACTATGCTTAGGCCACTTTTGCTTAGATATTATGGAAAGTGATTCACATACAGATAGATCTGAATCCACTATGCTCTAATGTTGAAACAAGGTGTTGACCACTGGCTGATCCACACTCTTGTTCATTTTGATTAATGTTATATAAGAAAGTCTTTAAAAATGAAGTTTAATGGGTTTACAATAAACAGAAAGCAGAAGCAAGCCGTTTTCATACTGTTCGTTTTTTAATACTTAATGCAACGCTAATTTTAAGTCTTCAAAACAAATAACTTTGTTATAGACGATCTATAGATTTAGCAACTTGACAGTTACTGTTATTGGCACACTAATCTACTTCAATATTATACCAATACTACAATTAACACAACAATGTATTACGTAAGGCATAATACACTTTCAATGGGAGTAATCAAGCTCTTTATCTCATAAAACACTGCATTACAAAAAAATAATATGTCACCTCAATACCAGCATAGTTGAGTGTAGTCATCACAATACCCTTATTAGTACAGCCACTAAAGGAAAAACATTCAAATTAAATGGCTTCCACAAGATTTTTAGCATAAGGCTTGATAAAAGGGTGAGAAACAATTTAAAAAAACGTTTACAAAAATTCAGTTGCGGGTTTTCGAAAAAAGGGAGGGGGAAGGTACAAAAAATTCATTTTTCATGATTATCTTACAAAATAACAAATTTACGAAAAAAAGACAAATTACAAAAATTAAAGAGCATTAAATTCTCTACAAAAAAGCTATTTATCATGTTTTTTGTCAGGCTAATACTTTGTAAGAAAAATGGAATTGAAATATTAGAAAAAAATTGATTGTTGGAGTCCACCCCGATGAGCGGGAAGGCTAATTTTGTCTGACATTGCAACATACAAATTTTAATAAAATCCGTTATAATAGTCGTAGAGACAAAAATCAAAAAGCATTTTAAAGCTAAATGTTTGTACTTTTACATAAAATGAAAAGAAAATAATTAAAGTATTAATTATTAATTAAAATAAAGTAATAACTTTTTTGTTTTTTATTTTTTTCAACTAATGCATAAACATATTAACAATTTATTACAAATGTATTTACATTTAAAAAAAAATTCACAATATGAACTTTACATAAAAAAATAATGGTCTTTGAAAAAAATAATAAAAATTAGTAGTATTCATTTATTGGCATAAAATAAGCGAGTTTTAAAATTTTTCATTTTTTTGAGTTCGCAAGTATATATATATATATATATATATATATATATATATATATATATATATATATACTTCATTTTCTTAACTTAAAATTTCTACAGAAATTTTCAAAATAAATATTTTTTAACAAAATTATAACAGGTATTGGTCAAAGTGTCTTCTATAAGACTGCGGTGTAAAGAATTGTTAAAATTTAGTTAAATTTAAATAAATGTACTTTTATTAATAAATGTAAAAATATGTCCATTGTGCGTATTAATATTAATAGTTAAAAACTAAAAAAAATATTTAAATGTAACTATTGTACGTAAAACTACAATATTTGAGGTTTCTCTTCTACATAGTGAGAATTTATATCCGTGCATGGGTATAAAAAGAACAGACCCTGAAAGTTGAAGAATTTTAGGGAGAGCGAGGACAGCTGGTACATGCGCCATACAGCTATTGCATTAACGCAGTTCGATATTGAATGTTCCGTGAGTTCGATACTATTTTTTATATTGTATTTTGCTGGAAGTTCAATTTTATGTTTTAAGATTTGTGTTAGTAATTTTGATATTTTATAATTTGGCGTGGTTCTAGCGCAAATGATCTTCTGTAATTGCAAAAAAGATTGTGGAAAATTATGCAGTTGCAGAAAAAGTGGATTGTATTGTTCATCGGCTTGTGGAAACTGTGAATTTAATTTGTGCACAAAATTTTCAAATATTGTGTATGATGAGGGAGAAATAGAAATGGAAGACTTGACTTCTGAATCTTTTCAAGAAATTGAAGAAGAAATAGATTTTAAAATATATTTATCATTATAAAAATAATTGTTATAATTAAATTTTATAAATAAATAATAAATGTACTAAAAAGTTATTTTCCACATTGAAAATTGTGAAAAATTCCGAAAATTTTAAGAAAAACGATATTTTAATAATTTTGTAAATCATAATAAGTTATAAGTAAATAATTTATAATTTGTATAAATAAGAAATGTGTTTTAAAAGTTATTTTATTGTCAAAATCTTCAATGATTGGAAGAAAAACTATTTTTGAATATATTTATAAAGTGCATTTTTAATGACATTTTTATTATAATGCGTAATAAGTAAAAAATTATATTCTTGGATTCCGTTAAAAAATTATACATAATAATATACATATATAAATGAATAATAATGAGTTTTTAAACTTATATTCCTGAAAAAATTGCATGTCTATTAAATAAACATGTATTTTATGTGAAAATCCACCTTGTGAAAAATTGGTAAAAAATTTGGCCAACATTGAATTAATTTTTCTACTAAAATTATTGCCCTGACAAAAAAATGTTAATAACCTTTTTTATGCAGACTTTTATGCTCTTTCTTTTTGGTATTTTTCTCATAAATTTAATATTTTTTAAGATAATCACGAAAAATGAATTTTTTGTACCTCCCCCTCCCTTTTTTCGAAAACCCGAGACTGAATTTTTGTAAACTATTTTTAAAATTCTTTCTTACCTTTTTATCTAGCCCTATGCAAAAAATCTGGTAGAAGCCACTTAATTTGCAATTTCTATTTTTTTTTCGGCTTCAGTGACTGTACTAGGTAATCACTTGTTAACATTGAGAGAGCATATAACCTCAAATTCTTAAAAGCAAAAACCGTCTAAACTACGTAATTAAAGAAGCACGTCAAATATTACTAGTCGCTGTACAAATAAAAGACAATTCATTTACTTTAGATATTATAGAAGAACAGTTGTTTAATACGTATGTTCCGAAAACGGACAAATTATTTCTAACCGTACCAGCCATTTTTTACAAACTTGTAAATACCATACGCCACCACTCCACCAACTGATTTTAATTTCACTATCGACTGTATTTATATTTTGTTCCGAAACAGCCGTGCAATCGATACTTTTTAATTCGATGTTTTGTTTAAAATTGATGGCTAATGTCCGTGTTCTGTTCTATGAATTGTGATTGGTTGGTGACTAAGTTGCCTATGTTATCTGTTCAGTAATTTTTGCGTTGGCATAAAACTAATAAAAGATAAAATTCGGATCGAGTTTTAATAGAGCAAAAAGTAGAGTTAAGAGTTATTCTGTGTGCTCGAGTTCGGGTTGCAAGAAGCAATTTTTTCGGATCTGTGTGGTTTAGTACAGTGAAGTGACAAATGACGTTTGTAAGTGGTATATTCCAAGTTTGTTGTGATTTATTAGGTTACATTTTCTACAATGGAAACAACTGAGAATACAGGAATTCCTACTCAGAATAAGGTAGGTTTCTTGAAATTAGGGAAGTTTGCTAGTTTTAGGTTAGATAGAAAAGGCTGTAAATTTGTGTACGTCCTGGTCAGTTTAAATTACGTTTTGGAGGCATTTTTGTTAGATAAATAATGTGACAAATAAGAAAATCGGATTTGCAATTTTATTTTCAAAATTAGATATCTATAATGGGAAGAGGGTATTTATGAATTTTATAATCAACGCTGATATTGCTGTGAAATATTTCTTTTTCTATTCTTCTATGTTATATAAACACGAGAAAAATAATTTTAAACGGCGGTCGAACCTATTTACGGAGAAAAAAAATTAAATTATTACTCCCATAAGAACGCATGCAATTGTGAATGAGCGCCATAATGACTGAGAAATGACAGATCCAGCTGTTGTTGGCGTAAAAAGGATGTAGCGACATTGTTGGTCTTGTTGCATGCAAAGATAGGGGCCAAAAACAGTCAATATTGAACAATTTTTTTTTAAACAAAGCAAAGTAACTTGTATTGGTTTCTTCAGAATTACAAGAAAGTGAAGAATATTTCTTGTGCTAGGAGGCATTCAATCTTAATTGGAGTTTACATAAGTAAGCAAGAAAGAAAATATTTTGTAGTTGGAGAAATCGTACTTCGAGAATTGTTGCAGAAGTGTCTTGTTTTTTAGGAAACACATGAATTTGACATTAATGTTTTCCCTATTAAATACTTGTGTTCACAAGAAAACCATTTTTATTCCTGAATAATAATATGAGTCAGGATACCAAGCATTATTGTTAAGAGAATTCTTATTTTGTTTCTAAAATATTTTATGATATTTCAGCACTTTTCTGAAGAAATGTAATATTTTTCGTCTTTTGTGCATTAAAACAGTGTTTAAAAACTTTTGTAGATTTATGAACGAAGTGATAAGTGAATTGTATATATTTATACAATATGTAGGCTAACTATAGCCTAAATTATAACTATGTATGTACTATAATAGTATAAATTGTAGTGAAATAAACTAGATGGATAAATACTGATAAAAATAATAAAAATTTAAAATGTTTTTAATTATTTTTTAAAATAAATAAAAATTTTCACCTCATTTGGTCCAGAATGGTTACAGTGGCAGGCTGTACAGTAGTTTCTCCTCCAGCAGCCGAGAAACGAGAGTCTAAGTGTTTTCAGGTCATGGTGGAAGCTGTAATCACCACCAAGCTGGAGTCAGGTCTCCGACTACATCGAGAACCATAAGCATTCATAATAATTAATTTGCTGACCACTAAACCATAACACACACATGCCACCCCAAACCAATTCCACTATGTTCATTATAAATACCTTTAACATTTTATCTTTTTATTTGTAAATTGCTAGGTCACACAAGGCCTCAATGCCTCATTATTTGATATAAATTTATAATGCACCCTTACATACGTATGAAAAATTAACATTCTCAGACAGGTATTAAACTTATGACGGCCACGTGTTCACACAGACAATTCATCAAAGTTCCCCAGTTCCACAAAATTACATAATTTTTTACACCTCCTTTTACATGGACAATTACTTTTTACAAAATACAAGGTATAAGGCTGTTTCAGTGTTTAAATAAATTAAAATATATGACCATGAATATATATCTCGGGTAACCCACACACGAGGCATGCTTATGAAACTTATCCGTTCACATCTACGGCAATTATAATTTAAATTTAAACTTTTTACAATAAAATGAATAATATATACTTACTTTACTTACCGGAGGTCTATGAGCGTTTACTTAAACATGATAGAGAAGATAAAACAACAATTTATAGAAACTCTGCACTGCCAGAAGAGAAGTTGTGCATGCTATTGTAGTAGGTCGCAGACTGAGTCAAGCTTGCAGTTTGCGAGCCTGATTAGCGAACTTAACCGTTTTCCTCAACAGATCGCGCAGGCGTGCGGAGGGGCAAAATACGGTAACACAGAACGACACTAAATAATAACTTTGCCCTTATTTAATAAATTCTATTTTATATAGAAGCCCGGTTTCCAAACCGCGGCACATTAGTAAGTTATCTTTTTGAATGAATAGCACCGATCTGTTTTTCACACTGTTTTTGCTTATGTGACCAGTGTGCATATGATTCAATCTAAAATAAAAAGCATCACAAACTAGTTATTTATGTTTGTTAGTTTGTTGTCAGTCAGTACAACTTTTCTTTTTCTTCTTGTGGCTATACAGTCTGAAATACTAAGAAAATTTTTTGGACCAATGCAAAATAATGACAGGTCATGGGAGAACACGAAGGAATCATGAAATAAATAATGGCATGGACACACAATGAGGATGAATTTGCACAGAATTCCAAGAAAAATTCTAAATGGAAACCAGTAAGTAGGAGGTCAAGAGGAAGGCCAAGGAAGAGGTGGATCAAGGATGTTGAGGAGGATCTTATAGTATGGGGATAAGAAGATGGAGAAGACTGTAATGAGGGGGCTGAATAGAGAAAAGCATTGAAGAGGCTAAAACCCATAATAACACCAGGAGAAGAGGCTGCACAGTTCATCATTGACTCACCTCTGTCGACCTCACACTTCGTCCATACCACTTCTGTATTGCTGACTGCCAAGTTCCAACTTAAGGAAAGCTCTTGCATTCTCTACAGGCCTATGTTAACCCATTAGTGGGCCCTTGGTCTTTACCGGTGTACAAGGGGCAGCTGAAAGGTACTGTACACTGGAACATATCAGGAGAATAAAATGTCGTATAAAGGAACAGGTGCTGCCATTTTGTAGTTTCATTTCCCTACTACTAACATTCCAAAACTTGTAGAAAAACGGCAGAGCTGGAATACCTGCACTATCATTCGCCACAGTCAAACAAATTCAAAACACAACCCTCTGCAAAAAATACTCTTGTCAGTGTTCTGGGATTCCAAACACGTGTATGTGACTGACTTACCTGGAAGCTGGGTCGACTGTGAGCTATACATAGAGACGTTAAAACACCTTAGAAGACGTGTGTGTTTGTTTGACAATCCACAGAGCCAGTAATTCTGCAGCACAATAATACTCGCCCACACAAATCATATGCAACCCCAAGGTTCTTGTGAAGTTGAAATTTGAACCTATTCCATACCCGGGTCATTCCATATCAATTCAACCAAAAAAAAATCACTTTCTCACCCACCATCTCAGATTTTGATGAAACTTGGCTTATTTAATATAGATTATTAAACTTTCACTTGTGAAACTTACTTTGTTTCCTCCCGTACGTGTTTCGGCGTGATGTGCGCCTTCGTCAGCGGTGTGAGACAGACTGCCAGTAACTTGGTAACGGTTTTATTTGGTAGGTTGAGTGGTGATGCTGTGTGGTGGAAGGGCATTGGCGCGGGGATTCGAATTATTGTTTGTTTTATGTATAATTGTGTCAAAGAGTGTGTGCGATTTATAGTGTAATTGGTCATTAAGTATGCTGTTTGGTTGTGTTGTGTAGTGTTTGTATATTTCGTATTGTTCTGCTGTGTTAAGTTTTCGACTTTTAGGTAAGTAGTGTAATATCTCAAGGTTAGTATCTACGTTGGTGTAGCTGTGGTTTTTTGTGTGTATGTGTGTGGCAAACACGGAATGTATATTGTTGCTGGATAGAGCTTTTAGGTGTTCAGAGTAACGTGATGAAAAAGATCTTCCCGTCTGGCCTATATAGAAACTATTACAATCATTACAGTTTAAATTGTAAACACCTGTTTTGTTGTATTTGTCTATGTCCGTGTTTGTATCATTGATGTGTTTTTTGATGGTATTGTTTGTTCTGTATGCTATTTTGTACTTGTGTTTCCTGAATGTGTTGGCGATTTTGTGTGTGTTGGAGTTATGGTATGTGAGTGTGATGTATTTATTTTGTTGTGTATTGTTGGTATTTATTGTTTTGTTGTTTTTGTTATTATGTGTTTGTATAGTTTGTTTATTAAATTAGGATTGTAGCCGTTTTTTATTGCTATATATTTGATTGTGTTGAGTTCATCATTATAATCCTGTTTACTTAATGGTATTTTGGTTAGTCTATGGAGCATATGGTTGAATGCCGCATGTTTGTGTTGCGTTGGATGGTTTGATGTGTTGTGTATGACCATGTCAGTTGTGGTTGGTTTTCTGTATATTTTATACGTGTGTGTATTGTTTGTTTTGTTAATTGTTAGGTCCAGAAAATTTATACTATTGTTTTGTTCTATTTCTAGTGTAAATTTTAGTTTGTGGTGTATTGTGTTTATGTATTTTTGGAAGTTTTCGACCTGTCTTGTATTGCCATTGAATAAAAGTAATATATCATCCATGTACCTGTGCCAATAAATGATTTTGTTGGTGTATTTGTTGTTGTTTATAATATGGTTTTGTTCCATGTTGTGTATGAATATTTCAGCCAGTATTCCTGATATGGGGGATCCCATCTGGAGGCTGTCTGTTTGTGTGTATATCTTGTTGTATGTGAAGTAATTTTGTTCGGTAATTATTTTGGTGAGTGTGATGATCTCATGTATGTGTGTTTCGGGCGTGTTGTTTTGTCTGAGTAAATGTTCAAGTGTTTGTATGGTGTCTTTAATGGGTACATTGGTGTATAAATTGGTTCTGTCAAAAGATGCTAATGTTGAATTGTGTGGGATGTGGATGTGTTCGGTTTTCTTGACCAGTTCTATATTGTTTTTGACAGAAGTGTTGTTACTGAGATTAATGTTTTTCCTGATTATTTTGTCTAGGTGTTTTGCGATTTTGTGGGAGGGTGCTTGTGTGTTGTTTATTAAGGGTCTGATGGGAATGTTAGGTTTGTGTATTTTCGGTAAAGCATTTAGTTTTGGGGGGTTAGGTTTGATTTGTTTGAGGTATTTGGTGCTTTCTGGTTGGATTATGTGTTTTGCGTTATTTATAAATTTGTTTGTGTTTTTGATATTTTAGTATGGGGTCTTTATTTATTTTTGTTATATTGTTTTCGTTGAAGAATTTCTCAACTTAAATGTTTTGTTCTTGTGTGTCCATTATGACGTTTATGTTCCCTTAATCAGCTTTTAATATTGTTATGTTGTGTTCAAGTAACTTTTGTTTTACATTATTTAGCGTTTTAATTTCGTTGTTGTGTACTTTTGGTTGTTTTGTGTGCGTTGTAATTTACGTTTTATGTCATGTCGTATGGAATCTTGATCGTTTATGTGCGTGTTTTGTACAGCTGCTTCGGTGTGTGTGATTATGTCGCGTATATGTCTATTGTGGTTGTTGTTGTTGGGTGTATTGTTTTTCAAATTATGTTTGAGTCCTTTGTTTAATAATAAATTTCATCATTTGTGAAATTAACATCGGTTGTGTTTACTGTGCGTGTGTGGAATTTGTGTGTCGGTGTGGGAATTGTTTCTATTGTGTGTGTTGTGAGGTTTGTTATTTTTTTGTTATGTCGATCTTGTATTATCGATTTGAGTTCGTCTATATTGTCTTGCGGGTGTTGTATTACATTTTCGAGTTCGATGTGGTGTAATATTTGTGTTAGTTAGTTTTATATGTAAATTGTAGGCCTGTCTGTTGAGTGTGTCTTTTTAATGTATAAATAATTGATTATGTTGTTTAGATATATGTTTTCAGCTTTTCGTTTGGTTTGAAGTGCAGCATGTGTGTTTTATTGTAATTTGTGCGTGTGCTGGTATGATGTTGTGTTTTTGGCATGTAAGGAAGTTTTCGTTACTTGTTGTTTGACGTTTCTGTATTTGTTGATGAAATTGTCTTATTTGTTCTCCCTACAGAGATAAGTAACCACACCAAATTTTAACCATCTGTCTCTCTCCATTTTCATTGTGTAAGCTTTCAAAGTTTCGATATTTTTGTGTTTTTAACAATCGGATGTCGTGAAACGAGACTTGCTAACCTTTTGAAAATAATTTGTAACTTTTTTATTTATCATCCAATCTTTGTAAAATTTTGTAGTTATATACTCTAAAGTATAAGGATTCTAGAGAAAAATACACAATACCTTTAACTAAACCTACTAAGGCTGGAAAAAATGTTTTATTTGCATCTTTGTAGTTTTTTATGTAAAAACATGGTTTAGCATTAAATTGAATATCACAGAAAGGAAAAGGAATAATCACAAAAACTTTTTTTTTTCAATATAATCCTCAATGCATGGGCTACCATATGAAAAAATAAAATTGATGGGGTTTTCATTCCTTTGTTATTTTTTTCTGTTAAAGGTAAGTTTAAAAAAAAAATTTTATTGATCAATTTTACTAAGCCATAGAAATTTAAAAGGGTCTTAAGTAGGCCTATTTTTTTTAAATAAAACTAAAATTCTAAGTGATTATAAAATAAACAGGCCCTATATTAAAACAAATATAAGTTAGAACAATATCAACAACTTCTCAAGTAATAAATCAAATTCCAAGAAATCCCTAATTGCATTTTCTTGAGACTTTTGAATTTCGAAGTATAGGCCTAGATTGATATTATTGAAGAATAAATAACTAATAAATATTTTCATCCATAGGAAATATTCTATTTTAACTTAAATAGGCTTGTTCAAGATTTTTTTTTAATGCTGACACAAAAGATCAAATATTTTTTAACATTATGTACATTTAATAAAGAAATGATAAGAAAGTCTGGAAATTTACCAAAATTGCATTCCAATATTTGGTATTTACAGTATGTACAGTCAAAGAAATTTAATGGAGTAACATTTTTTTCTGAATTGAACTTATACACTCTCTGAGAATCGGTAGGTTCTTCCAGTTGATGTGTGAGGAGGCTCAACAGTTGCAAGCACATGAGGAATTGGCACAGGGCAATTGTCCTCTCGTTTGGGCCAATGAAATGATGGTGATGGTCCTGCAGGATGCAAAAATTGAACAGTCACATCACCTTCTTTATTTACTTCAGTGATGATTCCAAAGTACCACAGAATGTCATATTGACAAGCTATGTAACATGATGGGTTCAAATTTTCTTCTCTCACAAGTGATGTCCATTTATTCCTTAAATTACATGTAAGGGTGAGTTTCTCATCACTGCTGATCCTCTTTGCTTCCAAGTTCCCTAAACAATCTAATGGCCAGTGGCTAAGTTACATGGAGGCAATTGAGGCAATGCCTACCCTAAAAAATTCTGTAGAATAAAAATTATAAATACGTATGAACTACATAACGCAAAGATTATACATTGTTACCGCGACTGTCGAATTTATTAAACCGAAACGTGCTTTACTGAGCGACCGCTAGATGGTGACAGGTGAGATTCGGCATAGCTCGTGCAAAGTGAATGAGGCAACCTGAACCTGCCTCAGCGTTTTTTGTATACATCGTATGTAAGCAATGTGCGGGTGCGAAAGGGAAGTGAAGGGAGGGGGGATTGTCCCGCACTGTACACATAGAGCGTTGAGGCATGCCTCACTTCTGTGGTCCAAACAGTTAAGTTAAAGCGCCTGTGTTGTTTATAAGTGTGTTTATTTTATGCGGTTATTAAAAGTGTCCCTGTTATTCCGCTGAACTAACACATGATCAAGATTGTTATTTGAATTATTTGTAACATTAAACATATATATAGAAACTAATCAAGTTTAAAATTTTGAAGTTCAATCAGTTGTATTATTGTGTATGACTTATACAAGGATTGTTCAATAGAAACACGTTTAGAGCTGTAAAGCATTTTTTATTCAACTATTTAAAAAGAAGTCTCCATTAGCATTAAGACATGAGTTCCACTGTTGCACTAACCTGTAGATTCCCTGCTAGTAAAATTCTTACGACTGTTTGTGGAACTATTCGCTTACAGCAAACTCTACCTCAGCGTCCGATTTGAACCACCGTCCTTTTAATGATTCCTTAAAAAAAATTTAAGATACGATTTTTGCCTACCCATTCATTAACTACTAGCTTCGCCACTGCTAATGGCTTAAAGTTATGGAAACTTATGGTTCCTGGAAGTGTTTGTACATCTTCAAAGCATTCTGCAAGGTCAGAATGTATCTGATTTACAGAATCTTTAGAAATAAAATTAAAATTAATTTTGATTATGTTGGCTTTACAAAACTCAAACAAATCTGATGGAGATAATATTTGATGTCCAAGAGGTCTCTGTAGACGTTCCTTTCGTGCTAGCCTTTTAACAGTGCCTCCTATACCATCACACTCAGTTTTCCCACAGCTAGTTGCAAAAACGACCACTGCGCCCTGATCTTAAAATCTTTTTCGTGCAGACAAAGGTTTATAAAATTAAATTTAGGCCTATCTTTATATTGGCCTGCACAGCCATCACTGAAATAGTGGATTTCTGTAATATGTGAATACTTTTCTTACAAACTGACCGAATGAGCAAAGATAGCTATCAATTGTAGAGCTGCCTGTTGCTACTTGCTCAGCAGGCTCTGACAGTGGCTACTATGAATGGAAAAATAGTTATTAATAATTTTTAATTTCTTATAACTTTTATATATAAGAAATTGCTTACGTCATTATTAATACACATTTGTCATATTACATCCCATATTAATTTAATTTATTTAGGCCTATATTAGTTTTATTTAGGTATATTGTCTTTAAATATTGTAATATAACAGTGCATGTGGGTTTTAGTTTATTTGTTTTGAGTTGTATTTTTGTTTATTTTCGAAGAGTTTTATTAGTGCAAATTGACCCCACTTGTGTCAAAACGGATCTGTTTCCGCAATCGATAGTGTCCTCGAGCATTATTCTCGTTCTTCTTCCATATACTTCGGTCCGTTCGCTGCTCACTCTCCAGTTGATTTACCTGTAAACTTTCTATTTTTCTACAATGACAACTCCTTTTGTCCCAAATAACAATATTTATTTTTGTTTAAGTTATTTAGAGAAAATGAACAGTCGACTTGTGTCGAAACAAATATTGGTCGGGTCGACTCATGTGCTCAATTTGACTTTTACACTAACAGGTTTCAATAAACAAATTGCAGGGTCATTGACATACATAGGTTCACATACTAGAAAAATTATAAAATGTTTTAATAAATACGGAGTAGATATAGCTATTAAAAAATGTGAAACGGTATTTGATAAGATAAGGAATAAAAATATAGAAAAAAATTCCAGCATTAGCCTACAGAAAAGCGGAATTTACAAATTACAATGTAAAGACTGCAACAAAGTGTACGTAGGTGAGACAGGACGAAAATTCGCATGCAGGTTGTCTGACCACAAACGTGGAGAAGGTAATAGAACAACCAATTTGTTATATGCAAGACATTTCATAGAAGACAACCATAAGTTTGTTAATCCTTTGGTAGACAACAAAATTGTAAAAGTAGTAAATAACACAGTTGAAAGGAAGCTGAGGGAGGAGTTAGAAATATTGAAAGAAAGAGAAAAAGGGTTAGACAATTTAATTAATACTAAAATTAAATTTGATAATGAAGAAATGTTTTATAACATAATTAAGAAGTAAATGATAGAGGACAGATAGATAAGATTAAGAATTAAATTGCATAGTACTAATTGGAGGTTTTAAAATAAGGGTGTGTGACTGACCCACATGTGTGAAGAGGGAGATGGGTAGGTTTAAAAGGAATGCACACACACACATACACATGCAGACACATACACACGTGCACACAACACTGATACACAAGGAATTTGCTAGAAAAATATGTAACTGTCCAGATGGAGTGACAGGGCTCAGGGGTTGGGGAAGGGACATTTGAGTTATAGCTTGTTGTGTGTGAGCAGGGTGGGGTGAGATGGGGTGAAAGGTTTGTTTTCACATAATTTCTTTCAATTCCGATCTGACGATGAGCTGTGAAGCTTGAAAGCGCTAATCGGGATAATTTTTATATAGTGGTGTGCAACAGTGATCATTCTGCTTGTGAAAACAATGAATAGTCTACTAAACATAATCATGAAACAAGACAATATAGAGATACTAATATTATGGTGGAATTTATAAAAAGTCTACAGCTTAAGTGGGCAAAGCACTTGGCATGAACAGCTGGAGACCAGATACCGAAAAGAGTGATGTCTGGGCAGATGTTAGTGACATACAAGGTGCAGCTGAAATGTAATGCACAGTCACTCATAACTCGGAAATGAAGAGACAGTGGATCTTTCCTTGATCCAAGACCCCACTACATCCTTCAGCTCATTATCTATGGTAAAATGAATACCCTTAATATCCTTCTTTAATTGTGGAAAGTAGTAAAACTCGCAGAGCACCAAATTTGGTGAGTGTAGAGGGTGGGTCATTCCATGTCAGTTCAACCAGGCCATCTCACCCACCATCTCAGATTTTGATGAAACTTGGCTTATTTGTTCTCCCTACAGAGATAAGTAACCACACCAAATTTTAACCCTCTATCTCTCTCCGTTTTCATTGTATAAGCTTTCAAAGTTTCGATATTTTTATGTTTCTAACAATCGGATGTTGCGAAACGAGACTTGCTAACATTTTGAAAATAATTTGTAACTTTTTTATTTATTATCCAATCTTTGTGAAATTTTGTAGTTATATACTCTAAAGTATAAGGATTCTAGAAAAAAAATACACAATACCTTTAAGTGAAACTACTAAGGCTGGAAAAAATGTTTTATTTGCATCTGTGTAGTTTTTCTTGTAAAAAACATGGTTTAGCATTAAATTGAATATCACATAAAGGGAAAGGGATAATCACAAAAACTTGGTTTTCAAAATAATCCTTAATATACATGGGCTATCATATGAAAAAATAAAATTGATGGGGTTTTCATTCCTTTGTTGTTGTTTTTTTCTGTTGAATGTACGAATTTCAGGAAAGTTTTTATCGAGTTGTTTTACTAATGTATTATTGTTAAACGTTTTTAAAAATAGGCTATTTCTACTAGTATTTTTATACAAACCACTATGTTGTCTTTGGTATTGACGAGCGCTTTCGGCAGTCAAGCCATCTTCAGGTCATTTACCAATAAAAAATGACCTGAAGGTTGGTAAATGACCTGAAGATGGCTTGACTGCCAAAAGCGCTCGTCAATACCAAAGACAACATAGTGGTTTGTATAAAAATACTAGTAGAAATATTTGAGACCACTAACACTCCAATACAACAATAAATTTTTCAAAATAGAATTTTTAAAAATATATTTAAAATTTCTGATTATTATAATGCTAATTAATATATTGTAATGCGACAGAATAGTAGCCCCATCCCAAAACCAAAACGGCTCAATTCAGTAGGTATGACAATAGGCAAAGTCGCCTATACTATCCATATAAACCAAATAAAAATAAACAACCTGTAGTTACAGAAAAAAAGACTGTCCAATATAAATGATAAGAGAAAAAATACAATGCAAATAATAAAATAAATAATTAAAATGTATTATAGTAAGTATATAGTATACATACAAACCTATTTTGTAGTTATGTAAACGTGAAGGAGTGGGGAATAAAGTTAGTGATCCCTGATATTATATAGTGATGTACAAGTGATATTCCCAAACTTAAAGTGTCAGTGAGGGGGAAATGGAAAAGGTATGGGTTAAGTACTTTTATATTGAAAGAAAACCCAAGAACCATATTAATAGAGAGTTGTGATGGGAGTTTATAATAAAGTTAAGATGTTTATGTTTTATGCCAAGGCTTAGGAGTAACATCCATAAACCATGTTCTTAGCAAATTACTATTCTTATTAAGTCATTGTTCTTATTCAATTATTGTTTTAACATTAAGTATAGTATTTATCATTTTATAATTGTAAACTAGCCCATAGAAGCAATATATTAAATAATATGTTAAAGGATTTTATTGTAACCATTGTTCAAATAATGTTAAGGGTCCAGACTCGTTTAGTGAATAGTTAAAATCAGAAAAAGGGTTCATAATCAGAGATTCAGTAATAACAAATGTAAATTATAAAATATAACAAATTAGTAAATACATGTCAAGTAACTAAAAGTGTAGGCCCAGAATTAGAAATTTTGTAAGGTGGGAAACCACCCTTTATAATAAACAATTTATATAAAATAAAGTATCAAAATGTTCACAATTACATAAAGAAAAACATGATGTACTTTAAATTTTAGGAGACTTAAAGCTAAAAAAGGAGTATTTTTCTTATAGGCAAATGAACATTTAAATCTTGTAAACTGACCATGTGACCTTATGAACTCTCTCAGTTTTGACCAATCACAGGCCAGTATTGCAAGGGCACGAAACCGTTGATGGAAAAGCAGGAATTTGGAGTTGTATTGTTAACCATTGCAGAGAGCAGATGAGCTATAATGAAGAAGTTTTTAATTAAATAATAATAGTGTTTTCTGGACAGTTGGCGATGAAAAATAATAACCAATAGAAGCTATAAACACTGTGGAAGATAAAAAGACGAAAATATCTAAATTAAAACTACAACTAAAAGCAGAAACTCAAAAAATCCTGACTGCCTATAATGAACACACTTTCATAACATCTGTGAGTGACGCCAAGTTTAACTATTAACCACACTACAGGTACGATCACACAACACTATCGTAGGCACTATCTACACTTACAGAAAAACACCAGTGATCATTTATTGAAGGAAAACCTTAAAAACTAAAACATTGAACACTAAAACATTTATTTTAAAATAATTTTAATAATATATATATACTTTCACTTATGAACTTACTTTTGTCACTTCCCAAACGTTTCGAGATGTTGTTTCTCTTCTTCAGTGGGTTTAATACTAACTGTCGATTACAGAATAACCGTTACGGAATGGAGTGTGTGGTGGGGGTTGATGGTGGGAAGGGATCGGCGCTGAGGTTCGAATTATGTGTGTGGATCAGTGTGTCAAATAGTGTATGTGATTTGTAATGTATCTGTTCATTTAATATGTTGTTTGGTTGTAGTGTGTGATATCTGTATATTTCAAATTGTTCAGCTGTGTTTAGTTTTCTACTTTTAGGTAAGTAGTGTAATATTTCCATGTTGTGTTCTATGTTTGTGTAACTGTGGTTTTCGTTATGTAAATGTGTGGCAAATGTGGAATGTATGTAGTTTGTGGTGAGGGCTTTTAAATGTTCTTCCAGGTTTTCTGAACATTTAAAAGCCCTCACCACAAACTACATACATTCCACATTTGCACACATTTACATAACGAAAACCACAGTTACACAAACATAGAACACAACATGGAAATATTACACTACTTACCTAAAAGTAGAAAACTAAACACAGCTGAACAATTTGAAATATACAGATATCACACACTACAACCAAACAACATATTAAATGAACAGATACATTACAAATCACATACACTATTTGACACACTGATCCACACACATAATTCGAACCTCAGCGCCGATCCCTTCCCACCATCAACCCCCACCACACACTCCATTCCGTAACGGTTATTCTGTAATCGACAGTTAGTATTAAACCCACTGAAGAAGAGAAACAACATCTCGAAACGTTTGGGAAGTGACAAAAGTAAGTTCATAAGTGAAAGTATATATATATATTATTAAATTTATAAAGTGAACGAAGAGGATGCAACAACAAGATAATTTTAAAATAATTTGTAACAGCACGTGGTTAGTTGGTTCAGCAGCCATCTTGCCAATATAGTGTCGTCGCCTAGCGACGAAAAATAATAAGATATAGTATTAAGATTTTAAAAATTTTACTTACCTTGTAATGTACTGTATTTTTGTATGTATGCTCTGAATTCAATGACAGTCTCAAAGAACCCTTAAACCCTGAGATTTAATATATTATTATTTTGTTCTGTTTCTAGTTTAGCTTTTTGTATGTTAACCCTTTTCATAACTTTATCCACTATGTTGTGGTGTTATAATTATTGTTCCTTACAATTCCCTTTATCGTTTTTAACTCCCTATCTTTTGATTCGTTCTCTTTTAAACACTTCTGAGCTCTGTAACAAAATGAATTGATTGCCGCCATTTTATATCTATAAGGGTGGTAAGACTCTCTTGGTATAATTATATCACAATACGACTCTTTCCTAAATATCCCAAACTGTAGTTTCTCATTATCTTTAATTTCTATGTTTAAATCTAAGTAATTTATTTTCTTACTTCCTATCTCTTCTTTAAATTATAAGTTTTTATCCTTATTATTTACCTCATTTATAAATTCATGCACTTCTTCTATGCTTCCTTTCCAAATTACTAATACATCATAAACGTATCTAGACCATAATTTTATATTGTCTTTATACTTAGTGGAAGTTATTAATTGCTTTTCAAAATCATTCATGTATATCTCTGCAAGAATAGGGGATAATGAAGACCCCATAGGTAAACCTTTTTTCTGTATATACAACTTGTTATTAAACCTAAAATAGTTCTGATTTACATATTCTTTAATTACTTTAATCAACTGCTTTTTATACCTGTATTCTCCCATATTATTATCGTTTATTAACTTAATAACTTTATTTACTGTGATATTGGTAAACATGTCCTTAACATCCAGTGATATCAATTTTGTATTTACATTAATTCTAATATTTTCTAATTTTTCTATCAATTTTACATTATTCTCTATGTTGTATTTTGTCCCAAATTCATATTTCTCTTTCAGTACTCTGCTAACTTCCTTTGATAATTTATAAATAGGTGCATTAATAAAAGAAACAATCGGTGTAATTGGTTTCCCTTCTTTATGTATCTTAACCTGACTTTTAAAAATTGGTGCTGTTGGATTACTTTCTAATAAATACTTTTTCTTATTTTCTTCTATAAATGTTATCTGTTTCATCATTTGTTTTATCCTTGACTGGTACTTACTTGTATAATCATACTTTATTTCCTCATATGGTCCTTCACTTATAAATTCTTCCGTTTTCTTTATGTATTCTTCTTTTCTCAGTAGTACCATTGTATTTCCTTTGTCCGCCTTCGTAACTATAATATCATTCTTTTTTATTTTATTCTTTAGTTTAGTTACAGTTGATTTGACTTTTTGTTCATTTTTTGAATTATACAAATTTTTCTTAAATATTTTATCTACTACATTCCCTACTTCCCACCTTATTCTTTTTTTATCATTTTAAGTTCCTAGTTTTTGTATTATGCTTTCGCATTCAATAATCGTTTTTTCTTGATTTAATTCTGGTGGTGGCGCGTATTTTAAGCCTTTTGCTAACATTTTTTTTTCTTCTGTATTGAAAGTTATCTCTGTAAGGTTTATTACTCTTTTTTCATAGTTATTCTTAGAGAGGTGTTCCTTTTTTACTTCGTTCTTTCTCACTAATTTATTTAACTTATCTACCATTTTTTTATTTTTCTTTTCCAATTTCTTTTCTACGTACCTCAAACCAAAATTATATAATATTTCTTTTAACTCTATATACGAGTATATTCTTAACAATTCTATATGTCTGTCATATAATTCCCTATTATATCTATTGATTAAGCCGTAAAGTGACCTTATTTCTAATTTTATCCACAACTTCTCGCTTTGTTCTTTTACTCTTTTGGCTACACTGTTCTTATTTTTAATTTTAACTTGCGCGTATTTTGGGATGACATTATTATCCAGACATTGTTTATTAAACCATATTTTACTTAAAACCCTCTTCAATTTAACTTTTAACTTAAGATATTTAAAAAGTTTACTTACCTTATTGTTGTCGTTTATTACCTCATTGTTGTTGTCCATTACCTGTCGTCGATTGCACATCTTAACAGAAGTTTAATGAAGAAAGTTGTGTTAGTGGTTGAAATTACATAATTTCATTCAATTCCGATCTGACGATGAGCTGTGAAGCTTGAAAGCGCTAATCGGGATAATTTTTATATAGTGGTGTGTAATAGTGATCATTCTGCTTGTGATTTCAACCACTAACACAACTTTCTTCATTAATATTCATTGTTTTATTTATTCAGAACAACTGGTAGTGTATATAAAAAAGTTCCAACATCCATTAGTACTAGACCCATTCCACATCAAATCAACACAGGGTATAAACCTGACCATCTCAGAATTTCATGAAATTTGGTATGTAGGTAGTCCTCATGGAGATTAATAAAAATACAAAATTTTTTTCAAATATCTCAAATGGTTTAGAAATTACGGCTATGTAAAGTTTTCAAAAAACGGCCAAAAACGCATGTCCGACATATTTTGAAATTACCACAGCTGCTCTCCTAATTGAGCTAGAGAGATGGGAGTGATGTTATTTTACTCAGTTTTTCATGCAGTTTTCAATTATATACAGCACAGCATACCTTTTCATAAAAAGTTTTTTTGTAAACACAAAATCAAAATTTTAAATTTAATTTTCTCAAAGAGTGCATTTTTGAAAATTTTTTTAAAATTCCTACAAATAGTTTAGACCTTTGGTAAGTGATTCTCGAAATTTCAAAGTGGGAGGCTAATGGGTTCATAGTTAAATAATAATTAAAAAAAAAGCGTTTTATAAAACTGATAGTAGGCCTAGATATTAAAACATATTTCATTACTATATTAAATTATTTATACACTTTACATTAAATCGTTAAAACACTTACTTCTTTAGCAAAATTTTATGTAGAACTTGATGATAGAGCTTGTGAAGTTGTTGTGGCTTCTTCAGGTGTTATTACATAAATCCTTCCAGTAGGAGTTGTAGGATCAACTTTGCAAAGCACGTCTGTCAGTGATATCCACAATACGTCCGGCTTCCTTAGATATGAAAATGATGATGAAGGGCCAGCAGGATGTAGAAATGTCACTTTTAGTTCATCCTCTTCTTCATTCTTCTCCAACACATATGCCAGCCACCACTTTTGGTCATATACGGCCGTTATATAACCGCTTACTTCTGACATTTGTAGTTTTTCTGAGCATTTTTGGTTGATCACTGTTCCTTCTGTTGTATCTTCAGAGAATATTTTTACACAAATCTTTGATACGCTTGAATGAACAGGTATATAAGCATGATACTGTTGAGTTCCCTTAATAGTTACTGCTTGGCTGAAACGGTCATTCAGAAATGTTTCGGACTCAACATACTCATCTTGTGTGGAGAAGGTGAAATTAATTCCAGATAAATTTTCAACTGCCCATTCATAAAGTTGGATAGGTGTTAAAATTTGGTTGTCATATGGACGTTGCAGGCTTGCTCTTGCAGCAAGTCTCTTGACTGAGCCCCCAACCCCATCACATGGTCCATTCCCATGTGCAGTTGCGGAAAAATGCCATTCAGCCTCTACACCAAAGTCTTGCTTGTGATAACATAATTGATAAAACTTTTCTTATTTTTATATTGTGCAGCACACCCATCTGAGTAATAAAAAATCTTTTTTGGCACAGTTTGAAACTTTGTTGTCATGAACTCGACAAGTTTTTTTTGGAATGTATACACAGAAACAGTGTTATGCTCTAAACAAGGTGAAATTACAACAAAACTTGAGTGTTTAATTTTATCATCTTCTCTGTAATAACTCACAAAAGGGTGTACTGTCACATGTTCGCTTGCCCAGTGATAACTTTGAGCTTCGTCCTGAACGACAATGTTATAGTTTTCAGAGAAATCTAAGTTTACTACAAACTCTGACTCTTTTAAATTTTCTTTTTGTCATTAATGAATGAAGACTGCTGCTTTTCAATAAAATCATGTTTGATTAAGAGTGTCAGTTTGTCACAAAAAAACATTTATAAAATCTTCATTAGATTTCTGTAAAGTTTCAAGGTTGCAACGATCAACAGACACCCACTGACGATAGGTGATATTTTCTATAAGATTTTCTTCAAAACCCTCTTCAATGATTTTGCGAATTGGGGCAACACCAGGGCATTCTCTACATTCACTCATATAGCAATTAATGTTTGGTGGATTACACAGCATTTTTGCCAAACAGTGTTTATATGTATTTAGTTGTCTATTTGTCAAAGCTCCTAATTTTGTATTTTCTATCATTAACTTTACGTTCTGGTGAATTGTGCATACACAAACTGCATGTGTGCAATGCTTTGGTCGAAGTTCGGCAAATTTTGAAAAACCTATTGTAATATCTGAGAATTTTTCCTTAAACAATGAGTAAGCCTCCTTAAGATTACACAAAATTAGTCGTTTTGACATTTTTGTTTTAATTCCATTCGAGTCAACTACAGTCATACAGTCCTTAATACCAGGCATTATTCTGCTGATTTCATCATTTTCATAAAATGACTTAACAGTATCAACAATAGCTTTTGAAAGGGCCTTTCCAGGCTTTGGGTTAGGGCTTTCTAAAATACCCTTTTCTTTTAACACTTTTTTTGCCTGTCTCACCATATAATCTGGTGGATTAAATTCCCGCATTATTTTTCTAATACCCCATTTTTCTGGGAGACAGGTAAGTATCATTAACTTCTTAACTCTATTTGTTGAATTAGACAAATTTTCTTTAAGGTTTTGTAAAATTGACTCATCTAGATTCTCATCATCACTAGATGAATTTTCAGCTGCTAAAAAGAGTTTACGCTTCAGTGCAGAGTTAATCTTTTTTACTTTCTTTGTAGCATACTGCTTAGATTGAATTTTTTTAACGTTAATAGGAGACTCTTCTAGTTCCACAATAGAAGTATTCAATTGTTCAATTACAATTTTTGATTCTAAAGAAAAGATTGGGTCTTCTGGCTCAGAACTGCATTCCTCGCTAATGTCGATTGAAGAACAAGGCAGGCCAGAGGGACCAGGTTGATTTGTATTGTCTAACTTTAACTTTCCGGTATCTTTTCTACAAAGATCACAAATTTTAGCTTCTTTAGGTATTTCAGGAAATAAACTAAACATCCATGATGTTACATTTCTCAGTCTCTTTTTATCCCTAATTGTGTGATTAATTTTGTTTAATGGGTTAAAACATTGTAATCTAATGAATTTTAATTCGCTTTCCATTATCTTTAATTTATTGCTTTAAATACTTTTTTAAGTTGTATAAAAAGATCATCTCACAAAAATCATAGTTTTTAAATTATATTTTTCATTGTGTATTTCAAAGAGCTTCAATAAATATTTAATTTATCATGTAGTACTTACAACATAATCTTTTTTGAAACATCAGCAAATAAATATTTTTAAAAACTTACTACAAATTTATTACTTTATAGATAAACACTCTAATATAACTTAGACAAAATACTTTGTCACAACATGATGAATAATCTACAACAGACCACTGCTGATTGTTATTTTAGTGACTTTATCCTTTGCATCCTGACACAAAATGCATAAAGTAAATTATAAAAACTATTTCTCATTTAATTTTGAAAAACTTCCTGAGTAAATAATAAGACTAAAATGACTAAATTGTGGACATAATTTGTCTTAAAGACAGCCCCCCTTGGCACAGAATTATGGTAATAATCACCATTGTAATACATTATGTAAAGGTACATAGTATTAAAATTACACATCAGTTTTATAAAACGCTCTTCTTTTAAATTATTATTTAACTATGAACCCATTAGCCTCCCACTTTGAAATTTCGAGAATCACTTAACAAAGGCTTAAACTATTTATAGGAATTTTTAAAAAATTTTCAAAAATGCACTTTTTGAGAAAATTAAATTTAAAATTTTGATTTTGAGTTTACAAAAAAAAACTTTTTATGAAAAGGTATGTTGTGCTGTATATCATTGAAAACTGCATGAAAAACTGAGTAAAATAACACCACTCCCATCTCTCTAGCTCAATTAGGAGAGCAGCTGTGGTGATTTCAAAATATGTCGGACGTGCGATTTTGGCCGTTTTTTGAAAACTTTACATAGCCGTAATTTCTAAACCGTTTGAGATATTTGAAAAAAAATTTGTATTTTTATTAATCTCCATGAGGACTACCTACATACCAAATTTCATCAAATTCTGAGATGGTCAGGTAAAATTTTTAATTTTAGTGTGTTGATTTGATACGGAATGACCCACTAATTAGAACAGTATATCTGTTAGACTCTATAAATAAGGTAGGCACACAATGGTTTATAACGACATTGGTTGTGCATATTATAGTGCACTTAAGATCAATTTACAAAAACCATTTACATGTTAACCACTTGAATAGCTGTTGTGCAAATTGCACCAAGTTAATCAGAACATCTGTGACTTACATAACTGATCATTCAAAGAATGTTGTATACTAGGGAACCCTCAACCTACATTTAAAGTAATATTATGAATATATTAAGTAATATTGTGATTCGTATTATTAAAACTATTTAGAATAGTAGGTAGTAGAGGTGTGCCGATATACCTATAACAGGTATTTTGGAACAATATTTTGTGGAATGGATATAACGATATACCTATAACAGGTATTTTGGAACGATATTTTGTGGAATGGATATAACAATGACTGAAAAGTTGAAATATCTGTTCTGATTCAACCCCCTCCCCTCCGCAACTAACGAGTAAACAAGTACACAAGTAACAACAAGTACTACAAGTATTAGGAGTATTACGAGTACACAAGTATGAAGCCACTTTTTGGTGCTGAATACACCATTCTGCCCATGTGCTGATTGCCATAGAAGTATGAAACGAAGCAAAACAGCGAGGTTCAGAATATCTCTATGCCAAAGAGATTGAAGTTGTTTTTAATAAATGAAAAAAAAATTCATACTAGTGTTACATTTATTCTTGTGTGTTATGCACATATGTAATACAGATTATAATAACAAATTATGTATTATATTAGTCACCAACTTGGCAAATTTTGAAAAAGCGAATTATATTGTGTTATAACCTACAAAGTGGCTGATAGTTGATAGACCATATAGTACTGTTACGACGGTCTACTCGATCGTCGTAGGTACAGTGGAAACAAAATAAGTACAAGACACCAATTAAGTCACTAATCACACCTTTAATTGTTACAGTAAAAATAGTTCGTAATTAACAACGCAGTCTCTACAACAAATCAAATGAAAATTGTACACACGTAATAAAATGTCCACAAATATTAAAACTCAATTGTATTACAATTATATCGTCTGATTATAAAACGCAACACTTCAATAATAACTACTTGAACGTACACAGTAATAACTCGAACCCCTCTGGAAATATATCGCACTAATACTCTCGAACCGCACTAACCAATATCGCATGGAACTGAAAACTAAGGCCGCTACCCGATGTATTTATAGTCACGCTCACACACCAGAAGCTTCCAAACTGCGTCTTATCTCTCGTGAACTACGTAATTACTACGGCCTTGACACAGTCCGAGCGCCGGAGCGAAGCCCGGCACAGTGTAGAAGATTCTCGCAAAATGCGTCTAGCAGCACGTACACCACACGCTTACATCGAGATCTTTCTGGCACATTCGATAAACGCGTAGATTGTTCTGTGCTGTCGTAGCACTGTCCCCTCCTTAAGCCTGTTCGTCCCGAACTGGCAAAGCGTCTCTAAATTTGTATTTAGCCAGGCGATCTAGGTGGACGACCTTGAACTTTCGCTGTCCTTCCTGTTGAATCCGATAAACAACATCGTTAATCCTTTTTTTTTACAGTGTAGGCTCCTTCCCAGTTAGACTGAAGCTTAGGTGAGCGACCACGACGGCGCTTTGGATTGAATAACCAGACCTGATCTCCTTCTTGGAAACCCACACTATTGCTGCGAATGTCATACCGAGTTTTCATTTTATCACTGGCAATCTTCAGCCATCCTCTTACCAAGCGATTCATTTCTCGCAGTTGGTTTTCTAATTGCGAGGAATAGATCTTTGGCTCTTGGGACTGAGTCTCAGGTGATCCAAACATCAAGTCCCCAGGAAGACGAATCTCCCGCCCAAACACCAATTTTGCTGGAGTCATGCCGGTTGTGTCATGTACTGATGACCTATACGCCATAAGGAATAGTGGTATACGTTGGTCCCAGTCTGTTTGGTTCTCGTCAACAACTTTCGAAAGATGCTGCTCAAGTGTCCTGTTGAATCTCTCAACCATCCCGTCCGACTGAGGATGCAGAGGCGTTGTCCTGGTTTTTCGAATTCCGAGTAGACGGCATAATTCTTTAAACACTCCTGATTCGAAATTTCTCCCTTGATCCGTATGGATTTCCATAGGGGCTCTATAACGGCAACAGAAGTTGTGAACTAACTGCTTTGCCACAGTGGTAACCTCCTGATTTGGAATTGCGTAGGCTTCCACCCACTTAGTAAAGTAGTCACCTACAACCATGATGTACCGGTTTCCATCGTCAGTAACTGGGAATGGTCCAGCAATGTCTATGGCAATTCTCTCGAAAGGTTGTCCAACGTTTTCAATGTCTATGGCAATTCTCTCGAAAGGTTGTCCAACGTTATACTGTCTCATTTTTCCCCTGCTTCTGGTTTGTGGGCCCTTGCTTGCAGCACATATTTCACACGTCCGAACCCATTCCTCTACGTCGTGGCGAAGATGAAGCCAATAGAATCGCTTCCGTATTTTGTCAAGGGTTTTGTTAACGCCAAGATGGCCTCCAGATGTTCCATCATGCATCTCCTTCAAAACAGACTGCACTTTACTTCGGGGAACTATCAACTGCATGACCACGTCTCGTCCATCTGCACTTTCCCAAGCCCTTTTCAGCAATCCGTTTTCTAAGATGAGAGATTCCCATTGTGCCCAGTAGCCCTTCAGCACTTCGGAACCATGGCAGACATCTTGCCAATCCGGGCGGCGACCTTCCTCTTTTGCTGTCAAGATCGGTCCAATGTCATCAGTCATCTGTTCTTGTCGACAGTCTTGTGTTGTCCAGCCATCAGCCAGGAAATCTACAGTGATGGCTTGAACATGTTCGCTTGAGTTTTGTTCTTCCTTTCGGTGGCAATGTCGGCAGTCTTCCGGGCATGGTCTTCGTGATAAGCCATCTGCATTACCGTGCAGGCACCCCCGCCGATGTTGTACCTTGAAGTTGTACTCTTGCAGACGTTCGAGCCACCTTGCCAACTGTCCTTCCGGATTTTTAAATCTCAAGAGCCATGCAAGTGCAGCATGGTCAGTACGTAGTGAAAACTCTCTCCCATAGAGGTATTTATGGAAGTGCTCCAAAGCTCTGACAATTGCCAACAACTCTCTTCTTGTAACACAATAATTTCTCTTGGTTTAGAAAGCGTCTTGCTGTAATACGCTATTACTCGTTCTTCACCGCTCTGCACTTGAGACAAAACTGCTCCTAGACCAGTATTGCTTGCGTCTGTGTCTACGATGTACTTCCCTTCGGAAGCTGGAAAAGCGAGAATTGGCTGCGAACATAATGCAATCTTCAACGTTCTAAATGCTTGTTCACACTCTCTCGACCATTGGAAGTTTCGTTTATTTTCCGTTAGCTCATGTAGTGGTTTAGCAATAGTAGCGAAGCCTTTCACAAAACGTCGGTAATATGAGCATAACCCCAGGAAACTCCGAACTTCGTGTTTATTCTTCGGAACTGGCCAGTCTCTTACGGTGTATACTTTATTAGGATCCATGCTAACGCCCGCTGCCGAAACCAGATGGTCCAAATACTGTACTTCCTTCTGGAATAGAGAACACTTCTTTGGGCTCAGCTTCAGTTGTGCACCGTGAATTCTAGTTAGAACTTCCTTAAGGTTTTCCAAATGATCTTTGAAAGTCTTCCCGATCACTATGACATCGTCTAAGTAAACAAGGCAAGTTTTCCACGTCAGGCCTCGGAGTATCAGGTCCATCAATCTCTCAAATGTTGCCGGTGCATTACAGAGTCCAAATGGCATGACGTTAAATTGGAATAAGCCACTTGGGGTCGAGAAAGCGGTCTTTTCCTTGTCTTCTTGATGAAGACCCACTTGCCAATATCCACTCTTCAGGTCCAATGTGGAAAACCACTGTGCTCCGGACAACGTGTCAAGTGCATCGTCAACGCGAGGTAATGGATAGCAGTCTTTCTTTGTAACGTCATTTAACCTCCGGTAGTCTACGCAGAAACGCAATCCACCATCCTTCTTCGCTACCAGCACTACAGGGGAAGACCAAGCACTTGACGAAGGTTCGATAACTCCCTCTGTCAACATGTCCCGTACTAACCGAGACATCTCCTCTTGTTTAGATAATGGAGGCCTTCGAGGAGGTTGGCGTATCGGTGTTGTGTCCCCGGTATTGATGCGATGTTGCACAAGAGAGGTTCTTCCCAGTGACTGTCCCCGAACTGCAAAACAATCTTTGAATTCGTGTAAAAACTGTCCGAGTTCTTTTACCTCACCACTTGAGAGGTCGTTAGAAGATCTGTTCAATAAGTCTTGCAGTTCCTCTGGTAATTTAGAAGTATCCGAAGAACTGGATCTTCGTTGCGTTATTCCGGCTACCCAGGCCACAGGAGTCAATTTGCCTAGGAGCGTATTGCTTTGTAAAGTGATAGCTTGATCCAAAATATTCGCCACTCTAATAGGTACGTTTCCGGTTTCGTCAGGTTTTACTAAACTTCTGTCAATTAGTATGCCCGGTGTGCTGACTACCTGGGGTTCGAATATAGAGCACTGATTGCCCCTAGTATCTACCGCAGTTCTAACCATGATGATCTTTTCGGAGTTTGGCGGAACAGTTACGGCCACTTGGTTTATGACGTCCATCGATTTTTCTGCTGTCGTCATTGTTGATAGCATTACCTCTTCGCCTCCGATTCTCAAGACATTGTTTTTGAAGTCGACTATAAATCCGTATGCGTTCATAACGTCCACACCAAGAATTGCTTCATCCACAATGTCTGCAACAAGTACTTGATGATTAAACTCAAGTCTACCGAGGCGTAGGTGTATCTCCACTTTTCCATACACTTTTACAGGCCGTCCAGTAGCTGTTAGCAAGCTGCAAGAGCACCAGATTGGCTTGAGATCTTTCACCACGTCGGGGCGTACAATAGAAACTGTTGCGCCTGTGTCAACTGTAATCGAGGTTGGCCTTTCTTGAACAAATCCGGTAACTACCAAGCTCCCGCTGTTTTTCTGAAGTGTAGAAATTGCGTATTGTCTAGGGGCTTCGTTCCTCCAGTTAGTCAGCACACGCCCCGTTGTACCGACTACTGCTCGTTTCCCTGCTGCTGAATTCTAACCCGACAATCTCGTTGTAGATGTCCAGGTTTCCCACATCTATAACACTTCGGTCTTCCATCCTTTCTTATCTTATTCTGTGGCGCCGACCGTCGAGTCTCTGTTCCTTGTTCTTCTTCCTCATCGTCTGTGCCGTCGCGATCTTTTAGCGCGCGCACTTTATGACTTGTCCAACCAGACGCTGATTTGGCGGCCTCAAATTGCAAAGCATGTACCAGGGCGTCCGCACTGTTCTGGTGTCTTGCCATTCGTAACACTTGCTGTAGTTCGTTATCTCGGACACCGGCAGTAAATGTCTGCATCGCAAAACGCGTTCGAAAATCTTCTGGCGCTTCAGGATAGGCTAGTCTAATTAGTCTGTCGATACTTGCTTCAAACTCTTGAAGACTCTCCCCGGAATGCTGTCGCCTTGCTCTCAACTGGGTGCAGTACACATCTCGCAAATGTTTATCACCATACCGTAATTCTAGAGCTTTTATCAACTCGGCATAGATGTTCTGGCTGTCAGGTGGCACTTTCTGTAGTAATTCTGCCGCGGGTCCTTTTAATGCGAGAACGAGTGAGACTGCCTTATCTTTCTCTGTCCAATTATTTGCGCATGCAGCAGCTTCAAATTGGCGGAGGTACGTTGCCCAGTGACTGCTTCCGTCAAAGTTTGGAGCTTTGACATGAACTGTCCCTACTGAAGGCAAAGTTACTTTCTCTATTGACTTATTTTCTGCGTCTTTTTCTGTCTTTATCATTGGTACAGTCTGTTCACAAAGTTGTTTTGGTTGTAATTTCAGACACTGCTCGACTTCATTTTTAATCTGCTCTTTTATGTTTGCCATTGAGTTTTCTACTGCAGATATTTTTGTTGACATAACTTCTTCCACAGTCAAGACAGATTTTTCTACTTTAGCTATTTTATTTGACATGGATTCTTCTACGTCAGATATTCTGGTAATCTGATTATTGAGCTCACCTCGTATTCACCTACGTCACCACGTAGGAGACCCAATTCTGCGGTAGTATGTTCTTGCAACTGTTTCTGCATAGTTTCAAAGAGAGCTTCCGTTTTATCTTTTTGTGTTTCTTCTGTTTCTAGCATTAGTGCTTTCTGACGTTCCTCAGCCTCTTCTCTTTCCTGTCTTCGTTCTTCCTTTTGTCGTCTTTCTGCTTCTTCCGCCTCCTGTCCGCGTTTCTTATCCTGTCGTTTTTCTGCTTCTTCCTGTGTCTGCCGCAGCAGTGTTTGTAAAGCTTCCATCATCTGACTGGGATCCATGTTTACCGATTAATTACGAATCACACTCGTCTTGTACAAAGTATCCACTGTTAACCGTTCTTTCCCAGTTCTGACACCACTGTTACGACGGTCTACTTGATCGTCGTAGGTACAGTGGAAACAAAATAAGTACAAGACACCAATTAAGTCACTAATCACACCTTTAATTGTTACAGTAAAAATAGTTCGTAATTAACAACGCAGTCTCTACAACAAATCAAATGGAAATTGTACACACGTAATAAAATGTCCACAAATATTAAAACTCAATTGTATTACAATTATATCGTCTGATTATAAAACGCAGCACTTCAATAATAACTACTTGAACGTACACAGTAATAACTCGAACCGCTCTGGAAATATATCGCACTAATACTCTCGAACCGCACTAACCAATATCTCGCATGGAACTGAAAACTAAGGCCGCTACCCGATGTATTTATAGTCACGCTCACACACCAGAAGCTTCCAAACTGCGTCTTATCTCTCGTGAACTACGTAATTACTACGGCCTTGACACAGTCCGAGCGCCGGAGCGAAGCCCGGCACAGTCGAGAAGATTCTCGCAAAATGCGTCTAGTAGCACGTACACCACACGCTTACATCGAGATCTTTCTGGCACATTCGATAAACGCGTAGATTGTTCTGTGCTGTCGTAGCAGTACTTTTTGTTAATGTGATTTTGGAGATGATTTTAACTTCACTGCACATCTCACGTAAATTGTTTTGACATTCTTTGTTGTGCTATTACGTGCACTATAAATTTCATTGCCTGATTTTGCAGCTGATTTGTCTAACCAATATGGAATCAATAATTTAATATTAAATTTGTATCAGTTTGTTTACTCCTAGTGAAAACTTAAAATAGTATTCCCAAAAGGAGATAGGCCTATAAATTCTCTTGTTTCTTATTTTCTTTTAAACAGTAACAGCTTAATAAAGTCACAGTGTTAAGTAACACTGTTAATACTTTTAGTGTCAAATTATTTCTTATAAAAAAAAACTGTATAATACAGGTATATGTATAATAAGTATATAATAACAGATATTTGTAGAATGTTATTTTTTTAGAATGGTATCGTTTGTACCTGTTATTTTCAAATACTAGTTTAGCACACCTGTAGTAGGTAGGTTATGTTACTCATATAGGTTAAGTATGCACTCACTTGTATTTGCACTTTGCACTATCACGATTTATGTATATTGATAGACACTAGAACACTAGACTGTTCTGTATAAATGTACTTTACATTGACAGGTAAATTTAGTTTGTTCTACGAGATTCCAGAATAAGTGCCTAGAATTTTCTTGGCTTATCTAGTAAGTGACAGCCTGGTGAATGACACCATTACCAACCTATATAAGACTGAAGTAAATGGTGAAATTGGTCAGTATTTATTGTGAGTTCAGTTAAGTGAGTGAAAGAGTGAGGGTGTGTGTTTGATACCACATTTGTGGATCAGTGTTATATTTGTGTTGTTGTTTGTGTAAATTATATTATGCTAATAATCGATATCACAGTTGTGAATCAAAATTTGTATTTTCTATGTTATGTATCTACTTGTGAAAAATTATTTGTAGTAGCAATAAATAAACAAGGTATCAACAGGGATACAGTGTTTTTATTTCAATCGCTGCTTAATAAACAACAAGTGAATATATATAGAATAATGATTAACACACTTTGATTCTTCTTCTTATTATTATTAATTATTATCGTGTCATTATTGTTATTATTATTGTATTTATTAAACTGCAATCTGAATTGTTGTAAAGATGAATACTTGTTATGTGTCTGTTTTGTATATTAAAAAAAACGTGAATTTTTCTTAGGCCTGAAGTACTGAATCTATGATAGTAGTTTTAGTAATTGTATAATGATGATAAAAGTATATACAGTAAAATCCTGGCTACCCGAATCCTGGTTAACTAAAACATGGTTTATCCAAAATAATCAGAAACGCAAAACATTTTCAACACTAAGTAAAACAACTTCAAATAACAACTTAAAAGGAGGTGAAGGAACAAACTGAAACCAATTCGGTATGTATATTGTATACCAGAAATTATCTACTGTCTAGTATAGAAAAAAATAACGTTTTCATAGAACCCATGTTGAGTACTGCATTGCAATAAGAGAATTCAGGCAGGATGCTTATGTTAGTTTTACTGATAAGAATCGGGGCAGTAATTTACTTACTTGACATCATTGCCCATGCTACTATAAGCATAGGTAGCAGGAAGAAAGAAATGTACAAATCACAGTACTGTACATATCATCGCCACTACACAGGTGTCAAAAGAGATGCCTGTGCAGTGATGTCAGTAGTGTTGTGGTTGAGTATGGTGTTGTTTTTTATATCATTGTAGTGCGTGTTTCATGTTGTGATGTTCTATTTGCTGTACAAGTAATAGAGTGGTGTTTAGCAATATATCAGATATGAAAATGCATTGTTATAATAGTTGACAAAAAAATTAGAAGCTGTAAGGAGAGTTCACGACAGTAAGATTTTGCGTGTTGTCACTGCAGATATTGGTGCCAGTTTTCTACATTCTCAGAGTGGATTAAGTGTTAAGACAAATTTGAATGACAGTATTATAACATCCAAAAGAAAAACAATGAAACCGTTGGAAGATGAAAAACGTAATGAAGCAATTTTTTTGTGGTTCACGTAATGTAAGGATAAAGGACGTCAAGCTTTCACTGCCAGTGTTTACATTATACAATTTTCCAGGCTGTTAGGGTGTGGGTGTTCATGTTTATTACGAGACAGACGTCTTCAGTGGCTTGGGAACTCAGATCACAACACCTACAAATGAATATGAACAGTCACACAGGAACACACATTACAACCACCCACAAAAGAATACAAAGACTGTTGTGTCTTGTTGGGGTACATACATACGCTTTTTCAAGATGCTGGTTGGTCATTTTTTTTTTGGCCAATCGCATATCTCTCCTTTTTTGATTGGCACGCTTATTTCACCACGCTTCAATGTTGGTATCCAGTATTTATTAACACTAAAGACTCCTCTTTCTTATTCATGCTGCGGTTGCCGTGCTTATATATTTTAACTGCCTCCCTCTGCAACCGAGCAAGTACTGTCAAGTCTAGGACAGGACTTGGGTCTTTCCAAACAAAATTGTATCATTCTTAGAGGAACATCACATGGTCAGCACGGCGTTCTTACCGTATGCCAGAAGTGTAAAGGACTGCATAGGGAAGTTGCTCGAGTAATGTGGGGTCCAAACTATTTTTCTGTTGACACAGAAGATCCAACAATGGCTGCGATCAGTGAAGGACACCAAGTATCCACTTTTCTTGTGCAGGATATACTTAGTGCTGTGTTCTTGCAGAAAAGTATATATATCAATACCCATTTAGGTGAGCACAAGTGACAGTGCCAACTGGACCGAACACAGAAGTCTGCTATAGTGGAACATGCACTATCTAATGACGACCAGCATGTCTAATCTGGTCTAATCGTTCGTGGGTGGTTGTGATCTGTGTTCCCATATGACTATTCGTATTCGTTGGTGTTTGGGTGTTGTGATCTGTGTTCCCGCACCAACCACTGAAGGTGTCTGTCATTGGTATGGGCAGAACATCTGGTAATAAACAGGAACAATCTAGACCATGGCCTAACAGCCCAGAAACTTGTGGTAATAAAAGACTAAAATGTTTGCAGAAATGTTTAATGATGATCGCACAATTGATGATTTATATCTAGTTCTGGACAGTTGGACAGAAGAAAATTCAGGTAAAGGGTTCAGCAGCTAATTAATAGTGGTGAAAAGTTATTGGCTGATGAAAAGTGGAGCTAAACTTTTCAAAAGCTAATTTAAAAAAATAATAAGGTATTAATCTAGAGATCCATTTATTATTTAGATGAATCAGGACTAAATTTTAAAATGTTACCTAATAAATTCTTGCAGTAAAATGTGAAAAATCTGCTTCTGGTTATAAAATGAGTTATGAAAGAATAACTTTGTTAGCGTGCAGTAACACTTTGGGAACATTTCATTTTCCATTAGTGTATATTGGTAAATCCAAAAATCCTTGAGCATTCCAAAAAAATATGTACCTGTGTATTATACAAATGAGTCTAGTGCTTGGATGTCATCTGATGTATTCAAAAAATGTTTTTATATAAAATTTATACTTGGTGGTGAAAAGTTTTGGCTGCTAAAAATTGAGTGGGAAGTAATTTTATATATCCCTATGTCCACAAAATTTAACAAGTGATGATATCTGTGTGAAATTTTTCCTAACCATTGTTAGCAGCCTAGTAGAACCAATGGACCATAATGACCAATGGATAATGACGTTGTTGTCATTTTTAAATGACATTACCACAGGTTCCTTCGCACTTTCTTTTAGATGAATGTTGTGAAGAGTAACTGCCTCACAACTTTTAAAATTGATAGACAAAGTTATTTATTGGTGTGCTGCATCTTGGAGGAAAATAGCTACAGAATTTGTTGAAAATTGTGGAATAATTTGTTCTTGAAATAGAGTAAAGAAGCCACCGCTTTAGAAGAAAGTTCCAGTATTGTAAACTTATTAGGAGAAATTCCTGAGTGAAAAAATTGAGCAAAATGAAGTACAGGAATGGTTAGTTGGTGATGATGGAAGTACAGAAGTTCACTGATGGCAAAATAGTGGTTGCCATGGCATCTAGTAGATATGGAAGTTGATGTACAGACATGGATAAAAAATGATCCACATGACAACAGAGTGACTGCACTTAATCTTTTAAAAATAAATAATGTCTACTAAACAATAGTATTTATTTCTACTAGAGTACCCTGCATAGAAGTAGTCCCATCAAGGTCACTCACTTTCACTGCTTCTCCCTGTCACCTCCATGCCCCTCGCCCAGTGTTGTTGCCAGCTACTACATTGTGTAGCGTTTTTTGCAATGATACGCGTAAACAAATTTCATACATCCACCTTATATGGCTCGTTTCAAATTTAGTTATGCGTATCGCATAAATGAATTTTTTTATCAGGAATAATTAGTTGTGGGTAACAACTCAGTTAAATTCTGGACACCAATATTTGAGCTATACAAATTTCTATGAGTCGACAGCATATTTTTTGTTGTTGCGTAAATATATACAAAATTTCTATCTTAGTGTTTCTCCTCTTTCTTTGGCTTCTTTGAAACTACGATTTATACTGCGCTGGTTTTTCCTATGTTAGAATCTAAAGCTTTTAGCAATACACACCCTAACTTTACGAAGTACCATTAGGTCAGTTACTTTAGGTTTTCTGTACAGTGAACTTACTTATTTAAAGTTTTATTGTTTTCTTCATAGCGGTTATCCTACAGACTGACAGTTGTCTGAGAACACTGACCTTGCCTGTTGTTGTCGCTTTTAATTTTTTCATACTCACGGTATTTTCCCTTTTGTAAATGAACCTGTTTTTGTTCTCTGCACGGTCGTTCCTAAGCCATATGGTTCGGAAGTTCGGTATATGTACACTTTTGGTATGCAAATTGCGTATAGGCCCTACCCTGTCGGCATGTCTTTTCGATAAATATTGCTGTCTGACACTTTTATGAATGCCTTTGTCATTTTTACACTACCCTCAAAACTGTGTATGTTTACTGGCCGCGCTACTACCTTTCTTCCGTCGTACAAAGATAAATAGGACTGAGCAATTTCTGTAAACAAAATTGTCGCTGTTGTGGCAAAAGCCAATCCCATTTCAGTTACAGTATCCCATTCCAAGTAGGTTTGGTTGACGGGGTGACGAAGAGACGAATTAACAACAAACTACGTCCAACATATTTATTGTCCTTTGTATTGTTGACAGACGAGTTTTTCAACATACTGCTTATTTATAATAGTCGTAAGGAATTCTATAGTTTATAAAGTAAGGAAAATTTATAAAATATATAATTATTAATTTAAATTCTATATTTAAATGTTTATAATATATTAATATATGAATAAGGAATTTATAATTTATTTCATAAGGAATTCGTATTGTTTTTTATAAAATTATCCTTATTTTCTTAAGAAATTCAATTCGTTTTCGCGTTTATACATACTATTATTTTTATGCTACTTGTGCATGTAACGTCATATACTATAGTGCTGATTTTTTTACTTAATTATTGACGACAGCAGCGCAGGAAATAAAAATAGAATATTCTTTGAAATCAGGAATAGTGCGGTGTTTCTTCAGTAATTAAACGGGGCAAGCTTAAGACACAGGATGCGTACAAAAATTCGTTCAAACAAACTAAAGCTGATGCGTTGCATTCAATGTTATGTGTAAGTTATGGAAATTAATTGTTAATTAATTATTAACAGTGTATAATTGTGATGTAATTATTAGTAACAATTATTAACAATGTATTCTAATGTATGTACTGTATTAGAAACTTCCTCACTATAAAATATCACTGTAAAAAGTACAGTAAAACGCAAGTTAACCAGCGAAAATATCTTACATTACACTATCTTACAAAATCAGAACAACTGTGTGATACTTGTAAGGTTTTATCATGTTTTTTACTTTAAATAACATTAAATTTTATCTATAAAATGTCTGCTGTAGGCATCTATGAACCTTCAAAATGTGTCCTTGTTTTTTCAGTCTTCTGTTGTCATTGATTTTAGAATTTTCAACACTTTAAAGTACAACAAATTTTTTAATTGTGATTTTAATGGGAGTCTTATTGACAACAACAAAGTAAATTTTTAATTTAAAAATGACTTTGTTATATTCTTTACATTAAGTAGGCCTACTTACTAGTGTAGCATTTTTCGGAAGAAAGGGAAACTGTTGCTTAGTGGCAACGCTGTAAGTAAGCGGTGTGACCTTGACGGTACTACTTCCATGCAGTTAACTATAGTCATGCTGTAAATGTAATGCATCCAAATTTCTCTTATGCAATATGTGTTTTCATTATAGCTTTCAATTACAGCTTGTTGAACAAAGTAATGAATCATTGCCCCCTACCCCCGAGTGTAGTGTTAATTAAACATTTAATGACTTGGCTGGAGAAAATGGAGAAAAAAATTCAAAACAAAACTTAAAAAAATTTATAGATTTTCCCCCCAAAAGTAATTAGAATTGTGTTATTACCATTTTAAAATCATATAGACCTTAATGCCACTAAAATAAACAGATTTATCAGGAAAAATTTTGTTTTAATAAATTAACCTTTTATTGCTTCTGCCTAAGTACACCAAGATTATCCAAAATTTTTAGTTACCTGAAATTGTTCGGCCCCTCCCATTTTGGATTGGGGTTTTACTATAAGTTGTTTTGTATGTTACAGTTTTGTGTCAAGTACAATTAATCACCGTGTGAATGTTTACTTTAAAGAACAGAAAGAGTGTGTTAGTTTCATTAATAGTGTTCATCTCTACATATTATCATCTATGGTCCACAGTTATAATAAATGTGGTGGATTAATCACTGCTACTTATCATACTGTGTTTGATAACATATTGTGTATTACCAATTTTGCTCAGAGCACTGACAGTTATGCGTATTTGAAACTGTATTAGTTTTTGTATCCAGTTAGATGTTACTTATAGTATCATTTATGATAATTCTTGTTCTAGTGGTAATGTCACAAGAATCATTAGTTGGGTAGGCAAATATTTGTAATGTATTTGTTCAGCAATTGCCATAAATAAAAGTCATTACTATAAGTAATGGCTACATAACACTACCCTATTATAAAACACTGTTAGCAACAGTGGGATTTGAAATAGATACTTATTACCTACTTATTAATATTAAAGATGTTTGTGGCAGCATTGCCAATGATTAAGTCTACAAATCAACAAAAGAGCTAAACACACTCGGTAAATTTTAAAGAACAATGAGAAACTGTGCCTCAGATTTTCTAGCAACTTTTCAAGAATTACTGTGTTGTAATGTTATTTACTTTTATTTACTTTTTTACTTACCATTTTTATATACCAAACAGCTATTTACTGGAGGCCATTTTACCAACATGACTTCCATACCACCAAGGTCAACCTAGAGTTCGTGTAAGCGTATTATTGGAGAACAGGAATTAGGTTATTTGAAATAAATGACTTGAGTCTACTGCAACACTACAAACAGTAATGATACTGTGCATTGCCCAAATAAATAAAATAAATATTAAAAATGAGTAAATGTGAATTAATAAACATGATTCAGATTGCATAAGCTGAATCATAGTAAAAATAGGGAGTACAGAATTCATGCATGGACATGCAGTTTCGACACATCTGTCGCTAGCGTTGTGTACGCGCGTATTTTGTTAGTGTGTGTGAAACCTGTCCATTCCTGAAATGTAACCAACCCTTTTCAAGTAGAATAGTTATATGTTTATTGTTAATTATTATAAGAAAACTATGTACGATAGAATAAAACGAAAGACACCAAAGTGTGTAGAAATTATAGATAAATAAAATGTTAAAAAACCATACAGAGGTGACGAAAAGTGCAATTACTATACGTAAAAAATGAATAACTCTTTTTGTGAATACCATAAAGAAGTGCAATTTACGTATAGTAATCACATAAAAATTAGTGATCGATTGAGCATCGAGTGAGGTGAAACAAACTTCGTAATTCGCAAAAATAGGCGAAAATAGTGAATTGAACCAGAGTGGGGGTAGTAACGCCTCGACAGAATCTGACAAGTTGAAAAGTGTTCAGACAGGAATTTTTGCACGACCTGACTATAAATACCAGGTCGCGCTAATAAAGTTTCTTCTTCTCGATTCAACCATTGCCACAGGAGGCTATGTCAGTCGACAACACAAATTCACAATTATCGTAAGAGTCAAAGGATCAACTAGCTATACAGCCAGAGCTGCAAAATACATACGATGAGGTCTATGACGCAGAATATGACGTGAGACGAGATGACTATTAACCAGAAGCACACACAGAGGACACGACCAGAAGGACATGGAGGACGTACAGATGAATAATCACGTCAAACGAGGTGATAACAAAAACATTTAATTACAGACAGTTGAAAGACACTAATTAAAGTTTGAGTGGAAGACATTCAACCAATATTAAAAATAATAAATTATACATAAATGTAAAAACAGTAAAAATTAGAATAATATTTCTTGTATCAAATTTAGAAATTAGTAACGTAAATGATAAGAGAAATAAGTAATTTTTGAATTAACGTAATTAGTAAAGTCTTTGATGATAAAGAAAAAAAATGCATATGCAGTAGAAAGTAAAACAAAGTAACATAAAAGAAGTTTGAATAGAAGTAAATTCATTTTTTGAAGCTAATGAATCAGCAATTGCAAAAATATGAACACACTATGAGTAAGCCAAGAGCAAAATAAACATTTTAAAGTAATTACAATTAGATAATAAGAGTTGTATATAACTTATGTATGTAATTTGTTAGCAATAAGTTATGTACGAAAACTTCGTACAAACGATTTAATAATGAGGTATTATTTAATATCCGATATGAGAGATGTTGTTTAAATAAATAAATAATAGAACTATTTTAAACTGAAATAACGTATCATCTTCTTATTACGATTACACCCATGAATTCAATACACAATATGTAAATGCATTTAAATTGGTTAACTTGCATTGTATAAATAATTGTCTCACAAAAGCATGAGGCTCCACAAATTTAAATAAATATGTATTTTGTAGTGTAATTGGCGCTCCAAAATCGTGGGGCTCCACAAATTAAAATAAATAAAGTAACAAATTTGTCATGTTGTAATTGTCGCCAAGAACGTGTGGCATGATCCCGACCATTTGACTATTAAAATTTTTTTTTGTAGCTAAATGGTTGCTCTAAAAAAAAAATAAAGGTGTGTTAAATAAAAAAAATATATTATATGTGATAATTATTTATATTAAACATTAATTGTGTAATGTTAATTGTGTGTATTAAGACACACCTGGCGCTCAACGAAATAATATCATTGTAAAGGTGTAATGGTAATAAGAAAAGTAATAATTAATAATAATAATAAATAGATAAATAAAATTAGTAATTCGGTTCCATAATAATAATAATTTTAAAAATAAATACATCGTATTCGACATGGCAGCACCAGAAAGTATTAGTATGGAAGAGGCGATTGCAAATATGATGCGATCCATATTAGAAGAATATTGTAGAAAACAGACAGAAAATATAAATGCTAAAGTCGATGAATTAACAGAAAATATAGGTGAGATGATCGATAAACAGACTGAAAATTTTAAACAAGAACCGTAAAAATAACGAAGAAGATAAAAGAGTTAACAGAAAAGGTTGTTGATACCAACTCACATATTGACACTATCACAGAAAATATATGTGAAATAATTGATAAACAAACGGAACAAATATGTGAAACGATGATTTGGGAAGAAACCATAATAATTGAAGATACGAAAGAAAATACGTTCGTAATTAATAATGATAATCATAGAGAAATAATTAACATTAAGGAAGAAAGCTAAGTAAAACTTAAGCGAACATCCCTTATTGATAGGAATATCCAAATCGCAAGTTACACACACAGCAATAAATCACATAAAAGAAAAATATGTGTAAAACACTTAACACACAATAATTATCACTGTAACGAGAAACGTAGTAATAAATCATCTATACAAAACACTACGCAAACTTATGATAATTATAATGTTAATTATACACACGATAAGTATAAAGCGAACGATAATTATAATAACAATAAGTGTAACTGTAATTATAAAAACTACAGAGGTTATCATAAACGACGGATGAAAAAACAGTCGACAGCTGTTTATATGGGCCTCAAGCAGACTGAACATATGCAATGCATTAGTGACGAGAGAATTGTGGAACGTGCGGAGAGAAGAGAGAGAGGTTATTCGTCACAGCTAAGAAACAAATTCTTGCAGTACGAACAGGTGAATTACAATGGAATGTTAACAAGGGTGAGAAGCGGAAATTGTTATATGTCGGCGACTATACGCCAAAGGAAACAATGTCCGGCAGCTGATCAAACAATACAGTGCATTGTTAGCTTAAACTAGGGAGGGTGTAAATTGAACCACACTCAATACCCGAAAATAAATAATTATTTTAAGAAAAATATTACTGTTAATTATTAATAACATAAAGAATTAATTAAGAAGGAATGTTAGTGTTAGAAAAGGAGTTAAATAATAAGGAATAATATGTGTAAAAAAGTTAGAAATTATATTTAAGAAAATGTTATGATTGAAAAGAAAAATGGTAAGGAATGTTAATGTGTTAAAAAAATGTTAAGAAATGAAAGGAATGTTATTATCGATTTTGTTATTAATATGAAGAAAGGATTAGAGATGAGAAATAAATGTTATAATTGTCAGAACGGCTGATCAAGCGAAATCTTCATACCTTAGTGGAAATGCAAGGACACAGAAGAAAGCGATAATGAAAAGTCAAAGGGCAGAGACTACTTAGAATTTAGGACTACGAGTAAAATATCGATATGTTTTCTAAGGCAGTTCATCTGTAACCGATAATGCGACACACTACAAAGCTAAAAAAGTATTGTTATAGAAGTGTATTTCATGACAGGGTAAGAATGAAGAAAATTATTAGCGATCAGAAAGTAATGGTAAGAAAAAGAAAATAATTAGCGATCAGAAAATAATGGTAAGAATGAAGAAGATTATGAGCGATCAGAAAAGAAATGTAAGTAATGTTCATGTAAGAGAAGATTAAAGAATGTAGGAAGGTTATGATTAAGGAAATGTAAAATTACAGAGTGAACGATGGCATAAATACATAGAAATGGAGAGCATCCAGAAAGAAAATAAGGGAGAGCTAAGTGCAGTGGATTTTCTGGGACCACTACCACGATCAAGTCGAGGAGTGAAACACATATTGTAACGTACCCGCCTAAGAGGTGTTCGCGAAACGTCTTTGTATGTGGCCTATTGAGTTCTTATTTAATTAAGCCCCACTGTTGTAAGCGCCAATCTGTAATGTACCCGCCTAAGAGGTGTTTTTTGAGTGTGTTACAGATTACGTGTTTATCTTGAATTCAGCCCCAATGTTGGGTTCACCAATCTGTAACGTACCCACCTAATAGGTGTTAGTGAAATGTCCCTCTTATTCTAGCGTGTCGCCACTTAAGAATTATAATGACCAAAGTTTAAAAATAAAGTGGTTGTTAATGTTACTCAATCAAAGCAGAAATCGAGAGTGTGTGATTTGGGTCAAGTAGGGAAGTTGTTCAGCCTTATGTTGAGAAGAGAGTAAGTACTGATTGTTTACACTCGGTTTAGACGATTTCTGAAATTTTTTTCAAATTGTTCGCCGTGAATTAAATCAGCTGATTGTGAGACGAGTCTCCACCCATAGTTCAACCAGACTACACCGCGACAGAATATGACACTGTGGATCAACCTCTTCTATTTTATGCTGAAATCTATTACAACTACCCGCTACAAATAATATAACACATTTTTATTATTCAATATCATTTTTTCAATAATATTTATTATTTATATTATTGGTTTTTTCCCTGCCGCCAAAATACAAATATCACAAGCGATCTTGTCCTTAATTAAAACATAATATCGACTTTATCGAGTAAACATGGAATTATAAAAAAAACATATATGGTTTTTTACCAAATTTTATACTATTTTTAAAACATCAATCAATATATAATTCTTTTTATTTCCCCAGGGTTAAGGGTAAGTTCTTTTTGTTATGAGATGGTCAGAAATGGATAATTATACTACGCTTTACAAATACCGAAAAAATATTAAATAAATTTGTTTATTTTCGTTTAGTAAGTAGTTCCAGAAATGTCCGTAAGAGAGCAGTGGGCATTTGTTTTCATTAGAACATATGATTAATTTTGAATAGTTTTTGTTCTATACAACCATTCGGAATGAGTTTTCTTCGTTAAATATTAAACGAAATGTTTATATTACCTCTCTTCTTAAAGTTCGTACTTGAATGAAGCCGTTTCTTCGATGGTGTCCGTCTTCTGTTGTAAATTCATTACCGTCTGGAAAATATTCTCTCGTCAAACTTGACACATAGCGAAACTAGGCTTGATCGTCCAGAATGGATTTTCTTTCACTTTTATTATGGAGTATAGCAATTTAACTTTGATAAATAAGGTAGGAGTAGTTAATGTTCATACTGTTGTTTAATTTTGTACCAATTTTATACTTCTTAAAGGTTTCTAAAACGATATTTTTAATAAAATTGTGGTCTCATCATTTTTGTCAACTCGCCAGGTTTAATTTATAAATTCTATTAACAATACTTGTTATTTTCGTCACTCTTAGCAACACCTAATTTTTTTATATCTTTTTATTGGTTCTGCTATTTACTTTTTAGTATATAGGCAGTTTGTAATTATAATAAATTTATATTTTATTTACAGAAAAATAATTCTTTTTAATTTCGGTTTCTTTCTCAATCTGGTTTACATAATAGGTTTCTGTTCATTTTCTTATAACTTTGTATATAAGTATTTAATATTTTTATTATCTTTAAATGAATTTATATAGTATTTATTAGTTTCTCATAGTATTCCTACACTGCACTACTTCCTTCTGCCATTTCCCTCATACAATATTATTTTAATTTTTTATTATAATTTGATATTTAAATCTTTGTTTTTTAAAACGAACCCTGGGTTATCTTATATTATAACACAAATATTTGAAAAAATATAAAATTAACTTAGGTATTAAAATTGGTTGTCTATACAATATAAACACTACAATAAATTAACAAAATACATCATCGGTTAGTAGCATTATAGTCTACTATCATCGTTTATAATTCTCCCACCTACAACACAATTCTGTAAGAAGTTCCCCTCACTTTCACTTTTTACCTCAATGGGTACACTATAACTCACTTGTCACTGTATATCACTCAGAATTGTTTATAATGTTTAGTGATATAATTTAATTTTGCTCGTCATAGTTTACCCATTTCTGACCTTTATGTTATTACATGAGTTAATTTATTTGGACCGGGTTATGTACCGTTACAATATTGATATGTATCGATGTGTTTTCCAAGGCAGTCCGACTGTACCCAATTACGCGACCCACAACGACTAAAGACACATACAATAACTACATCAACTCTACTCGCATAGAGGGGGAAATATTTGCTTAAAAACCTCCAAATAAGGGTACAATTGAAAAATCGAATACTCATTATTAGTCGAACATAAAATAAATAAATATGTCGATAAATAAAAAAACAATACATATTATTTGTCTAATAAAAAGACAGGGGAAAAATATTTTTAATTTTGTATTAAAAATTTTTTCCACCAAGCTGGGAAATAATGCAGCAGTACAAACAGTAATGATACTGTGCACTGCCCAAATAAATAAAATAAATAATAAAAATGAATAAATATGAATTAATAAACATGATTCAGATTGCATAAGCTGAATCGTAGTAAAAATAGGGAGTACAGAATTCATGCATGGACATGCAGTTTCGACATACCTGTCGCTAGCGTTGTGTACACGCGAATTTTGTTAGTGTGTGTGAAACCTGTCCGTTCCTGAAATGTAACCAACCCTTTTCAAGTAGAATAGTTATATGTTTATTGTTAATTATAAGAAAACTATGTACGATAGGATAAAACAAAAGACACCAAAGTGAGTACAAATTATAGATAAATAAAATGTTAAAAAACCATACAGAGGTGATGAAAACTGCAATTACTATACGTAAAAAATGAATAACTCTTTGTGAATACCATAAAGAAGTGCAATTTACGTATAGTAATCATATAAAAATTAGTGATCGATTGAGCATCGAGTGAGGTGAAACAAACTTCATAATTCGCAAAAATAGGCGAAAATAGTGAATTGAACCAGAGTGGGGGTAATAACGCCTCGACAGAATCTGACAAGTTGAAAAGTGTTCAGACAGGAATTTTTGCACGACCTGACTAAATACCAGGTCGCGCTAATAAAGTTTCTTCTTCTCGATTCAACCATTGCCACAGGAGGCTATGTCAGTCGACAACACAAATTCACAATTATCGTAAGAGTCAAAGGATCAACTAGCTATACAGCCAGAGCTGCAAAAATACATACGATGAGGTCTATGACGCAGAATATTACGTGAGACGAGACGACTATTAACCAGAAGCACACACAGAGGACACGACCAGAGGACCAGAAGCACATGCAGAGGACACGACCAGAAGGACATGGAGGACGTACAGATGAATAATCACGTCAAACGAGGTGATAACAAAAACATTTAATTACAGACAGTTGAAAGACACTAATTAAAGTTTGAATGGAAGACATTCAACCAATATTAAAAATAATGAATGATACATAAATGTAAAAACAGTAAAAATTAGAATAATATTTCTTGTATCAAATTTAGAAATTAGTAACGTAAATGATAAGAGAAATAAGTAATTTTTGAATTAACGTAATTAGTAAAGTCTTTGATGATAAAGAAAGAAAATGCATATGCAGTAGAAAGTAAAACAAAGTAACATAAAAGAAGTTTGAATAGAAGTAAATTCATTTTTTGAAGCTAATGAATCAGCAATTGCAAAAATATGAACACACCATGAGTAAGCCGAGAGCAAAATAAACATTTTAAAGTAATTACAATTAGATAATAAGAGTTGTATATAACTTATGTATGTAATTTGTTAGCAATAAGTTATGTACGAAAGCTTCGTACAAACGATTTAATAATGAGGTATTATTTAATATCCGATATGAGAGATGTTGTTTAAATAAATAAATAATGGAACGATTTTAAATTGAAATAACGTATCATCTTCTTATTACGATTACACCCATGAATTCAATACACACTATATAAATGCATTTAAATTGGTTAACTTGCGTTGTATAAATAATTGTCTCACAAAAGCATGAGGCTCCACAAATTTAAATAAATATGTATTTTGTATTGTTGTAATTGGCGCTCCAAAATCGTGGGGCTCCACAAATTTAAACAAATAAAATAACAAATTTGTCATGTTGTAAAAAATAATAAATGATACATAAATGTAAAAACAGTAAAAATTAGAATAATATTTCTTGTATAAAATTTATAAATTAGTAACGTAAATGATAAGAGAAATAAGTAATTTTTTAATTAACGTAATTAGTAAAGTCTTTGATGATAAAGAATAAAAATGCATATGCATTAGAAAGTAAAACAAAGTAACATAAAAGAAGTTTGAATAGAAGTAAATTCATTTTTTGAAGCTAATGAATCAGCAATTGCAAAAAATATGAACACACCATGAGTAAGCCGAGAGCAAAATAAACATTTTAAAGTAATTACAATTAGATAATAAGAGTTGTATATAACTTATGTATGTAATTTGTTAGCAATAAGTTATGTACGAAAACTTCGTACAAACGATTTAATAATGAGGTATTATTTACTATCCGATATGAGAAATGTTGTTTTTCAAATGCATTTAGTTTTATTTATTATATAATTATTTTAACTCTGCATATTCAAAAACATTAAATTGATTTACTTTTCGTCATAACAAAATATTCTTTTCCCTCCTCTACACGTGTTACAATAAAATACACGTATAAATTCAAAACAGTGAGAAGAAAAACTAATATTGAAAAACACAAGTTAAATTTACTTAACTAAATATTTCTTACATTCTACTAAACAAACCAGTACTATTACTTTTGCTTATATTTTCCCTTATCCCCTCACACACACTCACTCGCTCTTTACATTTCGGATATTCCCCCCCTTTTATTTTACTGAGCTCTTTGATAATTATAGTTTTACTTCATTTAGAGTTGCAATAGTTACTTTTACTTTGTACCTCCACGTGTTATCCGTCTAGTCCCGCCATTGCGTATAACTCACTTAACACTTTTGTCACCATGGTATACCGTCACCACTAACACTTTGCTAATTCTTCACTCTTTTTACATTTTTACCAGTTTCGGTAGGTCTCAGCTACTGTGTTCGCTTTGACCTACCGAAATGCCGAGGCTACGTAAAAACTGAACTGCTTGAGGAACTATACTCAACTGGACTACCTGACGACTTAGGTTGAACTGAATCCCGCTTAGCTGGCTTGGCGTCTCTCTGCCTTACGCTGCCTCGTGGTCGCAAATTCGAACTCTGATTGGCTGAAAACCTTCTCGAACATTTTGCTCGGACCAGAAAGCCGTCCGAATTGTCACCTCGAGGTAATTTTTTCGCAGTACAAACACATGCTTTTTCATGACTCACATTCTTCGTTCTAATCGGTACCTGGCACAGCGCCTACAAGCTGTTCACCAAAAGTTGTACATTGATTGGTTAAAATGGGTTACCTAATCTGCCCCATTACAATACCCCCCCAATGGGAGGTTTTCTGCAGAAACAGAAAAACTCTCATTGCCTAAAACCTAAGAGGACCAGCTAGGATATGGCGCCACGGCCCCCCGTAATTCCTTATTAAAATCATGGGTAACTTACCCCCCTAGTCCGGTGACTGCGGCTGCACCTGCTTGACCTTACTGGAGTTGCCTCTCGAGATTCCAACACCGCAAAGTCAGACAGGCTTGCCACCATAGTATCACCAGACTCTGTAACAATGAAACAAAAACATCAAGAACTGGTCTTTTACAATGCCATATCCCCAACTGGTTTGTTTTCCTCTTAGCCCGTACTGGTTTGTTCTTTGCAAAGTACTGGTTTTATATATATTGTTACAACACAAATAAGCCACCCCAATACCAGGGATAAAAAAGATGAATCAACAATATAAAAAATAATTCGTATAATAAAATGTTTAAAATAATGAAAATAAAATGACAATGACGCGACAAACGACAACATGACCTAACCCAAGTGATTGACCAAATAAAAAGAACCAAAAGGAGAAGGGAAAATGAAACCAAATAAGAATGAAACCTATTGAAGGAAGTGAATGAATCCATACAACCAAATAAAATAAAACCAAGTGAGAAGGGGAAAACCAAAATAAAATGAAACAAAATAAGATGAAGGTGAAGAAGAAGGAAAATGAACATGAAACAAACCAAGTATAAAGGAAATAAAGTGAAACCGAATGAGAAAACACAGACAAATAATATAGTATATGAAAAGGAGAAATGGTACACTCAAATGTAATATTGGAAACGAAACCAATAACTAACCAATGTAAAAAATAAGTATTATTATCGATTAAAAGATAAATGTAAATGATATTTGATAAAACCCAATAAAGTAATGTGAAAAATAAAAGTACACTAACCCAAGACTTAGAGTTAGATGTAATAAAGAACTCTATAAAGACATAACTTATTAATAGTATAAATAATATTTGAAAAGAGAGAGATAGTGAGATGGTGAGAAAATAAAATTAACTAAGTGACAAAAAGAAAGTAATTATCGGGATTACCCACTAATAAACACTTAAAATAAACATTTAAGGAGTGCAAAAGTGAAAGTGTAAAACCCCAAAATAATTAGAAACCCTATTAATAGGAATAAACACTTAATAATCTGTAATAAACACTAAATGATTAATGGTGAACCATATTAGTAATTAAGAATGTTGTTAATGATAGTATTAGATATAAACACTTAATAATCTGTAATGAACACTGAAGATTGATGGTGACATTATTATTTACAAAAGAATCTTGTTATTAATAAAATTAAGTTTAATTGTAAGAGAGGGATACAATAGTATTTAAAAGGGAGAATCCCATGGAAGGTAAACAGTTAGTGTTACCATGGATAGAAGATAGAGATTATTTAAGAAATAAGAAATTAAAAATGAAATCAATAAACACCCCAGGTTTATAAGGGATAATCAATTAAGTAAGTTTAAATGGTGTGATGATGTTTATCACCCAAAAAATAATAAAGAATGAAATGAATTGTAAGCTAACATTACCTAATAACTGTTAAAAAATTGTTTAATTAAATTTATGAATAGGATATGGCTGAAGGAATTGTACAGACCATAGGCCTAGTTGTTATGTTTTATGTGATAAAGAATAGTGAGTAGTAGCCATATTGTTAACAAGGGCAAAATAAATAAATAAGAAGGTGAGTCAATACAGATCTAATAACGCTGGAAAATCAGTTAGGAAATAATTAACAAGCCATGATGTAGAAAATAATGGTAACATACAATTAGTATAAAAAACAGATCCAAAACACATCAACAGATAAACCAATCAATTATAATAACAAAACAAAACACATTACAGTAAAATGAGATATGATTTGTATAAAATAAGTAAATATAATCAATGGCTACTTAGGCCTATGAAATGCCTAACTGTCAAAAAAACAAATAACTACAAATTGTAAAAAATCAACAAGGAAATTAACAAATCCAAGGCGAGTAACTAGCCAAGGATAATTTGTGAACCATATTAAAAGAAAAATGTTAGAATAAGGACTTGAATTAAAAGAGAAATGTAATTAACAAATATTAACATTGTAACTTTAGCGATTTTGGATGAATGTGTATAGTGTTTTAATTTAATTTAATTTAATAGTGTTAGGTATACTCTTCACTCCTCACGTAATATAATTAACGATTCTAGGTGTTGTTGTTTAAATAATTAAAATGATTAAAATAATGTTTATGTTTAAAGGGACTGTAAAAAACTGTTCTCTTGATGTGTTTACCTCCCCACTTACCATTGGTGAACGTCTTCAATCTTCTTAATAGGCGCTCTATATCACTGGAAAGTTATGAATAACACACAAAATATTTCACCTTGATATTAACATATACACAGTAAATAAAATGATAATGATATTTAATCTTGGATTAAATATTTAAAAACTGGCAGCTGAAATGTTGCTGCCACCTTGAGAAACAATTGCTTCTTAAATGGAAGTTACTTGTGCCTATTTAAAAGAAATAAATACTCTTTGTTCACAGGTAAGATATTTAGAATTTTATTAATATCAGTTAAATTGAATGACTTCCTTTTTAAAACAATAAATAAATTTTTTAACAACAAACGTTAATTATTTTCTGAAAATCCTTCAGCTCAGGGCTGGTAACACTGGTACAATATACAATATTATGGTAATTCTTATGTTAATTTTGGTTATTATTGTTACCAAATTTCATGAATTCTTTGAATTGTCATGATACAAGATACAAAGATGTTTATTAAGAATAATATTTATTCATATAGAATGATCAAAAGACAAAAAAATTAAAAATAGTTAACCTCAAATACGATATTAAAATTATCGTATTATTGTACAACAGGTTTGCTGTAGCTATTCATTCAAGCCTGTGTAACACGTGTTCATAAACGTTACACATTAAAACAATATTACTGGTTTAATTATTATCATGAAATGGATTTGATAAAAAATAGAAAAATTCTTGTTATTGAGTCTATTTAAAAAAACTTATTAGTGAATGAAATGACTCTCTGTTGACATGGAAGTATTGGTTGTTTATAGGTTAACTTTACCTATAGTTGAGAGTAAGTTAACAAAATAAGTTATTTAATATTATTTAAAATCTTAATACTACATTCAAAACATTATTTATCATAATAAGATTGGTAATTAACGGCATTGACAGTTCTCGTAAGTTAAATTATTATTTATTTGACTCAACTGTGATTGTAATCAAGTAAGCGTCTATATTTTATAAGTGTTGCTTACTGTATTTATTATTACTTCGACTCAGATTATTATTTTTCTTGAACAAATATTAAAATATGTTAATTAAATAACATTATTAATTAAATGAGAACTTTTATTCATTGTGCCGGTCAATATACAATCGTTCGCTAGGTTAATCATGCATGGTGTATGCTTGACTAATGTAGTCCGATATAATATTCGTCGACTGACGAGAATTATATTTCATTTTATTTTAAAATTCGTTAATTGATAGTACTCCCTGTATAATTCACTTTCCATTGCCCTTATTATACACTGGCAATGTTTTAATAATTCACTTTATTATTCGTAGCACTGTCACACGTAAAAGAGGGGTTATTCTTCAGTTGAGGTTAGTTACAATTGTTTACTATGTAACGCGCACACATTCAAAATATTTTCTTCATGACTGTCGCGGGCTCCGCTCGCATCGGTGGTTGGAAAACAATTAATTCTTCTCGTCGAAGCTTCTCCTCGCGTCTTGTAAAATCCGATCATCACATTGGTGTAGAAGTCGGTACTCTCTACCCCAAACGCCTTAGTTACATTAAAAATTTAATTTTTAGTGTCTGTCCTTTGGGTTGGAGGCTCGGCTATGACGTGTTCATTCCAATTCGGAAATGACGGAAAATCTTATAACATGCATAAGTTTCTTATTAATCGTCTGATCATAAATTGAATAGTCGCATTGTTTTGCGGACACTTGGGTCTTTCGTTTAAGTCCAAACAAGTCATAAATCCGTCCAGTAACAATTAACTTCACTTTACACAATACACATATAGTGGTTCTTAATAAAAAATAAGTTTTTACCACTATACTTTGGTGTTATTATAATCTAATACTTATAATTAAATGTGCAGAGTTCATATCTCTCATTATTTAACACAGAATATTAACATATTTGTGGTGTAAGCAAAATGCATTCATGGCGTGCAAGCCATATATGTCCCAGCATTTGTATTTGCTTGTATTACCATTATTTCTTATACTATTATATACCTTTGGTATTTAAATGTTACTTAACATTCCTTTATACCTTTGCTGATACTTTGCTCCAGCAAATGTTGTCTTATTTAAACATATAGCATTGTTTAAAATGCACTATGCAATAATTTCGTTATTTGGTCACTCTTATTTAGTTATTATAAGTATATATTACATGTATTATGAGTAAATAAAGTGTACACAGACATTGTACTTTAACATTAAATTTTTACAATTACTGTTATATTATCTATTTAATGTCCCGCGTGTGGACGCCAATTTAACAATAAAATATGTTTGACGTTGTGTGCGTCAATTTTAACATTAATTACTGTTTTTTTTCTCTTTATCTCAGGGTTAAAAAATAATAATAACTGCTCATTTCTACTGATAGAACTTAAATTTATTCACATTAGTTTGCTATTACTTGTAAATATTAAAGTAGCACAAAATTCTATGTACTCATTAGTACTTGTAAATATATAAAATTAACACATTACCAAAATTTAATACTCATGGCTAAATCGTAAATATAAAACAATAATACATTAATAACTTGAATACTCATTAAATTGTAAATATCAAACAATAATACATTAATAAAATTGAATACTCATTAAATTGTAAATATCAAAATAATACATTAATAAAATTGAATACTCATTAAATTGTAAATATCAAAATAATACATTAATAAAATTGAATACTCATTAAATTGTAAATATCAAAATAATACAGTAATAAAATTAGTTATCCAAACTCTCAATCTAATGGTTGCATATTAATGATCATTCATCAATTGCGTTTAGTACTTAAGTAAATTATAATGTTTAGCCTCATCTTATAAATTCTTAATATGAATATCTCTTAAGCTGTTACTATATTTTGTAATTACGGATTCATTTAGAACTTGGAAATAAACATTACTCCAAAACTGATAAACAATGATAATTTTACTTCTAAACAAACTTTAGAATCGATTTCTTTAATTCCTTTACGATTACTTTATTGAATTTTAGTGTGTGTGGATTCTTTGAGATGACAGACAGTGGATCTAAATTAATTAAGACATGTTTTACTATACTTGGTATTTGAATATCCAATCACTCGGTAGTTGCGGTGATGATTCCCCCATGTCGATCGTTCTAGAATCATGCAGATAACTCCTCCAGATGATAGATGGCACTGGATGAATTCCACGATGTCACTCACAGACACTTCACTCACCAACTCCACGCATTCGGATTATAATTTATGAATAAAAGTTAGCATTCTCTGTTGTACACCGACATCGTAAATTATTTCAAATCTGAATTATTATTACGCACCTTTGTTGCGGTATGTCTGGTTATTAAGTGTTCATGAATGTAGTTTGTGTTGTTAATCGTTCTTAAAAGTTATTGTTGTAAAGTGTTCTTATACACTGAAGTTACATTATTGTCTGGTTACTATCTGTTTCAGTTAATGTTCACTGGTAGGCTAATAGTGTGACTCTACTTCATAGTTCGTTGCTTGTAATGACTGTATTAATTTTTGTTATAAGTCCGAAAACTACCTTCTCACAGTGTGTATCGAATTATTCTAAGTTCGATAAAATGCTAATTTCTCCCGTCACGGACTTCACTTCGATCGCGTCCGAAATGTAGTTAGCACTCCTCTCGCGTCCGAAATTTAGTTAGAACTCCTCTCGCGTCTGTATTTAGTTAGAACTTCTTTTCGCGTCCGTATTTTAGTTAGCACTCCCGAGCGTGTTCCTGTCTCCTTCCTATATTTTCCTCGCCAAATCTCCCACCAGACTCTGATTCCAACGACGCCGTGTCCTTATTGGTTTCATATTTTTCCCTCCAAGTCCAAATACCACCCATCTTTTCAAAGGCGTTCTCTGATAGGGCTTCTGGTTCCCCACCAGATTCTTCCCTTGCTTCGTATTTTGAGGTCGTTGTCATTTCCAGCCAACGCAGCAATAAATTGTATCTGTCGTTTTTTCTAAAGTCTTCAGTGACAACCCTGAGTTTCTCTTCCATTTTCATTGTTTCTCAACTTCGTCGCTCTCCCGTTATTATCTATTGTTGTTCAAGGGCCTCGCCTACCCTTCTTTGAAAGTTGGTTTTTTCTTTTAATTGCCAGGCACCCCATCCTTGAGTTTGGACGTACTCTCTGCGCTTTCGTTTCCAAGTAAGGTCAAAACCCTGTCATCGACCGCTGGAGTCCTTCAAATCAATCCACCCTTCGTCGCTTTCTCCTGACAGCTGGCGTACACATGTATGCTTGACCATTGTTAAGCCTTTTCTCCTTTAATGGCTCTGTACACATTGTATGTAGTTTCCTATGGAATCAATGTGTTTTCACAAAAAACTGGTGTTCTACGTACCGGGAGCAGTGAACTCTGTTCACAGGGTACGCGTTGCAGCTGCCTACGAAATTTATGACCTGTCCGTCACTACAGCGTGCTTGCTCGTTCCCCTTTTGTCCCTTACAAAATATGTTTTCCACACATACACCCTTCGTTATTGCTTTCAGCGACATTCCTTACTGCTTATTATAAAATAAAACTTTTCAAAATTTTTTGTGTTATATTGTCCCCAAATTTTGTCAGTTTGGATGGACTCTGTACATCCAAAATTGATCCAAAATTTTGCGCCCTTTCAGTAAGGTTTAAATGCCAAAATCTGCGTCCCAATATGCGTACTTTGTGTTGCCTTGTAGTGGCTCGTTCTTCATTGGACCTAGTATAGTGTTGTTTACATTTCGTCGTTGACCTAGTCTCAGCGTAACAGAAAAAGGTTCGTTACATAATGGTAAACACACCCCATCCCTTCTAAAGTACTTTCGCTTTCGACATCCTAAATGAATCCGTTTTTTTTTTTTCACTCTAATTAACATGGTATTATATTTACAAATTTATATTTAGTCAAAATCTTAAACTAAATTTGTAATTCTCGTTAACTATTCTTCATATAATATTTCAATATCTACAAAATTCAATTACACAAATTATTCGATACTGGTATTAATATTTCTTGCCTTTAGGATTAATTTTCTTTGTATCCTTTAATACATTTAATTTTTATGTCACAACTTACGAAAATATGCATCACTATCTCCAAATTAATTGGCTTTAAAAAAAACTTACCACATATATATAGAATTCTTAGTGACCATCATACTTTCTATCATCACTAAATTATAAATAGTACATTGGTATTAATAATAATAATACGTATTTCTATATCCTAATTCACTATAGTTTTCTAACATATTTTATTATTACTGTCTCTGGTTAGTCCATATTTTCTGATATCTCGCTAGCATTTTCACAAAAAAAAAACATTTTTTCTTTTCTATTTACTAACATCTTGGAACACAATTATATTATACAATCTTATACTAAGCTTGTAAGTTGTCCTTACGTAAACATGATCTTAAATACATACAACTTGAATATTTCTCTCACAATTCTATTAATTGTCTTCACATATATACCATTTAAACATTTACCCTTCTATCTTCTTCACTCTTATTGACATCTATTATCATTAATTGTTTTATTCATAATCATTAACATGACATTTATTGACTATGACAACTAATCATTAAAATAATTCATTTTACACACTTGCTTTCTTATTTCTATTTTCTTTTATCTCGTGTTACTACTAAGACATTTCATTAATTGTTCTAGCAAATTATAATAATTCTTTTACATTTTTGATAGGCCCCCCTAAGCTTCTGAATGATATTTCTATTTTATACAAGGCAATTGCAAACGATCTACCTACCAGGCATCTGGACATTATTACATAACCCCGTACCCCTTTACTTGCAGTTCCCAGAGATTGGATATCGGTGCTTTGGGTATATTCTTAATAATCCCATTCCAAGCATTCCTTAATCACAGCTACTTCAGCCTTCTGGTGCCTTTTGGTCGGGGAAATTCCATTTTTTTTCTCGGGTTCATCATGTTGTCATGCCCTGGTGGTGCTTTTGTTTCAATCCATATCAATTATTTCCTGGGTATGCATAATTCTCATTTGTTTATCCATTCGTGACCTTCATTCCTTAATGATCAATTTCCTTTTGCTCCTTCGTATAACTCATCTTACTATTTCATTCGCTATTAATTTTCTTCATTAATATTCCGTACTTTCACGGCAATGTTTTTATTTACCATTATTTAATTTTATTCATATTATATTCATATCTATTTATTTTCTTCGGTTAATGTAATCTTACACAACCAGTCTTATCTAAGGTATTTTACCCAATATTATCTAACTTAATTATTAAATTTTCGGATATTCTTAAGATTGTTTTCTTTAATCCGTTACATTTAATTACTTTTAATTTTCTATTTGTGGAGGCATAGTTGTACGTTTTGTTAAGTGAGTTCCGTTACAACACATTTTGTTGGTAATTAGTAAGGGTAGTAAGGGTATTGAATTCGTGAGTTTCGTTTCACACTTACCCTGCAGTCGGCCGTTGACACCTAAGGAATTTATGACCTCTCTCTCTCTCTCTCTCTCTCTCTCTCTCTCTCTCTCTTTTATAGTGTTGAAAGTGGTTCTCCCCATCCTTTTTCGACAACTTTCCCCGGTCATATTACCATTATTTATGTACGCGCTGAGTTTTTTTTGTCGTCTCTTCTTTTCAACCCTCTGACAAATACGTTTTTTGACAGCTTGTGGCGTTTTAATTATTTTCGTTTTCCTGTCCGCGTACTCACATAATAAGGTTTTATTTTCAAGACTTCTACGAAATCTCATCTTCATTGCTTGAAATCTTCCTTTCGTTCTCATACCAATCTTCACAATATTCTTGAATGGTCCAGCAAATTTCATCCTTTTCTTCTTTCGTGCTAACGCAGTTCGCCCTTGATACTCATCACAACGGTTTTTCATCTTCTTAATCTCAGGTTTGGTTTCAAAATTTTTACGTACTTCCCCAGTCCTACTTCTAATTTTTCTATCAGTACTGGTAATATTAATTGTAGTACTCAATTTTTTCTTTTTAGTTCTCTGCTTTTCTTCAGCCTTCGTGTTAGCTGACTCAATTCTCAGGTGGTAACCCTCATACACATTACCATTTGCTTCCAACGCACGATATGCACTATTTTCATCAGTAAAACGTACATATGCATGGATATTTATTCTTTCTTTATGAAACTCTTTCTTAATAACAGTACATCTTTTGGGAAATCGTGGATCAGATACTGCAACATATCGCAATCTCGTACTTACAACCGTACCAAACTTCCTGAAATATTTGATAATTTTCTTTTTTGTAGTGGTGTTTGGTAAGTTGCTAACAAACACAGTACAAGTGCCTTTATCATCTTCATATCTACCATTAATAATTGTAGAGCTTTCTTTTGATCTTGAGGCATGATGTGCAGACAATGCTTTAGTTGTTGAAGATTGATACTCGGTGTCAATTTGATCCATAGTATTTCCATCTAATTTGTTTTCTTCCAATTTTTCTTATTTTTTTTGTAAATCAGTACCCACCTGGTGGATTTGTCCTCGTATATCTCTTCTCATTAACTCTATTTCTTTGTCTAATTTCTCGACGATTCTTTCTTCCGTTCTCTTGTGCATTTCTTCGTTCTTCTTCTCCGATTCTTTAATTCTTTCATCTATTTGTTTTCTTGTTTCTTCAAATTGTTTTTTCGATTCTTCAAATTGTTGTTTCATCAATGCCATTAACATTTGAAAATTTGCTTCAGATGACTGCGACTGTGATTGCGGTCCCCCGGCCCTAGTTCCTGCACCGGTTGTTGAGCTTTCTTCATTCATTACGTTTTCGTCCTCAGGCTGCTCATAGCCCATCTGGTTATTGATATCAAACTCATTTGAATTCTCTCCACTAGATGCCATTTTAGCTTGACTTCGGGTTATCATTCAGAGACTTAGAGACCGATATACGACAACAATAATATAGCTTAAGTTACTTACATGTACTTATTTTACACTTATTGCTAGCCACTGTCTGTCACTGCCCTAGCTTACTATTTTATCAAGCCGTGCGGTGCGGCGCCAATTTAACATTAAATTTTTACAATTACTGTTATATTATCTATTTAATGTCCCGCGTGTGGACGCCAATTTAACAATAAAATATGTTTGACGTTGTGTGCGTCAATTTTAACATTAATTACTGTTTTTTTTCTCTTTATCTCAGGGTTAAAAAATAATAATAACTGCTCATTTCTACTGATAGCTCTTAAATTTATTCACATTAGTTTGCTATTACTTGTAAATATTAAAGTAGCACAAAATTCTATGTACTCATTAGTACTTGTAAATATATAAAATTAACACATTACCAAAATTTAATACTCATGGCTAAATCGTAAATATAAAACAATAATACATTAATAACTTGAATACTCATTAAATTGTAAATATCAAACAATAATACATTAATAAAATTGAATACTCATTAAATTGTAAATATCAAAATAATACATTAATAAAATTGAATACTCATTAAATTGTAAATATCAAAATAATACAGTAATAAAATTAGTTATCCAAACTCTCAATCTAATGGTTGCATATTAATGATCATTCATCAATTGCGTTTAGTACTTAAGTAAATTATAATGTTTAGCCTCATCTTATAAATTCTTAATATGAATATCTCTTAAGCTGTTACTATATTTTGTAATTACGGATTCATTTAGAACTTGGAAATAAACATTACTCCAAAACTGATAAACAATGATAATTTTACTTCTAAACAAACTTTAGAATCGATTTCTTTAATTCCTTTACGATTACTTTATTGAATTTTAGTGTGTGTGGATTCTTTGAGATGACAGACAGTGGATCTAAATTAATTAAGACATGTTTTACTATACTTGGTATTTGAATATCCAATCACTCGGTAGTTGCGGTGATGATTCCCCCATGTCGATCATTCTAGAATCGTGCAGATAACTCCTCCAGATGATAGATGGCACTGGATGAATTCCACGATGTCACTCACAGACACTTCACTCACCAACTCCACGCATTCGGATTATAATTTATGAATAAAAGTTAGCATTCTCTGTTGTACACCGACATCGTAAATTATTTCAAATCTGAATTATTATTACGCACCTTTGTTGCGGTATGTCTGGTTATTAAGTGTTCATGAATGTAGTTTGTGTTGTTAATCGTTCTTAAAAGTTATTGTTGTAAAGTGTTCTTATACACTGAAGTTACATTATTGTCTGGTTACTATCTGTTTCAGTTAATGTTCACTGGTAGGTTAATAGTGTGACTCTACTTCATAGTTCGTTGCTTGTAATGACTGTATTAATTTTTGTTATAAGTCCGAAAACTACCTTCTCACAGTGTGTATCGAATTATTCTAAGTTCGATAAAATGCTAATTTCTCCCGTCACGGACTTCACTTCGATCGCGTCCGAAATGTAGTTAGCACTCCTCTCGCGTCCGAAATTTAGTTAGAACTCCTCTCGCGTCCGTATTTAGTTAGAACTTCTTCTCGCGTCCGTATTTTAGTTAGCACTCCCGAGCGGGTTCTTGTCTCCTTCCTATATTTTCCTCGCCAAATCTCCCACCAGACTCTGATTCCAACGACGCCGTGTCCTTATTGGTTTCATATTTTTCCCTCCAAGTCCAAATACCACCCATCTTTTCAAAGGCGTTCTCTGATAGGGCTTCTGGTTCCCCACCAGATTCTTCCCTTGCTTCGTATTTTGAGGTCGTTGTCATTTCCAGCCAACGCAGCAATAAATTGTATCTGTCGTTTTTTCTAAAGTCTTCAGTGACAACCCTGAGTTTCTCTTCCATTTTCATTGTTTCTCAACTTCGTCGCTCTGCCGTTATTATCTATTGTTGTTCAAGGGCCTCGCCTACCCTTCTTTGAAAGTTGGTTTTTTCTTTTAATTGCCAGGCAACACCCCATCCTTGAGTTTGGACGTACTCTCTGCGCTTTCGTTTCCAAGTAAGGTCAAAACCCTGTCATCGACCGCTGGAGTCCTTCAAATCAATCCACCCTTCGTCGCTTTCTCCTGACAGCTGGCGTACACATGTATGCTTGACCATTGTTAAGCCTTTTCTCCTTTAACGGCTCTGTACACATTGTATGTAGTTTCCTATGGAATCAATGTGTTTTCACAAAAAACTGGTGTTCTACGTACCGGGAGCAGTGAACTCTGTTCACAGGGTACGCGTTGCAGCTGCCTACGAAATTTATGACCTGTCTGTCACTACAGCGTGCTTGCTCGTTCCCCTTTTGTCCCTTACAAAATATGTTTTCCACACATACACCCTTCGTTATTGCTTTCAGCGACATTCCTTACTGCTTATTATAAAATAAAACTTTTCGAAATTTTTTGTGTTATATTGTCCCCAAATTTTGTCAGTTTGGATGGACTCTGTACATCCAAAATTGATCCAAAATTTTGCGCCCTTTCAGTAAGGTTTAAATGCCAAAATCTGCGTCCCAATATGCGTACTTTGTGTTGCCTTGTAGTGGCTCGTTCTTCATTGGACCTAGTATAGTGTTGTTTACATTTTGTCGTTGACCTAGTCTCAGCGTAACAGAAAAAGGTTCGTTACATAATGGTAAACACACCCCATCCCTTCTAAAGTACTTTCGCTTTCGACATCCTAAATGAAACCGTTTTTTTTTTTTTTCACTCTAATTAACATGGTATTATATTTACAAATTTATATTTAGTCAAAATCTTAAACTAAATTTGTAATTCTCGTTAACTATTCTTCATATAATATTTCAATATCTACAAAATTCAATTACACAAATTATTCGATACTGGTATTAATATTTCTTGCCTTTAGGATTAATTTTCTTTGTATCCTTTAATACATTTAATTTTTATGTCACAACTTACGAAAATATGCATCAATATCTCCAAATTAATTGGCTTTAAAAAAAACTTACCACATATATATAGAATTCTTAGTGACCATCATACTTTCTATCATCACTAAATTATAAATAGCACATTGGTATTAATAATAATAATACGTATTTCTATATCCTAATTCACTATAGTTTTCTAACCTATTTTATTATTACTGTCTCTGGTTAGTCCATATTTTCTGATATCTCGCTAGCATTTTCACAAAAAAAAAAACATTTTTTCTTTTCTATTTACTAACATCTTGGAACACAATTATATTATACAATCTTATACTAAGCTTGTAAGTTGTCCTTACGTAAACATGATCTTAAATACATACAACTTGAATATTTCTCTCACAATTCTATTAATTGTCTTCACATATATACCATTTAAACATTTACCCTTCTATCTTCTTCACTCTTATTGACATCTATTATCATTAATTGTTTTATTCATAATCATTAACATGACATTTATTGACTATGACAACTAATCATTAAAATAATTCATTTTACACACTTGCTTTCTTATTTCTATTTTCTTTTATCTCGTGTTACTACTAAGACATTTCATTAATTGTTCTAGCAAATTATAATAATTCTTTTACATTTTTGATAGGCCCCCCTAAGCTTCTGAATGATATTTCTATTTTATACAAGGCAATTGCAAACGATCTACCTACCAGGCATCTGGACATTATTACATAACCCCGTACCCCTTTACTTGCAGTTCCCAGAGATTGGATATCGGTGCTTTGGGTATATTCTTAATAATCCCATTCCAAGCATTCCTTAATCACAGCTACTTCAGCCTTCTGGTGCCTTTTGGTCGGGGAAATTCCATTTTTTTTCTCGGGTTCATCATGTTGTCATGCCCTGGTGGTGCTTTTGTTTCAATCCATATCAATTATTTCCTGGGTATGCATAATTCTCATTTGTTTATCCATTCGTGACCTTCATTCCTTAATGATCAATTTCCTTTTGCTCCTTCGTATAACTCATCTTACTATTTCATTCGCTATTAATTTTCTTCATTAATATTCCGTACTTTCACGGCAATGTTTTTATTTACCATTATTTAATTTTATTCATATTATATTCATATCTATTTATTTTCTTCGGTTAATGTAATCTTACACAACCAGTCTTATCTAAGGTATTTTACCCAATATTATCTAACTTAATTATTAAATTTTCGGATATTCTTAAGATTGTTTTCTTTAATCCGTTACATTTAATTACTTTTAATTTTCTATTTGTGGAGGCATAGTTGTACGTTTTGTTAAGTGAGTTCCGTTACAACACATTTTGTTGGTAATTAGTAAGGGTAGTAAGGGTATTGAATTCGTGAGTTTCGTTTCACACTTACCCTGCAGTCGGCCGTTGACACCTAAGGAATTTATGACCTCTCTCTCTCTCTCTCTCTCTCTCTCTCTCTTTTATAGTGTTGAAAGTGGTTCTCCCCATCCTTTTTCGACAACTTTCCCCCGTCATATTACCATTATTTATGTACGCGCTGAGTTTTTTTTGTCGTCTCTTCTTTTCAACCCTCTGACAAATACGTTTTTTGACAGCTTGTGGCGTTTTAATTATTTTCGTTTTCCTGTCCGCGTACTCACATAATAAGGTTTTATTTTCAAGACTTCTACGAAATCTCATCTTCATTGCTTGAAATCTTCCTTTCGTTCTCATACCAATCTTCACAATATTCTTGAATGGTCCAGCAAATTTCATCCTTTTCTTCTTTCGTGCTAACGCAGTTCGCCCTTGATACTCATCACAACGGTTTTTCATCTTCTTAATCTCAGGTTTGGTTTCAAAATTTTTACGTACTTCCCCAGTCCTACTTCTAATTTTTCTATCAGTACTGGTAATATTAATTGTAGTACTCAATTTTTTTCTTTTTTGTTCTCTGCTTTTCTTCAGCCTTCGTGTTAGCTGACTCAATTCTCAGGTGGTAACCCTCATACACATTACCATTTGCTTCCAACGCACGATATGCACTATTTTCATCAGTAAAACGTACATATGCATGGATATTTATTCTTTCTTTATGAAACTCTTTCTTAATAACAGTACGTCTTTTGGGAAATCGTGGATCAGATACTGCAGCATATCGCAATCTCGTACTTAACAACCGTACCAAACTTCCTGAAATATTTGATAATTTTCTTTTTTGTAGTGGTGTTTGGTAAGTTGCTAACAAACACAGTACAAGTGCCTTTATCATCTTCATATCTACCATTAATAATTGTAGAGCTTTCTTTTGATCTTGAGGCATGATGTGCAGACAATGCTTTAGTTGTTGAAGATTGATACTCGGTGTCAATTTGATCCATAGTATTTCCATCTAATTTGTTTTCTTCCAATTTTTCTGATTGTTTTTGTAAATCAGTACCCACCTGGTGGATTTGTCCTCGTATATCTCTTCTCATTAACTCTATTTCTTTGTCTAATTTCTCGACGATTCTTTCTTCCGTTCTCTTGTGCATTTCTTCGTTCTTCTTCTCCGATTCTTTAATTCTTTCATCTATTTGTTTTCTTGTTTCTTCAAATTGTTTTTTCGATTCTTCAAATTGTTGTTTCATCAATGCCATTAACATTTGAAAATTTGCTTCAGATGACTGCGACTGTGATTGCGGTCCCCCGGCCCTAGTTCCTGCACCGGTTGTTGAGCTTTCTTCATTCATTACGTTTTCGTCCTCAGGCTGCTCATAGCCCATCTGGTTATTGATATCAAACTCATTTGAATTCTCTCCACTAGATGCCATTTTAGCTTGACTTCGGGTTATCATTCAGAGACTTAGAGACCGATATACGACAACAATAATATAGCTTAAGTTACTTACATGTACTTATTTTACACTTATTGCTAGCCACTGTCTGTCACTGCCCTAGCTTACTATTTTATCAAGCCGTGCGGTGCGGCGCCAATTTAACATTAAATTTTTACAATTACTGTTATATTATCTATTTAATGTCCCGCGTGTGGACGCCAATTTAACAATAAAATATGTTTGACGTTGTGTGCGTCAATTTTAACATTAATTACTGTTTTTTTTCTCTTTATCTCAGGGTTAAAAAATAATAATAACTGCTCATTTCTACTGATAGCTCTTAAATTTATTCACATTAGTTTGCTATTACTTGTAAATATTAAAGTAGCACAAAATTCTATGTACTCATTAGTACTTGTAAATATATAAAATTAACACATTACCAAAATTTAATACTCATGGCTAAATCGTAAATATAAAACAATAATACATTAATAACTTGAATACTCATTAAATTGTAAATATCAAACAATAATACATTAATAAAATTGAATACTCATTAAATTGTAAATATCAAAATAATACATTAATAAAATTGAATACTCATTAAATTGTAAATATCAAAATAATACAGTAATAAAATTAGTTATCCAAACTCTCAATCTAATGGTTGCATATTAATGATCATTCATCAATTGCGTTTAGTACTTAAGTAAATTATAATGTTTAGCCTCATCTTATAAATTCTTAATATGAATATCTCTTAAGCTGTTACTATATTTTGTAATTACGGATTCATTTAGAACTTGGAAATAAACATTACTCCAAAACTGATAAACAATGATAATTTTACTTCTAAACAAACTTTAGAATCGATTTCTTTAATTCCTTTACGATTACTTTATTGAATTTTAGTGTGTGTGGATTCTTTGAGATGACAGACAGTGGATCTAAATTAATTAAGACATGTTTTACTATACTTGGTATTTGAATATCCAATCACTCGGTAGTTGCGGTGATGATTCCCCCATGTCGATCATTCTAGAATCGTGCAGATAACTCCTCCAGATGATAGATGGCACTGGATGAATTCCACGATGTCACTCACAGACACTTCACTCACCAACTCCACGCATTCGGATTATAATTTATGAATAAAAGTTAGCATTCTCTGTTGTACACCGACATCGTAAATTATTTCAAATCTGAATTATTATTACGCACCTTTGTTGCGGTATGTCTGGTTATTAAGTGTTCATGAATGTAGTTTGTGTTGTTAATCGTTCTTAAAAGTTATTGTTGTAAAGTGTTCTTATACACTGAAGTTACATTATTGTCTGGTTACTATCTGTTTCAGTTAATGTTCACTGGTAGGTTAATAGTGTGACTCTACTTCATAGTTCGTTGCTTGTAATGACTGTATTAATTTTTGTTATAAGTCCGAAAACTACCTTCTCACAGTGTGTATCGAATTATTCTAAGTTCGATAAAATGCTAATTTCTCCCGTCACGGACTTCACTTCGATCGCGTCCGAAATGTAGTTAGCACTCCTCTCGCGTCCGAAATTTAGTTAGAACTCCTCTCGCGTCCGTATTTAGTTAGAACTTCTTCTCGCGTCCGTATTTTAGTTAGCACTCCCGAGCGGGTTCTTGTCTCCTTCCTATATTTTCCTCGCCAAATCTCCCACCAGACTCTGATTCCAACGACGCCGTGTCCTTATTGGTTTCATATTTTTCCCTCCAAGTCCAAATACCACCCATCTTTTCAAAGGCGTTCTCTGATAGGGCTTCTGGTTCCCCACCAGATTCTTCCCTTGCTTCGTATTTTGAGGTCGTTGTCATTTCCAGCCAACGCAGCAATAAATTGTATCTGTCGTTTTTTCTAAAGTCTTCAGTGACAACCCTGAGTTTCTCTTCCATTTTCATTGTTTCTCAACTTCGTCGCTCTGCCGTTATTATCTATTGTTGTTCAAGGGCCTCGCCTACCCTTCTTTGAAAGTTGGTTTTTTCTTTTAATTGCCAGGCAACACCCCATCCTTGAGTTTGGACGTACTCTCTGCGCTTTCGTTTCCAAGTAAGGTCAAAACCCTGTCATCGACCGCTGGAGTCCTTCAAATCAATCCACCCTTCGTCGCTTTCTCCTGACAGCTGGCGTACACATGTATGCTTGACCATTGTTAAGCCTTTTCTCCTTTAACGGCTCTGTACACATTGTATGTAGTTTCCTATGGAATCAATGTGTTTTCACAAAAAACTGGTGTTCTACGTACCGGGAGCAGTGAACTCTGTTCACAGGGTACGCGTTGCAGCTGCCTACGAAATTTATGACCTGTCTGTCACTACAGCGTGCTTGCTCGTTCCCCTTTTGTCCCTTACAAAATATGTTTTCCACACATACACCCTTCGTTATTGCTTTCAGCGACATTCCTTACTGCTTATTATAAAATAAAACTTTTCGAAATTTTTTGTGTTATATTGTCCCCAAATTTTGTCAGTTTGGATGGACTCTGTACATCCAAAATTGATCCAAAATTTTGCGCCCTTTCAGTAAGGTTTAAATGCCAAAATCTGCGTCCCAATATGCGTACTTTGTGTTGCCTTGTAGTGGCTCGTTCTTCATTGGACCTAGTATAGTGTTGTTTACATTTTGTCGTTGACCTAGTCTCAGCGTAACAGAAAAAGGTTCGTTACATAATGGTAAACACACCCCATCCCTTCTAAAGTACTTTCGCTTTCGACATCCTAAATGAAACCGTTTTTTTTTTTTTTCACTCTAATTAACATGGTATTATATTTACAAATTTATATTTAGTCAAAATCTTAAACTAAATTTGTAATTCTCGTTAACTATTCTTCATATAATATTTCAATATCTACAAAATTCAATTACACAAATTATTCGATACTGGTATTAATATTTCTTGCCTTTAGGATTAATTTTCTTTGTATCCTTTAATACATTTAATTTTTATGTCACAACTTACGAAAATATGCATCAATATCTCCAAATTAATTGGCTTTAAAAAAAACTTACCACATATATATAGAATTCTTAGTGACCATCATACTTTCTATCATCACTAAATTATAAATAGCACATTGGTATTAATAATAATAATACGTATTTCTATATCCTAATTCACTATAGTTTTCTAACCTATTTTATTATTACTGTCTCTGGTTAGTCCATATTTTCTGATATCTCGCTAGCATTTTCACAAAAAAAAAAACATTTTTTCTTTTCTATTTACTAACATCTTGGAACACAATTATATTATACAATCTTATACTAAGCTTGTAAGTTGTCCTTACGTAAACATGATCTTAAATACATACAACTTGAATATTTCTCTCACAATTCTATTAATTGTCTTCACATATATACCATTTAAACATTTACCCTTCTATCTTCTTCACTCTTATTGACATCTATTATCATTAATTGTTTTATTCATAATCATTAACATGACATTTATTGACTATGACAACTAATCATTAAAATAATTCATTTTACACACTTGCTTTCTTATTTCTATTTTCTTTTATCTCGTGTTACTACTAAGACATTTCATTAATTGTTCTAGCAAATTATAATAATTCTTTTACATTTTTGATAGGCCCCCCTAAGCTTCTGAATGATATTTCTATTTTATACAAGGCAATTGCAAACGATCTACCTACCAGGCATCTGGACATTATTACATAACCCCGTACCCCTTTACTTGCAGTTCCCAGAGATTGGATATCGGTGCTTTGGGTATATTCTTAATAATCCCATTCCAAGCATTCCTTAATCACAGCTACTTCAGCCTTCTGGTGCCTTTTGGTCGGGGAAATTCCATTTTTTTTCTCGGGTTCATCATGTTGTCATGCCCTGGTGGTGCTTTTGTTTCAATCCATATCAATTATTTCCTGGGTATGCATAATTCTCATTTGTTTATCCATTCGTGACCTTCATTCCTTAATGATCAATTTCCTTTTGCTCCTTCGTATAACTCATCTTACTATTTCATTCGCTATTAATTTTCTTCATTAATATTCCGTACTTTCACGGCAATGTTTTTATTTACCATTATTTAATTTTATTCATATTATATTCATATCTATTTATTTTCTTCGGTTAATGTAATCTTACACAACCAGTCTTATCTAAGGTATTTTACCCAATATTATCTAACTTAATTATTAAATTTTCGGATATTCTTAAGATTGTTTTCTTTAATCCGTTACATTTAATTACTTTTAATTTTCTATTTGTGGAGGCATAGTTGTACGTTTTGTTAAGTGAGTTCCGTTACAACACATTTTGTTGGTAATTAGTAAGGGTAGTAAGGGTATTGAATTCGTGAGTTTCGTTTCACACTTACCCTGCAGTCGGCCGTTGACACCTAAGGAATTTATGACCTCTCTCTCTCTCTCTCTCTCTCTCTCTCTCTCTTTTATAGTGTTGAAAGTGGTTCTCCCCATCCTTTTTCGACAACTTTCCCCGGTCATATTACCATTATTTATGTACGCGCTGAGTTTTTTTTGTCGTCTCTTCTTTTCAACCCTCTGACAAATACGTTTTTTGACAGCTTGTGGCGTTTTAATTATTTTCGTTTTCCTGTCCGCGTACTCACATAATAAGGTTTTATTTTCAAGACTTCTACGAAATCTCATCTTCATTGCTTGAAATCTTCCTTTCGTTCTCATACCAATCTTCACAATATTCTTGAATGGTCCAGCAAATTTCATCCTTTTCTTCTTTCGTGCTAACGCAGTTCGCCCTTGATACTCATCACAACGGTTTTTCATCTTCTTAATCTCAGGTTTGGTTTCAAAATTTTTACGTACTTCCCCAGTCCTACTTCTAATTTTTCTATCAGTACTGGTAATATTAATTGTAGTACTCAATTTTTTTCTTTTTTGTTCTCTGCTTTTCTTCAGCCTTCGTGTTAGCTGACTCAATTCTCAGGTGGTAACCCTCATACACATTACCATTTGCTTCCAACGCACGATATGCACTATTTTCATCAGTAAAACGTACATATGCATGGATATTTATTCTTTCTTTATGAAACTCTTTCTTAATAACAGTACGTCTTTTGGGAAATCGTGGATCAGATACTGCAGCATATCGCAATCTCGTACTTAACAACCGTACCAAACTTCCTGAAATATTTGATAATTTTCTTTTTTGTAGTGGTGTTTGGTAAGTTGCTAACAAACACAGTACAAGTGCCTTTATCATCTTCATATCTACCATTAATAATTGTAGAGCTTTCTTTTGATCTTGAGGCATGATGTGCAGACAATGCTTTAGTTGTTGAAGATTGATACTCGGTGTCAATTTGATCCATAGTATTTCCATCTAATTTGTTTTCTTCCAATTTTTCTGATTGTTTTTGTAAATCAGTACCCACCTGGTGGATTTGTCCTCGTATATCTCTTCTCATTAACTCTATTTCTTTGTCTAATTTCTCGACGATTCTTTCTTCCGTTCTCTTGTGCATTTCTTCGTTCTTCTTCTCCGATTCTTTAATTCTTTCATCTATTTGTTTTCTTGTTTCTTCAAATTGTTTTTTCGATTCTTAAATTGTTGTTTCATCAATGCCATTAACATTTGAAAATTTGCTTCAGATGACTGCGACTGTGATTGCGGTCCCCCGGCCCTAGTTCCTGCACCGGTTGTTGAGCTTTCTTCATTCATTACGTTTTCGTCCTCAGGCTGCTCATAGCCCATCTGGTTATTGATATCAAACTCATTTGAATTCTCTCCACTAGATGCCATTTTAGCTTGACTTCGGGTTATCATTCAGAGACTTAGAGACCGATATACGACAACAATAATATAGCTTAAGTTACTTACATGTACTTATTTTACACTTATTGCTAGCCACTGTCTGTCACTGCCCTAGCTTACTATTTTATCAAGCCGTGCGGTGCGGCGCCAATTTAACATTAAATTTTTACAATTACTGTTATATTATCTATTTAATGTCCCGCGTGTGGACGCCAATTTAACTATAAAATATGTTTGACGTTGTGTGCGTCAATTTTAACATTAATTACTGTTTTTTTTCTCTTTATCTCAGGGTTAAAAAATAATAATAACTGCTCATTTCTACTGATAGCTCTTAAATTTATTCACATTAGTTTGCTATTACTTGTAAATATTAAAGTAGCACAAAATTCTATGTACTCATTAGTACTTGTAAATATATAAAATTAACACATTACCAAAATTTAATACTCATGGCTAAATCGTAAATATAAAACAATAATACATTAATAACTTGAATACTCATTAAATTGTAAATATCAAACAATAATACATTAATAAAATTGAATACTCATTAAATTGTAAATATCAAAATAATACATTAATAAAATTGAATACTCATTAAATTGTAAATATCAAAATAATACAGTAATAAAATTAGTTATCCAAACTCTCAATCTAATGGTTGCATATTAATGATCATTCATCAATTGCGTTTAGTACTTAAGTAAATTATAATGTTTAGCCTCATCTTATAAATTCTTAATATGAATATCTCTTAAGCTGTTACTATATTTTGTAATTACGGATTCATTTAGAACTTGGAAATAAACATTACTCCAAAACTGATAAACAATGATAATTTTACTTCTAAACAAACTTTAGAATCGATTTCTTTAATTCCTTTACGATTACTTTATTGAATTTTAGTGTGTGTGGGTTCTTTGAGATGACAGACAGTGGATCTAAATTAATTAAGACATGTTTTACTATACTTGGTATTTGAATATCCAATCACTCGGTAGTTGCGGTGATGATTCCCCCATGTCGATCGTTCTAGAATCGTGCAGATAACTCCTCCAGATGATAGATGGCACTGGATGAATTCCACGATGTCACTCACAGACACTTCACTCACCAACTCCACGCATTCGGATTATAATTTATGAATAAAAGTTAGCATTCTCTGTTGTACACCGACATCGTAAATTATTTCAAATCTGAATTATTATTACGCACCTTTGTTGCGGTATGTCTGGTTATTAAGTGTTCATGAATGTAGTTTGTGTTGTTAATCGTTCTTAAAAGTTATTGTTGTAAAGTGTTCGTATACACTGAAGTTACATTATTGTCTGGTTACTATCTGTTTCAGTTAATGTTCACTGGTAGGTTAATAGTGTGACTCTACTTCATAGTTCGTTGCTTGTAATGACTGTATTAATTTTTGTTATAAGTCCGAAAACTACCTTCTCACAGTGTGTATCGAATTATTCTAAGTTCGATAAAATGCTAATTTCTCCCGTCACGGACTTCACTTTGATCGCGTCCGAAATGTAGTTAGCACTCCTCTCGCGTCCGAAATTTAGTTAGAACTCCTCTCGCGTCCGTATTTAGTTAGAACTTCTTCTCGCGTCCGTATTTTAGTTAGCACTCCCGAGCGCGTTCTTGTCTCCTTCCTATATTTTCCTCGCCAAATCTCCCACCAGACTCTGATTCCAACGACGCCGTGTCCTTATTGGTTTCATATTTTTCCCTCCAAGTCCAAATACCACCCATCTTTTCAAAGGCGTTCTCTGATAGGGCTTCTGGTTCCCCACCAGATTCTTCCCTTGCTTCGTATTTTGAGGTCGTTGTCATTTCCAGCCAACGCAGCAATAAATTGTATCTGTCGTTTTTTCTAAAGTCTTCAGTGACAATCCTGAGTTTCTCTTCCATTTTCATTGTTTCTCAACTTCGTCGCTCTGCCGTTATTATCTATTGTTGTTCAAGGGCCTCGCCTACCCTTCTTTGAAAGTTGGTTTTTTCTTTTAATTGCCAGGCAACACCCCATCCTTGAGTTTGGACGTACTCTCTGCGCTTTCGTTTCCAAGTAAGGTCAAAACCCTGTCATCGACCGCTGGAGTCCTTCAAATCAATCCACCCTTCGTCGCTTTCTCCTGACAGCTGGCGTACACATGTATGCTTGACCATTGTTAAGCCTTTTCTCCTTTAACGGCTCTGTACACATTGTATGTAGTTTCCTATGGAATCAATGTGTTTTCACAAAAAACTGGTGTTCTACGTACCGGGAGCAGTGAACTCTGTTCACAGGGTACGCGTTGCAGCTGCCTACGAAATTTATGACCTGTCTGTCACTACAGCGTGCTTGCTCGTTCCCCTTTTGTCCCTTACAAAATATGTTTTCCACACATACACCCTTCGTTATTGCTTTCAGCGACATTCCTTACTGCTTATTATAAAATAAAACTTTTCGAAATTTTTTGTGTTATATTGTCCCCAAATTTTGTCAGTTTGGATGGACTCTGTACATCCAAAATTGATCCAAAATTTTGCGCCCTTTCAGTAAGGTTTAAATGCCAAAATCTGCGTCCCAATATGCGTACTTTGTGTTGCCTTGTAGTGGCTCGTTCTTCATTGGACCTAGTATAGTGTTGTTTACATTTTGTCGTTGACCTAGTCTCAGCGTAACAGAAAAAGGTTCGTTACATAATGGTAAACACACCCCATCCCTTCTAAAGTACTTTCGCTTTCGACATCCTAAATGAAACCGTTTTTTTTTTTTTTTCACTCTAATTAACATGGTATTATATTTACAAATTTATATTTAGTCAAAATCTTAAACTAAATTTGTAATTCTCGTTAACTATTCTTCATATAATATTTCAATATCTACAAAATTCAATTACACAAATTATTCGATACTGGTATTAATATTTCTTGCCTTTAGGATTAATTTTCTTTGTATCCTTTAATACATTTAATTTTTATGTCACAACTTACGAAAATATGCATCAATATCTCCAAATTAATTGGCTTTAAAAAAAACTTACCACATATATATAGAATTCTTAGTGACCATCATACTTTCTATCATCACTAAATTATAAATAGCACATTGGTATTAATAATAATAATACGTATTTCTATATCCTAATTCACTATAGTTTTCTAACCTATTTTATTATTACTGTCTCTGGTTAGTCCATATTTTCTGATATCTCGCTAGCATTTTCACAAAAAAAAAACATTTTTTCTTTTCTATTTACTAACATCTTGGAACACAATTATATTATACAATCTTATACTAAGCTTGTAAGTTGTCCTTACGTAAACATGATCTTAAATACATACAACTTGAATATTTCTCTCACAATTCTATTAATTGTCTTCACATATATACCATTTAAACATTTACCCTTCTATCTTCTTCACTCTTATTGACATCTATTATCATTAATTGTTTTATTCATAATCATTAACATGACATTTATTGACTATGACAACTAATCATTAAAATAATTCATTTTACACACTTGCTTTCTTATTTCTATTTTCTTTTATCTCGTGTTACTACTAAGACATTTCATTAATTGTTCTAGCAAATTATAATAATTCTTTTACATTTTTGATAGGCCCCCCTAAGCTTCTGAATGATATTTCTATTTTATACAAGGCAATTGCAAACGATCTACCTACCAGGCATCTGGACATTATTACATAACCCCGTACCCCTTTACTTGCAGTTCCCAGAGATTGGATATCGGTGCTTTGGGTATATTCTTAATAATCCCATTCCAAGCATTCCTTAATCACAGCTACTTCAGCCTTCTGGTGCCTTTTGGTCGGGGAAATTCCATTTTTTTTCTCGGGTTCATCATGTTGTCATGCCCTGGTGGTGCTTTTGTTTCAATCCATATCAATTATTTCCTGGGTATGCATAATTCTCATTTGTTTATCCATTCGTGACCTTCATTCCTTAATGATCAATTTCCTTTTGCTCCTTCGTATAACTCATCTTACTATTTCATTCGCTATTAATTTTCTTCATTAATATTCCGTACTTTCACGGCAATGTTTTTATTTACCATTATTTAATTTTATTCATATTATATTCATATCTATTTATTTTCTTCGGTTAATGTAATCTTACACAACCAGTCTTATCTAAGGTATTTTACCCAATATTATCTAACTTAATTATTAAATTTTCGGATATTCTTAAGATTGTTTTCTTTAATCCGTTACATTTAATTACTTTTAATTTTCTATTTGTGGAGGCATAGTTGTACGTTTTGTTAAGTGAGTTCCGTTACAACACATTTTGTTGGTAATTAGTAAGGGTAGTAAGGGTATTGAATTCGTGAGTTTCGTTTCACACTTACCCTGCAGTCGGCCGTTGACACCTAAGGAATTTATGACCTCTCTCTCTCTCTCTCTCTCTCTCTCTCTCTTTTATAGTGTTGAAAGTGGTACTCCCCATCCATTTTCGACAACTTTCCCCGGTCATATTACCATTATTTATGTACGCGCTGAGTTTTTTTTGTCGTCTCTTCTTTTCAACCCTCTGACAAATACGTTTTTTGACAGCTTGTGGCGTTTTAATTATTTTCGTTTTCCTGTCCGCGTACTCACATAATAAGGTTTTATTTTCAAGACTTCTACGAAATCTCATCTTCATTGCTTGAAATCTTCCTTTCGTTCTCATACCAATCTTCACAATATTCTTGAATGGTCCAGCAAATTTCATCCTTTTCTTCTTTCGTGCTAACGCAGTTCGCCCTTGATACTCATCACAACGGTTTTTCATCTTCTTAATCTCAGGTTTGGTTTCAAAATTTTTACGTACTTCCCCAGTCCTACTTCTAATTTTTCTATCAGTACTGGTAATATTAATTGTAGTACTCAATTTTTTTCTTTTTTGTTCTCTGCTTTTCTTCAGCCTTCGTGTTAGCTGACTCAATTCTCAGGTGGTAACCCTCATACACATTACCATTTGCTTCCAACGCACGATATGCACTATTTTCATCAGTAAAACGTACATATGCATGGATATTTATTCTTTCTTTATGAAACTCTTTTCTTAATAACAGTACGTCTTTTGGGAAATCGTGGATCAGATACTGCAGCATATCGCAATCTCGTACTTAACAACCGTACCAAACTTCCTGAAATATTTGATAATTTTCTTTTTTGTAGTGGTGTTTGGTAAGTTGCTAACAAACACAGTACAAGTGCCTTTATCATCTTCATATCTACCATTAATAATTGTAGAGCTTTCTTTTGATCTTGAGGCATGATGTGCAGACAATGCTTTAGTTGTTGAAGATTGATACTCGGTGTCAATTTGATCCATAGTATTTCCATCTAATTTGTTTTCTTCCAATTTTTCTGATTGTTTTTGTAAATCAGTACCCACCTGGTGGATTTGTCCTCGTATATCTCTTCTCATTAACTCTATTTCTTTGTCTAATTTCTCGACGATTCTTTCTTCCGTTCTCTTGTGCATTTCTTCGTTCTTCTTCTCCGATTCTTTAATTCTTTCATCTATTTGTTTTCTTGTTTCTTCAAATTGTTTTTTCGATTCTTAAATTGTTGTTTCATCAATGCCATTAACATTTGAAAATTTGCTTCAGATGACTGCGACTGTGATTGCGGTCCCCCGGCCCTAGTTCCTGCACCGGTTGTTGAGCTTTCTTCATTCATTACGTTTTCGTCCTCAGGCTGCTCATAGCCCATCTGGTTATTGATATCAAACTCATTTGAATTCTCTCCACTAGATGCCATTTTAGCTTGACTTCGGGTTATCATTCAGAGACTTAGAGACCGATATACGACAACAATAATATAGCTTAAGTTACTTACATGTACTTATTTTACACTTATTGCTAGCCACTGTCTGTCACTGCCCTAGCTTACTATTTTATCAAGCCGTGCGGTGCGGCGCCAATTTAACATTAAATTTTTACAATTACTGTTATATTATCTATTTAATGTCCCGCGTGTGGACGCCAATTTAACTATAAAATATGTTTGACGTTGTGTGCGTCAATTTTAACATTAATTACTGTTTTTTTTCTCTTTATCTCAGGGTTAAAAAATAATAATAACTGCTCATTTCTACTGATAGCTCTTAAATTTATTCACATTAGTTTGCTATTACTTGTAAATATTAAAGTAGCACAAAATTCTATGTACTCATTAGTACTTGTAAATATATAAAATTAACACATTACCAAAATTTAATACTCATGGCTAAATCGTAAATATAAAACAATAATACATTAATAACTTGAATACTCATTAAATTGTAAATATCAAACAATAATACATTAATAAAATTGAATACTCATTAAATTGTAAATATCAAAATAATACATTAATAAAATTGAATACTCATTAAATTGTAAATATCAAAATAATACAGTAATAAAATTAGTTATCCAAACTCTCAATCTAATGGTTGCATATTAATGATCATTCATCAATTGCGTTTAGTACTTAAGTAAATTATAATGTTTAGCCTCATCTTATAAATTCTTAATATGAATATCTCTTAAGCTGTTACTATATTTTGTAATTACGGATTCATTTAGAACTTGGAAATAAACATTACTCCAAAACTGATAAACAATGATAATTTTACTTCTAAACAAACTTTAGAATCGATTTCTTTAATTCCTTTACGATTACTTTATTGAATTTTAGTGTGTGTGGATTCTTTGAGATGACAGACAGTGGATCTAAATTAATTAAGACATGTTTTACTATACTTGGTATTTGAATATCCAATCACTCGGTAGTTGCGGTGATGATTCCCCCATGTCGATCGTTCTAGAATCGTGCAGATAACTCCTCCAGATGATAGATGGCACTGGATGAATTCCACGATGTCACTCACAGACACTTCACTCACCAACTCCACGCATTCGGATTATAATTTATGAATAAAAGTTAGCATTCTCTGTTGTACACCGACATCGTAAATTATTTCAAATCTGAATTATTATTACGCACCTTTGTTGCGGTATGTCTGGTTATTAAGTGTTCATGAATGTAGTTTGTGTTGTTAATCGTTCTTAAAAGTTATTGTTGTAAAGTGTTCGTATACACTGAAGTTACATTATTGTCTGGTTACTATCTGTTTCAGTTAATGTTCACTGGTAGGTTAATAGTGTGACTCTACTTCATAGTTCGTTGCTTGTAATGACTGTATTAATTTTTGTTATAAGTCCGAAAACTACCTTCTCACAGTGTGTATCGAATTATTCTAAGTTCGATAAAATGCTAATTTCTCCCGTCACGGACTTCACTTTGATCGCGTCCGAAATGTAGTTAGCACTCCTCTCGCGTCCGAAATTTAGTTAGAACTCCTCTCGCGTCCGTATTTAGTTAGAACTTCTTCTCGCGTCCGTATTTTAGTTAGCACTCCCGAGCGCGTTCTTGTCTCCTTCCTATATTTTCCTCGCCAAATCTCCCACCAGACTCTGATTCCAACGACGCCGTGTCCTTATTGGTTTCATATTTTTCCCTCCAAGTCCAAATACCACCCATCTTTTCAAAGGCGTTCTCTGATAGGGCTTCTGGTTCCCCACCAGATTCTTCCCTTGCTTCGTATTTTGAGGTCGTTGTCATTTCCAGCCAACGCAGCAATAAATTGTATCTGTCGTTTTTTCTAAAGTCTTCAGTGACAATCCTGAGTTTCTCTTCCATTTTCATTGTTTCTCAACTTCGTCGCTCTGCCGTTATTATCTATTGTTGTTCAAGGGCCTCGCCTACCCTTCTTTGAAAGTTGGTTTTTTCTTTTAATTGCCAGGCAACACCCCATCCTTGAGTTTGGACGTACTCTCTGCGCTTTCGTTTCCAAGTAAGGTCAAAACCCTGTCATCGACCGCTGGAGTCCTTCAAATCAATCCACCCTTCGTCGCTTTCTCCTGACAGCTGGCGTACACATGTATGCTTGACCATTGTTAAGCCTTTTCTCCTTTAATGGCTCTGTACACATTGTATGTAGTTTCCTATGGAATCAATGTGTTTTCACAAAAAACTGGTGTTCTACGTACCGGGAGCAGTGAACTCTGTTCACAGGGTACGCGTTGCAGCTGCCTACGAAATTTATGACCTGTCTGTCACTACAGCGTGCTTGCTCGTTCCCCTTTTGTCCCTTACAAAATATGTTTTCCACACATACACCCTTCGTTATTGCTTTCAGCGACATTCCTTACTGCTTATTATAAAATAAAACTTTTCGAAATTTTTTGTGTTATATTGTCCCCAAATTTTGTCAGTTTGGATGGACTCTGTACATCCAAAATTGATCCAAAATTTTGCGCCCTTTCAGTAAGGTTTAAATGCCAAAATCTGCGTCCCAATATGCGTACTTTGTGTTGCCTTGTAGTGGCTCGTTCTTCATTGGACCTAGTATAGTGTTGTTTACATTTTGTCGTTGACCTAGTCTCAGCGTAACAGAAAAAGGTTCGTTACATAATGGTAAACACACCCCATCCCTTCTAAAGTACTTTCGCTTTCGACATCCTAAATGAAACCGTTTTTTTTTTTTTTTCACTCTAATTAACATGGTATTATATTTACAAATTTATATTTAGTCAAAATCTTAAACTAAATTTGTAATTCTCGTTAACTATTCTTCATATAATATTTCAATATCTACAAAATTCAATTACACAAATTATTCGATACTGGTATTAATATTTCTTGCCTTTAGGATTAATTTTCTTTGTATCCTTTAATACATTTAATTTTTATGTCACAACTTACGAAAATATGCATCAATATCTCCAAATTAATTGGCTTTAAAAAAAACTTACCACATATATATAGAATTCTTAGTGACCATCATACTTTCTATCATCACTAAATTATAAATAGCACATTGGTATTAATAATAATAATACGTATTTCTATATCCTAATTCACTATAGTTTTCTAACCTATTTTATTATTACTGTCTCTGGTTAGTCCATATTTTCTGATATCTCGCTAGCATTTTCACAAAAAAAACATTTTTTCTTTTCTATTTACTAACATCTTGGAACACAATTATATTATACAATCTTATACTAAGCTTGTAAGTTGTCCTTACGTAAACATGATCTTAAATACATACAACTTGAATATTTCTCTCACAATTCTATTAATTGTCTTCACATATATACCATTTAAACATTTACCCTTCTATCTTCTTCACTCTTATTGACATCTATTATCATTAATTGTTTTATTCATAATCATTAACATGACATTTATTGACTATGACAACTAATCATTAAAATAATTCATTTTACACACTTGCTTTCTTATTTCTATTTTCTTTTATCTCGTGTTACTACTAAGACATTTCATTAATTGTTCTAGCAAATTATAATAATTCTTTTACATTTTTGATAGGCCCCCCTAAGCTTCTGAATGATATTTCTATTTTATACAAGGCAATTGCAAACGATCTACCTACCAGGCATCTGGACATTATTACATAACCCCGTACCCCTTTACTTGCAGTTCCCAGAGATTGGATATCGGTGCTTTGGGTATATTCTTAATAATCCCATTCCAAGCATTCCTTAATCACAGCTACTTCAGCCTTCTGGTGCCTTTTGGTCGGGGAAATTCCATTTTTTTTCTCGGGTTCATCATGTTGTCATGCCCTGGTGGTGCTTTTGTTTCAATCCATATCAATTATTTCCTGGGTATGCATAATTCTCATTTGTTTATCCATTCGTGACCTTCATTCCTTAATGATCAATTTCCTTTTGCTCCTTCGTATAACTCATCTTACTATTTCATTCGCTATTAATTTTCTTCATTAATATTCCGTACTTTCACGGCAATGTTTTTATTTACCATTATTTAATTTTATTCATATTATATTCATATCTATTTATTTTCTTCGGTTAATGTAATCTTACACAACCAGTCTTATCTAAGGTATTTTACCCAATATTATCTAACTTAATTATTAAATTTTCGGATATTCTTAAGATTGTTTTCTTTAATCCGTTACATTTAATTACTTTTAATTTTCTATTTGTGGAGGCATAGTTGTACGTTTTGTTAAGTGAGTTCCGTTACAACACATTTTGTTGGTAATTAGTAAGGGTAGTAAGGGTATTGAATTCGTGAGTTTCGTTTCACACTTACCCTGCAGTCGGCCGTTGACACCTAAGGAATTTATGACCTCTCTCTCTCTCTCTCTCTCTCTCTCTCTCTTTTATAGTGTTGAAAGTGGTTCTCCCCATCCTTTTTCGACAACTTTCCCCGGTCATATTACCATTATTTATGTACGCGCTGAGTTTTTTTTGTCGTCTCTTCTTTTCAACCCTCTGACAAATACGTTTTTTGACAGCTTGTGGCGTTTTAATTATTTTCGTTTTCCTGTCCGCGTACTCACATAATAAGGTTTTATTTTCAAGACTTCTACGAAATCTCATCTTCATTGCTTGAAATCTTCCTTTCGTTCTCATACCAATCTTCACAATATTCTTGAATGGTCCAGCAAATTTCATCCTTTTCTTCTTTCGTGCTAACGCAGTTCGCCCTTGATACTCATCACAACGGTTTTTCATCTTCTTAATCTCAGGTTTGGTTTCAAAATTTTTACGTACTTCCCCAGTCCTACTTCTAATTTTTCTATCAGTACTGGTAATATTAATTGTAGTACTCAATTTTTTCTTTTTAGTTCTCTGCTTTTCTTCAGCCTTCGTGTTAGCTGACTCAATTCTCAGGTGGTAACCCTCATACACATTACCATTTGCTTCCAACGCACGATATGCACTATTTTCATCAGTAAAACGTACATATGCATGGATATTTATTCTTTCTTTATGAAACTCTTTCTTAATAACAGTACGTCTTTTGGGAAATCGTGGATCAGATACTGCAACATATCGCAATCTCGTACTTACAACCGTACCAAACTTCCTGAAATATTTGATAATTTTCTTTTTTGTAGTGGTGTTTGGTAAGTTGCTAACAAACACAGTACAAGTGCCTTTATCATCTTCATATCTACCATTAATAATTGTAGAGCTTTCTTTTGATCTTGAGGCATGATGTGCAGACAATGCTTTAGTTGTTGAAGATTGATACTCGGTGTCAATTTGATCCATAGTATTTCCATCTAATTTGTTTTCTTCAAATTTTTCTTATTTTTTTTGTAAATCAGTACCCACCTGGTGGATTTGTCCTCGTATATCTCTTCTCATTAACTCTATTTCTTTGTCTAATTTCTCGACGATTCTTTCTTCCGTTCTCTTGTGCATTTCTTCGTTCTTCTTCTCCGATTCTTTAATTCTTTCATCTATTTGTTTTCTTGTTTCTTCAAATTGTTTTTTCGATTCTTCAAATTGTTGTTTCATCAATGCCATTAACATTTGAAAATTTGCTTCAGATGACTGCGACTGTGATTGCGGTCCCCCGGCCCTAGTTCCTGCACCGGTTGTTGAGCTTTCTTCATTCATTACGTTTTCGTCCTCAGGCTGCTCATAGCCCATCTGGTTATTGATATCAAACTCATTTGAATTCTCTCCACTAGATGCCATTTTAGCTTGACTTCGGGTTATCATTCAGAGACTTAGAGACCGATATACGACAACAATAATATAGCTTAAGTTACTTACATGTACTTATTTTACACTTATTGCTAGCCACTGTCTGTCACTGCCCTAGCTTACTATTTTATCAAGCCGTGCGGTGCGGCGCCAATTTAACATTAAATTTTTACAATTACTGTTATATTATCTATTTAATGTCCCGCGTGTGGACGCCAATTTAACAATAAAATATGTTTGACGTTGTGTGCGTCAATTTTAACATTAATTACTGTTTTTTTTCTCTTTATCTCAGGGTTAAAAAATAATAATAACTGCTCATTTCTACTGATAGCTCTTAAATTTATTCACATTAGTTTGCTCTTAAATTTATTCACATTAGTTTGCTATTACTTGTAAATATTAAAGTAGCACAAAATTCTATGTACTCATTAGTACTTGTAAATATATAAAATTAACACATTACCAAAATTTAATACTCATGGCTAAATCGTAAATATAAAACAATAATACATTAATAACTTGAATACTCATTAAATTGTAAATATCAAACAATAATACATTAATAAAATTGAATACTCATTAAATTGTAAATATCAAAATAATACATTAATAAAATTGAATACTCATTAAATTGTAAATATCAAAATAATACAGTAATAAAATTAGTTATCCAAACTCTCAATCTAATGGTTGCATATTAATGATCATTCATCAATTGCGTTTAGTACTTAAGGAAATTATAATGTTTAGCCTCATCTTATAAATTCTTAATATGAATATCTCTTAAGCTGTTACTATATTTTGTAATTACGGATTCATTTAGAACTTGGAAATAAACATTACTCCAAAACTGATAAACAATGATAATTTTACTTCTAAACAAACTTTAGAATCGATTTCTTTAATTCCTTTACGATTACTTTATTGAATTTTAGTGTGTGTGGATTCTTTGAGATGACAGACAGTGGATCTAAATTAATTAAGACATGTTTTACTATACTTGGTATTTGAATATCCAATCACTCGGTAGTTGCGGTGATGATTCCCCCATGTCGATCATTCTAGAATCGTGCAGATAACTCCTCCAGATGATAGATGGCACTGGATGAATTCCACGATGTCACTCACAGACACTTCACTCACCAACTCCACGCATTCGGATTATAATTTATGAATAAAAGTTAGCATTCTCTGTTGTACACCGACATCGTAAATTATTTCAAATCTGAATTATTATTACGCACCTTTGTTGCGGTATGTCTGGTTATTAAGTGTTCATGAATGTAGTTTGTGTTGTTAATCGTTCTTAAAAGTTATTGTTGTAAAGTGTTCTTATACACTGAAGTTACATTATTGTCTGGTTACTATTTGTTTCAGTTAATGTTCACTGGTAGGTTAATAGTGTGACTCTACTTCATAGTTCGTTGCTTGTAATGACTGTATTAATTTTTGTTATAAGTCCGAAAACTACCTTCTCACAGTGTGTATCGAATTATTCTAAGTTCGATAAAATGCTAATTTCTCCCGTCACGGACTTCACTTCGATCGCGTCCGAAATGTAGTTAGCACTCCTCTCGCGTCCGAAATTTAGTTAGAACTCCTCTCGCGTCCGTATTTAGTTAGAACTTCTTCTCGCGTCCGTATTTTAGTTAGCACTCCCGAGCGCGTTCTTTTCTCCTTCCTATATTTTCCTCGCCAAATCTCCCACCAGACTCTGATTCCAACGACGCCGTGTCCTTATTGGTTTCATATTTTTCCCTCCAAGTCCAAATACCACCCATCTTTTCAAAGGCGTTCTCTGATAGGGCTTCTGGTTCCCCACCAGATTCTTCCCTTGCTTCGTATTTTGAGGTCGTTGTCATTTCCAGCCAACGCAGCAATAAATTGTATCTGTCGTTTTTTCTAAAGTCTTCAGTGACAACCCTGAGTTTCTCTTCCATTTTCATTGTTTCTCAACTTCGTCGCTCTGCCGTTATTATCTATTGTTGTTCAAGGGCCTCGCCTACCCTTCTTTGAAAGTTGGTTTTTTCTTTTAATTGCCAGGCAACACCCCATCCTTGAGTTTGGACGTACTCTCTGCGCTTTCGTTTCCAAGTAAGGTCAAAACCCTGTCATCGACCGCTGGAGTCCTTCAAATCAATCCACCCTTCGTCGCTTTCTCCTGACAGCTGGCGTACACATGTATGCTTGACCATTGTTAAGCCTTTTCTCCTTTAATGGCTCTGTACACATTGTATGTAGTTTCCTATGGAATCAATGTGTTTTCACAAAAAACTGGTGTTCTACGTACCGGGAGCAGTGAACTCTGTTCACAGGGTACGCGTTGCAGCTGCCTACGAAATTTATGACCTGTCTGTCACTACAGCGTGCTTGCTCGTTCCCCTTTTGTCCCTTACAAAATATGTTTTCCACACATACACACTTCGTTATTGCTTTCAGCGACATTCCTTACTGCTTATTATAAAATAAAACTTTTCGAAATTTTTTGTGTTATATTGTCCCCAAATTTTGTCAGTTTGGATGGACTCTGTACATCCAAAATTGATCCAAAATTTTGCGCCCTTTCAGTAAGGTTTAAATGCCAAAATCTGCGTCCCAATATGCGTACTTTGTGTTGCCTTGTAGTGGCTCGTTCTTCATTGGACCTAGTATAGTGTTGTTTACATTTTGTCGTTGACCTAGTCTCAGCGTAACAGAAAAAGGTTCGTTACATAATGGTAAACACACCCCATCCCTTCTAAAGTACTTTCGCTTTCGACATCCTAAATGAAACCGTTTTTTTTTTTTTTTTTTTTCACTCTAATTAACATGGTATTATATTTACAAATTTATATTTAGTCAAAATCTTAAACTAAATTTGTAATTCTCGTTAACTATTCTTCATATAATATTTCAATATCTACAAAATTCAATTACACAAATTATTCGATACTGGTATTAATATTTCTTGCCTTTAGGATTAATTTTCTTTGTATCCTTTAATACATTTAATTTTTATGTCACAACTTACGAAAATATGCATCAATATCTCCAAATTAATTGGCTTTAAAAAAAACTTACCACATATATATAGAATTCTTAGTGACCATCATACTTTCTATCATCACTAAATTATAAATAGCACATTGGTATTAATAATAATAATACGTATTTCTATATCCTAATTCACTATAGTTTTCTAACCTATTTTATTATTACTGTCTCTGGTTAGTCCATATTTTCTGATATCTCGCTAGCATTTTCACAAAAAAAACATTTTTTCTTTTCTATTTACTAACATCTTGGAACACAATTATATTATACAATCTTATACTAAGCTTGTAAGTTGTCCTTACGTAAACATGATCTTAAATACATACAACTTGAATATTTCTCTCACAATTCTATTAATTGTCTTCACATATATACCATTTAAACATTTACCCTTCTATCTTCTTCACTCTTATTGACATCTATTATCATTAATTGTTTTATTCATAATCATTAACATGACATTTATTGACTATGACAACTAATCATTAAAATAATTCATTTTACACACTTGCTTTCTTATTTCTATTTTCTTTTATCTCGTGTTACTACTAAGACATTTCATTAATTGTTCTAGCAAATTATAATAATTCTTTTACATTTTTGATAGGCCCCCCTAAGCTTCTGAATGATATTTCTATTTTATACAAGGCAATTGCAAACGATCTACCTACCAGGCATCTGGACATTATTACATAACCCCGTACCCCTTTACTTGCAGTTCCCAGAGATTGGATATCGGTGCTTTGGGTATATTCTTAATAATCCCATTCCAAGCATTCCTTAATCACAGCTACTTCAGCCTTCTGGTGCCTTTTGGTCGGGGAAATTCCATTTTTTTTCTCGGGTTCATCATGTTGTCATGCCCTGGTGGTGCTTTTGTTTCAATCCATATCAATTATTTCCTGGGTATGCATAATTCTCATTTGTTTATCCATTCGTGACCTTCATTCCTTAATGATCAATTTCCTTTTGCTCCTTCGTATAACTCATCTTACTATTTCATTCGCTATTAATTTTCTTCATTAATATTCCGTACTTTCACGGCAATGTTTTTATTTACCATTATTTAATTTTATTCATATTATATTCATATCTATTTATTTTCTTCGGTTAATGTAATCTTACACAACCAGTCTTATCTAAGGTATTTTACCCAATATTATCTAACTTAATTATTAAATTTTCGGATATTCTTAAGATTGTTTTCTTTAATCCGTTACATTTAATTACTTTTAATTTTCTATTTGTGGAGGCATAGTTGTACGTTTTGTTAAGTGAGTTCCGTTACAACACATTTTGTTGGTAATTAGTAAGGGTAGTAAGGGTATTGAATTCGTGAGTTTCGTTTCACACTTACCCTGCAGTCGGCCGTTGACACCTAAGGAATTTATGACCTCTCTCTCTCTCTCTCTCTCTCTCTCTCTCTCTTTTATAGTGTTGAAAGTGGTTCTCCCCATCCTTTTTCGACAACTTTCCCCGGTCATATTACCATTATTTATGTACGCGCTGAGTTTTTTTGGTCGTCTCTTCTTTTCAACCCTCTGACAAATACGTTTTTTGACAGCTTGTGGCGTTTTAATTATTTTCGTTTTCCTGTCCGCGTACTCACATAATAAGGTTTTATTTTCAAGACTTCTACGAAATCTCATCTTCATTGCTTGAAATCTTCCTTTCGTTCTCATACCAATCTTCACAATATTCTTGAATGGTCCAGCAAATTTCATCCTTTTCTTCTTTCGTGCTAACGCAGTTCGCCCTTGATACTCATCACAACGGTTTTTCATCTTCTTAATCTCAGGTTTGGTTTCAAAATTTTTACGTACTTCCCCAGTCCTACTTCTAATTTTTCTATCAGTACTGGTAATATTAATTGTAGTACTCAATTTTTTTCTTTTTAGTTCTCTGCTTTTCTTCAGCCTTCGTGTTAGCTGACTCAATTCTCAGGTGGTAACCCTCATACACATTACCATTTGCTTCCAACGCACGATATGCACTATTTTCATCAGTAAAACGTACATATGCATGGATATTTATTCTTTCTTTATGAAACTCTTTCTTAATAACAGTACGTCTTTTGGGAAATCGTGGATCAGATACTGCAGCATATCGCAATCTCGTACTTAACAACCGTACCAAACTTCCTGAAATATTTGATAATTTTCTTTTTTGTAGTGGTGTTTGGTAAGTTGCTAACAAACACAGTACAAGTGCCTTTATCATCTTCATATCTACCATTAATAATTGTAGAGCTTTCTTTTGATCTTGAGGCATGATGTGCAGACAATGCTTTAGTTGTTGAAGATTGATACTCGGTGTCAATTTGATCCATAGTATTTCCATCTAATTTGTTTTCTTCCAATTTTTCTGATTGTTTTTGTAAATCAGTACCCACCTGGTGGATTTGTCCTCGTATATCTCTTCTCATTAACTCTATTTCTTTGTCTAATTTCTCGACGATTCTTTCTTCCGTTCTCTTGTGCATTTCTTCGTTCTTCTTCTCCGATTCTTTAATTCTTTCATCTATTTGTTTTCTTGTTTCTTCAAATTGTTTTTTCGATTCTTAAATTGTTGTTTCATCAATGCCATTAACATTTGAAAATTTGCTTCAGATGACTGCGACTGTGATTGCGGTCCCCCGGCCCTAGTTCCTGCACCGGTTGTTGAGCTTTCTTCATTCATTACGTTTTCGTCCTCAGGCTGCTCATAGCCCATCTGGTTATTGATATCAAACTCATTTGAATTCTCTCCACTAGATGCCATTTTAGCTTGACTTTGGGTTATCATTCAGAGACTTAGAGACCGATATACGACAATAATAATATAGCTTAAGTTACTTACATGTACTTATTTTACACTTATTGCTAGCCACTGTCTGTCACTGCCCTAGCTTACTATTTTATCAAGCCGTGCGGTGCGGCGCCAATTTAACATTAAATTTTTACAATTACTGTTATATTATCTATTTAATGTCCCGCGTGTGGACGACAATTTAACAATAAAATATGTTTGACGTTGTGTGCGTCAATTTTAACATTAATTACTGTTTTTTTTCTCTTTATCTCAGGGTTAAAAAATAATAATAACTGCTCATTTCTACTGATAGCTCTTAAATTTATTCACATTAGTTTGCTATTACTTGTAAATATTAAAGTAGCACAAAATTCTATGTACTCATTAGTACTTGTAAATATATAAAATTAACACATTACCAAAATTTAATACTCATGGCTAAATCGTAAATATAAAACAATAATACATTAATAACTTGAATACTCATTAAATTGTAAATATCAAACAATAATACATTAATAAAATTGAATACTCATTAAATTGTAAATATCAAAATAATACATTAATAAAATTGAATACTCATTAAATTGTAAATATCAAAATAATACAGTAATAAAATTAGTTATCCAAACTCTCAATCTAATGGTTGCATATTAATGATCATTCATCAATTGCGTTTAGTACTTAAGTAAATTATAATGTTTAGCCTCATCTTATAAATTCTTAATATGGATATCTCTTAAGCTGTTACTATATTTTGTAATTACGGATTCATTTAGAACTTGGAAATAAACATTACTCCAAAACTGATAAACAATGATAATTTTACTTCTAAACAAACTTTAGAATCGATTTCTTTAATTCCTTTACGATTACTTTATTGAATTTTAGTGTGTGTGGATTCTTTGAGATGACAGACAGTGGATCTAAATTAATTAAGACATGTTTTACTATACTTGGTATTTGAATATCCAATCACTCTGTAGTTGCGGTGATGATTCCCCCATGTCGATCGTTCTAGAATCGTGCAGATAACTCCTCCAGATGATAGATGGCACTGGATGAATTCCACGATGTCACTCACAGACACTTCACTCACCAACTCCACGCATTCGGATTATAATTTATGAATAAAAGTTAGCATTCTCTGTTGTACACCGACATCGTAAATTATTTCAAATCTGAATTATTATTACGCACCTTTGTTGCGGTATGTCTGGTTATTAAGTGTTCATGAATGTAGTTTGTGTTGTTAATCGTTCTTAAAAGTTATTGTTGTAAAGTGTTCTTATACACTGAAGTTACATTATTGTCTGGTTACTATCTGTTTCAGTTAATGTTCACTGGTAGGTTAATAGTGTGACTCTACTTCATAGTTCGTTGCTTGTAATGACTGTATTAATTTTTGTTATAAGTCCGAAAACTACCTTCTCACAGTGTGTATCGAATTATTCTAAGTTCGATAAAATGCTAATTTCTCCCGTCACGGACTTCACTTCGATCGCGTCCGAAATGTAGTTAGCACTCCTCTCGCGTCCGAAATTTAGTTAGAACTCCTCTCGCGTCCGTATTTAGTTAGAACTTCTTCTCGCGTCCGTATTTTAGTTAGCACTCCCGAGCGGGTTCTTGTCTCCTTCCTATATTTTCCTCGCCAAATCTCCCACCAGACTCTGATTCCAACGACGCCGTGTCCTTATTGGTTTCATATTTTTCCCTCCAAGTCCAAATACCACCCATCTTTTCAAAGGCGTTCTCTGATAGGGCTTCTGGTTCCCCACCAGATTCTTCCCTTGCTTCGTATTTTGAGGTCGTTGTCATTTCCAGCCAACGCAGCAATAAATTGTATCTGTCGTTTTTTCTAAAGTCTTCAGTGACAACCCTGAGTTTCTCTTCCATTTTCATTGTTTCTCAACTTCGTCGCTCTGCCGTTATTATCTATTGTTGTTCAAGGGCCTCGCCTACCCTTCTTTGAAAGTTGGTTTTTTCTTTTAATTGCCAGGCAACACCCCATCCTTGAGTTTGGACGTACTCTCTGCGCTTTCGTTTCCAAGTAAGGTCAAAACCCTGTCATTGACCGCTGGAGTCCTTCAAATCAATCCACCCTTCGTCGCTTTCTCCTGACAGCTGGCGTACACATGTATGCTTGACCATTGTTAAGCCTTTTCTCCTTTAATGGCTCTGTACACATTGTATGTAGTTTCCTATGGAATCAATGTGTTTTCACAAAAAACTGGTGTTCTACGTACCGGGAGCAGTGAACTCTGTTCACAGGGTACGCGTTGCAGCTGCCTACGAAATTTATGACCTGTCTGTCACTACAGCGTGCTTGCTCGTTCCCCTTTTGTCCCTTACAAAATATGTTTTCCACACATACACACTTCGTTATTGCTTTCAGCGACATTCCTTACTGCTTATTATAAAATAAAACTTTTCGAAATTTTTTGTGTTATATTGTCCCCAAATTTTGTCAGTTTGGATGGACTCTGTACATCCAAAATTGATCCAAAATTTTGCGCCCTTTCAGTAAGGTTTAAATGCCAAAATCTGCGTCCCAATATGCGTACTTTGTGTTGCCTTGTAGTGGCTCGTTCTTCATTGGACCTAGTATAGTGTTGTTTACATTTTGTCGTTGACCTAGTCTCAGCGTAACAGAAAAAGGTTCGTTACATAATGGTAAACACACCCCATCCCTTCTAAAGTACTTTCGCTTTCGACATCCTAAATGAAACCGTTTTTTTTTTTTTTTTTTTTCACTCTAATTAACATGGTATTATATTTACAAATTTATATTTAGTCAAAATCTTAAACTAAATTTGTAATTCTCGTTAACTATTCTTCATATAATATTTCAATATCTACAAAATTCAATTACACAAATTATTCGATACTGGTATTAATATTTCTTGCCTTTAGGATTAATTTTCTTTGTATCCTTTAATACATTTAATTTTTATGTCACAACTTACGAAAATATGCATCAATATCTCCAAATTAATTGGCTTTAAAAAAAACTTACCACATATATATAGAATTCTTAGTGACCATCATACTTTCTATCATCACTAAATTATAAATAGCACATTGGTATTAATAATAATAATACGTATTTCTATATCCTAATTCACTATAGTTTTCTAACCTATTTTATTATTACTGTCTCTGGTTAGTCCATATTTTCTGATATCTCGCTAGCATTTTCACAAAAAAAACATTTTTTCTTTTCTATTTACTAACATCTTGGAACACAATTATATTATACAATCTTATACTAAGCTTGTAAGTTGTCCTTACGTAAACATGATCTTAAATACATACAACTTGAATATTTCTCTCACAATTCTATTAATTGTCTTCACATATATACCATTTAAACATTTACCCTTCTATCTTCTTCACTCTTATTGACATCTATTATCATTAATTGTTTTATTCATAATCATTAACATGACATTTATTGACTATGACAACTAATCATTAAAATAATTCATTTTACACACTTGCTTTCTTATTTCTATTTTCTTTTATCTCGTGTTACTACTAAGACATTTCATTAATTGTTCTAGCAAATTATAATAATTCTTTTACATTTTTGATAGGCCCCCCTAAGCTTCTGAATGATATTTCTATTTTATACAAGGCAATTGCAAACGATCTACCTACCAGGCATCTGGACATTATTACATAACCCCGTACCCCTTTACTTGCAGTTCCCAGAGATTGGATATCGGTGCTTTGGGTATATTCTTAATAATCCCATTCCAAGCATTCCTTAATCACAGCTACTTCAGCCTTCTGGTGCCTTTTGGTCGGGGAAATTCCATTTTTTTTCTCGGGTTCATCATGTTGTCATGCCCTGGTGGTGCTTTTGTTTCAATCCATATCAATTATTTCCTGGGTATGCATAATTCTCATTTGTTTATCCATTCGTGACCTTCATTCCTTAATGATCAATTTCCTTTTGCTCCTTCGTATAACTCATCTTACTATTTCATTCGCTATTAATTTTCTTCATTAATATTCCGTACTTTCACGGCAATGTTTTTATTTACCATTATTTAATTTTATTCATATTATATTCATATCTATTTATTTTCTTCGGTTAATGTAATCTTACACAACCAGTCTTATCTAAGGTATTTTACCCAATATTATCTAACTTAATTATTAAATTTTCGGATATTCTTAAGATTGTTTTCTTTAATCCGTTACATTTAATTACTTTTAATTTTCTATTTGTGGAGGCATAGTTGTACGTTTTGTTAAGTGAGTTCCGTTACAACACATTTTGTTGGTAATTAGTAAGGGTAGTAAGGGTATTGAATTCGTGAGTTTCGTTTCACCCTGCAGTCGGCCGTTGACACCTAAGGAATTTATGACCTCTCTCTCTCTCTCTCTCTCTCTCTCTCTCTCTCTCTCTTTTATAGTGTTGAAAGTGGTTCTCCCCATCCTTTTTCGACAACTTTCCCCGGTCATATTACCATTATTTATGTACGCGCTGAGTTTTTTTTGTCGTCTCTTCTTTTCAACCCTCTGACAAATACGTTTTTTGACAGCTTGTGGCGTTTTAATTATTTTCGTTTTCCTGTCCGCGTACTCACATAATAAGGTTTTATTTTCAAGACTTCTACGAAATCTCATCTTCATTGCTTGAAATCTTCCTTTCGTTCTCATACCAATCTTCACAATATTCTTGAATGGTCCAGCAAATTTCATCCTTTTCTTCTTTCGTGCTAACGCAGTTCGCCCTTGATACTCATCACAACGGTTTTTCATCTTCTTAATCTCAGGTTTGGTTTCAAAATTTTTACGTACTTCCCCAGTCCTACTTCTAATTTTTCTATCAGTACTGGTAATATTAATTGTAGTACTCAATTTTTTTCTTTTTTGTTCTCTGCTTTTCTTCAGCCTTCGTGTTAGCTGACTCAATTCTCAGGTGGTAACCCTCATACACATTACCATTTGCTTCCAACGCACGATATGCACTATTTTCATCAGTAAAACGTACATATGCATGGATATTTATTCTTTCTTTATGAAACTCTTTCTTAATAACAGTACGTCTTTTGGGAAATCGTGGATCAGATACTGCAGCATATCGCAATCTCGTACTTAACAACCGTACCAAACTTCCTGAAATATTTGATAATTTTCTTTTTTGTAGTGGTGTTTGGTAAGTTGCTAACAAACACAGTACAAGTGCCTTTATCATCTTCATATCTACCATTAATAATTGTAGAGCTTTCTTTTGATCTTGAGGCATGATGTGCAGACAATGCTTTAGTTGTTGAAGATTGATACTCGGTGTCAATTTGATCCATAGTATTTCCATCTAATTTGTTTTCTTCCAATTTTTCTGATTGTTTTTGTAAATCAGTACCCACCTGGTGGATTTGTCCTCGTATATCTCTTCTCATTAACTCTATTTCTTTGTCTAATTTCTCGACGATTCTTTCTTCCGTTCTCTTGTGCATTTCTTCGTTCTTCTTCTCCGATTCTTTAATTCTTTCATCTATTTGTTTTCTTGTTTCTTCAAATTGTTTTTTCGATTCTTAAATTGTTGTTTCATCAATGCCATTAACATTTGAAAATTTGCTTCAGATGACTGCGACTGTGATTGCGGTCCCCCGGCCCTAGTTCCTGCACCGGTTGTTGAGCTTTCTTCATTCATTACGTTTTCGTCCTCAGGCTGCTCATAGCCCATCTGGTTATTGATATCAAACTCATTTGAATTCTCTCCACTAGATGCCATTTTAGCTTGACTTCGGGTTATCATTCAGAGACTTAGAGACCGATATACGACAACAATAATATAGCTTAAGTTACTTACATGTACTTATTTTACACTTATTGCTAGCCACTGTCTGTCACTGCCCTAGCTTACTATTTTATCAAGCCGTGCGGTGCGGCGCCAATTTAACATTAAATTTTTACAATTACTGTTATATTATCTATTTAATGTCCCGCGTGTGGACGCCAATTTAACTATAAAATATGTTTGACGTTGTGTGCGTCAATTTTAACATTAATTACTGTTTTTTTTCTCTTTATCTCAGGGTTAAAAAATAATAATAACTGCTCATTTCTACTGATAGCTCTTAAATTTATTCACATTAGTTTGCTATCACTTGTAAATATTAAAGTAGCACAAAATTCTATGTACTCATTAGTACTTGTAAATATATAAAATTAACACATTACCAAAATTTAATACTCATGGCTAAATCGTAAATATAAAACAATAATACATTAATAACTTGAATACTCATTAAATTGTAAATATCAAACAATAATACATTAATAAAATTGAATACTCATTAAATTGTAAATATCAAAATAATACATTAATAAAATTGAATACTCATTAAATTGTAAATATCAAAATAATACAGTAATAAAATTAGTTATCCAAACTCTCAATCTAATGGTTGCATATTAATGATCATTCATCAATTGCGTTTAGTACTTAAGTAAATTATAATGTTTAGCCTCATCTTATAAATTCTTAATATGAATATCTCTTAAGCTGTTACTATATTTTGTAATTACGGATTCATTTAGAACTTGGAAATAAACATTACTCCAAAACTGATAAACAATGATAATTTTACTTCTAAACAAACTTTAGAATCGATTTCTTTAATTCCTTTACGATTACTTTATTGAATTTTAGTGTGTGTGGATTCTTTGAGATGACAGACAGTGGATCTAAATTAATTAAGACATGTTTTACTATACTTGGTATTTGAATATCCAATCACTCGGTAGTTGCGGTGATGATTCCCCCATGTCGATCGTTCTAGAATCGTGCAGATAACTCCTCCAGATGATAGATGGCACTGGATGAATTCCACGATGTCACTCACAGACACTTCACTCACCAACTCCACGCATTCGGATTATAATTTATGAATAAAAGTTAGCATTCTCTGTTGTACACCGACATCGTAAATTATTTCAAATCTGAATTATTATTACGCACCTTTGTTGCGGTATGTCTGGTTATTAAGTGTTCATGAATGTAGTTTGTGTTGTTAATCGTTCTTAAAAGTTATTGTTGTAAAGTGTTCGTATACACTGAAGTTACATTATTGTCTGGTTACTATCTGTTTCAGTTAATGTTCACTGGTAGGTTAATAGTGTGACTCTACTTCATAGTTCGTTGCTTGTAATGACTGTATTAATTTTTGTTATAAGTCCGAAAACTACCTTCTCACAGTGTGTATCGAATTATTCTAAGTTCGATAAAATGCTAATTTCTCCCGTCACGGACTTCACTTCGATCGCGTCCGAAATGTAGTTAGCACTCCTCTCGCGTCCGAAATTTAGTTAGAACTCCTCTCGCGTCCGTATTTAGTTAGAACTTCTTCTCGCGTCCGTATTTTAGTTAGCACTCCCGAGCGCGTTCTTGTCTCCTTCCTATATTTTCCTCGCCAAATCTCCCACCAGACTCTGATTCCAACGACGCCGTGTCCTTATTGGTTTCATATTTTTCCCTCCAAGTCCAAATACCACCCATCTTTTCAAAGGCGTTCTCTGATAGGGCTTCTGGTTCCCCACCAGATTCTTCCCTTGCTTCGTATTTTGAGGTCGTTGTCATTTCCAGCCAACGCAGCAATAAATTGTATCTGTCGTTTTTTCTAAAGTCTTCAGTGACAACCCTGAGTTTCTCTTCCATTTTCATTGTTTCTCAACTTCGTCGCTCTGCCGTTATTATCTATTGTTGTTCAAGGGCCTCGCCTACCCTTCTTTGAAAGTTGGTTTTTTCTTTTAATTGCCAGGCAACACCCCATCCTTGAGTTTGGACGTACTCTCTGCGCTTTCGTTTCCAAGTAAGGTCAAAACCCTGTCATCGACCGCTGGAGTCCTTCAAATCAATCCACCCTTCGTCGCTTTCTCCTGACAGCTGGCGTACACATGTATGCTTGACCATTGTTAAGCCTTTTCTCCTTTAATGGCTCTGTACACATTGTATGTAGTTTCCTATGGAATCAATGTGTTTTCACAAAAAACTGGTGTTCTACGTACCGGGAGCAGTGAACTCTGTTCACAGGGTACGCGTTGCAGCTGCCTACGAAATTTATGACCTGTCTGTCACTACAGCGTGCTTGCTCGTTCCCCTTTTGTCCCTTACAAAATATGTTTTCCACACATACACCCTTCGTTATTGCTTTCAGCGACATTCCTTACTGCTTATTATAAAATAAAACTTTTCGAAATTTTTTGTGTTATATTGTCCCCAAATTTTGTCAGTTTGGATGGACTCTGTACATCCAAAATTGATCCAAAATTTTGCGCCCTTTCAGTAAGGTTTAAATGCCAAAATCTGCGTCCCAATATGCGTACTTTGTGTTGCCTTGTAGTGGCTCGTTCTTCATTGGACCTAGTATAGTGTTGTTTACATTTTGTCGTTGACCTAGTCTCAGCGTAACAGAAAAAGGTTCGTTACATAATGGTAAACACACCCCATCCCTTCTAAAGTACTTTCGCTTTCGACATCCTAAATGAAACCGTTTTTTTTTTTTTTTCACTCTAATTAACATGGTATTATATTTACAAATTTATATTTAGTCAAAATCTTAAACTAAATTTGTAATTCTCGTTAACTATTCTTCATATAATATTTCAATATCTACAAAATTCAATTACACAAATTATTCGATACTGGTATTAATATTTCTTGCCTTTAGGATTAATTTTCTTTGTATCCTTTAATACATTTAATTTTTATGTCACAACTTACGAAAATATGCATCAATATCTCCAAATTAATTGGCTTTAAAAAAAACTTACCACATATATATAGAATTCTTAGTGACCATCATACTTTCTATCATCACTAAATTATAAATAGCACATTGGTATTAATAATAATAATAATACGTATTTCTATATCCTAATTCACTATAGTTTTCTAACCTATTTTATTATTACTGTCTCTGGTTAGTCCATATTTTCTGATATCTCGCTAGCATTTTCACAAAAAAAACATTTTTTCTTTTCTATTTACTAACATCTTGGAACACAATTATATTATACAATCTTATACTAAGCTTGTAAGTTGTCCTTACGTAAACATGATCTTAAATACATACAACTTGAATATTTCTCTCACAATTCTATTAATTGTCTTCACATATATACCATTTAAACATTTACCCTTCTATCTTCTTCACTCTTATTGACATCTATTATCATTAATTGTTTTATTCATAATCATTAACATGACATTTATTGACTATGACAACTAATCATTAAAATAATTCATTTTACACACTTGCTTTCTTATTTCTATTTTCTTTTATCTCGTGTTACTACTAAGACATTTCATTAATTGTTCTAGCAAATTATAATAATTCTTTTACATTTTTGATAGGCCCCCCTAAGCTTCTGAATGATATTTCTATTTTATACAAGGCAATTGCAAACGATCTACCTACCAGGCATCTGGACATTATTACATAACCCCGTACCCCTTTACTTGCAGTTCCCAGAGATTGGATATCGGTGCTTTGGGTATATTCTTAATAATCCCATTCCAAGCATTCCTTAATCACAGCTACTTCAGCCTTCTGGTGCCTTTTGGTCGGGGAAATTCCATTTTTTTTCTCGGGTTCATCATGTTGTCATGCCCTGGTGGTGCTTTTGTTTCAATCCATATCAATTATTTCCTGGGTATGCATAATTCTCATTTGTTTATCCATTCGTGACCTTCATTCCTTAATGATCAATTTCCTTTTGCTCCTTCGTATAACTCATCTTACTATTTCATTCGCTATTAATTTTCTTCATTAATATTCCGTACTTTCACGGCAATGTTTTTATTTACCATTATTTAATTTTATTCATATTATATTCATATCTATTTATTTTCTTCGGTTAATGTAATCTTACACAACCAGTCTTATCTAAGGTATTTTACCCAATATTATCTAACTTAATTATTAAATTTTCGGATATTCTTAAGATTGTTTTCTTTAATCCGTTACATTTAATTACTTTTAATTTTCTATTTGTGGAGGCATAGTTGTACGTTTTGTTAAGTGAGTTCCGTTACAACACATTTTGTTGGTAATTAGTAAGGGTAGTAAGGGTATTGAATTCGTGAGTTTCGTTTCACACTTACCCTGCAGTCGGCCGTTGACCCTAAGGAATTTATGACCTCTCTCTCTCTCTCTCTCTCTCTCTCTCTCTCTCTCTCTCTCTCTCTCTCTCTCTCTCTCTCTCTCTCTCTCTCTCTCTCTCTCTTTTATAGTGTTGAAAGTGGTTCTCCCCATCCTTTTTCGACAACTTTCCCCGGTCATATTACCATTATTTATGTACGCGCTGAGTTTTTTTTGTCGTCTCTTCTTTTCAACCCTCTGACAAATACGTTTTTTGACAGCTTGTGGCGTTTTAATTATTTTCGTTTTCCTGTCCGCGTACTCACATAATAAGGTTTTATTTTCAAGACTTCTACGAAATCTCATCTTCATTGCTTGAAATCTTCCTTTCGTTCTCATACCAATCTTCACAATATTCTTGAATGGTCCAGCAAATTTCATCCTTTTCTTCTTTCGTGCTAACGCAGTTCGCCCTTGATACTCATCACAACGGTTTTTCATCTTCATAATCTCAGGTTTGGTTTCAAAATTTTTACGTACTTCCCCAGTCCTACTTCTAATTTTTCTATCAGTACTGGTAATATTAATTGTAGTACTCAATTTTTTCTTTTTAGTTCTCTGCTTTTCTTCAGCCTTCGTGTTAGCTGACTCAATTCTCAGGTGGTAACCCTCATACACATTACCATTTGCTTCCAACGCACGATATGCACTATTTTCATCAGTAAAACGTACATATGCATGGATATTTATTCTTTCTTTATGAAACTCTTTCTTAATAACAGTACGTCTTTTGGGAAATTGTGGATCAGATACTGCAACATATCGCAATCTCGTACTTACAACCGTACCAAACTTCCTGAAATATTTGATAATTTTCTTTTTTGTAGTGGTGTTTGGTAAGTTGCTAACAAACACAGTACAAGTGCCTTTATCATCTTCATATCTACCATTAATAATTGTAGAGCTTTCTTTTGATCTTGAGGCATGATGTGCAGACAATACTTTAGTTGTTGAAGATTGATACTCGGTGTCAATTTGATCCATAGTATTTCCATCTAATTTGTTTTCTTCCAATTTTTCTGATTGTTTTTGTAAATCAGTACCCACCTGGTGGATTTGTCCTCGTATATCTCATCTCATTAACTCTATTTCTTTGTCTAATTTCTCGACGATTCTTTCTTCCGTTCTCTTGTGCATTTCTTCGTTCTTCTTCTCCGATTCTTTAATTCTTTCATCTATTTGTTTTCTTGTTTCTTCAAATTGTTTTTTCGATTCTTCAAATTGTTGTTTCATCAATGCCATTAACATTTGAAAATTTGCTTCAGATGACTGCGACTGTGATTGCGGTCCCCCGGCCCTAGTTCCTGCACCGGTTGTTGAGCTTTCTTCATTCATTACGTTTCCGTCCTCAGGCTGCTCATAGCCCATCTGGTTATTGATATCAAACTCATTTGAATTCTCTCCACTAGATGCCATTTTAGCTTGACTTCGGGTTATCATTCAGAGACTTAGAGACCGATATACGACAACAATAATATAGCTTAAGTTACTTACATGTACTTATTTTACACTTATTGCTAGCCACTGTCTGTCACTGCCCTAGCTTACTATTTTATCAAGCCGTGCGGTGCGGCGCCAATTTAACATTAAATTTTTACAATTACTGTTATATTATCTATTTAATGTCCCGCGTGTGGACGCCAATTTAACAATAAAATATGTTTGACGTTGTGTGCGTCAATTTTAACATTAATTACTGTTTTTTTCTCTTTATCTCAGGGTTAAAAAATAATAATAACTGCTCATTTCTACTGATAGCTCTTAAATTTATTCACATTAGTTTGCTATTACTTGTAAATATTAAAGTAGCACAAAATTCTATGTACTCATTAGTACTTGTAAATATATAAAATTAACACATTACCAAAATTTAATACTCATGGCTAAATCGTAAATATAAAACAATAATACATTAATAACTTGAATACTCATTAAATTGTAAATATCAAACAATAATACATTAATAAAATTGAATACTCATTAAATTGTAAATATCAAAATAATACATTAATAAAATTGAATACTCATTAAATTGTAAATATCAAAATAATACAGTAATAAAATTAGTTATCCAAACTCTCAATCTAATGGTTGCATATTAATGATCATTCATCAATTGCGTTTAGTACGTAAGTAAATTATAATCTTTAGCCTCATCTTATAAATTCTTAATATGAATATCTCTTAAGCTGTTACTATATTTTGTAATTACGGATTCATTTAGAACTTGGAAATAAACATTACTCCAAAACTGATAAACAATGATAATTTTACTTCTAAACAAACTTTAGAATCGATTTCTTTAATTCCTTTACGATTACTTTATTGAATTTTAGTGTGTGTGGATTCTTTGAGATGACAGACAGTGGATCTAAATTAATTAAGACATGTTTTACTATACTTGGTATTTGAATATCCAATCACTCGGTAGTTGCGGTGATGATTCCCCCATGTCGATCGTTCTAGAATCGTGCAGATAACTCCTCCAGATGATAGATGGCACTGGATGAATTCCACGATGTCACTCACAGACACTTCACTCACCAACTCCACGCATTCGGATTATAATTTATGAATAAAAGTTAGCATTCTCTGTTGTACACCGACATCGTAAATTATTTCAAATCTGAATTATTATTACGCACCTTTGTTGCGGTATGTCTGGTTATTAAGTGTTCATGAATGTAGTTTGTGTTGTTAATCGTTCTTAAAAGTTATTGTTGTAAAGTGTTCGTATACACTGAAGTTACATTATTGTCTGGTTACTATCTGTTTCAGTTAATGTTCACTGGTAGGTTAATAGTGTGACTCTACTTCATAGTTCGTTGCTTGTAATGACTGTATTAATTTTTGTTATAAGTCCGAAAACTACCTTCTCACAGTGTGTATCGAATTATTCTAAGTTCGATAAAATGCTAATTTCTCCCGTCACGGACTTCACTTCGATCGCGTCCGAAATGTAGTTAGCACTCCTCTCGCGTCCGAAATTTAGTTAGAACTCCTCTCGCGTCCGTATTTAGTTAGAACTTCTTCTCGCGTCCGTATTTTAGTTAGCACTCCCGAGCGCGTTCTTGTCTCCTTCCTATATTTTCCTCGCCAAATCTCCCACCAGACTCTGATTCCAACGACGCCGTGTCCTTATTGGTTTCATATTTTTCCCTCCAAGTCCAAATACCACCCATCTTTTCAAAGGCGTTCTCTGATAGGGCTTCTGGTTCCCCACCAGATTCTTCCCTTGCTTCGTATTTTGAGGTCGTTGTCATTTCCAGCCAACACAGCAATAAATTGTATCTGTCGTTTTTTCTAAAGTCTTCAGTGACAACCCTGAGTTTCTCTTCCATTTTCATTGTTTCTCAACTTCGTCGCTCTGCCGTTATTATCTGTTGTTGTTCAAGGGCCTCGCCTACCCTTCTTTGAAAGTTGGTTTTTTCTTTTAATTGCCAGGCAACACCCCATCCTTGAGTTTGGACGTACTCTCTGCGCTTTTGTTTCCAAGTAAGGTCAAAACCCTGTCATCGACCGCTGGAGTCCTTCAAATCAATCCACCCTTCGTCGCTTTCTCCTGACAGCTGGCGTACACATGTATGCTTGACCATTGTTAAGCCTTTTCTCCTTTAATGGCTCTGTACACATTGTATGTAGTTTCCTATGGAATCAATGTGTTTTCACAAAAAACTGGTGTTCTACGTACCGGGAGCAGTGAACTCTGTTCACAGGGTACGCGTTGCAGCTGCCTACGAAATTTATGACCTGTCTGTCACTACAGCGTGCTTGCTCGTTCCCCTTTTGTCCCTTACAAAATATGTTTTCCACACATACACCCTTCGTTATTGCTTTCAGCGACATTCCTTACTGCTTATTATAAAATAAAACTTTTCGAAATTTTTTGTGTTATAGTACATGGTCTGTTTAATGTACTTACTAACTTTTTGTTAGTTGAACTTCCTTTAAATTGCAATAGGATGGTTATTTACACCTAGTCCTATGGGTACAGTTAATTGGTTTATTATATTATTGTTATTAAATTACTTATACAATGATTGTGAGGTATTCTCATAGTTGAATTGAACATTCTTCTCACTACTGGTAAACTTCTTTACTCTCTCTTTACAAGTTTTATTAGTGTTTTTTGTGTAACTCTTTAGTCACTTGGGATTTTGTCTAATTTGTTTATTGTCATTTTCAATAATTTGACTCATATAGTTATGTTCTTCAGCTTATAAGGTATTCACTGACTTATATATTTGTTCTTATTTGGTTTCTGTTTGAAACAATTACTTGTAATTACTTTATTTAATTATTGTGTATGATTTTATGTTGTAGGTCTTGTTCAGATGAGGTTATGTGTTACTGATTTGACAACAATATGCTTCTTATTTTGTTCAACGTTCAGCTTAAATATTGCAATGTCATTATGGCATGTTATTACTATTGTTCATTACTATGTTTTACACACTTTGTACACATTTTACACTATATGTTTATACAATAATACTTGGTTTTTTACTTAACTATGTTACACATTTTGGTGGGTTTGCATCTTGGCTTGTATACATTGGTTTGTTTCTTTACAACAAATTGGTTTGTTTACTACATATTAGTTATAACATTTATCTACATTTTGTCCTGTGTTACTCTGACATTCAGGCACATTCCATATCAAGGATTATATAGCTTATATCATTGGTCTTTTTGAGCAATTATTTCTCTTTTCAGTTCCATTAAATTGGTGGTCTTACTAGGTATGTTTGTGTTACAATCTTGGATTATAATTTGTACACTAAATGTTTGTGTATTTCACTTGATAGTCGTTGATTTCACTTGTTAACATTTATTCACTTCCCTTTGTCATAAATGCTTCACTCATATTGTTTGTGTTGCTTATTTGGGGTAGTGTCGTTACATTATTTACCGTTGCACTCATATAAGGTATTCACTATTATTGTTTGTGATCACTTACTAAGTTTTCAACACTTGGTTCCTATCATCTTGGTTTCACTATGTCCTTCCGTGACCGATAGTTTTATTACTATTAATCTGGTAATCATTATTCTTATTTTGTTACTTTACTGGTTGTGGTGCCTTCCATACTTTGGGAATGCTGGTGTCTTGTTCTAGTTATACATATTCTTCATTTTTCATGGTACATTTCTTCTTCTCCTTCTTCTTCTTCTTCTGGTTATTCAGTTGCTTACTCTTCATTTTTAATTTCTTATCACTTATAAGGCATTTTTTGGTTCCTCACTATTTGTGATAGCTCATGTTATATTGATAACACAATTATTTATATTATATCCGTCGTTGTTTGTCACAATTTACATTTATTTGTCTTTTCATCATGTTCACTTACTATAGTTATAATTTATAACATGTCCACTCACTATGATGATCATTATTTTATATATGTCTCACAATTATGATAAATTAGTCCATTGTCTTCTCTCTTCCTCCTTTCTACTCGATGATATATTTATTATGGTTCTTCTTTCTTCTTCGTTGACTTGCTTCAACATTATTCATTTATAGATACACATTTGATTTTTATACTTCTGTTCCTTATTCTCATGTTTGATGAAATATGTTTGTGGTACACTTTTATTTGACGCATTATATCATTTCTATATAACCGTTATTTTGATACGTTACAACATAATTGTACAAACATTAATACAAATAGAGAACCCAACCTTATGGGATATCAAAATAATCTTTGAAAGGAAATACAAACAGTAGTGATAATATTTAATACTTAGGAAGGAAGACAGAAGAATACAAGCAATCAGAAGATATACAGTAATTTTTAATAAAAAATCAAAATTGATAACAATGGTTATAAAGTCATGATCAACCAATCAGAATTTATTCGTAACCATGACAACAGACAGTTGGTTACGATTTTTCCGTTAAATCATAGTAGTCAATAAGTGACGCTCATCCAGATTAGACGCCAGGTCGTGAATGACCTAAATTTTAATTTAAAATGTATAAAAAGTAATCAAAATTCAAAAAGATGAACAAGTAAGAAGCAGACGAGGAACCATGACATTTAATTGATGCCAAGGACCAATTTAAATGAAGAAATTACCACAACTAACATGAAAAAGATGCCAGAAGCCCCAGATCATTCAAAATTGATGACTATTCCATTTCACCTGAACAACGGTTTATCTAAAGTCTACTGATTTGATAAGTATCATTAAATTACCCAAATTCCAGAAATAAACTCACTTTAAATATTTCTCACAGTCATCTGAACTCTCACTATAAACTGAATATAATTTCTTTCAAAGATTAAGTAAAACCATAAAACACTGAAAATTTATTAACTAAGAAAATAACCTATTGTTAAATTGCGTACTTTTGAAACACACTTTACTACACTGCAGGAACAAATTGTAGCTACACATTATATTATTTAAGTACAAATAATGTAAGGTAGTGTACTTTTTATTGTAATCATTATTAATATTTTTCTTGTAATCACAAGAACCCAGACTTTGAACGAAAATAACTGTAACCAAACAACACAGTCGCCATACTTGACTAAATAGCTCGTTCAAAATCTATCTTCACCAAAACCCTATAGATATTAGACTCATATTAATTGTCGGTGCAAATTTGTTGAATAACCAAGTATAATTTTATTGTCAAACTGAATAATTACCAATCAATAATTAAAGAAGCTAGTACAGAGTGTAACCATTGTTTTTATTTCATAGGGAAGTGTATTGTATAATTTGTGCATTTTAGCGAACAACTAGGATTGACGGCCAGCGCTCACGCCGCAAACTCAACGAACTACCTGCTTGATTAAGAAGGTCGAACGAAGGCAGGAGTATAATTTGAATGCTCCAGGCCGTCATAGCTAAGAACACTGTTTACCACACTATCTATTAATTTAATTGTTTTAAATAAACAATTTGGCGCCACCCGGGATTTACAAACCCCTATTGAACTACAGGTAAGGTTTCCACTCGCGTTGTACTGGTAATTGAAGGATCTCTATGGAAATCGCTAGCGCAAAACATAGAAGTAACGACACCAGTGTGAGGCGAACACACAAAACATCTACATTTTCACGAACACGTACAGAACTAGTCGTTACAGATTGGCTTCCATCGCGGGGCTTAAACAAGATGGACGTCGTCATACAGTTGTTATAATATATATCCTTAACATAAACATATTACAATTGATTGAAACTATATAATAATGATACTCTCACAAGGTAGAATTCAAATACAAAAAATTAATTCAACAGTTTAACTATAAGTTCAATTTATCAATATTGAAATAAAACGTTTATGGTGTTTTATTTACTTATGTGAGACTCCTGTGTATCAAACGTCAAGTAATACGTTGCAGGTGGCAATTCGTAACAATTAAAATGTTGTTACCTGGTTTCATTAATGTGTTATTAATAAATATATCTATTCGGTTGTGACTGATGAAACCTCCTGAAAATATATTATTAGGCAAACAAAATTATAATTATGTTCCTTTAATTTATAACCGTACTACAATATAGATTTAACTTAGTTTTCAGTGGTTGGGTAATATTAGCGATATGTATAGAGTATTGACTGAATGTAATGGGTATTTTTGTCAACCCTAGTCACTCGATGTTAGAAAATTCTATTCAGATTTTGTACTAAACACAAGCTAGTTCAGCAATCTCCCGTTCCACCAGCTGCAATCGTTTAGCGCTGTTACTTGTAATAAGCGTACTTATAGGTTAGTTGTTCATCGGGTTTGAATCAACCTTTTTATAAATTATTCCAACCACTACGTATAGTATTTATTCTACAATAACTTCAAACGTTATCTCATACAATAAAGATCCTTTATTAATTTTCTCTATTGATTCACAGTCCACGTTATCTCAAAAAATGATAATATAATCAAATCGATCACACAAAAAAATATATCGATTGTAAATTAGTCAAATTCCATTGACTTATACAAATGAAAATAATAATAAATAGTTCTTATCCCAGGGTTCGTAAAGTTCTTGGAACCATTAGTAAGGCCAGGTAAAATGCATAATTAAGGTTACTCAAGTATTACAGAACAAAATTATTAACTCTAAATATATATTGAATTTAAAATAGGTTGTTTTTTACCAAGTCGATGAAAACTCCGATTGGCCGTGGACGTCTATAAACAGTTGACAAGACTCAGCTTAACTCATCTTTATCCAGTAAAAGTGTTCTGGCCTTTAATAAACTTGATTGTGGAGTGTACTGGGAAGCTCTCAGGAATTCTTCTGGCTGCTGTTCTTCTCCTATGATCTTGATAATTGTCGGTCCCGGTGGAATGAAATTAGTATCCCAACTTCTTCTGTTTATGAAGGTTAACTCTGCAAGACGAGATCCTCGTATGTCTTTTCAATAATTCCGTTAGTTTCGTATTCTAATTCTCTTAACTGATCTTCTGGTTATAGTGGAAATCGTTTTAATAACGAATCCAGCGGAATTATCCTGGTGAATGAGGTGAGGGTTTTTCAACTTTTTTTACATGTATTCAATTATAATTTGGAATTCTATTTAGTTTTATTACTCCTCAGTATTATGATAGTAATAGGTTTCAATGAGGGTTTTTTAGTTTTGATTTATATTTCCTTCAGAAATTATCATTCATTTTTTTAAAATGTATCTGTCCATCTCAACTTAATAGCTTGTAACAATCAGAACGAATGATTCAATATCAACAACTCATGTACATTTCAGTTGCCTTAACAACCATTTTTTCCTGTCATTGGGTGAAACTAGATATCCTAGAGCCAGAATTATAGAATATTACTACTCTTTTTCAATAAAATACTCCATGCTTGGATTAATATTAAATTACCTAAAATTCTCACCTAACCTTCCTTCTTAAACAGTAAATGTTTTACCATAGTTTCATTGGACTGGACTTCTTAAAAAGGTATTAATTTCCTTTCACAAATATGGAATTTAGGCCTATAGGTTTTCTTACAACCGTTATAATATTATTTGGTTTTTTAACTTAATTTTCTTTTACCTGACCTACTGTACAATTAATTATTGGTTAATGGTTAATTACATTGATTTTAATTTCCTGGTGTTTACTTTATTACACTAATTAACTGGTCATGGAACCCTTCCTTAGTTTATAATATAATTATTAGACCTACTTGTCAAACATTGAACACTGATTGCCCTCCTGGTCAAATTTACAAACATTACTTAAAACAACAGCATTATTCAAATTTAGACAATACTTAAAACTTAGTATAATGCCTAACACAGGTAACTATACTTGATTGTCTAAAGACAAATCTAACATAAATACAAACATAATTATTGATGAAGTATTCCTTATCTATTAAACAACATCAGTTTTCTTACCATACTCAAAACATAACATAAATATTCTGTAAACATTAACATGTTACAGTATAAAACAAGCATAATTTATTATATTTAACTATTAATTGGTATGGTTTTTTTTTTATATATTTAACATTAATTATTGCCTCTTTTGACTTGAGGTACTTCTCAGATGCATTAACTACTGAGCAACCTTAATTCAGGGTATGGTTCTTGACCATGTTTCATTCAATTTTTTATGTAACGTTGGGGGACCTCAACTCTGTTGCGTTACATAACACCCCCCCTTCAAAAGAAGTTTATTTTGCTTTAACAACGTTTAGCAAAAATAAATGCACAACTTGTATCTGACCAATTGGTTCCCTTATTCATAATACCTTTTTTATTTCAGAATTATCCATTGTATTACTTTATTTCTTCGTTCCTTCTTAAAATCAATTATTTCCCAAGTTTAAATCTTACTTCTATAATCATTCTTGTGACATTCTTTATTAATTATACATTTTGGATCTGGTTTTATTTATTAATCTATATCTATTTGTAAGTTTTCCCTCTAATATTTAATTTTCCTAAACCTCCCTAACATTATAACTGGAATCGAATCGGTGGTGCTCTATCGGCTAACCAATTACCGTCGTCCGTTACATACCTTCTGGGATCAGAGGAATATCATCTCTGCCCAATTAAATGATTGCTGGAATATTCTACAGTCAATCTTCATTAATAAACCTCGTAAGGTAGTCATCATGTGACCTTCAATAAAATCATTAATAATAATAATACTCTAGGGATTATTCACTGTACTTTAACTCAGATCATATTATTTCTTCATATTAATTCTTCCTTCTGTTATACACTTCTCCTCTCCAATACTTGGCTATTTTATTGACATTTATTAATTGGCTTTCTTACAGATAATTCTTAAATATTTGTTTTTTTCTTTTCTTGTGATCCTTTTGAGGGTTCCATTTTGGCTTCTTCATTCTCTTATCTTCCTTGGCTCATATTCCTTTATTACCAATACAGCTGGTTATGAGATTTTGGTTAGTATTATACATTACATCATGTAATTATATTCTTCTGGCACAATCATTATTATTCATTTTACATTCTAAATTACATTTTGTCACTATTATATTACATCAGATAAACTCATTTTGTCTTTTGGTTTTGATGATTTTTATTAGGTTGAATCAGTGTTATTTTTTTTTCTTTTTATATTAGTTTAAAGTAATTTCTTCTAAATTATATAGTAAGGTGTTCTTACTAATTTTTTTTTTTGAATTTTGTTATCTTCAAAATTCTTTTTTTTTTTTTTTATTTATTTTTTTTTTTATATATATATCTCATAAATTGTTTTCTTAAATACTTGTTTGTAAGGTGAACTTACTTCATTTTTTTTGAATTTTGGGGGTTTGTTCTCTTTATTTTAAATTATATTGTTCCGAAATAAATTAAATAAGTTGTCCTTACGTCTTTTGGAATTTTGGGGTTTTTATTAAATCATTTTATCTGTATTAGGTTCATATATTTTTTTTTTCATATTTTTTCTGTCCTAGTTATCATTGTTGTAGTTATTCTGTTATCAACATTTCATAGTATCGTTTAATCGATGATTGGTTGTATGTACCCTTCTTCTTTAGTGTATTGGGATCCAATATTTCGTAAGTATTATTTCCGTTATCTTTGCTTACAGTATACGGTCCAGTGTACAATAGTAACAACTTCTTAGCGATGCCTTCCATTGTGCTGGGCAATTCTCGGTTCTTCAACAGTATCTTGTCTCCCACTAAGTATCGCTCCGGTTTTGGTTGGAATTGCTGATATTTTCTTCTCGTTCTCTCGGTTCGTTCTAGTATATTCTCATAAAATCTTACACTGTTAAACTTATATTCATCCCCGCTAGGGAATTGGATTAATTCTGTTATCTCTCTGGGTGGTGGTCTCTGGAACATTGCTGTATAGGGGGTCATTTCGATAAATTGATGGTGTGATAAGTTTATGAAATCCTCTGCAGCTGGCAGGTACTCGGCCCACTTTCTCTGTTGGTTAAAGCAATACGTGCGTAGGATCCTCCCTACTTCCCTTAATACTCGTTCTGCCGGGTTGCTGCTCGGGTGGTATACAGATGTTTTATACGTCTTAATTCCCTTCTCCCGTAGAGTGTCTTTCCACCTGTTTCCCTTGAACTGTGTTCCGTGGTCAGTAATGATGGATTTCGGAGCTCCTACCTCATTGATATAATTTTGACAAATAATGTTTAATATCTGCTGCGTCGTCGCCCGGTTGATCGGGTACAGTTTCGTGAATCTGGTGTAATGGTCGAATAGGATTATAAAATATTTATACTGGTGCCTCCCTCCACTTCGCGGGAATGGGCCGCAAATGTCGACAAATACTTTTTCCAATCTGTTTGATGATGTTATTGGCATCATTGTGCCTTCTTTCTTATGATTATTAACTTTTACGAGCTGGCATATGTGACAATGTTTAATTTGGTTTCGCACCTTTCTGTTGGCATCCCTGATGTATACGTGTTCCTGGAGTGCCTTGACTACCTTGAATGCCCCCATGTGGCCATACCTGACGTGGTAATCCATTATGATGTCCTTTTCTATAGTTCGTGGTATAATAATTTTCCATGTGTTAAGTTTGTAATGTGTCTTAATGAATAGTATTTGTTGGTGTTCGCAGTAGAATTGGGTTATGCGGTCGTCTTGTTCTCCAAGTCTGTCAGAAATTTTACTCAATCTGGGGTCCTGCTTCTGCCGTTGTTCGAGTTCTGTTATGATGTTAGCCAGATCAGATCTATTACTGATGATATGATATAGTTTAATTATGGTTTCTTTTCCCCCTCAAACGTCTGGTCCCTGATATTGATTCGTGATAATGTATCTGCAATGACGTTCCCTTTTCCGGGGATGTATTCCCAATTTAGGTTATACTCTTGTAGTGTCAGGCTCCACCTGGTCAACCTTCCATGATTCAACTTACAACTTTTTAAAAATGAAATTGACTTGTGATCAGTTCTGACGGTCGTCTTGTATCCTAAAATGTAGGTCCTGAACTTGTTACAGGAAAATACAACACTCAAGAGCTCTTTCTCTGTTACATTATAGTTTTTTTCACAACTATTCAGGACTCGACTAGCGAAACTGATCACTTGATGATTTCCTTCATCATCCTCCTGATAAAGAACAGATCCCAAACTGACATCACTGGCGTCACAGTTCATAAAAAATTGTTTATTGAAATTGGGGTGGTGCAACATCACTGACTCCAAAAATTTAGTTTTAATTAGTTCAAGCGTGTCATCTTGCTCTTCTCCCCACGTCCACTTGTCCTTGGATGATAATTGGCGTACAAATCTTGATGTTAGTTCCGAATAATGTTCTTGAAATTTACGATAATAATTACATATGCCGAGGAACGATTGGAGCTGCTTTCTGTTCCTTGGTTTGGGAATTTTTGAATTGACTCGATTTTTTCTTGGGATGGTGTGATTCCCTGCTTCGACAAGTTAAACCCTAAAAATTTCATTTCACTCGCTATCAACTTTGATTTCTCCAGCTTCAATGTAATTGAATTGGATCTCTGACAGCCTTTCTAGCACTCACTCTACTCGTTGGCAATGGTCATTCCAATTGGTCGAAGTTATCAAAATATCGTCCACATAGACTGTTGTATACTGGAGTGTTTCCTGTCCGAGGATTTGGTCCATGATTTTTACAAACACGGCTACTGAATTAACCAGTCCAAATGGCAACCGTTTAAACTGATAATTACGGCCTTCGAAAATGAATGCCATGTATTTGCGGCTCTCTGGATGGAGTTCGACTTGCCAATATCCACAGACGGTGTCCCACGTGCTGATGTACTTGATCCCATGAAACTTTTTAAGTATTTCCTCGATTTCCCCCGGGGATGTTCGGTCATTCACTATCACTTTATTGATTTCCCGTGCGTCTAAGCAAATTCTTACTTGGCCATTTTTCTTTGGGACGGCGAGGATGGGGCTGGTACAAGGGGAGTAACTGGGTTCAATGATGTCCTCGTCTATTAATCTATCAATTTCTGCCCTTACAGCTTCCTTCAGTGAGTAAGCGACCGGGTATGATTTTTTGTTGAAGTTTACGGGTTCTCGAAATTCTATTTTGCACTGGTAACCTCTTACCTTGCCGGGTACATCTGAAAATACATGGCGATATCTATTGTACACTTCAATTAACTGTTCCCTTTGTACGTCAGTTATTCCACATTTAAAATTACGGATTTCGTTAATTTTGTCATGCCACAATTGTTCATCGTCCAACTCGTAAAAGATATTATTACTTTGTGATTGTTCTCGTTGATCTAAACTTCTCTGTATATGATATGTTATTCGGGTTGGGGTCATGCTGTCGCTGTTAACTAAGTCAGCCGTCCACTCTGTTTGATTGACTTTTAAAAATAATTTTGACCTGTTCATGTCAATGATAGCTGAGTATTGTTTCAGCATGTCACAACCGATTAACATGTTAAATGGTAAGCCACTGGCTACTAGAAAAGTCATTGGGATTGTTTTATTGTTACTCGTTAATTCCAACCTTGCTTGTTTCCGGACCGTTCTATTTTGGCGTCCCGTCGTTCCTATCAGTACAATGTTGCTTATTGGTAACGTAAGTATGTGCTTCTTCCCTTCTTCAAGTATTTTGTTTAGTTCTATCACGTCGATTAGCGACACGTTAGCCCCAGTGTCTATCATAATTTTAGTTTGTACACTGTTGATCTCTGCCGTTATGTAAATTATTTCGTTATTGTTTTTTCTTGGATTTCCGTCTTCTTCTTCTTCCAACAATTCGTCCCTTAAATTTTTTAAGTAGTTACTACAAATTATTGTGATACACTTATTATTTTTACCGTGATTTCTTATGTTGTTAAACCCGATATAGTGGTTCAGTGAGGGTCCTGCTGGTGTTTTCACTGCCGTGTGGGGTTTAAAAGCGGCTCGGATTCTTCGTCTCCTCTGCTGGTTTGGTTCGTTTGATTTATTTCATTTCCCGTTGACCTGGGTTCCGGCCGTTGACGGTCTTCTTCGTAATTAACCCGGCGGTAGTCCTCCTGACTCCGACTCCTGCCTCCATTATTCCTAGTATCTCTTCTATCGTTATTATTATCCTGGTTCCAGTCGGTGTCCCTATTAAAACTCCTACGTCCTTGGTAGTATGTCCTCCCGTTATAGTTATCGTACGACCCCACATAATTAAATCTCCTGTAGTTTTGGTTTTGGTTGTTCGGGTTACGGTTATTGTTATCATAATTTCGGTTGTTTGTGTTCTGATTCTGGTAACTTGGGTTATACGACCGGTTATATTGGTTGTTCGGAATATTCTGTCTATTCCCGTAATTGTTTCCGTTGTTCCTTTGGCCGTTGTTGTTATTTTGCCGTTGGTACGTCTCATTACCATAATTACCTGGTCTGCCATTATAGTTCGTCCGGTTATTCGTCTCATGACTGTTATGGTTATTGTTTCTATTATTGTAGTCTGGGATATCCCTGCTCCCGAACCGGTCGTTTCTCTGCCGACTCCTTCGATAATGCACCTCACGCTCGTGCTCTTCCAATAGCGTTGACATGGCCTGTATCGTTTTTATCTGTCCACCCGATCGTGCTATTGATATCCCGTTATCATAGTGGTATGCTAACCTGGTGACGAGAATTTCCTCCGGGATTTTTGGTTCAAGGTGTCTCGCCAAGCATACTTTTCCCAGGAAGTAGGCGGTAAGTGTTGTTCCCCTGCTGGCGTCATACCTTCCATAGCTGATGCTCTCCCTTACTACGTTCTGGGTGGCGTCTGACCAGTACCTGGCTTTAAAAGCTATTTTAAATTCTTCGTAGCTTCGGATGTCGTGCCTGGTGGCTGTCCACCAGTTATCATAGGTTTCTTTGAAATGTTCGTCTAAGTAACGACGAATTATTGGCCACCTGTTTTCACCAATTCTCATTAGTTGTTCGCCGACCCGTTCCAAGAATTCCATTGGGTTTCTCTTGTATGACTTAAAGTTGATGGTCTCCCGGTCGTCTATATGTTGTGTATATGGAATAGTGATCGTTCGGTTGTCAACTGACCGTTGTATGTTCTCGATTCTCTCCTGGTTACGTTGTCCTTGCTTCTGTACTTCATTCACGACCGTATCTAAGTTTCGATGCTGGTTTCCGCAATATGCTCGTATTGATTCCACTTGAATCCGGTTTTCTTCTTCTATATGGCCTATCTTGGCCTCTAGTTCAGCCCTATTTCGTGTAATAGCTTCATCGGTCACTCTCAATTTTCTATTTGTTTCAGTTATCTCCTGTTTTCTTTCGCCGTCGTTCTTACCTACCTTCTAGCTGATTGCCTCACTAGCGTCCTCGATTTTCTTATTGAGAGCTTGTCTTAACACTTCATTCTGTTTATCAACATTTTCCCTTAATTCCTTGTTAGAATGCTCAATTCTCTCATCGATTCGTATAAGATTATCCTCATTGATTTTCTCAAGATCTGCTTTCATTCGTTTATTGTTTTCCTCAAGTTTTTCGTTCATTAGTTTGTTATCGTCCTGAATCTGTCTCAAACTCTCGTCATTCCTGTCAAACTTTTCATTCATTTGTTTGATTAAATTTTCGCTCAAAATTTCGTTTTGTTTTCTCGAGTTTTCATTAATACTGTCTATTTTATTTTCCAGCTTTTCATTGATTTGTCTAAAATCGGCCTTCAATTGTTCATTATTTTCATTTATGGTTTGCCTCAAAAGTTCACTAGTACTTTCCTTAATACTGTCTATTTTTTCAGAGTTTTCTTCAAATTTTTTATTTAATTCTTCCTTCTGTTTCCTGGAATCTTCTTTGATACCGTCTATTTTATTTTCTAGCCTTCCTGAATTTTCATTAGTTTGTTTATTCTGTTCCTTAATGCTATCCATTTTCTCCATCATTAGCCTCATCATTTCTTGCCAATCTGGTTCTCTTCTGGCTTCCGCTTTATCTGGTTGGTCCCCTTGGGCATCCTCTTCAACTATTTCCTTCTCTGTGATAATTGCTTCAGTTTCTTCTTTATCACCCATTGTTTGTTCCATTTCACTGTCCGTAAATGTTTCTATCTCTCGTTCCTGTCCACCTTCTTCCTTCTTCTCTTCTGCCCTCTTCTTCGATCTGCCTCTGGTATTATGCATTCCTGTGCCTCTAATGGTTGCCTGCTCAAGTTAAGTAACAATTAATATGATGTTTTACTTAACTAAAGCCCACTCGTTGAGCGCCAATTTGAAATAAAACGTTTATGGTGTTTTATTTACTTATGTGAGACTCCTGTGTATCAAACGTCAAGTAATACGTTGCAGGTGGCAATTCGTAACAATTAAAATGTTGTTACCTGGTTTAATTAGTGTGTTATTAATAAATATATCTATTCGGTTGTGACCGATGAAACCTCCTGAAAATATATTATTAGGCAAACAAAATTATAATTATGTTCCTTTAATTTATAACCATACTACAGTATAGATTTAACTTAGTTTTCAGTGGTTGGGTAATATTAGCGATATGTATAGAGTATTGACTGAATGTAATGGGTATTTTTGTCAACCCTAGTCACTCGATGTTAGAAAATTCTATTCAAATTTTGTACTAAACACAAGCTAGTTCAGCAATCTCCCGTTCCACCAGCTGCAATCGTTTAGCGCTGTTACTTGTGATAAGCGTACTTATAGGTTAGTTGTTCATCGGGTTTGAATCAACCTTTTTATAAATTATTCCAACCACTACGTATAGTATTTATTCTACAATAACTTCAAACGTTATCTCATACAATAAAGATCCTTTATTAATTTTCTCTATTGATTCACAGTCCACGTTATCTCAAAAAATGATAATATAATCAAATCGATCACACAAAAAAATATATCGATTGTAAATTAGTCAAATTCCATTGACTTATACAAATGAAAATAATAATTGTATACTTACGTTTATTTTGATTTATAGATACGATATATTATATCTCACAAATGTGGTTATGTATACAAAAACTAGAACGCCATCCATATTACCTAAGTCATGGGCCAGAATTTCGTTACGCGAAGTTATTAGGAAACGGAAATTGCTTGAAATAACAAAACAGCTGTTCTAATTGTTACCAATGAAATACCCCTTTTATTCTTTGCTTTGTTACATAACAGTTTACCAACTTTAACCCTTCCAAAAACATAATGTGTAATAATAAATTTGATTAAGTTTAATGATTATACAATAATAACATATATAGATATTTATATAGTGGTGCTCAACCCAGCACTTAGTAGTTACAACACACACCCTCAACCACTCGCTCTTCCATACTCATGGTACAAACTTTTATGAATTGCGGAGCTCCTTGAAACATTGAAATTTTAAATAATTTTGTAAATAATTTGTAAATAATTGATTTCTACAATTTATATTGGGATTCAAAGGATTCAAAGTATATAAGGAACGCTCTCACCCATTTCATGTTGGCTGGTTGTATCGGTGCGGTAAAACTTCGCGTCCAGTACCGCGAGTTTTCCGTATACACGTCTCGTTCACATTTTGTTGACTGACTGTATTTCCGATATTTGTATTGTTTATTAACCACCTATAGTGGTCTAAAAAGTTAAAATTCACCCGTAAGTGAATGAGCAGCCGGCCGGCGCTGATCAGTGCTGCAGCAGAAATTACGACAATTCCGTGTTGGATTTTGCGGAAGTGGGGTGTACTGACGTCACATTTTCTTTGTTTAACTAGTTGACATCGCAGTTTTGTCGTTGTCAACACATTCTCAGCCTCTGACGTAATTAAGGCTTGGCTCGGTTATCGCAATAACTGCATACTGTTTTTGTGATGTTACACCGTTTTTTGCTATGAATTGTTTCAAATCCTGACAAATATTGTGATATAGTCCACTCACTGCAGATTCGTATCGGGTGTTTAAGGTTGGGTTTAGTATGACAAAAATAGAAAAATACAATATTTATGTTCTAGTTACCATATTTAAGGTAATTCCAAAAATGTACCATGATTGTACCATCACAAAACCCCCTCAATGAAAGATGGTGTGACGAAGCACACAAACTTTCATTGACCCTTTCATACTTCCTAAAGGGATCAGCCAGGACAAGTCGCCACAACCCCCTTACAAATTTACATAAAAAATAACAACAACTCACCCTTGGTCTGGTGATGATGACCGTACCTAGATGACCTTACTGGACTTCTCCTTCGAGATCCCAACACCATAAGGCCACTTAGGCTCTTAACGCCCCTGCTCTGACGCGTTGGCCAGCTCAGGACCGCTGTCATATCACCAAACACTGAAACAATACATAATAAATATTAAAATAGTGGCTTAGTAAATCACTCCATCCTCAACTGATCTGGTTCCCCTTAGCTAAGTGCTGGTTTGTGCCAATAAGCACTGGGTTGGCTTAATATATTTTAATACGCTTAATAAAATTATAATATTATATATTATAATCCTCAAGAATTAAAAAGAATATCTCTTCTTCATATTAACAAATACTTCTACCCTGAGTTGAAAAATGGTTTCGATTCCTATCGATAATATTTATCTTCATTCTTTTACAATTACTAGAATTGTAACATAAGCACATTAATATAATATAGTTACCAAAATTGAAGAAAATATAATTGAAACTATAATAGGAAAATTACACATTATAATCTCCCAAATCTGGAGAAACAAATTATAAAAGAATTACTCTGTATACTTATTTATTTATTTATTGAATACTCTTAGTGCATGATAAAACAAAAAAAATTATTATTATTATTATTATTATTATTCTTATTATTAACAGGTAATTATTTGGCTTCTTGGTATTATTGACAGCGCCAGTTAAAAACACTTTTTTTTTTTTTTTTACACATTATTCCCATGTTATAACATCATGTTGAAATTTCTATAACATAAATACATTTTGCATAATAATAATACATTAATAATTAACACTGATATATTAATACATTAAATATTCTTGATTCATTTTAATTTAAATCATTTAAAATTTACAATTTCACTTAAGTCATTAATTAGACATCAATTTTATTATAATGAATTATTAATATTTATTTCAAATTTATTATTAGTATTCATACTACATTATTATTATTATTTCATTATTCACTTCTTACTTTCTCTATACTCTGAACTTTCTACCTACGTAACTACCTAACCTTTCACCTTCTATCACTGTTTAGTCTGGATAACTCCTTTATTCACTATACTTTTTTTTTTTTATTATAATTTTACTCACCTTCTTCTAACTGACCATCAAATTTACCTATCAATGACACCAATATCTCAATTATATACTCCATTACTACTTTCATTAAAATCCTATGGCACCGCTCGTCTTTGCACTGGGTTGGGTGTTCCCTAACTGGCTATATACATCCATATTATTTTGCCCTTCCAAAATAATTCGGCAAACACTCCCTTAAACTACGCTATTACCTGCCACAACACTATTGGTTGGCTACTCTTTATCACCTCACCCCCACTACAGAATTCATCAACAATAATTATATGTTTATACCTTTACTTAAACACCTTTACTAATAGTCACTACCTACTGTGTCCCTAAATATCTAATAATTCTCTTTGTATTTTCTTAAAAATTCTTATCTTTCTAACTCCATTTACATTAATTAATCAACTCACCTGCATTTTATCTATACCCAGGCTCTATTCCTGTTTAAACACTTACTGTAATCATTGACAATTCTCTTATAAAATTCCTCTCTTACCTACTTATAACAATACCTCTTTTCAAAATTCAAATATATATACTTATTTAAACATTATTAGGAATTACTTTCAATACCAATTAAAATTTAAAATATTATTATTAAACATGTTATATATGTACAATATATAATAATACATACTGGTGTAAATATACCTGTAATACATAATACATATCAAAAATACATGGATATATAAATACAGTGAATACAATGAAAAATATACACTCCAACTTCATTATTGTGTCATTAATCGAAATCAGTCCATAGCAGTTCAATTCAATACCACTTTTCATATTATTATTTAATGTTCATTTCACAATACAACAGTCTATCCACCATCATTAAACAACAAACGAATCTTAGGTCTATATAAATTCTTATTTAATACATAGATTTTATTACTAGATACATTATATTCATATGTTATTGAATGGTTATTAAACAAATATTTCCAGTCACGATCAAGTAGAGTTCCGTTTGTCTTAGTATCATATGTCATTAATCGGTTTATACTATAATTATCCCCATAATATTCCACCACAGGTAAGTACATAATGTCTTTATTCTCATTTCTTGTTATTTCCAATTTATTGTTATTATCAGGTAAGTATTCATCATTTTCATATACCACATCTAACCCTAACCTTTCTAACAATTGTCTGTAATTTCTGTTTACTTTAAATATTTTTATTACTCTCTTACTCTCACAATATCTCTCTATACTTTCTCTTTTTTAATACATTTCTCTCCATTACACCAAAATACACTTTCTCTCTCGAAATATGCAGGGGTCCCTATCATAAAATTGTTGCACCTCTTCTTAGGTACACAAAAACATAAAGAAACTTTATTTGTAGAACTATCGTCTATCAAATATAAATTAAAGGCATTCTTATCCTTATAACAATTACATGAAGACTTGTCTTCACCCCCTAATACAACATTAAAAGAAAATTCTACCCCCTGCATTCCTTGTACTAAAATACTTTCTTTCTGACTTCATAAATTCAAATATTTCATTATCATTCATTATACTTTCATTATCATGTTATCCTCTTCTAACACCACAATCTTACTACTTGTATTATTTGGATTATCTATACTACATTCATTATTGGAATTATTATTTTTAAATAGGTTTCTATTCAGTACAGCATTTTGCTGGGTACCGCTATTGACTTTCTGGGTTTCCACTTGATTTTCTACCACATTTAAATTATCTAGTTTTGTAATAAGCTGGTCACATTTTTTAATAAGTTTATTGTGACCTAATTTTATTTCATTTTTTAATTCATTGAATTTAATATCAGAATCTATTTTCTGTTCATCTAGTTTTTTGTCTAATTTTAATAGTAATTGCATCATTGCACTATTTTCATCTGGTTTACTATCTAAACTAGTTGAAATGGATGTATTGACTTTTGTTATCCCTACAGAGACAGGCTTATTTGTCTCGTCAATCTGACTAGTTTGAGGTGTTTGTACATCCATTTCATTAGTTAAATTTATCTCAGAGGTACTGGTTTCTACTACAATATTGTCACTAGTACTCATGTTGGCAATTTTGCAATACCTGCATGCATACAATTGTATAACCTAATTGTGGGGTTATGTTTACGAATTATAAAAGTTTGTGTCCGTTACCTCAAGCAATTTGTTCCGTTCTTTCTAGGCGTACATTAGGTAATAATATGTTTAAATAATACCACCTAATGTCCCTGTTCCAGAAGCCACCTGTATACTTACGTTTATTTTGATTTATAGATACGATATATTATATCTCACAAATGTGGTTATGTATACAAAAACTAGAACGCCATCCATATTACCTAAGTCATGGGCCAGAATTTCGTTACGCGAAGTTATTAGGAAACGGAAATTGCTTGAAATAACAAAACAGCTGTTCTAATTGTTACCAATGAAATACCCCTTTTATTCTTTACTTTGTTACATAACAGTTTACCAACTTTAACCCTTCCAAAAACATAATGTGTAATAATAAATTTGATTAAGTTTAATGATTATACAATAATAACATATATAGATATTTATATAGTGGTGCTCAACCCAGCACTTAGTAATTACAACACACACCCTCAACCACTCGCTCTTCCATACTCATGGTACAAACTTTTATGAATTGCGGAGCTCCTTGAAACATATTGAAATTTTAAATAATTTTGTAAATAATTTGTAAATAATTGATTTCTACAATTTATATTGGGATTCAAAGGATTCAAAGTATATAAGGAACGCTCTCACCCATTTCGTGTTGGCTGGTTGTATCGGTGCGGTAAAACTTCGCGTCCAGTACCGCGAGTTTTCCATATACACGTCTCGTTCACATTTTGTTGACTGACTGTATTTCCGATATTTGTATTGTTTATTAACCACCTATAGTGGTCTAAAAAGTTAAAATTCACCCGTAAGTGAATGAGCAGCCGGCGAGCGCTGATCAGTGCTGCAGCAGAAATGACGACAATTCCGTGTTGGATTTTGCGGAAGTGGGGTGTACTGACGTCACATTTTCTTTGTTTAACTAGTTGACATCGCAGTTTTGTTGTTGTCAACATATTCTCAGCCTCTGACGTAATTAAGGCTTGGCTCGGTTATCGCAATAACTGCATACTGTTTTTGTGATGTTACACCGTTTTTTGCTATGAATTGTTTCAAATCCTGACAAATATTGTGATATAGTCCACTCACTGCAGATTCGTATCGGGTGTTTAAGGTTGGGTTTAGTATGACAAAAATAGAAAAATACAATATTTATGTTCTAGTTACCATATTTAAGGTAATTCCAAAAATGTACCATGATTGTACCATCACATAATAAATAGTTCTTATCCCAGGGTTCGTAAAGTTCTTGGAACCATTAGTAAGGCCAGGTAAAATGCATAATTAAGGTTACTCAAGTATTACAAAACAAAATTATTAACTCTAAATATATATTGAATTTAAAATAGGTTGTTTTTTACCAAGTCGATGAAAACTCCGATTGGCCGTGGACGTCTATAAACAGTTGACAAGACTCAGCTTAACTCATCTTTATCCAGTAAAAGTGTTCTGGCCTTTAATAAACTTGATTGTGGAGTGTACTGGGAAGCTCTCAGGAATTCTTCTGGCTGCTGTTCTTCTCCTATGATCTTGATAATTGTCGGTCCCGGTGGAATGAAATTAGTATCCCAACTTCTTCTGTTTATGAAGGTTAACTCTGCAAGACGAGATCCTCGTATGTCTTTTCAATAATTCCGTTAGTTTCGTATTCTAATTCTCTTAACTGATCTTCTGGTTGTAGTGGAAATCGTTTTAATAACGAATCCAGTGGAATTATCCTGGTGAATGAGGTGAGGGTTTTTCAACTCTTTTTACATGTATTCAATTATAATTTGGAATTCTATTTAGTTTTATTACTCCTCAGTATTATGATAGTAATAGGTTTCAATGAGGGTTTTTTAGTTTTGATTTATATTTCCTTCAGAAATTATCATTCATTTTTTTAAAATGTATCTGTCCATCTCAACTTAATAGCTTGTAACAATCAGAACGAATGATTCAATATCAACAACTCATGTACATTTCAGTTGCCTTAACAACCATTTTTTCCTGTCATTGGGTGAAACTAGATATCCTAGAGCCAGAATTATAGAATATTACTACTCTTTTTCAATAAAATACTCCATGCTTGGATTAATATTAAATTACCTTAAGTTCTCACCTAACCTTCCTTCTTAAACAGTAAATGTTTTACCATAGTTTCATTGGACTGGACTTCTTAAAAAGGTATTAATTTCCTTTCACAAATATGGAATTTAGGCCTATAGGTTATCTTACAACCGTTGTAATATTATTTGGTTTTTTAACTTAATTTTCTTTTACCTGACCTACTGTACAATTAATTATTGGTTAATGGTTAATTACATTGATTTTAATTTCCTGGTGTTTACTTTATTACACTAATTAACTGGTCATGGAACCCTTCCTTAGTTTATAATATAATTATTAGACCTACTTGTCAAACATTGAACACTGTTTGCCCTCCTGGTCAAATTTACAAACATTAATTAAAACAACAGCATTATTCAAATTTAGACAATACTGAAAACTTAGTATAATGCCTAACACAGGTAACTATACTTGATTGTCTAAAGACAAATCTAACATAAATACAAACATAATTATTGATGAAGTATTCCTTATCTATTAAACAACATCAGTTTTCTTACCATACTCAAAACATAACATAAATATTCTGTAAACATTAACATGTTACAGTATAAAACAAGCATAATTTATTATATTTAACTATTAATTGGTATGGTTTTTTTTTATATTTAACATTAATTATTGCCTCTTTTGACTTGAGGTACTTCTCAGATGCATTAACTACTGAGCAACCTTAATTCAGGGTATGGTTCTTGACCATGTTTCATTCAATTTTTTTATGTAACGTTGGGGGACCTCAACTCTGTTGCGTTACAATATTTACCTCTTCCATTTCCATTAAGATTTACAGTTACTATCTCCATTATAAGGCATACTACTTCTGTTATTTTTTATACAATACAAAATGTGATTACATACGACACAGAAAATTATTCAATACAATAGATATATAAATCATCACAACAACCTCCTCCAATAGTTCATTACTATTAGCATCATCAAAATCTTTCAAACAATTTAAACTCCTCCTTCCACACACACACACACACACACACACACACACACACACACACACACACACACACACACACACACACACACACACACACACACACACACACACACACACACACACACACACACACACACACACACACACACACACACACACACACACACACACTATTGCCCCCTGGACTATAGCGCCCAGTTGCTTCCACAAGAACTAAAGTTTTTTAGGGTGTAAACGCTGCTTACACCATTCTTTCTTCGGTGTTATAAAACATTCGGTATTACTGGTATCCAGAAATACCAGTAATCCTACTAAACATTAGTTACATGTCCTTATATGGTCTACAATCCCATTCGATGGTTAGCCGCTGTTCCATAGGTATGTTGATTCCCCTGATTCACCCCCCGCTTAATTTCTACATTCACATTTACAACGATAACAAGCTATGGCCAGACTTTGGCAGCGCGGAACGTAATGTGCCCTGACCATAGTCGGTTAAAGATAAGCTAATTCCATGGTCAGGATTCGGTGAGGCCGTGACCGCCCGAAAGTGGGGAATCTATTTAAAATACACAATACATATTATACATCAATACACAGTTACATACAAATTAAATAAACATTTATATTTCAAAATATAGACTCAAAATAAACATTACTAACCTCAGGTTAACATAAAACATCTCGATCTCTAAATTTAAATAAAATTTACTAACTTGCACAACTTTTAATTTCAATTTCTATTGATTAAACATTTTAATTGTTTATCTTGCATCATCACTTCAACTTTGGCTTTCTATTAAACATTTTACTCATTTAATTTTAATTGAGAATCGGTCTAGATCCTCTATTATGGAAAAAATGGAACACCTACTGTCATTTTGAGTTGAAGACATGAACCAGCAGCGAATGCCTTTAAGCCAGGCTGTTATCATGGCTAAAGCTAAGTCCCTGTTTGACGACATTAAGAAAAAGGAGGCAGAATTTTCGACCATTGAATTTAAAGCAAGTCGAGGTTGGTTTGATTGATTCAAACGTCGCTCAAACCTTCACAGCCTTCAACTTCAAGGTGAATCAGCAAGTGCCGACATGGAAGCAGCTGATAAATATCCTTCCACATTGAAAGATTTGGTGAACAGTCGAAGCTATCCCTCTAACCTTGTTTTCAATGTGGATGAGACAGGGCTGTTTTGGAAAAAGTTACCTTCATGCACTTTCATTTCTAAAAGTGAGCGACAGGCCCCCGGCTTCAAAGCGGCCAAGGATCGGCTTACACATCTATTGGGGTGTAATGCAAGTGGAGATTTGAAATTAAAACCTCTTTTGGTGTACCACTTAGAAAATCCACGAGCGATGAAATTTTATAAAAAAGAAAATTTGCCCATCATATGGACATCAAACAAGAAGGCTTGGGTGACAATGGCTGTGTTTAATGATTTGTATCTTAACCATTTCATCCCCGAAGTAAAAACATATTGTGAGGAGAACGACTTAGAACATAAAGCCCTGTTAGTTCTGGATAACGCACCCGGTCATTCTGTTACTTTGGAAAGCCTCCAAACTGATTTTCCTGTTGATGGTGTGTTTCTTCCTCCCAATACAACTTCATTATTGCAGCCTATGGATCAAGGAGCAATTGCTGCTTTTAAAGTGTATTATTTGCGCCGCACATTCGGCCAATTAATTCATGAAACAGATTCAGCAGACAAGCAGTCAATGAAAGAATGGTGGAAATCGTTTAACATTATGAAAGCCATTGAAAATATTGATCTTTCATGGAAAGAAGTTGTGCAACATTGCATGAATGGTTGTTGGAAAAAAACTGTGGCCAGACGTGGCCAAAAATGAAGAAAATAAAGTTTTTTCAAATTTAGTGAATGACATCACACAGCTAGCCAACACGGGAGGCTAAGTGAAGGATCCATAGAAAAACAAGACATTATGGAATTGATTGAGTCTGACGCGCAGCCTTTGACAAACGAAGAACTTCTGGATCTACAATCTGAAGATGAAGCGGAAAAAGAAGAGATCGTTCCTGAAGAAACACCGTGAATTTTGTAAAACTAAAATTTTGCAGGAAGGTTTAATGTTAATTCAAACAGGATTAAACCTCATAGAGCAAAATGAAGTTGATTGGGATAGAATCGCGAAAGTCAAAAAAGTTGTCAATGATGGAATAGATTGTTATCAACAACTATTAAATGAGAGGAAGCGAAAAGCATCACAACCAACTCTCCACACATTTTTCAAAAAAGGTGCGACTGAGAAGCCACATGGGGAACCTCAACCCAGAACTTCTCAAGGATCTTCTTTGTGGTCTTCTTTGTAAGTGAATTAGGTAGATGTTTGAATAAATTATTTTTGTACATATTCGTTTGTATGTACGTATGTATATCTTTTAAATTAAAATGCCTTTTTTGAGATTTCGTATTATGAATATTTATTTATCAAAACCTTTGTACGTACATACGTATTTTATTATGTTTATAACACATTTTGACAAGGAAAATCATATAAAAGCAATAAAAACTAAAACAACGAGGTATAGGTCGGTAAAAAATAGGAAACCCCGCTTAGCGCGATTTTCGTTTTACGCGAATCGCCGAGGAATGTATCACTCACGTTAAGCGGGGTATGACTGTACATTATGTTATCACTTAATATAACAACCATTCCATTTCTCAAATTGTTCCATTACACCAGAATAATAACCCCCCGGCTTACTCCATATTATTCTATCATAAAATCTGTCTACATCAGTATTTTTGTTTAAGTCCCCTTTGTAATTTTGGACACAATTAAATAGGTAATCAATTCATCATGACTCTCACCTGCTGCTACAACTGTTTCATTGCCAAGTAAGTGCTTATTATCTTCGATATCAAATTCCTCTACTACTGCGGTACTCATTTCTACACAAGGTAAGTTTTTCATATAATTAACTCTCACTATTTATTCTCTCTATTAACTCTTTAATAACCTCCTTTTAACTTGAACAACTCTATCTCTCTCACTCTCTTAAAATCGCTTACACAACCCCATCTTATTTCTCTCTCTCATTCCATGCAGAGGGCACTACAACATCATAAAAACACCTCCTGGCTCTTCCAGGACCACTACAAAAAATTAAGGGACTACTTAGAGGCACCTCGTCTCCGATTAAGGGACACTTGCCCTCCAAAAACATCTGTGAAAATCTTGTTTCACAATATACCCGGGGAAAATTTACCCTCTGCCCCATATTTCTACTTAAACTCTCCTCATATTCTCTCTCTAACTTACAAACACTTATTTCTACCCCCTACTCCCATTATTCTCTCACTCCCCCTACTATCTCTATATTCTCATCGTCACTATTAATTTTTTCTGTATCACCCTTAGATACCACTTTTTCAATTATCTTACCACTATTACTTGTTAACTCATTTTAATAACTATCACTTACCTCGTTAATTATTTCTTCATTATTTTTCGTCATTATACCACCATTATGATTATCACCCGTATTGACACCAATGTCATCTGTTACTGCGTTATTTCCCTGTATACTACACTTACCTCTATCTATTCTTCACATTCCCATCCTCTCAATACTTTGTTCTAATTTGCTAAAATTTCCAATGTCTCATTAGTTTTCTCAAAACGTTTATTAATTTCATTGACATTGTTTTTTAATTCATTATTTTGTTCTTTCATTTCGCTAATATTACTTTTTACTTCATTGATATTACTACTCACTTCATTGAACTTTACATCGAACTTACTATTTTGTTCATTTAATTTAACATTTACTTCATCAAATTTACTGTTTTGTTCATTCAATTTAACATTGTTAACATCAAATCTATTATTCATATTCTCAGACATGGTTTTCATAAAGTTCATCATATCAGCTATTGAACACTCTTTTTCTTTTATTTTAGTTATTATGCGAGTAGGCTCTGTTATGGTGTTACCCTTTATATTATGCTCATCAGATGATTTCTTACTTTGGATCGGCGTTGAATGAATAATAGCGCCTTCCATTGTCACAGATTCTGTTAAGCTTGATTGACATATTGTACTAATGTCAGTTAGGCTGACTTCATTATTATTTTTCTCCATCTTTCAAAGTATTGGGATTGTATAAACCCGTCCAAATTATTACTATACACAATATATATAATTAACACAACAAAATATTTTAATTAACCTCCAATCATAACCTTATAACTTTCGTCTATTTATACGTAAATGACAATTTATTTATCTACTTCGAATAACCCGTTCTGCTCTCCAAAACAGGCCCACATTTACATAAATAAATTTTATATAAATGTCCCTGTTCGACGCGCCAATTGTAATGTTATTTACTTTTCTTTACTTTTTGACTTACCATTTTTATACACCAAACAGCTATTTACTGGAGCCCATTTTACCAACATGACTTCCATACCACCAATGTCAACCCAGAGTTCGTGTAAGTGTATTATTGGAGAACAGAAATTAGGTTATTTGAAATAAATGACTTGAGTCTACTTGTTTTTCAGATGCATTTAGTTTTATTTATTAAATAATTATTTTAACTCTGCATATTCAAAAACATTAAATTGATTTACTTTTCCTCAAAACAATATATTCTTTTCCCTCCTCTACACGTGTTACAATAAAATACACGTATAAATTCAAAACAGTGACAAGAAAAACTAATATTGAAAAACAAGTTAAATTTACTTAACTAAATTTTTCTTACATTCTACTAAACAAACCAGTACTATTACTTTTGCTTATATTTTCCCTTATCCCCTCACATACACTCACTTGCTCTGTACAATTTGGATATTCTCCCCTTTTATTTTACTGAGCTCTGTGATAATTATAGTTTTACTTCATTTAGAGTTGCAATAGTTACTTTTACTTTGTACCTCCACGTGTTATCCGTCTAGTCCCGCCATTGCTTATAACTCACTTAACACTTTTGTCACCACGGTATACCGTCACCACTAACACTTTGCTAATTCTTCACTCTTTTTACATTTTTACCAGTTTAGGTAGGTCTCGGCTACTGTGTTTGCTTTGACCTACCGAAATGCCAAGGCTACGTAAAAACTGAACTGCTTGAGGAACTATACTCAACTGGACTACCTGACGACTTAGGTTGAACTGAACCCCGCTTAGCTGGCTTGGCGTCTCTCTGCCTTACGGTGCCTCGTGGTCGCAAATTCGAACTCTGATTGGCTGAAAACCTTCTCGAACATTTTGCTCGGACCGGAAAGCCGTCCGAATTGTCACCACGAGGTAATTTTTTCGCAGTATAAACACGTACTTTTTTGTGACTCACATTCTTCGTTCTAATCGGTACCTGGCACGGCACCTACAGGCTGTTCACCAAAAGTTATATATTGATTGGTTAATAAAATGGGTTGCCTAATCTGCCCCGTTACAGTGTGTTAAAAATGGCCTTAACAAGAAAGTGCTATGAAACTCCCTTGTTTATATTGCATTAAAAGAAGAATCAGAAATACAAACAGAACATAACATTGTTACATGGACAGTGATCTTAATTGTCCGTGGGTCTTCCACATGGACAGTAGAATAAATTACTTAATTTTTTCTACTAGTAATTTTATACAAATCACTATGTTGTCTTTGGTATTGACGAGCGCTTTCGGCAGTCAAGCCATCTTCAGGTCATTTACCAACCTTCAGGTTATTTTTCATTGGTAAATGACCTGAAGATGGCTTGACTGCCGAAAGCGCACGTCAATACCAAAGACAACATAGTGGTTTGTATAAAATTACTAGTAGAAATATTTGAGACCACTAACACTCCAATACAACAATAAATTACTTAATGCTACAGGAATAGGAGGAATACACAGTTTTTAGTAATACTTCATTACAACAATGACACTTGTGTTACAATAGTTTTCCTCAGTTGCAAAGCATACATTTTTGCCATTTGTAAGCAGCTGAAAAGCAGTCCCTCTCCCCTTCCAAGATTTCAGTGTTGACTCAATTAGATATCTTAATGCCTGCCTGTACATTTTTACAACAGTATGTTTAACATGTGAGCAGTTGGTTGCACATATACTTTCTTTATCCTGTTAGTTCAGATATTTCTATTCTAATACATTTGAAGTAATGTAGTTAAAAATTAGCAACACTTTAAACTAAAGTAAGTAACTTTATGGTTTTAAGCTGTTAAGTATGGTAAACATATCATAGAAACCCCATCAAAGAAACCATACAAACACTAGAACAACTACTCAGACAAAACAACACACCTGAAACACACATACAAGAAATCATCACACTTACCAAAATAATAACTGAACAAAATTACTTTACATACAATAACAAAATATACACACAAACAGAAGGACTCCCGATGGGATCCCCCATATCAGGAATACTAGCAGAAATATATATACACAACATTGAACAGAACCACATAATAAACAACAACAAATACACTAACAAAATTATATACTGGCACAGGTATGTGGATGATATATTACTTTTATTCAAAGGCAACACAAGACAAGTTGAAAACTTCCACAAATACATAAACACTATACACCACAAATTAAAATTTACACTGGAAACTGAACAAAACAATAGTATAAATTTTCTAGACCTAACAATTAACAAAACTAACAATACACACACGTACAAAATATACAGGAAACCTACCACAACTGACATGGTTATACACAACACATCATACCACCCAACACAACATAAACATGCGGCCTTCAACCATATGCTCCATAGACTAACTAAAATACCCTTAAATAAACAAGATTACACCGACGAACTCAACACAATAAAATACATAGCAATAAAAAACGGTTATAACCCCAATTTAATAAACATACTACACAAACGCATCAAAAACAAAAACAACAAAACACTAAATACCATCAACACACAACACAATAAGTACATCACACTCACATACCACAACTCATACACACACAAAATCGCCAATACATTCAGAAAACACAAATACAAAATAGCATTCAGAACAACCAATACCATCAAAAAACACATCAGTAATACAAACACAGACATAGACAAATATAACAAAACAGGTGTTTACAAATTAAATTGTAATGACTGCAATAGTTTCTACATAGGCCAGACGGGAAGATCTTTTTCATCCCGTTATTCTGAACACTTAAAAGCTTTAACCAACAACAATATACACTCTGCATTTGCCACACACATACACACAGAAAACCACAGTTACACCAACATAGACACTAATCTTGAAATTTTACATTACATACCCAAAGGTCAAAAACTCAACACAACTGAACAATACGAAATATATAAACACCACACAACACAACAAAACAACATACTCAACGATCAATTACAATATAAATCACATACACTTTTTGACACAATTATATAGAAAACAAACAGTAAGTTGAATCCCCGCGCCAATCCCCTTCCTCCACACACCACCCCCACTTCACCTTCCACACAACCATTACAAAATGCTGGCAGTCTGTTACCAAAGCTGAAGAAGGCGGATACTAAGCCGAAACGCGTCCAATAAAATTAGTAAGTTTCACATGAAAAAAGTTCATTTTTAGTTAAGTGTTAGTGCTGTGAAAGAAGAGATGAATAATCAAGATCACCAATAATGTTTAAAAAACGTTTGTTGTTGATTGATATTGCCTCTCTATTTCATTGAAGTGAGGTTATGTTATTGTTTCTGTTGGTATTTTTTGTTATTTTATATATATTTTTAAAATATATTTATATTATGCATTTTTTATATACCTTTTTCATAGTTTGGATGGACAATTTTGTACAACATTTTTGATTATAACCATTTTTAATTATTTTTCTCAACCATGTATCTTCTAATTAAGCCTATGCAAAGTAATGGTATTTGTTGTGGACATAGGAAGCATAAAATGATTGAGACAGATTCTTATGTGTTTACTAGTTGAACAGTTCACTGATATAGGCACTGTTTCATGACATATAGACATTTAATTCATAAGTTAGTTAATATGAATAAAATTTGGCTAATCAATTAACCACAAATTATCACAAACACGGTTAGTGAAACCATTTCCAAAAAATGTACGGTAATTATTTCCAGCATGCAGAGAATAATGTAGAGTGGCCATTTGTATCAACTGATTAAGCCAAGTTGAATACAATAGACTTATCAAGATCCGCCCAAGCATGAGTCGTCTTAGTGCAATAAACTTGCAGTACCCATAGATTATATTAATTTCCTATTTGATTAAATGAAAGTAATTGTGGTACTTTTTAAATAACAATAGAATAATAATAGACTAATTCTATTCTAACATAATAAGGATTTTCACAGATATGCCTAACCGAATATAAATAGAAATGGCTGAAAACCTACATGAATTTAAATTCTGCCACTGGATGTATGTCATATCTGGTAGACTGTACTATGTTCTGGATTATAGTCTATGTAGGAATTGTTGATGGCATTTTATATCATTTAATGAGTATATTACTGCACACTCTGAACATATAAATTGTACCCATAATGAATAAACTATTTCAATTACTTTATGTTTTGGTAAATGTTTACAAACAAAACTGCAAATTGTAGTGTTATTGCAGATTAAGAAGTTGTGAGCATGGGATTTAACTATTGTGTGACTGGAAAGACCAATATTGCTTCTGCTGAGCAGTCACTTTAGCAGCATTCATGGGTTAAGTACTGCTTACTTTTGTCCCCAATTGCAGCAGAATAGTCATAAAAAATTTGTGAAATTAAAACTAAAATTCATACATTTTACTGTAATTATGTTCCACAAAGGAATTTTGACATGTATATTTGATTAAAATTTTCGAAGGTAGAGTGGCAATAGTTAAAATATTAAGGTTTAAGTAAAGAGTAGGCTACACTTTAATTCCAAATAAAAAGAGATGCAGACATTTCTTTGTAGAGTTTATGCTTTTTATATAAGCCTATAAAGTGTGTGTGTGCGTGATCATTTTTTTAACTTTCTGATACTTATATTTTTTGAAGTTACTGATATTATATAATTATTGTAATGCAAATATTTCACGCCATATTTCACTTACTAAACGTGATAAACAACTGTGTAGCCAAGACTGCATTGAGGCTTACACCAGAAATCATGTTCTGTACATTTGTGGACTCCAGATGTGGTCTGAAGTAAATGGGGATGGACCATTGACTCCTCATACATATAATAAAATATAGTAATGATAATTCAGATACATATCAGGAGCTTGGAGTAGAAAGGGCAAATATGAAAATCATGGCGTTGGGAAATTGCATTTAAAGTTTGTGAACACTCTCATGATAGAAAGGGCGAATATGTATTTCAGTATTAAAAAACATATATTATGATTAGTTTACACTTTTATTTTTAAATAATTAATAAATAAAATAAAAAAAATAATTTAAAATATATTCGCCCTTACTCCTCGAATATTACAGCACTAACCTATCAGCTGGTTTTATGCAGTCCATACATTTCAGTGATATTTACAAAATACTAAGGGTGAGTATATACATGATAGTGGTATTACCATTTTCTTAACATGTCAGAAAATAGGATTCTGTAAAAAAAAATTGATTTTTTTTTATTCGCCCTTTCTGCTCCGAGCTCCTAATATGAAGAGTGATAAAAAATAAGAATTTTTGTATTTTTATGAAATGACTATTTATTCTATAGATCATATTTTCTCCTTACAGCATATAATTGAAAAGAAACCAGTTCAATCACAACCTCTTCATTAGTTTTTATTGACATTGAAAAAGCCTATGACAATGTACCGTTAGCCAATCTGTGGACAGCTTTAAGATCAACTATAGTACGGGACATAGCATTATAAGCTTCAAGGTTACGCAATAGTAACAGCTCTTCCCCGCCCCTCACCCAACAGTGTTGTCGTGCATTACACTTGGTATGCGTAGGCAATGGCGGGGAGGGGAGGTCTGTTGCAAACACTTCACATTCCATTGACAAGTCATTCAACTTGCTACAGGTTAAACTAAACATCTCCATCTTATCAACATTACCCACGTACATATTACATTCAGTAGTTCTAGGATTACACGTTTAAACTTTTTATTAATTATTATTGTTATACTGTATTATTGTCGTTATTTAATAATTTATATAAGGCTTATTCATGATGATTGATAATAATAATAATTTACAAATTGTTGAGGCTCCTCAAACTCCTACAGTGCCATCAAACAGAGGAAGATCTGGTAAAAAGGACTTAGGGAAGCAAGGAAAACACATCATTGCCAATGTTTACAACTTTTTACAGAGTCTCGTGGACGATCCAAAAAAAGTTAAAAGTTGAATTTTAAAATGGTTCAAGCGTTGACTGCCGAACCTTGTGGAGTAAGTTGATCGACAGTTCAAGGTATAAAGCGAGACGTGGATAAGTGTGAAGGAAATGAACCTAAGTTTGGTATGCCGCAGAAGCATTTTAAAAAGAAGCTGACAATAACAAATTTGGACAACTTCGACAAAGATGTTGTGCGAAGATGTGTTTTTAGATTTTATGAATGTGGAGAATACCCAACATCGGGAAATGTTGGACGCGATGTTTTATTTGGACGGCCCATATTTATTTAGACGAGACGTGGGTGAACCAAAATCACAGCAAATCAATGATTTGGCAGGACCCAGATGAAAGGGGTTGTTTAAAAGTGCCAGTCGGAAAAGGTGGCAGATTAATTGTACTTCATGTGGGGTCAGCTGAAACAGGGTTCGTGAAGGAATGCAAATTAATTTTCCATACACAGGAAATCTTCATTAAATACAGATTACCACAACGAAATGAATTCGGAACTTTTTAAAGAGTGGTTTGTCAACTTCCTATATTTACTGGAAGAAAGTTCTGTCACAGTAATGGATAACGCGAGTAATCATTCTGCACTTGCTGAGAAAGCTCCTAAATCAAACTGGAGAAAAATGGAAATTCAAGAATGGTTGAGAAATCATAAAATTGAATTTTATATGCAAGAACATATTTTCTATGCTCAATTGCTAAACAAAAACGAAATAAAAAATGCGTTGAAAATATATGAAATTGATCAAATAGTCTACGAAATGGGTCATGAGGTTGTACGCCTTCCACCTTATCATGCACATTACAACCCAATTGAGTTGGTGTGGACACAGCTGAAAGGATATGTGGCCGATCAAAATAATACTTTTAAAATGGTAAAATGGTCGACCTTGAAAGACTGATGGACAAAGCGATAGCTAAAGTAACGGTTGAAGACTGGAGAAAATGCGTCTGACATTCCAAAGAGCTTCAAAAGGACGACTACAAGAAAGAATGTCCTAGAGATTTGGCTATAGAACGTATGGTGATTGCAGTGACGGAAGAAAGTTCAGAAGATAGCGAATCCAGTTCTGATTGAAAGAATTTCATAATAATTATAATGCTTAAATTTTTGTATATATTTTTTATTATAATGTGTATAATTTTTCTTTACCAAATTTTTAAAAAATGAAGTGTTTTATTAAATAACATAATGTAAATGACTGTTTTAAAAACAAATAAAATGTAAAGAGAATTGTCATATTAATAAAGAATAAAGAAAATAATTACTTACAAAATTGAAAACATAACACAAAAAGTATATAAAGAAAGAAAAAAACGGGGGAAAGAAGAGGACTTGTTTCTCTTTGTTCGTAGTACCTCACCGATGTAGTAGCATGAGGTGTGTGTGTGTGTGTGTGTGTGTGTGTGTGTGTGTGTGTGTGTGTGTGTTGTATGAGAAAACACTGACTTGTTTGTTTGGCTTCGTGTAGTTTAACGCGCCCGTGAGTGTAAGTGTAGCGCGTGAGTGAAGCGACATGGCAATACTGCAGTCGCCTCCAAGCTTATTTTGATACGTCCCACATTATAGTATCAACCCCATTATCATAAAAGCTATACAACATTTCTATAACAATTCAATATTGAGAATAAAAATAGGAAAGAATTTGTCACCAGGGTTTCAAGTGACCAAAGGTTTATGCCAGGGTTGTTGTCTATCACCCACACTTTTCAAAATTTATATGGAGAAAGCAATAGAGACTTGGAAAAAAATGTGCAGGAACATGTGAATTTTTCACTTGATGGTCATAAAGTTTATTCAGTACAGTTTGCTGATGACCAATTACTTTTGGCTCAAGATTTGAAGACATATATTACATGACCAGAAAATTGATACAGGGATATCAGAAATGGGGACTAAAGGTAAATAATGAATAAAACAAAATACATGGCTATAGGTGGCCTTCATCATGACTTGATATTGAAGGAAGACATGGGGAAGATTTCGTATACAGAGGAATACAAGTATTTAGGGGTGAAAATTATGGCCAGTGGGAAGCAAAACAAAGAAATACAATCCAGAATTAATTTGGGAAAGATGGCTATACCTACATTAAATGGAATCCGGTGGGATAAGCAAATTACAGCAGAAATTAAAACCAAATTATTTAAAACCATTGTTAGAAGTATCATGATTTTAACGGCTCAGAAGTTTGTACTACTAATAAACACACAAGAACAAAATTAATGAACAAAAGAGATGGACTTTTGGAGACATACCGCAAGAGTATCCAGATGTGAGAAAATTAGAAATGAAGTCATTAAGGATAGAATGAACATGAAAAATTCAATTGTTGATTTTTATCCAAACAAAAAAATTACAATAGCATGGACACACGAAAAGAATGGCACAGGAAAGATTGCCAAGGAGAGTTACGGGGTGGACCCCACCAGGAAGAAGGAAAATAGGAAGACCACCTATCACCTGGATAGAAGAAATTCAGTCTATATTGAGGGAACGAGAGATTGAAGAAGATTTTTCGATGGATAAGCCCCAGTGGAAGATGAGAATTCAGTCACTTCTGTAATCTTTGGTTCCGGAAAATGTGTACAGCCAGTACATTGGTACATTGTACAGCAGTAATAAATAAATAAACTTACTTATTCTTTAAACTTAATATTGGCCCCTTTCAGACCAATCCCTATCAGATGCAGTACACTTATGCCAATGTTCTTTCCAGTCCACAAAACATTTGTGAAATTCTTGTTTTGGTATAGCCTTCAGTTCATTCAGGCTTTATCTCCTCTATGGTCACAAAACGTTGGCTTTTCATTGTGCTCTTCATTTTTGGGAACAAGAAAAAATTGTGTGCACCCATATCTGGTGAATAGGATGGCTGCGCTATTACAATGGTGTTAGTTTTTTTGCCAAAAACTTGCAAATAAGTAGTGAAGTGTGGTGCAAAATCCAACAATTGTTTGTCCATAGTTCCGGTCATTTTTTCGGATTGAGAAGACTTCAAGGTAATAGTCTTTGTTAATAGTATGGCTTGATGGTAAGAGTTTGTAGTAGACTATGCCATTGTAATAAAAGATAACAGTAAGGGGGAACCTTCACATTCGATCTTACTTGGTGTGCTTTTTTGGTTGTGCCTCTTCAGGGATCTTCCATTGGGATGATTAAGCCTTGTTTCAGTGTCATCATGGCTGTATACCTATGTTGTAATGGTACGTTTTATTGAGCGTAATGCAAAGACAGACTTTTGTGTGTGAAACAGAACATTGGACCGCATGGAATTTTTTGTATGTGACTTTGTCAACTGTTATTATGCATTTTAGTAAATCTGGGTTATCAGCAACTTCAGCCATGTTTACTTAGTGGTGTTTTTGCAATGCCGCTTTTGGTGAAAATTTAAAGCAATTGTGGAACAAATTTGCTTATACTCGATCATTGCCTAAAACATTAGGTGAAAATTGCTTCAAACAACCCATGCGATATATGTCAAACAATCTTAGCAGTTTCTGTTACAGTCATTTGTCGATTACTGAGCACAATATCCTTAACTTTTTTCTCGTTTTCTTTGGTGGTTGATATTGTAGGACGGTGAATTCTCTTGTCCTCTTCAGTGTCTTCACGGCCCTCTTGGAAACGTTTTGCTACTCATAAACCGTTGGTTTGGGCATAGCATTCGTGCCAAAATCCGTTACGACATTTGCACTACTTCACTGTATATTATATTATTTTTAACACAGAATTTAATGCAAATTCTTTGGTCATCATTTCAAAAATCACAGAGTGCACTAAAATCTGTTGTAAATGTTCGCTTGTTAAACACAAACTGAGCACCTAATATTTCCAGTAATTTACACGTACATCACAGAGAGTGGTACCAACATTAGAAAAAAATCATAAAATGCAAACATATAGCACATTTGACACGTACATCACAGAGAGTGGCACCAACATTAGGAAAAAATCATAAAATGCAAACGTATAGCACACGAATTAAGAAATTTCCAATTTTTAAAATCACACCTCATATTTTTCATTGTGGCAGTAGAGGATAACAAGAGCGACTGCATCTCCATAGTGTGCTAGTAAAGATGAATGTAACTCTTATCAAATAAATGAATAGGTAACCAGCCTATGATATCACTTTTTTAGTTGTGATGGGGTTAACATGTAAAAGAAACTGATAGCAACTATATATGACACCATAAGAAAGACCTTAAAAAAGAAACACAGAAAGTTTAAGGGGAAAAGCTCGTGTAGTCTTTTTATATGGCTTAGTATCTTGCATAATTAGAAAGAAAAATGTACATTGATTCAAGCATCAGAGGTGGCTACTTGAGGAATTTTAAGAGCTGTAAACAAGATAAACACAGTAAAAATAAAGATGTTTGTCAAAAATACAAGTGCGAAGCATGGGGGGGGGGACAAATCAGTGTCTAGGAACTACTATGCTTGTGTAGGGAGTCTGATAATCACAATGACTGTTTAATAATTTGCATACTCATAAGAGATATACAGAACTGAGAGACAAAATATTAAAAAATAAATTCTTCACTAGTAAGAGTAAATTGTTTTATAATAGCAGTTATAAAAATGTTTTAAATAAATCTTCTCATTGAAGTTCAGGAGCTTTCAGAGCCAACAACCTTTGTTAATGTTTCCATGTCTCATTAGCAAGCATAAGAACTCAAGTGAATTCTGTTTTGTGGAATTTCAGAATATATTTCTGTTTCCATAACAGAATGAATTCAGTATTTGTAGATTGTCAGTAGAATAACATATAGGGAATTGTAACACATACAGTTATTGAAGGATATACATCCTTAATCGGGATATCATTAAGGACGTGCCTGCATTCTTCAGTTGCCTACTTTGCTACAAGTATTCATGCTTATATTCACCTCAGCCGAAAAAGAGGTTTTTAAGACAAAATGATTTATTATCTAGATAATTACTATTTCTTTTATGAATTTGCTAACTGCTACAATTTTTATTGTTCGACAAAGCTTTTCGTCATCACTGACATCATCAGGTCTCAAACAATGACCTGGTTGTTTGAGGCCTGATGATGTCAGTGATGACGAAAAGCTTTGTCGAACAATAAAAATTGTAGCAGTTAGCAAATTCATAAAAGAAATAGTAAGGATAGCTGCTAATTTAAACAATACGAAGAATATCTAGATAATTGTTGAATAGCACTCAAACTCAAAGCACTATATTTTATTGTCTTGTAGACATTGTGTATTCATAACTAGTGAATGGTTTACACCCAGTTATATGGTCTGGAGCTGCCATTCTCCAGTAACCATGACTTAGAGTCTGGTTAGAGTTCTGGCCTGATATGATAAAACGTATTGGTAACAGGATGTGATTATTGGGCAGGATATTGGTAATATGATGACGAATGTTGGGAAGGTCAGCGCTAGCTCACACAGCTTGAGTCAATAAGACTCGGAGGAGGAAGAGACCTCAGTAACCATGGTAAAGGCAATTCTCTTTAGGATGTGTATGCTTAAATCAAAGTATACTTAACCCTCTTCACCTAAGAGTTAGATGGTTTGGTGACTTATTTCTGCATCCATATTAAAGAATATGGTTTTAAAACTACATAGCCTTTTTTGGCAGTAGTGGAGCAAGTCAGACACAGCTATGAGTTGGTCTTGTGAAGAAAAGATCAGGTTGGTGAAGAGAAGTGTATTCTTAGCCAGTGTTTATCCTCTCCAGTCACCACAATAAAGTCAAGTCCACATGTTTATATATTATCATGTTGGGTTATTTGTATATTGTAAGGAGTTAACACATTTGCTGCTGATGTCATGGATCTGTGACACAGTGCATGCTCTCTGTGTTCCTTATGTCATGGATCCGGTCAACTCATTGTAATGTGTTTATACTGAGTGAGCGTGCAGCATGAGAGATTTCGTTTTTGTTAGCGTTTAGTGAAATCATTTCTGCTTACCCTTAGTTTTATGTTTCCTTATGTTCATGTAGAGTTACATAAAAACCTTAGCAATGATTGTGTTAACTAAAAAAAAGTAAATAAATAAATAAAAACAATTGTAAGCCCCTGACGATACAGGATCTGAAGTGATTACTCTCCAGTCCCTTTCTATATGTACAAGCAAATTTAATTACTTTAATTATATAACTTTCCTGTTCACTAACTTTATAACTTTTCTGTGTCCAACTATGTGTAACTTACTCCACATGTTTTTTTCTTGACTCACTTTTCCTTTGTATGCTATAATTTTCCTCAAATTTTCCTTTAGCAGTCCAGTGTTCTCAATAAGGATTCAATAAACTAGTAGGTATGGGCTCTGATTACTAGAGATCCTGAATTCTTTCTCCAGAAGCACTGCAAAATGAGGAGCATTGATCAGGTCAACTCAGCTTCTAAAAATGTGTGTCTTAAGTTTGTCATCGTAATATGTGACAGAAGCATAGTACTGGTCTCACTGCCTTCTTTGGATAACATCAAAAGCAATATAGCAGTACCTCTGAAGGTGATTTCCAGAACTTTTGAAGGCTGGACTAGATAGTCTCAGTCAGTTGCGACAAAACGTTTTTACCTATTCTTATGTGGTCGATTGTACATCGCACTTTCACTTACTGGCTGAATCTGTCAATTAGAAGTGTTGCTATTCTGAATTTCAATGAGATTTCAATTCTGCAACTTTTCATTTGTGTGAGTAACCTCTTTCTTTCAATATTTTTATATGTTATGATAGGTTTGGTCAGGTTAGGTTAAGTTAGGCTAGGAATGAATAGAATTGTAACGGTAATGTCTGTAATATTATTATTATTACATGAAAATGAAATTGATCACAATTGACCGGGTTCAGATTTCTACCTCGGTCACAATTGATTGGGTTTTAAATGATTGGGTCGCAACTGACCACGGTTCGGACTATGTACTGGCATTGATATATACTTGACTTGGAGGTCCCAACAAGATTACTTTGAAAGGAACCAGAGACATTCAGCAGTGAAATTTGACAAATTTGATTGCAGTGAGTTCATGAACTTTACTGATAGATCTCATGTATTACCCAAAAGCCTGTCCCATAGGTTGTGTAGGATTTTAACTTATTTTAACAGGTTTATTTTTATGGACTAGTGATTGTGCAATACTGCACCCATAATTGCAGCTGTTATTCACAAAATAGTGCTGTGTAGTATAATTGTTTTTTATGTATATACATGCTATGTTTTTTTTACAGTTATTGCTGTGCGAGTTTCTATGGCTACCTGATTGTTTATATAATCTGCATGAATGTATTCTTTATGTATGTGTACATAATAAGTCTGTTCATATATAGTACTGAGGCTAATAATTATGTTAATCTCTGTACATACATATGCAATTACCGTGTATGTTTATGTTGCAGATTGTGGAGGACAGTGGAGCAAAAGATCATGAGATTAATGGATCAGAGTGTATTGTAGACAATGTGGAATGTGACATAGACATATATAGAAAAGAGATTTCCAAATTGAAGACTGAAAATTGTAATTTGAAGAAAAGTGTTGACGACCTCAAAGAAAAATTGGAATTAAGTAAAGGTAAACAAAAAATATTGTTTGAAGAGTAATCACAGAAAATAATCATAAATAAACAAATAACACATTTGCCCCCATTGTTTAAAATGTTTTGTTTTAATGTTATATTCAATTGCAGTTAATTATAGTTTGCATATGGGGTTGTACACTAGTTTAGTAGGCTTAAAGCATGACAAAGACATTAGAGAAAATAATTAGTAGCCTTCAAGAAGAAAATCATTAGATATAGGACAAATCTGCATACCAACACTTAATAAACTTATTGCCATTTGGACACTGTAGGTTTATGAGAAACTTCTAGACTAATATTTCAAAAGTCATACACATTACATATGTTCATGGTTTTACTCTAAAATTACTTTAAATTGTATCTGTATCTTACCACCATATTAATTTTTGATTGATACAAAACTTAAATGAGTAGTATGTATTTTAAACTGTAAGGGAATATTATTAAAAAAACAATGAACTGACAAACACAGATATGGTATTGTACTTGTATTTTAACAAACGTACTGTGTTGATAATAACACACTGTATTTTTATCTTCACTTATTCCTGTCATCTATACTTCAAACCATTAAAGAATGGTCCAACTTTTCATACGTCTCCGCAGAAGCCAACTCTCCCCCCCCCCCAACTTGCTGGATCCTCCTTGCACCCTACCAACTACATAGTTTCACAAGTGTTGCATGACAGTTGGTATTTGCTCAACAACTGTTGTGCTAAATGGGAATATACATATGTGCCAAAATGTGTGGGCACCCCAGTTAGGGATAGTGTAATCAAATATGGGTACATTCTCTATTCGGACTGCTTCAATTGTAATATTTTTCTTGTCTGACGTTACGATCCCTGGAATCTGGGATTATCCTTAGAAGTTGTGAGTGGCAGTTGAAAGACCCTGTTTGAAAGACCTAAAAACAACAGGGTCTGGGGATGATCCCAGATTCCAGGGATCGAAAGTCAGGCAAGAAAATATTATGATGAAAGCAATCCCAATAGAGGATTTACTCATAAAAAATTACCCGTTGCTTAGATGTTTTAATGAATGTGATCAAATAGTCATGCACAACTAACAGCTTTTATGTTAGATGTCAGCCATCCTGTTACCTTCACAGTACAATGATCATTTGTGTTTTCCCTAGTTATTTATGTTAAATCTAAATTTTGTATGTATGGCTGAAATTATGAGTACATTACACAGCAATAGGGGGAATTGAAATCCACCTGCATCTTTATAACGGAATTCTTTTATTAGTTGTAGCATAACATTTCCGATAACTTTGGAAGAATGCTAGGGAGCCAAAAAGTCTGGGAATCACTGTTCTAGATGTGTGTAATTCATATGGACTGTCTATATGTATAATTTTTTAATTTAAAAACTGAAATCTGTGTGTGGTATTCAAATAACGCTCTCTCAGTTCATATTATTTATCATGCAAGTAACTGTTACAGTTCCTATTTCAGTACAAATACGTCTTCAATTCATAAAAGTGTAAGACAGCAATATTTGCCAACAGGGTATATGCAATTTTGCATACCAGTAGTGTACACATACCTAATAGAACTTTCGAACCATAGGCCTATGGTTTAGGAACGACGTGTAGAGAACAAAAACAGGCTCAAATGTTTTACAAAAGGAAAATACCATAAGTATGAAAAAATTAAAGTGACAACAGCGGGTAGCAGACAGGTTCAGCATTCTCAGAGAACTGAGAGTCTGTAGGATAACCGCCATGAAGATAACAGTAAAACTTTAATTAATTAAGTTCACTGTACAAAAAAACATGAAGTTACTGACCTAACGGTACTCTGTAAAGTTAGGGTATATATATTGCTAAAAGCTTTAGATTCTAACAAAGAAAAACCAGTGCATTATAAATCGTAGTTTCAGAGAAGTGCAAATCGTAGCAAAAGAAGCCAAAGAAAGAGAAGAAACGCTAAGATAGAAATTCTGTAGATATTTATGCAACAAAAAAAAATATGCTGCCAACTCATAGAAATGTTTTATAGTTTAAATTATTGGTGGCCAGCATTTAACTGAGTTATGTTACCCACAAATAATTATTCCTGATAAAAAGATTCATTTATGCGATACACATAAATACATTTTAAACAAGCCATATAAAGTGGATGTATGAAATTTGTTTACGTATCACTGCTAAAATGCTACACAGTGCAGTAGCTGACAATGCAGCATGGCGAGGGGCATGGAAGAGACAGGGAGAAGCAGTGAAAGTGAGTGACTTTGACGGGACTATTTCCATGACGGCAGCTATAACATTTTCCATTTAAATTTATGACACTTTACTGCTTGTTTTTGTATATTATTTTACAATTTACTTATTCTGTGTTGGTGGGTGTGCAATGCTACAACCATGACACCAGCCAATACTGGTATGCTATCTGATAATACCACCTGTGATATGCTGTCTGACAAACACTAAAAACAGTCAGAATCTTGGTGCAGTTTGATTGCTTGATGTTTGAGGAAAGTGCAGCTTGATGTTAGCATTCAGACCATTGAACACACACAGAAACCCCTGTTTCTATACACTGGTGAAAGGCAGTGTTTTTCAACCAGTAGGCTGCAGTCTGGTACTGGGTCCTGACATATACTTGGCCATGAAAGCCTGGTGTGTCATTTTAGTTTTCTGATATTGTTATGATTATGCCATAATTTATAATAATTTATTCTTTAGTGTACTGTATGAACTGGAAAGATGTAAATGAGTGTAAATGGTGGGCTCTACGTTAGATAAAAGTTAATATTGAGCTGAGGGTTTAAATGGTTGAGAGCCTATAAAATAATGTTAATGTTTACATATAATATCAGACTGTTGTCCACTGTTTAAGAAACAGTTTACATGGGAGAGGTAGAATTAGCTAAGATCCTGTAACAACATTTTGCCAGAGTTTAGGACTGCACAAACACTTTGGACTGTGTGAAGTGCAGGTTTGAGCACTAGCCAGTATAATTATATTTTCTTATGGAATTCCCCCAGTTAACTTCAAGTGTTAAATTTAAACATAATTAATGCGGTCCAAGTCACTGTAAACAACCATATTATCGTTAACAATATTGATTTCATAAACAGGGTCAACGACATAAAATTACAACCCAGTTACAAACTAGCCTCTTTTGATATCGTCAATTTATACACGAATATACCCGTGAACCAAACTTTGGATATTTTGAATGACAATCTCCACGACACTAACAAACTGGACACACAACTCATTAAAGAACTAATTACCATACTAAGGCCCATCCTTCAACAAAACTATTTTATTTTCAACGGGAATTACTATATTCAAACAGATGGCCTGGCTATGGGTTCACCGTTATCCGGCCTGTTGGCTGATATATATCTTGATTTTTATGAAAATAACTACATCCTTAATAATAACATCTTCGCCAATAATATTATCTTTTATGGCCGATATGTTGATGACACTTTTCTGATTTTTAATGGTACCCTACGCCAAATCAGTAATCTTAAAAACCATATGAATACTGTTACTCACAATATTCAGTTTACTATGGAAACTGAAACCAACAATGAACTCAACTTTCTCGATCTTACTGTCACTAGGCGGCTTAACAACTTAAATTTTAAAATTTACAGGAAGCCTACCACCACAGACGTGACCATACATGCAGACTCACACCACCCTTTCTCTAAAAAATTAGCGGCCTACAACAGTTTCATTCACAGGCTTTTGATGATCCTCCTAAATAAAGATGATTTCGAGTGTGAACTAAACATAATTAAACACATAGCTATAGCCAATGGCTATTAGTGCCAAATGATTGACAACATCCTTAAAAATCACAAAGCCCGTCGTTCCAGACAGACACAAGATAATACACCTAATAACAGATTCATCTCAACAACATACACCGAGTTGATGCCTAAGATCCTAACATCCACCTTAAGTAAATTGGGTTATACCGTTATTTTTGAAACAAATAACCGTCTACGGAACTTAGTTCGTCCAGTCGTTCAGACCAACATTGAATCCAAAACCGGTGTTTATAAGCTTATATGCGACGATTGTGACCGTTTTTATATCGGCCAAACAGGTAGACCTTTTATCAAACGATTCCGTGAACACACACCACACAGCCACTTTAACAGGGGTGATTTTTCCCTAGATAATATTAAATCTAATTTTACACGGCATCTAATTTCAAGCAATCATTCATATACCAATTTCAACGCTAACCTTATACCTCTACATTATTGTAGTAAGGGCCGTTACATGGATGCACTCGAAGAATTCGAGATATATAGAGGTCATAATAACCCCGATATATGTGACGACATACTCAGTGATAAACTTAACTTCAGGTCCAACCCACTGTATGATACCGCGCTGCGATTGCTTAAAGATAATACTAGATAACAGTGCCCATCGACACAGTCTTGACATGCTACACGCGGTGCACCGTGTCGGTTAATAGTACGTTTATAATATGTTCATTCATTGTATTTTATGTATTTGTTTATTATGTGTTTGTTTTAATATGGATTTTATTATATAACGAGCTCCTTTGGAGTGAAGGTCTGAAGATGGGTCATATGGCCTTAACACGTAACCCAGCACAAATTACGCTTGATGTCACTTGACGGAAATTATAAGGTAAATTATATAATTCAAGTGTTAGTCTAGCGAAATTGACTCATATGTACTTACAAAAAGATAACAAAAATAAAACAAAACAAACACTCCTTATTTACTGTACTGAACTCAGTATAGTATCTGAATGTACTTCTGATCAAATTAATCAGTTGTGGGCGTAATAGATATTGAGTTTAGTTGTCTTGTTTGTTCATCATCTTCTTTCACTGCACTACACTTTATATGATATTGAAAACTTTCTCAAGTGAAACTTACTTGTCTGTTTTGTATGTAGAACGCGTTTCGGCGTCGTGTTCGCCTTCTTCAGCTTTGCGACAGACTGCCAGTACCTAGTAACGTTTGTTGTTTGGAAGGTATAGTGGGGGTGGTGTATAGAGGAAGGGGATTGGCGCGGGGATCCGAATTATTGTTTGTTTTGTGTATAACTGTGTCGAAAAGTGTATGTGATTTATATTGCAATTGGTCGTTTAGTATGTTGTTTGGTTGTGTTGTGTGGTGTTTGTATATTTCATACTGTTCAGCTGTGTTGAGTTTCGCCCTTTGGGTAAGAGGTGTAATATTTCAAGATTAGTATCTATGTTGGTGTAGCTATGGTTATGTGTGTGTATGTGTGTGGCAAACACAGAATGTATATTGTTGTTGGAAAGGGCCTTTAAGTGTTCAGAGTAACGGGATGAAAAAGATCTTCCCGTCTGGCCTATGTAGAAACTATTGCAGTTATTACAATTTAATTTGTAGACACCTGTTCTATTGTATTTGTCTGTGTCCTTGTTTGTATCATTGATGTGTTTTTTTGATGGTATTGTTGGTTCTGAATGCTATTTTGTAATTGTGTTTTCTGAAAGTGTTGGCAAGTTTGTGTGTGCTGGAGTTATAGTATGCGAGTGTGATGTATTTCTTGTGTTGTGTGTTATTGGTATTTTGTGTTTTGTTATTTTTGTTTTTGATGCGTTTGTGTAGTTTGTTTATTAAATTGGGGTTGTAACCGTTTTTCATTGCTATGTATTTGATTGTGTTGAGTTCGTCAGTATAATCTTGTTTACTTAAGGGTATTTTGGTTAGTCTATGGAGCATATGGTTGAAGGCTGCATGTTTATGTTGTGTTGGGTGGTTTGATGTGTTGTGTATAACCATGTCAGTTGTGGTAGGTTTCCTGTATATTTTGTACGTGTGTGTATTGTTAGTTTTGTTAATTGTCAGGTCAAGAAAATTTACTTTGGAAATTGAACAAAACAATAGTATAAATTTTCTTGACCTGACAACAAAACTAACAATACACACATATACAAAATATACAGGAAACCTACCACAACTGACATGGTTATACACAACACATCAAACCACCCAACACAACATAAACATGCAGCCTTCAACCATATGCTCCATAGACTAACCAAAATACCCTTAAGTAAACAAGATTATACTGACGAACTAAACACAATCAAATACATAGCAATGAAAAACGGTTACAACCCCAATTTAATAAACAAACTACACAAATGCATCAAAAACAAAAATAACAAAATACAAAATACCAATAACACACAACACAAGAAATACATCACACTCACATACCATAACTCCAGCACACACAAACTTGCCAACACTTTCAGAAAACACAATTACAAAATAGCATTCAGAACCAACAATACCATCAAAAAACACATCAATGATACAAACAAGGACATAGACAAATACAATAGAACAGGTGTCTACAAATTAAATTGTAATAACTGCAATAGTTTCTACATAGGCCAGACGGGAAGATCTTTTTCATCCCGTTACTCTGAACACTTAAAGGCCCTTTCCAACAACAATATACATTCTGTGTTTGCCACACACATACACACACATAACCATAGCTACACCAACATAGATACTAATCTTGAAATATTACACCTCTTACCCAAAGGGCGAAAACTCAACACAGCTGAACAGTATGAAATATACAAACACCACACAACACAACCAAACAACATACTAAACGACCAATTGCAATATAAATCACATACACTTTTTGACACAGTTATACACAAAACAAACAATAATTCGGATCCCCGCGCCAATCCCCTTCCTCTATACACCACCCCCACTATACCTTCCAAACAACAAACGTTACTAGGTACTGGCAGTCTGTCGCAAAGCTGAAGAAGGCGAACACGACGCCGAAACGCGTTCTACATACAAAACAGACAAGTAAGTTTCACTTGAGAAAGTTTTCAATATCATATAAAATATTGAGTTTAGTTTGATATTGTAGTTTTTTTTAGCTTTCTGTTATTGACATTTTTCTTTAATTTCTGTTTCACACACACACATGTTGACATGACTTTGATGCCATGGTATGTAGTTCATTTACATCCTAAATATTGTTAGATTTGCTGTGACAGTATTGTTGTCAGACGTTTTTGGACTTTTTAAAAATTAAATGTGTGATAAATTTGTTAGTTTTCTATAGTAAATACGTTAATGATGTAATAGAAGTGTAATTTTTGTTTTTGGTAAGTCAGGTTTTGTCTGCGACTTTCAGAGTAACTTGTTTACTGTCCATCTTTAATATAGAATACTGAAACGTTTCGCACACGTTACAATTCGGGAACCTGGTTAATTGGCTCAGGTCAATTAAACAGGCTGCCATAATCTTTACAAAATCATAAATAACTGGAAAGTAAACAAAAGTTAAATAGGCTCCCGTGAATTGAGGAGTATTGACAAGGGATTTGGTAGATATATTCACTCACCTATAGGATAACCATCTCATCTCTTTATTATATTTTCTTGAATAATACTTTAAATATGATTGTTATTTTGTTTGATTACATTAAACAAATAAATTACTCAAAAGTAGTGCATCAAATGCTCTTACGTCTTTTAACATGTTACTCTAGTGATCAAAATAAAATTATATATTTATTAACTACATCAAATACCTCGGATCCGGGTTTTAACTTAAGAATGCTCTACAATAAGTCAACATTATGCAAACTATTTGAATACTAGTTTGCTAAAATTTCGAATTACCTTTTACCTTTAACTATTATCAGATTACTATTTCATTATTGTAATTACAGACACTACTATGTTAACATTTACATTATTAGAATAAGTCTTTGCAAACAATATACTGCTTTTGTTGCCATTGTTAAAAATATAATGGTTTGGTTTCACCTTGATACAATGTGATCAGCGGCGGGTTCTCTTGTTGTTACTCTACAGTTGCGTTTCCTAGAAGTTCTACGATGTCGTTCGGGTGTCTCCACTTATTTCGTAGATTCTTAGTTGCGAACATTACGAAAGGATGCTGTTACCTGAAGCTCGTGAATTTGTCGTTGTTACTTCACTCCTGATGTACGGTGTTCACTTTTTTACACTTTACATTTTGCTTTTAACTGCACTAATGGTACTTTATAATGTTTGGATAGAACATACCTTACAACTTAAACATTTCGTTTCCTTTTTTAAAAGATGTGTCTGCTAAGTTAGTTACTTTTAGTTATTTCACCACATTTCAATTACTTGTGGAGTCTGTCACCATGAAATATTACGTTCAGTTACATCGCCATTAATTTTTATATTTACACTTTATTTTACGACACATGGTAAAGCTGTTACCTTGTCGCTGATTCTCGCTCGACTGGGGTTGGTTATGCGGCAGTTAGTAGGGAGAGGGATTTGTTCGCGCGGAGAGAGAAAAATAGTTCGTACTTTATTATTATTATTATACTAATTAACTACTATTAATAATACTACATTTTCTTTATTGAGTTAGGTATTTTTATTATTATTATTATTATTACGTCTTTTTATTTAATTATCATAATTATTAATTTTCGCTTCAATACAGAGTAATTTTCATGTCAGTACTAGATTTTTACAAGTTGATACAGGCATATAAGTACACAGGGAAGGGTTAAATATTAAGGGGTGTTATCGCAATTTTATTATAGAATTCTTTAGGTTTTAAAACTATTTATTTTGGGTATTATGGCGGGGTTACATTATCATTTACTTTAGGGGTTTACGTTCTGTTTTAATGTGAGATTTTAAATTATTTTAAATTTCTTTTATTTCATTATTTCCTCTTTTAAAATCGTCACATACTCCTCCTCTTAAGCCTCAGACTCCGGTTTATTTGTTTAGGAATGTACCGGGGGTATGTTTGGGGATTTCTGTGTTAAAATTTAATTTAGTACACGATTTGTTTTCTCTATATCTCTTTAAATAATCTTGTTCATTTAAATGTTCTCCTCCGTGAAATTCCCTTTATCTCACTTCTTACCATGCTAATTTATATTTTAATTCTTAATACTAATTTCCCTAATTATCCGTAACTCACAATATCGTGGCCCGACTGATTACATTTTGCATACTCTAACTCTAGTAGTTAGTTTTCTGCACTTTCTTTAACTCTTGTAAAGAACTTTCTTTAACCCTTGTAAAGAATTTTTCAGTGCGGCGCCATTGTGAATTGTTACGTGACCTATATATAATTCTTAATTCTACTACAGTAATCTAATGCCAATCCCATACTTGACCTTAGATTCATTCTTATCCTAATTTCTTATGCTACTGAGAGAATCGGAATTTCACGAAGATAATAATTTTTGTTTTTAAATGATCAGCTGTAATACATAAACAAAAGGGGGCAAACACTTTACTTTCAATGTGGGTCAAACTAGTTTTCTTCAAACAATGGCATTGTTTATGCGTACAAAGGGGGAAGTTAGTCAACTCGAGGGTGTATATATCTCTATTGTTCAATTTAACAATAGCTGGCGGCTAGGGAATTATTTTCAAGCAGGACACAACCTATTTATTATTATTCATACATATTATTCATTTCTTTTTACTTATTTCACTAATACACTTTTATAATTATAATTATACTAACGTGTTATAATAATTTACGATATTATTAAACTTTTTATTTTAAATGACTTATTATTTATTATTATTTAAAACACTTATATTTGGACACAAAATTCCATACTGAAATTTCTCTCTCTCAGATTATTTCTATTCATCAATTGATTATCTTACACTTATGTCACATCTTTAATTCGTTTTCTCAATGTTTAACATAGTTAACGTTAATTCATTTAAACACATACACATATATATCTTATTTCATATTAAGCTTCCATATGCAATCTTATCTTAATTAATCAACATAACTTATCTCACAACAAATAAATTCTCAATATGGACATATATAATTAATCAAAACAAAACGATAATACCATTGTATCGTAGAGAGAAATTTCATACGAAGAGTACATTATGTTTACATTCACACAACAGATCAGCTGGTTGGGGGAGGTCTATTGTGTGTGTTACGGTGGCTCACCGCCCACCTAGGCAAGGCTTTACAACAAAGAAGGGTGATTTCTGACAATTTGGAACACGTTTCACTTCCTGCACAGGATTGTCTGTTTAGTCAACCAGGGAATGTCATTCAAACAACGTACTTGTATGCGAGGGGAGAGGGTACTTTTCTCGAGCTGTTTCATGTCAAGAAACAAACATGAACTAGCCTGTAACTACCGTCAGGTTGAAAATTGAATATTTCTACAAGCGGGGACTTGCTTATTATGTCGATTTCCTAACACTACTATTATTACTTTATTAATAAAACTCTATTTATTTATTCACAAATCCAGAGTGAGTAAATTTACGCATTTTAGCAAGTTATTGTTAATTAGCCCAGGGTACACAATTATTATTTAACAACACAAGTCATAAAAGTGCGCATCTTATTTATAAAATTATTTACTTGTTTTTTTTTTGTTTTAAACGATGTCTGAAATCTTTTGTTACTGGCCAAGGGGTCACACACTTTGTAATACAATAGGGGGAGGTGATGTATTGTCTACTAGAGGTGGCAGAGCGTAACAAAGGGATAGTTTGGTACAAGCGGGAACAGGTCATTTTCTTGTCTGAGATTGTCGTTAAACTGACAAGTTGGGGAATGCATTTTTAAACAGGTTTTACCCTGGGGTTACAATGTTTAAATAATTATTATATTATATCTAAATATTCTTACCTTATATATCATGGTTATTATCTTATATTATATTATTACGACACATAATGATTATAAAAACACATTATCCTAATTCTGATTTTACTTACTTTAATTCTTCCTTTTGCGTATTTTAAATTAACATTCATAGAGTGAATAATTCTACCACATATTAAATGACACACAGAGTATTTTATTTTGCTAATTATCATTTATTCATTAATTAAGCAGAGTGGCGCATTTGAAACGTTTCACACACGTTACAATTCGGGAACCTGGTTAATTGGCTCAGGTCAATTAAATAGGCTGCCATTATCTTTACAAAATCATAAATAACTGGAAAGTAAACAAAAGTTAAATAGGATCCCGTGAATTGAGGAATATTGACAAGGGATTTGGTAGATATATTCACTCACCTATAGGATAACCATCACATCTCTTTATTATATTTTCTTGAATAATACTTTAAATATGATTGTTATTTTGTTTGATTACATTAAACAAATAAATTACTCAAAAGTTGTGCATCAAATGCTCTTACGTCTTTTAACATGTTACTCTAGTGATCAAAATAAAATTATATATTTATTAACTACATCAAATACCTCGGATCCGGGTTTTAACTTAAGAATGCTCTACAATAAGTCAACATTATGCAAACTATTTGAATACTAGTTTGCTCAAATTTCGAATTACCTTTTACCTTTAACTATTATCAGATTACTATTTCATTATTGTAATTACAGACACTACTATGTTAACATTTACATTATTAGAATAAGTCTTTGCAAACAATATACTGCTTTCGTTGCCATTGTTAAAAATATAATTGTTTGGTTTCACCTTGATACAATGTGATCAGCGGCGGGTTCTCTTGTTGTTACTCTACAGTTGCGTTTCCTAGACGTTCTACGATGTCGTTCGGGTGTCTCCATTTATTTTGTAGATTCTTAGTTGCGAACATGACGAAAGGATGCTGTTACCTGAAGCTCGTGAATTTGTCGTTGTTACTTCACTCCTGATGTACGGTGTTCACTCTTTTACACTTTACATTTTGCTTTTAACTGCACTAATGTTACTCTATAATGTTTGGATAGAACATACCTTACAACTTAAACATTTCGTTTCCTTTTTTAAAAGATGTGTCTGCTAAGTTAGTTACTTTTAGTTATTTCACCACATTTCAATTACTTGTGGAGTCTGTCACCATGAAATATTACGTTCAGTTACATCGCCATTAATTTTTATATTTACACTTTATTTTACGACACATGGTAAAGCTGTTACCTTGTCGCTGATTCTCGCTCGACTGGGCTTGGTTTTGCGGCGGTTAGTAGGGAGAGGGATTTGTTCGCGCGGAGAGAGAAAAGTAGTTCGTACTTTATTATTATTATTATTATCATACTAATTAACTACTATTAATAATACTATATTTTCTTTATTGAGTTAGGTATTTTTATTATTATTATTACGTCTTTTTATTTAATTATCATAATTATTAATTTTCGCTTCAATACAGAGTAATTTTCATGTCCGTACTAGATTTTTACAAGTTGATACAGGCATATAAGTACACAGGGAAGGGTTAAATATTAAGGGGTGTTATCGCAATTTTATTATAGAATTCTTTTAGGTTTTAAAACTATTTATTTTGGGTATTAAGGCGGGGTTACATTATCATTTACTTTAGGGGTTTATGTTCTGTTTTAATGTGAGATTTTAAATTATTTTAAATTTCTTTTATTTCATTTTTTCCTCTTTTAAAATCGTCACAATACCGTACTTTAAGATGTGTAAAGGGCTGAAATATGTTGTCTGGTAGCTGTCTAGTAACTACGGGTTCTTCATGTGTGGAATTCACTTATACATGGTGTGTGAGGTTTGTGGTAGTGTCCAGTGTTTTTGCAGTCCTTTCTCATCAGATTTAAACCATCATTTGTGCATTACTGTTCTGCTGTGGATTACATACAACAAAGCAAAATACGTCTTCTAGATTAAGAAAATGATCATTTTTGATAACAATGATATTGAATTTGCTTCAACATTGTATCGATCCCATCATCAAGCAGAATGTTTAATCCTCCAGTAATGTTTTGGAGGATGTATTATCCCTGGATAAGAAGTTTCATAAGGAGTTTCAGAACAGAATGAAGCAGACTTGTCTGTTTAAGAGTTTTTAAATTTTCTGGTTGTTTGAATTTTTACAAGACTAATACAGTAGACTCTCGACTATCCGGCTTGTGACTATCCAGCCTCCGTACTATCCGGCCTATTTTTGAACCTACATGCCATGTGCAAAACACATGAAAAGCGTGGATTTCCCCCCACCCTGATACCTGCTCTTTGTTTCGTCAGTTGTGTATCGGATGTCAACAAGTGCGGAATACGTTTTCCACTGTTCCTGGTTACGTTCGTAAATTGTTTTTTTGGTGTGCTTTGTTGTTTTTTATTGAAGATCACGAAATGGTTGATAAATGAAAAAAGGTTGTAGTGACTATAGAGGAGAAACTGTGGAAGATGAAAACGATAAACTTGTTTCGTTACTGGAAAAAGTACCTGGCTGTGATGATGTCAATGCAGAGGACATTAGAGAATGGATGGCAAATGACGAAGTTGATGAAATAACTGACAACAATATTGTGGAAATGGTGTCACAGGGAGAAGAAATAGAAGACTAAAAGGGAAAAACAGTCATCTATCAAGGAGTTTTTCAAAAATTAAAAACTGTAAGTTTTGACTCTTTTTATCTTAGGCCTACCTTTTCATATTTGTGTAATCATTTATCAATGAACAGTAAAATAACTTTAAATCGTTTTTATAAGAATTACGCCTACGTTTTACTTTAATGGTTTGTTTATTTTAAAATTGTGTGTATTCATACTGTACATTGTACATCATTTTATGTTTCCTGCAATTAAGTTAGACATTATAAAATTTATCTTAAAATGTGTATACAATATTTTTATTCTTGGACTTCCCTTTTCTGTAATAAATTTTTAAAACGTAAAGTACAGTACATAACGAACATCTATAAAGTACTGGTCTGTACTAAGAGGTCAGAAAATATGAATAATAGTGGGTTTTGGTATAAAAAGTGTGTTTTTAATGGTATGGGTGGGGCAGGAAGTGAGTAATTATAGAACTCTGGCCTATCCGGTTTTTTTGTAATCCAGCCTGCCCTTCCGCCACATTAGGCCGTATAGTCAGGAGTCTACTGTATATAAAAACAACAACCAAACAATTCTGTAGGGCAGTTTATACAAATTATAATGTTTACACAACTCTTAGTAATGAATATTTCCATTACTTACAGCCATGCAGGTATTGCCAAAGTTTACTACTCAGCAATCCTCTAAATAGCACTTTCCACTTTGTTTTAAGTATGTAATTAATTTTTCTCATCATACTTGTAATTGTGGTCGGTTTCTTTAGAGGCGCACATTTCTTTCATACTTTACCAACAGATTACATTTGTATTGAAAACAAATCATTTCCAATGTTTCACCTGTCAGTGTTTATGATTCCAATGTTCATAACGTCAATGTTCACTGAAACATATTTTGTTTCAGAATATAAACTGTAGGTGAATATAAACAATCTTATTGTGAGTGTGAAAAAAGTGATATAGATCAGCTTTTACAACTTTAGTTTCAATTTTGTTTGTTTCCTAATAAAGCATATTTTTAATTAATATAATGAATTTGATTTATTCTTCCAATGTCTAGAAACATGTCCCTATAGAAACCAGGAAGGAATTCATAAAAAGTTTCATTTGGAGCATATGGCTCAGAAATCTGAACTTTAGAAAATTGGAAGGTGCCTGTCTTGAGCTTTTGAGGAGTGCAAACTACTGTGGACAGAAAGAGTAACTGACATTGAGATATTGAAGAGAGTGGATGAAAGAAAGATTTTGTTTAATCCATTACAGAAAGGAGGAGGAGCGAGTTTGTTACCTACTACGTCATTCAGACTGGTTCACCACCCTGATTGAGGGATGTAGTGGGAGGATAAGGCCTAGACAGGAGTATGTGGATGAAATATAAAGAAGAAGAAAGTATGTAGAGATTAAGATAGTGTTTTTGGAAGAGAAGAAAATGCAAACCCACCACATCTGGGTTGAGAAGAAGAAGATTTGATGTACTGTTCATGTGTATGTTCGATACATTAGATGAATGAAATGAAAAGTTTCATAGAATAGTATCTTGAAAAGATTCAGGTCTCTGCACAGTAAGTCTAATAAATGTTACTCAACTCGTGGGACATTTAACTTACAAATGTATACCAACCTAAAAGTGTTAAATTTTGACATCAAAACATAAATGTGATCACATCAGGGTTGGCCCATTGTCCTGCATGCTGTATTATCTTGTAAAGGTTTCTTCAGTGTCCAGTAGCACTTTGTCTCATTCAGATATTTGTTTCACAAACACACATGTCTGTCTGTTTTGTGTGTCTTTCTCTCTACTCTTTTCACCCTTCCTCTCTCATCACATATACACATAAATGTGTACTTCTGCTTACAAGTTTGTAAGTTGATTCATTGTAAACATTAATTATTTTACATCATATAAGAATAAACGGAGTATATTAATGCATACATGTAATTGCTAATTTTATTAGTAATACACCATCTGTAATTTGATGAGCTAGATACAGTTAATACATTTAAATTCTGTCCACATTAACATAATAATGTGGATTTGATACGATCTTACAGAGCTGTGATAAACTTTATCTACATTAAATATAATAATTCCCATCTGTATGTTTTTTATTATCTAGTTATCATTGTTTGAGATGTGTTGAATCATTTCCTGTCCTAATTCTGTTTGCAACCATAATACATACTAAAAATGTGTGGTATGCATGCATGCGCGCACACATTTGCAGTGGGGTACTGCACCTTAAATTCAAGCATCATCAAAATCCAAGCTGAACCATATATTATAGTAATATAAATTAATCATACTGGTGTACCCTTTCATGGCCATTGGTGTACAAATCCATGTATACTTGCAGTTCACAGATCTCGACATTCTACTTTTGTCAGTATGTTAGTCAATTCATTTTTCACACACACACACACACACACACACACACACACACACGCGCGCGCGCACACTGCCCATTATTGTCTTTTTCTTCTCAAATGCTCAGCTCTTTGTGAGAAATTTTACTTACATTGTAAAGTTACTAACTTTTTGCAAACATTTATCCCTCCCAAAAATACAAAATACCACCTACCTGTGACATTCCAATTCTTACCTGTATCCAGTAACCCCAGAGTTCGTTAGGCGAGGATTTAAATGACGGAAACAGATCGAGATAGCGGATTTAATAAACTACACTAACACGTGGTCTTTGTAAATTGAACTTATTATTTTATTTGCAGTTAAAACATTAACGGGGTTTGCCCCATTTCTCTGGTCATTCATAGATCACATTTATAAACATACTGAAAGAATAATAGATTGAAACATGTACTTAATATTTAATAAGGCTCACCAGTACTTCATATACACGCTCGCTTTCATTCTTTCAAACCCCCCTATTACTTTAAAATATCATGATTGATGTTATTTTGTAATTGCCTAGGTCTTGTATTTATCGAAAAAAGTTATCCATTTTGCGGCATCATTGCTGGTTCCCCTAATAACTGCTGCACTCGATAATTGTCCGAAACTGTTTAAAAACGGTTTAATTACCTTGTCACTGGTTGTCGACACTGGTTATTGATTTTACTTCTGTTGAATTACATTTTAAACTGTTTTTACACTGCCAAAACTGATTTGTCCGCGGACTTGAATTATATCCAACCAGCCGGTTTTAAGAGTTATGCAGAACAGAGCGAGCTTGGGCAAGGTGTGGCCAATATAAAAGCCGGTCACATGATACTCCTTCCACATCGGCGATGTCATGTCGGATGTCTCTGGACGTTTTCTCACTGCGTTGTTTTTTATGTTCCAGAGGTATACAATGTTGATTTGACGTCACTATGATTATGACGTCTGTTGAAAATTACGATATTGAGGTCACTTTTGGGTTAAATCGGTGACACTCTGGCAAAATGATTTTATTCCTAATTTTGATCTAATTAAAACTTTGAACCCAGGTTTTATACCTGTGACTCGGTATGTACTGTCACAACATTTCCTGTCTTGCATCAATCAGAGTAATTTTTAATATTATTAAATTATCATATATAGTGTGGTGAATTATTATATCTTTACATTACAAGTGTTCTGTAGTGCATAAGATTGGTGAGGAACAGTCTGGTTTGTGAAAAAGGAGGATTATTTTGGTCACAGGTTTTACACTTAAACGGATTAAGAAAACGAAATTTTTGAAAGTACCTTTTTTTTTGAACATTAATGTGTTAACTAAAATTGGTGTGAAAAATGAGTTACACATGTTTACATGTGCTCTCAAAGTTATTGCAGAAATGCTTCATTTGCTTGCTTGTAGATTGGTTGTCAAACCTTTTTAACCTGCTCAGTGGCAATCCCATGTGTATATATATGTGTGTATGTTTTTGTTTCCAGTGAACTCCCAGAGTAACACCATTACATATACCAATAGCAATGTTTATATGTTTCCAAATTTACTGCTACAGGAGCAACACAGTAATTAAATATGTTTGGTTTAATTCTGAGTTTTATGTGTGCTGCCATCTATCGGTGACATTTTAAATTATGTTCTGTATAATTACAAATAGAATTATCACTGTTATTTCTGATCTGACGATGAGCTGAGACGCTTGAAAGCACTAATCGGAATAATTTTTCTGTAGTGGTGTGTAACAGTGATAATTCTGTTTGTGATTATAACCATTTACACAACTTTCTTAATTAAACTTCTATATAATTGTTGGACCTCTTTATAACCTATGTAATCAAGATGCCACGTGTTTTAAACAACTGATGTGGGCTTCTTTCCAGTTTTGTTTACATGGAAGTGATTGTTGGTGTTGTGTAATTGTTGTTAATTTTGAAACATTGCAATGTGAATAAATATACACAATAAATAACTTGTGATTTTACCTGTGTGTGAATAAATTTACCTGTTTAAATTTTATTGGACCATGGATATGTGTGTTTTATAACGAGAAAAAATACTAACGTAGGAAAGTGTTCATTGACAAATGACAAAAGTGACAGTAGTGATAAAGAAATATTGTAGTGATCATATGAAATAAATGAAATGAAGTCATGTACTATTTTCTCATTTGAGAGAGAAAAACTGCTCCTGCATACGCATACATTCGACATAACCGGCTAATGAACAGTTTAACAGTTCTCATTGGGGTTTTCCTTCAGTAATCTTTCTCCGTTGTTCCATATTGTGCCTACTGTTGAGGGAACTAAATTAAAATTATGGCAAACATTAACTTGCCCCATAGAAACTGGCAATAAGTACAATATTTCTAACATTTACTTTGATAGGAAAAATATGTTTATTACCCTTAGTATGAAAAATACAAACACATACAGCACAGCTTTCAAATATAATACAGATTTATGTAGTAGCACAGCACTAAGTTCAGCTGAACATCTGAAGCGTGGTTGTACCTAATGAGTGGTAAATGAACAGCAGTGAGATGAGACAGTATTTTAATAGAGAATATAAATGAATTGTGTACATAATGATTTCACATTTCACCATGTAGTAACAAACAATAGAACCTTTTAACCACATAGGTTGTTTTTAGGCTTACAAAATCCTGTTTGAGAACTGCAGTATAACGTTATGGAGTCAGGAACAGTTCCATGTGTCACTTACTTGATTTATGCTTCTAGATTATATACAAAACAGATTTTATTGTTAGCAAATAGAGTAAAAGTTGACTATGAAAGCCATAACAGTGGGTAAAATTTAAAGCATGTCTCTGCCAATCAGATTACGTTCAAGTTTTTTATATTGACAAATATTTACCTGTAAAAAAGTTTACCTGCATTTTAGTTCTTGATGTCAGCAGTCATGATACCACTGTCAAAAGCAAAATATTTTTGACAGTTGTAGGGAAAGTTTTATACTTTCTTTTGTGAAAAATATATTATCTGGTAAAAAAATTGTGAAGCGACCACCCAATTTTTTTGTTAAAGAGGAAGTGTAATTACAGAAATCTTGACTATAGAGAGAGTTTACTATTTATTATTAAAGGTTTCAGTCTTTTGATATAGGTATTTGCTATAATTGAAGGAAATATTATAATTGAAATATTTAGGATGTGTTATTTGTTCCAGTGTTCCACCTTGATTACCTTGACTGTTACAGGATCAACTCTGGAGAAAGCCATAAACGTTGTGTTTAGAATCAAGCGTTTCAGCCCATACCTGTTATTTATTTGTTACAGTTTATATAAGCCTCCTTTGTAATCATATTTCATTTTTCCAATCAGTAACAGGTTGGCGCCTGTGTTTTACAAAGTGCTCGAACCTGTCATTTATGTATTTTTGTTAGTGACTGTGTAACTTTTACAGATACAAAATTTGATGATAAACAACTGAGAAGGATAAAGGAAATACAAACAGATGTAATTCAGCTGAGAAATGACAAGAACAAAGTTAAAAGCACTGTCACAGATCTACGGGAAAGCTTGGCAATTGTTCTTACAAGCTGTACTAGTGAAATACAGGTAAGCATTTATATAGGATCATCAACTGATTTTAATTTTGATGTGTAGATCTAGTACAACCTCCTCTCCTCTCCCTCCTATGGTAATACAGCCCGAAATTGGGCCAGGGCCTTCTTTATCTTGATCCTGCATCTCACTCTGTCAGTTGTAGAGAACTTCTACTCATGCACCTCAGCATCTTTCTTGCATCTGTTGCAACAACATCCGCCCATCTTTCCGTAGGCAGTTTTTTAATCTCTCGCCTTCATGCTTCCAGTGAGGGATGTTATTCACTATTATTCATCCCACAGCATGGCAAACCCATTCTATTTTCCTCAGTTCAACGTGCTTTTGTACTGTTTGCTCTTTAAAATGATGAAAAACATCCTGGTTGTCTTGTATCTATTTTTGTGTATAGGGTCTGGGATCCACTTTAGAAGCTTTCTCTCAAAACAAATTCAGGGATTCCAGTGCTATATGCGTTTTAGTATTTATGATTACTACCATAGCATAGAATGAGTCACACACTAATTTTATATATGCATATTATTACAACACAAATAAGCCACCCCAGTACCAGGGATAAAAAAAGATAATTCTTAATGTAAATATACTTCATATCAAATAAAATGATGAAATATAAATAAAAAAAAAAACTATGACACGACAAACGACGACATTACCCAACCCAAGTGATTGACCCAACAGAAACAAAAGAAGAAGGGAACCATGAAAAATAAACAAGAAAAAAAAGTGATTGATCAAACAAACAGGAACTAACAAAAGAAGGGAAGAAACCAGAACCAAAGAAGAATAAAGACAATTAAAGGAAGTGAACGAATTCCTATAACTAAATAAAATTAAACCAGACGAGAAGAGGAGAACCGAATTAAAATGAAGACAATTGAAAATGAAGAAGATGAAGGAGAAGAAGAAGAAGAAGAAGAAGAAGAAGAAGAAGAAGAAGAAGAAGAAGAAGAAGAGGAAGAATGAAGAGGAAACAAAGTGAAACCAAGAAATAACAAACACCACATATAAAAGGGAGAAATGGCATACTCAAATATAGAATATTGTAAATAAAATCAATAATTAGCCAATAATGGAAATAAATATTGTTGTAAACGAGATAATTTATATACCTGTTTTAAACAGAACAGTAAAAAGTAACCTAGTAAAGAAAAGTACACTAACCCAAATATTAAAGTTAGATATAGTGAAATATATAACAAAATATCATTAATATATTATGTATAATTTTATAATGAAAGAAATAGTGAGAAAGTGAGAAATAGAAAGAGAAATAATTATAGGGATTACCCACTAAGTAACACTTAATATAAACAGTGAAAAAAGTGCAATAGTGTATGTGTAAATACCCCAAAATAGTGAGTGTATCAGTGATAAACACCAATTAATTAAAGGTGAAAGCGGTAAGTGGAAAAAGATATTATAAATAAAAAAAAAAAGTAGCAATAGATAAGAAAACACTTGGTAAATCATTGATGAACCAATAAATGATTTAAGTGAGCTTATAAAAAATTATATAATTAAGGATAGTTAGAAATAGTGTTTAAAATAGAGATAAGTAAAGGATGTAATGTTATTCAGGGAGAAAGCCCATGTAAAAACAGTTTGTGTTAACATGGAGTGGAGAAAAGAAGTAGTAATGAAATAAGAATTTAAGTATATAATTAAAAAACACCCAATGTTAGAAGGGAAAATAAATTTAATAAGTTTGAAGGAAGTGATGATATTTCTCACTCAGAGGAATGAAATGAATGTTAAACCAACAGTAGCTAATAACGTATAAAGAATTGTTCGTTTTAAAGTTATGAACAGGATATGGCTGAAAGAAACTTACAGCCCATAGGCCTAATTGTTATGTTGTAAATATTAAGATATAGAAAATAATATTGACATGTAATCAGAACACAAACAGACTCAAAACACAACACAAACAATTATGATAACAAAATAAAGCCCATCAGGCTGAAATGAAATGTAATTAAATGAAATAAGTAAAATACCATAATGGCTACTTAGGCCTATGAAAATGCCTAACTGTCAGACACACACAAATATCAATTGTAACAAATTAACAAGGAAATGTACAAATCTAAGGCAAGTAACTAGCCAGTAATTATGTATAAATCATTTTAAAAGAGAAATGTTACTATAAAAGTTTAATTTAAAAGAGATATGTAATAATCAAATGTCAACATAATTAGACCAAAGTTAATATATAATAAAACATGACCTTATGAGGTATTGTTTTAATCTTTGAAAGGAAAGAAATACAATAGTGATAATATTTATTACCCAGAAGGGATGACAGAAGAATAAAATCAATCAGAAAATATATAATAAATTTGAATAAAAATTTCAAATATCATAACAATGCTTTTAATCGAGGCCTTAACCAATCAAAGGATTTCTGTTACCATAGAAACGGGCCGTTGGATACTAATTTTCCGTTAAATTGACTTACTTGGAAAAATGATGCTTGAGTAAGAGGTACGCAAGATTGAGATGACCAAAATTTTAATTTAAACAGTTCAAAAAACGTTTAGAAGTCGACAGCAAGAACCAATGACGAGGAGATGAAGAGCTTCAAATATTAATAGATGTCCAGGAACCAAATAAACAAAATTAAATAGCAGAAATTCCCAAGATAAAATAGAAGAAGATGCCAGCAGCCTAAGTCACCCCAAAATTGATGAATTTCCATTACCCCAGAACGACGACACATCGTAACCTTCTGAACTGATAAGTATCAACTAAATTCAATAATCCCAGAAACCAAATCACTTTAAATATTTCTCAAATCAATCAAAAATTCTTACTATCAAGTAAAATTAATTTTCTTTCAAAGATTGAATAATAATAAACTTACGTAAAACAATTGTTAACTTAGAAATAACCTCGCACTAGTGTGCAACATTTGTAACAACTATTACGACATTACCGAACAATTTGTAACCACACTTTATACCATTTAAGTACGGATAAGGTACGGTAGTGTACTTTTTTTAATGTAACCATATTTTATGTTTTATTTATAATCCAAAGAGCCCAAGATTTTGAACAAATTACTATACTAACAGACGCCATATTGGCTTCAGTATAACTCATTTCAAAATCAATTTCGTCAACCTAGAGATATATGTTTCATGTTCTAAGCCGGAGCAACTTTATTGAAAAATAATTTATAATACATTTGTCACATTGAATAATGACTAAATCATAATTAAAATTACAGTACAGAGTATTACCATTGTTTTATTTCGTAGGAAGTTGTATAATATATGTGTGTGTTAGCAATTCCACTGAGTAAACAACTAGCGCTCTTGCCAAGTGGGCAATACAACAAGCTGTACAGAGGCGGGAATCATTTGAACGCTCCAGCTGTCAACGCTGGCAGCACCAGTATGACTAGTAGATTCACAGGTTTGGTTGTTTTAAAATAAACAATTTGGCGCCGCCCGGGATTCGCAGCCCCTATGAATGAACAGGTGGGTTGTGCTGATGGTTGAGACCACGTTGCAGACTTCAGTGGTGGCGACCATTGATGTGACGACTGGTGTGAGACGGACGCACCACACTGGCACTTTCTACACATGGAAGGCGGGTGTACACATTTTACAGATACGACCAGAACTCTTCGTTACAATATTTGTATCTGCCTATGAATATCTCTCAGGGTAGCGAAAAGTTCAAAATACACATTCCAAGCCAGAGTTATTTTTTTCTGTACCTGTTTATTCCTACCTTCTGATAAGTTGTCCCTGGATATGTGAAACACTGGGTGGCTTTTTTGAAATCTTCTGTAGTAAGCCAAAGCCAGAACTAGCTGTTAGGAGGGGCAAAATATTTTCCAAATGAGGCGTATGTTTATATATTTTTGATTTGACTATGTATATTTGTATTTAGGCCTATAAATATAAATGTAATAAATAACTAAATATTTATTAGTTATGAACACGTCATGGACAATAAAATCCAAGAAGTAATAAATATATATATTTTTTTCTATTCTGTTTATGTATTTGTAATTCTCCTATCAACCTGCGTTCATCTGAGAAATACGCACCTTTACAAACAAGGTTAATTTGTAGACAAAACTAATAATAATTCTGTTATATTCATGATACAGTGACAGAAACTTTGAAAAGTTATACATAATTCAGTAGTCCTATTCTTCAATTTAATTTTAATCTTATCCTCACATGTTCAGAGAGACCTTTGCCTTTTCCTTGTCTCCAAAACTGTTACAAAAGTTTTGATAACCGCAAGTTCTTCAGTTGATAAAATATTTATTCCTGTATACAAAAATATATATATTCATCAATCCTGTTGATGAAATTTATTTGCTACAGCAAAATTCCACATAAGTTTTGTTACACAGCATTCCAGGCATTCAATAAACTATACCAAGCAGCTTGTAAACAACAGTTGCTGTTTTGTTTTGGGACAAAAAAGTATGATTTGTTTAATTGGGTTACCTTTTCTTAGCATAGTTATGTGTTACAAGGGTGTGCGGGCCCCCTTCGGACATTAGGGCGTGGTTTGCAAGTAAGGACTGCTCTGACTGACTCCACATTTGGGTTCAGCTTCCTTGCTCCCTTAATGATTCACCTGCAGAAGCTTAGAGCCACACTGGCAGGGATGTTAAACTGGCCGCCACATTGAGGTTGACTGATGTGCTACCACGTTAGGCGGATGACTGCCACAAGGAGGCACTTGCACACCCTCGCGGCTTTCCATGCCTGGACAACAACTCATTCGAGGCAGCTCAAGCTGTTCCTGTTCTGTATGTTACTGAATTTTGTTGCAGACATTAAGGTGGGTTTACACTAGGCGCAACATACTCACACAACTGTCTCGCAAGAATGATTCGCTCAACGGCTGTCTCGCCCTTCCCATTTACACTGAGCGAAACGTTGCACGAAACAGGCCACAAAAGAAGGTGAGCCGTCAGTTTGGGTGAGACAACCATGTCGTCGTGTTCTGTAGTTGTACCTCCGAGTGCTGCATCCGCGTTCGCTGTCATGACAATGCTGTATTTGAACAAGAAAAAGAAAAAGAAACGAAGTTGGCGCTGGTGGAGCAAAAACGAATGATTTTTGTACAATTCGATGAGGCAGATGCATTCCTCCTGGTTCATTTTCTCGCGCGCAACAAGTATCGACGTTCACACTACACGAAACGGGAGGAGCAAGGCTCTTTGATGCGCGTCCAAAAACCGACTAGGGTTGGCTCGCCGCGAGTCTGCCTCGCGCAACAAGTTTCGGGGTGGGGGCCACGTCTACACTAAGCGAGTCTTGCCTCGGGAAAAGTTGCGCGAGTATGTTGGGCCTAGTGTAAACCCACCTTTAGGCTAACCAAGTGTGGGGAATCCGTCAGCATGCTGTAAGGTTACAAAATAAGAAAAAATGAGTAACCCCCGCAAAAAAAAACATACAAAGCCAGATTCACCACTCACATTTTTGAACGTGGTATGTGAGAAACTGTTTCACTGTCCTTACTAAAAACAACAACTGAATACTAAAATATCAACACAAAGCCCTTATAGAAGTTTTCTAAGTCCAGGAACGTTTAAGTGAACTCAACGAGGACAGGTTAAGCCAGAGTGACGTGACAAATAAAAACTTCAACATGTATTCATTTTAATATTCTTTACTTTTAATACTCGTATTATTGGTCATGTTAGTATTTAAACATTACTGATTTATCAACGGCACATCTGTTGTACTGAAGAAACAGATATACAATATTTGGTCAATGATTATATATTTGCTTACAATGATTATTTATTATGTTCTTTTAAATAATGTTAAATCAAATTAGATCTTCTGATTAAAATTTCATGAAATCAAGTTAAATCAAATCAATTAAGCATGTATTTTAGAAAGTAAACACACACACACACACACACACACACACACACACACACACACACACACACACACACACACACACACACACACACACACACACACACACACACACACACAATTTCAGCATGTTACTTTTTAAGGCCTCATTATCCTCATAAATTTTATATATTGTAACAGTAAATAAATAATAAATTAAATTCAAATGCATATATGAACCACCACATGTTTGAAGCACCACTTGTGTAATATTAAATAAATTCAATAAAATTAAAATGGTCTGTTGCGTTTTTGTTATTCTGTGTTATCCCACGTCGTTGGGTCAATTATGTAATAATCAAATAAATTAAATGCTGTATTGGGTTATTCTCGAGTTGTGAGTGCCAAATATGTAATTCAAAAATAAAAAATAAAAAGTTGATAAATGTTTAAATTCAATGTTGTAATAGGTAGTGTATTTAAATTCTTCCTATAACCCCTCTTGTTGTAAGCACTAATTTTCGTAACGTTCTAATTTATTTACATTTTTTAATTTACCTTTAATTACTTTATTTTATTTTTCAATATAAAAATAATTCATCAAGTATTTGTTTGTAGAATGTATGATTACTTTAGTAATTGATTGAAATAAATAATAATTTAAAATCTGATTATTATCGGGGCTCACTTGGTACCCTTGACCACTACGAGACTTCGCTTCCAATTCTGTCTGCAGAAGCACTCGTATTTTAATATTTTATTAATAATTCCAAACAATTACAACTCTGAACTCGTTTACTTCAATATTCTTTTATTGTAGAATAAATAAATACTCTTTGAAAGTTATTAGTTAATTACCCTAGATGTACAATTACTAGCTCATAGTAAATTACTGGCAGTATCGAAAAATTCTCAGGGACTAGGTTATTTTTTGTTTATTAATTCAACTTAAATATGTTACTGGGTTCTTCTGACTACAATAATTTACTTGAAAAATGTCCTCAGTGAAGTACAAAACATCACAGATCTTCAATCTGTTACATAAATTAAATAATTACGTATAATTAATTAACAAACAGTTTTCGGCAGTGTGAAATAATAGTGTTCAGTGTCCTTCTAGGTTAATAACGAATTCACTTCTTAATTCTGAGTGCACAAAAATAAATATCTTACAATTAATAATTACAAAAGTGTTAGTGTTCAGTGGTTCAGTGATTGTTCAAATAATAAAAATAGTGTATAATCAGTGTTACACTTAGGTTATATAAAAATAACGAGTTGGATTGATCTCACCAATTCTTATACACTTTTTAAACTCTGGTAGGTTGTTTTCACAATTAAATATTGGTAAATCACTCTTCAAAATTCACGGATTAAGTGATTCACTGAATTTTATAACTCACAATTATATCTTGATCACCTAACCTGTCTGGTGTTCGATACCCGTTAATAATTTCCTGGACACAAGTAATACAGGGAGTGTGTTCTTTACTCTTCGAGGTGTAACAATCAACTAACTGGCGTGGGTTAATTTTTCTGACTTCTTGGACCAAAACTTGCAAAATTCCGATTGGTCAAAGCCTTAGACATTGTCATTTGATGGCATCGGTTTTTTCTAGTTCCAATATACCATCAAATAATTATTTTGAAACTCCCACCTTATACTAAATCTAATTTTAATGAGATGGTCATTAATGAATTCCCCTTTTTCCACTGATTATTTAGACATCTTACAAGATGGGTTTCTGTTCAGTATCTTAGAAGTTACAATTTTGGATTTTTTATCTAAATTTATGTTTTATTTATAAAAGTGCCCTTTTTGTATCGTTAATGTTTTAACACAGTTCCTATTCACCTTAAATGTGATAATAACAGTTAAATACAGTAATATTAGTAATGGTTATGACAAATTTTAACATCATTATCTTATTCATACTTTAACTTCCTTAATTTCCTAATATACATTGCTTATTTAGGAAATACAATCATATGTATTACTTCATACTTTTTACCTTACTACAGTTCTTCTGAAACTTACTCTAATATAAATACAAATTTTATACAACAACATTTTTAAGCCATTTCTTGGTTTAGCTACTATACACTTTAACATAATAATCATAATGACCTGTTTCTTTTTGTAACAGTTTATACCTAATTCTTACTAATATTAACACAAATTATAAACCATAACATTGAAATACACAGCTTTCTTTCTTTAGCAAAATAATCATCATGATCTGTTTACTTGCAACAGTTTGTTCATGATGTTTACTAATAATAATACAAATTATAAATCATAACAATTAAATAAACAGCTTTCTTTCTTTAGCATAATAATCATCATGATCTGTTTACTTGCAACAGTTTGTTCATGATGTTTACTAATATTAATACACATTAGATACTGTAACATTTAACTAAACAGTTTTTCTTCACTTAACATAGTAATCATCATGACATGTTTCTTTGTAACAGTTTGTTCATGATGTTTACTAATAATAATACAAATTACATGCCACAGCTTATAAATGAACAGTTTTCTTTCCTTAACATCCTAATCATCATGATCTGTTTCCTTGTAACAGTTTATTCATGATGTTTACTAATAATAATACAAACTATATAACAATATTTGAATAAACAACTTTCTTTCTTTAACATAATAATCATCATGATCTGTCCCTTATATAACAGTTTGTTCATGACGTTTACTAATATTAACACAAATTATATACTATAATTCAACCAACTATATTAGTAACTCTTTAAACATATTAATTGTCCTCCTGACAAGTTCTATAATAGGGTAATTAGTTCAGGATTCCTTATTAATAATCACTCAATTTTATGTCACAGATGTTAGCTACAATATTTTGATATGGTTTACTTTACACTTTACAATATAATATTAATTATTTATGCCTAATGTGACATGAGTCTGATCTATTTTCAAGGCATTATTGACCTACAGCATGTAACAGAAATAAGTTTTACAATGCTGTGACATTCCCAATATACTTTACTTAACTATGGTATATCATTTTTATAAACTAAAACAAACATTTTACAACATATAACTTTCAACATAAACTTAGTACTTAACTATTGTTTTGTACTTCAATTGATTTTAATAATTAGGTTGGGTTATGCACTTTGGCGTATTTCTACTCTTTAACATATATAAGTTTGATATTTATTTTGGGAGAACCGTCACTTTACAATATATAAGTTTAATATTTATTTTGAGGGAACCGTCACGTTACAATATACATAAATTATTTTGGTTGCACAGCCCCTACTTTGTTCAATACTAATACCTACTTCAATCTAGATTATGTTGTTGAAGTGCCCTTCTTGCTGTCAATTCAGATGGTATTTTGGACTTCTGTAATTACAGGGCAATCACAAGAAATTCCTCAATGGCTAATGTCATGGGTAATGTTCAAATGGCATGATTTGATGACCTTGATTTTACCACAGATATCTTCAAATTCAGAACGTATTTCCTACCAAAAATTTACCGAAAATGTGTTTTTTTTAATTTATAATTTTTATATAATGTTCAGCAATTTAAAACTGAATTGAACATGCCAAAACGGTTAACACAGATAATAATGAACTCATGTGCCACTACACAGTTGACATAAAATAGGTCCAAATTAAAGTCACTGTTACAAAATTTTCTTTTTCACTACCAAAATTATTTTATTCACTCAAAAACATGTAAAACGTTTTTGATATAAAAGTTACTACAAAGTTCTGGGTTTAGGGACACATACCTTCTACTAACTGCGCAGTTCGAAGCAAGGCAGCCAATAATCATATAGTGATGTTCATATAAAACTTTACTTTTCTCATCTTCGGCTGATATTTTGCCAATCTAATTTTGTACATACACTTTAGTGATTTATTCTTCACGTTTGTGCCAAACAAAATGTTTACTGTCCCTCTTTAATAATTATATTATTAGCTTGTGTAATCTCGAATCATGTACTGCATTTTTGATACATGAGTTGAATTTTTGATACATGAGAACACGCACTTTTTGAATAGCATTCTGTGCTGTTACAATGTGATGTTGTGTGGCTTGTGCTAGGCAACAAATCATGGGAGATTAGGAAGGTGGTGGTTGATCACTTTGGGTTAATTTAAAGAATGGTCTGTACGTACCATTCGAGTTTGTTTGACACACAATACCAGGCAGTGCAATGTCCATACTGTTTAGCTGATGTCTGTACTGTACACAAATAGTTGTTAGGGTTCAAATCAAATCCTCCAAGGAAGAACAAAGAGGCTCTGATATAGAACATCATTTCTGACTACCATGGAGTCCCCAAGTGGACAGGAACGTTCTGTCGGAGGCTTAGTGAGATGAAGTGCATGGCATAAAGTGATCAGAGTGGCCACAGCTGCTCCCCAAAAGTCTTGTAGAATGGGTTAAGACTTCCATCAGCATGGACCCCTGTCTGGGCTGGTTCATGATCCCGGGTACCATTTTTAGGTACATCACTGATCAACACAATGACCACCGGCACCCAGAATGGTCATTGCCCTCACCTCCGAGTTCGATCCACAGGATCTCCCTCAGACTTTTCCTCCACCTTCTGGCAGCAGTAGGGGAACACCACCCACCAGGCGAGTGGAGGTAGGTTGCCATACCCCCCCCCATTTGGTCCAACTTAGGACTCCACCGAGGTCCCCAAGAGGAACTGAACCATATGGTTTTGGAATGCTGCTAGCCTAAGCTTGTTGGTGTCCATAAGAACAACAGATACAGTATCTTGATATGGACAGCCAAGTTGCCATTCCGTGAAAGCATGGGGAAAGTTTAGCTCTGGTGCCTTGAACCCACTGGATGGATCTCCCCTCCAAAAAGAGTGATTTATTATGCAGAAGTAGACTTACATGTAAAGCAGATCGCTTTGGATTTGGTTGTGTTGAACTCTATAAACCTCTTCAACAACCAATCGTGAAGGATGTCCTTTTGGCTTTGTATCATTACACTCGCCTGGCGCAGGAACAGTTAGCTATAATGGAGCATTGCTTTGTTAGTGAAAGGAACAATGTGATTCCAGGATACACTGGCAAGTTATTTGTGTACAAAATGTACAGAACGGAGCCACGGAGAGATCTTGAGGAACGCCAGAGATGACAGGGCAAAATCGAGAGTATGCTCCATTGACTGTCACCCTGAAGAGTTGGTCTGTTGAATACAATCATGCACAATGGGCACTGGTATTTGTGTGTGAGCCAGCTTGCAGAGCAGGCCTTCATGCTTGACTTTGTTGAAGGTTTGCTTATATCTAACAGGACAGTGTGGACTAATGCCATAGGCATTGATGGTGTCTGCTAGTGGATGGCGATTCTTGCTATCTGAAGAGTAGTCAAGCGTACTGCCAAAATCCGAAAGGCTCCTCGCAGATCATGTCATCCGTCAAGAGCCAGATGTGACCCAGCAGGAGTCCTTCAGATGTCCTGAAGGTTGCTGGCAAGAGCAAGATCTGGCATTAGCTTTCCGGAAGAGTTTGCGGCTTCTTAGATTTTGAAATCAGAATGATGTTTTCGGTCAACCACAGGCAGGGAAAGTACTGTGTAGCCTCTTCATGTTGGTTACTTTAGGCCTACAAGATTCAAGACTACCTGTTTGTTTAAAAATAAATGTTTATACATAGCAGTAAAAGTCACTTCAGCTTCGCAATTGTCTGATGTTACATGCACATGCTAAACTACACACCTTCTAACAAACTAACACTGTTCGTATTCTTAATTCCACAAACAACGTAACAGCAAATCCACTTTAAACATATTCCCAACAAGCTACGTGATGTGTTGGTAACTCCATAACGAGCCTCTAGTGTCCACACAAGTTCAATAGTGGAAACTTTGTTTTATTTCACTACTTGAATTAACAGAACTATTAATTCATAGACTTTCTTAATTTTTCCTGGACTTCTAGATTCAGCAAGACTTTCAAAAGTAAAAATTTTAAAATTTATGATTTGAAATTGGCAAAATTTTTTATAAAACGTGTTAGGTCAGGTGAAACTTATTCTAGGTCGGGCGGTGCCCATCCGAGACCTCACCTGGCTTTGGGTCTGGCCTCGTCACATAGATCTTTTCTAACTTTTAGTTTTATCCACATTTCTTGACAGTTCTACCCCTTTAGTACTTCTTTCCAGGCTTCTCACAGCTGCATGTATCAAGTTATGATGGTGATGTGATTGGTATATGATATACCTGATATAGTAAATATTTATTGTATTAGTCTTGACTTCGTTATGTTTTCCCAGATGTTAGGCTGTGAAACTTCACTGTTAGTTTGCCACAGACAAAGCAGTTTATTAGCCATCTTTTTATTGTCGATGTTGGTTGACGCTGTGTTCACTTCTGCAATTGCCAAAATGTCTGCCGGAAGATTAAACAACAACCATGACTAACACCCTGAAAAATGAAACAGTCTGAATTAAATTCTGGTGATAATAAAATGTTTGTTTTTTGCATTTGATTATTACCTATAATAGCAGAATGATTATGGACAGGAACAGGTGTACACATGTCAATATAGGTCAGTACATACAGATGTTTATTGAGTTAAGAGATAATACAGCTTTAAGATAAATAATTAATAATAGTGGCTTGATTAACAAGATATACACGCTCATACAAATATTAAACAAATAATTATATGTCAGCACGTATGTCAGTTGATTGTGCAGGAAAAACATGGATTTTGTAATTTATGCATATTATAACGTTGCAGAAATCTGATCATATAAAGTATCCATAAGTATTATAGAAATGCTAAAAAGTAAGATAATTTAATAATTAAATAATGAAGAAAAAATATAGTTAAGAAAGAAGAAGGAAGAATTGTAAACAAAATTTGTAACGTCCTGCTTATTTAGAGGCATTCACCACTTACGAGTATATTGCAATTGCAAGCTTTGTTAATTCCGCCCCACAGTTGTACGCCAATTCTGTAATGTACGGTTTCTGCGAGAGGCGGGTGTTAGCGAAACGTCCTTCTCATTCAGGCCCCAAATGTTGGGTTCGCCAATTTGTAACGTCCTATGGGCGGTCGCTATTTTTCAAGCCCCGTGATGGAAGCCAATTCTGTAACGTACCTCTTAATGTGAGGTGTGCACTTGCGAAAGTGTTATTATATGCCTCACGCAGTATGCGTCACTTTTGAATTATACTAACTGACGTTTTAAAAGGTATAAATAAAGGATTTTGTTTATCTTGTTTTACTCAATCTAAAAGAAATCGAGAGTGTGTGATTTGGGGTCAAGGAGGTAATTTGTTCAGCCTTATGCAGAAGAGAGAGTAAGTATCATTATTGCCCCTCAGTTGTGACGATTTCTTCTGTATGTTGTGCTGAAATTTTCATTAACTACCCACTACAATAAATTATAACACGTTATAATTCAATATTAATTTTCAATAATATTGCTTTATTGATTATTGACTTTTATCTCCTGCCACCAAAATATAGGTATCACAATTAATCTTATTTGAAAAAAAAAAACATCTCGACTTTACCGAGTAAACATAGATCTGTCTAAGGAACAAAACATATATGTTGTTATTTACCCAATATTACGCTATAATAAAAAACATCAGTTATTACATAATTCTTAGTAATTCCCCAGGGTTCAGGGTGAATTCTTTGTGTTATGAGAGTGTCAGAAATGGATAATTGCTACGCTTTACAAATATCAAAAAATTAATAAATAATTTTGTTTATTTTTCAAATATTACGTAGTTTCCGGAATTGCCGTAAGAGAGCAGCATGTATTTGTTTACTTTGAAAGAAACATATGATAAAATGAATATTTTTTGTTCTATTTCACTGTTGAAAAACGAGTTTTCTTCTGGACTTATTACGAAAAAATGTTTATATTACCTCGCTCCGTGTTGTCCTTACTGGATTGAAGTTTTATTCTGTGATGAGGTACGTCTTGCGTTATTATTTCCTTTTCGTTTGGAGTATTTCCTAATTGTCTACTGGAAGTAGGCCGAACTATATTGGATCCTCAGAATGTTTTCATCCACTGGTTTTTAATGTATATCACCATTTAATTTGGATTCCTCAGGTATAATTAGTTAGTATTCACTTTGTTTATTACTCTTGCGTGAATTTCGCCTCCTCCAATGTCCAAAAAAGGTTATTTTTTATAATTTTTGTCGCATCGTTTCTTCAACTCTCCGGTTTAGTTCAAAATTTTTATATCTTATTAACAATACTTGTTATTTTTCATCACTCTTAGTAACACATAGTATTTTTATTATGTAGGCAGTTTGTGATTATTATAAATTTATATTTTATTTATGGAAAAATAATTCCCTTCCATTCCGGTTTCTTTACTAATTTAATTTACATAATATGTTTTGGTTAATTTTTTTATGACATTGTATATAAATATTTTATCATTTTATTATCATTAAATAAATTTATATATTATTTATTTAGTCTCGAATAGTGTTCATACCCGGTACTACTTCCTGTTGCCATTTCCTTCATAGGATTATTTTAATTTTATATTATCTTTGGTAGTTAAATTTTTATGTCTGTTAAAATTAACCCTGGGTTTTCTTATAATCTAACACAATTATTTTAAAAAATATAATATTAACTTGGGTATAACAATTTGTGGTTCATACAATATAAATTACAATAAATAAATAAAATTACAAAAATCAATCAGTATTATTACATACTACTTTCATAAGTTTATCCTTTCCAAAACATACAACACAGTTTGGTAATACGTTGCTTTCACTTTTGTTTTTTCACCTCAATGGGTACACTATCACTCACTTTGCACTGTATACCACTCAAATTGTTTATCATATTGAGTGATATAATTAAATTTTGAGCGAGCTTTAGTTTACCCATTTCTGACTTTTATTATCATGAGTTAATTTATTGGGACCGGGTTATGTAACGTTACATAAACAAAAGTAATTATTAAAAGAATAGACTAGACTGACAAACAAATGACTTTGACCCAACCCCAGAGATTGGCCAGATAAAGACAAAAAAGATGAGAAAAGATTCACAGAGAGTAAGAAGACAAATCAATGATAAGAGACACAAATAAGTAAAGAAAATATGTAATTAATAATGAATAAAACGATAATAAAGAAAGTACACTAACCATAAAAAGAAATAAGACAATTATTGTTAAATAAAATATATTGTTAAGGACCTTATAATAATAAGAAAATAAGGCACAAAATGTTAAAGAATAGTAGTAAAAGTATATCTAAAAGATCATTGAAACCAAGAGTGAGAGATAGGTAGGGAGTGATAAAGATAAACAGTGAAGTGATGAGTGTATTAAAATAAACAACTTATAATATTAAGAAAAAAGAATGTAAACAAGTGTGACAAACCAAAACATAATCAAATGATGAATGAGCAGTTAAGTTAATTGTGTTAGACTGTAAGAAACAGAGTAATTGTGGGTGTAAGGAATATAAAAACATATTATGTCAATATAAGAATCACCAGGGTGATTATCTTTATAGAATAGATGGTGTAGGTATAACACTCACCAAAATTGTTATTCTTAATTTAAAGAAAGTTAAGATATTGGTTTAGTGTTTAAGGGAGTATATACGAGAAGAAATAATTTTACAGTGATATGTTTGTATGTTTTATGTAAGTAATGAAGTTATAACGAGAGTAGTGGCAGGACATTTATAAGTAATAACAGGCAATATAATAATTATATTTAATGAGAAGAAACATGGCTGAACCATATACAGACCATTAAGTTAATTATATGTCATGTTTTATTAATAGATTTAAGTGTTAAAGAGGTGTGTGAGAAATGGGAGTAGGTATAAAAATAGTTTTAGTGGATGGTTAGTGAGGATCGGTCAATAATACAACTTTTAGTTATTTTTTGTCGACGTTTCGACAATATTTATTGTCATCTTCAGGACCTGTGTATGAAATACAATAGAAATATCAAACATAACGAAACAATTAAATATTTGGGTGAACGTGTTGGTGATGTGAGTGTGTGCGTGCGTGTGTATGTATCATTTTTTATGTGAAGACTTATGATAGTTTGTTTACATCTTCAAATTATCTTTAAGAAAGCGAGCAAATTATAGTATGAGAGAACTTAATTTATACAGTATTACAATTTAAATTACTAAATATAATGTTATTTTAATTAATTAAACAAACAGTAACCAACAATTGGATATTACAGTAGGTTGGTACATAAATTGTTTATACCTACAACAGTCAACATATAGCAAAGTAATATATTACCTATAACTAAAACAGATTAGGGGATGTTCACTACATAATTATTAAAAGTTATTTTTACCATGTTTCACTGGTGTTAGCAAACAATCATAATTTAGAAACATACAATTTACACAATATTGTAAAACATTACTACTTAAATCAGATAGTTGACAAAGGTTACAAACAAAAGTTTCTGGTAAATTTTACTAACAGGTAAACTTGGATAATACGGTAATTGTAATCATATTGTAAAATATAGTCAAGAGTACTATAGAATAATGTAATTTATGTATGTGTCCACAATCACCCTTCTCTTTCACCCATGCTCCCCCCGCCAGTCCTCACAGCCTCTCCCTCTAACCTGAAATCGATCTATCACTCACTATCACCCCACTCTCTCTCTCTCTTTCTCTCTCTCTCTCTCTCTCTCTCTCTCTCTCTCTCTCTCTCTCTCTCTCTCTCTCTCTCTCCTACATCTCACTCACTGTCTCCCTTCTTCCATCTCTCACTCTTCCACTCTTCGCTCTCACACACTCTCTCCCTCTCCCTCTCTTATCTCTCTTCATTCACTCTCTCTCTTTCACTCTCTCTCTCTCTCTCTCTCTCTCTCTCTCTCTCCCTCTCATTCACTCTCTCTCCCTCTCTGTCACACTCTCTCTCCCTCTCTCACACTTTCTCTCTCGGTCTCTCTCTCTCTCTCTCTCTCTCCCTCTCATTTGTCATTGTCCACGATTGGCACTCTAAAACACTCACCATTTTTATTACACTATCATCCTCATATAAATAGAGAATTTATGCACACGATAACAGAAATGATTTACCAACTTGTATTAAAGGGTTACAGACTTTATAACACAACATTATAGGTAACAGATCTATTATATGAAAATGGTTATTACTTAATATTTACATTTTGGTCAATGTTATTTACCTGGAACTTGGTCTATACAGAGTACCATAGTCAATGTAGTTCAAACATATGTTGGTGATAATCTCTCTCTCTCTCTCTCTCTCTCTCTCTCTCTCTCTCTCTCTCTCTCTCTCTCTCTCTCTCTCTCTCTCTCTCCCCCCCCCCCCCCCCCCCACACACACACACACACACACACACACACACACACACACACACACACACACACACACACACACACACACACACACACACACACACACAAGTCAACTACACATTCGAGAATCCATACATAAATATAACACTATTTTATTCACTTATTTTTATCATCTAAGTGTAAATTATGCACAACGGAGGTGCCCACTGTACTGAGTTTAAAACTGATCGACTATGTGTCTATAAGAAATGTTATATGTTTCTTAGCTAATACTAAATAATATGATCAGTGAGACACTTACAATTGTTGCTGACGCCAAACACACAACTGTAAATTTTCCCTAACCAACACCTTATTATAAAGCAGAACAGATGACCCTTGTACATTTGTAGGAAATTAAGTAACATGTGTTCGGAAGACAGTTGAGAAAGATTTGCACTAGGGGGGAGTGTGACACTAATTAATATCTAACGACAAGCTGGCCACTAATGACCAACACATCCTGTAGGGAGACTACTGCTTATTTCTTCAAATTTCATGTTTTGACGGTGTGTATAAGTTGAGCATAACTGGACGAGAGGTTTTGAGTATCAGTCCGAAAATTAATGGAGTGAGGGTCACTTTTAATTTGAATCATTTCCAGTACGCACCTTTTGAAATAATTATTTTCGTAATATTTAATTTGGGTGTTGTTGAAGTCAAATTCATGACCGGTGTTTAAATGGTGAGATACTAAAGCGTTGGGGTTATCATTATGGGTTTTTTTTATGGCAATCATACCTATGTTGATAAATTCTCTTATGTAAATATTGGGACGTAATACCAGTGTATGTGGCTGGACAGTCATTGCATTGGATAGTGTATATGACATTAGATCGTTTATCTTTGGATGTCGGGTCTTTGAGGCTTGAGGAGAGAGATCGAACAGTATGTTGGTTTTTGAATGCTAAAGTTTTTTGAATTTTTGATAGGCATTTTTTAAGTTTTTCAGAAAGCCCTTTAACATAAGTTGTAGAAAAGTACGAGCCAGCGTTGGGCTCAGGTGTATTAGATTGGGCAGATGTAAGATTGGGGCTCAGCTGATTTGCGCGATGTTTATGAATTACCTGTTTGATTATGTGGTCTGGGTAACCATTGTTTTTTGAAATCTTAAATACTAATTCCGTGTTTTTTGATGAAATGATGATCACTTAGACCGATGGCTCTCTTATATACCGAGTGGATTAAGTTAGTTTTTAGATGTATGGGATGGTTGGAATTAAAATGCAGATATCTACCGGAGTTGGTGGGTTTTATGAACCAATCAGTGACTATAGTACCATCTGTCTGTCTAATAACCTTGGTATCAAGAAATGAAATGGAACTATTCTGTTCGTGCTCTATTGTGAACTGTATTCGTTCAAAGCCCATTAGTTTGGAATTGAACAGAGATATGTAATTGTAGCGTGTGTGTGTGTACACGTCTACGTGTTAGATTTGTGGTATATATCAGTTTAGAATAGAGTGAGAGAGAGAGAGAGAGAGAGAGAGAGAGAGAGAGAGAGAGAGAGAGAGAGAGAGAGAGAGAGAGAGAGAGAGATTATCACCGACATATGTTTGAACTACATTGACTATGGTACTCTGTATAGACCAAGTTCCAGGTAAATAACATTGACCAAAATGTAAATATTAAGTAATAACCATTTTCATATAATAGATCTGTTATCTATAATGTTGTGTTATAAAGTCTGTAACCCTTTAATACAAGTTGGTAAATCATTTCTGTTATCGTGTGCATAAATTCTCTATTTATATGAGGATGATAGTGTAATAAAAATGGTGAGCGTTTTAGAGTGCCAATCGTGGACAATGACAAATGAGAGGGAGAGAGAGAGAGACCGAGAGAGAGAGTGTGAGAGAGAGGGAGAGAGAGTGAATGAGAGGGAGAGAGAGAGAGAGAGAGTGAATGAAGAGAGATAAGAGAGGGAGAGGGAGAGAGTGTGTGAGAGCGAAGGGTGGAAGAGTGAGAGAGGGAAGAAGGGAGACAGTGAGTGAGATGTAGAAGAGAGAGAGAGAGAGAGAGAGAGAGAGAGAGAGAGAGAGAGAGAGTGAGTGGGGTGATAGTGAGTGATAGATCGATTTGAGGTTAGAGGGAGAGGCTGTGAGGACTGGCGGGGGGAGCATGGGTGAAAGAGAAGGGTGATTGTGGACACATACATAAATTACATTATTCTATAGTACTCTTGACTATATTTTACAATATGATTACAATTACCGTATTATCCAAGTTTACCTGTTAGTAAAATTTACCAGAAACTTTTGTTTGTAACCTTTGTCAACTATCTGATTTAAGTCGTAATGTTTTACAATATTGTGTAAATTGTATGTTTCTAAATTATGAGTGTTTGCTAACACCAGTAGGGAGTGAAACATGGTAAAAATAACTTTTAATAATTACGTAGTGAACATCCCCTAATCTGTTTTAGTTATAGGTAATATATTACTTTGCTATATGTTGACTGTTGTAGGTATAAACAATTTATGTACCAATCTACTGTAATATCCAATTGTTGGTTACTGTTTGTTTAATTAATTAAAATAACATTATATTTAGTAATTTAAATTGTAATACTGTATAAATTAAGTTCTCTCATACTATAATTTGCTCGCTTTCTTAAAGATAATTTGAAGATGTAAACAAACTATCATAAGTCTTCACATAAAAAATGATACATACATACGCACGCACACACTCACATCACCAACACGTTCACCCAAATATTTAATTGTTTCGTTATGTTTGATATTTCTATTGTATTTCATACACAGGTCCTGAAGATGACAATAAATATTGTCGAAACGTCGACGAAAAATAACTAAAAGTTGTATTATTGACCGATCCTCACTAACCATCCACTAAAACATTCACTGATTGACGGTCACTAAAAAATTTAAGGATATAAAAATAGTAATGACATAAATTTAACAAAGCAACAAAGTAATAACTATAATATAAATTGAAAGCAAAAAATCAAATAAGAAATTATAAGATGTTGCAGTTTAGGCCTATAAATGACATAGCTGTCTAAATTCAGAAAACCAATTGTAAACAACTGAAAACTATATTTAAATAATAAGACCAAAGTAAATTATGTAATTACCATCAACTAACAAAAATAACATGTCAGAATTATGATAAACAATAGAAACAAGTAAATTATGTATTAACATAGTATTATCAATTTTGTACCAAAAGCATTAATACATGGCTTAGACCAGTCTTGTGAGATGTCAAACTGATCTTTGAAAGAAAATAGGAACATCTATGTAAATATTTCAAGCATTGAAATTATCCCCAAGTAAATATAGTCATTATAAAATATTTATTCATTTTGAACAAAAAAAAAACAGGATTTATAACAATAGTTTCAAATGTACTTAGCCAATCAGAGTTAAGTCAGTTACCATGACTACTGAACGTTGTTATAATTTTGACCGTTATGAAACGAGAGTTCCATTATTAACTATCCAGAGGGACAGACGCTAGAATTGATGCTGACCATTTGAAAGACAAATAACAAAGAAAATCAAACAGTAATGAAACCCAATTGATTAACTGATGTCAACCATAGTACCAGTAACACGTGAAGGAAAAATAAACGAATATTAAAACTACAATTAAATAAAAACTGGATGAAAAAAGAAACAGACGCCAGAAGTAGACGGCATCCCTATCTTTGGAAATAAACGAAAGAAATAATTCATTGGTGAAGACACTTGATGATCCATAACACGAACAACACGATTTCGTTAAGTATGAAATAAATTATGAATAATTACGAACCAAATTGATTAACCATTTTCCTAATATATAACTCAATCTAACTTTGAACACTAATTTCTTTCAAGGATTAATGATTCATATCTAATAACACTGTATGTAAAAGAAATATAACCTATGTCCTAAACTGATAAAACCGACACACACTTTTAACACAATAAAGTTGAATTTTCATGTAAACCTTGTTAGTATTTAAGTACCACAATTGTAAGGTGGTGTACTTTATTTAAACATCTTGTTATAAACCTTTTTCGTACTCAAAAGAATTCACTGGGAGAATAAATTGTGTAAATAAGGAACGCTAGACATTATAGCTACATACGACTGCTACCACCTTCGCTCTCTGCTGAGTAAAAACTAATTCATTGCCGAGCCATAAACTTTAATATGACAACATTTATTGTACGACAATTATACAAATTTATTGAATTGTCGAATTAAATAAATCAGTACGAATAATTACTAGCTGTCCTGTGTCTATTTAATCTGTATTGTGTCTGTTATGTACTTTAGCGGAGCATAGAATTTCTTGCTCAAATTTTATGTTGGCAACACGATCAAAAACCAAGCAAAGTCGAATTCCCGCCAGTCAGCGAGGCAATTCGAATTCTTTTTCACAGTACAGGAGACAATCTAACTGTGAACATTTTAATTGTTTTCTGAAAAACAATTTGGCCCCATTCGGGAATTAAAAATACCAAATAAGACAGGTAAGAACTTCGGTACTGGTTATTCGTACGTTCGCAACGGACGCCGTCTGCGGGGGTTACGTTTCAGAGCGACGACGACTTGGTAAGACACGAGAGTACACATTATACTCTTACACTTATACATTTACAATTAGAAGAACGACCGGGTCGTGTTACAATATTTACACGCAGTATCAACAACCTATGTGTACATATTGTAACGTTAAGTTTGTGTTGTCTCTGTAAAGACGTGTATATGGTATTTTATGTATTAGTGTGGTGTGTTCGTCTCACACCTTGTCATTACATCAATGGTTGCCGCTAACGAAGTCCGTAGTATTGTCACAATTATCAGTACAACCGAGTGGAAACCTTACCTGTAATTCCATAGGGGTTTGTGAATCCCGGGTGGCGCCAAATTGTTTGTTGAAAACAATTAAATTTATGAATTAATGTGTTCAAAAAGGTGTTTTCAGCGATGACGGCCGGGGCATTCGAATCGGTTCCCGCCTTTGTACAGCTTGCTGTATCGAACAGGTAGCGAAAGCACTCGTCGTCTATTCTGTAAGTTCGCTAACACACACATATATAATACAATTTCCTATAAAATAAAACAATGATTACACTCTGTACTGTTTCTTTAATGGTTGTTTGGTAATTATGCAATTTGACAATAATATTATTATTTGGTATTTAATAAATTTGCTCCGACATTAAACATGAAACGCTTTATCTCAAGTTGACAAATCGATATTGGAACGAGCTATTCTATGCAGTTATGGCTGCGGTTTATAGTTTACAATTATTCTCGTTCAAAATCTGGAGTCCTTTTGATTACAAGGAAAACATTAAATATGATTACAATAAAAAGTACACTACCGTACATTATTCGTACTTAAATAATATAAAGTGTAGCTACAATTTGTTCTGCAGTGTAGTAATATGTGTTTCAAAAGTTCGCAATCTAATGCGAGGTTATTTTTTAGTTAATAATTTCTTTTATGTAAGTTTATTTTATTTAATCCTTGAAAGAAATTATTTTCAATTCATAGTGAGAGTTTGTATAGATTCGAGAACTATTTAAAGTGTTTTGATTCCTGGAATTTGGGTATTTAAATGATACTTATCAGTTCAGAAGGTTTGTGATAGAACGTTGTTCATTTAAAATGGAAAATTCATCAATTTTGAATGATTTAGGCTGCTGGCGTCCTTATCAGATTAGTCTTGGGAATTTCTTCTTTTAATTTTCATTTAAATTGTTCCTGGACATCAGTTAAATGTTATTACTTTTGTAACCTAACGAGATCCCTCTCTTTTTAAAATAATAATTTTAGTTTAATTTAAGTTAAATATTCGATTATAGTGAATCTCGTGTTACAACTTAAAACGTTAATATGAACTCTCTTTACTTTATATGCAGTAATTCTCTTTAGTAATAATTGGTAAATATTGTTTATTTATTAAAGTTTGATAATAATAGTGAATAATATATTAATCGCTGGTCGGTGGATGAATGTAACCGTAGCGTCGATCTTGCAGTGGAACTCCTCTTCTTGGTTAAGTGTTGTCAGTGTACGTATCGTCAAGTCTCGTCTGGACAAATAATTTATTATAAAAAAACACTTTCACGTACCTGTTCATGATTCTGGAAGTTCTGATGTTCGCTTACCAAAAAATAAACTGTCAGGATGCTCTTAAGACCAGCTTACTTTATAAACAAGGTTAGATTACTCCTTGTGTGCAATATGGGCGCCACATGGGTTTACTTTAGAAAGTTCCCATGAAAAAACAAATTAATAACTTTTAGAATTGTATAAATTCACTTATGTTTCGTTTAAATGCTTGATGCTTTTACCACAATTCAGATATAATATGGTAAAGTCTCTACTCAGAGTTATCTCACTGTACTCAAATGTTGAGTATTAATTAACTATATGAAATAAATGTAATCCAAGCTTATACTGAATAAAATCGGGGGTTTATTTTACCCTTTAAAACAATTCAACAATTAAAAATACAATAATTACGTTAACATAAACTTGATGTTAATTTGCCCGTTTACAATACGGCCTAGCTCAGTTTAGAACAATAAAACTTATAACTATTAACAAATTTAACTTTTAAATATATGATTTACCTCACGGGTAGGCTCTTTGAAATACAAAGAAAACTATCATATGCCTGGACAGACGTTAATCTAATAATAATTAGTAATTTGGCCTCTTTTTAGAAACTCGTAATTATTTTTCAGGTTAGCGTTCGTTACGCTTACTTATCTACTAACAAATATTTTGATGCTTAATACTAACACAAATATCTTACGTTGGATTAATTAATCCGCTAAATAAATTGATTCTGTGTATAAGATTGAAAGTTTTGTTGTCCTTGCGTCAGTACAATGTTGTGGTAAATAATGATCAGCGCAAACAGAATAGTAATATAAATGGTCACTGTGTTACCTTAATTCTTTTAATCGTATAGATTAAAATTTAAAAACACTCCAGTGATCGGATTATAATGATCACCGGTTAATTACACTTCATACGTACTTTGAACGAGGAGTCTGTCCTCTTCTTACTAAAACTGGGCTATTTAAATTACTGATTACAATATTCTCTCTCTCGTTCTGAAATCACGCACTAATTAAAATATTCACTTTACTGTCAAAGCACTTCCTTGTAGTCAGTTGCTATACTGTTAACTGTCTTGAAGAAATTTTAAAAGGTTTGTTGTTGTTATACTATGTTAAGTCATTAAAAATATTATGGTGATGAGCGGCGACTGTATCGCTCGAGTAGATGACAAAAAGTGTAACGAATTTTCTGCGCTGCTGGTTATATACCCCTTCACTGTATCGTGCTTAGGGAGAAAAGTCGTTTAGTAAACTCTTTTTTGATTGGCTCTGATAACCGTTACAATGACGTATAGTTTTTTATAACGGCCACCAGCGCGGTCGTTTTACTCAGCTTTCGCTGTTATTAGTATTACTCGAACAATTTCATATTTTTAATAATAAATGATGCTAACGCGCACTATGCACTTATTATAGTTCCGATCTTGAGGTTGTTGCCACCAAATTAAAGGTTAGTTTATGGGCTTTAATTTGATGTGGCTTAACACTGGTTTTAACCTCGTTTTCTTTGACAATGCTTATAAATAATGTTTTGAAACATGGTTTCTCACTGTCGTCTGCTAGCAATGCATAATGCGATTATTTCCTATCTTTTTACATTTAGTGATTCACACTGCGTTTTCTTTAGAACGTCTTTGTTTGAACACTAATACATCTATGATTATACTTAAGAGCTATTTATAACTGTACAATATTAAATCTTAACATAATTAGGGTAATACATAAAAAAAATCCTTATTCTCTAATTACATTTCGTTTGGCCTACTCAATTTAACGTTATTCATTAACAATTGAGTGGTGGTATTTCACATGTCGTTTAGTTATATTGATTGTTCAGTAAATTTTATGTTCACTAGGAAGGAGTCCTGTTTCCTTATTAATTTACTGACAAACGTTTGTTTAGGCATGGGCTAGACACATTCTTAGTACTATGTTTATGCCTTAATGATTGTTACTAGTTACATTTTGTATAATATGGAAGTTACTCCTCCATATAAGGTTTCCTTTTATAACTAATTTCACTTACTAATATTACATCTGGGCTTGTAATGCTCGTTTTAATATACCTTGTGGCCATAGCTAATCTAGTCATAGGCTTTGTCATTTACTGGTCATGGTTCTTTTACTTTCAGCCAAAATGCTGTTACTGATATTACATTATTTCCGTCATTATTTATTTAGTTTTATTAACACATGACTCTACATTAATGTCATGGACTGGCTTGTTTGACAGCTTATTGTGAACTTTGCATGTCCATTAGTTAGAGTCAGTCATAGTGTTTGTTGTAGTGTCATGCAGTGTATTCATCACTGCTTCTTCGGATCCTTCCTCTTCTTTCTTCTTTGTTGGTCCTTCTCTTCTTTGCTACATTCATTATAAATGATTCATTTTTATCACTTCAGTGTAATTATTTACCCTTCTGGTGAATGTCTAGGTTATGTAACATTTTGTGGTGTTACACTTTTCATCTCCTTCTCACTTGTATATGTTTTTGACTTTTGATTAGTTTTTTAACATTTTAAAGTAAAATTTATGCCATACAAAATTTTGCGTTCCTGCTATATCAGTGTCACTATACGAGTAATGAGAATTAACGGAAAATAAGTAACTAACTGGCTCGTTTCTATGGTTACCTATCACCTTTAATTGGCGAAGGCATGGTTTATTACCATTGTTATTATATTTGAATTTTTATTCAAAATTACTGTATATTTTCTGATTAATTTTATTCTTCTGTCTTCCTTCCTGAGTATTAAATATTATCACTACCGTTTGTCTTACCTTTCAAAGATCAAATTAATACCTCATAAGGTTGTGTTCTATTAGATATTAACTTTTGTACAATTATGTTAACATTTGTTAATTACATATTTCTTTTAATTTAAGTTCTTATTGTAACATTTTTCTTTTAAAATGATTTACACATTATTCTTGGCTAGTTACTCACCTTAGATTTGTTAATTTCCGTATGGATTTTATACAATTTGTAATTATTTGTTTTGACAGTTAGGCATTTCAGAGGCACTTGTAGCCATTGACCATATTTACTGAATTTATACAAATGATGTCTCATTTTATTCTAATGTGTTTTGTTTTGCTATTATCCCATTTGTATGGTTCGGTTATTTTCTACATTAACTGATTTTCTAGTGTAATTAGATTTGTATTGTCTTAACTTCTTAATTATCTATTTTGCCTGTGTTAACAATATGGCTACCACTCCCTATTCTTCATCAGTTAAAAAACATAATATCTAGGCGTATGCTCTGTACAATTTCTTCAGTCATATTCTATTCATAAATATAATTACACAATTATTCTACAATTATTAAGTAAAGTTTGTTTACAACTCATTTCACTAATTACTATTTTTGGGTGTTAAGTAATATCACACCTTTTGAATTTACTTAATTGATTTTCCCGTACAATCTGGGGTGTTTATTTATTACATTATTAACTTCGTACTTCCTAATTAATCTCTACCTTCAATCCATGTTAACACTAGCTGTTTATCTTTTCATGGGATTCTCCCTTTTAATTACAATCGTTTACAATTAAATTTAATTTTCTTAAAATCCTTTCTTAATTAACAATGTCATCATCACCTTCCAGTGTTCATTTCATATTACTAATTGTTTATATTTAATATTATCATAAACCATGTATTTTTAATTATTAATTTGGTTTACTTTTAATCACATAGTGTTTCCTCATCATTCTTCAGTGTTTATTCCACATTATGAAGTGCTTACATCTAATTCTATCATTAAAACCTTATTCTTAATTATTATTTGATTCACCATTAATCAATTATTGTTTATTATTGATTATTAAGCGTTTTATTACCATAAATATGGTTTCTAACCATTTTGGGGTTTCACACTTTCACTATTGCACTCTTTAACTGTTTACATTAAGTGTTTCTTAGTGGGTAATCCGTATAATTACTTCTCTTTGTCACTTTACTTTCTCACTATTTCTTTCTTTACAAATATTATACATAGTATTACTAAGGTTATATTTCTATAGAGTTTTATTACATCTAAATCTAATTCTTGGTTTAGTCTACTTTTCTTTTTATTACATTACTTTACTGGGTTTTGGTTAAAACAGTTACATTAATTATTTAATTGATAATAATATTTATTTCTGATATTGGATAATCATTGGCTTTATTCTCAATATTATACTTGAGTGTACCATTTCTCCCTTACATATTTTATATTATTGGTTTGCTTCTTATCCCTTGGTTTCACTTTAGTTTCGTTTTCATTTTTCTTCTTCTTCTCCTTCATTTTCAATTGGCTTCATTATAATTTGGTTCTCCCCTTCTCGTTTGGGTTTTCTTTCATTTGGTTGTATGAATTCATTCACTTCCTTCAATTGGCTTTATTCTTATTTGGTTTCTGTTTTTTCCCTTCTTCTTTGTTTTCCTGTTTGTTTGGTCAATCACTTGGGTTAGGTCATGTCGTCGTTTGTCGTGTTATTGTCTTTTTATTTTCATTAGTTTAAACATTTTATTGTTCAAATTATTTTTTATATTGTAGATTCATCTTTTTCATCCCTGGTATTGGGGTGACTTATTTGTGTTGTAACATAATGCCTCTCCTTCAAAATTGATCATTTTAATAAAACACTAGTATAGTTTTTTATGAAATTATCAGTTATATATTATTTTTCCTTTTCTTTCTTGTTTGTTTCTTCATTCTTATTTCTCTTCTTACTTGATTCATTCCATTTTATTTGGATCTGTTTTTATTTATTTCCATTAGTGGAAATAAATAATTTATATTTATTTTATTTTATATAATTTTTTCCTAACTTTTTAGTAGCTGGTTTCTTCCATTACTACTCATTTTTTCTGAGACCAGAGGAACATCATCTCTGCTCAGTTTATTTTTCGATTGCTGGACTTTTTCAACAGTCAATCTTAAATACCTTTTTTGTTAACTTGTGACTTAAATAATAATAATAATATATTTTGGGATTGTCCACCTTGTGGTTTGTTTTTAGATCACTTTGGCCTTTTACTCATTCTTCCTTCCGCTGTACCTTTGCTATATACTGTCATCTACTCATACAGTTGATTGTTTTTTATTTATTTATTTGTTAATTTCATCATTTCTAACTTTTCATTAGTTTGTTTTTCTTTTCTTCTTGTGATCATTTTAATTATATTAGTCATCTTTTTTCTTTTTCTTGGTTGTTTACCAATATTCTGCTTTAGCCATTTTTTTGTATATTTGTTTTATACATAACTTCTTTTTCTTCCTTGTACCAGTTCTGATTTTTTTTTGTTCTTTGAATACCGGTACATTGAATTCATTATTATTTTAGGTATTTATCTCAGCAGTTTTAGCTTGATTTTATTTTTGTTTATTTTATTTTGTTTTAAATATTATTTTTGATAATTTTTTGGAAGTTAGTATTTCTTACTTTATAGGAATTTTTGTAACTTATTCCTTTCTTGGTACTTTTTGTTTAAATATTATCGTAAGTTTGTGGTTCTTACTATTTTATAGGAATTTTGTAACTTATTCCTTTATTATAATTTTTTCTTTTTTTTTCATTCCTCATGTCGTCGAAATAATGTAGTAAGTTGCTCTTACAGACTTTTTGAATTTTGAAATTTGTTTATTTACTGTAATTTATTTTTCTTCATAAAACTTTTTTATAGAAGCTTGATTGTAAACTCCTTTTATCTTGTTGGTGGTTATATTACTTATTTCATAAGTATTGTTTCCATTATATTTGGTGATGACATAGGGTCATACATAGTGTTGTACACAGGACCTTGTTATTTATACTTTTTTGTAAAGTGATCTTCTCCTTTTCTTTCATTATTATTGCCTTCTCTTGTATATTACACTCTTTGTTGTCCTTCTTCTCTACTCCTTCAAGTGTTTGGTATTTGAACACTTATTCTGGATAATTTTTTGTTTTAATTTATTTATTATGGTTGATTAGTTCTCATTTAATTCGTCTTAGTCGTTGAGTCATTTCTTGTCCATTCTTGTTTTGGTGATTCTTAATTGGTTTGATTAATTTAATACTCCTTCCTTTCCATTGGTCTGCTTGGTCATTATTCTGAGAATCAGTCCCTTTTCTCTGTGTTCATTTTCAGTGAGTTTACCCATGGTCCATCATTTCCTCTGCTTCTGTGGTTCGGATAACCTCGGTGTGTAGAACTACCTTCGTTCGTGTAACATAGGTCTCCTCCATCTTGTACCATAATTCCTCTACTATCATATGTTCATTTGTCTCCATGACTGCTTCATTCACTACCTTTTGATTAATCAAAGAAGTTGTTAACTGTACCTCCTTTGTTAATGTTATTATTGGTTTTTTTGTTCAGCATTTCTATTTCTGGTATGCTCCAGTGTTTTAGTGACCTCCTTAAATGGTGACACACCATTTTGTTGTGAGCCCTGTCAATTTTGTGTAATTTCCATTTAACTGTCGAATTGTAGAAGTTTTCTTCCGCTGGTTTGTTGTGAATTCCTTCAATTTTGGGTATCTTCCATTTAGGTATTGCTTTTCTCCAGTTTCTTCTCGTTGGTCGGTAGTCCACTCCTTCTAGAATTTCTTTTAGAGTTCTCCTGCACTCCATAAAATTCATCATTTTATTCTGGTCAGTAACTGGTAAATTAAACACATCAGTTAGTCCATTTTTCATCATCTCCAATTCTTCTCTGCTATTGATTAGTTTTCTTTGACGCATCTTCTTAGTCTTCATTTCCATGGTTTGGAGATTCTTTCCGTTTGTGTTATTTTTATTTTCAGATAATAATACACTTTGGTCTTCTTTAATTTCTATTTCCTTACTTCCTTCTATTTCCTGATCATCATACAGTTTTTTGTTGAAACTGTCCATTTTCTTATTCATTTGCTTAAAGCTTTCATCCATTTTTCTATTGATTTCAACCAGTAAATTCATTACATCCTGCAGGGTCACCTTCTGTGGTTGTCCTGGCATTTTCTTCTGTGACTGTTTCTTTTTTTATTTGAGTTTTTGGTTGTTTCAAGTTTTTATCATCTGGCATTTCCTTGAACTCTTCTACTTGATTATGTACCTTCCTCCAATTACAAATATCTTCTCTGGGTAGTTCAAACATAACCCTTATCCATTCCCTTAATTCTGCGTTTTCTGTTTGTATTGGTTTTTCTGGTTGTCTTATTGATTGTCTCCATTGTTCATACTCCTCCTGTGTAAATTCCTCTGTCACCTGTGCGTATACTCCCGTTCTTTCGTTTTTCATTTGTGTTTCATTCTTGTACCATTTTTCCCAATCTTCATCAGTCATTCTTTCCACCTCGTTATCACGTTTTTCGTGGGCTGTCCCGATAGTCTCTTCTTCATTATACTTGGTGTCCAGCTTCCACATTTCCTCATAAAATATCTCTCAGTGACATTTTGTCGTTTGGTGATCCCACTGCATTCGCACGACTCATTTGTGCTCGTTCGTGATCCGTGGTATTTTTCTTGATGTACTCCATCTCCTTGCTGAATTTTTTAAATAACCCTGTCGGCCATTCTGCATAACTCAACTGGTTCTGTTGTTTGGGCATTTTCGTTTGTTGTTGTGTCATATCTTTCTGTTTCATATTTTTCGTCTTTTTTTCGTCTCTCCTTTTCTAGCCTCATTACGTTGGTCGCCAATCTGCAACGAATAGTCTGGTTGCGTCTTTCTTTGTTTAAGCCCCGCAATGGAAGCCAATCTGTAACGAGCAAACTGATATATCATCTGTGTAACGACGTGTATATGGTATTTTATGTATTAGTGTGGTGTGTTCGTCTCACACCTTGTCGTTACACCAATGGTTGCCACTAACGAAGTCCGTACCGTTGTCACAATTATCAGTACAACCGAGTGGAAACCTTACCTGTAATTCCATAGGGGTTTGTGAATCCCAGTTGGCGTCAAATTGTTTGTTGAAAACTATTAAATTTATGAATTAATGTGTTTAAAAGGTGTTTTCAACGATGACGGCCGGGGCATTCGAATCGGTTCCCGCCTTTGTACAGCTTGCTGTATCGAACAGGTAGCGAAAGCGCTCGTCGTCTATTCTGTAAGTTCGCTAACACACACATATATAATACAATTTCCTATGAAATAAAACAATGGTTACACTCTGTACTATTTCTTTAATGGTTGTTTGGTAATTATGCAATTTGACAATAATATTATTATTTGGTATTTAATAAATTTGCTCCGACATTAAACATGAAACGCTTTATCTCAAGTTGACGAATCGATATTGGAACGAGCTATTCTGTGCAGTTATGGCTGCGGTTTATAGTTTACAATTATTCTCGTTCAAAATCTGGAGTCCTTTTGATTACAAGGAAAACATTAAATATGATTACAATAAAAAGTACACTACCGTACATTATTCGTACTTAAATAATATAAAGTGTGGCTACAATTTGTTCTGCAGTGTAGTAATATGTGTTTCAAAAGTTCGTAATCTAATGCGAGGTTATTTTTTAGTTAATAATTTTTTTTATGTAAGTTTATTTTATTTAATCCTTGAAAGAAATTATTTTCAATTCATAGTGAGACTTTGTATAGATTCGAGAAATATTTAAAGTGCTTTGATTCCTGGAATTTGGGTATTTAAATGATACTTATCAGTTCAGAAGGTTTGTGATAGAATGTTGTTCATTAAAATGGAAAATTCATCCATTTAAATGAATAGTCACATAAATTTATGAATTAATGTGTTCAAAAAGGTGTTTTCAGCGATGACAGCTGGGGCATTCGAATCGGTTCCCACCTTTGTACAGCTTGCTGTATCGAACAGGTAGCGAACGCGCCCGTCGTCTATTCTGTAAGTTCGCTAACACACACTGTTAACTTTTAAATAAATACAAATAAATAAGTCCCTGGTTCTGGGCGACATCTGTTGACTTACCTACTTTTACACACATATTATATACATAAATATGTAAATCAGTATGTACTTATTGTACTTACCGCATGTTGATAATACTTTCGTAGACTCACACTACCACACATACCATAATTCTGACATCAAGATTTTCGTACTGTCACAAAACCCCCTCAATGAAAGGTTTTATGTCGGAACATAAATACTTTCATTGACTCATTCACACGTTTTCTAAAAGGATCAGCCCAGATATGTCGCCACAACCCCCTGTAGTGTTAACATAAAAGAAATATAATCACTTACCCTTGGTCCAATGATGATGATCGTACTGTCTGACCTTACTGGACTTCTCAGGAGAGATCCCAACACCATACGGCCATTAGGCACTTAACGCTCCTGTTCTGACGCTCCGGCCAGCTCAGGACTGCGGTCACAACACCATCAAACTCTGAAACATGCAATACAAATTTTAATATAGTGGCCTTATCTATTCCCATACCCACAACTGATATTTCTTCCCTTAGATGCATTGGTTTGTGTTTTTAGGCGTTGGTTTGCTCCATTAATAAATTTTCAAATAACAAAACAAGATTTAAGATAGAAAAACCCTCTCCATTTTCAAACATTCCTGCATTTATAACAACTCTCTGACTCCAGTCAGCCATAATTACTCTCTTTACCACATGAAAATAGATTATTATACTAAACATAAAACAAATTTTAATCTCTCAAACAACAATCACTAACTCTACTATTTTACTTCATATAACATTGAAACATATACCTATCATGGCAAACAACTTCAAACTATTTATTTTTTCTTTACTCAACTTTCTTTGTTCAAAACCACTGTTATCTTTATATTTTCAACAGATTAGTATTTTTACTGTCGCTACCCTCGTAACGACCTCCTAACCACACACACTATGACCATCAATATAATAAAAACATAATAAAACATTGTACATTACACATTAACATTGTTACATTTACATTAAACAATTTACATTTAAATAACTGGTATCAAAACTTTATAACATTACTATTATCAACTCTCTATTAACTTTTATTATCTAACATTCATTTATATCAGATTCTATACAAAAAAATTTCAAATTTATCATTTACCTTTCAGTTACCTCACCTTTCTACCATGAATTCTCCTTTTCTAACCTGTTTATCCTTATTAGTTTGGGTGACTCTCCATTATTCATTATTCTCTATCTTATTTTGGCATTTGTCTATCTAACCTTACTACCCCCTTTCTTCTACTACTAACAACCGCTACTAACAACCATTAACATATTATGACACCAAATATCTCTATAATAACCCCCTTCACTAATCCCATTTAAATCCTCTGGCACCGCTCGTCTTGTACTATAATGTGTGTTCCCTACCTGGCCATATCCATCCCTAACCATTTGCCCTCCACCAAATATCGGCAAACACTCTAACCCAAAATTGCTCCGCCTGCCACAACGCTGCACGCTGGTCTCTTGCCACATCGCACGCTGATCACTCCCTACACCGGATCCTTACTACAAAATATCATCATCATTAAATATAATTACCATTCACATTACTCACCTCTCTACATATAATCACTAACTACTGTGTCCCTAATATACGAGGGCTATCCAGAAAGTAACAGACGTTTTGACCGACCGCGGCGGTGGGTGGGGATAGAGCCGCCATCTTGGTGTCGGAACGTTCCTACACTCAGTACGCAACCAGCTGTGGTAGCGTGCGGTCTGTGCCCCTCTTACTTTGCTCTCTGTGACGTGTTAAAATGTGCGCTGCAATAGAAAATCCCGCCACTTGTGAGGTGCGTTCTGTGATTAGGTTTTTGTTCGCAAAAAATCACAAACCAATTGAAATTTATCGCCAACTTTGTGATGTGTACGGAAAAGGAATAATGAGTGAAAGCCGAGTGAGGCAATGGTGCATTGATTTTAAAAATGGCCGTACCAATGTTCACGATGAGGACCGCAGTGGTAGACCTAGCCATGTGACTGATGAACTGGTGATGAAAATCAACGACAAAATTCGTGAAGATCGTCGTTTCACGATTACGGAACTTTCGAAACAATTTCCCCAAATTTCACGGAGTTTGGTGCATGAAATTGTGGCGGAAAAGCTTGGTTACCACAAATTTTGTGCTAGGTGGATTCCGAAAATCCTAACGGAAGACCACAAAAAACAGAGACTGTCTGCAGCACTAACTTTCCTCGAAGATTACGACAAAAATGGTAACAAAGTTTTGGATGGGAGGTATTCGATCATCCACCATACAGCCCGGATTTGGCGCCGAGCGACTATCACCTCTTCCCAGCGATGAAGACATGGCTCGCTACACAACGCTTTGATACTGACGCCGAACTGCATGCCGGTGTAAACCAGTGGTTGAAATCGCAGGCGGCAGATTTCTACAGAGACGGTATTGAAAAACTTGTGCCACGGTATGATATGTGCCTTAATTTGAATGGCGATTATGTAGAAAAATAGCTTAAGAGTGTACCTTTCAAATGTATATAATAAAATTTTGTTTTTTCATTTTGTAAATTTTTTATTTCAAAACGTCTGTTACTTTCTGGATAGCCCTCGTATATAACACCTCTTTATATATTATCTGTATCTCAACATTCTTATTATTCTCTATCTCCCAATAACTCTATTTAACTAACTCCAATGCCCTTATTTATCATTATTACCCAAACTCTTTTACAACATTTCACCTTAATATACCACTAGAAAATTCATCACTTACCTACTAACAACAATACCTCTCAGTATCCAAATATATTACCTGCTTCATTTATTAACCACTAGAATCTAAATCTCATACTCATTTAAAATCATTATCAAACTTAATTATTCTTGAATATTTAAAATTCTACAGCACATGGTTTTGACATCAATATACACAAAAATATACAATCCACATTATCATTAAATCGTTTACCATAAATCAGTTCATAAGCAGTCCGTCTTGAAAAACACTGTCCACATAATTAAATGTTCATAAACACAATAAAATATTTACCCTCCATCGTCGAACAATAGTCGAATCTTATAACTATATACATTGTTTAATATGGAATATCTTATCTTATCATTATACATGTACCAACTATTCAAATTTTTATCCTTTTCCACAAACTCATATAACTCATGATCGGGTATGGTTCTGTCACCTTCGGTATAATTAGTCATAATTAGGTAATTTGCAAAGTCATTATTCTCATTATCTCCTACTCCTTCAGTTTCATTACCAGGCAAGTATTTACTATATTTATCATATATCATCTCTACTTCTCTGTTTCTCTCAATATATCTCTCACTTTCAAAACATCTCTCTCTGTTAATATATCTCTCTCTACCACACCAAGCTACATTCTCTCTTTCTACATTTGCAGGGGACACTAATTCACAACTATTGCACCACCTGTGAAGTGCACTAAAAAAACCAAGGACAACTTTATTTGTAGACCATATGTCTCCCAAATATACATTGAAGGCACTCTCATCCTTCCTCAACACATGTACATCACCCCCCTACTTCATAATTAAGGGAAAAATCTACCCCCTGCAATTCCCTTACAATTATACTCTCTTTACACACTCTCTTTAACCCTTCAAAACACACTATCATTCCATTATTATCATATTCTATTCCCCATAAAATTTAATTATCGCTACCCCTGTTTACATAATCATTTTCTAATATCATACTTTTATTTATATTGTTACAATTCTCTCCCCTACTTACCTTGTCATCTTTGTTCAATTCTAATTTGTCTATTCCTCTCTTATTTTCTAATTCTATCTCGTCTAACCGTGTCTCTATTTCACTTAATCTTTTATCAATATTACCATTCTGTTTCTTAATTTCTTTTTTGATATCATCAAATTGTTCATCATACTGGTTTAATTTATCATTTAATTCATTATTCTGTACTTTCATCAACTGAAAAAGGTCTCCTAGTGACACTTTATTACTTGCAATGAGTGTTGAATTAGCTTGTGGTTCATTTAATAACAGTTACTCTGTTGCTGTAGTATTTATACTAATGCTTTCGTTATTTTTTGCCATTTTGCTTATAATAATAATAATTTTTTAATAATAAACGATTGTTTATTTTCAGTTGCTTTATATCCTACTCAAGTACTAACATAACCTCTTTTGCAATGATACTTGTTGTTTTATCATTTCGGCACCCGCTTGTCTCTGCTCTTTGACTTATTTGTATACTGTAAATTTTTATATAAAGTCTCATGTTCAGGGCGCCATCTGTTAACTTTTAAATAAATACAAATAAATAAGTCCCTGGTTCTGGGTGACATCTGTTGACTTACGTACTTTTACACACATATTATATACATAAATATGTAAATCAATATGTACTTATTGTACTTACCGCATGTTGATAATACTTTTGTAGACTCACACTACCACACATAACATAATTCTGACATCAAGATTTTCGTACTGTCACAACACATATATAATACAATTTCCTATGAAATAAAACAATGGTTACACTCTGTACTGTTTCTTTAATGGTTGTTTGGTAATTATGCAATTTGACAATAATATTATTATTTGGTATTTAATAAATTTGCTCCGACATTAAACATGAAACGCTTTATCTCAAGTTGACGAATCGATATTGGAACGAGCTATTCTGTGCAGTTATGGCTGCGGTTTATAGTTTACAATTATTCTCGTTCAAAATCTGGAGTCCTTTTGATTACAAGGAAAACATTAAATATGATTACAATAAAAAGTACACTACCGTACATTATTCGTACTTAAATAATATAAAGTGTGGCTACAATTTGTTCTGCAGTGTAGTAATATGTGTTTCAAAAGTTCGTAATCTAATGCGAGGTTATTAGATTACAGACAATTATTACAGATATTTAGATTTACAGATATTTATTTAGATTACAGATTATTAGACAAACATTTTGTCGTTTGGTGATCCCACTGCATTCGCACGACTCATTTGTGCTCGTTCGTGATCCGTGGTATTTTTCTTGATGTACTCCATCTCCTTGCTGAATTTTTTAAATAACCCTGTCGGCCATTCTGCATAACTCAACTGGTTCTGTTGTTTGGGCATTTTCGTTTGTTGTTGTGTCATATCTTTCTGTTTCATATTTTTCGTCTTTTTCTCGTAACCATAGAATGTTGCATATTCTCCTGTAATCGCCGCTAGTCGTCCTTTTCTAGCCTCATTACGTTGGTCGCCAATCTGCAACGAACAGTCTGGTTGCGTCTTTCTTTGTTTAAGCCCCGCGATGGAAGCCAATCTGTAACGAGTAAACTGATATGTCGTCTGTGTAAAGACGTGTATATGGTATTTTATGTATTAGTGTGGTGTGTTCGTCTCACACCTTGTCGTTACATCAATGGTTGCCGCTAACGAAGTCCGTACCGTTGTCACAATTATCAGTACAACCGAGTGGAAACCTTACCTGTAATTCCATAGGGGTTTGTGAATCCCGGGTGGCGCCAAATTGTTTGTTGAAAACAATTAAATTTATGAATTAATGTGTTCAAAAAGGTGTTTTCAACGATGACTGCCGGGGCATTCGAATCGGTTCCCGCCTTTGTACAGCTTGCTGTATCGAACAGGTAGCAAAGCGCTCGTCGTCTATTCTGTAAGTTCGCTAACACACACATATATAATACAATTTCCTATGAAATAAAACAATGGTTACACTCTGTACTGTTTCTTTAATGGTTGTTTGGTAATTATGCAATTTGACAATAATATTATTATTTGGTATTTAATAAATTTGCTCCGACATTAAACATGAAACGCTTTATCTCAAGTTGACGAATTGATATTGGAACGAGCTATTCTGTGCAGTTATGGCTGCGGTTTATAGTTTACAATTATTCTCGTTCAAAATCTGGAGTCCTTTTGATTACAAGGAAAACATTAAATATGATTACAATAAAAAGTACACTACCGTACATTATTCGTACTTAAATAATATAAAGTGTGGCTACAATTTGTTCTGCAGTGTAGTAATATGTGTTTCAAAAGTTCGTAATCTAATGCGAGGTTATTTTTTAGTTAATAATTTTTTTATGTAAGTTTATTTTATTTAATCCTTGAAAGAAATTATTTTCAATTCATAGTGAGACTTTGTATAGATTCGAGAAATATTTAAAGTGCTTTGATTCCTGGAATTTGGGTATTTAAATGATACTTATCAGTTCAGAAGGTTTGTGATAGAATGTTGTTCATTAAAATGGAAAATTCATCAATTTTGAGTGATTTAGGCTGCTGGCGTCCTTTTCAGATTAGTCTTGGGAATTTCTTCTTTTAATTTTCATTTAAATTGTTCCTGGACATCAGTTAACTTTTCATCTCCTTCTCACTTGTATATGTTTTTGACTTTTGATTAGTTTTTTAACATTTTAAAGTAAAATTTATGCCATACAAAATTTTGCGTTCCTGCTATATCAGCGTCACTATACGAGTAATGAGAATTAACGGAAAATAAGTAACCAACCGGCTCGTTTCTATGGTTACCTATCACCTTTGATTGGCTAAGGCATGGTTTATTACCATTGTTATTATATTTGAATTTTTATTCAAAATTACTGTATATTTTCTGATTGATTTTATTCTTCTGTCTTCCTTCCTGAGTATTAAATATTATCCCTACCGTTTGTCTTTCCTTTCAAAGATTAAATTAATACCTCATAAGGTTGTGTTCTATTAGATATTAACTTTTGTACAATTATGTTAACATTTGTTAATTACATATTTCTTTTAATTTAAGTTCTTATTGTAACATTTTTCTTTTAAAATGATTTACACATTATTCTTGGCTAGTTACTCGCCTTAGATTTGTTAATTTCCTTGTGGATTTTATACAATTTGTTTTGACAGTTAGGCATTTCAGAGGCATTGACCATATTTACTGAATTTATACAAATGATGTCTCATTTTATTCTAATGTGTTTTGTTTTGCTATTATCCCATTTGTATGGTTCGGTTATTTTCTACATTAACTGATTTTCTAGTGTAATTAGATTTGTATTGTCTTAACTTCTTAATTATCTATTTTGCCTGTGTTAACAATATGGCTACCACTCCCTATTCTTCATCAGTTAAAAAACATAATATCTAGGCGTATGCTCTGTACAATTTCTTCAGTCATATTCTATTCATAAATATAATTACACAATTATTCTACAATTATTAAGTAAAGTTTGTTTACAACTCATTTCACTAATTACTATTTTTGGGTGTTAAGTAATATCACACCTTTTGAATTTACTTAATTGATTTTCCCTTACAATCTGGGGTGTTTATTTATTACATTATTAACTTCGTACTTCCTAATTAATCTCTACCTTCAATCCATGTTAACACTAGCTGTTTATCTTTTCATGGGATTCTCCCTTTTAATTACAATCGTTTACAATTAAATTTAATTTTCTTAAAATCCTTTCTTAATTAACAATGTCATCATCACCTTCCAGTGTTCATTTCATATTACTAATTGTTTATATTTAATATTATCATAAACCATGTATTTTTAATTATTAATTTGGTTTACTTTTAATCACATAGTGTTTCCTCATCATTCTTCAGTGTTTATTCCACATTATGAAGTGCTTACATCTAATTCTATCATTAAAACCTTATTCTTAATTATTATTTGATTCACCATTAATCAATTATTGTTTATTATTGATTATTAAGCGTTTTATTACCATAAATATGGTTTCTAACCATTTTGGGGTTTCACACTTTCACTATTGCACTCTTTAACTGTTTACATTAAGTGTTTCTTAGTGGGTAATCCGTATAATTACTTCTCTTTGTCACTTTACTTTCTCACTATTTCTTTCTTTACAAATATTATACATAGTATTACTAAGGTTATATTTCTATAGAGTTTTATTACATCTAAATCTAATTCTTGGTTTAGTCTACTTTTCTTTTTATTACATTACTTTACTGGGTTTTGGTTAAAACAGTTACATTAATTATTTAATTGATAATAATATTTATTTCTGATATTGGATAATCATTGGCTTTATTCTCAATATTATACTTGAGTGTACCATTTCTCCCTTACATATTTTATATTATTGGTTTGCTTCTTATCCCTTGGTTTCACTTTAGTTTCGTTTTCATTTTTCTTCTTCTTCTCCTTCATTTTCAATTGGCTTCATTATAATTTGGTTCTCCCCTTCTCGTTTGGGTTTTCTTTCATTTGGTTGTATGAATTCATTCACTTCCTTCAATTGGCTTTATTCTTATTTGGTTTCTGTTTTTTCCCTTCTTCTTTGTTTTCCTGTTTGTTTGGTCAATCACTTGGGTTAGGTCATGTCGTCGTTTGTCGTGTTATTGTCTTTTTATTTTCGTTAGTTTAAACATTTTATTGTTCAAATTATTTTTTATATTGTAGATTCATCTTTTTCATCCCTGGTATTGGGGTGGCTTATTTGTGTTGTAACATAATGCCTCTCCTTCAAAATTGATCATTTTAATAAAACACTAGTATAGTTTTTTATGAAATTATCAGTTATATATTATTTTTCCTTTTCTTTCTTGTTTGTTTCTTCATTCTTATTTCTCTTCTTACTTGATTCATTCCATTTTATTTGGATCTGTTTTTATTTATTTCCATTAGTGGAAATAAATAATTTATATTTATTTTATTTTATATAATTTTTTCCTAACTTTTAGTAGCTGGTTTCTTCCATTACTACTCATTTTTTCTGAGACCAGAGGAACATCATCTCTGCTCAGTTTATTTTTCGATTGCTGGACTTTTTCAACAGTCAATCTTAAATACCTTTTTTGTTAACTTGTGACTTAAATAATAATAATAATATATTTTGGGATTGTCCACCTTGTGGTTTGTTTTTAGATCACTTTGGCCTTTTACTCATTCTTCCTTCCGCTGTACCTTTGCTATATACTGTCATCTACTCATACAGTTGATTGTTTTTTATTTATTTATTTGTTAATTTCATCATTTCTAACTTTTCATTAGTTTGTTTTTCTTTTCTTCTTGTGATCATTTTAATTATCTTAGACATCTTTTTTCTTTTTCTTGGTTGTTTACCAATATTCTGCTTTAGCCATTTTTTTGTACATTTGTTTTATACATAACTTCTTTTTCTTCCTTGTACCAGTTCTGATTTTTTTTTCTTCTTTGAATACCGGTACATTGAATTCATTATTATTTTAGGTATTTATCTCAGCAGTTTTAGCTTGATTTTATTTTTGTTTATTTTATTTTGTTTTAAATATTATTTTTGATAATTTTTTGGAAGTTAGTTTTTCTTACTTTATAGGAATTTTTGTAACTTATTCCTTTCTTGGTACTTTTTGTTTAAATATTATCGTAAGTTTGTGGTTCTTACTATTTTATAGGAATTTTGTAACTTATTCCTGTATTATAATTTTTTCTTTTTTTTTCATTCCTCATGTCATCGAAATAATGTAGTAAGTTGCTCTTACAGACTTTTTGAATTTTGAAATTTGTTTATTTACTGTAATTTATTTTTCTTCATAAAACTTTTTTATAGAAGCTTGATTGTAAACTCCTTTTATCTTGTTGGTGGTTATATTACTTATTTCATAAGTATTGTTTCCATTATATTTGGTGATGACATAGGGTCATACATAGTGTTGTACACAGGACCTTGTTATTTATACTTTTTTGTAAAGTGATCTTCTCCTTTTCTTTCATTATTATTGCCTTCTCTTGTATATTACACTCTTTGTTGTCCTTCTTCTCTACTCCTTCAAGTGTTTGGTATTTGAACACTTATTCTGGATAATTTTTTGTTTTAATTTATTTATTATGGTTGATTAGTTCTCATTTAATTCGTCTTAGTCGTTGAGTCATTTCTTGTCCATTCTTGTTTTGGTGATTCTTAATTGGTTTGATTAATTTAATACTCCTTCCTTTCCATTGGTCTGCTTGGTCATTATTCTGAGAATCAGTCCCTTTTCTCTGTGTTCATTTTCAGTGAGTTTACCCATGGTCCATCATTTCCTCTGCTTCTGTGGTTCGGATAACCTCGGTGTGTAGAACTACCTTCGTTCGTGTAACATAGGTCTCCTCCATCTTGTACCATAATTCCTCTACTATCATATGTTCATTTGTCTCCATGACTGCTTCATTCACTACCTTTTGATTAATCAAAGAAGTTGTTAACTGTACCTCCTTTGTTAATGTTATTATTGGTTTTTTTGTTCAGCATTTCTATTTCTGGTATGCTCCAGTGTTTTAGTGACCTCCTTAAATGGTGACACACCATTTTGTTGTGAGCCCTGTCAATTTTGTGTAATTTCCATTTAACTGTCGAATTGTAGAAGTTTTCTTCCGCTGGTTTGTTGTGAATTCCTTCAATTTTGGGTATCTTCCATTTAGGTATTGCTTTTCTCCAGTTTCTTCTCGTTGGTCGGTAGTCCACTCCTTCTAGAATTTCTTTTAGAGTTCTCCTGCACTCCATAAAATTCATCATTTTATTCTGGTCAGTAACTGGTAAATTAAACACATCAGTTAGTCCATTTTTCATCATCTCCAATTCTTCTCTGCTATTGATTAGTTTTCTTTGACGCATCTTCTTAGTCTTCATTTCCATGGTTTGGAGATTCTTTCCGTTTGTGTTATTTTTATTTTCAGATAATAATACACTTTGGTCTTCTTTAATTTCTATTTCCTTACTTCCTTCTATTTCCTGATCATCATACAGTTTTTTGTTGAAACTGTCCATTTTCTTATTCATTTGCTTAAAGCTTTCATCCATTTTTCTATTGATTTCAACCAGTAAATTCATTACATCCTGCAGGGTCACCTTCTGTGGTTGTCCTGGCATTTTCTTCTGTGACTGTTTCTTTTTTTATTTGAGTTTTTGGTTGTTTCAAGTTTTTATCATCTGGCATTTCCTTGAACTCTTCTACTTGATTATGTACCTTCCTCCAATTACAAATATCTTCTCTGGGTAGTTCAAACATAACCCTTATCCATTCCCTTAATTCTGCGTTTTCTGTTTGTATTGGTTTTTCTGGTTGTCTTATTGATTGTCTCCATTGTTCATACTCCTCCTGTGTAAATTCCTCTGTCACCTGTGCGTATACTCCCGTTCTTTCGTTTTTCATTTGTGTTTCATTCTTGTACCATTTTTCCCAATCTTCATCAGTCATTCTTTCCACCTCGTTATCACGTTTTTCGTGGGCTGTCCCGATAGTCTCTTCTTCATTATACTTGGTGTCCAGCTTCCACATTTCCTCATAAAATATCTCTCAGTGACATTTTGTCGTTTGGTGATCCCACTGCATTCGCACGACTCATTTGTGCTCGTTCGTGATCCGTGGTATTTTTCTTGATGTACTCCATCTCCTTGCTGAATTTTTTAAATAACCCTGTCGGCCATTCTGCATAACTCAACTGGTTCTGTTGTTTGGGCATTTTCGTTTGTTGTTGTGTCATATCTTTCTGTTTCATATTTTTCGTCTTTTTTTCGTCTCTCCTTTTCTAGCCTCATTACGTTGGTCGCCAATCTGCAACGAATAGTCTGGTTGCGTCTTTCTTTGTTTAAGCCCCGCAATGGAAGCCAATCTGTAACGAGCAAACTGATATATCATCTGTGTAACGACGTGTATATGGTATTTTATGTATTAGTGTGGTGTGTTCGTCTCACACCTTGTCGTTACACCAATGGTTGCCGCTAACGAAGTCCGTACCGTTGTCACAATTATCAGTACAACCGAGTGGAAACCTTACCTGTAATTCCATAGGGGTTTGTGAATCCCAGGTGGCGCCAAATTGTTTGTTGAAAACAATTAAATTTATGAATTAATGTGTTCAAAAAGGTGTTTTCAACGATGACGGCCGGGGCATTCGAATCGGTTCCCGCCTTTGTACAGCTTGCTGTATCAAACAGGTAGCGAAAGCGCTCGTCGTCTATTCTGTAAGTTCGCTAACACACACATATATAATACAATTTCCTATGAAATAAAACAATGGTTACACTCTGTACTATTTCTTTAATGGTTGTTTGGTAATTATGCAATTTGACAATAATATTATTATTTGGTATTTAACAAATTTGCTCCGACATTAAACATGAAACGCTTTATCTCAAGTTGACGAATCGATATTGGAACGAGCTATTCTGTGCAGTTATGGCTGCGGTTTATAGTTTACAATTATTCTCGTTCAAAATCTGGAGTCCTTTTGATTACAAGGAAAACATTAAATATGATTACAATAAAAAGTACACTACCGTACATTATTCGTACTTAAATAATATAAAGTGTGGCTACAATTTGTTCTGCAGTGTAGTAATATGTGTTTCAAAAGTTCGTAATCTAATGCGAGGTTATTTTTTAGTTAATAATTTTTTTTATGTAAGTTTATTTTATTTAATCCTTGAAAGAAATTATTTTCAATTCATAGTGAGACTTTGTATAGATTCGAGAAATATTTAAAGTGCTTTGATTCCTGGAATTTGGGTATTTAAATGATACTTATCAGTTCAGAAGGTTTGTGATAGAATGTTGTTCATTAAAATGGAAAATTCATCCATTTAAATGAATAGTCACATAAATTTATGAATTAATGTGTTCAAAAAGGTGTTTTCAGCGATGACAGCTGGGGCATTCGAATCGGTTCCCACCTTTGTACAGCTTGCTGTATTGAACAGGTAGCGAACGCGCCCGTCGTCTATTCTGTAAGTTCGCTAACACACACTGTTAACTTTTAAATAAATACAAATAAATAAGTCCCTGGTTCTGGGCGACATCTGTTGACTTACCTACTTTTACATACATATTATATACATAAATATGTAAATCAGTATGTACTTATTGTACTTACCGCATGTTGATAATACTTTCGTAGACTCACACTACCACACATACCATAATTCTGACATCAAGATTTTCGTACTGTCACAAAACCCCCTCAATGAAAGGTTTTATGTCGGAACATAAATACTTTCATTAACTCATTCACACGTTTTCTAAAAGGATCAGCCCAGATATGTCGCCACAACCCCCTGTAGTGTTAACATAAAAGAAATATAATCACTTACCCTTGGTCCAATGATGATGATCGTACCGTCTGACCTTACTGGACTTCTCAGGAGAGATCCCAACACCATACGGCCATTAGGCACTTAACGCTCCTGTTCTGACGCTCCGGCCAGCTCAGGACCGCGGTCACAACACCATCAAACTCTGAAACATGCAATACAAATTTTAATATAGTGGCCTTATCTATTCCCATACCCACAACTGATATTTCTTCCCTTAGATGCATTGGTTTGTGTTTTTAGGCGTTGGTTTGCTCCATTAATAAATTTTCAAATAACAAAACAAGATTTAAGATAGAAAAACCCTCTCCATTTTCAAACATTCCTGCATTTATAACAACTCTCTGACTCCAGTCAGCCATAATTACTCTCTTTACCACATGAAAATAGATTATTATACTAAACATAAAACAAATTTTAATCTCTCAAACAACAATCACTAACTCTACTATTTTACTTCATATAACATTGAAACATATACCTATCATGGCAAACAACTTCAAACTATTTATTTTTTCTTTACTCAACTTTCTTTGTTCAAAACCACTGTTATCTTTATATTTTCAACAGATTAGTATTTTTACTGTCGCTACCCTCGTAACGACCTCCTAACCACACACACTATGACCATCAATATAATAAAAACATAATAAAACATTGTACATTACACATTAACATTGTTACATTTACATTAAACAATTTACATTTAAATAACTGGTATCAAAACTTTATAACATTACTATTATCAACTCTCTATTAACTTTTATTATCTAACATTCATTTATATCAGATTCTATACAAAAAAATTTCAAATTTATCATTTACCTTTCAGTTACCTCACCTTTCTACCACGAATTCTCCTTTTCTAACCTTTTTATCCTTATTAGTTTGGGTGACTCTCCATTATTCATTATTCTCTATCTTATTTTGGCATTTGTCTATCTAACCTTACTACCCCCTTTCTTCTACTACTAACAACCGCTACTAACAACCATTAACATATTATGACACCAAATATCTCTATAATAACCCCCTTCACTAATCCCATTTAAATCCTCTGGCACCGCTCGTCTTGTACTATAATGTGTGTTCCCTACCTGGCCATATCCATCCCTAACCATTTGCCCTCCACCAAATATCGGCAAACACTCTAACCCAAAATTGCTCCGCCTGCCACAACGCTGCACGCTGGTCTCTTGCCACATCGCACGCTGATCACTCCCTACACCGGATCCTTACTACAAAATATCATCATCATTAAATATAATTACCATTCACATTACTCACCTCTCTACATATAATCACTAACTACTGTGTCCCTAATATACGAGGGCTATCCAGAAAGTAACAGACGTTTTGACCGACCGCGGCGGTGGGTGGGGATAGAGCCGCCATCTTGGTGTCGGAACGTTCCTACACTCAGTACGCAACCAGCTGTGGTAGCGTGCGGTCTGTGCCCCTCTTACTTTGCTCTCTGTGACGTGTTAAAATGTGCGCTGCAATAGAAAATCCCGCCACTTGTGAGGTGCGTTCTGTGATTAGGTTTTTGTTCGCAAAAAATCACAAACCAATTGAAATTTATCGCCAACTTTGTGATGTGTACGGAAAAGGAATAATGAGTGAAAGCCGAGTGAGGCAATGGTGCATTGATTTTAAAAATGGCCGTACCAATGTTCACGATGAGGACCGCAGTGGTAGACCTAGCCATGTGACTGATGAACTGGTGATGAAAATCAACGACAAAATTCGTGAAGATCGTCGTTTCACGATTACGGAACTTTCGAAACAATTTCCCCAAATTTCACGGAGTTTGGTGCATGAAATTGTGGCGGAAAAGCTTGGTTACCACAAATTTTGTGCTAGGTGGATTCCGAAAATCCTAACGGAAGACCACAAAAAACAGAGACTGTCTGCAGCACTAACTTTCCTCGAAGATTACGACAAAAATGGTAACAAAGTTTTGGATGGGAGGTATTCGATCATCCACCATACAGCCCGGATTTGGCGCCGAGCGACTATCACCTCTTCCCAGCGATGAAGACATGGCTCGCTACACAACGCTTTGATACTGACGCCGAACTGCATGCCGGTGTAAACCAGTGGTTGAAATCGCAGGCGGCAGATTTCTACAGAGACGGTATTGAAAAACTTGTGCCACGGTATGATATGTGCCTTAATTTGAATGGCGATTATGTAGAAAAATAGCTTAAGAGTGTACCTTTCAAATGTATATAATAAAATTTTGTTTTTTCATTTTGTAAATTTTTTATTTCAAAACGTCTGTTACTTTCTGGATAGCCCTCGTATATAACACCTCTTTATATATTATCTGTATCTCAACATTCTTATTATTCTCTATCTCCCAATAACTCTATTTAACTAACTCCAATGCCCTTATTTATCATTATTACCCAAACTCTTTTACAACATTTCACCTTAATATACCACTAGAAAATTCATCACTTACCTACTAACAACAATACCTCTCAGTATCCAAATATATTACCTGCTTCATTTATTAACCACTAGAATCTAAATCTCATACTCATTTAAAATCATTATCAAACTTAATTATTCTTGAATATTTAAAATTCTACAGCACATGGTTTTGACATCAATATACACAAAAATATACAATCCACATTATCATTAAATCGTTTACCATAAATCAGTTCATAAGCAGTCCGTCTTGAAAAACACTGTCCACATAATTAAATGTTCATAAACACAATAAAATATTTACCCTCCATCGTCGAACAATAGTCGAATCTTATAACTATATACATTGTTTAATATTGAATATCTTATCTTATCATTATACATGTACCAACTATTCAAATTTTTATCCTTTTCCACAAACTCATATAACTCATGATCGGGTATGGTTCTGTCACCTTCGGTATAATTAGTCATAATTAGGTAATTTGCAAAGTCATTATTCTCATTATCTCCTACTCCTTCAGTTTCATTACCAGGCAAGTATTTACTATATTTATCATATATCATCTCTACTTCTCTGTTTCTCTCAATATATCTCTCACTTTCAAAACATCTCTCTCTGTTAATATATCTCTCTCTACCACACCAAGCTACATTCTCTCTTTCTACATTTGCAGGGGACACTAATTCACAACTATTGCACCACCTGTGAAGTGCACTAAAAAAACCAAGGACAACTTTATTTGTAGACCATATGTCTCCCAAATATACATTGAAGGCACTCTCGTCCTTCCTCAACACATGTACATCACCCCCCTACTTCATAATTAAGGGAAAAATCTACCCCCTGCAATTCCCTTACAATTATACTCTCTTTACACACTCTCTTTAACCCTTCAAAACACACTATCATTCCATTATTATCATATTCTATTCCCCATAAAATTTAATTATCGCTACCCCTGTTTACATAATCATTTTCTAATATCATACTTTTATTTATATTGTTACAATTCTCTCCCCTACTTACCTTGTCATCTTTGTTCAATTCTAATTTGTCTATTCCTCTCTTATTTTCTAATTCTATCTCGTCTAACCGTGTCTCTATTTCACTTAATCTTTTATCAATATTACCATTCTGTTTCTTAATTTCTTTTTTGATATCATCAAATTGTTCATCATACTGGTTTAATTTATCATTTAATTCATTATTCTGTACTTTCATCAACTGAAAAAGGTCTCCTAGTGACACTTTATTACTTGCAATGAGTGTTGAATTAGCTTGTGGTTCATTTAATAACAGTTACTCTGTTGCTGTAGTATTTATACTAATGCTTTCGTTATTTTTTGCCATTTTGCTTATAATAATAATAATTTTTTAATAATAAACGATTGTTTATTTTCAGTTGCTTTATATCCTACTCAAGTACTAACATAACCTCTTTTGCAATGATACTTGTTGTTTTATCATTTCGGCACCCGTTTGTCTCTGCTCTTTGACTTATTTGTAAACTGTAAATTTTTATATAAAGTCTCATGTTCAGGGCGCCATCTGTTAACTTTTAAATAAATACAAATAAATAAGTCCCTGGTTCTGGGTGACATCTGTTGACTTACGTACTTTTACACACATATTATATACATAAATATGTAAATCAATATGTACTTATTGTACTTACCGCATGTTGATAATACTTTTGTAGACTCACACTACCACACATAACATAATTCTGACATCAAGATTTTCGTACTGTCACAACACATATATAATACAATTTCCTATGAAATAAAACAATGGTTACACTCTGTACTGTTTCTTTAATGGTTGTTTGGTAATTATGCAATTTGACAATAATATTATTATTTGGTATTTAATAAATTTGCTCCGACATTAAACATGAAACGCTTTATCTCAAGTTGACGAATCGATATTGGAACGAGCTATTCTGTGCAGTTATGGCTGCGGTTTATAGTTTACAATTATTCTCGTTCAAAATCTGGAGTCCTTTTGATTACAAGGAAAACATTAAATATGATTACAATAAAAAGTACACTACCGTACATTATTCGTACTTAAATAATATAAAGTGTGGCTACAATTTGTTCTGCAGTGTAGTAATATGTGTTTCAAAAGTTCGTAATCTAATGCGAGGTTATTAGATTACAGACAATTATTACAGATATTTAGATTTACAGATATTTATTTAGATTACAGATTATTAGACAAACATTTTGTCGTTTGGTGATCCCACTGCATTCGCACGACTCATTTGTGCTCGTTCGTGATCCGTGGTATTTTTCTTGATGTACTCCATCTCCTTGCTGAATTTTTTAAATAACCCTGTCGGCCATTCTGCATAACTCAACTGGTTCTGTTGTTTGGGCATTTTCGTTTGTTGTTGTGTCATATCTTTCTGTTTCATATTTTTCGTCTTTTTCTCGTAACCATAGAATGTTGCATATTCTCCTGTAATCGCCGCTAGTCGTCCTTTTCTAGCCTCATTACGTTGGTCGCCAATCTGCAACGAACAGTCTGGTTGCGTCTTTCTTTGTTTAAGCCCCGCGATGGAAGCCAATCTGTAACGAGTAAACTGATATGTCGTCTGTGTAAAGACGTGTATATGGTATTTTATGTATTAGTGTGGTGTGTTCGTCTCAGACCTTGTCGTTACATCAATGGTTGCCGCTAACGAAGTCCGTACCGTTGTCACAATTATCAGTACAACCGAGTGGAAACCTTACCTGTAATTCCATAGGGGTTTGTGAATCCCGGGTGGCGCCAAATTGTTTGTTGAAAACAATTAAATTTATGAATTAATGTGTTCAAAAAGGTGTTTTCAACGATGACTGCCGGGGCATTCGAATCGGTTCCCGCCTTTGTACAGCTTGCTGTATCGAACAGGTAGCAAAGCGCTCGTCGTCTATTCTGTAAGTTCGCTAACACACACATATATAATACAATTTCCTATGAAATAAAACAATGGTTACACTCTGTACTGTTTCTTTAATGGTTGTTTGGTAATTATGCAATTTGACAATAATATTATTATTTGGTATTTAATAAATTTGCTCCGACATTAAACATGAAACGCTTTATCTCAAGTTGACGAATTGATATTGGAACGAGCTATTCTGTGCAGTTATGGCTGCGGTTTATAGTTTACAATTATTCTCGTTCAAAATCTGGAGTCCTTTTGATTACAAGGAAAACATTAAATATGATTACAATAAAAAGTACACTACCGTACATTATTCGTACTTAAATAATATAAAGTGTGGCTACAATTTGTTCTGCAGTGTAGTAATATGTGTTTCAAAAGTTCGTAATCTAATGCGAGGTTATTTTTTAGTTAATAATTTTTTTATGTAAGTTTATTTTATTTAATCCTTGAAAGAAATTATTTTCAATTCATAGTGAGACTTTGTATAGATTCGAGAAATATTTAAAGTGCTTTGATTCCTGGAATTTGGGTATTTAAATGATACTTATCAGTTCAGAAGGTTTGTGATAGAATGTTGTTCATTAAAATGGAAAATTCATCAATTTTGAGTGATTTAGGCTGCTGGCGTCCTTTTCAGATTAGTCTTGGGAATTTCTTCTTTTAATTTTCATTTAAATTGTTCCTGGACATCAGTTACCTTTTCATCTCCTTCTCACTTGTATATGTTTTTGACTTTTGATTAGTTTTTTAACATTTTAAAGTAAAATTTATGCCATACAAAATTTTGCGTTCCTGCTATATCAGCGTCACTATACGAGTAATGAGAATTAACGGAAAATAAGTAACCAACCGGCTCGTTTCTATGGTTACCTATCACCTTTGATTGGCTAAGGCATGGTTTATTACCATTGTTATTATATTTGAATTTTTATTCAAAATTACTGTATATTTTCTGATTGATTTTATTCTTCTGTCTTCCTTCCTGAGTATTAAATATTATCCCTACCGTTTGTCTTTCCTTTCAAAGATTAAATTAATACCTCATAAGGTTGTGTTCTATTAGATATTAACTTTTGTACAATTATGTTAACATTTGTTAATTACATATTTCTTTTAATTTAAGTTCTTATTGTAACATTTTTCTTTTAAAATGATTTACACATTATTCTTGGCTAGTTACTCGCCTTAGATTTGTTAATTTCCTTGTGGATTTTATACAATTTGTTTTGACAGTTAGGCATTTCAGAGGCATTGACCATATTTACTGAATTTATACAAATGATGTCTCATTTTATTCTAATGTGTTTTGTTTTGCTATTATCCCATTTGTATGGTTCGGTTATTTTCTACATTAACTGATTTTCTAGTGTAATTAGATTTGTATTGTCTTAACTTCTTAATTATCTATTTTGCCTGTGTTAACAATATGGCTACCACTCCCTATTCTTCATCAGTTAAAAAACATAATATCTAGGCGTATGCTCTGTACAATTTCTTCAGTCATATTCTATTCATAAATATAATTACACAATTATTCTACAATTATTAAGTAAAGTTTGTTTACAACTCATTTCACTAATTACTATTTTTGGGTGTTAAGTAATATCACACCTTTTGAATTTACTTAATTGATTTTCCCTTACAATCTGGGGTGTTTATTTATTACATTATTAACTTCGTACTTCCTAATTAATCTCTACCTTCAATCCATGTTAACACTAGCTGTTTATCTTTTCATGGGATTCTCCCTTTTAATTACAATCGTTTACAATTAAATTTAATTTTCTTAAAATCCTTTCTTAATTAACAATGTCATCATCACCTTCCAGTGTTCATTTCATATTACTAATTGTTTATATTTAATATTATCATAAACCATGTATTTTTAATTATTAATTTGGTTTACTTTTAATCACATAGTGTTTCCTCATCATTCTTCAGTGTTTATTCCACATTATGAAGTGCTTACATCTAATTCTATCATTAAAACCTTATTCTTAATTATTATTTGATTCACCATTAATCAATTATTGTTTATTATTGATTATTAAGCGTTTTATTACCATAAATATGGTTTCTAACCATTTTGGGGTTTCACACTTTCACTATTGCACTCTTTAACTGTTTACATTAAGTGTTTCTTAGTGGGTAATCCGTATAATTACTTCTCTTTGTCACTTTACTTTCTCACTATTTCTTTCTTTACAAATATTATACATAGTATTACTAAGGTTATATTTCTATAGAGTTTTATTACATCTAAATCTAATTCTTGGTTTAGTCTACTTTTCTTTTTATTACATTACTTTACTGGGTTTTGGTTAAAACAGTTACATTAATTATTTAATTGATAATAATATTTATTTCTGATATTGGATAATCATTGGCTTTATTCTCAATATTATACTTGAGTGTACCATTTCTCCCTTACATATTTTATATTATTGGTTTGCTTCTTATCCCTTGGTTTCACTTTAGTTTCGTTTTCATTTTTCTTCTTCTTCTCCTTCATTTTCAATTGGCTTCATTATAATTTGGTTCTCCCCTTCTCGTTTGGGTTTTCTTTCATTTGGTTGTATGAATTCATTCACTTCCTTCAATTGGCTTTATTCTTATTTGGTTTCTGTTTTTTCCCTTCTTCTTTGTTTTCCTGTTTGTTTGGTCAATCACTTGGGTTAGGTCATGTCATCGTTTGTCGTGTTATTGTCTTTTTATTTTCGTTAGTTTAAACATTTTATTGTTCAAATTATTTTTTATATTGTAGATTCATCTTTTTCATCCCTGGTATTGGGGTGGCTTATTTGTGTTGTAACATAATGCCTCTCCTTCAAAATTGATCATTTTAATAAAACACTAGTATAGTTTTTTATGAAATTATCAGTTATATATTATTTTTCCTTTTCTTTCTTGTTTGTTTCTTCATTCTTATTTCTCTTCTTACTTGATTCATTCCATTTTATTTGGATCTGTTTTTATTTATTTCCATTAGTGGAAATAAATAATTTATATTTATTTTATTTTATATAATTTTTTCCTAACTTTTTAGTAGCTGGTTTCTTCCATTACTACTCATTTTTTCTGAGACCAGAGGAACATCATCTCTGCTCAGTTTATTTTTCGATTGCTGGACTTTTTCAACAGTCAATCTTAAATACCTTTTTTGTTAACTTGTGACTTAAATAATAATAATAATATATTTTGGGATTGTCCACCTTGTGGTTTGTTTTTAGATCACTTTGGCCTTTTACTCATTCTTCCTTCCGCTGTACCTTTGCTATATACTGTCATCTACTCATACAGTTGATTGTTTTTTATTTATTTATTTGTTAATTTCATCATTTCTAACTTTTCATTAGTTTGTTTTTCTTTTCTTCTTGTGATCATTTTAATTATCTTAGACATCTTTTTTCTTTTTCTTGGTTGTTTACCAATATTCTGCTTTAGCCATTTTTTTGTACATTTGTTTTATACATAACTTCTTTTTCTTCCTTGTACCAGTTCTGATTTTTTTTTCTTCTTTGAATACCGGTACATTGAATTCATTATTATTTTAGGTATTTATCTCAGCAGTTTTAGCTTGATTTTATTTTTGTTTATTTTATTTTGTTTTAAATATTATTTTTGATAATTTTTTGGAAGTTAGTTTTTCTTACTTTATAGGAATTTTTGTAACTTATTCCTTTCTTGGTACTTTTTGTTTAAATATTATCGTAAGTTTGTGGTTCTTACTATTTTATAGGAATTTTGTAACTTATTCCTTTATTATAATTTTTTCTTTTTTTTTCATTCCTCATGTCATCGAAATAATGTAGTAAGTTGCTCTTACAGACTTTTTGAATTTTGAAATTTGTTTATTTACTGTAATTTATTTTTCTTCATAAAACTTTTTTATAGAAGCTTGATTGTAAACTCCTTTTATCTTGTTGGTGGTTATATTACTTATTTCATAAGTATTGTTTCCATTATATTTGGTGATGACATAGGGTCATACATAGTGTTGTACACAGGACCTTGTTATTTATACTTTTTTGTAAAGTGATCTTCTCCTTTTCTTTCATTATTATTGCCTTCTCTTGTATATTACACTCTTTGTTGTCCTTCTTCTCTACTCCTTCAAGTGTTTGGTATTTGAACACTTATTCTGGATAATTTTTTGTTTTAATTTATTTATTATGGTTGATTAGTTCTCATTTAATTCGTCTTAGTCGTTGAGTCATTTCTTGTCCATTCTTGTTTTGGTGATTCTTAATTGGTTTGATTAATTTAATACTCCTTCCTTTCCATTGGTCTGCTTGGTCATTATTCTGAGAATCAGTCCCTTTTCTCTGTGTTCATTTTCAGTGAGTTTACCCATGGTCCATCATTTCCTCTGCTTCTGTGGTTCGGATAACCTCGGTGTGTAGAACTACCTTCGTTCGTGTAACATAGGTCTCCTCCATCTTGTACCATAATTCCTCTACTATCATATGTTCATTTGTCTCCATGACTGCTTCATTCACTACCTTTTGATTAATCAAAGAAGTTGTTAACTGTACCTCCTTTGTTAATGTTATTATTGGTTTTTTTGTTCAGCATTTCTATTTCTGGTATGCTCCAGTGTTTTAGTGACCTCCTTAAATGGTGACACACCATTTTGTTGTGAGCCCTGTCAATTTTGTGTAATTTCCATTTAACTGTCGAATTGTAGAAGTTTTCTTCCGCTGGTTTGTTGTGAATTCCTTCAATTTTGGGTATCTTCCATTTAGGTATTGCTTTTCTCCAGTTTCTTCTCGTTGGTCGGTAGTCCACTCCTTCTAGAATTTCTTTTAGAGTTCTCCTGCACTCCATAAAATTCATCATTTTATTCTGGTCAGTAACTGGTAAATTAAACACATCAGTTAGTCCATTTTTCATCATCTCCAATTCTTCTCTGCTATTGATTAGTTTTCTTTGACGCATCTTCTTAGTCTTCATTTCCATGGTTTGGAGATTCTTTCCGTTTGTGTTATTTTTATTTTCAGATAATAATACACTTTGGTCTTCTTTAATTTCTATTTCCTTACTTCCTTCTATTTCCTGATCATCATACAGTTTTTTGTTGAAACTGTCCATTTTCTTATTCATTTGCTTAAAGCTTTCATCCATTTTTCTATTGATTTCAACCAGTAAATTCATTACATCCTGCAGGGTCACCTTCTGTGGTTGTCCTGGCATTTTCTTCTGTGACTATTTCTTTTTTTATTTGAGTTTTTGGTTGTTTCAAGTTTTTATCATCTGGCATTTCCTTGAACTCTTCTACTTGATTATGTACCTTCCTCCAATTACAAATATCTTCTCTGGGTAGTTCAAACATAACCCTTATCCATTCCCTTAATTCTGCGTTTTCTGTTTGTATTGGTTTTTCTGGTTGTCTTATTGATTGTCTCCATTGTTCATACTCCTCCTGTGTAAATTCCTCTGTCACCTGTGCCTATACTCCCGTTCTTTCGTTTTTCATTTGTGTTTCATTCTTGTACCATTTTTCCCAATCTTCATCAGTCATTCTTTCCACCTCGTTATCACGTTTTTCGTGGGCTGTCCCGATAGTCTCTTCTTCATTATACTTGGTGTCCAGCTTCCACATTTCCTCATAAAATATCTCTCAGTGACATTTTGTCGTTTGGTGATCCCACTGCATTCGCACGACTCATTTGTGCTCGTTCGTGATCCGTGGTATTTTTCTTGATGTACTCCATCTCCTTGCTGAATTTTTTAAATAACCCTGTCGGCCATTCTGCATAACTCAACTGGTTCTGTTGTTTGGGCATTTTCGTTTGTTGTTGTGTCATATCTTTCTGTTTCATATTTTTCGTCTTTTTCTCGTAACCATAGAATGTTGCATATTCTCCTGTAATCGCCGCTAGTCGTCCTTTTCTAGCCTCATTACGTTGGTCGCCAATCTGCAACGAATAGTCTGGTTGCGTCTTTCTTTGTTTAAGCCCCGCAATGGAAGCCAATCTGTAACGAGTAAACTGATATATCATCTGTGTAAAGACGTGTATATGGTATTTTATGTATTAGTGTGGTGTGTTCGTCTCACACCTTGTCGTTACACCAATGGTTGCCGCTAACGAAGTCTGTACCGTTGTCACAATTATCAGTACAACCGAGTGGAAACCTTACCTGTAATTCCATAGGGGTTTGTGAATCCCAGGTGGCGCCAAATTGTTTGTTGAAAACAATTAAATTTATGAATTAATGTGTTCAAAAAGGTGTTTTCAACGATGACGGCCGGGGCATTCGAATCGGTTCCCGCCTTTGTACAGCTTGCTGTATCGAACAGGTAGCGAAAGCGCTCGTCGTCTATTCTGTAAGTTCGCTAACACACACATATATAATACAATTTCCTATGAAATAAAACAATGGTTACACTCTGTACTATTTCTTTAATGGTTGTTTGGTAATTATGCAATTTGACAATAATATTATTATTTGGTATTTAATAAATTTGCTCCGACATTAAACATGAAACGCTTTATCTCAAGTTGACGAATCGATATTGGAACGAGCTATTCTGTGCAGTTATGGCTGCGGTTTATAGTTTACAATTATTCTCGTTCAAAATCTGGAGTCCTTTTGATTACAAGGAAAACATTAAATATGATTACAATAAAAAGTACACTACCGTACATTATTCGTACTTAAATAATATAAAGTGTGGCTACAATTTGTTCTGTAGTGTAGTAATATGTGTTTCAAAAGTTCGTAATCTAATGCGAGGTTATTTTTTAGTTAATAATTTTTTTTATGTAAGTTTATTTTATTTAATCCTTGAAAGAAATTATTTTCAATTCATAGTGAGACTTTGTATAGATTCGAGAAATATTTAAAGTGCTTTGATTCCTGGAATTTGGGTATTTAAATGATACTTATCAGTTCAGAAGGTTTGTGATAGAATGTTGTTCATTAAAATGGAAAATTCATCCATTTAAATGAATAGTCACATAAATTTATGAATTAATGTGTTCAAAAAGGTGTTTTCAGCGATGACGGCTGGGGCATTCGAATCGGTTCCCACCTTTGTACAGCTTGCTGTATCGAACAGGTAGCGAACGCGCCCGTCGTCTATTCTGTAAGTTCGCTAACACACACTGTTAACTTTTAAATAAATACAAATAAATAAGTCCCTGGTTCTGGGCGACATCTGTTGACTTACCTACTTTTACACACATATTATATACATAAATATGTAAATCAGTATGTACTTATTGTACTTACCGCATGTTGATAATACTTTCGTAGACTCACACTACCACACATACCATAATTCTGACATCAAGATTTTCGTACTGTCACTAAACCCCCTCAATGAAAGGTTTTATGTCGGAACATAAATACTTTCATTGACTCATTCACACGTTTTCTAAAAGGATCAGCCCAGATATGTCGCCACAACCCCCTGTAGTGTTAACATAAAAGAAATATAATCACTTACCCTTGGTCCAATGATGATGATCGTACCGTCTGACCTTACTGGACTTCTCAGGAGAGATCCCAACACCATACGGCCATTAGGCACTTAACGCTCCTGTTCTGACGCTCCGGCCAGCTCAGGACCGCGGTCACAACACCATCAAACTCTGAAACATGCAATACAAATTTTAATATAGTGGCCTTATCTATTCCCATACCCACAACTGATATTTCTTCCCTTAGATGCATTGGTTTGTGTTTTTAGGCGTTGGTTTGCTCCATTAATAAATTTTCAAATAACAAAACAAGATTTAAGATAGAAAAACCCTCTCCATTTTCAAACATTCCTGCATTTATAACAACTCTCTGACTCCAGTCAGCCATAATTACTCTCTTTACCACATGAAAATAGATTATTATACTAAACATAAAACAAATTTTAATCTCTCAAACAACAATCACTAACTCTACTATTTTACTTCATATAACATTGAAACATATACCTATCATGGCAAACAACTTCAAACTATTTATTTTTTCTTTACTCAACTTTCTTTGTTCAAAACCACTGTTATCTTTATATTTTCAACAGATTAGTATTTTTACTGTCGCTACCCTCGTAACGACCTCCTAACCACACACACTATGACCATCAATATAATAAAAACATAATAAAACATTGTACATTACACATTAACATTGTTACATTTACATTAAACAATTTACATTTAAATAACTGGTATCAAAACTTTATAACATTACTATTATCAACTCTCTATTAACTTTTTATCTAACACTCATTTATATCAGATTCTATACAAAAAAATTTCAAATTTATCATTTACCTTTCAGTTACCTCACCTTTCTACCATGAATTCTCCTTTTCTAACCTTTTTATCCTTATTAGTTTGGGTGACTCTCCATTATTCATTATTCTCTATCTTATTTTGGCATTTGTCTATCTAACCTTGCTACCCCCTTTCTTCTACTACTAACAACCGCTACTAACAACCATTAACATATTATGACACCAAATATCTCTATAATAACCCCCTTCACTAATCCCATTTAAATCCTCTGGCACCACTCGTCTTGTACTAGGATGTGTGTTCCCTACCTGGCCATATCCATCCCTAACCATTTGCCCTCCACCAAATATCGGCAAACACTCTAACCCAAAATTGCTCCGCCTGCCACAACGCTGCACGCTGGTCTCTTGCCACGTCGCACGCTGATCACTCCCTACACCGGATCCTTACTACAAAATATCATCATTAAATATAATTACCATTCACATTACTCACCTCTCTACATATAATCACTAACTACTGTGTCCCTAATATATATAACACCTCTTTATATATTATCTGTATCTCAACATTCTTATTATTCTCTATCTCCCAATAACTCTATTTAACTAACTCCAATGCCCTTATTTATCATTATTACCCAAACTCTTTTACAACATTTCACCTTAATATACCACTAGAAAATTCATCACTTACCTACTAACAACTATACCTCTCAGTATCCAAATATATTACCTGCTTCATTTATTAACCACTAGAATCTAAATCTCATACTCATTTAAAATCATTATCAAACTTAATTATTCTTGAATATTTAAAATTCTACAGCACATGGTTTACATAAAAAATACATAACATACACAACAGCAAAATACACAAATACATTGACATCAATATACACAAAAATATACAATCCACATTATCATTAAATCGTTTACCATAAATCAGTTCATAAGCAGTCCGTCTTGAAAAACACTGTCCACATAATTAAATGTTCATAAACACAATAAAATATTTACCCTCCATCGTCGAACAATAGTCGAATCTTATAACTATATACATTGTTTAATATTGAATATCTTATCTTATCATTATACATGTACCAACTATTCAAATTTTTATCCTTTTCCACAAACTCATATAACTCATGATCGGGTATGGTTCTGTCACCTTCGGTATAATTAGTCATAATTAGGTAATTTGCAAAGTCATTATTCTCATTATCTCCTACTCCTTCAGTTTCATTACCAGGCAAGTATTTACTATATTTATCATATATCATCTCTACTTCTCTGTTTCTCTCAATATATCTCTCACTTTCAAAACATCTCTCTCTGTTAATATATCTCTCTCTACCACACCAAGCTACATTCTCTCTTTCTACATTTGCAGGGGACACTAATTCACAACTATTGCACCACCTGTGAAGTGCACTAAAAAAACCAAGGACAACTTTATTTGTAGACCATATGTCTCCCAAATATACATTGAAGGCACTCTCGTCCTTCCTCAACACATGTACATCACCCCCCTACTTCATAATTAAGGGAAAAATCTACCCCCTGCAATTCCCTTACAATTATACTCTCTTTACACACTCTCTTTAACCCTTCAAAACACACTATCATTCCATTATTATCATATTCTATTCCCCATAAAATTTAATTATCGCTACCCCTGTTTACATAATCATTTTCTAATATCATACTTTTATTTATATTGTTACAATTCTCTCCCCTACTTACCTTGTCATCTTTGTTCAATTCTAATTTGTCTATTCCTCTCTTATTTTCTAATTCTATCTCGTCTAACCGTGTCTCTATTTCACTTAATCTTTTATCAATATTACCATTCTGTTTCTCAATTTCTTTTTTGATATCATCAAATTGTTCATCATACTGGTTTAATTTATCATTTAATTCATTATTCTGTACTTTCATCAACTGAAAAAGGTCTCCTAGTGACACTTTATTACTTGCAATGAGTGTTGAATTAGCTTGTGGTTCATTTAATAACAGTTACTCTGTTGCTGTAGTATTTATACTAATGCTTTCGTTATTTTTTGCCATTTTGCTTATAATAATAATAATTTTTTAATAATAAACGATTGTTTATTTTCAGTTGCTTTATATCCTACTCAAGTACTAACATAACCTCTTTTGCAATGATACTTGTTGTTTTATCATTTCGGCACCCGCTTGTCTCTGCTCTTTGACTTATTTGTATACTGTAAATTTTTATATAAAGTCTCATGTTCAGGGCGCCATCTGTTAACTTTTAAATAAATACAAATAAATAAGTCCCTGGTTCTGGGTGACATCTGTTGACTTACGTACTTTTACACACATATTATATACATAAATATGTAAATCAATATGTACTTATTGTACTTACCGCATGTTGATAATACTTTTGTAGACTCACACTACCACACATAACATAATTCTGACATCAAGATTTTCGTACTGTCACAACACATATATAATACAATTTCCTATGAAATAAAACAATGGTTACACTCTGTACTGTTTCTTTAATGGTTGTTTGGTAATTATGCAATTTGACAATAATATTATTATTTGGTATTTAATAAATTTGCTCCGACGTTAAACATGAAACGCTTTATCTCAAGTTGACGAATCGATATTGGAACGAGCTATTCTGTGCAGTTATGGCTGCGGTTTATAGTTTACAATTATTCTCGTTCAAAATCTGGAGTCCTTTTGATTACAAGGAAAACATTAAATATGATTACAATAAAAAGTACACTACCGTACATTATTCGTACTTAAATAATATAAAGTGTGGCTACAATTTGTTCTGCAGTGTAGTAATATGTGTTTCAAAAGTTCGTAATCTAATGCGAGGTTATTAGATTACAGACAATTATTACAGATATTTAGATTTACAGATATTTATTTAGATTACAGATTATTAGACAAACATTTTGTCGTTTGGTGATCCCACTGCATTCGCACGACTCATTTGTGCTCGTTCGTGATCCGTGGTATTTTTCTTGATGTACTCCATCTCCTTGCTGAATTTTTTAAATAACCCTGTCGGCCATTCTGCATAACTCAACTGGTTCTGTTGTTTGGGCATTTTCGTTTGTTGTTGTGTCATATCTTTCTGTTTCATATTTTTCGTCTTTTTCTCGTAACCATAGAATGTTGCATATTCTCCTGTAATCGCCGCTAGTCGTCCTTTTCTAGCCTCATTACGTTGGTCGCCAATCTGCAACGAACAGTCTGGTTGCGTCTTTCTTTGTTTAAGCCCCGCGATGGAAGCCAATCTGTAACGAGTAAACTGATATGTCGTCTGTGTAAAGACGTGTATATGGTATTTTATGTATTAGTGTGGTGTGTTCGTCTCAGACCTTGTCGTTACATCAATGGTTGCCGCTAACGAAGTCCGTACCGTTGTCACAATTATCAGTACAACCGAGTGGAAACCTTACCTGTAATTCCATAGGGGTTTGTGAATCCCGGGTGGCGCCAAATTGTTTGTTGAAAACAATTAAATTTATGAATTAATGTGTTCAAAAAGGTGTTTTCAACGATGACTGCCGGGGCATTCGAATCGGTTCCCGCCTTTGTACAGCTTGCTGTATCGAACAGGTAGCAAAGCGCTCGTCGTCTATTCTGTAAGTTCGCTAACACACACATATATAATACAATTTCCTATGAAATAAAACAATGGTTACACTCTGTACTGTTTCTTTAATGGTTGTTTGGTAATTATGCAATTTGACAATAATATTATTATTTGGTATTTAATAAATTTGCTCCGACATTAAACATGAAACGCTTTATCTCAAGTTGACGAATTGATATTGGAACGAGCTATTCTGTGCAGTTATGGCTGCGGTTTATAGTTTACAATTATTCTCGTTCAAAATCTGGAGTCCTTTTGATTACAAGGAAAACATTAAATATGATTACAATAAAAAGTACACTACCGTACATTATTCGTACTTAAATAATATAAAGTGTGGCTACAATTTGTTCTGCAGTGTAGTAATATGTGTTTCAAAAGTTCGTAATCTAATGCGAGGTTAATTTTTAGTTAATAATTTTTTTATGTAAGTTTATTTTATTTAATCCTTGAAAGAAATTATTTTCAATTCATAGTGAGACTTTGTATAGATTCGAGAAATATTTAAAGTGCTTTGATTCCTGGAATTTGGGTATTTAAATGATACTTATCAGTTCAGAAGGTTTGTGATAGAATGTTGTTCATTAAAATGGAAAATTCATCAATTTTGAGTGATTTAGGCTGCTGGCGTCCTTTTCAGATTAGTCTTGGGAATTTCTTCTTTTAATTTTCATTTAAATTGTTCCTGGACATCAGTTAACTTTTCATCTCCTTCTCACTTGTATATGTTTTTGACTTTTGATTAGTTTTTTAACATTTTAAAGTAAAATTTATGCCATACAAAATTTTGCGTTCCTGCTATATCAGCGTCACTATACGAGTAATGAGAATTAACGGAAAATAAGTAACCAACCGGCTCGTTTCTATGGTTACCTATCACCTTTGATTGGCTAAGGCATGGTTTATTACCATTGTTATTATATTTGAATTTTTATTCAAAATTACTGTATATTTTCTGATTGATTTTATTCTTCTGTCTTCCTTCCTGAGTATTAAATATTATCCCTACCGTTTGTCTTTCCTTTCAAAGATTAAATTAATACCTCATAAGGTTGTGTTCTATTAGATATTAACTTTTGTACAATTATGTTAACATTTGTTAGTTACATATTTCTTTTAATTTAAGTTCTTATTGTAACATTTTTCTTTTAAAATGATTTACACATTATTCTTGGCTAGTTACTCGCCTTAGATTTGTTAATTTCCTTGTGGATTTTATACAATTTGTTTTGACAGTTAGGCATTTCAGAGGCATTGACCATATTTACTGAATTTATACAAATGATGTCTCATTTTATTCTAATGTGTTTTGTTTTGCTATTATCCCATTTGTATGGTTCGGTTATTTTCTACATTAACTGATTTTCTAGTGTAATTAGATTTGTATTGTCTTAACTTCTTAATTATCTATTTTGCCTGTGTTAACAATATGGCTACCACTCCCTATTCTTCATCAGTTAAAAAACATAATATCTAGGCGTATGCTCTGTACAATTTCTTCAGTCATATTCTATTCATAAATATAATTACACAATTATTCTACAATTATTAAGTAAAGTTTGTTTACAACTCATTTCACTAATTACTATTTTTGGGTGTTAAGTAATATCACACCTTTTGAATTTACTTAATTGATTTTCCCTTACAATCTGGGGTGTTTATTTATTACATTATTAACTTCGTACTTCCTAATTAATCTCTACCTTCAATCCATGTTAACACTAGCTGTTTATCTTTTCATGGGATTCTCCCTTTTAATTACAATCGTTTACAATTAAATTTAATTTTCTTAAAATCCTTTCTTAATTAACAATGTCATCATCACCTTCCAGTGTTCATTTCATATTACTAATTGTTTATATTTAATATTATCATAAACCATGTATTTTTAATTATTAATTTGGTTTACTTTTAATCACATAGTGTTTCCTCATCATTCTTCAGTGTTTATTCCACATTATGAAGTGCTTACATCTAATTCTATCATTAAAACCTTATTCTTAATTATTATTTGATTCACCATTAATCAATTATTGTTTATTATTGATTATTAAGCGTTTTATTACCATAAATATGGTTTCTAACCATTTTGGGGTTTCACACTTTCACTATTGCACTCTTTAACTGTTTACATTAAGTGTTTCTTAGTGGGTAATCCGTATAATTACTTCTCTTTGTCACTTTACTTTCTCACTATTTCTTTCTTTACAAATATTATACATAGTATTACTAAGGTTATATTTCTATAGAGTTTTATTACATCTAAATCTAATTCTTGGTTTAGTCTACTTTTCTTTTTATTACATTACTTTACTGGGTTTTGGTTAAAACAGTTACATTAATTATTTAATTGATAATAATATTTATTTCTGATATTGGATAATCATTGGCTTTATTCTCAATATTATACTTGAGTGTACCATTTCTCCCTTACATATTTTATATTATTGGTTTGCTTCTTATCCCTTGGTTTCACTTTAGTTTCGTTTTCATTTTTCTTCTTCTTCTCCTTCATTTTCAATTGGCTTCATTATAATTTGGTTCTCCCCTTCTCGTTTGGGTTTTCTTTCATTTGGTTGTATGAATTCATTCACTTCCTTCAATTGGCTTTATTCTTATTTGGTTTCTGTTTTTTCCCTTCTTCTTTGTTTTCCTGTTTGTTTGGTCAATCACTTGGGTTAGGTCATGTCGTCGTTTGTCATGTTATTGTCATTTTATTTTCATTAGTTTAAACATTTTATTATTCAAATTATTTTTTATATAGTAGATTCATCTTTTTCATCCCTGGTATTGGGGTGGCTTATTTGTGTTGTAACAATATGGATATGATGATTATTCCTGTTGCTCTCATTTTGGTTTTTCTTCAACATTGAGGCAGGCTCATCACTCCTGCACACTCATGCTCCATAGAAACTCATGCACCAGTCTTCTCCTCTCATTCATTTCTGCCCCATTTAACTCTTTTTATTTCCTCTAAGACTTTAATTTGTAACATGATTTTCTCTTGTTGGGGTTTTCCCATATAGTAAATAGGTTTTCTAATTCTTATTCTCCAGTATGCCTTAGTCCAGAGGTCTTACTTTTTATGTTGATGCGTGGCATTCACAGTGTGTGTCCAGACCAATTCTTTTTCTATAGCTAATTGTTATATGTATTTTGTCCACACCAGTCAATGTATGTACATATGTGTATGCGCGCGCGCGCACGCACGCACGCACGCACACACACACACACACACACACACACACACACAATTATTTATAAAAGAGAGCCAAACAAAAATCTTTTGTATTTTTTTTATTTTACAGTTTACTGATTACAACAGGTACATTTATATTATTTTTTCTACATAGTATCCATGGTGTGAAATACAAGTATTCCACATTATAAGTGCATAGATACCTCTATAAAATTTCTTTTGACTGTAAGTGTAGCCACTTGCACAATCCCGCTTCACCTCTTCACCAAACTTGAAAGACTTACCTTGTATCACATCTTTGAGTAGTCCAAAGACTTGAAGATCACAGAAAGTAAGGTCCATCAAATGTGATAGATATGAAACCTGTGATCGCAGCAACCTGCTACCCATGCCACCCACAGGGAGCTATCTGATATGTTTGCCATAAACACCTGGCGGGAATCAGGAGAGCTCACAGCGAGTCAATCAGGAACCAGCAGCAGTCTGATAGGTCTGCGGCAACACCAACCTGTGAGGGATGAAAGGAATGGGCTAGACTGCAAACATTCATTCTATCAGATGACGAGAAGGAGGCCAGACTGGAGAAGGAACGTGGAAATAGCAGAAAATGGAGAAGAAAGAAGAGACCATGAAAATCAACTGAAGCAGCAATGGGCTCTGCATACCGCTGCCGAGTGAAGAAAACTATGGTGCAGAACCAACAGTGAGGGCAACTGATGATCACAACACTGTGACTCAAGCAGAACATTTCCCACAGCAGCAGAAACTAGCATCCTTGCCTAACGGCCCTTTTAAGGTCCACAAATACAATGTATAGTTAGTGCCATTTGTCTTGTGAACCACTTGCCTTGTTGGTTCGTTGGTAATGGACCCTATTTTTGGTCTCCAATGGCAATTCTTCCCATGATCACTTTCAGCTTCAAAGCACCACAGAAGGTTGTCTTATACATCAGCATGTGAATATTTAAATTCTGCAGTCTGCTGCCATTAACCTTGCAAAACCTTATGAAACTACAGAACATCAGGGTCAAATTTGAGTGATGATCCATGACTCATATTGTAAGGGTACATATCCTCAACATGCATTTGTGAAGCAAGATGATAGGAATAAAATACTAAATGATTAACACTATAAATTAAAAGGGATGAGTCGGAGATAAAAGAATGGGTATTTAACATAATTATATGATCAAACATATAAAGGTAATAATAAAAGTAACCTCTGATAAGAGAAATGTAGCAAGCAACGAAGCAAAACTTGAAAACAATAGTACAATGCAATTTAACCAAAATAACCCAATAGATATGGTAAGTGAGTAGGTAGAAACGAACCCCAATCCCAGTGATAGGACAAATGAAAACAAAAGAATAATCAAAGGTAAACAAATAATACCAAAACACAAATAATAAAGCAAAAAATAGGAACAAGTATTATATAGAGTATGTAAACAAAAAGTATACTACCCATAGTAATTAAGGGAAAACATTTGTTAATAGAATATGTGTATTATTAATAACCCTATAGTGAGATAAAAAGTAGAACATAAAATATAGAAAACTGACTATAAAACTATGTTTTAAAACCCGATAAACATCCAAGAGTGAGAGATAGGTAGGGAGTGATAACCATAAACAGTGAAGTGTAGTAAACAGTAAGTAGAAAGTAAGATAAACAATTTATAATCTTAAGGAGAAAAAATAGTAAACATTAGTAACAATAAATCAAACCCATAAAATGAAAGGGATAAAACCCCTATATTAAACCCAGAAGTACAGTATTTAATAAAAACTAATGTATTGTAGTCTATAAGAAATAACTGTAAACAATATTTAATGGTAAAAGTGAAGTGATAAGTGAAAAAATAATAGTAATTAATCATACAGGCAGGACTGTATAGATTAATGAGTCCTTTCAGTGCAAACATAAGTGTACACAACAGAAAAAGGGTAAAAAACAATGTTGGGATAATAATCATAATAATTCCCAATTATACTTTTAAATGAGTAGAAGGATTACCAGTTTTGTTATTAGTTACAAAAGCTCCCTATGTCTTTGTAACAATTAAAATTGACTAAATATCACTATAATATTGACGACTCGGAACACAATGTTTTTTATAAGTAAAAACGTAAAGTTTTACCTTACAGCCTAAACCGGCTTTCACCTATAGAAGGCTTCATCAGAGGCTGTCGTTAGTAGCGCTGCTCGTCTTGTTGTTGGCGACGAGAAAGTGTTTCGAAAGATTGAAGCTGTGTGTGTGTGGTGAGATGTGTTCGAATAATGCGTGCGATTTGAATTGTGTCTGTTCGTTTAGGATGTCATTTTTATTTGTTTTTGTGTGTTTGTATATTTCTAATTGTTCTAGAGTGTCTAGTTTTCGGCCTTTTGTGTGTACAAACACACAAAAACAAATAAAAATGACATCCTAAACGAACAGACACAATTCAAATCGCACGCATTATTCGAACACATCTCACCACACACACACAGCTTCAATCTTTCGAAACACTTTCTCGTCGCCAACAACAAGACGAGCAGCGCTACTAACGACAGCCTCTGATGAAGCCTTCTATAGGTGAAAGCCGGTTTAGGCTGTAAGGTAAAACTTTACGTTTTTACTTATAAAAAACATTGTGTTCCGAGTCGTCAATATTATAGTGATATTTAGTTAAGTAACGGACACGTCATGGACAACGAAATCCAAGAATTAAAATTGATTCAAAGAGACATCAATAACAATAATGTACATTACTTAGTCAGTTAGGAAGAATTAAGTTAAATTGAGTAGAAGAAACTGAACTGAGAAAAATGATATTAATGTATGTTAAACAGTTTTGTTAGTTTTATGAAAGTCAATCTATTTGTTTAGTGTTTATTGGAGTATCAGCCAAGAAGGCATGACATTAAGTTAAAATGTTTGTATTTTTTATTTATGTAATGATATTATAAAGAGATGATGAGTATGTTAATTTCATATAATAACATACAATAGAACAATTGAAATTAACAAGAAGGAATATGGCTGAACAATAGACAGACCATAAACTCATTTTTATGTTCTGTTTTGTTAGTAGAATTAAGTGTTAAAAAAGTGTATAAGCGATGGGAGTAGGCATAAGCTAGCAATAATATAAACTTAACAACCACAAGATTGCATGCAATAAACACAGGACATGAATTCCCAGACATAACCAATGTAACACTAATAAAACATATACCACACAAAGGCACCATTATATATATAACTATTATAATTGAATAGTAAGACCAAGTAAATTATTTGATTACCATTAACTAACAATAATTTGTGACCCCTCTTTCCTTTTATGTCTTTTAATGAGTATAAAACAACTTATTTTATTTTAATATTTTTTTTTTTGAAAGAGAAGCCACAAGTCAATAGTACTAGGCTGGAGCCTAGAGAAGCAAAAATTGTGCCGGGTCCAGTATGACGGGACTTGCAATGAAACTCAGCTGTAATAGAACAATAACAATTTTATTTTATGCCCAGAATTCATACATGCAGGCCCACTCTATTAGATCATTATCCCCCCCATGAATCATAATTATCACGAATAATTTAAGCCCTGCTTTAACAGTATTAAATTAAAACAACATGTGTACATCATAACAAGTGTGTATAAATTCAGTCAATATATATATATATATATATATAACTATAATATTCAGAAAGTGATTGAAATATATATATATAAATATAAAGCATAACAAGTGTGTATAAACTCAGTGAATATATATATAAAAATAAAGTTCTCCCCCATCTTGTGGCTAGCTAGACATGGACAAACATAACAACACACACAGAAACATAAAGCACATAGACTCACAATTACATTAATTCTAACACGAATGCCCCTGGAAAGCACCAGCCTAGCAGGCAGTGTAACTACAATTCTCAGAACCCAGCAGTGATAAAATATTCGCCCATCAACAACCCGTTTTTTGCAGAATTACATAAAAGCCAAAACCCCAGAAAAGGATGATAAAACTCATAACGCATAAATAAAACCGGACCGCCCATTTGCATAGCATTCCACTGATCAATAACCCATCATGAGTGTATGAACCTTAAGTTCCTTTCACAGCATTAAATAAAAATTTACAGAACTACATCACCTGATTTCAAACAGTTGTTATACAATTCTAAACGGTTACTTTACTTCACAAATTCCAAAGGATTGAAAAACTCAATATGTACTTTAACAATCAGAAATTAATCACTTGAGGCTTTACAATTTCAGAAAAATTTAGACAATATATGTTTTACAAAAAAAATAATGAGTATATGTTTTAGAGTTAAAGAAAATTAAACAGCAGATACTACAAGTGAAAGTTAATCAATATGTGTTTTGCCAGTTAAGAAAAACAATCAGTATAGCCCTTTTGCAAGGAGCAAAATCAACTAATATATGTCCAGAAGAAAAAACATTATTTGCTATTAATCCCGAATGGCTATATAAATACAATTAAAATGAAAAAACACAGTAAGGCGGTTGTGCCCTAGCAACTGTGGCAGCGCGCCAGCATGCGGTTGACAAAGTTTGACAGGCCTCCAACCTGCCTGAGGTTGCACCAACATGTGTCTGAGAAAAAACTAAGTCCCCTTTTAAACCCCAGAAAACGGCAAAAAAAAAAAAAACACAGGAAACCCCCAGCCCTTAAATGTTAAACTCATAGTGAAGTTAATATTTATTCATTCCTGTTCCAGCCGGAACAGAGCTACTAACCAGTTCTATAAATTTTGTAAAGAGTTAAATGATAATGAGATGCAAACTGTAAAATGTCCAAGTGTAAAAAATATCTGGCACGCTCCCCCAGTGTAGCACACAATTACAAGCAGTTCACTTAGTGTTATGTAAATCAGTTATAAAAAAGTGTTCTTGAATTTAACTTATAATGTTCAGAGTCATGATCAGCTGCTCCCCTTTCTAGCAGACAGTCTGGACACGTGGTCACATGGCTTCAAAGATATTTAATGTAAAACAGGCGCACTGCCGGCCCGGCCCCAAAAGTAAAATAAAAGTGTGAATATCACCTTAGTACTGCTGGCAAGTGCTACATCGAGAATCAGTCTCCAGCTCCCTCTTCGGACAAGATCTTGTTTAATGGTCTATGTCTGATGCAGGTGTACGGCGATCAGCAAGGCCAAATCTCCGGCTTAATTCAAGAACCCTGTTAATTCATATAAATTAGAGAAATGTTCACCAAAAATATACACCCGAGTTCAGGTAATTAACCTCAGAACGGGCCTCCAACTAACTCTCAATAAATGCACAAGTTTCATAAATAAAGTTTTTGCAACCAGCTTAAAGGGTAGAAAATCAGCCATGGAATAAGTAAATTTGAATAATGAACAGACTTTATTAAACGTGGCGTAATCTAAAAGTTATCAGCTCACTGGCTACATGCCTGGACAGAACTTTGCAGGTTAAACCGCCACGTGGTGAGCGATAATCATGATTGGACCAAAAAAATTCAATTGCAAGGCATTCACAGCATTCATAGAATGTTTTAACATAAATAAAATTTCATCTAAGGAAGTTCACTCAAAGAAACTCTCTACTGTACAGTTAATTAAATAGCTTCCCGACAGTTTGCTGCCTGAATGGACAGTTCATTCCCTGACTACGCACTAACTTTAGCCCTTAATTTTTTTAATGTTGTATACCCTTATCATGACAATGACAATTGCAATACCTCTCACACTATTCTAATAATAATAAACGGAACATGAGCTATATGCTGAACATTAAGTAATTTACTGAACAATAAGTTTTCTCTCAATATAAAACTTGTCAGGTCGCACACACATAATTACGTATTTTATACGGTTGCATACACCTCGTTATTAATTATCCATTTAATATGGATTACTTATGAGACATAAAATAATGCAATTCTTACCGGGAGTCGTTTACGCTTCAGCAAGCCATGAAGACGGATACAAACTACGCCGTAATTGTTCGAAGAGAGAGACAGACCGTTGTATCTTGCAGCGGGGCAGTGAGTCGTCTCTCGTTACAAGCAGAACCAAACGCTCCCCTTTCTACGAGCTGCGCACGCAGCTTAACTGAGCCGGACAAGGGTCGCTTCGGCTGACCGTTGCCCTCGCGTTATTTGACAATTAAACAAAACTTTTCTAAAACTTTTTCAACGGCCGGCTTTACACCGGCACACCCCCACCCCGAAAGGGCAACCCGGTTGCCCCACTCTGAAACTCGGGAAAGTACCCTGCAGTGTACCCCCTTCTCAAATACTCCGGTGGACATCGTGGGTAAGTTGGCCAGGCAGACTTGCTCTCAGGAGAACAGAGGCTCAGCAGGGAAAACGAAAGAGACGAAAGAAGACGTGTAGTATGTAAGTGTGTATGTGCGGCCCGCTGACCTGATCAGGGCCAGCCCACCGCAAAGAGGGACAGAGAAGAAAGACGAAAGAACAGTTCGGGAGCTCCCTGAGTTCCGACCTCCTGAGGCTTGTCCACCCAAGCCAGAACACGATAGCCACCTAAACAGGGCCTCTGCCCCATGTACCTACGGGATAATTCCCTAATACGACACCCCCCCATTCTATACAATACCATAACTGCACGGGCCAAGGGGAAAAGGGGCGATGACAGTCACCATGATGCGGCGGTCCCCCACTGGGGACCTGACGGAAAGCCATGTCCACTGTGACTATGGCACCTTTCCAACATATATATATGAGTTTTACAAGTGTGCTCCAAGGGCATGCGGTCGACGATGTTCACTACGAGGAGCCGGATCGACCCCGCGACGAACACCGCCGACCCTCCACTCTCTCTAACTCCTTTTTTTTGCTTTTCTAAGTTTTTTTTTTCAAAGGGGAAGGTTAGGAAAATTGGAAATTGGAAGGTCAAGGATCATCAAACGGTCATGGGCTGGGACTGAAGGTAAGGACATGGCTCCCTCCGGACATAAGGACAATTGGAGAAAACCAAGGCTTGCGCAGGCAGGGGCGCATCCCTGAAGTAGACGAACCCCACTGGGACTGTGGGAAACATCTACCCGCTACCCTATCATTCTCAATACCGCCCCCGGAGCACACCCTCTCCAAACCGACAACATCCCCACTCGCACAGAGACCGCCACCGTTCCCCCCCCTTCTCTCAGCCCGTTTACCCTTTTCTAAATAATTTTAATTTGGAAATGTGTGCAGTAATCTCCTTAGGATTACTACCCTGCTCTTCCAATTGCGCCGTCACCGGAGACGTAAACCCTAGGATACGGTATGGTCCCGACCAACGATAGCACAATTTAGCGGCCCTTTTGTCCACGGCTGAGCTGATCGGATGGCTCTGGCAGTAGACCCAGTCGCCGGTCTGAAAGGGGTTTGGAATTCGCCCCTGATTATATCGTCGACGGACCCGCTCGTGCGGAACCAGAAATGTAATAAATAGTATAAATAAGTGAAATATGTAATAACATAGCAGTAGCAATTTAGTCTAAAAACATTAATACATGACCTAGACCAGCCTTGTGGGATGTCAAATTGATCTTTGAAAGAAAATAGGGACATCTATGTTAATATTTCATACATTGGTAATGTCACCAAGGAACAATAGCCATTATAAAATATTTATTCATTTTAAACAGAAACCCAGGATTTATAACAATAGGTTCAAATGTATTTAACCAATAAGAGTGGAAGCGGTTGCCATAACAACAAAACATTATTATATTTTTGACCGTTATAAAACGATAGTTCCATTATTAACGATCCAGCGGGACAGACGCTATACTGAATTTGTCTCAATAAAAGTCTAATAAAGAAGAAAATAAGATCCAAATGAAAGTAAAATGAATACCAGAAGTCGAACATAGTTCCAGTAAACCAAATAATAACAATAAACAAAATTTTAACAAGAAAAAATAGATGAAACTTGAATAATAAGAAACAGACACCAGATGAAGAAGGGAAACCATACCATTGAAAATTAACGAAAATACAAACACAACCTGGGAGAAATACTGATGACCCATAACAAAAACAATGGTTAAAAAACATGGTTTTGTTAAGTATAAATTAAATTACCAATAATTACGAACTAAAACTGATTAACTTTTTCACAAACAATAACTCTCACTCTGAATTCTGAACACTAAATTCTTTCAAGGATTAATAGATCATATTTATTCAAACTGTATGTAACTCTAAAATAACCTAGGTACAAAGCCTATAATATTGACACACACTTTTGAACACCAAGAGTCGAATTTTATGTAAACCTTTTTAGTAATTAAGTACCATTAATGTAAGATGGTGTACTTTATTAACATCTTGTTAGTTAACTTTTTTCGTAATCCAAAGAACTCAGTGGCAGAATGACTTGTGTAAATAAGAAATACTAGCGGCCATTATGGCTTCGCACAACTGCTGTCACCTTTGCCATCCGCTGAGTAAAAATTAATTTGTTGCCGGAGCGAAACTTTTATTATAATAATTTCTATTGTATCTGAGTTATCAACAATTAGCGAATTTTAAAACACTAATAAACAAGTACGAATCATTAATAATTGTCCTTTGTTTTTATTTGAAATTTATTATATAGTTTGTGTACTTTAGCGGTGAACAGGATTCATTGCCAAAAATTTATGTTGGCAACACGCCGAACGACAAGCGAGATTCGAGTTCCCGCCAGTCCACGTGAGTAATTTGAATTTGTCAACATTGCACGGGAGAACGACACCGAGCAAACTTTTAATTGTTTTGTTTTGAAAACAATTTGGCGCCTACCGGGAAGAAAAACTAACGAGTAAGGACAGGTAAGGACTATCAAACAACAACAAGATTCGGTACGGTTTATTAGCGCGTTAGCGAACATCACCACTAAGCAACCACTGAGCGAAAAATCTTTACCGAATATACAACGGATCTGTTTACAAAGATCAGAAGGATTTGTAACAATATCTATAATGGTGGCTGTTTCAATCATTGATAAGTTGACTTTCTTTCTCCATGGCTTTAACTGCTGCAATAGCTTCTGGCGTCACTACTCAGTGTGCCCGACCTGGTTTAAGAGAGTCTGTCACAAAACTAATACCATATAGAAACTTCATAATCCATTTTATATATTTGCTATAGTCAGACATACATCACTATACTGAACTTTCATTCTGGGATGAATTTCAATGTATTTGATCCCATCACTATTTACAAAAAAGTGAATAATAGAATTCTTTTCCTCTTTACCAATTGTTTTAGCTAATGATGTAATGGACTGGATAAACAAATCACAGGATGTAAAGAAGTAAATGGATTGAACAACTATTAAGGCATAATAAATAGAAGGTAAACTAGAAGGGAAGAAGTACAGAGGACAGCCAAGGAAATAATTCATGGAACAAGTAACTGAGAACATGATAAACGAAGTTACAGCAAAATGAAGAAGATGGCAGTGGAGAGGTAGTTCTGAAGAAATCAGTATGAAGTCAATCCAAGGACTGAGGACTGAATAAGAAGAAGTTCCTCTTTAGTGCATGTTGCAAGAAGAGCCACTGTCTTTAGACTACTGCCTCACATCATATAGTGTCCTCACATTATGTTACCCCATGAACATCACTGTTGCCATATTACAGTCAGTCACATAGTTTTTTTAACATTTAGTTCACTTTTAAGGTTTTTATTTGACTCTCCCTCGTACATAAATATAGTATAAATATAAAATTGGTTCATCAGTATTGCCAATTTAATTTCAGACACATTCATATTTTTCCAGTATTGCCTGCTCTTTCAAAAAGTGTTAAAAATAAGTGCACAAGGATGTAAGTAGACAATATTTGCCTGACATTGCTCTTTGTTCTCTCATAAATTATATATATGAAACTTCAGTGAGATGTAGGTGGTGGAATAGTGGCGCAGATAATATGAGTTACTTAAGGGTAATGATGACAAATGGTGTAATAAGAGAAGTAAAAGGCTAGATTGCAAAATAAACAGGATATCAGGATACATAAACAGTGGTAATTGAAATAATACATTTTCATCTTTAGAAATGAAAACAAGAATATGTTTAAGTACAGGATATCTATACTAATGTTTGGAGTGAAAGCAAGATCAGACTCTGCAGCAACTAAAATAAAAATACAAGTTGCTGAAATGAGAATGTTGAGAAGACAATTAGCCAAAACAGAGTAACAAATATGAATGTTTGAGACTAATTCAAAACAACAGACATAATGAATTGGAAAAATGAAGGGGACAAATTTGAATTACCATACAGATCAGATGGAGATGGACAGACATAGTTAAAAAGGCCTGAGATAATTGCCCAAAAGGCCAAGGAAGAATTGGACAACCAAGAATGAAATGATGGAACTGTATAGCATAGTGAAGTTGGTTACGAACAGGAGTATCGCCTAAATCAAGAGAAGATAAAGTGTATCTGGTAAAGTGTCCTATGTAAAGCGTAATAATTTGATTAGTAATTTCAACTCAACAAATAAATGCAGTAAAGTTTGACAAATTATAAAATGTTATGTCTATTGGGCGTATTTACATAATTAAAAATGCTTTATTAAATGCTTAAAAGGCCACTGAAATATTACTTTAACGAGTATTAATGCAAAAATTTGTTTTAATTGCTGATCCTATGTAATGATCAGACAGGACTTGTGAATGTGAAAAAGATAGTTCAATGTCAGGTGATTGCAGTTGATAACTCAACAATGAAAACTTTGATATGTCCTCTATTATCAAAGTATATCTGATTAATAATTATATTATAATTCTTGTAAAAGTTTTAGGAAACAAATGGTATAGTAATAATTTTCTTTTTTAATTTTACAGGAAATTGTAGAAAGAGTTGTAGAATTAACAAATGCCCAGATATTAAAAGGACAGGCGGAAGTGTTAGAAGATATGAAAACTATGAATAAGGTAGGTGTGTACTGTAGTGTCCATAAAATAGAGTCATTCGTATGATGTGTGCACAATTAAGTTTTTGTAGGCAATTTATAACAGCTGTTGTGCAGATAGTTTTGTGAAAAAATACCGTTAAGCTTATTAAAGTGTTTAAACAGTTTAAACAATTTAAACAGTGTAAGTGAATAAGTAAAATTATTTTGAAATAAATATAATAATTTAATTATTTCTGTGAGTGAATGAACTTTTGCCATCTCATTTTCTGAGGATATTCTGTGTGACTTTACATGTTGTGTACTTGTTCTGCGCTTGTATTTTGATGGTTGAAATTGTTTATGAATTGCTGTATCATTTACTGATCTCACACTCCTCAGACTTTAGCATGAACAACCCAGACTCATTTAAAAATTTTAGGGTACACTTAAAGGCATATATGAATTATAGATTGAGGTGGCTCATGATTAAACTATAAGAGAGAGCACTCTCTAAAAATTGTCAGAAAACGTACTACAACTTATTTTACTACAGAATGTACAATAATTAGCTTATTTCTGATTCTGATTCAGCTGTTAATAACAGTTGAATTTTTGCTGGAACAGTTGCAGAACTTGAAACAGATTAAATAACATAAAAACTGAGGCGATTTTCTAGTAAACACTTAGCAAAAACAAGAACGTGCTATTTTCAGATGAGTTACCCAGCAGTTAATGTTACTGTTCCTGAATTATGTATTTTCAGAATGCCTATTTTGTCTATAATTTTCAAAACATTGCAAAGTGTTGTGTTTTTATATAAAAAATTACCATATTATTGTGGATTGAAAATTCTATCTTGTTTATGATGGTTGAGATATTTTCTATTATGTACGTGCACTAAATTACACTACCCTGTCTGAGGAATGTGAAAAAATGTAGCAGTTCCATTTAAGTTGGCAAAAAATTCTCACATTCATTACCTTAGAAGCAGCAATTTATGACGGGCAAACAATAAACATAATATTATTTTTGTATTTCTTGTTGATTTTAATATGTCCACTTTCTACTTTTCAGCGTGTTGTTATACCAGCTCCATCATTACTTGCACAGTCAGTTTATTTGCATTATTGTCTAAAATCATATCACCTGTTGCAATAATATGTACTTTGTGACAATCTGTTTGCAGTTTGCTTTTCTGGATCTGTTTTCGCAGATTTGTTGGCTGTATCATCCCCCATAATTTACATTGATTCTGAAAGTATGAGAAATTTTGTATCTCTTTTGCGAAGCAGAATCTGATCTGATGATGAGCTAGATTATGATAAAGTGGTTATCAAGAATCATTAAATTATTTAATTGGCAATCTATTTAAAGTATTTACAATCAACTAATAATAGTCGGTTAATTAAATTGCATGGTTTTTTTATCTCATGCGTTTCTTTGAATGAAAAATCAAACGTTGAGTTTCTTTTAATATAAGAAACTTTAATTTTCAATACCAATAGTGTCACCAACTACAATACACACTCTTGAACATCATAGACTGCCATTAGCGGAGCCCAAATTCCATGCAGTAAATCTGTGTAGCTAACGGAAGTGTCATAAACTTGACATGGCAACTATCCTATGTGGTCATCCCACAAGCAACTAAAGTTGCTGTGGCACATGTTCACTTTAGTTGTGGTTATTTAGCATTTATGTGATTACAGTTTTAGCAAGCTCCTTGCTAAAATTGGGAAATTATGTAACCAAAAAATGTTATTTATATTTGTTATTATGTATTGAAATAAAGTCAGAAATTTAATATTAATAATTAAAATTTATATTGTTTCTTTGTTTGTGTTAATAAATAATTATTTTATTATACTTGAGTGTGTCGCCATCTATGTCAGTCGCATTGAGTTATGTATCCTAGATACCTACGTTGTTATTTACATTACATGTGCGGTTGTCATGAGTGATTTATTGTATTGTTTAATGTACTAATAAATATCAATTCATTATTTAGATCATTGTGTTTTATCAGTAATTGCTTCATGGTAAATATAATAACAGGTTATGGGCCCAGAGAAGTAATAAAACACATTGTTGAATCGAATTGTGGACAGTAAAAATACGCAAGAACCCTTTTTTTTGTTGCACGTGTCAGTAAGAATTGAGTGCACAAAGTCAGTTGTAGAGAAGAAACTACATTAAACAATAGAAATGGATTTAGTCAGATCAAATTTAGAAATGTTGAAAGATGATTTGCAAGGAGGTTCCAACTATGATTCATGGATATTCAAACTTAACCTAACCTTAAAATCAAAAGGTATTTATCAAATCGCAACGGCAGTTAAAATTAAGCCTGAAGGAGATGAATCAAGCGCAGCTGTAAAAGAATGGATTGAAAAGGATTTAGAAGCACAAATATTAATTGGATTGAATGTTGACAGTAATATAACCAAGAAAATTGCAAGGTGCCAGTCCGCAAATGCTATGTTAGAAAAGTTGGAAACCTTATATGGAAAAAAATCAAACGTTTCAGTTGAAGGCCTGCAAAGATTATTTTTTAATTATAAGTATGATGAGCACAAATCAGTAATAGAAAATTGCATGACAATTCAACAATATGCTGATGAATTGTCTGCACTAGGTGAAAGCATTAAAGAAAACTGGATTAAGCAGAGGATATTAGGTATACTTCCAACAAGACTGCATCATTTTAGAACGTCTTGGGATAATGTTATTTCCACAGACAAAACGTTGAACAACATGTTTGAGCGTTTGAAACTTGAAGAAGACAGGCAAAAAGAAAGTGAACAGGCCAGTAATGAGTGTCAGAGTGCTTTCATATCAAAGGGACAGAACAATAATAAAACAAAACAAGTGAACGTAAAGGAATACTTTAAATGTGGACAAAAAGGGCACATAAAGAAGTACTGCAAGAATAAACCTAGTAAAAGTTACATTGAATATTGTAAGAAAAATTATCTGTGTAATAAGTGCAACGAAAAAGGTCACTTTGCCAAAAATTGTACCAAAATTTTAGATAGTAAGTCAGAAAAATCAGACAAATCTACATCAAAAAGTAAATTGGTGATTAATGTTGGATTGTCTGTTACTAATATACAATATATATCAATGAAGAATGACTATCAAGATCTATGGTACCAAGATTGTGGTGCCACTCAGCACATGACTTTAAGGAATGACTGGTTGAAAAATTATACTGTTTTACAAGAACCAGAAAAAGTCGTGATTGGAGATTCAACACTTATAGAAGGTGTTGGTGTCAGAGACATAGATTTGTTAGCTTATAATGGTCAAGATTGGTGTAACATAACACTGAAAAATGTTTTGTATACACCAAAGATACCCTTTAACTTATTTTCCGTCACTAGTGCCTTGGACAAGGGTTATCGTCAGGAAGCAGACACAAATTGCTCGTATTGTTTTTGATTCAGACACTGGTGAATTAACAGCCATGGCAAACAGAGATGGAAGATTGTTTAGAATGATGTTTCGCTATGAAAACTTAGAAAAGTGTATTGTTGCTATGTCAGTTAAAGAGTGGCATGAAAAATTAGCATATCAGAATATTAGTTATGTAAGAGACATTTTGAAGAAAAATAATATAAAGTATGTAGACGATTGGGATGACTATGTGTGTGAAGGATGCGTTTATGGCAAACACCATCGTCTCCCACATCCAAGAAATTTTGAAGTGGCAAAAGAGGTACTTGATGTAATTCATGTAGACTTGTGCGAAATAAATATAAATTCTTTTGGAGGAGCAAAATATTTTTTTATGCTCAAAGATGATTTCTCTCATTTTCGCACTGTCTATTTCTTAAAAACTAAAAATGAAACGTTTGAGAAATTGAAAATCTTCATGACTTTAGTTGAGAATCAGTTTAGAAAGAAAATAAAAGTTTTAAAGTCTGATAATGGGAAAGAAATTAAAAATGGAGATACTAAGAAGTTTTGTAAAGAACTTGGAGTTTTCCATATTAAGTCGAACCCATACACTGCACCACAAAATGGTCGAATTGAGAGAGAGATGAGAACCATTGTAGAATCTGCTAGATCAGCTGTACATGCAATAAATCTAAATGAAAACTTATGGGCAGAAGCAATTAGTTATGCTACATTTACACTGAATCAGACTGGAACAAGTTCTGTGAAAGGTAAAAGTCCTGTGTATTTATGGTTTGGACGCAGAATTGATGTAAATAAGCTTAGAATCTTTGGATGTGATTGTTATGTTTTCATTCAGGATTTTAAGAGAGCCAAAACACAGAAGAAATCAGAAAAAGGAATTTTCTTAGGATACAGTTTAGATTCAAGTAGTTACCGAGTTTACTTAAGAGACAAAAATGAAGTTGTAACATCAGGAGATATGATATTTGATGAAAAAGTAAACAGTAAGTCTAGTTGTACAGAAATTGAAGCTACCTTGTCAAATGAAGAAAAGGAATACATAGTGTCAAGTGAAGAAGAAAAATCTGATAGTGAAAGTGTTTATGAAAGCTCTGTGTCTGACAATAATATGCAAAATGAATGTCAAGAAAATCACTGTGTAAAGTGTTTGGAACAAGATCAAACTGTCTGTATTCAACCAGAGAAAAGAAGTCTTCGAAACAGGACTACTTTAAGGATGCCAGCAAGGATGGTAGATTATGTAGTTGAAGACAACAGAAACCAAAATGTAAATATGGCCATGATAGTTGAGGTAGAAGATATTTCCATTTTAAAAGCACTACAGGATGAAAACTGGAAGAAAGCAATGTTAGAAGAGTATGAATCTTTGATGAAGATGAGAACTTGGAAACTAGTAAGTCTACTAAAAGAAGAAAAAGCTTTGACTTGTCGGTGGGTTTTATGCCAAAAACAAGATGGGCGATACAAGGCCAGGCTAGTTGCAAGAGGGTTTGAGCAAGAAGAAGGAATCCATTATACTGAGACCTTCAGTCCTGTTGCCAAACATGCATCCTTTCGACTGATACTCAGCATTTCAGCCTCCGATGGAATGCATCTGATGACTTTTGATGTGAAGACAGCGTTTTTACATGAATCTTTGGATGAGAAGATTTACATGTATCAACCGGTAGGCTTTGATGATGGCTCAGGTAGAGTTTGTGAGTTGCTCAAGAGTATATATGGACTTAAACAGTCATCGAAAAATTGGAATGTGAAGTTCACAAACTACCTAAGGAAATTAAATTTTGTTTGTTCTGACGATGATCCTTGTGTTTATTATAATGGTGACAGAAGCATTATAATTGTACTTTTTGTAGATGATGGTGCTATTATAGGAAAAGAAAAACATAAAATGATAGATATACTAGATACACTTAACAAAGCATTTGAAATTACTTATAATTCTGGGTCAGACAACAAATTAACTTACCTTGGCATGGAAATTGAAATTAGACATAAGGAAATTTTTGTAAGCCAACATCATTACACTGAAATGATATTGAAAAGATTTAGAATGGAAGATTCAAGTCAAAAGTCAACTCCAATGGAAATAGGTATGTTAACCGAAGAACAACATTTTCATAATGATCAGCCACTCGATAAATCTGTCCCATATCGTGAGGCAGTAGGCAGTTTACTTTACTTAGCTACAGTATCTAGGCCAGATATCAGCTTTGCAGTAAACTACCTAAGTAGATATTCAAACAATCCCATGGTACGGCACTGGAATATGGTAAAACATGTATTTCGATACTTAAAAGGCACTGTAAACTTTGGAATAAGTTTCACTGGAGATTCTGAACTCATTGCTTATTCAGATTCAGATTTTGGAGGAGAGATTATCTCAAGACAGTCAACTACTGGAGTAATTATTATGAGAGGCGGTCCTATTGTATGGTTCACTCAAAAGCAGGGACTTGTTGCTACATCAACTGTAGAGGCAGAATTTCGAGCTGCTGTTTCATCGCTTGATGAAATTTTCTGGATAAAGAGACTTGGTATCGAACTTAGATATTTCAAGGATTCCTACAAGACTCTGTATAGATAATCAATCTGCAATTTTAATGTTACAAAATACTACAGAAGGCAAAATAACAAAAGGGAAGAAGCACATTGACATTCCTAGAAAATTTATACAGCAACACATTGGAAATACTGTTTTTTTGGACAAAGTAAGCAGCGTTGACCAGTTGGCAGATATCTTGACAAAACCATTGTTGAAGAAAGTATTTGAACAACTTAGAAATAAAATTATTTTGGAGGAGTGTTAATAAATAATTATTTTATTATACTTGAGTGTGTCGCCATCTATGTCGGTCGCATTGAGTTATGTATCCTAGATACCTACGTTGTTATTTACATTACGTGTGCGGTTGTCATGAGTGATTTATTGTATTGTTTAATGTACTAATAAATATCAATTCATTTAATTAGATCATTGTGTTTTATCAGTAATTGCTTCCTGGTAAATATAATAACAGTTTGCTTTATTTCGCAGCAAGGGTGGTGCCCAAATCACTCTTTCACACTGATTGTACTGTACTTTGAGTTGAGCTATTCCAAGGTTTCAGAATTCTAGGTGAAACCATTTGTCTAGGAAAAATTATACATAGCTAGTCTGAGGCTGTTGTTAATTCCGGCAAAACTGCAAACATAAGCTTCTTTTACTATTTGAATAGTCTTAACTTTAACTCTTTCAGTCCTAAACCTAATATACACTGACAGCATGCATCCTACAAATGACCAAAGCCCAAACGTACCTTGGGTCATGATGTTTAATTCAACATATATTTTTTTAGCAAGTATATATTTATTGTTAGGCTTTTCAGTCTCATTCTTTTTGAATAAGTGAGTCTTCGTTAAGTTCATTTTTAGGTTATGTTCACAGTTTGGGGGTGTATTTTATTGTCAGAAAATATGTTGTAATTCATCAAAGTAGTGAACAAAATATATAACTGAATGTGTTAACAACTGTTAGTTGTTGCTATTTTCTACTTTTCAAATGTCAATTGTGAATTCAAAATTATGTAACTTTATTGGTAATTATCACAAAATGTTTGTTTTCATGTAATGTTCAACTTCATTTCTTGCTCTTTAAAATGTATGGTATGGTATGCTGTTATGTTTCTGTATTTTTAAATTGTGAATTTTTTAAAGTACCTTAAGAAAACTCAAGATTTTTGCACCTCAAAGAGTAAACAGCTTAGATCTGAAAGTGTTAAGTAGTTTGCGTATCAAATAGTAGGGGTAATAATTGTATTTAAGTAAATATTTCCAAATTAATTATGTTACACAAGAGTTTTGATTAGCATTGGATTAATCACATTCTTAAGATCCTATGTTAATTTTTGAACAATTTTAACTTAACATTTTCTATTTTTTAATTATTTTAAAAAAAAATTATTAAAAAATAATAACACCCTGAATTGTACCTTGGGCGAAAGTATACTATTCACTATACTTTGAGCCAAAACCTAATAAGTAATCAGGAATATGAAGTAATTAACACTGAATCAAATTTCAATCTATATTTAATCATATAGGCTTATATGATATACATATTTATCATATTTAAATATGATATCATATAATCATATTATCACATTTATCATATCATACATATATGATATATTTAATCATATATGTTGTTGTTTTCTAATGGCAGGACATTGAATCATTCCATTTGTCTTGTGGCATCCCAAACACACACACACACACACACACACACACACACACACACACACACACACACACACACACACACACACACACACACACACACACACACTCGCGCGCGCGCGCGCGCGTACTTACAGCAGTACAAAAATCAAAATTTTTGTTGTTCAATTAATACTAGGCTATTATTTCAGAACTTTTGAAATTACATTTAGGTTTAAACCTTTTCATTAGTTAACAAACATTAAATCTGAAAAGGATACAGGAAAGGATAATTCCCCCCCTTCTCCCAACAACTGGTGAAGGAAGAAAAATTACTGTCTTCTCGTTGCGTTTCACTTTCATCATTCTCATTGGGCCATACAAAAATGGATGTCTTCTTCACCCGTCTTGCAAATTTTACAACTGGGAAACCTTCATTTACATCTGTAATTTGGCCAACGTAATGTTTGATTGATGTTTTTGTTCGAAATGATACAAGTACCCACTTGTTTAACTGATTTTGTATCGGTAATTAAGAAAAAATTTCTTTATCTTTTGCTTCTTCTTGCTGCCCCATTTTATTTCTTTCTATCAAATCTTGAATACCAATGTTACTTTCTTCACATAAGAATGATGCCAATGAATCATCAGATGTTGTATCTTCCTTTTTCCTTTTCTTCATTGCTGTTTTTTGCTTTTGACCATCATCAAAGAGTGCAGTCGTTACTTTATTCCATTTTCCTTTCACAATTTTCTTTAATCCAAGTTTCTTTTTCCTTTTTTCTGCATCTGCTGCTATTTAGTTTTTTCAGGCGTATCGGTAAGGATTCTACACCTACCAGGTTTTCTGCCCTTGTTTGTAAGTTTCTTACGCTCTGTTTTTGGAAATGGTCTGATTTCTTCTAGAGATTGTGGTGTCGCAATCATGGTAGGTTTGTCCTGAGGGGTGGAAATAATTGAACTAGAAGGGTCAGCACAAAGGTTAGTGTCATTGATGGGTTCATTGTTAAGATTAAGCTCATCAGAAGCCGTTAGTGCGCTTGAAGGGCCAGTGCAAGGAGCATGTTCAGAACTAGTACTACATTCAGGATTGGGCCTATCAGTGACTAAACTAGCAAAATATTCATGTTCAGCAAAGATATGTTGGTTGAAAGGCCACAGCCCAGAAGAAGAAAAGCCAGCTATTATATTCGAAGGGGTAAATGCCAGGGGATAAGCCTTCCCACAAATTTGAGCTACATCATATATAGTCAGTTGTTTCCCTGGGTTTGTCAGAAACCAACTTTTACAAGCATCATTGTAATAAGTCTTTAGTGGACCAAAGACCCCCCTGTCAAGGGGTTGTAGTTTATGGCTGGTATGTGGCAGTATTGTTAACATGACAATGCCATTATCTCTGGCTTTGTTGATAGCTTCGATGGAGATATGTGTTTCGTGATTGTCTAAAATTAAAATAACTTTGTTGTCCTTGTTTGGTTTTAAATGCTTAATGAAATGATTTAAGAATTCCAAGAAGATATCAATAGTGGACCAGCCAGATGGGTTGCAAGTCCCGAGACTTCCGGGAGGGGCTCCGTGAAGCATGTGACTTTTATAATTGACACGCGGAAAAACAAACACAGGTGGAAGAGCATTTCCTACTGCATTTATGCACGCAATCATTGTGGTGTTAAAACCTCTTTCAGTTGATGTGATTCATCCAACTTGTTTAAGTTTTTTTGAAGCTATAATCTTGGGAGGAGTGTGGACAGATGAAATTCCTGTCTCGTCCATATTATATACCCAATCTGGGGTAAATTTGTATTTTTCCAATACTCTTGCATATTTGTCAAAAAACGTTTTTACAATAGGTTTGTTGAATCCAGACGCACGAGCAATACTTGTAGGTCTCAGAGTTCTCAATGACATCTCTGGGTTTCTTTTACGAAAGACAACAAGCCATTGTTCTCCTGCTTGGCAATTGGCATTCCATGCAGCTAGATATGTTTTGTTATTGGCCTTTGCAAATTGATATGCTAATTTCTTCACATCTTGTTTTGAGAGACCATAATGCATCAAGCTTGCAGTGAGTAAATAGTCTCGTAGAGCCTGCATAATCGAAAGCCTGCCTGCCTGCCTGTATTCTTTAGAAAAAACCTGCCGAATCGAACAGTTATTTTTGTATGAAAATTCAGCATCCCCACATGCTATGTGTGCACCTAAGTGCCTCTGGAGCGTTTAGCGAGACACATTGCATTGTTTTGCTGCTGTTCTTACAGAAAGTCCATTCTCCTAAACAAGTTTGACAGCTTGTTGTAAATTTTATATTGAGACTTTTACCCCCTTGTTCCCTTCTTTACTCCTCGGCATCTAAAATAAAAAAAGAATGCCTATGTAAAAATCAATTAATTGTACCTTGGGCCGGCCCATGGTACAATACTTCGGGCCGGCTCATGGTACAATGATGTGAGGAAAAGTTTTTAGGTTATGTTTTCTAAGAAACTAGTGCACATAATGATTTGATCTTAATGTCATTATAAGCCTAAGATAATGATAAGCACTAATCAAGTATTAACTTAAACAATATCTACATATATCTCAATGATGAAGAAATCAGAAACAAGTTGAAAAATATTTACTTTTTCACTGACTAAACAAACTTTCACTAGTGGTTGGCAAACAAAGAGTGTTAGACTAACACTTGTTGGCTGGAGTAGGTTCTAGCAGTGCAGACAACACAGTGATGCTACCAAAAACTAAATTCCCTCTGAGAATACAATTTTACCCATGGTGGCCCGAGGTACATTGCGGTCCAAGGTACAAGGATCTCCCATACACTCATAAAGCAAAGGCACAATGTGCCTTTAGGATTTGTATAAAGCCTTTAATTTTTATGATTGGCTGTACAAAAAGTGTTTCTACTAAATGTTAAACTTTGACTGCAAGTCTTCAAATTTAATTCTAATACTAGTAGTGTAATGGTAATGTATGTAATGCACAGTAAACTCAACAGTGATGAACTATAGCTGTTTATTTCATTCAGAGTAATCAGAAATAAGATTGTGATTTACTATTAACTTGTACTAAAACACATCGTCATGTTTTGTATGAAATAAGGAAATTTAATACAACGTTTTATATTTCCAAGTAATTTACAAGCACACACAGCATTGTTTGTGATTCTGTTAATAAACTGAAGGAACTAGCCATGTTTTTAAGCTGGCTAGTAATATACAGCACACATTTTATTTGTATTTCTTACAGTTATCAGGTTAGCAAATAATGGTAATACTGTCTAGCACTTTCACTGTATCATGCCAAATCAGAACACTACAACGTGTCAGTGTAGACATTTAAATTAGTAAGTGTCAATTAAATATTTGTTATGCCTAATGTATGAAATTTGTTTGTTGTTTCTATTACTTGTGAGTATAAACAAAATGTGCAATTTGAGGCCAAATTATAATATTCTTAGGAAATGATAACAGATTATATTGGGGGAGGGGGTAAATATCAAAACACTAAATACTGGATGTGTACTTATTGTACTTATATGGCTGTAACTGCATTTCAGCACATACAACTTTTCATACTAGGACTAATCAAGTGAATTTTATTTTAATACAATAATTTGTTGTATGAGCAAGGCTTAAAGTAGATGTCTAGAATAAATGAAAACTGCATTTTGCTACGGTTAGTTCTTCTTATGTATGAAATTCTTATAATAGCTGGTGATCTTAATTAAAGAGTCGGGAAGAGGGAAAATGACAGAACAGTAGGAAGATTTGGAGAACAGATATTGAATGATAATGGACTATGATAATGATAAAGGCTAATAGACCTATGTGAACTAAATGACTTAAAAATTACAAACGGATTCTATGAACACAAAAACATACATAAATATACTTGGACACAGGAAACAAGAAAGCAGAGGTCGATTATTGACTATGTAATAATAAGGAACAGAACAACAATTATAATAAAAGACGTCAGAGTTCAGAGAGGAGCGGAGTGTGGAACAGACCATAAACTACTGATAGCAAAAATGAAATTCCCATGGACAGGAGCCAAAATGCCAACAAAGACAGAAGAGACAATTACGGCAACACAAGTAAGTAAGGAAAAAAAATTCAAAATTCTATTATTATAGGACGAATCGATAAGGAACCTATACAAGCAATGTCTAGATCAAAAGTTAATAGAATTTAGGAATGATGAAGAAGTAAACATTACATATGAACACATAAAAGAAGCTATGCTGCAAGCAGCACTAGAAGCCCTAGGAGAGACTGAACAGGGAAATAATACATACAAATGGGACATGAAGGAAGAGACGATAAAAGAGATAAAAACAAAGAAAAAATTATATAACAAATGGATGTCCGTGAAAAAAGAAGAAGATTACAGAAACTACAGAGAGAAGAACAAGGAAGTGAAGGAAATGGTCAGCAAAGAGTGATTTTTTTTCACAATTTTGACCTCACATTTTTACCTCCCACTCCCCCTGTTTGTGAGGGACTAGTCTCAAAAACAGTAGGGTTCTGTAGAGTAAAAGTATGGACATGCATGACATTTTTTATGAAAATCTGTTGTCGCGTTCAAAAGTTATTGTAAGACATACCCCAAACAGATATACCGACAGACAGGTAGATAGATAGATGATTGCCAAATGGTCAAGTTAAAACTGAGAACTCGCTTCACTTGTTCAACAGTAAAAAAAGTACATGGAGTGCCTGTAATTGCAGCATCAGAATTTGTTTTTCATGGTTGATAGGAAATTAAAACATGGGGTAAATAATAGTGAATTAAAAAAGAACTGACATTTTGTAAAGAAACAAAGAAATTTATTAAACAACTACTTGCCAGAATCTTACCTACCTTATGCGATCTGCCTTGCGTAACTTACCTTCAATCACCATCAGAAATTTATTGGGCCGTCACCTATATTTTTTTAAGGAAAATATGGCAACCTTAACACTCTTTCCCTTAATTGAAAAACACTTGGATAATTTTGCTATCTGAACTCCCTTAATTCAGACAATCCCCGATTCGTTAGACGAGTTTTTTAGCACAGAGTATAGGAAATGGTTACGGCGAAATAACTATACTTAACACATTGTTATGTAAAATCAAATATTATTTTATTCAAATTCAATGTTTACTTCTTTCTCTTTCTTTCTTTCTTTCTTTCTTTATATCTGTTATTTTAATGATTCTAAAATATGAAACTATGCCAATAAATTTTATGAACTATAAAAACCAGTACTTTTTACAACACACACTCATTCGGTTTACATTTATTATTTTTATAAACCCTCGTTTTTATAGAGCTCTTTTAATATATATTTACCTCCCTTCGAATTAAAATAATTGTTTTTATATTGTACCTGTCCGGTTTATTCCCAAAATCCTGCCATCTTTCTTACCACACTTTCATCTTTGTCACTACGCACACTGTCGTATTCTTTCACTTTTATATCTCCTTTTTCGATATCACTTCCACTTTCTCTTTACATTTTCACTGGTTTCGGTAGACCTCAGCTACTGTATTCGCATCGGTCTACCAAAATTCCGAGGCTGCAATTAAATTTATGACTGTTCACTGCAACGGCGATCTGTTGACTTTACTGTATCGTGAGTGATGTCCAACTGCCCGCGAGCGTCGTTCGCAGTGTATACTATAGCATGCCTTGAGCGTCGACCACATGGCGCTCAAATTTTGTAACACCTTTTCCCATTGGTTGATCTTGTGCAGCACACGCAAGCTCTCACGTTGACACATGCATTCCTAACTTCGCCGTCCCGGTCAGTATCTGTTACCGAGCTACAGCCTGTTACCAAACTTTACACACTGTGTGTTTAGAAAGTGTTGTCTAAAATGGTTTGCTACAGCTTATTAAACATAAAAACCCTATCCCTTAGATTTGTCCCGTTACAATTTCTTAAAATATGGAATCACACTAATGACACTTGGATCAAGAGGGCTTTGAGGGGGAATTAGACATTTTAAGACTTTTTTTTGTTCAGAAGATTTATTATGGATTTGCATTTAAACAACTTTGTTGAATATTGTATTGTAAGGTTGTGTTTACAATTGACAGTATGGCAAATAGCAACATGTATTCACACTATCTTATTTGTTTTTCAACAGGAATTGAACTACAGAGGTGAAACAATATCACATTTAAAAGAAACAGCATTTCTCTATGAGAAGAAAGTGAAAGAATTGTACGATCAGGTCAGTGAACAGTCTGCTACAATAACTCAGCTGAAGAAAGAACTTAATGCTGCATTGAAGCAATCTCCGAAACCTCCAACGGCACACAAAGAAACAGAAACACACGATTCTAAAGAAACACAAGGTATGTGTACATCTCACTGTGTATGATTTTCAACAAGTCTGTAATAACAGTTTTGGTAATACAGTATTATTTGCTGATGATCAGTTAGTATTACAGAAAACTGAAAATGACCTACAGTAGTCCATATACTGCTTATCTCAGTCATGTATATAATATAAAAATATCAAGAAAACCAAATGGTATGGAAAGTAATCTACGAGTTGTGCCGTACCTAGGAGTATGGCAAGTTTGGTTATATTGATTCTGGGCGATAATTTCATGCGGTTGTGTAGTTCGCCTTGGACAGTGGACTCTCCCGCTATCTGTGAGATGTTGTGGCAAGTGTTTTGAGATGTCAATTAATAAATGACATAATAATAATATAAAATAAGCGTTAATAAACTTCTACTTACCATCACGTGGCTTCAGGGTTGCGTCATACGTACTTCAGGATACAGGCGCAATTTCTTAAGGTTGTGTGAATAATTTGCACAACACATTTGTAAGAAGAGAATTGAGATTTTAATTTTGATCAAGTCATTTAAATTTACCTATAAAAACAAATGTTATCCTGCTTTTTGCATTTTTCTCGTGATCAAACTTACAACTACGGCTTACCTTATTTATCTTCTAATTACACAAAACACAATTACAGAAAAACAGACACAAACAGCCCAGCTTTGCTTGCTCTCACATTCACACTGCAAATTATAATGCCCTTAACATTTTAATACGGATAACTTCCCCCCACGGCGGCCACGCGGTCTTCGTGTACACTCATCTTCTATTGAAATTTTTTATAAAATTTTTGTCCGAAAGTTCTAAATTATAGTGTCTCTTCTAAAATCGACCTCGGTCACATGAATTCAAAGGATTATTACACTCTTTAACTGTTAAAATAAAAACTTTTTTGACTAGCCTACTCTGGCTGTCCCGGCGCCGGTGGTTTCAACTGGTAGACTGCGCACAATAACGTAACAGGTACGGCTGAGGTTACCTCATGCTCGGTACGGAAGTCACTGCCTGGACCTTCGTCGTTGAAACTGCCTCCCATTCTCTACATGTAGTTTTTTGGAGCTAACATGGCCAACGATCTCAGTTAGGCACAGGCTGACGTCATTGGAGAGGCCGGACTTAAACATTATTTCCTGCCGCCCAAAAGCACATTGCTGAATTTTGCTCGCCCCAAGCCATCCTGTTTTGTGGCTGGACGCGTCACTCGAGCACGTGGTTGTACAGTTGCGTATGTACGCTGCCATACAAGTACGGATTTCTGAGAATTTTGAAGGAGGTAAATTCTTCGCTCGCCGCGTTACACAATAACAACTGCGTATCGCCTTTGTCTCAAACTGTTCAGTCTCCACGTGTTCTTTCGTAACCGAAATAACGTTGCCGCATAATACAATTTCACAATATTTTCCTAAAACTCCCGCACAAAAACGAAATAAATAAAATGTAAATGCCCCATACGGTAAAAATAAAAACACCCAAAATTGACCCGCTACAATACCCCCTCGATGAGAATTCTGCTGTTCACAACAGAAGAAATCTCATCGATAACCCCGCAGAGGACCGGTGAGGAACTGGTGCCAACAACCCCCTTGTTTTTAATCTGCATGGGTACACGACCCCCCTGGCTCAGCGACGATGGATTCATCTGAACGAGATCACTGGACTTCTCCGTAAGAGATCCCAACACCGAGAAATCGAGCAGACTCGTACCACAGCGCACCTCACCTTCTAACATGCTACCCCCAAAATCCTCCATCCCTGGCTCAGATTATGCCAGATCCTCAGCCGATATGGTTCCCCTTTTATGCAAGCTGGGGTGCCTTTAGCAAATACTGGGCTCACACACACTCACATTACATGTTGACATAACACATAGTAAAATTGAAAAATTCTTTTAACATTTATGAAACATTTAAAAAATCCAAAATAATATACTCAAAAATTCTCTTCCTTGTTTTCTGTTTTCTCTAAAATGATTTAAGTTAAACATTTCAAAACACATCCATAACCTAACCGGTAATCACTTATAGTATAACAGTACAATGCAATACAATCAAACAATAAAATAAACATGTTAAGTACACACATAATGAAATAATCATTACCTAAAATATTCATCCGCTGGCAGGCAAAAAATCAAGATTTTTTTTTTTTTTTTTTTTTTTTTCAAAAAATTAAAATTTCCAAAAATTTTAAAATTCAAAAAAATTTAAATTTATTTAAATGTTTTCTTCATATTTATCGAAATTATTAAAATTTGGTTTAAATAGATTAACTAAATAAATTAAACTGACTTCCTATTATACAAGCTTAGTATGTGTATGACCTCATCAGCTGATCGAAACTAGGTCAAGTCCAAGACCCTTGCCCTACATATGTTATGTATGGTTTCTATCTGAAAATACATTCAACATCAATAATATCCTAACTGGAACCACAAAACATAATAAAATAAAATATTTAAAATTAACAAAATAATAATATAAATAATAAACAAATTAACATTTAATTTATTTAAAATAAACAATGCTTAATTTTACATTATTTTCAACTCTATCAAAATTCTGTCACTGGTTTTAAAAAATAAAAATTTTATATTCCTTATAAACCTCTCTTTTTTTTTTTAATAATCTGATTCTCCCTTACTGTGGGTGATGTAAATTATTTATTCTCATTGACTGTATTATTAGATCTGTATACATATATACAACTTCAACTCCCATGACACCCATCTCTATCGAAATATCTATCCCAAAACATTCTAACCCCAACCTATCATTAAACTCAAAACGCCGCCTTCTCTCCTTATAAAAAAAAAATACTCTCTAACCCTTTGTACATAGGATACATGTTTCCCCTACCCAAAAACTCAATTCCCTTATTTGGCCCCTGGATTTTACCTAAGGCGACCCCGTCCCCACTAAATCTATCCCTATCCCGTCCCAACCCTTGTTGCGGACTCCTACATTACACTATCCCCTAATACAAAATTGCCATCCCCAAAAATCTCAATCTCATTACCTCACTACAAATACAACAAAATAACCTCATTAATTATACACATCAATATATCACTCAAAACTCCACATAAATTCTCCACAACTACTGTGTCACCATCAATACTTCACAAAACTCCATTACTTCAAAACAATATTACATTGTCACCTCTACTATTTCAGCTTCACTTAGAATTCAATTTTGGACAGATCTATATGTCCCATAAAACATTTATCACCCAAAACTATCTTTTGTTAACTTGCATCAATTATTACTTTATTTCTCAAATTCTTTTTATCATTACTTTAAAACGTCTGTAATACATTAAACATTACATTGAACATCAATTACTTAAAACATTTATAACCAATATACCAGTGACATGTTATTGCTGATCAGCTGATATCCTAACATAATGAAAACACATCTCAAATTTGGACAAATTACATGGAATATACGTATTTGTTTATCATTACTCCTCACCTTCTTGTTTCCCATTTCTTTGATTCTGATAATTCATATTGACTGCCTGCCAGACGATTTAATTATTGGCTTAGAAAAAAAAATACACACACATAATGAAAATACATATTCTTATCAACACCTATACCTAACGTACAACAATAAAATAATACACTTAAAATTATAGCATGTAATGGACACCTCATATTAAATATCTGAGCAGCTAGTTAATTGAACAGAGCGCAAGCATTTTTGTTTGATCAAACTTTGAATAAAAAAATGTTATGTTATAAAATTTACATTCGTGACTCCTTTGCGTCACCTCCCAGGCACACACACTATTTCAAATTATGGAGGACTGTGGCGCCCTGGCGCTTCGGCAAAGACGGCATATTTTGGAGCAGGTTTTACCTCTCCGTATCTTTGCTTCCGCTATTACGTTTAAACATTGTCGAATATCAACATATTCTCGTTACATAATTACACACCCTTAATGCGGGTCTACCACCTGTCTTGCTACCCCCAAGCGGGCAGAGTGGCAGCCGCTGTTTCATAGTTCCGGCAGATTTCCCCTAGTTTTCTCCCCCCATTGAATTTCTAATATATACCAATTTCAAGTCAGCTATGGTCAAGGGACTTGATATGACCATAGCTGGCCGCTAGCCAAATCCACGATTAGTGCTGGTAAGGCAGTAATCGCCCGAAAAGTCGGGGAAATCTAAACTTCAATTTGACTGCCTGTTACACATCAATCTACTATGTGCGACACGGTCGTTTAGCAGTGTGTAAAATTTTAATTTACACTAAAAAGGTGTGCCGCACATTTTCGCCATTTTGGCCTCCGATGGGGGTAACACTCTCTGTTCCCCCCAACCCATTCCGCTATTAACGAGGGCACAGGCCACCCCCGTAATAGCAACCTAATAACTAATTAATTAACATTTATACACTAAAGCTTTCTACTATTGCAGTTCCACACTCCATTGTTCTATCACTTCATTGATCACCAATCTACCCCCCAAAATCATCCCCACTTCTTGTATTGATAACAAGTTTATATTTTGTTATACATCTTTTCACAACATTCCCATATTCACTGATACTAAAACTTGACAATTATACTTGGTCACTTAATTCTAAAATTTATTTAAATTTAAAATTATATACATCCAACTTTTATTTTTTTTTATTTTTTTATTTTTTTTTTTTTTTTATTTTTTTTTTTTTTTAATATTAAATCGGCGATGATGGACGCACCCCTGAAACGGGGGTTTTTTGCGGTGAAGTGCCTAAAAATTCCAGATCAGATCTACTTTGTGCCGTTACTTCCCCTTTATCCCCCTTGTTTGACCTTATCTCTCTCTCATTTCTTCTAACCCGTCGTCTGATCTGGAATTCTTCACACTTCTCCGCAAAACTCTTCATTTCGGGTGTACGCAAAAATATTGCCAATGGCTCATTTTTTAAACTGGCCATTGACACTAAAAGTATTTAAACGTGTATGCACTGCCTTATATTTAGGTGTAGCCTCCTTTATATAATCACTCTCAGGCAGTGCAGGCACGTGACAGGTACATCAAAATTGTTGTACCTAGAGTGTATAAAAAATTTAATTCGTCACGTACCTTTTTGGGGTCCCCCTCCCCTTGAAATATGTGTGGTTAAATTTCTATTTTGTACCAATTTTGGTGGAGCCGGACCATCGTTGCTTTCACCGCCCGAAGGAAGATCTGCCAACCATGGCCCCCCTCCGAGTTCCAAATTCCACGGCCAGGACTGGTAAGATCATGACCACCCGAAAATGGGGGAGGAGCCCTTCCATAAACAAAAAAAAACAATTAAATAACATTCATACATTTACTATTTAATAAAATCCTTATGCTGACCAAAATAATTTCAAATTTGTAGCGTTGTGCGTACCCACTATCTCCCTGGTTTCTCTATTCTGTAACACATACGAATTTTTCATTTTTATTTCTACTATCTCGTACGGCCCCTCGTACAATAAGAAAAATTTCTTAATCTCCTTATCTTGAGCGCTCGATAAATCATGTCGTCGCACCAATACCAGCTGTCCAACCTCGTACTGCGTCCACTTACCTTTCATATCATGTTTCTGTTTTCTCCTTTCCCCCTTCATCAACAAACTTTCATTCGCTAGCCTCAGTTTAACATCGTTACCAATAGTGTTGGTTTCCGGTGGATATTCAATTAATTGTTCCAAAATCCTCTGTGGACGCTTCCCTCTTATTAGCTCGTAAGGTGTGAACCCTGTCGACTCGTGGGTGGTGCAGTTAAGCCAATTTTCAATTTTCTGCACATAGAGTGGCCACTCGCTATGTTTGGCGTGGCAGTATGTCCGGAAAATTCTGCCCAGCTCCCTCATGACTCTCTCCGCTTGATTGGACTGCGGGTGATACACTGCGGTGTGCTTTGGGATGATACCTTCCCACCCGAGAGTCTGGCGCCATCTCCCGCTGATGAACTGCGGACCATGGTCGGATAATATCACCTTCGGCTTTCCCACGTTGATCATGTAGTCGCGTGTGATCTTCTCACTCAACACCTTGCTTGTTGCTCGCTTCACGCTATATAATCTTACATACTTGGAAAAAGTGTCAAGTACAACAAAAATATGCATCACTCCACCCCTACCTTTCGGCAATGGGCCGTACAAATCTACAGCTACTAAATCGAACGGCTCTTTTACTTTAATACAATTTAGTTCTCCTTCTAACCTATAATTTACAACTTTAGATTTCTGACATAACTCGCAAACTCTAATTATTTTTCGTACGCGTTTCTCCATATTCTTAAACAGACAAGATTCCTTTAACACATTCACACATTTCCGTGCCCCAAAATGCCCATATCTAAGGTGACAGTCCCACACTATTTTCACTATCAAACCTTCAGGTATAACTAACCTCCAATCTCTCTCTCTCTCCCCTCTACTTTTTTAAACAAACTACCTTTAAACACTTGAAAATATTGTTTATACCCAAACTCATCTACATCTGATTCTACGCTGGTAATGATTTTATTTAATTTATTATCAGCTCTTTGCATTACATTTATATGCTTCAATTCTTCCCCAAAAAGTTTATCTTCCCTGGACAACCTATAAATCTCTATTTCTTTGATATCTCTCCCCGTTCTATTTCTGTCTATGTCTACTCGTGATAGTGTGTCTGGCACCCGGTTCTCTGCACCCTTAATGTATTCCCAAGAAAAATTATACTCTTGAAGAGCTAACACCCACCTGGTTATCCGGCTGTGTGTGAGTTTGCAAGTATTCAGGAACGACAGCGCTTTATGGTCCGTCCTGATGATGGTTCTATTACCCAGCAGGTACGTTCGGAACTTCCTCACGGCGAACACTATACTGAGGAGCTCCTTCTCGGTTGTAGTATAGTTGCGTTCTGCGGCTAGCAACATCCGGCTGGCGAAGGCGATGGTTTTATGTTCTTTCGCCTCGTCTTCTTGGTATAGTTCTGCTCCAAGTGCTATATTGCTTGCGTCTGTCTGTAAATCAAATTTTTCATTAAAATTGGGATGATTCATTAATATCATATCAGCGAACTTATTTTTGATGTCGTTGAACGCTGTTCTTTCGTTATCGCCCCATCTCCACTGTTTATTCTTTTGCAGCACTGCGCTGAGTCGGGCCGTCGTCTGTGCATAGTTCCGCTGGAACTTCCTGTAAAAATTACAGAGACCAAGAAAACTTTGCAATTGTTTTATATTTTTAGGCTCCGGGAACGTCAGGATGGATTCTACTTTATCCAGATTAGCACGTATTCCCGTAGGTGTTATTATGAAACCTAAAAAATGTATCTCAGTTTGCAAAAATTTTGATTTGTCCCAATTCACCGTCAAACCTCCCTGGTGTAACTTCTCCAATACATACTCTAAATGTTCGACATGCTCCTCAAACGTTCTGGAAGCGATTAGTATGTCATCCACATATATAGTTAAAAAGTCTAAGGTATGGGGTTGCAAAATCTCATCTAGACACTTAATAAAGCTGGCTACACTGGTATTCAAACCAAACGGCAAACGCTTAAATTGATAATTTTTTCCGTTGAACAAGAACGCGGTATATTTCCTGCTATTTATTGCCAACGGGACTTGCCAATACCCTGCAGTCAGGTCTAATGAAGTCATATATTTCACCCCGCTGAATTTCTGAAAAATCTCTTCTATAGCTTCGGGTGACTCCCGGTCTGGAATAATTATTTGATTGATTTTACGGGCATCTAGACATAACCTCACTCTCCCATCTTTTTTTATCACTACTACTAAAGGGTTGGAATAAGTTGATACCGACCTTTCTATAATATCCCCCACTAACATCCTATCTAATTCTAACTGTACGGCCTCCCTTTTCGAATATGGTACTGGATAACTACGTTGGACATATGGCGCATGCTCCCTCACCTTTAACTCACATTCATAACCTTTTGCCCTTCCTGGTTCCCCGGCAAACACTCCCCTATAATCCTCGACCACCCGCCACAGCGCTTTACGCTGAGAACTCCCTTTTCCGCCCCCTTCCCCGCAAAATTTCGCCTCTCTATCCGCCCATATTCTCTCTCCACTCTCTTCACTCACACTCTCTCTACACACATGTATACTAAATTCCATATCCCTGTTTCTGGTCTTATCTGGTATAACCCTTATACCCGAAATCTTTACTGTGTCTAAAACCCATTCAAAATTAACCGTTATTTGTTTATTTTCATTACTCAGCTCTAAAATTCTTTTTCTAAAATTAATGACCGCATTATTTCTTATTAAAAAATCATTACCCAAAATCACTTCTAAATTTAAACCCCTTACAACTAGAAATGTATTCTCATAGCTTTCCCCATTTATTAACATGTTCAACTGGACTTGTGTTGTAACCCGTTTACTTCTAACACCCGTAATGCCTACAATTGTTACCCCCGCTACTGGCAAAGACGGAATATTTTTGTTAGTTTCTTTCAATTTATTCAGTACATGTTCTGCTATTACAGATATTTCACTACCTGTATCTATAAGTGTCAGGACTGACTTACCTTCTATCTCCAGTTTTACCTCAGTCAACCACGCCTCTTGTCTCCTCGTTTCCGCCTCCTCTTCTTCCATCAATTCCGTAGCCAAGTCCGTGTGGATCGTGTTATTCCTGTATCTATTTTCGTGGACCCCGTGATTATTCCTCGACAATGGCCGGGCCTCCTCATCCATTGTCCTCCTTAGTTTCCCGTCCTTTCGTCTGCATTACGGGGCATATACACTCTACCCATATGCTGATTCCCTCCTTCGTTTCTCAGATTCTCCGCTCGTCAGTCACCGTTCCTCTGCTGTGGGTTGTTGAATCTCTGTGGTGCCCTCTGCTGCTGTCCGGGCCTCGCCTTTCTACATCTATAACAAAAATTACGGTCAGCATAATTTTCCCCCAAACACCCGTCACATTTCCACATCGGGTATCGTCTGTCTCGTTCTCGACCATTTTGTGTGGTTCCCCCGTTTGGTCCTCCTCTTGGTATATAATTACCTCCATTTTGTATATTAACTTGTTGTATGCGTCTGCTTTCTTCCTGGTCCTTAATATTCTGAAAAACATCCAATATTTTTTCTAATTCATTTATATCGCTTACCTCTCTGGTCATTAACGTGATTTGCACTTCCCTCGGTAGGTGCTTACTGATGTGGCGTACAAACGACTGAAATGGCAGCGGTGGTTCTAAATACTTCGCTTCGTTGTATAGCTTCATCGTATAAACTGTAATATTACGGTTGTTTCTTCCAAAGCTCCCGGTTCCCATTATTTGGCTTCGTAGTATCTCCTGCTCCTCCTCCGACCAGTATTTATTTCGAAAGGCTTTTTCGAAATCTCCATACCTCTCCCATTCGTTTCGATGTGTCTCCGCCCATATCTCCGAATCGCCTTTGAAACATTTCAAAATTTTTATTAGTTTAACCTCCCAATTACTACCATTAAATCTGTCAAATTCCCGTACTCGATTTAAAAATTGCATTGGATGCACTCTCCTATTTTCACTACTAAAAGTTTCTAATTCTATTTCATTATTTGTGTCTCTTGTCATAAATATGCGTTCAGTAACATTGCTTACATTTTGATTTTTTACTAAACTTAATTCGTCTCTCATACTACTAATGTTTTGTTCAAGTGAATATAATTTTTTGTCATTACTATATTCAGACTGTACATTATTTTTTGATATTACTTCAATAGTTTCATTTACTGCTTGTATTTCTGTCTTATAATTACTTTCAATTTCATTTATTTTCGAGTCTATCTTATTTTGGTGTTCATCAATATTTTGATTAATTTTTCCAACTGTCATTTCTACACTACTCAGCTTACATTCAGTTTCAGTATTAAATTTATTAATTTTAGATTCTATGTCATCGTTATACTCATTCCTTGAATTAATTAATTTTTCATTATTCTCGTTGATTTGCTTCTCAACTCTACTTATTTGATTATTGACTTCATTAAATTTAACATCGATCTTTTGTATTGAATCATCTAACTTGGTCTCTACTTGGTTGATTTTATCAGTAAACTCTACTTTCGTACTTTCACAATGTCTATTAATTTCTTGAATCTCATATTTCAACTCATTAATGTCTCTACTTTGTCTGTCAAATTTATCGTTCATTTTATTGTCACTAATATCAATTCTAGCATTTATCATGTTATATAATCGTGTTAACATCTCATCTGTATCAGATTTTTTACTTTGGACTGGCGTTAACTGACTTTCTGTTTTATCGTCAGTGAAACTGATTTCGTTACTATTACTTTTATTTTCTCTATTTGATTTTGGGGTCGTTTGGATCCCCGAATCATCTGTATTATTTGATTCATTTATACTACTTGTGTTCAGAGTTTTGTCGCCTTGACTTACATTCGGCATTGAATGTATGTTCAGCTATTTCACTTATCACAGTCGAGTCGGACAAATCGACTCCATTCTCTGCTGTATTTTCCATTATTATTATTTTTAGATATTTACTCTGTTTCTTATGTGAACAAATATTCTTTACTTATTTTGCGTAACTTTACATAAGTACCTTTTGCGTATTTTCACTCAACCTCTAAATTACGCCTGTATCTCATTTGTAGGTATGGAATTTATATTATTAAATTCGTTCTGGTTCGTGGCGCCATTGAGATGTCAATTAATAAATGACATAATAATAATATAAAATAAGCGTTAATAAACTTCTACTTACCATCACGTGGCTTCAGGGTTGCGTCATACGTACTTCAGGATACAGGCGCAATTTCTTAAGGTTGTGTGAATAATTTGCACAACACATTTGTAAGAAGAGAATTGAGATTTTAATTTTGATCAAGTCATTTAAATTTACCTATAAAAACAAATGTTATCCTGCTTTTTGCATTTTTCTCGTGATAAAACTTACAACTACGGCTTACCTTATTTATCTTCTAATTACACAAAACACAATTACAGAAAAACAGACACAAACAGCCCAGCTTTGCTTGCTCTCACATTCACACTGCAAATTATAATGCCCTTAACATTTTAATACGGATAACTTCCCCCCACGGCGGCCACGCGGTCTTCGTGTACACTCATCTTCTATTGAAATTTTTTATAAAATTTTTGTCCGAAAGTTCTAAATTATAGTGTCTCTTCTAAAATCGACCTCGGTCACATGAATTCAAAGGATTATTACACTCTTTAACTGTTAAAATAAAAACTTTTTTGACTAGCCTACTCTGGCTGTCCCGGCGCCGGTGGTTTCAACTGGTAGACTGCGCACAATAACGTAACAGGTACGGCTGAGGTTACCTCATGCTCGGTACGGAAGTCACTGCCTGGACCTTCGTCGTTGAAACTGCCTCCCATTCTCTACATGTAGTTTTTTGGAGCTAACATGGCCAACGATCTCAGTTAGGCACAGGCTGACGTCATTGGAGAGGCCGGACTTAAACATTATTTCCTGCCGCCCAAAAGCACATTGCTGAATTTTGCTCGCCCCAAGCCATCCTGTTTTGTGGCTGGACGCGTCACTCGAGCACGTGGTTGTACAGTTGCGTATGTACGCTGCCATACAAGTACGGATTTCTGAGAATTTTGAAGGAGGTAAATTCTTCGCTCGCCGCGTTACACAATAACAACTGCGTATCGCCTTTGTCTCAAACTGTTCAGTCTCCACGTGTTCTTTCGTAACTGAAATAACGTTGCCGCATAATACAATTTCACAATATTTTCCTAAAACTCCCGCACAAAAACGAAATAAATAAAATATAAATGCCCCATACGGTAAAAATAAAAACACCCAAAATTGACCCGCTACAGTTTGATCTATTGAATCGGTTGCTTTCGTTGGGTTGCGTATGTTGGCGCTATCTGTCTGTGACTACGGGCATCTGTACTTTTTGTTCCCGCTGCTAGAGTGTGCCTACTGTACTTTGTCGTAGTGTGTTGCTGTTTTGACTGGAGTAGTGGTTGGCCTTTGGTTTTTTCGTTGAGTAGAGAGAAGCACTTTGGCCAGCTGTAGTTATCAGCTGTGGAGAGAGTTTGCCTTGACTGGATTGGTGGGTCGATGTCAGCTGTTCTGATCAGGAGCTGTTACCACCACGTGTTGGTCTCAATTGTAGAGAGCTGGAAAAGTTTCGTGGTTTTCTTTTTTTTATGCCGGCGTTTGTTGAAATGATTATGTCAGGCTAAGGTAAAAGTGTGCTGACGGGGTCCCTCGTTCTGGCTGATGGCCCCGTATGAAAAGACCAAGATGTGTGCGTAAGTATTTGGGGAACTCGTACACCACGGGCCTGCACCATTAAACAGGTATGAAGAGTGCAAATTATTAACTTTTGTTGGGGATGCACTTTGCGCTGCTCGTTTTGGAGTCAAGTGGGCTCTGGCCTTTCTTAAAAAAAAAAAAAAAAAAAAAAAAAAAAAAAAAAAAAAAAAAAGGACCATAGTTTCTTAATTCTGGAGTTTTGTCATTTCACAGTACACTTGTAATCTAACATGCACGTTTCTGCAGAACTTGAAAAGTTCTCTTTAAGGATGAGTGACAGTGTATTTGATGTGCAAAACTTTTTGTACCTACAAAAAAAAAAAAGGTAACAAAAATAAAACTTAAGAAAATGTGTTAAGAATTAGCCAAGGGGTTCATTTGGCTCAGTGAAGCAAAATTCAATCGAGTTCCTTAATTGCTTTTTGAATGGTTCAGTGTGTTCATGTAATTGTCTGGTGTTGTCCATATACGCAAGTAATGTCCAGTACAATCTAATCTGTGTGGAACTTATATTGTGGCTGCCTTTTTATTGGAACGTGTAAATCTGGTTGTGAAAAGAGTTGCAGTCCACCTACAGTGGTAACCATATATTAAAAAAAAAAAAAAAACTTAACTGTTGTACAAGAGGAAATTTTACTATTTATATATTTATAATGTTTGTAGATGTATATGCTCATAACTTTATGCACCCCATATTCTTACCTTCTGAGAGATATATGTAACTGATTCTCTGATAGTTTTTGTATATAATTGTGCACTCTGAAATCTGTAAGCCCTGGTGCTACACCGGTTTATACAAGTTAGGGCAAGGTGAGCACATGCACTTGTGAGTTCCACACAAGTATATAATTATCTATCTTATTTTGCATGATACTTTTTGATTAGATGAGTCTCCTTTCCAGTGTTTGATTTAGATTTCAGAGGGCGCATGTTGTTGGGTAATATAATTGTTAAATTGTTGTGGCTGTAGTGCTTGTTAATGCTTGTTAAATGTTTTATAGATTTTATATAATTTTCAGTATGCCATGTAAGAGATTTTAAATGTTTTATATATTCTATATAATTTCATGGAATATTTCTTAAATCTTAGATGTTGAATATTTTGAAATTTTAAATTCTGGTTACCCGGTCAGAGATTTTAACTATTTACATATTTTCTATTATTCTAATAGAATAACTTCAGTCTGGACACTATGTATCATTGTAAGAAAAACATGTAATTTTTGCAGATATTTTACAGATTGTATATTTTTCTCATGGTATACTTTCGAATATTGAATAGTGAATTTTTCACATACTTATATATTGTAATGGAATAACTTACAGCTGGATTTTTATGAAATTTTCATTGTAACAAAACAAAAGATGATTGTTTCAATAAATTTGTTATTTTTCGAAATTTTAAAATTGAGGTCACCTCATTCGTTCAATTCCCCAATGGACCTAGCATGTGGATATTCTTCCACTAGGAGGCTTCTCCTAGTTCAAGTGAACAAGTGAGCCGGTCATCAAGGTAAGTTGTGGTTTTTTTTGAAATTTATTTTTCTGATGTCAAACTTGGAAAGTTTAAAATTTTGGTTGTGACGTCATGGGTGATGAGCGGCTCAGAGTTATATAATAGTTATTTTAGTGAGCACATTAAATATATAAACAGGTAGTGTATTTGAATTGCCTAGGTCAGGTGTCTCCAAACTTTTCACTTGAGGGCCGAATCGAAAAATCTTGAAAGTCAGGGGGGCCAACAACATATATATATTGTAATGTAACAGAAATGCGGTCCTCGATGTTACATAAATAAGATATTAAAATTAGAATAGGGAAGAAAATATTTTAATTTTCCACACTTATAAAAAGGTCAGAAAATAAACCCATCATTGTTTAAAAGTAATAAGAATGCAAGGTAATAATAATAATAAAAGATAAGCATGTAATAATGATAATAGTAATATGTTAAATAACCTACTACAGTCTTTTTTATACATAAATTGTTTGTAATTATATATGTATAATAATTATCAAAGTATGGTACACATGTGTACTTACCGTTTTTCGTTATTAGCGAGCACGTGCTTTTCCTTTTGCAACACTTTTTACCTAAGGGGTCCAGGGATTCGTTACAGTGAGATTTGAATATATAGAAAAGGCGACACAATGATAACACAGTTTCTTTAGAGAATTTGATTACCAGTTTTAATTGCATAAATAACATAACATACATCAAAAGGTTGCCTCAAAATGGCGTCAAGTGTTACTACAAAACAAGATGGTGGCTATCTTTCTTCCGCCTTTATTTCATTATTTTAATTAAGTATATGAATTGAAAGTCTCATCATTAGTTTTAGATATATTCTTTTGGTTTCTATAACTGCAGTTATCGTACTATATGAAACACAAACCAATGCCCTATATGTATAGAAGCATGGCCACGCCTTAATTCAATCGCACACTCATTCACACGTTGCTACAATTACATTTCATACAATTTTATGATTCGTTTACTGAGCTCATTAATAGGATAATAAAAGAAAGATATTGTGACTTCTCTGAGAATGGTGTATTGTCGCTCCCTCGCTGGCCTCAGATGTTCCCCAGGAGTATGGTCGGTGTTCGCCTCATTTCTAGTTTTTAAATTGTCTGCGCTGACTCTACATTAAATGTTTTTTTTACTATATACTGTTGTTTTAGTGTTCTATGACTTTTAAATCACATTTTATAAAATTTTGATTAGTTTTTTACAACTTTTGGATGAATATTAATGCCAACAGCGATACATCGCTGTGGCCTCTCTGGTGTACTGTGCTGAACTGATTCTACATTTCATATTTAAATAATAATTTGTTGTTTTTAGTCCTTGAAGATGTACTGTTACATTTTGATTATAAATATTAACTTGTCTAAGACACTTCTAGTTAAAACTACGTCAACAGCGATGTAAGCTGTTGACGCCCTGATGTGCTGTGCTGAACTGAGACCGATGAATATGCAAATTTATGCTTGTGTGATGCCCTGATGTGCTGTGCTGAACTGAGACCGATGAATATGCAAATTTATGCTTGTGTGCGTGAGTTTGACGTCATTAAGCTTTGTCATGCAGGACAACGCCTAGTCGTATGCATTGTATTCAGTGCGTCATTGTTTTTGGCTATGACGGAATAGCGTTATTGTCCAATCACAATGTATATTTAAATTCATTCGTCACAAACACCACCATGGCTTTTACCGACTCCTGCACGTTCCACCGGTGACCTTGGTATGATACGCTGGCTGATTCTGCTTTGTTCTCTCTTTATATTGGGACAATGGACCTAACCATTCTGTATTTTAATAATTAAACAATAAAACATTGAAAATTACCCTTAATTCCCATAATTCTGGTATTGGGTCATTATGTACTGTTACAAACCCCCTCAATGAAAATTTTTGTGTCGAAACACAAAACATTTCATTGACTCATTCACACTTTCCTAAAAGCATCAGTCTAGATATGTCACCACAACCCCCTGTAATGTTACTATATAAAAAAATTTATCATCACTTACCCTTGGTCCAATGATGTTGGTCGCACCCTCTGACCTTACTGGACTTCTCCGGAGAGATCCCTACACCATAAGGCCATAAGGCACTCTACACTCCTGTTCTGACGCTCCAGCCAGCCCAGGACTGCGGTCACAACACCACAAAACTCTGAAACATTGCATACAAAAATTTAAAATAGTGGTCTAGTACACTTCCATATCTACAACTGATATGTTCCCTTTTAGATACATTGGTTTGTGTTCGGCCATTGGTTTGTTCTAAATTAAAAGTTTAACATAACAACAACAAAACTTCAAAATGTATATTCTTTTACCACCACCAAACTCAATTTCTTTCTTGTGAGAAAACAAACTATGTATACACTACAAATAACACTATATATGAACAATTCTTTAATATACCCCCAAAATACCTTCACCTACTTATTTCTATCAAACTCAACCTACAACTATTATGGCAGATACTTTTATTATGTACAATTTTGTTACTCAACTTACAATCAGCTATCTATTGCAACAGGTATCATACTATATTTTTGCTCAACTTCAATTGTATCTTTGGACTTTCAACTTTTAAAAGCTACTATTCTTTAACACTTGTTAACGTCATTACCCTTGTAACGACCTCCTAACCACACACTCTATTGTACCATCAACATAATAAAAACATCATAAAACATTAGACATTACACATTAACATTGTTACATTTACATTACATTAAACAATTTACATTTACATGACGTACCAAAACTTTATCACATCATTACTATTAACTTTTACTTATTTAACATTCATTAGATTCTATAAAACAATTTCAAATTTATCCTTACCTTTCAGTTACATTACCTTTCTTTGTTACCTCACCTTCCTACCATGAATTTTCCTTTTCTAACCCTTCTATCCTTACTCGTTTGGGTGACTCTCTATTATTCACTATTTTCTCTGTCTTATTTTGGCATTGTCAATCTAACCTTACTCACCTCTTTTTAACTACTAACCGCTTCTAACCATTAATATATCATGACACCAATATCTCTATAATAACCCCCTTCACAAATCCCATTTAAAACCTCTGGCACCGCTCATTTTTTGTACTAGTATGTGTGTATTCCCCATCTATGCTCATTCCATCATTGGTTCCTGACCCTTTCAGATAACCCTTTCCGGCACACAACGGTCCCTTCCTGTCTCAACATCTCTCGTTGCAGACTCCTACACCAATACCCTTATTACAAAATATCACCATCAACAACAAATATAATTACCATTCACATTACTCAACTCTACTTATATAATCACTAACCACTGTGTCCCTAAAATATCTAACACCTCTTTATATATTATCTGTATCTCAACACTTTATTTTCCCTAACTCCCATTAACTCTATTTAACTAACTCCAATGCCCTTATCACTTATTTATCACTATTACCCAAACTCTTTTACAACATTTCAACTTAATATATCACTAGAAAATTCATCACTTATGTACTAACAACAATACCTCTCAATACCCAAATCTATTACCTGCTTAATCATTTATTAACCCTTAGAACCTGAATCTCATACTATCATTTAAACTTTCTTCAGTTATTTAAAATTCTACAATACATGTTTACATAAAAAATACACAAAATACACAACAGCAAAAATACACAAATACACTGAAATTAATACACAAAAATATACAATTCACATAATCATTAATCATTTACCAAAATCAGTCACAATCAGTCCAGTTTAAAAAACACTGTTCACATAATTAAATGTTCATAACACAATAAAATAATCACCCTCCATCGTCAAATAGCAATCGAACCTTAAAACTATATACATGGTTTAATATTAGATATTTTATATTACGACTATCAATATAATACTTATCTAATTCTTCATATATTTCCACAATACTATTTAAATTAATATGCTTATTCCATATTACTATCTCATATAATTTGTCACGATCGAGTACGGTCATGTCGCCTTTGGTATAGTCTGCTACAATCAGGTAAGTTATAAAGTCATCTTTATCAACATCCTCTCCTACTACTTCATTCTCAATACAAGGTAAGTTTTCATTATATTTATCACTCCTATCTCCACCTAACTTTTCAATCAACTCTTCATAATCTCTACATACTCTATATAACTCTATCTCCCAATTATCACACAATTCTCTTTCACAATAACTCCTATCATAACCCCAAATCACATTCTCTCTCCCAATATATGCAGGGTACACTACAACTTTATTCTCGCACCACCTATCAGGTGCACAAAAAATCCAGGGACAACTATTTGCAGACCTTTTGTCTCCAAAATCTACATCGAAGGCACTCTCGTCCTTCCTAAAACATTTATATCACCCCCAAATACACCATTAAGGGAACAATATACCCCCTGCAAATCTTTTACAATTATACTTTCTCTACACACTCTCTTCCACCCTTTAACACACATTATCATTCCATCATTATTATATTCTATTCCCCATAAAACCTCATTATTACTACCCCTGTTTACATAATAACATCATACTTTTACTTTACTTTTGTTATACTTTTATTATACTTTTGTTTGTTCTAACATCATACTTTTATTTATATTATCATAATTTTCTACCCCACTTACCTTGTTATCTTTGTTTATCTCTAACTTGTCTACTTTGTCAATATTACAATTTTGTCTCTGTATTTCATTTTTAAATTTTTCTAATTTCTCATTTAATTGATCTAACTTTACGTCTTGTACATTGTTTTGTTTCTTTAATTCATTTTCAAAGCTATCAAACTTCTCGTCAATTTCTTTTAATACACTATTTTGTGTTTTAATTAATGCGAACAGGTCTTCCAACGATATTTTATTTTCGACTGCCCTAGGCGTAGAATTCGCGCTTATTTTGTCTAATAAAATAGACTCTGTGTCTGTATTGTTTACACATAACATACTATTATTTTTTTCTGCCATAATTTAGCTGTTTAAATGACTCTCTATATTTTTTAATTATACAATTACTGGTTGTTTTGTTTCATCAACATAACCTCTTTTGTGTTTGGTTATGTTCCGTCTTGTACCACCTTCTCTGTTTTCAAATCTGGCTGTTTTATATAAATTAATTTTTATATAACGTCCTCAGTAAGGGCGCCATCTGTTAAATAACCTACTACAGTCTTTTTTATATATAAATTGTTTGTAATTATATATGTATAATAATTATCAAAGTATGGTACACATGTGTACTTACCGTTTTTCGTTATTAGCGAGCACGTGCTTTTCCTTTTGCAACACTTTTTACCTAAGGGGTCCAGGGATTCGTTACAGCGAGATTTGAATACACAGAAAAGGCGACACAATGATAACACAGTTTCTTTAGAGAATTTGATTACCAGTTTTAATTGCATAAATAACATAACATACATCAAAAGGTTGCCTCAAAATGGCGTCAAGTGTTACTACAAAACAAAATGGTGGCTATCTTTCTTCCGCCTTTATTTCATTATTTTAATTAAGTATATGAATTGAAAGTCTCATCATTAGTTTTAGATATATTCTTTTGGTTTCTATAACTGCAGTTATCGTACTATATGAAACACAAACCAATGCCCTATATGTATAGAAGCATGGCCACGCCTTAATTCAATCGCACACTCATTCACACGTTGCTACAATTACATTTCATACAATTTTATGATTCGTTTACTGAGCTCATTAATAGGATAATAAAAGAAAGATATTGTGACTTCTCTGAGAATGGTGTATCGTCGCTCCCTCGCTGGCCTCAGATGTTCCCCAGGAGTATGGTCGGTGTTCGCCTCATTTCTAGTTTTTAAATTGTCTGCACTGACTCTACATTAAATGTTTTTTTTACTATATACTGTTGTTTTAGTGTTCTCTGACTTTTAAATCACATTTTATAAAATTTTGATTAGTTTTTTACAACTTTTGGATGAATATTAATGCCAACAGCGATACATCGCTGTGGCCTCTCTGGTGTACTGTGCTGAACTGATTCTACATTTCATATTTAAATAATAATTTGTTGTTTTTAGTCCTTGAAGATGTACTGTTACATTTTGATTATAAATATTAACTTGTCTAAGACACTTCTAGTTAAAACTACGTCAACAGCGATGTAAGCTGTTGACGCCCTGATGTGCTGTGCTGAACTGAGACCGATGAATATGCAAATTTTTGCTTGTGTGCATGAGTTTGACGTCATTAAGCATTGTCATGCAGGACAACGCCTAGTCGTGCATTGTATTCAGTGCGTCATTGTTTTTGGCTATGACGGAATAGCGTTATTGTCCAATCACAATGTATATTTAAAGTCATTCGTCACAAAAACCACCTTGGCTTTTACCGACTCCTGCACGTTCCACTGGTGACCTTGGTATGATACGCTGGCTGATTCTGCTTTGTTCTCTCTTTATATTGGGACAATGGACCTAACCATTCTGTATTTTAATAATTAAACAATAAAACATTGAAAATTACCCTTAATTCCCATAATTCTGGTATTGGGTCATTATGTACTGTTACAAATAAACCTCAAGGTTCAGTGAGAGGTAAATAACAGACATTGACAAATATTGTAAAAAGAAAAACTAATGTTGACTATTTCAGAATAATTGATGTTGTTAAAATAGATAAGAATGAGTAAATAGTGTACGATCTAAGTTACTCAAAAATACTTGTTATGAATTGTATGATGTTATGTTGTTATCATGACTGTGACGTTATATTTTGTGTTATCATGTGAAAGTTTTCCTGTTGATAGAATATCAGTTAATTAAGTAATATGTATTATTAATTTACTGTTGTAGAACTGTGTTTGAACTCAGTTATTGAGTATTAATTAATTTCATTTTTATGTGTTATGTATAGGTCAAGATAAAGTTGTTGTTAGATATTATAAAGATAATTATTTGTATACATGTACGTAGATAAAAGTTGATTATAATTGTAAACTTGGATAAAAAGGCTATAATTGTTAACAAGGTACCAAAGGAGTGTAATAAAACCATACTATGAATAGATAAAAGGTTCTATAATGTTACAAATAGTAACAAGTTAAATTCAGAAGTAGATCAAGGTATAATAATAGGCCTAACAGCCAATAACGTTATATAATAAATCAGATCAGAAAGGTTAGGTAAAGAAATTAGTAACAAATACTAAATATAATCTAATGAGGTAGTAGAAATTAATAATAATTAATAATAAATAATAAACAAACTCAAACTAAACAAATTATGGTAATGCCATAGTGCAATGATACCGATAGATAATGTTTGGTAACGGAAAAATAATATTTATTAAAAGAAACAGACTAAGAGTGAAAAAACGGCAACATATATATGAATTAGTAAACAAGCTATAAATAAGATTATATTCGGATATAATGGAAGTTTAGAAAGGAATTATTTTGATGAGTGGAAGAATATTGTATGAAATGATTATAATTTAACACCATATCGAAAAAGAATAAAAAGGAGTGTTGCTATGGACGACAAAATAGATAGAATTTGTTGATTTGATTATTGAATTTTTTGACATGAACGAGGAGAGTTTAATTAAGAGAGATGCTCAATAAAAAACTAATATAATTTAAAATATTAAGTACAGCAAAAGTTACAATAAATGAATGATGAATTGCAATAGTTTGGTCAAATAACCATTAACCATCTTGTATAATTGGATAATATAAAACGATATAATAAGTAACTAAAATTAAAGAAAGAACTTGGATTGCCCAATTCCGGATCATGAACAGAATGTTAAATTACGAAGTAATAAAACCAGAGAAATAACTACCTGCATAAAGATATAATCCTCTAAAACAAACGAAACTAAAATAACCACCAAATTACATTGGAACTGGCGGTTTACACAATCCAATAGAAAAACGTATTTGGATTCGGAGTTCGTCGAAGCACGTTACCACAAACTTGGACATTGGTGAACAAAAGGAGCAGTATTTCTGCATCAACCAAGGACCAAGAATTCCACTTTTATTACAACTTTGGAGACAAGACGGACAAAGATCATTTCATCTGATTTCGCTACTGACCAAACACTAATAGAGGTTAGACGTACACAGCCTCTTTATGCTGCGATGTCCAGCGGACGGTAAAGCATCAATTACTTAAATATTATTTAATAAAATATAACTCTATATTGTAATACCTTGTATTCATATTTATGTATTTTCTGATCTTCCCCACAGTTGAAAGAACCTTCACGCCCTGTATTTAAAAGAATTATAAAAAACATAACTGAATTTAATATAAAACCTGGTACTGATCGATAATCGATTAATTCTGACTTATAGCCTTTTCGTATCTTAAGTAAGAGAAAAATTTTATTGGACATTAAATATTAAAAAACTAATAAAGAATCATTTCAGACTTTCAATATCTTATCATTTATGTATGATTTAATGGAGTGTAAATAAGAAATAACATAGATAGAGAGTATAACCAATAATCACCACGGTGGGTTAACCTACAAATTTCCCTTGGCTGGGAACCACAGCGCTATTCGCGGACTTCTCACGTATTAAAGAGAGGAGAATTAATAAAAATTTCTCTCATTCTCTTCAAAAAAGAATAGGCTTGAGCGGAATTTTCGAATAATACCCTACCTACACAATTTTCACTCACATCAACACCCTTATATTAAATAGAGAAATAAAGGAAATATAATTAACAATATCACAACATTTACTAAATTAAGATACATAATAAATTGGTGAAAACAACAGAGGGGTTTAACAAGAACACAGATATATAATATAAATTGGCTTCCATTGCGGGGCACAACGAGACGTAAGTACCCGGTTAGTAATAAATTGACGCCGACAACGTTGGGCTTTTGAACCTAATATAATTCAATAGATACATTACGCTAGTTAGTAATCAATTGGCGCTTAACTAGTGTAGGGCTTAAGTTAAGTAAAACCATAATTATATAAATATTACTTAACTAGAGCAGGCAGCTGTTGGAGACAGAGAAATGCAATAAAGAGCTATGATACCAAAGGAAACGAAAATGCAAGGACAAGAGAGACGATTAAGTTACGTGGAATGGATGACGGTGCTATTTAAAAAATTCAGCAAGGATATGGAGTATATTAAGAAGAACACCACCGATCACGAAAGAGCGCAAATGAGTCGCGCGAATGCAATGGGAACATCAGACGACAAAATGACATTGAGAGAGATTTATGATGAAATGTGGGAGTTAGATGCCAGGTGTAATAAAGAAGAGACTATAGGGACAACCCACGAAAAAGGCGATAACAATGTGGAAAGAATGACTGAAGAAGATTGGGAAAGATGAAGAATAAATGAAAAACGAAAGAACAGGAGTATACGCCCAGGTGACAGAACAATATACTCAGGAAGACTATGAACAATGGAAACGAGTAATAAGACAACCTGAGAACCCAATACAAACAGAAAACACAGAATTAAGGGAATTGATAAGGGTGAGTTTCAACTATCCAGAGAAGATATGTGTAACTGGAGGAAAGAACATAATCAAACAGAAGAATTTATAGAAATGCCACATCATAAAAACTTAGAACAATCAAATATACAACAAGAAATAGAAATAGTCAAAGTGAAGCAACAGAAGAAAATACCAGAACAAAAGAAGGAGGAAAGCTTCGAGGAATGGAGGGACAAGTTTTTTAAAAAATTCGGTAAGGTAATCGAAGAATATGATAGGAAAATGAGTGATAAGGAGCGACAACAAATTGGACAGTGGATAGAACGTTTCAAGAAATTCAATGAAACACTAGACACCACTTCTGAAGGTAGCAAGGAAATAGAAGTTAGAGAAGACCAAAGGGCGTTGCTATATGAAAATAAAAATAGAAAGAACAAAGAGAATGTCCAAACCATGGAAAGGAAGACCAAGAAAATAAGGAAAACAGGTAGAAGGAAAATATTAAATACAAAAGAAGAAATGGAGATGAGGGAAGGTGGATTAATTAGTGCATTTAACATCCCAATTAAAGAACGAAGGGAGTTATGTAAAGGTATGAATTATAGAAGAATCTTTATAAAAATGGCCAAGGTAAACCACCATAATATAATAAAGAAGAACTTAAATAAATTTAAATATCATTTAAATATATTGTAACGTTACCAAATATGGCAGTTACATAAATAAGCTAATATAACGTCAAGTAACAGAAAAGCATGAAAGTATTTCTAGATAAATAAACCTATGTGGATAAAAGTGTGTATCTACAGATAGATATATTAGTATAAAAATCCAACGATGAGGAAGAAAGTATTAACATAGCAACATCAAATGCGAAATGAAGAAAGGAAATGACCATGAGCCAAAATAAAATATCAGTAACCAGGCCCAATAGGATCCAACAGTGAGGGGAACCAACAAAATAAGGACCAATAAAATCCAACAGTGAGGGGAAATCACAAGAATAATACCACTACCAACAACATAACGACAATACCAATAAAGTCCAACAGTGAGGGAAACAAATGAAGATAATGACTACAAAGAAAATATTGAAGAAGACATTCAAACCTAAAGAAGAGGAAAGAAGAAGGACAAGGAAACGTACCATGAAGAGAGAAGAAAATGGATAGACCATGCAAGGACTCATCATTCATCAAGTGTACTAGAGACAATAATAGTAACTAGAGGAATAGTGATTATCGACTATATAAAAACAGTGTTTAACATTTAAGGAACCACAAACAATTACAGTGAGTACTTAATATAGATGTGAAAACCTGTGACCAGTTAACTAATTTTAACCTAATAAACCACACAAACAATTCCAGTGATAAGGTTTATAGTGGAAGAAAATGTGTTACTCTCATAGTGAAAACAGCAAGAATTAAATAGTCAAATATACACAGACAATTAGTGTGACTAGTTTAATAAAGATTGTGATCCACATAGATAATCATAAGACCACCAGAATAATATAAAATCGAACAATTATATTATTGTTCATAGAGAACTGACAATAAAAACCTTTGTTAAATATCAAACAAATGTGACAGGAATTAGATACAACCAATGACAAGAAAGATATTGTCATTAGTACAAAAAGATTTGTATTATTGTTTAAGAAGAAGTAGTGTAAACATGTGTATTAAAACAATTAAAATATTGTAATAAAATACCATACTGAAGTCATGTTAGTAGTAGCAAAATGCTGCATTAGAACATGTTGTACATTGTTACATAACCCCATAGGAAAGACACCTATGAAACAAAAAATCATACATGTTAATTTAACCAAATAACCATCAACTATAATATCAATCAAGAATTTGTTATAAGTAATGATACACCACAGTAGACAGTGTATTATATTGAAATACAATGCAAATAAAACAGATCAAATATGATGGCACAAAGATAGGAAAAATGGAGCCTAGTATGCCAAATTAGTTAGACAAAATACAGTATTAAAACAAATACCAATGTTAATGAAAGTATTACCAGTAGTTAGATGAACATCTGGTACTACTGTGAGAACAGATTATAAATATAATGACAATAGTTTTGTAACCAAAATATTGTAAACTAGCTAACTAAGAACACATAACCAGAAGTAAGCAGAAACAATGTAACCAACTAATTAAGCAAGATACTTTATTAAAGCTTGAACAAAGATTGATAAGAGTGTTACCAGTAGTGAGAGGGACACCTAATGCTACTTTGAGAACAGACCATGACCATGAGAATAGTCATTTTATATATAAATTATTAAAAACCAAATGACCATGATGGTGGAATCCAAATGTAAACAAACAATAAGGAGCAAGTTATTTATGCAAAATGCAACATACAAACTTGTTTAAAAGTAGATAAAAATGTTATCAAGGATCAGAAGAATGTCTGATACTACTTTGAAATCTAAATCAAGTGTAGCAATAACAATTTAATTATTGTTTTAACAAAAATAACTGACTACCATGCTATGACACAATGTAAACAAACCCATTACTAGAAATTGAAGGGTTCTCAGATAGCTAAAAGCTAATAAATATATGAAGGGAATTAGGTACTATAAGTGTACACTAATTGCATTTATTACATAATCTACCTTGTGTAGAAAAAACCAGAAGTAAAGTGACAATTGTAAGAAAAGAGATAGGAGGGTACTAAAACAATGTAAATAGTATATGAAATACAGCCCTGTACATATACTCAAGTACAAAATTATGTAAATAGACGTTTCTATTATTATTAGGTTACAATATCAGTGTTATTAGATAAGAAAAATTAGTTTTAAGTACAATTGTGAATAATCAAATATGGACGCCCAAAGACGCCATAACTAGATATTGTTTGGGTAACAATTATTCCCAAATTTTGTATTAAACAAGTTGAGATATGGACTCAGAGCATTTAATTAAAAGTGTTTTAGTGTAAATAATTAAGTTTGGTGTAATAAACTTATAAAATATAAGATGCACCATAAAAATCGATAAAATCGTTATAGTGATTTAAGTAATGGACGGATTATAATCTTGTTTGGACTTTAATTAAAGCGCAGGATGTCCGCAATTTACTGACACTAACCGTTTAACGATAAGTCAAATATTAAGAAAGTTATTAAGATTTTAAACTTTCTAATTATTTTTTGTACCAGTGCTGACGTCATATAGCCTCAAACGCAAACGCCAAAATTGGTAAAAAATTAAATATTTTAAGAAAATAAAGTGCTTTGGGTTAGAGAGTTAAATCGTTTCAGCCAATCGAATGAATGAAATTTGGCAGACAAGCCACAGACGCTTCGAAGGAGCGTAAGAGTCGTCTATCAACCATCGAACGGACAGGTCATGTCACTCTCCGAACAATATATGAAGAAGTTTATTTTTTGAATTGTGCGCGACACATAAACATTAGTAACTGACATACACTAACCTAAATACTACACAAGCATTGACGAGTGAACTGTGCGGAGTGACTAATATTTAAGTACGATCAGTGTACAATATCGATCGTATTTACGAGTGTTGTGTAAAAGATAAAAACAGGGAGTACAATTCTTTTTATTTAATTAACAATGAAACAGAAATAAAATTTCTGTAAATGCGTAATGTTGATATACTACTCAAGTCAGTAATAGCGAAGTATCAAAAATGATGATGGAATTTATCAGAATTAATGAAAGTATTAATTCGCAATTATTAATATGTTGAATAAATATTTTAATTATTTGTCATAATTAAAAGAATCATATTTGAAATACTTATTACAAAATACGAGCAATATCAATAGTCGCTCAATTGACTAATGTTTTTTTTTTGATTTTTTCTATTTTAAAGTAAATATTTTAACCTTTATGCGAAAGAGTATTATATGATACTGATAATGACACATCAGAACTATTATAAATAATATGTATATACTTAGATTAAGAAGAAATAAATATTCAAAATAATTAATTATAATAACAATTCACGTTATGAGATAACCTTAAAATCATAACCGTAACTTGCCACTTTCTCTGTTACAAGTCTGTTCTCAAGTAAATCCAAACCAGATGGAAATAATAACAAGAGTTTTTTAATAACTTTTTCTCTTGTAAGTAAATAATTCCCACAGCGAATTATTAAAATATAGTAATACATTTCAGTAGTGCAAGCTAACGCACTCGTTGATTGTCTATTAAATACTGTATAATGCATGCGGATTCCCGCGTACGATAATACCATAACTATCAGTTATATGGTACTAATTTTCTATTTTTATATTTGTTTGTTTGTTTTTTAATTATTGTTCATTTAATATCTTTATTAATGCCACATCTTGTACCTGGCATCATGCTACTTAAAAGAACCACACGAACATGCCACATCTTGTACCTGGCATCATGCTACTTAAAAGAACCACACGAACATGGTAATTAACTGATATAAGAGGACATAACCTCTCAAATTAAAACTATTGTATAACCAACAGGGTTACCAGCCTTGAGGCTAAGCAGAGTCTTATTTTAAATTATGTTAATTGTAATTATTATCCGTAAAGTTATTAGTAAATGATTGTCAATTTTTAAAAAGATTTTATAACGTCATTAACCGTTAATAAACCTCTGCATTTTGTTACCAGTGGAAAAAGAGTATTATTTCAAACTTAAATTAGCTCGTTTAATATTAGTCAGTTCTACCAAAAGGTGGCGGAAGAATTCAAATAATTCTAATAATTCAGAACTTTATTTAGCTATTATATCATTTTATTGTGCATGCTAGTCACATTCGATATTCAATTAGAATATCTACTGGTATATGTAGTGTGTGTATTTCAGCTGAGTCGTCACCGAACAGGACTACAATATCCATGTGTGGTAAGTGGGGGAGGTTACTAACGGAGTGCGAGAAATATTTCAAATTAAAGAAGTGAGCCATCGATACCCACATATTTGACAACTACAATCAAACTAATAACAATAATAATTATAATTTGAACATTTTATAAAACAACATTATCGTAGATACCGGTGCGTATCTGCAATTACACTACCACACCACTATATCAATCAGTATCTAGGATCGTTGTATTACAACGTGGCGCTCCATCGCGGGGCAGAAGTGATTGAAGATCACATTAAGAACGAATATCTATACTAAATCCAATAAAGATCTATTATAATATCGACGATCAAAGAGTATCTGACCACATCAATTATATCTTCAATACGGAGTATACCAGCAGAACATTGTGTAAATAATACAGAGGTCAAAGAGAATGGAATAGTAGCATATATGAGTGATTACGTTAGATTAGAGGAGGTACAATACCTGTCAATTAAAAGGGATCTAATTATAACGGAGAACCCTGACTTAAATGAAGACTTTGTATCAGCCGAGTTACAGTACCAGATACACGAGAGGTATGTAACGAGGACAAAAATCATTACGAACTTTACAGTAATCTGAGAAAAAGGAGTACCTGAATTAATGGACCATGGTTGAAACAAGAAATAGTAAACCAGAAAAATGCGACTTGATTTTCTGAAATCCGACCAGGCTACCAATTGGAAAGAAGAAATAAAGAAATAATATTAAATAAGGAATAAAAAATAATGTTAATAGAAACACCAAGATGAAGATTTAATAAATAAAACCCACAAAATCCAAAAAGTATATAAGTACAACTTACTAAATATTTTGAACAATATTATTTAATAAAACCCCCAAGATTAAAAAGAAAAAGAAGTAAGAACGTCTTACTATATGGTTATAAAGAAATTATTAAGAATATTGTTAACATACTTAAATAAATAGTCACTGTTCTGGGCGCAAATTGTTAACAACCTTACCTTTTTATAAATGAATAAATAGGTTTGGTTTATTTATTATGTATTCTGGCTCTGTAGACGCCATGTTGTTGTCTGCCAACCTGAATTTTCACTCACCAGGGTTCGAATTAGCGAACGGGAAAATCAGAACTGGTTATTTGAATAACGAGTCATTTCTTATTTTACTAAGCAATTAAAATTTTATTGATCATTTCTTGTTTTTTATATCTCTTTCAATTCCCATAATTCTTAACAATTTTTTGCATATCAAAATGAAAATTATTCAGACAAAACTTAATTTTTCTTATATATATAAAATAACATTTTAAAACTACCATCAAAATTTAATTAACCCAAACCAGCGCTTCTTATTTTATCATTTTTATTATTTTATTTCACGCTCGCATTCATATACCCCATGCCCATTTGAGGTCTCAATTTCATTTAATGTTAAATAGTGTACTTTAAATAAAAAAAAAACATAATTTGAAGTTGATATACCACTCTGGTTACTGATCTGGCTTTACGAAAGAGTCCAATGTTCCGTAGTACCTTCCATCACTCCGCACATATTAGTCGCACCTTCTTTTATCTAAACTGTTACTTTAATTATTTAGTTACTCACTGGATAATCATGTTCCGTTTTAAATTGTACACTCGGTTTTAAAATCACATTTTGTTTGAGTTGCGGGCCCGCAATTTTGTTCCGGAACTGTTTTTACGACCGGCCGGTTTTAGAGCGTAATTGCGACTGAGGCGGATTTTACTGTGTTGAGTCCTTTGTTTCTGCACACTGGGCGAGAAAGAATGTTTCGTGCATGCTTTTTAAGCTGTTCACTGTGGCACACCCATGTGTGAATACGCTCCCCTCGCTGCTAACGTTCACATTCCCAGACTCGTTAATGGCTTTTGTGCAACAACAACACCTATGTACGGCTTGGCTTGTTACCGCACTGACTGTAAGGTGTTAAAAAACTGTCCAGCGTTTATGATTCAAATGTTATTCAGCTGGAGTGGCCATTACATTTTACAATTATTTAAGAAAAAATAAACCCAAATAGTTTGTACCGTTACAAAACCCCCTCAATGAGAGGTTTTAGGCCGAAGCATAAAAACTCTCATTGACACTCTCATACTTTCTAAAGGGATCAGCTAGGATATGTCGCCACAACCCCTTTACTGTTTATAAAAAAAAAATTATAATAACTCACCCTTGGTCCGATGATGGTGACAGTACCTGCATGACCTTACTGGACTTCTCCTTCGAGATCCCAACACCATAAGGCCAATCAGGCGCTTTACGCTCCTGATCTGACGTGCAGGCCAGCTTAGGACCGCCGTCACAACATCACCAAACGCTGAAACATCAAATACAAATGTCAAATAGTGGCCTTGGATAATACCATATCCCTACCTGATCTGTTTCCCCTTAGTTGTGCGCTGGTTTGTGTTAAGAAGCACTGGTTTTTCTTTATTCGTAACACATGTATATATGAATCCTTAAACTAACATGATACATTTATAAACTTCCTCAAAATCATTCTGTATATCCTTCTCTTGTTAACTCTTTTCCCAAAAATCAAAATTATTGCCCTGATTCCTATCAGAATTAAAATAGACATTTCCCATTACAATATTACAAATACCTTCCACAATATTTAAACACACTATCAAAATTTACTCAAATACAATTCATCTATATCTCTCCGTTTCTACAATTCTTAAACATTTTCTCTTTCATAGAAGAAGAAAAAAATTACTATTATTATTATTAACAGTAAGTGATCCGGCGCTGTTAATAATACTTATCCCCTTTACTCCTCCACACACACTATTTCCCCCCCCTGAACTGTTGCGTTCAGTTGCCTCCACAAGGACTGAGGCGGAAGGAGTAAGCACTTTTTTCTTTTCTCTCACTCCCATCCTTGCTTCAGCGTTACAAAACTTCAGGGTAAGTACCCCTACTTATTAGCTTAATATATGCCCCTAAGGTCTACCACGCCTATCTGGGTGAAAATAGCCTGCGTTAAAAATAATCTTAGATTCCCTTATTAAACCCCATTAAATTTCTAGGTTTGACCAATTTCAAAGGCAACCAACTGTGGTCAGTTTTAACAATTGTTGCCCACAGCTAGTTGTCATCCAAAACCACGATCTGGGTTGGTAAGGCCGAGATCGCCCGAAATGTAGGGAATCGCTTATAAAACATGTGATACATACATACAATTCATGTTTAAATTCCCACACTAATACATAATAAACATAATACATAATAATACACTCATAATTAACATTGTGATTATTACATTCAACAAACAACTCACATTTAACTTTGATCAAAATTTACACACCCTACATCTTTAAATTTGGGTATAAAAATTATAAACATTACATTTTAATTTCAATTAAACTTTTATTAATTAGCCATCAATTATTTATCATTTATTATCACTTAATTCTTCACAATTTCAAATTTAATATTACCCTTTCCAATTACATTACCTTCCTACCATGAATTTTCCTTTTCTAACCCTTTTATCCTTATCTAGTTTGGGTGACTCTCTATTATTCACTATTTTCTCTATCTTATTTTGGCATTTGTCACTCTAACCTTACTACCCCCTTTTTCTACTAACAACCGTTTCTAACCATTAACATAATATGACACCAATATCTCTATAATAACCCCCTTCACAAATCCCATTTAAAACCTCTGGCACCGCTCATTTTGTTTTTTATAAGGATGTATGTTACTTAACTGGCCATATCCATTCATAACCATTTGCCCTCCACCAAATATCGGCAAACACTCTAACCCAAAATTGCTCCACCTGCCACAACGCTGCACGCTGGTCCATTGCCACGTCGCTCGTTGATCACTCCTTAACACCGGACCCTTATTACAAAATATCAACAACAACTATAAAATTGCCATTCACATTACTCACCTCTACATATAATCGCTAACTACCGTGTCCCTAAAATATCAATACTCTCTTTGTTTTTCATTCGTATTTCAAAATTCTTATCCTCTCTAACTCCCATTAAAATTAACTCTGCTTAACTCACCCGCCTTATTGCATTATCACCCAAACCCCTTTTACAACATTTCACCTTGATATAACACTAGAAAATTCATCACTTCTCCCCTTATAATAATATGCCTCAATTTGAACATATTATCTGTTTAATCATCTACTAATTATTATAGAATCTTAATTGCATAAAATCATTTAGCTTCATTATCAAACTTTCTTTTGTACAACCTTAATTAAGTAATTAATTTTCAATTATTTAATTCAATCCCTTTAAAATCTCACAATTACTTTCATCGCTTATTTAGTCTGTAAAATTTTATAATTATTATTAATTTATACTAATTAATTGAAAATTTAATTTAATTGATAATTAATATTATCAATTTTTATTACATAACACATAGTACATCATAATGTAATACACAAATACATTTAACATAATGACATCAACACATAAAAGAATATACAGTCCAACTTATTATTTGTTATCATTAACCACGAATCGTTTCATAAGACAATCCATTTCAAAACCACTATTCACATAATTAAATGTTCATAAACAATAAACACTCTATCCTCCATCATTGAACAACAATCGAATCTTAGGTCTATACAGCTTATTTTTTATTAAATATATTATATTATTATTATCAACATAATATTTATTTGAAGTTTTATATTCTTCCACAATCTCGTTTGAATTAATTGGTTTATTCCATATCAATTTATCATATACCATGTCATCATAGGGTATGGTTCTGTCACCGTTAGTATTATCTGTCCAGATTAATTAAGTTATAAAGTCATTACTATCGTCATCATAGTTATCTACTAATACCCCCGTTATTTCACAAGGTAAGTACTTGTTATCATCATTACCATCATCTACTATTGCTGCTATCTCAGCTTTAATACAAGGTACGTATTCGTTATTATTATTACTTCTCTCTCCAATTAACCTCTCTACAAACTCTCCATAGTTTCTATTTACTTTAAAAATCTCTATCTCTCCCTCACAATAACACCAAGTTACACACTCTCTCTCAATATATGCAGGGAACGCATCATTACGGCACCACCTATGAAGTGCACAAAAAACCCAGGGAAATTTATTTGCAGACATATCGTCTTCCAAATACTCACGTGAAACCATTTCTTCACCCCCTACTACAACATTACGGGAAAAATCTACCACCTGCATCCACTCTACCTGTAAATCCTTTCTACTCTCTCTCTCTGATTCATCACACACAAACATCTCATTATCAACTTCTACTCTCTCTACAATTTCGGTATCATTATCAACATCTACACAATCATTTTCTACCACCATATTTTTACTTCTATTATCATTGTTATTACTTGTAAACCCATTATTTAAATCATCATTTCCACTACTACTTACCCTGTCCTCTTTGTTCAATTCTAATTTGTCTAATTCTAATTTCTTATTTTCTGATTCTAATTTTTCGTCTAACCGTGTCTTTATTTCACTTAATCTTTGATCATAATGACAGCTTTGGTTCTTAATTTCTTTTTTAATATCGTTAAATTGCTTATCAAATTGATTTAGTTTATTATTTAATTGACCATTCTATATTTTCATTAACTGAAAGAGATCTTCCAGTGAAACTTTACTGTTTATAATAGGCGTTGAGTTCGCCTGTGGTTCGTTTAACACCAATGCTTCTGTTGCTGTGTTTTCTATATTACTACTTTCATCGTTATCTGCCTTTTTTTTTTTTTTTTTTTACATATATTTCTTTTCAAAATATTACTATATATAATATATACTTATTATCAGAAAGATATTCTATTTACCCATACTACACATAATCATAACATAACCTTATCCTTGTACGTCTGTTTTCACGTACCTCAAAAAAAATTTTGTTATGCTATTTCAAATAACCATTCTGTTCCTCCCAGTAGGCTGTATTTATATCAATAATTTATATAAAGTCACTGTTCGGAATCGCCAATTGTTAACATACTTAAATAAATAGTCACTGTTCTGGGCGCAAATTGTTAACAACCTTACCTTTTTATAAATGAATAAATAGGTTTGGTTTATTTATTATGTATTCTGGCTCTGTAGACGCCATGTTGTTGTCTGCCAACCTGAATTTTCACTCACCAGGGTTCGAATTAGCGAACGGGAAAATCAGAACTGGTTATTTGAATAACGAGTCATTTCTTATTTTACTAAGCAATTAAAATTTTATTGATCATTTCTTGTTTTTTATATCTCTTTCAATTCCCATAATTCTTAACAATTTTTTGCATATCAAAACTTAATTTTTCTTATATATATAAAATAACATTTTAAAACTACCATCAAAATTTAATTAACCCAAACCAGCGCTTCTTATTTTATCATTTTTATTATTTTATTTCACGCTCGCATTCATATACCCCATGCCCATTTGAGATCTCAATTTCATTTAATGTTAAATAGTGTACTTTAAAAAAAAAAAAAAAAACAATTTGAAGTTGATATACCACTCTGGTTACTGATCAGGCTTTACGAAAGAGTCCAATGTTCCGTAGTACCTTCCATCACTCCGCACATATTAGTCGCACCTTCTTTTATCTAAACTGTTACTTTAATTATTTAGTTACTCACTGGATAATCATGTTCCGTTTTAAATTGTACACTCGGTTTTAAAATCACATTTTGTTTGAGTTGCGGGCCCGCAATTTTGTTCCGGAACTGTTTTTACGACCGGCCGGTTTTAGAGCGTAATTGCGACTGAGGCGGATTTTACTGTGTTGAGTCCTTTGTTTCTGCACACTGGGCGAGAAAGAATGTTTCGTGCGTGCTTTTTAAGCTGTTCACTGTGGCACACCCATGTGTGTATACGCTCCCCTCGCTGCTAACGTTCACATTCCCAGACTCGTTAATGGCTTTTGTGCAACAACAACACCTATGTACGGCTTGGCTTCTTACCGCACTGACTGTAAGGTGTTAAAAAACTGTCCAGCGTTTATGATTCAAATGTTATTCAGCTGGAGTGGCCATTACATTTTACAATTATTTAAGAAAAAATAAACCCAAATAGTTTGTACCGTTACAAAATTAATAAAACCCCAAGATTAAAAAAGGAAGTAAGAAAATATTACTATATGTTTACAAAGAAATATTCTAAATATTTAAGAATAAAACCCCAAGATTAAAAATTGTATATCAAGAAGGACCTATGCAAAATAATTAAAAAAACAATATGATCTAAGATACATGCCAAAATGCCAAGCGAATCGAAGGACAAAATAAATAATTGTTTATGACCAGTATAATTTTAAATGAAAAAAGAATAAATGTATGTCAACATAATTAGTGGTAATGTGACCAGACAAAATGGTAAAATAAGAAGAACAATGGATAATTTAATGACTATAATTACACTGAACTCAAGTAATGATGATAATTAAGGCAATTACAATTTAGAAATTCTTGGAAATGAGAATAACAAATGAAGAGATAATACTTAGAATTACTGTCACAACAAAAAAGAAGATCAAGAATAGTTACAAATAATGACTGTCAAAAATGTTATCTGAAAATAGTTAATGGAAATAAGATGGAATCACGAAGGATGGAATATATGAATAATTAAATATAAAACGCGACAGCATAACGAATCCCCAAGATGTTTATTATTAATTAAAGAACAAGACTATTATGATATTATTATATTTTTATAGCTGACTGTAGATGAATTCCAGCAGTACTATATTGAAGTGTAGTGTGGGCAGCAGAGTATGAAGCCAAACAGTGCCTCTCTGAACTGTACCAGCTCACATGTTAGGGAATGTTAGGGAAATTGAATATTTAAGGGATATTAGAATCGCTGCAAAGAATGACATCAGATTCCAAAAAAGTATGAAGGAAGAAAACAGAAGTAAGATAGCTGACAGAAGAATAATGGAGAAACGCATTGATAGCAGTAACTAGCAATAGGAGAAAAGTCAAACTAAGTTTTACGGATTATTGTGACCAACCATTGACAAGTAATGTTTAAAAGAAAAAAGCCAAGAATGTTAATATGATTAATGAATTGTCATTAAATAGAAAAAGGTAAATACAAGTCCAACAAATCCCAGTGAGAATTCCATCGTTGACCATTGAAATTAATATGAAGGTAAGGCATGGAAAAGATATAAGTTTACTTGACCTAAATTAAATTCAGGTAAATTAAACTTCTTTAGGAGGGGAAGCATATGTAACGTAACAGAAATGCGGTCCTCGACGTTACATAAATAATATATTAAAATTAGAATAGGGAAGAAAATATTTTAATTTTCCACACTTATAAAAAGGTCAGAAAATAAACCCATCATTGTTTAAAAGTAATAAGAATGCAAGGTAATAATAATAATAAAAGATAAGCATGTAATAATAATAGTAATAAACCTCAAGGTTCAGTGAGAGGTAAATAACAGACATTGACAAATATTGTAAAAAGAAAAACTAATGTTGACTATTTCAGAATAATTGATGTTGTTAAAATAGATAAGAATGAGTAAATAGTGTACGATCTAAGTTACTCAAAAATACTTGTTATGAATTGTATGATGTTATGTTGTTATCATGACTGTGATGTTATATTTTGTGTTATCGTGTGAAAGTTTTCCTGTTGATAGAATATCAGTTAATTAAGTAATATGTATTATTCATTTACTGTTGTAGAACTGTGTTTGAACTCAGTTATTGAGTATTAATTAATTTCATTTTTGTGTTTTATTATAGGTCAAGATAAAGTTGTTGTTAGATATTATAAAGATAATTATTTGTATACATGTACGTAGATAAAAGTTGATTATAATTGTAAACTTGGATAAAAAGGCTATAATTGTTAACAAGGTACCAAAGGAGTGTAATAACACCATACTATGAACAGATAAAAGGTTCTATAATGTTACAAATAGTAACAAGTTAAATTCAGAAGTAGATCAAGGTATAATAATAGGCCTAACAGTGTAAAGGTACTCGCCTTTTACCCTTATATTTAATAAATTACACTCATCATAAAATAATACTTACCACTGCCAGAATTTCACTTACCGTCATGGTCCCCGTAAAACTTACCTTTTGAAACTGCCCAGGTCGCCAACATGTTTTTATTAGATATACATGTAAACTTTACAGTCTTGCCCTTATAAAATCCCACTATCGGACTGTAATAAAATTTCAGAAAACCCCCGATTTCGTTAGACGAGCTGTCAGCACAGAAATGAGAAAGTGGTAATGACGAAATAACTTTGGCTAACACATATTTCAAAATAAACCAACTGATTTTAATGAATTAAGCATAAGGACACTGAAAAAATAAGTTTTAAAATATACATTTATCTCTCAGATTTAAATAACATAAAATATTATATAATCTATCAAATATTATAATAATTAAGGTTAATATTCTGCTCATCCACACTCACACTCGATTTAATACTTTACCCCTTGATTCGTTTACTGATTCACGTTTGATTCACGGTAATTGTACTTAATTCATGTTTTACTTCACTGTTCACTGCCGACCGAACACGTGTTTCTGTTGCCCGATTCCCATTTTAACGATTCCGCATTTAATTAATCACTCCATGTCACTGCACCAACTGCACGTCAACCACGGTAATATGGTTATTAATTTCTTGGGTCCCGGTCGGTCTTAACGATATTATAGAATTAGTTACATTTTATGAAAACTCCACCGACCGGGGCCGAATGAAACTGTAGGCGTCTGTAGCTGAACTCTGTTTCTCGTGGACTGCTTAACGTGGACTGACTAACGCTTCTCCCGGAGCGGGCGGATATCGATGCCCGGCCTAACGAATTTCGTCGACGCTCATACTTGAGTTGTTGCAGCTTAGTCGCTAGGCGCATGATACATAGTGGTTTTTTCTGTAGTGTGCGCCGACGATATTTAGGCGCTTCTGGCTTGATGTCACAAAAGAGGCGGTGACTTAGCCACATTTCCTTCAGCTCAGTCAAGGAGACGAAACAGAAAATATACTTTTCACCATCTTGACGTTTCCTGACCACGTGGGTCCGCGCGTATACCCGTCTTGTGCATACGGGCGCATGGTCATACACAGGCAAAGTTCTTGGAAACCTAGGGTGGTGCAGATTCCTTTCCCGATTTCGCAACGTAATATTGCGTTGCTGCCTCGTTACAACACTGTTCCATACACGTGGTCTGTCACAATGGAATAAAACTTACACAATATTTTTTATAAATCCCCTAAAATGAATTAAATAAAATACCCATAATTTTGGACCGTTACAATACCCCCTCAATGAGAGATCTTCTGTCAAAACAGAAGAAATCTCATTGATAAAACCCCTAAGAGGACCGGTGAGGAACTGGTGCCAACAACCCCCTATTGTTCTTACACTTCATGGGTCCCCGACCCCCTTGGCTCGGCGACTATGGACGCATCTGAACGAGATCACTGGACTTCTCTGTACGAGATCCCAACACCGAAAAATAACAGATACGCACCACAGCGCACCTCACCTTCTATCATGCTACCCCAAAAATCCTCAGTCCCTGGCTCAGGTCATGCCAGATCCTCAACCGATATGTTCCCCCTTATATGCAAGCTGGGCTGCCTTTAGCAGATACTGGGCTCACGCACACAACTATTCTACATATTGTAAAGTTAACATATTCCTCAAAATTTAATATTTCATCTATGTGAAAAATCCAAAATTCAAACTAAAATATTTTATCAAAAAAACTCTCTTCCTTAGTTTTTTTTTCTTGTTATCAAAAAAATTAAATCAATTGAGCATTTCTTAAAATAAGTAACGTCCTTAAACTGACATGGATTACACCTAGAGTCTAACAATGCAATTCAATAAAATAATTCAATAATAATAAACACGATTAGTACACAAACAATAAAATAATCAAAGTTTACAAACATCAATTTGATGGCAGGGACAAAATCAAGAAACTCTTTTTTTTTTCTTTTTTTTCCCAAAAAAAATATTTTCCAACAAATTTTAAAATTCAAAAAATTTAAATTTCTTAAATATTTTCTTTTTTCCATATAGAAATCATTTAAAGTTTCTCCAAATTAATTAAAAACACAAATTGGATTATCTTCCTTGCTAAATATGCCTAGTATATGACTTCACCCATCAGCTGATCAAACTAGGTCAAGTCAAAAACCTTGACCTACATACGTTATGTACAAATTACATCTGTGAATACATTAAGCTTCTGTAAAATTCTGTCTTGAAACATAAAACATAATAAAACAAAACATTTAAAACTAACAAAACATCATTATAAATAATAATCAAATTGACATTTAAATTATTCAAATAAACTTTACATTTCCAAATTCTATCAAACTTTGTCACTGGTTTCAATTAAAAAAATTTTATATTTTTATTATAAATCTCTTTCTTTATTTGACAATCTTATTCTCCATTACTTTGGGTGATTTAAATACTTATAACAATTTAATTTACCCCTTGGTAGGCCTACATTTATAATCTCTACCCCTCTGACTCTAATACTCATCAACTTTAACTAGCATGACACCCATCTCTATCAAAATGTCTATCAAACAATCTCTAACCCCAACTTACCATTAATCTCAAATCGCCACCTTCTCTCTCTATATATATATATAAAAAAAATACTCTCTAACCCTTTGTACTCAGGATACGTGTGTTTCCCTCCCAAAAGCTCATCCCATTATGTTGGTTCCTGGATTCTACCTAAGGTAACCCTTTCCCCCTAAATCGGTCCCATCCCGTCCCAACCATTTTGTTGCGGACTCCTACATTACACTACCCCCTATTACAAAATTACCATCCCCAAAATCTCAATCTAACTACCTCACTTCAACTACAACAAAATAACATCATCAATTATAAACATCAATATAGCCCTCAATACTCTACATATATTCTCCATAACTACTGTGTCAACATCAATACTTCTCAATTCTACAACATTATCTTACAACAACATTACATTATTTTCATCTCTACTATTTCGACTTTAACTTCAACGACTGATCGACATGTCCCACAAAATATTCATCATCCCAAAACTATCTTTTATTAACTTTCATAAATTATTTACTCTGAACTTTTGCAATAGCATCTTTAACACATTAAAACCTTACATATGACATTAATTACCTTGAACATCTATAAACAATTTTACAGTGACCTTTTACTACCGATCAGGTGATATTCGTAATAAAGTGAAGACACCCTTCAAAAAATTGTGCAGATTACATTAAATACATGTGCTTATCAATACTTACATTTACCATCAATGTTTCCCCTTTCTCTGATTCTGGTAATTTTATGTTAACCGCCTGCCAGTCGGTTTAGTTATCTACTTGGTTTCAAAAATACACAAATTATATAAAACATATACTTTTTATCAATTCTTATATCTACCCTACTACAATAAAATACTACATTTAAAAATATAGAATGAACACCTTATAGTGAATATATGAGCATCTAGTTACTTAAACGGAACACAAGCATTTTTATTAGATCAAAATTAGAGTTAGCAATTTTTATGTTATAAATTTAAATTCGTGGCTCATCTGAGCCACCTCCCATCCACACACAAAAATTTTCAAATTTATTATTAATAATTATTATATATCATCTTTCAGTTATTATTTAAATTTTTTAATTATCATTTTTATTTAACACAATTATTTCAAATCATCTCATTATTTAACTAAAATCTTTTCATCTGAGTTACACCTGTAAACATTTTTATTATACTTGACTGATATTATAAAATTTTTATACTTACAGTCCATTTAAAATGACATACACAAAACATATACCACACACCCTAATACTTCCACCTCACCTCTGAAACATTTAACACAAATGTTAGTTTAAATCACACAATTTATCATTTAATTACCAAATTCACAAATCTCGTAAAAATAATTTAAATTCATTAAAAAAATTTAATTATACAACATCTAAATCAATCAGAACATTTAAAGCATCTCCAATTATTTTAATTAAATTCATTACTAAAATACAAATTCCATTACTATCAAAATATTTACTATTAACCAATTACTGTTTTCAAAATTAATTCTGTTTATTTATTTAAATTGCAAAATATTACTATTATTATTCCAACCCTCTACACACACTTGTTAGCTTAACATTCTACAATGCACACAAATAAATTTACTACAAATATTTACAAACTTCTGTCATTAACTGTTCCATTTTTTCACATTTCATTGTCCAAATCTGCCAGGTCAAACCATAAAACAAAATATTTATAACTGTCCTTTATTGTTTTATAACCTACCCTCGATCGTCATAGATTAACCTCGGTTTTATATAACATTGTTCAATTTCATTCACACACAAATTACTCTCTTGTGTGGCATAACCATAAAAACCAAATTCATTCATTTTACTAAGATAATCATGCAACAAGTCAACGTTAAGTACATTTGTTAGGTCTCCATCAGTAACTATATTCATTATCGGGTTATTTGCTTCTGTATTATCAATCAAATCATTATTATTTAGACACACTTCCAGCCTTACTTTCCACTCATCATACTCTCTATTCAAATTATACACTTCTGTCTCTTTATCGACATACAATTCTCTATTTAAATCTCTCTCATCATAATACCATATTACACTCTCAATATTATTCCAGACAGAGGGTACAAAATTATACAACAAAAATAAACACTTCAAATCTTCTACCAATACGGGACTCTTGCCCTTCATAAACAACACTTGTGAACACTCTGGTTCAGAAAAAATAAGGGGAAAATTTACCCTCTGCCCCCATTCTACCACTATACTATCTTTCCTCTCTCTCTCTAACTCATCAACACACGTTAACATTTCATTATCACATTCTACAACTTCATCCGTACTCTCATTTATTTTCACCGTATCACTTTCTGATACTAACTCTTCAAATACACTACTATCAATATTACATTCATTATTTTCGACATTATCATTATCATTTATTAACTCTTTGTCATTATAATTTTCATTCGTATTATCTTTATTTGGATTTATTACCACTACTCCCATTCGCTCACTACTCTGCTCTAATTTACTCAAACTAGTTCTTATTGTTTCATTATTGTTTTCAAAACATTTATGAAATTCTTGGATCTCCTTTTTTAATTCATCAAAACTATTCTTTTGAGCATCAAATTTCTCATCAAGTCTAGCACTTATTTCGTTATATTTAATATTGGAATCACTTTTCATTTCTTTATTTTGTTCTAGAAGTAATTGTAACATACTCATTATATCATTATCTTGTATTGTGGCCATGTTTAAAGTTCATTTACATAACACTTTTATATATAAAAACCACTATTTTTCTATACTCAAAACGCCTAACACAACTGTAAATCACAATGATACAAACCTAACCTACTCGCACGTGCGTAATTAGGTGCGATACAATTTTTACAAATTCGTCATTACCACATCCTATTTTCTGTGCTTTAAAACAGGTCTAGTTCCTATAAAATTTATATACGAACATCCTGGCAGGGTCGTCGCTGTAAAGGTACTCGCCTTTTACCCTTATATTTAATAAATTACACTCATCATAAAATAATACTTACCGCTGCCAGAATTTCACTTACCGTCATGGTCCCCGTAAAACTTACCTTTTGAAACTGCCCAGGTCGCCAACATGTTTTTATTAGATATACATGTAAACTTTACACTCTTGCCCTTATAAAATCCCGCTATCTGACTGTAATAAAATTTCAGAAAACCCCCGATTTCGTTAGACGAGCTGTCAGCACGGAAATGAGAAAGTGGTAATGACGAAATAACTTAGGCTAACACATATTTCAAAATAAACCAACTGATTTTAATGAATTAAGCATAAGGACACTGAAAAAATAAGTTTTAAAATATACATTTATCTCTCAGATTTAAATAACATAAAATATTATATAATCTATCAAATATTATAATAATTAAGGTTAATATTCTGCTCATCCACACTCACACTCGATTTAATACTTTACCCCTTGATTCGTTTACTGATTCACGTTTGATTCACGGTAATTGTACTTAATTCATGTTTTACTTCACTGTTCACTGCCGACCGAACACGTGTTTCTGTTGCCCGATTCCCATTTTAACGATTCCGCATTTAATTAATCACTCCATGTCACTGCACCAACTGCACGTCAACCACGGTAATATGGTTATTAATTTCTTGGGTCCCGGTCGGTCTTAACGATATTATAGAATTAGTTACATTTTATGAAAACTCCACCGACCGGGGCCGAATGAAACTGTAGGCGTCTGTAGCTGAACTCTGTTTCTCGTGGACTGCTTAATGTGGACTGACTAACGCTTCTCCCGGAGCGGGCGGATATCGATGCCCGGCCTAACGAATTTCGTCGACGCTCATACTTGAGTTGTTGCAGCTTAGTCGCTAGGCGCATGATACATAGTGGTTTTTTCTGTAGTGTGCGCCGACGATATTTAGGCGCTTCTGGCTTGATGTCACAAAAGAGGCGGTGACTTAGCCACATTTCCTTCAGCTCAGTCAAGGAGACGAAACAGAAAATATACTTTTCACCATCTTGACGTTTCCTAACCGCGTGGGTCCGCGCGTATACCCGTCTTGTGCATACGGGCGCATGGTCATACACAAGCAAAGTTCTTGGAAACCTAGGGTGGTGCAGATTCCTTTCCCGATTTCGCAACGTAATATTGCGTTGCTGCCTCGTTGCAACACTGTTCCATACACGTGGTCTGTCACAATGGAATAAAACTTACACAATATTTTTTATAAATCCCTTAAAATGAAATAAATAAAATACCCATAATTTTGGACCGTTACAACAGCCAATAACATTATATAATACATCAGATCAGAAAGGTTAGGTAAAGAAATTAGTAACAAATACTAAATATAATCTAATGAGGTAGTAGAAATTAATAATAATTAATAATAAATAATAAACAAACTCAAACTAAACAAATTATGGTAATGCCATAATGCAATGATACCGATAGATAATGTTTGGTAACGGAAAAATAATATTTATTAAAAGAAACAGACTAAGAGTGAAAAAACGGCAAAATATATATGAATTAGTAAACAAGCTATAAATAAGATTATATTCGTATATAATGGAAGTTTAGAAAGGAATTATTTTGTTGAGTGGAAGAATATTGTATGAAATGATTATAATTTAACACCATATCGAATAAGAATAAAAAGGAGTGTTGCTATGGACGACAAAATAGATAGAATTTGTTGATTTGATTATTGAATTTTTTGACATGAACGAGGAGAGTTTAATTAAGAGCGATGCTCAATAAAAACTAATATAATATAAAATATTAAGTACAGCAAAAGTTACAATAAATGAATGATGAATTGCAATAGTTTGGTGAAATAACCATTAAACATCTTGTATAATTGGATAATATAAAACGATATAATAAGTAACTAAAATTAAAGAAAGAACTTGGATTGCCCAATTCCGGATCATGAACAGAATGTTAAATTAACGAAGTAATAAAACCAGAGAAATAACTACCTGCATAAAGATATAATTCTCTAAAACAAACGAAACTAAAATAACCACCAAATTACATTGGAACTGGCGGTTTACACAATCCAATAGAAAAACGTATTTGGATTCGGAGTTCGTCGAAGCACGTTACCACAAACTTGGACATTGGTGAACAAAAGGAGCGGTATTTCTGCATCAACCAAGGACCAAGAATTCCACTTTTATTACGACTTTGGAGACAAGACGGACGAAGATCATTTCATCTGATTTCGCTACTGACCAAACACTAATAGAGGTTAGACGTACACAGCCTCATCGTGCTGTGATGTCCAGCGGACGGTAAAGCATCAATTACTTAAATATTATTTAATAAAATATAACTCTATATTGTAATACCTTGTTATAATTCATATGTATCATATGTATGTATTTTCTGATCTTCCCAACAGTTGAAAGAACCTTCACGCCCTGTATTTAAAAGAATTATAAAAAACATAACTGAATTTAATATAAAACCTGGTACTGATCGATAATCGATTAATTCTGACTTATAGCCTTTTCGTATCTTAAGTAAGAGAAAAATTTTATTGGGCATTAAATATTAAAAAACTAATAAAGGATCATTTCAGACTTTCAATATCTTATCATTTATGTATGATTTAATGGAGTGTGAATAAGAAATAAGATAGATAGAGAGTATAACCAATAATCACCATACGCGGTGGGTTAACCTACAAATTTCCCTTGGCTGGGAACCACAGCGCTATTCGCGGACTTCTCAGGTATTAAAGAGAGGAGAATTAATAAAAATTTCTCTCATTCTCTTCAAAACAGAATAGGCTTGAGCGGAATTTTCGAATAACACCCTACCTACACAATTTTCACTCACATCAACACCCTTATATTAAATAGAGAGATAAAGGAAATATAATTAACAATATCACAACATTTACTAAATTAAGATACATAATAAATTGGTGAAAACAACAGAGGGGTTTAACAAGAACACAGATATATAATATAAATTGGCTTCCATTGCGGGGCACAACAAGACGTACGTACCCGGTATATTATATATACCCGTACAATATATATATATTGTAGCACAACGAAGTTTTTACCTTGTTCTACAAAATAAGATAATATATGAAAGGAAGGGAAGAAGTCATCTGGAAGGAATAATATCAACTTAAATAAAAATCAACAGAAAAGTATTTACAATTATAAATAAAAGAACTTAACAGAACTAGAAAAGTCGATTCAAAGGAATTATATGTAGTCAAATCATAGCCATAAAGTGTTGAAAAATAAATAATAAGAGTATCATATCAGTATAATAATGAGTAGACCCAGTAAGATATGGAGTAGTGAAGAGTAACAGCCCAGGAATAATAAATGAACATGACAATCAGCAAGATATGTAATAATAATGAATAATAGTTTGGAACAAATAAAATAGAAATGACAATTTTTAAAATAGGGAACAGTAATGAGTAATAGCCCAGGACTAATGAATTTAAGGGAAATAATAATCCAGATACCCAAAGATCTATTATAAAGACAAAAACCTCTAGAGCAGCAAATAAATAATTCAAAAGAAGTAAAATTATATTAACTATATCAATTTAAATGAAATGACTAGCCCAAATAAGAGAATCCAATACATATAATTAAAAATGATGTAAAAATTAATTATACTTAAAATAAATGTGATTAAGGGCAACACCCCAAACCATTTGTCAAAAAGGACAACAAAAGGACTATTATTAATATAAAGTTTTAATGTATTTATTTATATAATTATTTACCATTTTATGTTATTATTGTTTGTGAATACCATACAAAATATGTTGATACTAGTAAATGCTAGATGTTAGAATGTAAGAATTTATTGTATTTTAATCATGTTAATTAATGTTATATTTTGTAAAGTAAGGAAAGGCAAATTAATAGTTGAAACAAACCAGAAATAGGGGATCAAAAAATATGAAACTAATAAGATGAATTAATAATAACTTTGCTAGGAAAATTGGAAATTGATGACCAAGACAAATTCAAATTTAACCATATAAATCTAATCAAAGAATACAAGTTAATAGAACCTAGACTAATTTGATGTAAATTACCCTATTCAATATACAAATACATTATCATAATAATAACCACGACCTATAATAGTAATGAGAGGAATCAACATGTAAAATTGACTTAAATTAGGTGTTTGTACCAGGTAAGGCCATAATCAGTAAAGTGTACTAGTAAAATGCAAATGATTTGTTAAATGTTTAAAATAATAGCCAGATGTAAATTAGGTAAATTACAGATATTTAATTAGGAATCGAGTGAAAAATAAATTGTAACATAAAACATATTTTAAACCATGTTATAGGTAATTCTGTAAGTCAAGATACGGCCTACAGATAAATTTCAAAGAATGTAATTAAGAAGCACAATTCAAACCAAAATAGGGAAAATTTAGTATTAAATTGTATAAAATAAAATCAGGAATATGGTTATATAATTAAAATTACATAAAGGTACTAAACAAGTAATTTATAGCCATTTAAACATAAAAATGTCAATATTTTTTATATATAAGATTGAATTCAAAGACAACAGCTGATGGCTGAACAATGAGAAATGATACCAAAATATTATAAATCTTATATATGAAGGAACAAAAATCAGTTAGTTGATTGTTAAAAGCCAAACGAGATAGACGTGTCAAAAGACTTCTCAGAGAAATATTAACGAAATTTTAACTAACACTAACCGAGATATATGACGAAGCCATATAAAGATGAATAGAAAATAAATCAAAGTGAAGACTACTATAATATTGATCACTGAACATTAAACTAAATTAAATAATATTCAATTAAACTGTCACTACATATAGACACGACAGAAGAACCAAATTGAACTCAGATAAACGTACACCGAGTGAAGGGAAACTTTTGGGACATAACACTACTATTACCGAACCAAAATCCAGTGGGTAAGGTAAACAACACTACACTCTACAACTCGTGGATATTCCAAGAACAACGTCACTGGAGAGGAAATAACCAACGGAGACATTTATTTGAAGAAAGAACTCGTAGCTGAAATTACATCGCAGATCAACTCATTAAGGCAGCCATTTTGATTCCAGTTGAAGAGGATGCTGGTAACGTGACGAGTGACGTCAGAGAAGTCAACAGTATAGTAATATCAACTTTTTATGTACATTACAATTTATTATTTTGTCTGTTTCATGAATATGTTTTTTAATACCTTGTAAGTATTGAATTCTCTTGCCTTTCCTGACTATTTCTACAGTTAAAAGAACCTTTATAATATAATAATTCCGTTGAATATTTTGAATATATAAAATAATCGAACTGTAACTTTTTATCGAATCAGATTCAAGCCGTTGCGGCATATTCAAATAATTGTTTGACGAATAAACTCATTTATTGTTTTAATACTGTTTTATTGATCAGCTAAGCCTTAAATAAAATTACATTAATTATTTAAGAGAAAAAGTGAACTTCTTAAGTAGACGAGCTAGAAGAAGAAGAAGAACAGATTTTAAATTGGCTGCTACATGCAATCGATACGGCTTAGATAATCTAGTTGAAGTGAAGAAATAAATAATCTTACATCAGAACACACACAGTCATTAAACAGTATATTTTTTATTAATTGAATCTAAACAATTAAAAAACAACTACACCAATTAAAGTTAATTAAATCAATAAAAAAAAATTTATTAACCCATTATTATCTAATTATAGATTATTTGTAATTACCACGCATCGTGGGTTTTATTACAAATTGGCGCTCAACTTTAGGGACTTAAAATAGGAATTGGTAGGCCTATAAGATAAGGACAAGTTGTTCAATTTTCTATTTTTAGCTTGGCAGCTGTTAACAAGTCAGGAAAGCGATTGAAATGCCAAAGAGAGCGACGTCCAAGAAAAGGGCGGCAGAACCCGAGGAGGAGATAGACATAGAGGACAAGGAGGAGAATCCAGTGGAAGATAGGGAGATCATATTACCCCCGGCGGAAACTAACCAACCCATACAACAACAAGAGGAACAACCAGAAAAACCCATACGAACAGAGAATGTGGCAATGCAGGAGATGTTCACGAATAATGATGGAGAAAATGGAGGAAACCAATAAGGAAAGGAAAGAGGAAAACAAGTCCTTGACAGAAGAATTTAAAGCAATGAAGGAAGAATTGAGTAACCAAATTGGAGAAACCAGAAGGGAAATTGAAGATACCAATAAGAAAATTGAAGAAAATAGTAAGAAGATGGAAGAAAATAGTAAGAAGATGGAAAATGACAACCAACAGTTGAGGGAAGAGTGAAGGGAGAATAGTAAGAAGATGGAGGAAAATAGTAAGAAAATGGAAGAAAAAATGGGGGAGAAGTTGGAAGAATTGAAAGAGGATAACCAACTAATGAGGGAAGAATTAAGGGAGGTTAACCAGGAAAATATGGACAGATTAGATGGAAAGATAGATTCATTAAAGGAGGAATTGAGTCAGAAGATAGTGGAGAACAATGAAACAATCAGCAAGAAGATAGAAGAGGAAATAACAGTAATAGAACAAAGGATTACAAAAGCTGACAAAAGATGTAGTCAGACTGAGCGAGAAGTGCAGAATCTTAAAGCAGAAGTAAACACCGAAGTACAGAGTTTTAAAGCAGAGGTAAACACCAAGGTGACCAATATAGAAGATAAACAAAAGGAAACGTGTGAAGAATGGGAAAAGGTGAAGAACCGATTCACCGAAAAATGTGACGGAATAGAAGCTGCCGTTACCAATATAAATGGCCAGGTTCGCCAGAACCAAGCAGACATAGAAACTTGTCTGAACAGACCAACTAACATTACCCATTGTTCCACTGCAGAAAACCGAGAAGGGGTTAATTTGAGGTTGTACCAAAGAAAACCTATGGAATTTATATCCCGTATAGAAAAGTATTTTGCTAAACATAGAAGTAACCGTTGGAGTACAAACAAGGAAGTACTCGATGAGTCATTTAAAGAGATGACCGATAATTGGTGGATGGCCATCCGAGATGATATCACTGACTATCAAATGTTTAAGAGATTGTTCAAGGCCAAGTATTGGTCGGAATCGACGCAAAATATAGCAAGGGACAATATATGCCATGGGAAATATAACCCATATTGGGGTAACACCTTGACCTCATATTTCCTAGGGAAGGTGTGTGTGGCCAAACACCTAAGCCTCAAATACCCGAGGAGTGTCTAGTCAGTAAATTGTCCTATCACTACGAGGAGGATATAATCCGAGCACGAAGGAATAGTCAGATTAAGACCGTACAAGCTATGACGGAGTTACTCGAGATGTACGAGCATGAAGACTATTACCGACAGAGTACAAAAAGAACTGACAGACCAGAATTCAGGAATGGTGGTAGCTACGTGAATAACAGTCAAAATAATGCGAATAATAATCATTTTAACCCCTCGAACCGAAATAATAATTATTATAATAATAGTCGCAACAGTAATAATAATAATAACAACCATAATGGTGGAGGTGATAACAACCAATTAAACAAAAATACCTATTATAATAATAGTGAGAACAATAGAAATAGTCAATGAAATTCAAATCAAAATAATATTTACCCTTATCAAAGTAACCATAGAACCTATCAATCAGGTGTTAATTATAATAATAACAGGACACACGACCGAGGGTGAACTTCATAAGAGCAATAGGCAGTGGCCAACGGAGGTACCAAAACCAAAGGAGGAATAGTTTCCATGAGGACAGAGGACGACAGATAAACCATGAAGGTGATGATCGGGGAAATTATGTACACAGACGAAGTTCCAGCCTGGAGGACCAAAATAGACAGCGGAGGAATGAAGTGCAATTTGACGATCGCGGGGAGCGACAGGAACCAGCCCAAGATTTTCAAACCGATGTTGCAGTCGGCCCAATCAACAATAACACTCCACCTTTAAACTAGAGGAGGCGGTGATAGACAATCACAGTCCTTCACTGCTTCTATCTACTGGGTATGATCTAGATTTAAATGAACAAAATGAAAATAAGAAAATTACAATTATTTATAATAATTACTTAAAAGATGTCAGAACAGAATTGTTGGAAGAAGATGATATTCAAATTGATAATCAAAATAACGAAATAATATATGTAATGCCAGAAATAGAAGGTATTCCATCGCAAATCATGATAGACACCGGAGCAAATGTCTCAATAATTAGCAATAGCGAGTTATACCGTATACAACAGGAATGTCACCGAACATTACCGGTACTACCAATTAATAATGTTGTTCTTATAGGCAGCACTGGTCGGCAAAATAAAACGATACGTAAACAGGTATCTTTAAATGTTACAAGTAAGGGGGTAAGTTTGGACATGGTGTTTCTCATTGCAGCTGGATTACCATTCAATATCTTGATCGGGTGCGACTTATTGAGAAGAAACTCTGCTGTTATCGATTTGTGTAGAAAGAGGGTGTCATTGTTTTCCAGAGACTCAACATGGATCGCCGATTTAATAAGTAATGAAATAACAAATTCCCAACTGGGTCACAATAGACAGATTGAATTAAATTATATAGAGGATAAATCATTATACAATAACTTAGTATACCGGCAGAGTGAAGATAAACTGTGGACGCAGAAGATACAGGAGATACGAGATTTCCAGCGTGAAAACCCGACGGAACAACTAACAGAAAACCAAATAGATCGTTTGATAGAAATATACGAGAAATATCTTGCTGTATTTTCTGATGAGCCCGGGAAGGTCAAGAATTATCAATGTAAGATCCGATTTAGGGAACCAGTAGAGTTCAATCGTAAATCCTACCCTATAGCGCAGTCACTGAAGGAAGCCGTCTGAACTGAAATTAATAACATGATCAGTCGAGATATAATAGAAACCAGTCAGTCACCAGTCCGATAGTGGCTATTCAAAAGAAAAACGGTAAGGTCCGACTCTGTCTAGACGCACGAGAAATTAACAAAATGATTGTAAACGATTGAACTTCGCCCGAAGAAATCGAAGGAATCCTAAAGAAATTTCACGGGACTAAATTTATTACAACATGGGACACCGTGTGCGGATATTGGCAAGTGGAGTTGCACCCACAAAGTCGCCAGTATATGGCGTTTATCTTCGAAGGGCGCAATTACCATTTTAAGAGGTTGCCCTTCAGTTTAGTAAATTCAGTAGCCATCTTTGTGGCATGTATGGACCAAATACTCGGCCCAGATGCACTCCAGTTTACAACGGTGTATGTTGATGATTTGTTAATAACATCAGCCAATTGGGAAGAACATTGCCACCGAGTGGAGCATGTATTAAAGAAACTCGCCGATAATAATATTACTTTAAAATTAGAAAAGTCCAAACTTATAGCTAATGAAGTTCAGTTTTAAGTTTCAATCTGAACAACCAATGAATATCTCCATCTTCAGAAAAAGTATACGCTATACAGAAATTTCCTCAACCTAAAAATCGGAAACAACTACAATCATTTTTGGGTATGTGTAATTATTACCGAAAATTTCAAAGAAATTATTCAGAGTTAATTGCCAAGTTCCAATACCAGTTATCTGCTAAAAATAAATGGAAATGGTGTAAAGAGCAAGACGAGACTTTACAATCAATCAAGGACAAATTTCTAGAAGTAGTAATACTCCACCACCCAAATTTTAACAAGCCTTTTTTCCTGAACTGCGACGCCAGTAATCTTAGTCTGGGAACCACTTTATACCAAGAGGACGAAAATGGCCAACATCTTGTCATTGGTTTCACTAGCAGAACCCTGGACCAATGTGAGAGAAACTACAACGTCACAGAAAAGGAATTGCTCAGTGTCATGTTTGCTTGCGGAAAATTCCGGACTTATATCTTAGGGTATCCAGTGACCGTCCGCACCGACCATAAATCGATATCGTTCTTGAGAAGGTGTAAGTTAAGTCACGGTAGGCTGACCAGGTGGATACTGGCCTTGCAAGAATATAACCTACAGTGGGAATATATTCCAGGAAGCAAGAACGTGGTTGCCGACGTGTTGTCACGGGTGGATTTACAAAACCAAACATTTGAGGGTGAGAAGGAAGGTATACTGAAAATTTATAATATTATCAAAGATAGGTGCGATTTGGAAAAAATAGTACAGAATATAAGCATACACCAGCAGTCTGACCCGAAGCTAAGCAGTATTCAAAGACGTCTAGCAGATCAAGATGACACCATAACAAAATTTTACTGTATACATAATAATGTGTTGTTTATAAAGTCATCTCTTGATGAGGAAATATGGAAGATAATAATCCCTACTGATATTGAAAAGGAAATCATCATGGACTACCATATCTGGTACTGTCATATGGGAGCCATGAAGGTAGTAAAGGCGTTGGAGGAAAATTGTCACCTAAAGGACATCAATCGGAAGGTAAGGAGGTATATCGAAAATTGTTTTATTTGCCAGCTAGTAAAAACCAATAACGATAAGAAGGAGGGTGTGATGATACCTATAACCTCACAGAAGAAATTGGAGAAGATTTTCTTGGATATATGCGGGCCATTTCCCCGTAGTGGCGGACGCCATCATTATAAATATATCATAATAATGATGGACCATTTTACGAAATTCATAAAATTATATCCTGTGAACCAAGAGCCACCACTTTAAAGGTTTTGGGAGTAATTACAAATCAATATCTTCCTGAGGTAGGAAAACCTATATCAATAATTACAGACCACGGGACCCAATTTAAAGGTAAAAGATGGAAGGATACGTTATTGGCGCTCGATATAAAGACCTATAAAACATCTGTTTACCACCCAAACAGTAATCCAGCAGAGAGAGTGTTGAGAGAGGTAGGTAGAATACTTAGAACATACTGCCACCATCAACAGAAAAGGTGGCAAGAATACCTATTAGCCACCGAAGAATTTCTCAATCTGGCACATCACCCAGCTATAGGAATTACCCCATATACGGCAATGCATGAGAACCCCCCCCCCCCCCGAGCGATACAAGAAATTATTGAATTTCCGACCCACAAGGAATATAAATTTTTAATCAGATCAGATTTTATAATAAAGTAGCCGAGGACCAGGAAAGGCGAATTAACAAATTTAAGAAATCAGCTAAAAAAGTACTAAAATACCAAATTGGAGAAAAGGTGTTGCTTAAAAACCGGGAACTACCGAGTACTATGGAAGGGATTACTAAAAAACTATTACTGTTGTATACGGGACCATACGTGATTACTAAGGACAATAAAAATAACACGTATGAATTGAAGGAGATTAATTCACCAAAGATAAAAGGTAACCAATTATCAATAAAAAAATATTTTAATGAAGGAGTACCATAAAAATTCTAAAAGGAGTAAGGACATCTTACAGATTATCTAGGAGAAAATATTTTGAAGCGAATAAATAAATACCGAGAAATAAATTCTAAAATTCTAAGAATAAATAAGGACATCTTATAGTTAATATCAAGGAAATTATTTTAAATAAAATGATAAGGGAAAATAAATAAATTGTCTCAATATTAAAATAAATAAGAACAGTTTACAGAATATATTTCAGAAGAACTTTGTTTTGGATCAATTAATAAGGAGAAGTAATGAAAGAAGATATCTCAGGTTTAAAAAATAATAAGTACAACAACATTAAAGAAATTGAATGAAATAATTTTACAAAAGAAAATTTTTTATCACAATAATGAAGGCTAAACAGTGACTACTCAAGTCAACGATATAAATGAAATACTCATCGAAACAAAAATGTTACAGGACTTTAAAGTAAAAAGGTAAATAAGAATCCAGATATTGTATATATTTTCAATGTAATAAATTGATGAAACCCCTGAACCAAAAATAAGATTATCGAAGAATAAAGAGGAGAACCAGTTAACTAAAACAGATAAGGAAAAGGTATTAAAACCAGATATTATGCCATGAGCAATAAACTAATTAATGAAACAACAAATGAAAAAAAAACTATATACATAAACATGTGCTACCCAAAATGTAAACAAGAAACAGTCTGTGACAACAACTAAATAAAATCGCAGACTTTCACAAAAGAAAGGCTGAAATGGATATTATGCCAAATACCTATTGATAAGTAATATAGAATGAGCTTTGAAATGTAAGAATAACCATATGGATAGAAATATTAAATAATCTGAATAATTATGAAGTGATGAATCTAAGTATATTTATTAATAGTCAAAATGGACTACTTATTATAATTGATATTTTTAATAACTGGATGTAGATAATTCCACCAGTTTTTTATTATTGAGCAGAGATGATAATTCCTCTGAACTCAAAGAAGTGATGTATTGGTCAGCAGAGCAATGAAGCCGAAAAAGTGCCACTCTGAACTGTTCCAGCTCACATGTTAGGGAATGTTAGGGAGTAGATATATAAATGAAGAAACACTAAATAAGAAGGGAAAAATATAGATATATTAAATAATAAAAGGATGAATCAGATTAAAAAGAACTATCTCATAAGAGTAGAATAAAAGTAAAGGCAACAAAATGCATATCAACTTAGAACTCAACCAAAAGAAACAGGTGTATCAGGGTAAACGAAGCCAAGAAGAATATAATAAAGGAGAATATCAGAAGCAATTAGTTCACCCAAACTAAAAGTATGTGCTGAACTAATCACTTTTATAGGGGGACATTTGTAGCACAACGAAGTTTTTACCTTGTTCTACAAAATAAGATAATATATGAAAGGAAGGGAAGAAGTCATCTGGAAGGAATAATATCAACTTGTGACGTGCTTATCGATCACAGTTATTATTATTATTATTAAATTTCAAATTAATTGTTACTTACCGTTACGAAAACTTACAGGGTCACAGGATTCGATCACATGTACCTAGATACAAACATGGTCTATGGGTTATGCAAAGTACTGACACAACTCATTTTAGAAGAGAATTCAACTTTTAATTTTATTTTAAAATCATTTGACAGATTTGAATTTTTTACTTTTCCTCCAAATATAGATTTTACATACTTTAAAAATATTATGATTTTACAGGTTGTGTAATCATTACGTCTTATGTACTATTCTTATTTTCTACTACTTACATACATTAAACAAGAGAGCCCAGCCTGCCATTTTCACTTAAATTAATTTTAATTTATTTGATACCCCGTACCTTTATAAAACCCCAACCCTTACACTTTCAATAGACGAAATAACCCCCGGCCACGTGGTCTTCGCGCACATCCATTTCTTTTCTAATTTCGTGTGAAATGTCCAAAAGGTGTTTAATGTTGTTTTACATTTTTCCCGACCGCGGTCACATAAACTTTTTCGGCTATTTCACTGTTATATCAGTTTAAAAAAATTTTATTTCTGAGTCCGGTTGACGGGCGACCAGCACAGGCGAGAGTCGACCCCAGACTGCCTGCGTCTCTCAGTTCCCCACTCCAGGAGCATTTTAGTCAAGACGACGGACATCAATGCCTTGTATGTAGTCGTCACAGTTTCGACTCATGCTAGTCATGTAGTTGTTGGAATGACGATAGCAGACGATTTCAACCAGGCACTGGCTGATGTCATAAAAGTGGGTGGGACTTACAACAGTGCTTCCGCAAAGTTTTGGAGAAGGCGATGAATATTATTCTCTCTAGCCATCTTGGTTTTTCAACATCGCTTGGGTATGCGCTCATGCGCGAGTAGTGACGTGTGTGCACTGCCACACCAGTACAGATTTCTGCGAATTTTGTGGAGGTGCAAATTCCTTTGCCGCATTATACAACTGAATTTGCGTCTTATTGCTTTGTTTCCAACTGTTCTGTTTCTCAACACTGGTCTGTTATACGGACAAATACGTTGCACAATAATACATTTATTTTGCAATATTTTATCCAAACCCGCCCGAAAATGAACTGAATAAAATTATATAATTGCCCCAAACGATTAAAATAAAACACCCAAAAATTGACCCGCTACAATACCCCCTCGATGAGAATTCTACTGTTCACGACAGAAGAAATCTCATCGATAACCCCGAAGAGGACCGGTGAGAAACTGGTGCCAACAACCCCCTGGTTCTTAATCTCATGGGTACACGACCCCCCTGACTCAGCGACTATGGACTCATCTGAACGAGATCACTGGACTTCTCCGTAAGAGATCCCAACACCGAGAAATCGAACAGACTCGCACCACGGCGCACCTCGCCTTTTAACACGCTACCCCCCAAAATCCTCAATCCCTGGCTAAAATTATCCCAGCTCCTCCGCCGATATGTTTCCCCTTTTTGCAAGCTGGGCTGCCTTTAGCAGATACTGGGCTCACACACACTAACATTACTTATTACCATAACACATAAAAAAAATAAAACTTTCTTTTAAAATTTATCAAAAATTTAAAAAAATCAAAATTCAAAAAAAAAATAATCGTTTATCAAAAAATTCTCTTCCTCTTTTTCTCTCTTTTTTTTTCTTTAACATGACTACCTTGACATTTCTACTAATATAAACACCTCCTTACTCTAACATGAGAACCACTTATAGTCTACCAATACAACACAATACAATAAAAGAAACATGGTTAATGCACATATAATAAAATCCTTATCTGAAATAGTCATTCGCCGGCAGGCGAAAAATCAAGTTTTTTTTTTTTTTTTTTTTTTAATAAAAAATTAAAATTTTCAAAAATTTTAAAATTCAAAAAAAAAATTTAAATTTATCCATTAAAAAATTTTATTAAATTTATTTATTAAACAACATATTTATTAAAATTATTCAAATATTGTTTTGACTTAATTAAACAAACAAATTAAAATTGACTTCCTACTATACAAGCTTAGTAGGTGTATGACCTCATCAGCTGATCGTAACTAGGTCAAGTCCAAGACCCTTGACCTACATATGTTATGTATGCTTTCTGCATCTACCTTAAACATCTGTAACAATCTAACTCAAAGCACAAAATATAATAAAATAAAATGTTTAAAATGAACAAAATATTAATATAAACAATCATCAACTTGATATTTAAAGTATTTAAAACAAACAATTCTTAATTTTACCTTATTTTCAAATTTTATCAAAATTCTGTCACTGGTTGAAAAAAATAAACAATTGTATATTCTTTATCATGAATCTCTCTTTCTTTTCAACAATCTTACTTTTCATTTAACAATCGCACTATACTTTACTGTGGGTGATATAAATTATTTATTCTCGTTTTTCTGTATTAGATCTGTATGCATATATAAACTTTCTCCCTCTGACTCTAATATTCATCAACTTCAACTCCCATGACACCCATCTCTATCAAAATCTCTACTAATCAGGACACTCTAAACCCCAACTTATCATTTAACACAGATCGCTACCTTCTCTCATTATAAAATACTCTCTAACCCTTTGTACATAGGATACGTGTTTCCCCTACCCAAAAAACTCAATTCCCTTATCTGGCGGCCCGGATTCTACCTAAGGCGGCCCCTTCCACACTAAAATCTATCCCTATCCCGTCCCAACCCTTGTTGCGGACTCCTACATTACACTACCCTCTAATACAAAATTGCCATCCCCAAAATTCTCAATCTCATTACATTACTACAAATACACAAAATAACCTCATTAACTATAAAAACAACAATATGTCACTCAAAATCTACATAAAGTCTCCATTACCACTGTGTCAACATTAATACTTCACCAACTCTGTTACATCTCATCAACTCAAAAACAACATTACATCATATTCATCTTTATCATTTCACATTCAACTTTTAATTCAATTTGGACAGGTCTACGTGTCCCATAAAACATTTATCACCCATGAATTATCTTTTATTAATTTGCATAAATTGTTGTTATTTTATTTCTCATATCCTTTTTGTCTTTACTTCAAAATATCTGTAGTACATTAAACATTAATTACTTGTAACATTTACTAACCAATATACCAGTGACGTTATTGCTGATCAGCTGATATCCTAACATAATAAAAACACATCTCAAAATTGAACAAATTACATGGAATACATTATCAACACTTACTCCTATTATGTTGATTGCCTGCCAGGCGGCTAATTATTGGCTTAGAAAAAAAAAAATACACACATAATGAAAATACATTTTATCAACAACTATATCTATCACACAACAATAAAATGATACCTTTAAAATTATAGTATGCACACCTTATATTACTAGTCTGAGCATATAATTATGTGGACAGAGCACAAGCAGTTTTATTTGATAAACTTTTAATAAGCAAAAACTTTTGTCATAAAATTTTAATTTCGTGACTCCTTTGCGTCACCTCCCAGCCACACACTCTATTTCAGATTATGTAAGACTGTCTCGCCTTTTCGCTTCCACAGAGACGGTATATTTTGGAGCAGGTTATGCCTCTCCGTGTCTCTGCTTCCGCTATTAAGTTTAAAGTTGTGAACATCAACATGTTCTTGTTCTATAATCATGCACCCTTAAAACGGATCTGCCACCTGGCTCTGCTGTTCCTCCTCGAACAGAGTGGCAGCCGCTGTTCCATAGTTTCCGGGAGATTTCCTCTAATTGTCCCCCCATTGAATTTCAAATCTGTACCAATTTCAAGTCAGCTATGGTCAAGGGACTTGGTATGACCATAGCTGGCCGCTAGCCAAAACCACGGTTAGTGCTGGTAAGACAGTAGCCGCCCGAAAAGTCGAGGAAATCTGAACTTTCATTTCACTGCCTGTTTCACATCAATATTATTATGTGCGACACGTTATTTAGTATTGTGTGTAAAATTTTTATTTTACACGGGTAAGGTGTACCGCACATTTATCGCCAGTTTGGCCTCCGATGGAGGTAACACTCACTGCTACCCCCAACCCATTTCGCTATCTAAGAGAGCACAGGCCACCCCCTCAATAGCCACTTAATAGCTAATTAATAGAATTTTTTATATACAACATTCTAATGTGACATTTTCATCAATCATCAATCATTAATCATCCTTCATAACTTTCTACAATTAGATTACTTAAAATTTTCAAATTCATTATTAATATTTGTTTTTCATCATATCTCAGTTATTATTACCCTTTAAATCATTATCTCAAGTTATTTTCATTATTGAAGTTAAAATTCGTTCCGTTAAGTTAAACATCTGTGTACATTTTATTATATTCGACTTGTATCATAAAAATTTTATACTTACAGTCCATAATTCATATACTGACATACACAACTATATACCACATACACCACTACTCCAAGTAACCTCTGAAACATTTAACAAAAAGTTATTTCAAATCAACAACTTATCAATTAATTACCAACTTCACTTCTCGTTAAACCATTTAAATTCATTAGAAAATTCATTTATATAATCTTTGAATTAATCAAAATATTTAAAACGTTTCAAATTATTTTAATTAAATTAATTAAACATGTACAATTAGCCAATTAGTTTTCAAAATTAATTCGGTTATTTGTTTAAATTGCAAATATTAATATTAGTATTACAACAATCATCTACACACATATTGTTTACTTAACATTCTACAATACACACAAATAAACTTACTACATTTGTATTTACATCCTTTCATTATTAATTGTCCAGTTTTTTCCGCACTTCATTTGTCCAGATTTGCCATGTCAGAACCATTAAAACAAAATATTTATACTGTCTTTTATTGTTTTAATTGTTCAACCTCCATCGTTCCAAATTAACCTTGGTTCTACATAACACTTTTCGATTTCGCTACCACACATACTGATACTTTGTGTGTCATAAACCCAAAAATCAAAGTCATCCGTCTTACCAAAATAATCTTGCAACCAGTCAACACTAAGTATATCTGTTAAGTCTCCGTTAGTAAATTTCTTCAATATCGGGTCAGTTACTTTTTTATCAATTAAATTATTCTTGTTTAAATACTCTTCTAATACTTCTTCCAACTCACCATAATCTCTCTTTAAATTATATACTTCTAATTCTCTCTCATCATAACACCATCTCATACTTATAAAATCATTCCACACAGAGGGTATAATATCATACAAATAAAATAAACAACTCCAATCTTCTACTAGTACGGGACCCTTGCCCTTCAAAAACTCTTGTGACCACATTAAATCATCGTAAATAATAAAAGGAAAATTTCCCCTCTGTCCCCACTCTACTACAACATTATTTTTCCTCTCTCTCTCCAACTCACTGACACACATTAACATCTCATAATCACTACATTCTGCAATTTCATTAGTACTCTCATTATTTATTTTTACCGTATCAGTCTCTGATACTAACTCTTCAAACACATTAATATTCTCAGTATTACGTACATTATTTGTTAACTCTTTATCTGGCATTACATTTTTGTATTTGTCATTACAAGTTTCATTTGTATTATTCTTATCTGGATTCATCACATTCGCTCCCATTCGCTCCACACTCTGTTCTAATTTACTCAAACTAGTCATTATTGTCTCATGGGTACTTTCTAAACATTTATTTAGTTCTTGAATCTCGTTCTTTAATTCGTGAAACTTGACATTGGAATCAATTTGTTGCTCTTCAAATTTTGCATTTAAGTTGCTATTTATGTTTTCGGACATTGTTTTCATTAAATTAAACAGATCGTCCATCGACAACCCTTTAGTTCGTGTTGTCGACGGAGTAGATTGTGCTACTATGTTTCCGTCAGTGAAGCCGACTTCTTTACTATCAATTCTACTTTCCCTATCTAATTTCGGGGTTACTTGAATCCCTGAATCTTCATTTACTTTACTTTGATCTGTTATACTTATTTCTGCTTCACTCTGACTCACACTTGGAGTCGAGTGTGTTTCATAATTACTAACATTTGAGTCGTCGAAAACTTCGACACTCATTTTATTTACGTCATTTTCGTTATTTGACATTTTGTATTATTGATATAAATTAAATTATATAAATTGCTTAAATAGAATAATTAATTAAATAAATACAGTAATTATTTAAATTTTGTAATCTACTGTTAGGTTACTAAGCTAACCTAGAACATGCTTGTATCCATGTCGATGCGGAATTCAATTAATTAATTATAATTAATTCAATTCGTGCCTGTTTCGTGGCGCCAACTGTGACGTGCTTATCGATCACAATTATTATTATTATTAAATTTCAAATTAATTGTTACTTACCGTTACGAAAACTTACAGGGTCACAGGATTCGATCACATGTACCTAGATACAAACATGGTCTATGGGTTATGCAAAGTACTGACACAACTCATTTTAGAAGAGAATTCAACTTTTAATTTTATTTTAAAATCATTTGACAGATTTGAATTTTTTACTTTTCCTCCAAATATAGATTTTACATACTTTAAAAATATTATGATTTTACAGGTTGTGTAATCATTACGTCTTATGTACTATTCTTATTTTCTACTACTTACATACATTAAACAAGAGAGCCCAGGCTGCCATTTTCACTTAAATAAATTTTAATTTATTTGATACCCCATACCTTTATAAAACCCCAACCCTTACACTTTCAATAGACGAAATAACCCCCGGCCACGTGGTCTTCGCGCACATCCATTTCTTTTCTAATTTCGTGTGAAATGTCCAAAAGGTGTTTAATGTTGTTTTACATTTTTCCCGACCGCGGTCACATAAACTTTTTCGGCTATTTCACTGTTATATCAGTTTAAAAAAATTTTATTTCTGAGTCCGGTTGACGGGCGACCAGCACAGGCGAGAGTCGACCCCAGACTGCCTGCGTCTCTCAGTTCCCCACTCCAGGAGCATTTTAGTCAAGACGACGGACATCAATGCCTTGTATGTAGTCGTCACAGTTTCGACTCATGCTAGTCATGTAGTTGTTGGAATGACGATAGCAGACGATTTCAACCAGGCACTGGCTGATGTCATAAAAGTGGGTGGGACTTACAACAGTGCTTCCGCAAAGTTTTGGAGAAGGCGATGAATATTATTCTCTCTAGCCATCTTGGTTTTTCAACATCGCTTGGGTATGCGCTCATGCACGAGTAGTGACGTGTGTGCACTGCCACACCAGTACAGATTTCTGCGAATTTTGTGGAGGTGCAAATTCCTTTGCCGCATTATACAACTGAATTTGCGTCTTATTGCTTTGTTTCCAACTGTTCTGTTTCTCAACACTGGTCTGTTATACGGACAAATACGTTGCACAATAATACATTTATTTTGCAATATTTTATCCAAACCCTCCCCAAAATGAACTGAATAAAATTATATAATTGCCCCAAATGATTAAAATAAAACACACAAAAATTGACCCGCTACAATACCCCCTCAATGAGAATTCTACTGTTCACGACAGAAGAAATCTCATCGATAACCCCGAAGAGGACCGGTGAGAAACTGGTGCCAACAACCCCCTGGTTCTTAATCTCATGGGTACACGACCCCCCTGACTCAGCGACTATGGACTCATCTGAACGAGATCACTGGACTTCTCCGTAAGAGATCCCAACACCGAGAAATCGAACAGACTCGCACCACGGCGCACCTCGCCTTTTAACACGCTACCCCCCAAAATCCTCAATCCCTGGCTAAAATTATCCCAGCTCCTCCGCCGATATGTTTCCCCTTTTTGCAAGCTGGGCTGCCTTTAGCAGATACTGGGCTCACACACACTAACATTACATATTACCATAACACATAAAAAAAATAAAACTTTCTTTTAAAATTTATCAAAAATTTAAAAAAATCAAAATTCAAAAAAAAATAATCGTTTATCAAAAAATTCTCTTCCTCTTTTTCTCTCTTTTTTTTTCTTTAACATGACTACCTTGACATTTCTACTAATATAAACACCTCCTTACTCTAACATGAGAACCACTTATAGTCTACCAATACAACACAATACAATAAAAGAAACATGGTTAATGCACATATAATAAAATCCTTATCTGAAATAGTCATTCGCCGGCAGGCGAAAAATCAAGTTTTTTTTTTTTTTTTTTTTTTTTTAATAAAAAATTAAAATTTTCAAAAATTTTAAAATTCAAAAAAAAAATTTAAATTTATCCATTAAAAAATTTTATTAAATTTATTTATTAAACAACATATTTATTAAAATTATTCAAATATTGTTTTGACTTAATTAAACAAACAAATTAAAATTGACTTCCTACTATACAAGCTTAGTAGGTGTATGACCTCATCAGCTGATCGTAACTAGGTCAAGTCCAAGACCCTTGACCTACATATGTTATGTATGCTTTCTGCATCTACCTTAAACATCTGTAACAATCTAACTCAAAGCACAAAATATAATAAAATAAAATGTTTAAAATGAACAAAATATTAATATAAACAATCATCAACTTGATATTTAAAGTATTTAAAACAAACAATTCTTAATTTTACCTTATTTTCAAATTTTATCAAAATTCTGTCACTGGTTGAAAAAAATAAACAATTGTATATTCTTTATCATGAATCTCTCTTTCTTTTCAACAATTTTACTTTTCATTTAACAATCGCACTATACTTTACTGTGGGTGATATAAATTATTTATTCTCGTTTTTCTGTATTAGATCTGTATGCATATATAAACTTTCTCCCTCTGACTCTAATATTCATCAACTTCAACTCCCATGACACCCATCTCTATCAAAATCTCTACTAATCAGGACACTCTAAACCCCAACTTATCATTTAACACAGATCGCTACCTTCTCTCATTATAAAATACTCTCTAACCCTTTGTACATAGGATACGTGTTTCCCCTACCCAAAAAACTCAATTCCCTTATCTGGCGGCCCGGATTCTACCTAAGGCGGCCCCTTCCACACTAAAATCTATCCCTATCCCGTCCCAACCCTTGTTGCGGACTCCTACATTACACTACCCTCTAATACAAAATTGCCATCCCCAAAATTCTCAATCTCATTACATTACTACAAATACACAAAATAACCTCATTAACTATAAAAACAACAATATGTCACTCAAAATCTACATAAAGTCTCCATTACCACTGTGTCAACATTAATACTTCACCAACTCTGTTACATCTCATCAACTCAAAAACAACATTACATCATATTCATCTTTATCATTTCACATTCAACTTTTAATTCAATTTGGACAGGTCTACGTGTCCCATAAAACATTTATCACCCATGAATTATCTTTTATTAATTTGCATAAATTGTTGTTATTTTATTTCTCATATCCTTTTTGTCTTTACTTCAAAATATCTGTAGTACATTAAACATTAATTACTTGTAACATTTACTAACCAATATACCAGTGACGTTATTGCTGATCAGCTGATATCCTAACATAATAAAAACACATCTCAAAATTGAACAAATTACATGGAATACATTATCAACACTTACTCCTATTATGTTGATTGCCTGCCAGGCGGCTAATTATTGGCTTAGAAAAAAAAAATACACACATAATGAAAATACATTTTATCAACAACTATATCTATCACACAACAATAAAATGATACCTTTAAAATTATAGTATGCACACCTTATATTACTAGTCTGAGCATATAATTATGTGGACAGAGCACAAGCAGTTTTATTTGATAAACTTTTAATAAGCAAAAACTTTTGTCATAAAATTTTAATTTCGTGACTCCTTTGCGTCACCTCCCAGCCACACACTCTATTTCAGATTATGTAAGACTGTCTCGCCTTTTCGCTTCCACAGAGACGGTATATTTTGGAGCAGGTTATGCCTCTCCGTGTCTCTGCTTCCGCTATTAAGTTTAAAGTTGTGAACATCAACATGTTCTTGTTCTATAATCATGCACCCTTAAAACGGATCTGCCACCTGGCTCTGCTGTTCCTCCTCGAACAGAGTGGCAGCCGCTGTTCCATAGTTTCCGGGAGATTTCCTCTAATTGTCCCCCCATTGAATTTCAAATCTGTACCAATTTCAAGTCAGCTATGGTCAAGGGACTTGGTATGACCATAGCTGGCCGCTAGCCAAAACCACGGTTAGTGCTGGTAAGACAGTAGCCGCCCGAAAAGTCGAGGAAATCTGAACTTTCATTTCACTGCCTGTTTCACATCAATATTATTATGTGCGACACGTTATTTAGTATTGTGTGTAAAATTTTTATTTTACACGGGTAAGGTGTACCGCACATTTATCGCCAGTTTGGCCTCCGATGGAGGTAACACTCACTGCTACCCCCAACCCATTTCGCTATCTAAGAGAGCACAGGCCACCCCCTCAATAGCCACTTAATAGCTAATTAATAGAATTTTTTATATACAACATTCTAATGTGACATTTTCATCAATCATCAATCATTAATCATCCTTCATAACTTTCTACAATTAGATTACTTAAAATTTTCAAATTCATTATTAATATTTGTTTTTCATCATATCTCAGTTATTATTACCCTTTAAATCATTATCTCAAGTTATTTTCATTATTGAAGTTAAAATTCGTTCCGTTAAGTTAAACATCTGTGTACATTTTATTATATTCGACTTGTATCATAAAAATTTTATACTTACAGTCCATAATTCATATACTGACATACACAACTATATACACCATACACCACTACTCCAAGTAACCTCTGAAACATTTAACAAAAAGTTATTTCAAATCAACAACTTATCAATTAATTACCAACTTCACTTCTCGTTAAACCATTTAAATTCATTAGAAAATTCAATTATATAATCTTTGAATTAATCAAAATATTTAAAACGTTTCAAATTATTTTAATTAAATTAATTAAACATGTACAATTAGCCAATTAGTTTTCAAAATTAATTCGGTTATTTGTTTAAATTGCAAATATTAATATTAGTATTACAACAATCATCTACACACATATTGTTTACTTAACATTCTACAATACACACAAATAAACTTACTACATTTGTATTTACATCCTTTCATTATTAATTGTCCAGTTTTTTCCGCACTTCATTTGTCCAGATTTGCCATGTCAGAACCATTAAAACAAAATATTTATACTGTCTTTTATTGTTTTAATTGTTCAACCTCCATCGTTCCAAATTAACCTTGGTTCTACATAACACTTTTCGATTTCGCTACCACACATACTGATACTTTGTGTGTCATAAACCCAAAAATCAAAGTCATCCGTCTTACCAAAATAATCTTGCAACCAGTCAACACTAAGTATATCTGTTAAGTCTCCGTTAGTAAATTTCTTCAATATCGGGTCAGTTACTTTTTTATCAATTAAATTATTCTTGTTTAAATACTCTTCTAATACTTCTTCCAACTCACCATAATCTCTCTTTAAATTATATACTTCTAATTCTCTCTCATCATAACACCATCTCATACTTATAAAATCATTCCACACAGAGGGTATAATATCATACAAATAAAATAAACAACTCCAATCTTCTACTAGTACGGGACCCTTGCCCTTCAAAAACTCTTGTGACCACATTAAATCATCGTAAATAATAAAAGGAAAATTTCCCCTCTGTCCCCACTCTACTACAACATTATTTTTCCTCTCTCTCTCCAACTCACTGACACACATTAACATCTCATAATCACTACATTCTGCAATTTCATTAGTACTCTCATTATTTATTTTTACCGTATCAGTCTCTGATACTAACTCTTCAAACACATTAATATTCTCAGTATTACGTACATTATTTGTTAACTCTTTATCTGGCATTACATTTTTGTATTTGTCATTACAAGTTTCATTTGTATTATTCTTATCTGGATTCATCACATTCGCTCCCATTCGCTCCACACTCTGTTCTAATTTACTCAAACTAGTCATTATTGTCTCATGGGTACTTTCAAAACATTTATTTAGTTCTTGAATCTCGTTCTTTAATTCGTGAAACTTGACATTGGAATCAATTTGTTGCTCTTCAAATTTTGCATTTAAGTTGCTATTTATGTTTTCGGACATTGTTTTCATTAAATTAAACAGATCGTTCATCGACAACCCTTTAGTTCGTGTTGTCGACGGAGTAGATTGTGCTACTATGTTTCCGTCAGTGAAGCCGACTTCTTTACTATCAATTCTACTTTCCCTATCTAATTTCGGGGTTACTTGAATCCCTGAATCTTCATTTACTTTACTTTGATCTGTTATACTTATTTCTGCTTCACTCTGACTCACACTTGGAGTCGAGTGTGTTTCATAATTACTAACATTTGAGTCGTCGAAAACTTCGACACTCATTTTATTTACGTCATTTTCGTTATTTGACATTTTGTATTATTGATATAAATTAAATTATATAAATTGCTTAAATAGAATAATTAATTAAATAAATACAGTAATTATTTAAATTTTGTAATCTACTGTTAGGTTACTAAGCTAACCTAGAACATGCTTGTATCCATGTCGATGCGGAATTCAATTAATTAATTATAATTAATTCAATTCGTGCCTGTTTCGTGGCGCCAACTGTGACGTGCTTATCGATCACAATTATTATTATTATTAAATTTCAAATTAATTGTTACTTACCGTTACGAAAACTTACAGGGTCACAGGATTCGATCACATGTACCTAGATACAAACATGGTCTATGGGTTATGCAAAGTACTGACACAACTCATTTTAGAAGAGAATTCAACTTTTAATTTTATTTTAAAATCATTTGACAGATTTGAATTTTTTACTTTTCCTCCAAATATAGATTTTACATACTTTAAAAATATTATGATTTTACAGGTTGTGTAATCATTACGTCTTATGTACTATTCTTATTTTCTACTACTTACATACATTAAACAAGAGAGCCCAGCCTGCCATTTTCACTTAAATTAATTTTAATTTATTTGATACCCCGTACCTTTATAAAACCCCAACCCTTACACTTTCAATAGACGAAATAACCCCCGGCCACGTGGTCTTCGCGCACATCCATTTCTTTTCTAATTTCGTGTGAAATGTCCAAAAGGTGTTTAATGTTGTTTTACATTTTTCCCGACCGCGGTCACATAAACTTTTTCGGCTATTTCACTGTTATATCAGTTTAAAAAAATTTTATTTCTGAGTCCGGTTGACGGGCGACCAGCACAGGCGAGAGTCGACCCCAGACTGCCTGCGTCTCTCAGTTCCCCACTCCAGGAGCATTTTAGTCAAGACGACGGACATCAATGCCTTGTATGTAGTCGTCACAGTTTCGACTCATGCTAGTCATGTAGTTGTTGGAATGACGATAGCAGACGATTTCAACCAGGCACTGGCTGATGTCATAAAAGTGGGTGGGACTTACAACAGTGCTTCCGCAAAGTTTTGGAGAAGGCGATGAATATTATTCTCTCTAGCCATCTTGGTTTTTCAACATCGCTTGGGTATGCGCTCATGCGCGAGTAGTGACGTGTGTGCACTGCCACACCAGTACAGATTTCTGCGAATTTTGTGGAGGTGCAAATTCCTTTGCCGCATTATACAACTGAATTTGCGTCTTATTGCTTTGTTTCCAACTGTTCTGTTTCTCAACACTGGTCTGTTATACGGACAAATACGTTGCACAATAATACATTTATTTTGCAATATTTTATCCAAACCCGCCCGAAAATGAACTGAATAAAATTATATAATTGCCCCAAACGATTAAAATAAAACACCCAAAAATTGACCCGCTACAAACTTAAATAAAAATCAACAGAAAAGTATTTACAATTATAAATAAAAGAACTTAACAGAACTAGAAAAGTCGATTCAAAGGAATTATATGTAGTCAAATCATAGCCATAAAGTGTGAAAAATAAATAATAAGAGTATCATATCAGTATAATAATAAGTATGTAAAGGTACTCGCCTTTTACCCTTTTAATTAAATACTTTACACTCATCATAAAATATAATAATACTCACCGCTGCCAGATACATGTTTACACATGTATACATGTTTTTAGATACACATGTAAACTTTAAACACTCTTGCCCTTATAAAAATCCCACAATCTGACTGTAATAAAATTTCAGAAAACCCCCGATTACGTTAGACGAGCTGTCAGCACAGAAAACTAGGAAATGGTTATGGCATAATAACTGCACTAACATATATTTGTATTACGAAAACAAATAGGTTTAATTTTATCTTACTTTTCTTAGAGAAATACACCAAATAGAACAAATTACAAACAATTATTTCGGGAAGTGATATAATCAATAATCTTTTACATTGACTTTAAGTTTACTTGTATTATATAGATATATTTTGGTTTTAAATGCAGCCCAGTATCTTTGTACTCACACATTCATTCATTCAATATTTTAATTATTCCCTTTATGAGACATTTAGAGCTCTGTACATTAAATTAGTTAATAATTGTCTGGTGGTCTATTTACTCACGGCGTCTCCCCGGCTACCTCGCACTGTGCACATATTTGAATATATTTACACGGTTAATAAATTTTCGGCCCGCAGCCCGTTATGTTCAAATGGCCGCCGCCGCCTCGCAACAACACCACTGCTGATTCACATTTTGTTATATAGTTGAGATGAAAATTTGTGTCCAGTCGGCGGACGCACTACGGTTCGCGTCCGGCGGGTTAAGATGTTATTTTCTGACCGACTTACATGCGGCTGGACATTACTGCCTTGCCTACGAACAGATTTCTTCGTCGATCGCAGCCTTCGCGGCTAAAGTTTTATTCATTGTACACACGACACACAGGATTTTTGTGTGTTGGACGTCGATGATATTTGTGTTCACTGGTCGACGTCACAAAAGAGGCGGGACTTCGCCAAGACTTCCGTCGTCTTGAGACCATGTGCGAACAAACTTTCGCTTCCAAGCCATCTTGTTTCCAACAACTCGGCGTCTGTCGGCGCCCTGCCGATGTTAATGCGTTTGGGCGTAGATGTCACACAACCGCAAAGTTCCAAGAATTGTGTCACCCGCACATTCCATTACAATTGTTTCACCACAGTTCCTTTGTTCGAAACTACGCTTCTATTGCCATGGGACGGAGCACACAGATGGAAATGAATTGTGAAATTTAATAAAATAAAACCCCAAATTTAATAAAAATAAAAAAACCCTCACTTTAGCCCCGTTACAAGTAGACCCAGTAAGATATGGAGTAGTGAAGAGTAACAGCCCAGGAATAATAAATGAACATGACAATCAGCAAGATATGTAATAATAATGAATAATAGTTTGGAACAAATAAAATAGAAATGACAATTTTTAAAATAGGTAACAGTAAGGAGTAATAGCCCAGGACTAATGAATTAAAGGGAAATAATAATCCAGATACCCAAAGATCTATTATAAAGACAAAAACCTCTAGAGCAGCAAATAAATAATTCAAAAGAAATAAAATTATATTAACTATATCAATTTAAATGAAATGAGTAGCCCAAATAAGAGAATCCAATACATATAATTAAAAATGATGTAAAAATTAATTACAGTAGACTCTCAACTATCCGACCTAATGTGGCGGTCGGCCGGGTCGGATAGCAAAAAAGTCGGATACACCGGAGCCGTAGGCATACTAGCCTCTGTAAGGTCAATGACCGCCACCCTATTGCGTTGAATGTACTTGTTGCTATTTGGATGCGTATGTCGTATCAGTTTGTCCTTATAAATGACGTACAGTAATAAATGAATTAGAAAGAAATGAAATAAGAATTTGCAACTACAGTATCTTTCACAAAACCTTTATTTGAAGGACGAAACAAAATGTGTAGTTAACAATAAGTTGAATGAGTTTTACTATGAGTTGTAATTTATACGAAAGCTTTCAACCAAATTAGTTGTTAATATAAATCAAATTATAATAACCTAAAACTACGTACTGTATAATGAAAGAACAAGTGAAACTTACATTGTCTAAGGTTTGAAAAAGTCTGTAATTGAGACCTGCTTCTTTCCTCGCATTAATTTCCTCGCCGCTATATCCTTCCACTTACGTAAACATATGATGTCTGCTGGTGTTGCTTCTTCTTGCTGGCCAATGTATTCCACTGCCGTCTCGATCGCCTTCAGGCCTTCGGAGTGGGTTATACGATCGGAGGGTTCATCACCTTGTTGCTCTTCAATCGGCTGTTCATTTAATACCATCGCTACAATATCTTCGTCTGCAATTTCTTCGATTTCGTCCTTTGCCAACCATTCTGTGATGTCTTCCAATGAAGCTTTCTCACATCCAGGAACTTTTTCTAACAGCGATACAAGCGCAGTGTTATCAGTTGCATTTTCCACATCACATTGCTGTTCTACGTCTTCCCACTTATCACTGGCTCTGTGATCCAGCAAAATTTTAAACGATCGCACAAGTGTTAAAGATGGAATAACATCCCATGCCTCGGACACCCATCTGATGACGTCAAGCATGTCTACTGACTGTAGTGCCATCGCAACTTCTGTATAACAATTGTCGCGATGATATAGCTTAGTAGCCTACATCGACATTTCTTTTTCAAAGCTTGGGGCACTCCCTGATCCATTGGCTGACATATAGATGTAACATTTGCAGGCAAGAACAAAGCTTTTATGTCTCCATCTTTTAATTGGTCACTTGCTGGATGTGAAGGAGCGTTATCCAAAACTAGGATTGCTTTCCTTGTTAAATTGTTTTCAGCTAAATGTTTTTCAACTTGTGGCACAAATTCCTGTTCAAACCAATTTTTGAAAATTTCTCGATTCATCCATGCCTTTTTTTGATGGGTATAATGCAGGAGCAAAGAACTTAAATCTTTAAGATTTTTAAAAGCCCTAGGCTTGCGAGATTTTCCAATCAAGGTCAGTCTCAACTTGTGGTTTCCGGTTGCGTTACTACAAGCTAAAACTGTAACGCAGTCCTTGCTCTTCTTGAACCCTGGTGTGGCCTTTTCCTATTTAGACGCTAGTGTTTTAGATGGCAACATACGGTAATTCAAACCCGTCTCATCACAGTTGTACACTTGTTCTCCGGAAATACCTTCCTTATCAAGCAGGTCAAAAAAGTGTTTTTTTAAAGTCAGGGACAGCGTCCTTATTAGCAGACAATGCTTCACCACTAATCGTCATCTGACGAACACCAAAACGTTTCTTCCAGCGATCAAGCCACCAGTCACTGGCAGTAAACTCACCATCGTTTCCTTCGATCTGTTTTTTAAACTGAATTGCTTTTTCTTGGAGCAAGGGGCCTGAAACCGTCAATCCTTTCCCCCTCACATTTTCATACCACAGATATAAAGCCTCTTCAACTTCCACATGTTTTCCTTTTTGCATAGTTTTTCTAACTTTCACGCCACTGCCACTTGCTTGCTTAGAACACCATTTTTCAATCTCTGCGCGATTTCTTCGCCAATCACCCACAGTAGTTTTTCCAACTCCTAACTCCAGTGCAATTTTGTTTACCGACTCACCAGAATCCATTCTTTTTATTGCTTGCAGTTTTTCTTCCAAAGTTACTACCACTTTCTTTCGTTTGTCACCCATATTTCATTTAAAAATAAAAGCCACCAACAATACTGTATACACACTTTATAACAAATTAACAATCCACGAACGACTGAACCGCACGGACTGACTTCTGGATACAGACTAACTGATGCACCTGTTACACACTCAAGTAGGAACACGAAACTTTCGTGTCACAACATGAATCAATTGGCGTACTGTATTGGTCACTGGTGATTCACGCGTAAGCGCCTTCACCGCGTGGCGGGATTGCTCACATGACGTTTGAAGGCGCTAGTAATCGGATCGGAAATACTGCATACGTACCGTACTCAAAATACTTTCTTTTTTTTTTTGAGGGCGGGTCGGATAGGCCGGGGTCGAATAGTCGGGAGTCGGATAGCCAAGAGTCTACTGTATACTTAAAATAAATGTGATAAGGGGAACACCCCAAACCATTTGTCAAAAAGGACAACAAAAGGACTATTATTAATATAAAGTTTTAATGTATTTATTTATATAATTATTTACCATTTTATGTTATTATTGTTTGTGAATACCGTACAAACTATGTTGATACTAGTAAATGCTAGATGTTAGAATGTAAGAATTTATTGTATTTTAATCATGTTAATTAATGTTATATTTTGTAAAGTAAGGAAAGGCAAATTAATAGTTGAAACAAACCAGAAATAGTGGATCAAAAAATATGAAACTAATAAGATGAATTAATAATAACTTTGCTAGGAAAATTGGAAATTGATGACCAAGACAAATTCAAATTTGACCATATAAATCTAATCAAAGAATACAAGTTAATAGAACCTAGACTAATTTGATGTAAATTACCCTATTCAATATACAAATACATTATCATAATAATAACCAAGACCTATAATAGTAATGAGAGGAATCAACATGTAAAATTGACTTAAATTAGGTGTTTGTACCAGGTAAGGCCATAATCAGTAAAGTGTACTAGTAAAATGCAAATGATTTGTTAAATGTTTAAAATAATAGCCAGTTGTAAATTAGGTAAATTACAGATATTTAATTAGGAATCGAGTGAAAAATAAATTGTAACATAAAACATATTTTAAACCATGTTGTAGGTAATTCTGTAAGTCAAGATAAGGCCTACAGATAAATTTCAAAGAATGTAATTAAGAAGCACAATTCAAACCAAAATAGGGAAAATTTAGTATTAAATTGTATAAAATAAAATCAGGAATATGGTTATATAATTAAAATTACATAAAGGTACTAAACAAGTAATTTATAGCCATTTAAACATAAAAATGTCAATATTTTTTATATATAAGATTGAATTCAAAGACAACAGCTGATGGCTGAACAATGAGAAATGATACCGAAATATTATAAATCTTATATATGAAGGAACAAAAATCAGTTAGTTGATTGTTAAAAGCCAAACGAGATAGACGTGTCAAAAGACTTCTCAGAGAAATATTAACGAAATTTTAACTAACACTAACCGAGATATATGACGAAGCCATATAAAGATGAATAGAAAATAAATCAAAGTGAAGACTACTATAATATTGATCACTGAACATTAAACTAAATTAAATAATATTCAATTAAACCGTCACTACATATAGACATGACAGAAGAACCAAATTGAACTCAGATAAACGTACACCGAGTGAAGGGAAACTTTTGGGACATAACACTACTATTACCGAACCAAAATCCAGTGGGTAAGGTAAACAACACTACACTCTACAACTCGTGGATATTCCAAGAACAACGTCACTGGAGAGGAAATAACCAACGGAGACATTTATTTGAAGAAAGAACTCGTAGCTGAAATTACATCGCAGATCAACTCATTAAGGCAGCCATTTTGATTCCAGTTGAAGAGGATGCTGGTAACGTGACGAGTGACGTCAGAGAAGTCAACAGTATAGTAATATCAACTTTTTATGTACATTACAATTTATTATTTTGTCTGTTTCATGAATATGTTTTTTAATACCTTGTAAGTATTGAATTCTCTTGCCTTTCCTGACTATTTCTACAGTTAAAAGAACCTTTATAATATAATAATTCCGTTGAATATTTTGAATATATAAAATAATCGAACTGTAACTTTTTATCGAATCAGATTCAAGCCGTTGCGGCATATTCAAATAATTGTTTGACGAATAAACTCATTTATTGTTTTAATACTGTTTTATTGATCAGCTAAACCTTAAATAAAATTACATTAATTATTTAAGAGAAAAAGTGAACTTCTTAAGTAGACGAGCTAGAAGAAGAAGAAGAACAGATTTTAAATTGGCTGCTACATGCAATCGATACGGCTTAGATAATCTAGTTGAAGTGAAGAAATAAATAATCTTACATCAGAACACACACAGTCATTAAACAGTATATTTTTTATTAATTGAATCTAAACAATTAAAAAACAACTACACCAATTAAAATTAATTAAGTCAATAAAAAAAATAATTTATTAACCAATTATTATTTAATTATAGATTATTTGTAATTACCACGCATCGTGTGTTTTATTACAATATATATATATATATATATATATATATATATAGTAAACTTATTTCTTGTAAGTTTACAAAATAATAAAGTAAATAAAATAGGTATTTAAATAAAAATAAATAAAAATCAAGCAGACTTATCCAAAGAAAACCAATTCATATATTCAAAATAATGCAAATAAAAGTAAGGAAAAATAACATTCAAAGAGTTTTTTTTTTTTATTTCTTCTGTACATATTGAAATGCTATGTTTCCGTTTCTCTCAACATAAAGAATATACCTTAAAATAAAAAATTGTAGTATTAAAATAATGAACACAATAAATGAGTAATTAACTTATATCATGAGATATACATGTTAAACAATAAATATAAGATCATTGTAAAATAAAATAATAAGACCAAGATACTATATATGACTATCTGGAACTTATATATGACTATCAAATAACTCCAGTAGAATAAATAAGAAATATGACTCAAAATAGGTGAAAGCCTATTCAGCAGAAACCTAACTGGGTTACCAAGTAGGAAAGTGAATATAAACTAGATAAAATTTTAATAAAACCAAACAATAAAGCTAGAGAATCATTCTACCTGAGTGTGAATGAATTCTCATAGACAATTCAGAGAATAATTATTATAAGATAAGTTTTAATTTTGTATGAACATGTTACAATGTAGGTTAGGTTAAGATCCATTGTATATGTTAAAGAAAGAGAAGGATATAAAGAAGATTGTAGGATAAATAATTTCATAATAGAAAGAATAACCAATAAACTGAATAATAGATAAGACAAGGATACATAAGTATTGTTGGTTATGAACCAAATAATATGAATAGTAAGAAACTAATGTTACGCCCAAAGCCTACATATACTTGGTAGGAAAAAAGAAAACGATTTGTATAAATAAAGCATGTGGAATAATACTATATAGATTAAAAGATAATGTATTTTAGTAGAGTAAGTTATTAGTAATCAAAGGTGTTAATAATGGACCATTCATAAAATGTAAATAATAACAAATCAACTTTGACAAACAAAATACATCTACTGTGTAAGTTAGCAATGAACATTACAGGGAATAAAGATTGTATTAGATTATTATAAGAGATATAGTAAAAGGTCATGTAATTCATAAGGAATAATTAATAACTGTTGAATTGTGTTAGAGTTAAGTAATTACTTCCATGTTCCTTAAGGAAATGGAAGTATGGTGATGGCAAAAAAAATCATGTTCGAGATTATTGCAGATTCTGATTGTACTACCCTCAAAACATGAAAAATATCGGTATGGAGAACCATACATGACTTCCATGTTCTAAGATTTATATTTAAAATCATTTTCGAAATCAAATATTACCATAGAAACTACTTCTTTCTACTTACTGCTTCAGCCTTAACCACAGTACTGTGGTCACTAACGTATACCACCTCACGTTCTCGCACTCGATTTTCACTGATGATGGAAGTCGATGGCATTGCCGAAACGTCTGGTTTTGTAGAAAACATTGGACTACGGCCAAACATCCCGGGAAGGAATTTTAACAAAAACTATTTCTTTGTTGCCGATAACGTAGTACATATATATATATATAAAATATGCATAAAATTAATGGCTTGTATAAGTTAATGATTGATCTCCATTAAGTAGTGCTCAAGTTTCCAAAGTTTTAAGATTATGATGTCCGTAATTAAAACATCAGAGCAGGTTTAGTGTGTATGAGGGTACACCGTGGACAAAAATTTTCAACATTTCCTATTGAGCGTTGCTTAGAGTAAAGCTGTGAATTTACAGTGTACATTTCACAGAAAAAACACGCGGAAAAGAAGGAGCGCTCGGAAGTCACTCATGGACCCTCAGCATCTTGCAGAGGGTTCATTCCCTAAAGACGAAAAGTCTGTCTATGAATCGTTCCTCTGTAAACATGTGCAGTTACACTGCCCAGCGATCCACAGGAAGCAAATCGCTATCCACGCTGGACACTTTCGGCTTGCACGCGTTATGTTGGTGTGGGTTTCGGCACTTTCCATTTAAAAAGCGTGCAAATGTAAGAAAATAAACATGAGTGAGGGCAGAAATAACGCGAATTTTGTGTGTGTGTGTGTGTGTGTCTTCCCTGGCTTTTTATTGCAGTAATCATAATAATAAAATGGAAACGTAAACATTACATAATTGAGATATGCTTGCCTGCCACGAACGATATATTTTCTCTCATACATGATTTACATTAAAATGAAAAAATTATAATTTTATTGCCTGGCAACAAAATTATTTTATTTTTAACAATTACCATTGTTTGAAAAAGTTTAAATGAATTTTCAAGTACTTTACTGTTGTTAAAACGTAAAAGGCTGCAGGTAAACTACCCCTTCCCCTTAACCGATCTTCACCAAAATCAAAAGGCATTGAGTTCTCTACAATTCAGGGACGTATGCAAAAAATTATTTGATTCTGTTTGAATATGCGGCAGTTATCGTTCGTCATAGAAAAAATTACTCTTGTTAAAACATAAAACGTTGCAGGTAAACTACCCCTTTCCCTTAACCGATCTTCACCAAAAACAATAGGACTTGAGAACTCTACAAATCAGGGCTGTATGCAAAAAATTATTTGTTTCTGTTTGAATTTGCAGCTGTTATCGTTTGCCAACAAAAAAAATTACCTTTGATAAAAAAAAAAGTTGCAGGTAAACTACCCCTTTCCCTCAACCGATCTTCACCAAAAACAATAGGTCGTGAGTACTCTACAAATCATGGTTGTGCGCAAAAAATTATTTGTTTCTGTTTAAATTTGCGGCTGTTATCGTTTGCCATAGAAAAAAAAATCTAAGACACATAGACAGATAGACACACAGACACTTTTCGAAAAACGACTTTTTTTCATGTTTTGAGTGTAGTACAATCAGAATCTGCAATAATCTCGAACACGATTTTTTTGCCATCACCATACTTCCATTTCCTTAAGGAACATGGAAGTAAAAGTCATTTTTCAAAAAGTGTCTGTCTGTAGATTTTTTCTATGGCAAACGATAACAGCCGCACATTGAAACAGAATCAAATAATTTTGTGCATACAGGCCTGATTTGTAGAGTACTCAAGACCTATTGTTTTTGGTGAAGATCGGTTAAGGGAAAGGGGTAGTTTACCTGCAACTTTTATTTTAATCAAGGATAATTTTTTTGTATGGCAAACGATAACAGCTGCATATTGAAACAGATTGAAATAATGTTGTGCATACAGCCCTGAATTGTAGAGTTCTCAAGACCTATTGTTTTTGGTGAAGATCGGTTAAGGTAAAGGGGTAGTTTACCTGCAAAGTTTTATGTTTTAACAAGGGTATTTTCTATGGCAAACGATAACAGCCGCAAATTCAAACAGAATCAAATAATGTTGTGCATGCAGCCCTAAATTGTAGAGTTCTCAAGACCTATTGTTTTTGGTGAAGATCGGTGAAGGGGAATGGGTAGTTTACCTGCAACGTTTTTTTAACAAGGGTATTTTCTATGGCAAACGATAACAGCCTCATATTCAAACAAAATCAAATAATGTTTTGCATGTATCCCTGAATTGTAGAGGACTCAAGACCTATTTATTTTGGCAAAGATCAGTTAAGGGAAAGGGGTAGTTTACCTGCAACATTTTATTTCTTTTATGAATTTGCTAACTGCTATAATTTTTTTTTATTGTTCGACTAAGCTTTTCTTCATCACTGACATCATCAGGTCTTAAACAACGTCTATCAACTGTACGTTGTAGGCTTTTATACTTTAGGCCCCCCCCTTATGTCATCGCCCCTCCTGTTGGTTCTAGCTGCTGCCACTCTTCACGGGAACTTTGTCTACATTTTTCCGTTAGGCATTTTTCTAACGTCCGTCAAATTGTTTGAAGAATCTCCCGTTAATTTCTTCATTCTTGACTTATAATTTTTTTGTAACCTTTTTACATTTCGTCATTTTTAGTGTGTTATTCTTATTATTTTAATTTATTTTTGTTTATTGTTTAATATATAATAAAATATTTCTTCATTTGTAAAATCTACTTTTATATTCATTAATTTATTTTTATCTTCTTTTTTAACTTTAAGTATTTGTAGTTCTTCTATTTGTTTTCTTTTTTGCGGATTGTTTTCTATTTTGATTATTTCCATATTTTCATTTGGATTTATGAATTTATGGCCTGGTTCATTGAAATGTCTTGCATATAGTGAGTTCGTTACTCTAACCCCTTCTCCTTTTGCGTGTTCATTCATTCGAATTTTAAATTGTCTTCCAGTTTCGCCCAGATATATCTTATTACATTACCCACATTTTAATTTGTATACGCCGCTTTTTTCTGTTAATATCTGTATTTCATATTTTTCGAAGCATTTTTGTAACATTTTTGTTTGATATCCTATGTATGTTATTGCTCCTTTATATTTCTTTTCTTCATTTGTTTTTTCTTTTTTGTTCTTTTCTATTTCTTTATTTTCCTCTATTTTCTTAACTATTCTATTAATTATTTTAGGGTTGTAATTATTATTTTTTGCTATTTGTTGTATTTTCTTTAATTCTTTTTGTTTGAGTTCTTCATTTTCTAGATAATTTATAGCTCTATAGCAAAATGAAGTTAATGCTGCCATTTTATAATTGACTGGATGATATGATTCTTGTGGAATTATTAAATCTGAGTATGTTTCTTTCCTATATATATCGAATTTGAGTTTGTTATCTTCAGTTTTTATATTGATATCCAGGAAATTAATTTCTAATCCTCCAATTTCTTCTTGAAATTTTATTGTTTTTTCTATGTTATTTAGTTCTTCCGTAAATTTTTTAAATTCATTTACTTCACCTTCCCAAACTATTAGTATGTCATCTACATACCTGATCCATTTTTTAATTCTTCTTTCTTTATCTATATCTTTTAAAATTTTAATTTCAAAGCTATTCATGAATATCTCTGCCATTAATGGTGAAAGCGGTGATCCCATTGGTAATCCATTTTCTTGTATGTAAAATTTGTTATTAAATCTGAAGTAGTTCTGGCTTAGGCATAATTCTAATCCTTCTATTATTTCGTTTTTCCATTCTACATTACTTAATTTGTTTTTCTTTATTATTTCTACTGTTTTTGCTATTGGTATGTTGGTGTACATATCTTTTATATCTAATGACATTAATTTTGTCTTATTTGTTATGGTTATTTCTTTTAATCTTTCTATTACATTTTTGCTATTTTCTGTGCTGTGGATTTCTTCTTTTTCATATACCATTTTGATTCTTTTACTTATTTCTTTTGATATTTTGTAGGTTGGCGAATTTATAAATGATACTATAGGTCTTAATGGAATTTTTTTTTATGTAACTTAATTTGACATCTAAATTTTGGAGCTTCAGGATTATGTTCTATTTTTTGTTTCTTTTGCCATTCTATAATAGTTAAGTATAATAGGTGAAGTAAATGAATTTAAAAAATTTATGGAAGAACTAAATAAATAGAAAAAACAATAAAATTTCAAGAAGAAATTGGAGGATTAGAAATTAATTTCCTGGATATCAATATAAAAATTGAAGATAACAAACTCAAATTCGTTATATATAGGAAAGAAACATACTCAGATTTAATAATGCCACAAGAATCATATCATCCAGTCAATTATAAAATGGCAGCATTAAATTCATTTTTCTATAGAGCTATAAATTATCTAGAAAATGAAGAACTCAAACAAAAAGAATTAAAGAAAATACAACAAATAGCAAAAAATAATAATTACAACCCTAAAATAATTAATAGAATAGTTAAGAAAATAGAGGAAAATAAAGAAATAGAAAAAAACAAAAAAGAAAAAACAAATGAAGAAAAGAAATATAAAGGAGCAATAACATACATAGGATATCAAACAAAAATGCTTCGAAAAATATGAAATACAGATAGGAATAAAGAAAACAACAAATGTATTCGAATATATACAAAATGCTAAAACAGAAGAAATTCCATTAACAGAAAAAAGCGGCGTATACAAATTAAAATGTGGGTAATGTAATAAGATATATCTGGGCGAAACTGGAAGACAATTTAAAATTCGAATGAATGAACACGCAAAAGGAGAAGGGGTTAGAGTAACGAACTCACTATATGCAAGACATTTCAATGAATCAGGCCATAAATTCATAAATCCAAATGAAAATATGGAAATAATTAAAATAGAAAACAATCCGCAAAAAAGAAAACTAATAGAAGAACTAGAAATACTTAAAGTTAAAAAAGAAGATAAAAATAAATTAATGAATATTGTAGCATGACAGATAATCCACATAAATCAATTACTAAATGATCATTAATAAAACTCAAATATATGGAATATCCAAATGAAAATCAATTAAAAGCACTATAAATTAATATAATCACAAGAAAAGTAAACATAAAGAAAAAATCTGCAAATAATATAATTATACTACAAATTAAAAACCCAGAAAACTGAAATTTGAATAACAATATTACCCAGGTAGGATAGAAGCAGGCAATGAAGATACCCAGACCAAATGAACAGACAAAGAAAACAGACCAGTGTAAACAAAAGAATATAAAGCGAAATGGTACTGAAGAATGAAGAAAGAAAGAAGAAATATAGAATGAACCGATATACTGAAGAATAAGAAACCAGTGAAGACCAACTAGAAAAAAGGAAGTGAAACGACCAATACCAAATAGAAACCCATAGGGAGAAAACCAAAAAACCCCAAAAATAAATGAAGGTCCCAAAAGAAAGTACAACACCCCAAAAAACCATATACTAATGTAAAACTGACAAAAACCAAAAGTGTTTAGAGTATTAAGTAACAGTGCACTCAAAAAAGTTATTGTGTAGTTTATATAGACAAACCTTAACAGTCCCCCATGGTTAAATATTTCATATTGTAAAACTAGAAAGGGACTAGTGATAATATCAATAAATAACCAGGGACCAGTGCAAGTTATTAAATTGTAATCAATAAACTTTGAAAAGATACATGAGTTACCTTGCAAGTAAATAACTTTAAGTGTTTTTGAACAGTATCACATTTGATATGAAGGAATAATATTTCTAATAAAATGCCACTGTTTATAAGAACATTCCATAGAATGAATAATATAAACAGCGAGCTTGTGTTATACATAAAGTGACGGGGAATACATCCTTAAAATTGGGAAGTACAGATAAGACTGTAAATAAATGGTTTAAGAAAGTGTTAACCATTTAATGGAACCAATATGTTATGTTCCTATTCCATATATTAACTAGATAAATAAGATTTATTATTAAGGAGTATTATAGTTATAAAATATTATTTTGTTATTAATTTAAATTAGGAATGCCATATCTAAGTGTTAACCATTTAATGGAACCAATATGTTATGTTCCTATTCCATATATTAACTAGATAAATAAGATTTATTATTAAGCAGTATTATAGTTATAAAATATTATTTTGTTATTAATTTAAATTAGGAATGCCATATCTAAATGTAGATACCATTCCTACATTATAAAATGTTTTTTATTATGTTACTAGGTGTAATCAGTACACATAAAAGGTATGATTCAAAGTACCAGTTTTCATAGTAAATAAGTGTTGTATTTTAATTGTAAAATCAATATTCAATGTTATAATAGTCAAGGAACAAATTGTTAATAAATTATATAAGAATAGAAAGTCAGAAAAGGGTACAAACTAACTATATTAGTAAAAATTTTGCAAATAGCAACCGATCGAATCTAGGCCAGATAGTAAATATAGACTACAGAATAATTAACAAATCTAGTCCTATAAACCAGTTAAACTGATAACATTTATGTAAAATAAATCCACCATATGGTAATACCATGTAAATAATACTTTATAAAGGTATGGTCAGCAGATAAGTAAAATTATAAATAAAAATGGAATGTACTAACTGACATTATCAGGGGAGGAGTCATAGATAAATGAATTGTATTTAAAAACAATCATTAATAAACAAAATTACAAGAAATTAAGTAAGAATAGACAATTATATCAATTTCAGATTTAATAGAATAATAATTATATCAGAGAAAATGGCTATTATTTGCTTAGAGAACAGGAAATACAATATTAAGCCTACTTTCCAAAATGTAAGAAATATAATTTTTTTAATGAAAACTTTGTAAAACTATATTAATTAGTATCAAAATAAGCAGAATAGAATAAAGAAACCGAATATGTATTTAGTATTTCATACAGTTAATTAGTAACGAAATTATTTTCCGAGTATAATGTATGCAAATAAAATGTATCGGAAGCTAAGATAATTTGAAACAATGTATAATATATATTAAATTGGCTAAGATTTTCAGGAGACGAAGGAAATGAGAACAGTTCATTATTATCCGTTGACGAGTGTACTTAACGAGATTATTTGCTCGAAATAACCTATAATGGCGAACTATAAGTAAACCGAGTTCGGTGAAAATTTTTATAAATTTTTATTTCGAGTTATTTATTATTTGTGAACCGGTGAAATTAAAATATGAACAGTGTTATCACCAATAAACAGAACCACATAAGCCTAATTAATTGAAATAACACCAATACCATACAATTTACAGACGAACAATCAAGGTTAACCCGACACATATAGACAAAGTGAGATAGACACAATCACAACAATTTACACCAAGTGAACTATTAAACCATACACCAGTGACACTCAATTAACTCCAGAACTATCATACACAATTGCTGAGACCATTTAAACGGAGAAAAGACATCTTTATTTAAACAAATCTTTCGTCAAGGTTAGATGCTCCACTACGCATGTGCCAGTCGGCCATTTTGGACTCGTCGTCATTCCACTCCAGCTGTAAAGAAACGAATTTCTGCTGCTTTTGGTTTGAATAAATATTGTATATAAAGTTTTATTTATTAATTATAACATTGTATTTTTTAGTATTAAGGCATTTATCATTGTAAGTGTTATACTTTCCTGTCCATACCCTTCTCTGGCTATTCTTAAATAACCGTTCAAAGAACACTATATTATTATATATGACTAATGTAAACTTTTTTATCGACCGACCCTGAGTGAGTCGATACTGTTTTGTAATATCGATTATTATCGATAAATTAAATCATTTATTAATAAACTTTCTGTTATGTAATTTGGATTTAATTTTTCTTTAAAAATACTTAACAAATAAATTAATCAAGAACACAGACTAACCGAAGGGCGGTACATACGAAATAACGAACGCTTCAAGAAGAAGAAGAAGAAGAGAGCCGTCTTTCGACTAGGACTGTAGTTAACCAGATTGTCATTAAGTAAATTTACAGAAAGTGATACTATTACACTAATAAACATAATACCATTCCATTTCGAAACACAAACAATAAACACGATTATTTTTTAAATATTAGGGTTAAAAATTACACAGAAAATACTTTTCAGAAATTTTTTTTTTTTAAATAAATTAAAATTTTTTTTATTTCAAATTTTTTAACAGCAGACATACAGATTATTTTGTTTTATTACAAAATTGGCTAGCCCAACAGTGGGGGCTTAACGAAGACACAAGGAACGTTACAAAATTGGCGTTTCCAAAGTGGAACATTATCAACATTCTTACTTATATTTTGTGTTTTATTACAAAATTGGCGTCCAACTAAAGGGCTGTAATTAGGGATTGAAAGGCTGTAATAACTCGCCCAATTTCTAATTCAGCTTAGCAACGGTTATCCAGCCAGAGAACCAGGAAAGATGCAACGTTGTGCCACATCAAAGAAAAGAGCGGCGGAGGCTGAAAAAGAATTTAAAATGGAGGATAAGGAGGCGACCCCAGTGGAGGACGTAGAAACATTATTACATCCAATGGAACCAAAACCACCAGCACAACCAAAGGAACAACCGGAAATACCCACACAAACAGGGGAAGTTTGGGAAAGCCAAAATGGACGGAGGATGAGAGCATACAAGAGATGCTCAGGATGTTGATGGAGGAAATCAAGTCCAGTAAGAAGGACAACCAAGCAACTAAGGAAGAGTTAAGTAAGCAGATGGAGGAAAGCAATAAGAAAATGGAAGAAAACAGCAGGAAAACGGAAGAAAATAACAAGATGATGGAGGAAAATTTAAGCAAGAAAATGGATGACAACAACCGGTCAACCAAGGAAGAATTAAGCAAGAAAATGGATTCCACCGAAGAAAACTTGCATAAGAAAATGGACGACAACAACCATTCAACCAAGGAAGAATTGAATGAAATAAATAAGAACATAGAATCCACGAAGGAAGAATTAAGGAAGGATATTGAAGAGAACAGTAAGAAAATGGAAGAAGAAATGGGGAAAAAGTTAGAAGGATTGAAGGAGGACAACCAATCCACAAAGGAAGAATTGGGTCGTAAGATCGAAAGGACCAATAAGAAAATTGATGAAACTAGGAAGAAGATAGAAAACGACAACCAACGATTGAAGGAAGAGTTGAGGGAAAATAGCAAGAAGATGGAAGATAAAATGGAGGAGAATAACAAGAAAATGGAAGAGATGATGGGGGAAAGGTTGGAAGAGTTAAGAGAAGATAACCAACTGTTACGGGAAGAATTACGGGAAGTTAACCAAGAGAATTTAGACAAGTTAGACGAACGAATGGAACTATTAAGAAAGGAAATGAACAAAGAACTCAAAGATAATAAGAAATCTATGACTAAAAGGCTGGAAGACGAAACCATAACTATAAATCAACAGATAAGAGAAGTTGATGAAAGATGTCGGTTGACTGAAGGGGAGGTACAAGAGTTCAAGGAAGTGGTAAACACCAAGGTCACAAATCTTGAAGAATCTAGTCGCAAGAAGGCAGAAGAAAACCGAAAGGAAAGCCAGGAAGAACTCAGTAAAGTACGAACTCAAATTACTGAAAGATGTGACGGAATGGAGGTAGTGATGACTAACATCACTGGTCAAGTGCGGCAGAGCCAGGAGGAAATGGAAGCAATTCGGAACCGACCAACCAGCTTCACAAATATCCCCATCAACGAAAACAGGGAATGGCTTAACTTCCGCCAATATAAAAGGAAGCCGATGGAATTCTTGGCCCGTGTCGAGGAATACATGACCAAACACAGAAGTAATAGATGGTCAAATAATCGAGAACTATTGGACGAATCATTCCGTGAAATGACGGACAATTGGTGGATGGCGAACAGGAGCGAGATAAATGATTACCAGCAGTTTAAAAATTTGTTCAAGGCCAAGTATTGGTCGGAGACCACCCAGAATTTAATAAGGGACAACATCTGCCATGGTCGATACAAGACCCAGTTTGGCAATACCATGACTGTGTACTTCCTTGGGAAGGTGTGCCTGGCCAAGCACCTGGAACCGGCCATACCAGAGGAATGCCTGGTGAATAAGCTTTCCTACCATTATGACAAAGAGGTCATAAGAGCACGAAGAGGTAGCCAGATAAAGACCATCCAGGCAATGACGGAGCTTTTGGAAAATTATGAGAATGAAGAATATTACAGGCAAAGTAGAAGAAGAAATGAGCGGCCAGAATTCCGAAGTAATCCGTCCCCGAACAATAGTAATCGACAGAACAACAGTGGGTACCAAGGGAACCGGTATAATCCAAATTACCATAATCAGCACCCTACCAACGGTAATAATAACAACAATAACCACGGTAATGTAAATCCCAACATTAACCGAAATAATAACGGATTCCCCGGTAATAGAAATAATTATTACCCAAATAATAATGTAAATAGCCAGAGAAACCCCAACCATACCAATAATACCGAGCGGTTTTATAATAACAATAGGGGTTACCCTAATAATAACAATAATAACAACAACAGGTTCTCCCGACCCCGGGTAAATTTTATATGCGCAGAAGGAAACAGCCAAAACAGGTATAACCATCAATGGCGTAACAGCTTCCATGAGGAGGAGGATCGACGGAGAAGCCGAGAACGGGAGGATCCTGTGACTTTACTCTTCTTTTTTATATATATAACTATTAAATAAATATATGTATCTATTGCAGGAATACCCAATAAACTATATTCGGGTCTGTTTACATTGTTCGATTTATACACGTGTGTCACATTTACCATAATTATGGTATCTACCATAATTATAGCATTTGTTTATTTCAGTCTCGTTATATAATTTTTTATTACCTAAGGATTCAGGATTCAGCTCAGCGAGAATGCTGGCAGAGACAGGCATTGAAATGAGAATACGTTCGTTGGAAACATTAATCATTAATAGTGGTTTATTCCATAAATTCTATAAGCGTGTACACCGGACAAAAAATCAACATGGCGGCCATTAATTATTGGCCCGCCTTCATCATAAACTTCTTTATATTTTATTAATCGTTAATTTACCAAATGTCATATTTTAATTTAGCAGCTGCTTTGCTATTAAATGATTTTAATTATCTTGGCTTAACACAAACGCAAACCAACACCCCGTTCGGATGTCGACATTAAAAAACACGCCCCGCTTTCTCTCTCTCATTCATACTTATAAATTCAAATTACTTTTGTGTACACATATCTGATCATAAGGTTAACGAGCTCTTTAGTAAAATTTTGGTTTTGCACTTCCCTGAATCTGTAGACTAGAAGTTCCAGAAGCGTGTTCACATGTTGGGTCCTTAAGGTAGCGTGGTTACATTTTTTGCTATTATCACTGACTCTACTGCATAATTTTGAAAACAATTACTGCTCACTGTTTAGCTCACTTCTAGTTATCACATAATTATATTTTGGTTACATTTTGTACTGTTTAAAACACTATGCCGGTATAAATTGCCGGCGGCCTGTAACAAGGTGTTACTGCTGCTGCTGTGTTGTGTCGACTGGGCCGAAAATTATTCAAATTTTACGTATGTGTGTGTGAGTATACGTCATCGTTCTTTTGTCTCTGGTTATATAATAGCCTTGTTTGTTACGTATTTTTCTCACGTCATAGTGGTTTTAATGACGTTGTGAGCTGTTGGCCAATGAAACATAAGTATGAAGCGCCGTTATTAGTGGCTGTAACCATTATAAGTCTTTTTAGCTGCACGTACACTGCTGTCCTTGAAATTATTTTGTTGTCTCTGAACTGCGTCGTTGTAGGCAAAAACCAAGGGAAATTGTGTCACCCATAGAAATGACTTTAAAACATCGAAATACAATAGTTTACTACCTTGCATACCATATTTTTTATATCCGACTTTTTTGTACTGTCACAATCCAAGATATAACCTGCCCAGACGGGGTAACAGTTTAGATGACCCAGAACGGAACATGAACCGAAATCAACCATCTAACCCTCTTACGGAGCGGTCAGCAACCACTCAAGGTTTACCGACCAACGCCCCGGTCGGGCCTAACCGAGATAACAGTGAGAATGAAAATTGGGTAGTAGTCGGTGAATATCCTAGTCATTCAATACTGCATAACGAACCAAAAAACGACGGAGGACCCCGAATAGCTCAAGTCAACCATATTAAAGCAGAAGGTAGCCAAAAACCTAAAAAGGATCCCAGCCAGAGGAAGGAAAATGATTACTCCAAGGTTAACATCGATAAGTATGGATCTGATAAGCCAGAATACGGATACATAATGAGGTGGTAAAAGGGATGGATGTCATGATAACCGACCACGGCAAAAACCAGGTCAGAGAACAAGAAAAATGAATAACTGTGCGACATAATAAAAAGCATCCACCTGGGTATATAAAAGAAAAATAATAATAAGAAGTACATTTGAAGTAAAGAAAAGAAGAGGGTTCATACCATATTTATGGTAATAATATGATATGTTAACCATATCCATGAAAAAATATTATGAGTAATTGGATGTATAGAAGATTGAATTTGGTGTGTACTTAAAATATAAAAAAATATAAAAAATTCTAAAACAAAGTAAGGACAACTTACTACCTAATATTTGAACAAACTTTTAGAAATGAACAAGAAGAAAAAGAATTTGGAATATAATAAAAATAAATAAATAAAAAAATTCCAAAACGAAGTAAGCACAACTTACTACCTAATATTTGAAACGACTTTTGGATTAATGAAAAAGAAAAAAGAATTTGGCATAAATATAAAAAATTCAAAAACCAAGTAAGCACAACTTACTACCAAATATTTGAAACAAATTGTTGAATTAATGAAAAGGAAGAGGAACTGATAAAAAATTCAAAAACAAGGTAAGCACAACTTACTACCGAATATTTAGGAAACGATTTATGAATGAAAGAAAAAGAGTTTGGAATAAAATATAAAAAATTCTAAAACCAAGTAAGCACAACTTACTACCTAATTTTTGAAACTACTTTTGGATTAATAAAGAAGAAAAAGAATTTTGATAATAAATATAAAAAAATTCTAAAACAAAGTAAGGACAACTTACTACCTAATATTTGAACCAACTTTTAGAAATGAACAAGAAGAAAAAGAATTTGGAATATAATAAAAAAATATAAAAAAATTCAAAAAAGAAGTAAGCACAACTTACTAACAAACATTTGAAACAACTTTTGGAATTAAATAAAGATAAAAAGAAGAAGAATTTGGCATAATATATCAAAATTTAAAAACAACGTAAGCACTACTTACTACATAATATTTATGAAACTATTTGTGAAAAAACTAAAAGAAAAAGAATTTAGTAAAATACAAGCAAATTTAAAAACATATAAGTACAACTTACTACCAAACATCTATGAAACTCAGATCATGGAATATAAAAGAAAAGAAAAAGAATCTTGAAGAATAACCACAACATTCAAAAGGAAGAGTAAGTTCACATTACAAATAATTATATATGGAACCAATTCTGAAAAAAGTTCGAGAATCAAGAAATGGCAGTAAAACCCACTGATACAATTAAAATGAATAAACTTATTGTGAAGTAAAATAAATAAGACTTTTAAGCAAAATAAGCAGAGACAATAACCACATGGAATTAATAATTAAAGAGTGCATTTGGATAAAAAGCAAGAGCAGAATAAAATTTTGAAAAAGAAGGAAAAAACTATATAAATAAATCCATAAGAAAAATATGATCATAAAATAAATGTCAATTATAAGAAGGACAATTAAAAGAGTAATTGCAAGAACATAAACTAGTGGAACGATTCATAAGAATTAAGAAAAAAACTAAAAATATAATACCAAATAAATGTTACCAATGACCAGAAGGAGATTGTAATAACAGTCAAAATATGACAGAGAGTTAAAATAAATAAAAACTTTACACTGAATAACAAGTGATAATTATATTAAACCAGCTTCCAACCATAAGGAGAAATAAGATGCCAACAGAGCTAACCATTGAGAAAAGTAACTGAGATAGAAATTAACTAAGATAGAAATATTAATAGATCTGTTCAAATACGAAGTGATGTATCCAAAGATATTTAATTTTTTTTTATAGTCATAAGGTGGACTATTCTTATGTAATTTTTATTAATAACTGTCTGTAGATAAGTCCAGCAGTATTATTATGTATTGATCAGAGATGATTTGTCTCTGAAATCAATAAATGACGTAGTATGGCCAGCAGAGAAGTGTAGCCTACAGTGCCCCTCTGAACTCCCCCAGCTAACGTGTTAGGGAATATTAGGGAATAAATATCCCAAGGATAAAGAACCAAGTTAAGAAGAAAATGGAAAAATAAAAAATAACGAACCTAAGATGACTATTACTATCAAGAAAAATCCAGTTAAGAATGAAATATAGATAAGCTCAAAAATAAAGAAGAAAAATTTTAGAAATATGAAGGAAGTAAAGAAATATAATTTATAATTAAATATCATAAGCAATTATTTCAGACAAACTAAGTATGATCTGAACTAATCACTTCTGGAAGAGAGCAATCTGTAGCATGACAGATAATCCACATAAATCAATTATTAAATGATCATTAATAAAACTCAAATGTATGGAATATCCAAATGAAAATCAATTAAAAGCACTATAAATTAATATAATCACAAGAAAAATAAACAAAGAAAAAATCTGCAAATAATATAATTATACTACAAATTAAAAACCCAGAAAACTGAAATTTGAATAACAATATTACCCAGGTAGGATAGAAGCAGGCAATGAAGATACCCAGACCAAATGAACAGACAAAGAAAACAGACCAGTGTAAACAAAAGAATATAAAGCGAAATGGTACTGAAGAATGAAGAAATAAGAAAGAAGAAATATAGAATGAACCGATATACTGAAGAATAAGAAACCAGTGAAGACCAACTAGAAAAAAGGAAGTGAAACGACCAATACCAAATAGAAACCCATAGGGAGAAAACCCAAAAACCCCAAAAATAAATGAAGGTCCCAAAAGAAAGTACAACACCCCAAAAAACCATATACTAATGTAAAACTGACAAAAACCAAAAGTGTTTAGAGTATTAAGTAACAGTGCACTCAAAAAAGTTATTGTGTAGTTTATATAGACAAACCTTAACAGTCCCCCATGGTTAAATATTTCATATTGTAAAACTAGAAAAGGACTAGTGATAATATCAATAAATAACCAGGGACCAGTGCAAGTTATTAAATTGTAATCAATAAAATTTGAAAAGGTACATGAGTTACCTTGCAATTAAATAACTTTAAGTGTTTTTGAACAGTATCATATTTGATATGAAGGAATAATATTTCTAATAAAATGCCACTGTTTATAAGAATATTCCATAGAATGAATAATATAAACAGCGAGCTTGTGTTATACATAAAGCGACTGGGAATACATCCTTAAAATTGGGAAGTACAGATAAGACTGTAAATAAATAGTTTAAGAAAGTGTTAACCATTTAATGGAACCAATATGTTATGTTCCTATTCCATATATTAACTAGATAAATAAGATTTATTATTAAGCAGTATTATAGTTATAAAATATTATTTTGTTATTAATTTAAATTAGGAATGCCATATCTAAATGGAGATACCATTCCTACATTATAAAATGTTTTTTATTATGTTACTAGGTGTAATCAGTACACATAAAAGGTATGATTCAAAGTACCAGTTTTCATAGTAAATAAGTGTTGTATTTTAATTGTAAAATCAATATTCAATGTTATAATAGTCAAGGAACAAATTGTTAATAAATTATATAAGAATAGAAAGTCAGAAAAGGGTACAAACTAACTATATTAGTAAAAATTTTGCAAATAGCAACCGATCAAATCTAGGCCAGATAGTAAATATAGACTACAGAATAATTAACAAATCTAGTCCTATAAACCAGTTAAACTGATAACATTTATGTAAAATAAACCCACCATATGGTAATACCATGTAAATAATACTTTATAAAGGTATGGTCAGGAGATAAGTAAAATTATAAATAAAAATGGAATGTACTAACTGACATTATCAGGGGAGGAGTCATAGATAAATGAATTGTATTTAAAAACAATCATTAATAAACAAAATTACAAGAAATTAAGTAAGAATAGACAATTATATCAATTTCAGATTTAATAGAATAATAATTATATCAGAGAAAATGGCTATTATTTGCTTAGAGAACAGGAAATACAATATTAAGCCTACTTTCCAAAATGTAAGAAATATAATTTTTTTAATGAAAACTTTGTAAAACTATATTAATTAGTATCAAAATAAGCAGAACAGAATAAAGAAACCGAATATGTATTTAGTATTTCATACAGTTAATTAGTAACGAAATTATTTTCCGAGTATAATGTATGCAAATAAAATGTATCGGAAGCTAAGATAATTTGAAACAATGTATAATATATATTAAATTGGCTAAGATTTTCAGGAGACGAAGGAAATGAGAACAGTTCATTATTATCCGTTGACGAGTGTACTTAACGAGATTATTTGCTCGAAATAACCTATAATGGCGAACTATAAGTAAACCGAGTTCGGTGAAAATTTTTATAAATTTTTATTTCGAGTTATTTATTATTTGTGAACCGGTGAAATTAAAATATGAACAGTGTTATCACCAATAAACAGAACCACATACGCCTAATTAATTGAAATAACACCAATACCATACAATTTACAGACGAACAATCAAGGTTAACCCGACACATATAGACAAAGTGAGATAGACACAATCACAACAATTTACACCAAGTGAACTATTAAACCATACACCAGTGACACTCAATTAACTCCAGAACTATCATACACAATTGCTGAGACCATTTAAACGGAGAAAAGACATCTTTATTTAAACAAATCTTTCGTCAAGGTTAGATGCTCCACTACGCATGCGCCAGTCGGCCATTTTGGACTCGTCGTCATTCCACTCCAGCTGTAAAGAAACGAATTTCTGCTGCTTTTGGTTTGAATAAATATTGTATATAAAGTTTTATTTATTAATTATAACATTGTATTTTTTAGTATTAAGGCATTTATCATTGTAAGTGTTATACTTTCCTGTCCATACCCTTCTCTGGCTATTCTTAAATAACCGTTCAAAGAACACTATATTATTATATATGACTAATGTAAACTTTTTTATCGACCGACCCTGAGTAAGTCGATACTGTTTTGTAATATCGATTATTATCGATAAATTTAAATCATTTATTAATAAACTTTCTGTTATGTAATTTGGATTTAATTTTTCTTTAAAAATACTTAACAAATAAATTAATCAAGAACACAGACTAACCGAAGGGCGGTACATACGAAATAACGAACGCTTCAAGAAGAAGAAGAAGAAGAGAGCCGTCTTTCGACTAGGACTGTAGTTAACCAGATTGTCATTAAGTAAATTTACAGAAAGTGATACTATTACACTAATAAACATAATACCATTCCATTTCGAAACACAAACAATAAACACGATTATTTTTTAAATATTAGGGTTAAAAATTACACAGAAAATACTTTTCAGAAATTTTTTTTTTTTAAATAAATTAAAATTTTTTTTATTTCAAATTTTTTAACAGCAGACATACAGATTATTTTGTTTTATTACAAAATTGGCTAGCCCAACAGTGGGGGCTTAACGAAGACACAAGGAACGTTACAAAATTGGCGTTTCCAAAGTGGAACATTATCAACATTCTTACTTATATTTTGTGTTTTATTACAATATAAAAGAGTTTACAAATGAAGAAATATTTTATTATATATTAAACAATAAACAAAAATAAATTAAAATAATAAGAATAACACACTCAAAATGACGAAATGTAAAAGGTTACAAAAAAATTATAAGTCAAGAATGAAGAAATTAACGGGAGATTCTTCAAACAATTTGATGGACGTTAGAAAAATGCCTAACGGAAAAATGTAGACAAAGTTCCCGTGAAGAGTGGCAGCAGCTAGAACCAATAGGAGGGGCGATGACATAAGGGGAGGGGCCTAAAGTATAAAAGCCTACAACGTACAGTTGATAGACGTTGTTTAAAACCTGATGATGTCAGTGATGACAAAAAGCTTAGTCGAACAATAAAAAATTATAGCAGTTAGCAAATTCATAAAAGAAATAGTAAGGATGGCTGCTAATTTAAACAATACGGAGAATAAAACATGCGAATTGCAAGCAGATAAATATAAAAATGTAAGGGAATTTTTTAAGTATTTAAAAATTAAAGCAAAAGTGAAAAAACACCAGGGAAAATTTCGTTTAATAAACAGTGTTTAATTAATAAAATAACTCCAAAATACGGAAAAATAAAAATTTATAGCAAAAGCAAAGTAGCAAACCAAGTGAAAAATATGGCGGATAAAATATAGATAAAACTTGAAATAAAGAACTTATACAGTAAAATAAATAAATATAACAATGAAATGTATCAGTTACATCAACAATTATATACAAGTTACAATTATATAGAAATAGAAGAAATGAGAAAAGAGTTTCGTGAAAAATACATAGAAAAGAAAATAAGAAAAATGGAAGAGAGATTAAATAAGAAACTCAAGGAATTAATAGAAGGAACAAGAAATAAAAATAAAGAAAAAGATAAAGAAATAAAATTTGCTGAAAAAGTATTAAATTTAACAGAAACAAAGTTTACAGAAAACGAACATAAATTATTAAGGAAAAGTTTTAAATATGCAACAAAAACAAACATAGATAAAGAAAATACAATAATAGAATGTGAAGAAATAATCGATAAAATAAAAAATGAAGACACTGAAAAACAATTAAGAAGTGAAGTAAAAGAAATAGTAGAAAAAATATGTAAGAAAAAGAAAAATGTAATAAATAAAAACGAAACACAAATAAAAAGAAATATAAGAGAATTAAAAAAGAAAATCACAGAGAACAATTTGATAGTTATAAAAGCCGATAAAAGTAACACAGCAGTGGTAACGAACAAAAGAGATTATATCGAAAAAGCAGAACAATTTATACAAAAAGGACCATATAAAGAAATAAAATATGATTATACAAGTAAATTTCAAGCACAAACAAAGAAATTGATAAAAAAGACAACATATTTAACAGAATGGCAAAAGAAACAAAAAATAGAACATAATCCTGAAGCTCCAAAATTTAGATGTCAAATTAAGTTATATAAAAAAGAAATTCCATTAAGACCTATAGTATCATTTATAAATTCGCCAACATACAAAATATCAAAAGAAATAAGTAAAAGAATCAAAATGGCATATGAAAAAGAAGAAATCCACAGCATAGAAAATAGCAAAAAATTAATAGAAAGATTAAAAGAAATAACCATAACAAATAAGACAAAATTAATGTCATTAGATATAAAAGATATGTACACCAACATACCAATAGCAAAAACAGTAGAAATAATAAAGAAAAACAAATTAAGTATTGTAGAATGGAAAAACGAAATAATAGAAGGATTAGAATTATGCCTAAGCCAGAACTACTTCAGATTTAATAACAAATTTTACATACAAGAAAATGGATTACCAATGGGATCACCGCTTTCACCATTAATGGCAGAGATATTCATGGATAGCTTTGAAATTAAAATTTTAAAAGATATAGATAAAGAAAGAAGAATTAAAAAATGGATCAGGTATGTAGAAAACATACTAATAGTTTGGGAAGGTGAAGTAAATGAATTTAAAAAATTTACGGAAGAACTAAATAACATAGAAAAAACAATAAAATTTCAAGAAGAAATTGGAGGATTAGAAATTAATTTCCTGGATATCAATATAAAAATTGAAGATAACAAACTCAAGTTCGACATATATAGGAAAGAAACATACTCAGATTTAATAATTCCACAAGAATCATATCATCCAGTCAATTATAAAATGGCAGCATTAAATTCATTTTTCTATAGAGCTATAAATTATCTAGAAAATGAAGAACTCAAACAAAAAGAATTAAAGAAAATACAACAAATAGCAAAAAATAATAATTACAGCCCTAAAATAATTAATAGAATAGTTAAGAAAATAGAGGAAAATAAAGAAATAGAAAAGAACAAAAAAGAAAAAACAAATGAAGAAAAGAAATATAAAGGAGCAATAACATACATAGGATATCAAACAAAAATGTTACAAAAATGCTTCGAAAAATATGAAATACATATAGGAATAAAGAAAACGAAAAATGTATTCGAATATATAAAAAATGCTAAAACAGAAAAATTCCATTAACAGAAAAAAGCGGCGTATACAAATTAAAATGTGGGTAATGTAATAAGATATATCTGGGCAAAACTGGAAGACAATTTAAAATTCGAATGAATGAACACGCAAAAGGAGAAGGGGTTAGAGTAACGAACTCACTATATGCAAGACATTTCAATGAACCAGGCCATAAATTCATAAATCCAAATGAAAATATGGAAATAATCAAAATAGAAAACAATCCGCAAAAAAGAAAACTAATAGAAGAACTACAAATACTTAAAGTTAAAAAAGAAGATAAAAATAAATTAATGAATATAAAAGTAGATTTTACAAATGAAGAAATATTTTATTATATATTAAACAATAAACAAAATTAAATTAAAATAATAAGAGTAACACACTAAAAATGACGAAATGTAAAAAGGTTACAAAAAAATTATAAGTCAAGAATGAAGAAATTAACGGGAGATTCTTAAAACAATTTGACGGACGTTAGAAAAATGCCTAACGGAAAAATGTAGACAAAGTTCCTGTGAAGAGTGGCAGCAGCTAGAACCAATAGGAGGGGCAATGACATAAGGGGAGGGGCCTAAAGTATAAAAGCCTACAACGTACAGTTGATAGACGTTGTTTAAGACCTGATGATGTCAGTGATGACGAAAAGCTTAGTCGAACAATAAAAAATTATAGCAGTTAGCAAATTCATAAAAGAAATAGTAAGGATGGCTGCTAATTTAAACAATACGAAGAACTGCAACATTTTATGTTGTAACAAGAGAAATTCAAAGAGAATCAAATAATTTTTTACATATGTGCCTGAATTGTAGGGGACTCAATGCCTATTGATTTTGGTGAAGATCGGTTAGGGGGAAAGGGTAGTTTACCTGCAACATTGTATGTTGTAACAAGAGTAAAGTACTTAATTTTGATAAATAAAGTATCCTGATAAGAAGATCTTAATAATCCACTGTAGAAACGTAGAGGAAATGTCTATAAATGGAGAGGCTAGTTGAACGGGGTGGGAATAATTTTCTATAAATGCCAATTATAGTTGAAGGGGAAGGGGATAATTTTTTATATATGTGCTACGTTATCGCCAGCAAAGAAGTAGTTTGTTGTTAAAATTCCTTCCCTTCCTGTTTGGCCATAGACCAAAGTTTTCTGCAAAACCAGACGTTTCGGCAGTGCCATCAACTTCCATCATCAGTGAAAATCATGTGCGATAACGTGAGGTGGTATACGGTAGTGATCACAGTACTGTGGTTAAGGCTGAAGCAGTAAGTAGAAAGAAGTAGTTTCTATGGAAATATTTCATTTCGAAAATGATTTTAAATATAAATCTTAGAACATGGAAGTCATGTATGGTTCTCCATACCGATATTTTTGTTTAAAGAAAAGAATTATAGTCCATAGAACAATGGAGATTATAGTGCCTAGAGGGCAATTCAATGTTTTGTTAAAAAAGTGAATGTTTATAGTTATCAGTACTAATATTAAAATGTCTTTTATTAGCATAAGATAGAATGTGCATTGCAACCACAAAAATTTAGATATGTACAAATAGGACTAGTTTTAAACAAAAATGTTAGAATAGGCCATCAGTTAAAAAAGTCATTTTTGTTATTACTGGACAGAAATATGGCTTAAGAGATCTCAAAACGATCAGCATAAAAAATGCAGTTTAATGGTGGTAATATCTTTGTTATATTCAGTAGCATAAGGAAGATATGTCAATTTTAAGATTTTTTAATATATTTGATCACAAAAGGATGCTTAGGTTGGGGTCTGTTGGTGTGCATCAACCAGAAAACGGAATTTTTTGTGATTAAAAAACGGAATGTTTAGTAATTCCACCAATCAGAATCTTTCACCTGTCAGGTGAATCAACCCATAATGCACCGCCAATGAGTTAGTAGTTCGCCGGTAATCATACAGTAAAGAACACCTTCTCTGTGACACGGAAAATGTAAGTAGCCTCCAACCCAAAGTGTAAATAGTCTTGTCCTCAAAGTCTCGAACCCAAGTGAGATTAGGTGAAGTGTAAACAAAAGGAATCTAACCTACAAGCGGAGACGTAACCTAACAGTGAACATCAAGTGTTGTGAAGTTTTTTTTTATATTTAAAGGACATTATAGTGAATAAATAATAACAGTGAATTATATTAAATGTATAAAGAAAAGGAAAGTATAGAGTGCATCTAAAAAAATTTTATCCCAACTTGATATTTAAGTATCACTATACCACAGTAACTTTTATAATACACTTGTGAACTAATTTTAATACCATCACAGTATAGAAACACTAACACTATTATAATTATTTTGTGTTTAACTATTATTTCGTTGTACTTAATATTTAAACTTGAATAACCTAGCCACCAGTGGCGGCTGGTGAGATTTTAGTTTGGTGGGCTGTACTACAATTTTCAACTTTCAACATTTACCATTATCATATATTAGTGAATTTATATACTATTACTAGGTCTTTTACCTGTATTGAAGCTGAAGCTGTGACAAAACATTGGTCCAATCCTCTTTGGTGCTGCTGCTGCTGCTGTTGGTGATGATATTTATGATTATGATTTAAGTTCTAAACACTAAATTCATTAAGTTCCAAACACTAAGATCTAAATACTAAGGCCTACATGTCAAAATTCAAACAAATTATAATTTTTAATTTACACATTAACCTTATAGACATTAAAATTTTCAAATGAAAATATAATAGTGAGTTATGTTCTTAAATAAAATTAGAAATAAATCACTGTTTCTTTCACAATTTTATTCAAACATGAAGTCCATTCTACTTTCTTTGCAACTGGAAAACTTATTGATAACTTTGTCATTAAAATTAATAATATTTTCAATCATTTCTTTTTCTATGCTTAACATTGCTAAAGCAGCAAGACGCTCTTGTGTCATTGTACTTCTTAGGAAACTCTTAATTCTTTTCAACGTGGAGAAGCAACTCTCGGGCTCGCAGTAGTCATGGGAGTAGTTAGAATTATTTGGAGGAGAGTGAACGCTTCTGTGTGTAACAGTACAATTCTGGCCCTATTGTATTTTGGGGAATAATCAATTTAAATTGTATTTTTATTCAGAGTCCTATATAAGAAACTAGTAAAGTTTTATGAAGGTTTGCAACTACGCAATATCGAGTGGACAGAAATTACATCAAGGTCGGGAGTATACACGCAGAAACAACAACAACATTTTGTCCGATGAATGTGTCAACAAGCTGCACCCAAGCATACGTCATCCAAAAGTATGCAAAACATTTTAACACGCTTGTAAACAACTAAGGCGTGGGCCTCTATACAAAGAGATTGGTGACGTAGTTACTCCCCACTTCGGAATTGAAGTAGTGAAAATCATTCTCAGTCAAGAAACATCGGTTACGCCGGCCGGCTGTATATCTAAATTTAATAAAACCAAGTCTCGGATGTTCGCCTGTACAATGTAAAAGTGAATTATTTTATATAAAACCAAGTAACAGTTCAACGTTAAACCATGTAAAACGTAAAAAACAAAGTTTGGTAAAATCTAACATCTATTAGTGCGAGTTCAGCGATGGAATGTCTGCAGGACTGATTTCAGCAAAGTGACAAAATGGGGGGTACCCAAAATGTTAATTAAGGGTCAATACAAAATTTTTAATCAAAATAACTAATAAAAATGACCTCAATTTGGGGAAAATTAAAAGAAAATTGTACCATAAGAATGCGAGCGTGAGTGAATGAGAGAATATCTAACTATATTTAATAAGTGCTGGGTTGTAAAGTTATTATAATAATGATATCATAAAAATATAATTGAATATGTTATTTTGGAGGGCTTGTGAAATGTTTAAGGGGAATTTTAACTTGAATAATGGAACTGCGTCTCATGGCGCAACGCCTCGTGGCATATAATAGCGTGTTTGTTTAGCACAGATAGAGTCACATTTATTTGTACGTAATATGACAATAAAAGGTAATGTCATTGGTAAACATTTCAAGCAAGAGTAAATTATTTCAGATAACACATTCCGCTACTTCTATTCCGCTTAAACGAACTCTGCCCATAAAGGTAAGCAAATCTAATATTTCTTGTATTATAACAAGATGGCGCCTGAACAAAATATTGGTGAAAGTTATTGATATTACATATTAATATTGTTGCATTAAATAATTAATATAACATGGGCAGGACTCGGCAATTCCTGTATCCAACATGATTTGTGATCTTATAAATTCTCTACCACATTTAAATTGTATAAATATATAATAACACTTTCACTGTGAACTTACTTTTAGGTTTTGATTACCCAGACGTTTTGACGTCGTATTCGTATTCGTCTGTCTCAATGAAAAACCCATTGAGAAAGACGAATACGACGTCGAAAGGTCTGGGTAATCAAAACCTAAAAGTAAGTTCACAGTGAAAGTGTTATTATATATTTATATAAATATTAATAAGTGAGTGAAGAGGATGTACCAACAAGCTAATTTAAATTGTATTAATAAAATAAACTTACCTTGATTTAGCCCAGGATTCGGCACACAAACTGTGAATTACAAGTGTGACTTAGGGTTATGTATAGCAATAACTACGCTCATATTATTTGTTAACTAACAAATTTTATTCACCATTTTTGTTTTTCGTTCTCTTTTTTTTTTTTTATAAAATACTAGTATGACTTCTCTTTTATATAGTCTTCCAAATTTAAACAGATTTGAACATTAAAAACATGACTACTACCGACAAAATTTAGCATTCATTTTTCTTTGACATTCATTAATTATCATTACATCCAACTGGTTAATTAAACTACAAGTTATTAATTACTTAGATTATGTAAGGACAACCCAGTACTTGTGCATACTCTCATTCACACAATATTAAAATTTTCCCCCCTAATATAGAGATCTCTTTATTATTGATACATTTTAGTGGGTCTGTGAATAATTGGTCTATATTGTTACTAGTTTTGAAGAGTACTCATCCTGCACGTGTGGTCCGTTGTTGTGTCCCTGTTTTTACGTAAAAGTCCGGAAAATATCTTTAACTGTTTGTAATTTATAAACTTCACTTCTGACTTTGCTGTTGCACTTTTTATTAACACATTTTTTACAATTTTATTAAACTTTCGGCTCGCGAGCACTATTACATAGAACCTCGCCGCAGCCGCCGCTACATCCAACAAACACTGTTCTTCATTCACATTCTCATATGCGGGCGAGATGGAAACTGTGCCCAGCCGGCGACGCACACCACTGCTCGCGTCCGTTACCTTCAGATGTTGTTAATATACAAATTGTATACTTATTTTTGTGTATTTATTTATTATGTGAATCTTACAATAATTATGGTACTTACCATAATTATTAGAGCACATGTCATCATCACTATCTTTGTTTCTTGTTGGGTCCAGAGTTCGTATTAAGCGTAAATAGAGACTGTTTGGTGATTGAAATGAAGTTATCAACATCAATATGGTAGTAAATCAACTTATTTTTTTATTATTTCGAATTTGCAAAATTAAATCGTCATACATTGCAATGGCTGCCTTATCGTGACCATGACAAAATGGCGGTCATATTCTTACTATTATATTCATTAGTCATGACTTTAAATACTTCGTTATATTGTTTGATTAACTAGATAATTTTATTACTTTGCAGATATTAACATACTTAAGTGTTTCCATTTGATTTATACTACTATAATCTTTAACACAAACCAACGCCTCAGTTTTGTTACCGGCATTGCTTGATACACTCTTCCTCTCTCTCACTCTCTCACTCTCATCACAATATTATTCAAGATACATTTTTGTTTTAGGTATTATTAATTTTGAGCTCAATTATTTGAAAGAAATTTTGATTTCAATTTTGACTTTCCTGCTACTTCGTGCTATCCACATTGAATGGTCGTCATCGTCCGGCCAGGTGTGCGGCGTAGTTTCCGTATTTGCTGGGTGTTTCTGTCACTGACTTTACATTGTTAACTAAATGATAATTGTGAAACACTAACTCTTGTTAATTACATTTCTGTCACTGATTTTAACACATTTATCTGGCTGATCTTTTGCCAGCAACATTGATAGCATCTTCACTCTATGATGGTATTCAGCAGACTGAGAGTGGATGCTATGTACATATTGCGTTAGTGTGTGTGCATTGACGTCATTGTCTGGTGTATCGAAATAGGAAACGCCCTGATTATGCATCATTGTTGTTACGCCCTGTATGTTTTAATGACGTTTCGTATTGTTGGCCAATGACAATTATATAACGCTGTGTGTCGCCGGTCACGTAGGCTTGACCTTGGAATCGTCCTGCACCGATGTAACTGCGTTGTTTTCGTTAAACACAGGGAAAATTGCCCTACCCATTTACATGTGTGCAAAATACAATAAAATAATTCCTTTTGTACCATAAATATGAAAACAGGCTTGTGTCCTGTTACAATGTTGTTTGCCGACTGCTTTGTTCTCTGCGCACACAGCGCTGAGGTATTTGTTCATACGTGACCAAATGCCTGAGAACGTTGGCCGCCTGAGCGCGCACTTGTGGGCGAATTCGCTCCCTTGCTGACAATTTTACATTGCTGTGCCGATGCGTATCAGCTGCGAAGATATAGTTCATTCACCAAATATTCTTTGTCACAATTACCAATGCGTACCTTGTACTGACTGTTACCGAATAGTACAAAGACTGGTTTATTGTTTAAAATAATTAAAATTTGTTTTACCCCTTTTGCCCCGTTACAATACCCCCCCCAATGCCGAAACAGAAAAACTCTCATTGCTAACCCCTAAGAGGATCAGTGAGGATATGGCGCCAACAACCCCCCTTTAATTCTTAACACATCATGGGTAAACTACCCCCCTAGCTCGGCGACTATGGCGGCATCTGAACGACATTACTGGACTTCTCTGTTCGAGATCCCAACACCGTAAAGTCGGACAGTTACCCACCACAGTACCACCTTACCTTGTAACATTCTGAATAAAATTCCAAAACTGGCCTTACACCATACCAGATCCTCAACCGATATATCTCCCCTTACATACATACTGGGTTGCCTTTGGCAAGTACTTGTGACGTTATTATCACTTTTTAAATATATAAAATACAAAATTACAAATTTATTTTCACCTACCTGTAAGGGTTCTTTCTCTGGGTCCAGGATCCGATCACACGTACATCAGACGCAAACATGTGTTTCATAGGTTAGTGAAATGACTTACTCTACACGTTTTTATGAAGAGAATTATTTAAGCTTTATTATTCATTGAATATACTCTGTTCAAATTATTCATTACTCATTTCTGTCTGTCTACAAAACCTATTATCTTTTAGTGTACTTTTAACTGGAATACAGCTTCCTAGTAATATGTAATTTTACAGTATTTACTTACATGCTATAGCTTACCTTGTACATCACACAAACACACAAACACAAACAGCCCAGCCTGCAATTTACATTCTCACAGACACACAGAAAATTATAAAGCCCTTAACATTTTTGGTATATCCCTCCCCCCCCCGACTGCAACGTGGTTTTCGATTGATCATTATTACTCTTTTTAAAATTTATGGTCAGTGTCCGAAAAATCGATAGACGTGTTCTCCACTTTTTATTCGACCGCGGTCACCTGGGTTTCACTGTTATTTCACTGTTATATAAAAAAAAAAAAAAACTGATAACATTTAGCAGAGCGCACTTGGCGCTGTGTCGGCCGACACAATCAACGACGAACTGCCCAAAAGTCTATTGCAAGCGGGCGGAAATTGATGTCCACCGCCAACGAATTTCGTCGACGCTCATAGTTGAGTTGTTGCAGTTGATCGACTCTGTGCATGATACATAGTGGGTTTTACTGTAGTATGCGCCGATGAAATTTAGGCGCTTCCGGTTTGAAGTCACTAAGGAGGCAGACCTTAATTTGCATATCCTCCAGCTCGGATTGTGGGTCTCACAAAAACTTCGTTTCTGCGCCATCTTCGACAGCGTCGGTTGATCTGCTTCGTGTCCCCGCCTGCGCGTATACCTGTGTCATGCGTACAGGCGCATGACCACATTCAACAAAGTTCTTGGAAATCTGAGGTGGCTACATACCTTGACTGATTTCGCAACGTAATATTGCGTTGCTGCTTTGTTACAAACTGTTCTATTGCCACAGGTTCTGGTTTGTTGGAATAAAAATTTACACAATACCTTTGTCAATCCCCGAAAATGAAATAAATTTAAAAATACAAATACCCACAAATTTGGACTGTTACAATACCCCCTCAATGAGAAGTCTTCTGTCCAAAACAGAAGAAATCTCATTGATAAAACACCTAAGAGGACCGGTGAGGAACTGGTGCCAACAACCCCCTTCTGTTCTTACACTTCATGGGTACACGACCCCCCTGGCTCGGCGACCATGGACGCATCTGAACGAGATCACTGGACTTCTCTGTGCGAGATCCCAACACTGAAAAATCGAACAGACACGTATCACAGCGCACCTCGCCTTCTAACATGCTACCCCCAAAAAATCCAACACCCTGGCTTAGATCATGCTAGATCCTCCACCGATATGTTTCCCCTTATATGCAAGCTGGGCTGCCTTTAGCAGATACTGGGCTCACACACACACTGGTACTACATATTACAAAATGAAAATATCCTTAGAAATTTACTAAAATTACAACTCACTGGTTGTTTTCATTTAAACTCAAATCACAAATTTTGTATCTATTTTGAATTATTCTCTTCATTGGTTTTTTGTTTTTTGTTATCAGAAAATTATATCAATTGAACACTTCTTAAAAATAAAAGAACATCCTTAGCCTAACATGTGATTACCTAGAGTCTAACAATACAATTCAATAAAATAAGTCAATAATAATAACCACGATTAGAATACAAACAATAAAATAATCAAAGTTTACAAATATCCATTATCTGGCAGGCGCAAAAATCAAAAAATTTTTTTTTTTTTTCAAAGAAAATTTTAATTTCAAAATTCCAAAAAAAAATCTTAAATTCCAAAAAATTTAACTTTCTTAAAATATTTTTCTTTGCATATTGAAATTATTTACAGTTTGTTTAAATTGATCAAAAACAAAAGTTGAATCAACTTCCATGCTAGACATGCTTAGTATAGGACCTCACTATCAGCTGATCAAAACTAGGTCAAGTCCACAACCTTGACCTACATACGTTATATACAAGTTACATCTGTGAATACATTAAGCTTCTGTAAAATTCTGTCTTGAAACATAAAACAATAAAATAAAACATTTAAAAGAACAAAATATTATTATAAATAACAATCAAATTGACATTTAAATTATTCAAAATAAACACTTTCTAATTTTACGTTTCCAAATTCCATCCAAAATTTGTCACTGGTCTCATTTAAAAATTTTATATTCTTGTTATAAATCTCTTTCTTTATTAACCTCATTCTACATTACTTTGGGTGATTTAGATACTTATTTAATTCACTACTTGACATTTATACATGTATCGTCTTTATCTCTCTCTGACTCTAACCACTAACAAATGTAACTACCATGACACCCATCTCTATCAAAACATCTATCCAAACACTCTCTAACCCCAACTTATCATTAAACTCAAATCGCCACCTTCTCTCAATATATAAAAAAAATACTCTCTAACCCTTTGTACTCAGGATACGTGTGTTTCCCTCCCAAAAGCTCATTTCCCTTATCTGGTCCCTGGATTCTACCTGAGGCGACCCCTTCCCCCTAAATCGGTCCCATCCCATCCCAACCCTTATGTTGCGGACTCCCACATTACACTACCCCCTATTACAAAATTGCCATCCCCAATAATCTCAATCTTATTACCTTACTTCAACTACAACAAAATAACATCATCAATTATAAAGATCAATATATCCCTCAAAAGCTCTACATATATTCCCCATAACTACTGTGTCAACATCAATATTTCTCAATTATATAACATTAACTCACAACAACATTACATTAACTCAAAACAATATTTTTCTCTCTACTACCATTTTAACTTTGACTTTAACTTGGACTGATCTATATGTCCCACAATTATTAATCACCCAACATCTTTTATTATTTCTGACAATTCATTTAAAATCTTACTCCATTAAATTACTTTTCTCATTATTTAAAATAACACCATTGACACATTAAAACCTTATATATAACATTAATTACCTTGAATATCTATCAACAATTTAACAGTGACACTCTACTACAGATCAGCTGATATTCGTAATAAAGTGAAAACCCCTTTCAAAAAATTGTGCAGATTACATTAAATATATATGCTTATCAATGCTTACACCTACCATCAATGTTTCCCCTTTTTTCTGATTCTGATAATTTATGTTGACCGCCTGCCAGTCGGTTTAGTTATTTACTCAGTTTCAAAAATACGCAAATTATATAAAACATATTTTTATCAATTCTTATATCTAACCTACTACAATAAAATATTACATTTAAAATTATAGAATGAACACCTTATACTGAATGTATGAGCATATGTTTATTTGAGTGGAATACAAACATTTTTATCAGAGCAAAATCTAGAGTTGGCAAATTTTTATGATATAAAGTTTAAATTCGTGGCTCATCTGAGCCACCTCCCATCCACACACGCTATTGCAATTTATGTAAAACTGTAGCGCCTTTTCGCTTCCACAAAGACTGCATATTTGGAGGGATTGGACACCTCCGTGTCTTTGCTTCGGCAGTTACATTTTAAAACTTTTCGAATATCAACATATCCTTGGTTATATTTGAACGCCCTTAAAACAGGTCTACCACCTGGCTATGCTGTTCCTACTCGAACAGAGTGGCAGCCGCTGTTCCATAGTTCCTGGATTTCCCCTAATTTCACCCCCCATTTAATTTCTACTATATACCAATTTCAAGTCAGCTATGGTCAAGGGACTTGGTATGACCATAGCTGGCCGCTAGCCAAATCCACGATTAGTGCTGGTAAGGCAGTAATCGCCCGAAAAGTCGGGGAAATCTAACTGGCATTTCAACGCCTGTTCTACATCGTTATTAATATGTGCGACACGAACGTCTATCAGTGTACAAATTGAAATTGCACGAAAAGGTGTGTCACACATTTTCGCCTCCGATGGAGGTAACACTCTCTGTTACCCCCAACCCATTTCACTATCTACGAGGGCACAGGTCACCCCCGCAATAGCACCATAATAACTAAATACTTAAAAAATTTTATATACATTCTATCGTAACATTTTCATTACCCATTTATCCATCAACATTCAAATCATTCATCACTTTCTACCATTGAACTTTCTTAAAATTTTCAAATTTATTATTAATAATTATTATATATCATCTTTCAGTTATTATTAAATTTTTTAATTATTTTTATTTAACACAATTATTTCAAATCATCTCATTACTGAATTAAAATCTCTATCTAAATTGCACCTGTAAACACTTTTTATTATACTTGATTCGTACTGTAAAAGTTCTATACTTACAGTCCATTTAAAATGACATACACAAAACATATTCACCATACACCCCAATACTTTCACCTCACCTCTGAAACATTTAACACAAATGTTAGTTTAAGTCAAACAATTTATCATTTAATTACCAATTTCACAAATCTCGTAAAAATAATTTAAATTCATTGGAAAATTTAATTATACAACATTTAAACAATCAATCAAAATATTTAAAACACCTCAGATTATTTTAATTTAAATTCATGATTAAAATACAAATACGATACCAAAACAATTACCATTCTCTAATTACTGTTTTCAAAATTTATTCGGTTATTTATTTAATTTGCAAATATTAGTATTATTATTGCAACAATTACACACACTTGTTTACTTAACATTCTACAATGCACACAAATAAATTTACTACATTTTTATTTACAAACTTTTGTCATTAACTGTTCCATTTTTTCGCACTTCATTGTCCAAATCTGCCAGGTCAGAACCACAAAACCAAATATTTATAACTGTCCTTCATCGTTTTATAGCCTACCCACCATCGTCATAGATTAATCTTGGTTTTATATAACACTGTTCGATTTTATTAATACACAAATTACTGTCTTGTGCGTCGTAACCATAAAAACCAACTTCATTCATTTTACCAAAATAATCATAAAACCAGTCAACGTTATTTATTTCTGTCCAATCTCCATTAGTAATTATATTCATTGTCAAGTCAGTTATTTTATCATTCATTACAACATAAGGTAAGTTATTATTATTTAAAACTGTATCATCAAAATAATCTTCACTCTCTATTTTAACAGGTAAGTATTTCATATCATTTAACATCTCTTCCAACTCATTATAATTTCTCTGCAACTTATATAATTCTATCTCTTTATCAACACACAACTCTCCATCTAAATCTTTCTCATCATAACACCATATCACACTTTTAACATTCCACACAGAGGGTACTAATTTATACAAAAAAGGGATATAACTCAAATCTTCCATTAAATAGGGTCTCTTGCCCTCCAATAATAACATTTTTGAACACCTTGGTTCATCACAAATAAGGGGAAAATTTACCCTCTGCCCTACACATTCAGCTACTCTTTCTTTCCATTCTTTTTCTAATTCATCAACACTAATTACTACTTCGTTACAACATATAACGCTCTCTCTCTCACTCACTATTTCACTATCTACTTTCAACGTATCACTCTCTGATACCACCCTTTCAATCACATTACCACTTTCAATATCATTGTTAACATTTGTTATCTTACTCTCTACTACCACATTTTTAATTATATTCTTATTTTCGACCTTATTGTCGTCATTTGTTAATTTTTTATTATCATTATTATTTTTACTTTTACTCTGTTCTCCTACTGACTCTACTATTCTCTCAATATCTTGTTTCAATTCATTACAACTGTTTTCGCATTTCATTTTTACCTCATCAATGTCAAATTTAAGTACATCAAATTTACAGTTAAAGTCACTTTTCATTACATTCAATGTTATGTCGTTACTGTCTAAACGATTGTTTATACCATCGAATTTAATATTAATATCCCCTGTTAGTTCACTAAAATTACTATACATCATATTATACAATCGTGTTAGCATATTGTCCTCATCGGACTTCTTATTTTGGTTGATTGAAATAGGTGTCGATTGATGTTTGACATCTGTCATTATTTTTGATTCGGTTATTTGTACATTACTGTCAGTGAAGCTGACTTCTTCATTATTAGTTGTGCACTCCCTACTCAATTTTGGGGTTATTTGAATCCCCGAATCTTCAGTTACATTGTTTTGGTCTGTTACATTTATTTCTATTTTATTTTGACTCGCACTTGGAGTCGAATGTACCTCAAAATTACTCATGTTTGACTCATCAAGATTTTCGACACTGGTCGTTTCATTTACGTTATTTTCGTTATCTGACATTCTTACTTTTTATAATACTTGTGCGTACATATAATATAATCAATATGTAATATACTGTATAGCCAATTTTGTGTGAATGACGCACTTTTTATTTTATTCCGCTAACCCAAAACACACGTTTGCATCTTTGTAGGTGTGGATTTTATATCAGCATATTTTTTAATTTATAAAATCGTCCCTGTAATCGGCTGCGCCATTTGTGAAGTTACTCTAGTCCCTGTTCGGGCGCCATTTGTGACGTTATTATCACTTTTTAAATATATAAAATTACAAATTTATTTTCACCTACCTGTAAGGGTTCTTTCTCTGGGTCCAGGATCCGATCACACGTACATCAGACGCAAACATGTGTTTCATAGGTTAGTGAAATGACTTACTCTACACGTTTTTATGAAGAGAATTATTTAAGCTTTATTATTCATTGAATATACTCTGTTCAAATTATTCATTACTCATTTCTGTCTGTCTACAAAACCTATTATCTTTTAGTGTACTTTTAACTGGAATACAGCTTCCTAGTAATATGTAATTTTACAGTATTTACTTACATGCTATAGCTTACCTTGTACATCACACAAACACACAAACACAAACAGCCCAGCCTGCAATTTACATTCTCACAGACACACAGAAAATTATAAAGCCCTTAACATTTTTGGAATTCCCCCCCCCCCCCCCGACTGCAACGTGGTTTTCGATTGATCATTATTACTCTTTTTAAAATTTATGGTCAGTGTCCGAAAAATCGATAGACGTGTTCTCCACTTTTTATTCGACCGCGGTCACCTGGGTTTCACTGTTATTTCACTGTTATATCAAAAAAAAAAACTGATAACATTTAGCAGAGCGCACTTGGTGCTGTGTCGGCCGACACAATCAACGACGAACTGCCCAAAAGTCTATTGCAAGCGGGCGGAAATTGATGTCCACCGCCAACGAATTTCGTCGACGCTCATAGTTGAGTTGTTGCAGTTGATCGACTCTGTGCATGATACATAGTGGGTTTTTCTGTAGTATGCGCCGACGAAATTTAGGCGCTTCCGGTTTGATGTCACTAAGGAGGCGGACCTGAATTTGCATATCCTCCAGCTCGGATTGTAGGTCTCACAAAAACTTCGTTTCTGCGCCATCTTCGACAGCGTCGGTCGATCTGCTTCGCGTGTCCGCCCGCGCGTATACCTGTGTCATGCGTACAGGCGCATGACCACATTCAACAAAGTTCTTGGAAATCTGAGGTGGCTACATACCTTGACTGATTTCGCAACGTAATATTGCGTTGCTGCTTTGTTACAAACTGTTCTATTGCCACGGGTTCTGGTTTGTTGGAATAAAAATTTACACAATACCTTTGTCAATCCCCGAAAATGAAATAAATTTAAAAATACAAATACCCACAAATTTGGACCGTTACATACTGGGGGCGTACACATATTCATTATTAAATTACACACTATCTGCACATTAATTATTATAATATAAAATTAATATAAAATTCAGATTTGGTTCAAACAGTTAAATAAATCTAAGTAACCTATCAAAAATTTACTTGGATGTTACTTTACATTATCTGATTCAATTAACTTAAATATAATTTTCAAAACTCAAAGTCTGTATGCATTTTTTTTTCTTTACAACTCCTGTTAATTTACCTGTTAACAATCCTGTTACACAAAATAAAATAAACAACTTGTCTCTATCCACTTATTCAAACACTATTACACATGATTATAAAATATACCATAATATAAACATCATATATCAGCTGACACCTTCTCTACCTATAGTGAACATAAAAAATTAAAATAGAATTCTTTACGGCAAAGAACAAATTTTGTTTTTTTCCAAAAAAATTTAATTTCCAAAACGTATTATTTTGTCAATAAAAATTATTATTCAATCATTTAATTAAATTGATTAACAAAAGAATCTACAGATCAATTATAAGGAACATACTGCATTTCTAACACCAGTCATCAGCTGATGTCTCATGGTCAGGTGAATGACCTTACCCTAGACACACTCTAACATAGTACAACATCATAAAACATAATAAACACCTTCTCTCCTAGAATTAATCTTTTCAAAACCAGTAAATTCGTCTATAAAATTATCATATAGAGCAAAACATATTTAAATCAATTACTTCTGATCAAATTATCTACTTAAAACGTTACTCATTTTCCATTGTCATTATACTTCTCAACTCAGGACAAAATCATTTAATTAGCTTGTCAGCTCATCAACATACTTTAGTTTAGGATTTTATTTCGTTACTACCCTTAGTAACCTCCTTACCACACACACTATGGCCCCCCCCGGACTGTAGCGTCCAGTTGCCTCCACAAGAACGGAAGTTTTTTGGGGGTAGACGCTGCCTATCCCGTTCTTGCTTCGGCCTTACAAAACATTCGGTATTACTGATGTCCGAGGACACCAGTAATCCTACTAAACTTAGGTATATGCCCTTAAACGGTCTACCGTCCCCTTCGATGGATAGCCGCTGTTCCATAGTTCTGGTGATTCCCCTGATTTACCCCCCAGTTAATTTCTAAATTCACCTCTTACAACGATAACAGCTATGGCCAGTTTAGGCAGAACGTGACGCAATGAGCCCTGACCATAGCTAGTCAAAGCTGAGCCAATTCCACGGTCAGGGTTCGGTGAGGCCGTGACCGCCCGAAAATGGGGAATCACTTTAAAAAACAACGTAATTTATGTTTAAGATTCCTACACACTAACATCATACATAATAATATACAACATAATTGACACTCAAATTGACCATTAACATCATTACATTAATATAAACAATTGACCTTTAAATTTGCATGTAAAATTACAAACATTATAACTTGAACCTTCTATTAACTCTTTTTATATCAACCTTTAATTATTTGTCATTTTATATGCCATTAAATCTTCACAAATTCAAGTTTATTATCAACATTCATTTTACATCACATTTCAAATTCAAATTTGACCAAAATTTACACACCTTACAGTTTTACTTTAGTTTCCATTTCTATTAAATCTTTCACTTATTACATTTATTATTACATTTCAGTTATGAACTTCTATTAATCGTTTTCGTCATTAATTGGTTTGGGTGATTATCAGTTATTCATAATGATTCGATTTATTAAAAGGGCATTAAAATATAACCTTACCCACCTTCTTCCTTCTAACAATCACTAACAGATTTATATAGTATGACACTAATCTCTCAAAAATATTTACCTCCACTAACTTACTACTCTGACTTACCTTAAATCATTCTCCTCCTATAACAAAATACCTGATACCCTCTTTGTACTTAGGATGTGTGTTCCCTTCCCGTATACTCATTCCCTTATTAGTTCCTGGCCCTTTCCCAGGTAACTCCGCCAAACCCCATTTAAAACTATTCACCTCCTGCCACAACGCCTTGCGTTGAGGACTCCTTACACCTCCCCACCCTCACTACAAAATTTCACCATCATCTATTTACTCTCCAATTACATTACTCCCACTTTCTATACATACATGCACTATCGCTACTGTGTCCCTACTATTAACCCGATTCTGTACTACTTTTATTTCCAAAAATCTTATTTCGTCTAACAACCATTTAAAATTACCTTTGACTGACTTAAATGCCTTATTGAAATAATTATTATCCCCCAAACTCCATCTTTTACAACATTTTACATTAATTTAATCATTGAAAATTACACTAGAAAACTCATAACTATCTCAAAGTAGTTTCATCATTTAATGTAAACCTTTAAAACTCATTTAAAATTTCTTATTCAAACATTAAACATTTTACTTTATTTCAATTGCATTATAAACTTCATACTTACATTACATCACTCAATTGAATAAACACATGATTCCTGTCATTAATTCCAAATATAAACAATTCATCCCCACAAATATCACGTACAACCATATGTACCTTCTGAAACATTTTAACAACCATATGACTCCACAACTTAACACATTTTACATTTATTCATTTACTATTTACTATCAAGTTCAAATCTTATAAAAGTCATTTAAATTCATTATCAAAATCTCTTTATACAACATTTATATCAATTAATTCATCTGCAATTTATTTAATTCAATCAATTATTTAAAACACAACATTACTTTAATTACCTTCTTCCAAACAATTACAATTCATTTATTACAAACTCTCATTATTTATTTAGTCTGCTAAAATATTATTATTATTAAATCAATTCTACTACATACACACACTGTTTACCTAAAATACATTTTACAACACAATACAATTAATTTCACAATAAATTTATTTACAATTTCTTGTCATTATTTTTCTTGTTTACCACACCTCATTTCATAAGTTAGCCATGTCATCACCATAAACTAAAATAATTAAAATGTCCATTCACTGATTTTGTTATATTAATTTATTTTATTACCTTTTATTAATATGTAATATCAATAACTTTTATCATTTAGTTCAGGCGCCATCTTGTTATACAAGAAATATTAGATTTGCTTACCTTTAAGGGCAGAATTCGGTTAAGCGAACCAGAAGTAGCGGAATGTGTTATCTGAAATAATTTACTCTTGCTTGAAATGTTTACCAATGACATTACCTTTTATTGTCATATTACGTACAAAACATGTGACTCTACCTTGCACAACAAGCACGCTGCTATACACCATGAGGTGTTGCGCCATGAGACGCAGATTCACTATGTAAGTTAAAATTCCCCTTAAACATTTCAATAGCCCTCCAAAATAACATATTCAATTATATTTTTTATGATATCATAATTAGAAATAACTTTACAACCCAGCACTTGTTATATAGTTAGATAATCTCGCATTCACTCACGCTCACATTCTTATGGTACAATTTTCTTTTAACTTTCCCCAAATTGAGCTCATTTTTACTAGTTATTACTGAAAATTTTGTATTGACCCTTATTTAAACTTTTGGGTACCCCCCATTTGTCACTTAGCTGAAATTAGTCCTGCAGATGTCCCATCGCTGGAATCGCACTAATAAATGTTAAACTTTTATCAAACTTTGTGTTTATGTTGCACTGTTACTTTATTTTATATAAATACTGCACTTTTACATTATACAGGTGAACGTCCGAGACTTAGTTTTTATAAAATTTTGATATACAGCCGGCCGGCTATGCTGCTATATGGTGACTGGGAACGGTTTGCAACGCTTCAATACCGAGGTGGGGATTAACTGCGTCACCAGTTTCTTTGTGTAGAGTTCCACTCCTCAGCTGTTTACAAGCGCGTATTGCGTAGTTGCATACTTTTGGATGACGTATACATGGGTGCAGCTTATTGACACATTCGTCGAACAAAATAATGTTGTCGTTTCTGAGCGTATACTCTCGACCTTGAAGCAAATTCTGTCCACTCGATATTGCGCAGTTGCAAACCTTCATAAAACTTTACTAATTTCTTATATGTGATTTTGAAATAAAATACAATTTATATTGATTATTCCCCAAAATACAGTAGGGCCAGAATTGTACTGTTACAATTTTTTATTTAACCCCCATCATCATACAATAGTCTTATTTTTATATAACAATTATCATCTTTAATTACACTCCTTACATCATTGTTATTTATATAATAACCCTTTAATATTTCAAATTGTTCCGTAAAACCCACATAATAATCTACTGGATTATCCCACATTATTATTAAATCATCTAACCTGTCTACATCATTAGTTTTGGTCTTGTCACCGTCTGTATTTTTTGTTAACATAAGGTACATTCTATCATCATATTCCTTCACTATATTCATCACATCATAAGGTAAGTGTCTATCATCTACAACGGTATCATCAAAATAATCATCTATATCTATTTCACAAGGTAAGCATTTCATATCGTCTATTTTTTCCAATTCTAACCTCTCTTTCAACTCTTTATAACTCCTACTTAACGTAAATACCTTTATCATTCTCTGTCTCCACACCTGTCACAACCCCCCTGAACTACTTCACTATATGCAAAGGGCACCATAAACTTACTATACTTCTTGGTTCTTCCAAGAACACCACAAAAAATTAAGAGACTATTCGAAGACACCTTGTCTTCCACACAACTACCAGAGGAAACCTTGTCCTCATAACACCACGGTGAAAACCCTGTTTCACTATATATTTGGGAAAAATCTGCCCTTTGCCCACCTAACCTCTCTTCACACTCACTCCCCATTTCATCAACACTCGCTATGCTCACAACCTTACTCTCTAATACCACGTTTTTAATTATATCACTGTTATCACTCTTTATTTAGCTACTACTTGTTGACTCATTATTAGCATTGTCATTATTACTTACCTTGTCTACCGTCACCCGTTTTGCATTTAAACTAACACCATTACTATTAACACTTATTTTTCCATTATTTTCATTTATTTTGCACTTACCTATATCTGTTCTCCACTCTCCCATTCTCTCAACACTCTGTTCTAATTCGTTAAATTTACTGGCAAATATCTCATTGGTTTTCTCAACATTTTTATTGACTTCATTAATATCGTTTTTTAATTCATTATTTTGCTTTTTTAATTCATTGAAATTCCCTTCACATTTTAATTTTTGTTCATGTATTTCGCCCTTTAACTCATCAAATGTGTTATTCTGTACTTCGAAACTACTCTTTACTTCACTAACATCACTGCTTAATTTGTCAAATTTATTATTTAGGCTGCACAGCGTGCTACACAAATATTTCATCATATTAGTTTCAGGTTGATTACTTTCCTTAGTTAATTTTGGGGTTATTTGAATCCCCGAATCATCTGTGACGTTTAATTCGTCTGTAATATTTAATTCTTTTATTGTATTTTCTTGACCCACAGTCGGAGTTGAATGAACTCCTAGGTCACTCATGACAGCTGATTCATTAAAATTAATTATTTCACTTATATTATTTTCATTATTTCCTGCCATTTTTATATTATAAAATTATCATATATTCTAATAATCCTTATTTTACATTCATTAAGTATTATTCAACAGTATAGGTATTACTTACGTATAACCTACTCTAACATGACATCATTTTACGTAATTTTTTACGCACTCCTAAATCACGCTTACATTCACCCGTAGGTGTGGTTTGTACAAAATTAAATTTATAAAAACTGTCCCTGTTCGGGCGCCAATTGTGAGCTTATAAATTCTGTACCACATTTAAATTGTATTAATAAAATAAACTTACCTTGATTTAGCCCAGGATTCGGCACACGAACTGTGAATACAAGCGTGACTTAGGGTTATGTATAGCAATAACTACGCTCATATTATTTGTTAACTAACAAATTTATTCACCATTTTTGTTTTTCATTCTCTTTTTCCTTTTTTATAAAATACTAGTATGACTTCTCTTTTATATAGTCTTTCAAATTTAAACAGATTTGAACATTAAAAACATGACTACTACCAACAAAATTTAGCAATCATTTTTCTTTGACATTCATTGATTATCATTACGTCCAACTGGTTAATTAAACTACAAGTTATTAATTACTTAGATTATGTAAGGACAACCCAGTACTTGTGCATACTCTCATTCACACAATATTAAAATTTTCCCCCCTAATATAGAGATATCTTTATTATTGATACATTTTAGTGGGTCTGTGAATAATTGGTCTATATTGTTACTAGTTTTGAATAGTACTCATCCTGCACGTGTGGTCCTTTGTTGTGTCTCTGTTTTTACGTAAAAGTCCGGAAAATATCTTTAACTGTTTGTAATTTATAAACTTCACTTCTGACTTTGCTGTTGCACTTTTTATTAACACATTTTTTACAATTTTATTAAACTTTCGGCTCGCGAGCACTATTACATAGAACCTCGCCGCAGCCGCCGCTACATCCAACAAGCACTGTTCTTTATTCACATTCTCATATGCGGGCGAGATGGAAACTGTGCCCAGCTGGCGACGCACACCACTGCTCGCGTCCGTTACCTTCAGATGTTGTTTGCCGACTGCTTTGTTCTCTGCGCACACAGCGCTGAGGTATTTGTTCATACGTGACCAAACGCCTGAGAACGTTGGCCGCCTGAGCGCGCACTTGTGGGCGAATTCGCTCCCTTGCTGACAATTTTACATTCCTGTGCCGATGCGTATCAGCTGCGAAGATATAGTTCATTCACCAAATATTCTTTGTCACAATTCCCAATGCGTACCTTGTACTGACTGTTACCGAATAGTACAAATACTGGTTTATTGTTTAAAATGATTAAAATTTGTTTTATCCCTTTTACCCCGATACAGATTTTGTAAGTTTTCATAACCTCTGAATTATTGCGGAATTATTGCCTCTTGTACAAAACAGATAGTTCAGTTTCCAAACGTTCTTTACACAAGAAAAGGTAAGCTTCAATAGTTTCAGCAAATTCGGGTGAAGAACTTATATTGTCTTTGGAGAGGGAGAAATTTAACAGTTTTGCTGCTGACATTTGGTTATTAAAAGAAAATCTCTCTTTTATCTGATAACAAATAATATCACACACCTCCTTTGCAGAAACAAGACTATGCGATAATGTTTTCCTTTTCTTCATGAGTGGAGGGTCTTCTTATTGGTCAGTAACAGAAGGAAGTCTATTTCTTTCATTCATGATCGCCTCAAGAAATTTATTTACTGCATTATAGATACTACTGGAGTTTGGATTATGATTCTGCAGCTGGTTGTATAAAATATCCACATGAGACATGATGTGATGAGAAAATTCTAGCCAAAAGTTGAAGTCCTGGTCATTCAGCATACGGAGAATACCTGCAGCCGCTTGGACAGTGGAATGATTTTGGTCAATTTGAAGTTTCTCAAAACATACTATTAGACTTTCCTTGTTTTCAAAAACGGTGTTCACTAACCTGTACTGTATTAAACAAATTGATATTTAATTAAACCTAAGGGATTTTGATTTTAATTCCAATATTTACTAAATAACTCCTTCGGGCGCCATCTTTATTGCCAACTGTAAAAAAAATTACCAAGGTTCGGATCAGCGAACCTGGAAGTGCAGAACTGGTTATTTGAAATTAAACATATTTGTTACTCTTATACTCATCTTTTCTTTATTAGCTAAAAAAAAAAAATTCAATTTGCATTAAATAAACAACAGAAACTTTTAGATACGGTTACAACCCCATCATATATGAAATATTCCTTTTCCCTTTAAAGTTTGATAGCATTTTAAAAAAGAACTATCATGATTACTTATTCGTATGTACTAGTATTACTTTGATTACTATAGACATATTTAAAATAACATATTATTACAAACCAGCACCTCTTAATTTTATTACATGATTATTACACACACCCTTTTATTCTCTCACGAAACATATTTAAAATTCCCTTATGAGCTCAATAATTGAAATGATAATAAAAAGAAATGAGGGTGAAATTTTGGTTTTACCCTCTCTGATGTTACTTAACTTTACATTTTTGGTAATCCGAAACCGTCCAGTCTCTGGGTGTATTTCCTTTCACTTGACACATTTCTTTCGCTTCACTTTCCGTTTATTTAAAACTGTTAGTCTGACATAATAATAAAATATTAATAATTCTTTAAATCACATTTTATATGTTGCGGGCCCGCAAAAATACGTTCCGGAACTTTATACGTGACCGGCCGGCTCACGGTGTAATTTTATACTGGAACTAGGCCACTGGCGCTATTTTATGAAGTCGCCGTTGTTGTGTGACCAAGTCTCTTTGTTTTAAAGTTTGTATCATTGCGCCAGCAGACTGCTTTCGTTACATGACCGCATTCCACAACAAGGTGCGTCTCTGACGTATATACTTGCGTCAGATGGTCTGATGTGGTTATATAACTTGTTTTGCTGTTTTGCGTGTGTCATTGTCTAACCTTGGCACAATTTGTCGGTTGTTAAATCTGTCTTACAAAATATTACTAGATAATCGTCACGTATACAGTCAACAGCAGTGCTGCCACGGTTGTTTTCATCGCCACCAATAAATTTACCTTTCGGTTATAAATTTTGTCCCTATTATTTAAAAAATGTTATTTATTATGAAAAAATGTCCAAACTGCTTTATTACCCCAAAATAGGCCCGTTACAATACCCCCTCAATGAGATATTTTATGCCGAAGCATAAAAAATCTCATTGACACACTCATACTTGCTAAAGGGATCAGCCAGGATATGTCGCCACAACCCCCTTTACGGTTTAGAAAAAAAAAATTTAATCAACTCACCCTTGGTCTGGTGACTGTGACCGCACCTGAATGACAATACTGGACTTCTCTCTCGAGATCCCAACACCGTAGAGTCAGACAGATACTCAACGCCCCTGCTCTGACGCGCAGGCCAGCTCAGGTCCGCCGCCACAGCATCACCAAACACTGAAACAACAAATCAAATATCAAGTAGTGGCCTTATACAACACCATATCCCCAACTGATCTGTTTCCCCCTAGCGGTGCTGGTTTGCGCTAAGAAGCACTGGTTTTGTTTTTTACTTATTACTAACATATATATCAGAATACCTAACAACATAACATAACATAAGAAAGCATAGTAATTCATAATTCACATCATTATTATTATCTTAAAATAAACAATTTGTATTTAAATTTGACACACTTTACATCATTGAATTTGCATATAAAATCATAAAATTATCTTTTAAACTCACTTTACTTTTATTAATTCGTTTCTCAAAACTTTTTTTTTTTTTTTCAATCTCTGTTTTACACATCATTTTATTTATTATTCCCTTTCATTAATTTAGGTGATTCTACGTTATTCATTATAATTCACTTTATCAACTTGGCATTTACTCATAATCTTACCCCTTTTATTACTCTAACGCTCCCTTACAAAATCTTTAACTAGTATGACACCCCTCTATCAAAAATCTACTAACCCTTCTCTACCTCTAACTACTTACTACTTTAACTCAATTCGCCACCTTCTCTCTATATATAAAAAAAAATACTCTCTAACCCTTTGTACATAGGATACGTGTCCCCCCCCCAAAAAGCTCAATTCCCGTTCTCTGGTTCCTGGATTCTACCTAAGGCAACCCCTTCCCACTAAATCTATACCAAATCCCGTCCCAACTCTTATGTTGCGGACTCCCACACTACACTACCCCCTACTACAAAATTACCATTCCCAAAAAATCTCAATCTCATTACCTCACTACAACTACAACAAAATAACAACATCAAAATAAACAACAATATATCACTCAAAACTCTACATAAATTCTCCAATTCTACTGTCTCCACTTATACTTCTCAAAATTCTATCACATGCATTAACTCAACATAACATTGCATTATTTTCATCTCTACTATTTCTTTAACTTTGACTTCAATTTGGACAGATCTATATGTCCCACAAAAATTCAACTTGGATTGACTCAAACATTTTACTCAAACAATTACTATCACCCATTTCTATCTTTTGCAACCCATTGAAAATGTTAGCTATCACAAGTTTATTTCATACTATATTCTTAACATACTAAATGCAATTAACACAATAAGACATAATAAACACATCATAGGAAGTATTTAGTGCATCTATTTTTCAAATCAAAACAAAATTATTGAGTAGCAAATCATCATTATTAAAATATAACAAATTTCTAATACGTTATCCCCCTGGATAACCGCCCAACCACACACACTATGACCCCCCCTGGACTGTGGCGTCCAGTTGCGTCCACAAGGACTGAGGTTTTGGAGGAATGTGACATCTCCGTGTCCTTGCTTCTGCATTACATTTTAAAAGTTATAGATATCATAATATCTCTGTCTATAGTTATGCGCCCTTACTGCGGGTCTACCACCTGTCTATGCTACCCCCAAGCGGGCAGAGTGGCAGCCGCTTTCCATAGTTCCGGGATTCCCCCTAGTTTCACCCCCCATTAATTTCTAATATAGACCAATTTCAAGCCAGCTATGGTCAAGGGACTTGATACGACCATAGCTAACCGCTCGCCAAAACCACGATTAGTGCTGGTAAGGCAGTAATCGCCCGAAAAGTCAGGGAAATCATCTCTTCCTTCAGGCATGTATACTTCATCATTAATATGCACGACACGGCAATTTATCAAGGCACAATATAAAATTATACAAAAGGTGTGCCGTGCATTTTCGCCATGTTGGCCTCCGATGGAGGTAACACTCTCGGTTACCCCAACACTTCCCGCTATCTACTGGGGCACATGCCACCCCAGCAACAGCAACTTACTAACTAATTAATAAAAAAAAAATTTTATATACATTACATAAATATAATCGTTTCATCAATAATCATTTGACTCATTCATACCTTTATACCATTGGACTTTCTTAAAATTCTCAAAATTTATTATTATTAATCATTATATATCACTTTTCATTTATTATTAAAATTTTCAATTCTCATTTTTATTAAATACAATTATTTCAAATAGTCTCACTATAGCATGAAAATCTTAGTTACCTGTAAACATGTTTATTATATATGATTATAAAATTTTTATACTTACAATTCAGTTAACATGATATATACAAAACATAATCACCATACTACATTATTTTCACCTCACCTCTGAAACATTTTACAAAACTATTAGTTTACATCAAATAATTGATCATTCATTACCGAATTTCCATCTCATAAAATAAATTAAATTCATTAAAAAAAAATTTAATTAATTAACATTCAAATAATCAATCAAAATATTTAACATGTACCAAATTGTTTTAATTTAATTAATTACCAAAAATATAAATTATATAGTTATCGAAACAATTACCGTTAATCAATTACTATTTTCACAATTAATTCTGATATTTATTTAACTTCCAAAATTTGATATTAATATTATCACAACATTTTCTAATACATATACACATTATTTACCTAACGTTTCATAATACACACAAATGAATGCACTATATTATTTACATAATATACGTCAATAACTGTTCAATTGTTTCACACTTCATATGTCCCAATTTGCCATGTCAAAACCTATTAAACACAATGTTTGTATATTGTCTTTTCTTGTTTTAATAGTTCACCCTCCATCGTCCCAGATAAGTCTTGGTTTCACATAACATCGTTCAATTTCATCCCCACACAAATGACTGTTTTGTGTGTTGTAACCATACAAACTAAATTCATTCAGCTTATTCAAATACTCATATAACCAGTCTACATTAGGTATTTTCGTTAAGTCTCCGTCAGTGTTATTTGTTAATGTCAGGCAAGTTGTTTTCTCATTTTTATATTCCTCTACTATCACGTCAGATAAGTCATTATTATCTATACAAATATTACCAAAATAATTCTCTATCTCTCTTTCAACAGGTAATCTTTTTCTCAATTCATCATAATTTCTTTTTAACTTATACAATTCTATCTCTCTCTCTTCATAACACCACATCACACTCTCACAATTATTACAGACAGAGGGTACAACATTATACAACATCAATATACACTTCAATTCATCTACTAATATGGGTCTCTTACCCTTCAAAAACAACAACATTTGTGAACACTCTGGTTCAGAAAAATTAATGAAAAAATTTACCCTCTGCCCACATTCAACTACTATATTATTTTTCCACTCTCTCTCTACCTCCTTAACACACATTAATATCTCATAATCACATTCTAGAACTTCGTCAGTATTATTTTTGATTATATTCTCATTATTGGTCTCTACATTATTCTTTACCCCCACGATACTCTCAGAATTGTAATTAATATCATTATCTTTACTATTTAACACTACATCTTCCACTATTTCGTCATTTTTAATATTTGTCATACTTATAACATTGTCACCTAACTTCTCAAATTTCTCAACACTCTGTTCTAATTTATTTAAAGTAGATCTTATTATTTCGTTATGATTTTCAACATGTTTATTCATTTCTTGAATCTCATATTTCAACTCATTAATATCCCTACTTTGTCTATCAAATTTGTCATTCTGGATATTAAATTTAACATCAGAATCACTCTTTATTTCGTTAATTTGGGTTTTTAACACATCGAATTTCTCATTTATCTCGTTTTTCTGTTCATTAAAAAGCAATTTCATCATCTTGATCATATCATTATCTTCAACCTTTTTACTCGTGACTGGTGTTGAGTGAACACCTTCATTCATGATTTGTGATTCAGTTACGCTTATCTGGCTTTCATCTACACTGTCAGTGACACTGACAGTTTCATGATTGTCTGCCATCTTTCTTAAAATCTTTTAAATATATTTCTTTGCGGTAAAAATAGTTTTATATGTAACATATAATTATTATAAAAAAAAAATATTCTACTCACCCATGCTACACACACTTATGACATAACCTCTATCTACGTCTATTTTACGTAGTTTTAGCTTTACCTCAAACAACCGTTCTGCTTTCCAAGTAGGCTGTATTTATATAATTATATTATATAAATTGTCCCTGTTCACAAGCCAATTGTACTGTATTAAACAAATTGATATTTAATTAAACCTAAGGGATTTTGATTTTAATTCCAATATTTACTAAATAACTCCTTCGGGCGCCATCTTTATTGCCAACTGTAAAAAAAATTACCAAGGTTCGGATCAGCGAACCTGGAAGTGCAGAACTGGTTATTTGAAATTAAACATATTTGTTACTCTTATACTCATCTTTTCTTTATTAGCTAAAAAAAAATTCAATTTGCATTAAATAAACAACAGAAAATTTTAGATACGGTTACAACCCCATCATATATGAAATATTCCTTTTCCCTTTAAAGTTTGATAGCATTTTAAAAAAGAACTATCATGATTACTTATTCGTATGTACTAGTATTACTTTGATTACTATAGACATATTTAAAATAACATATTATTACAAACCAGCACCTCTTAATTTTATTACATGATTATTACACACACCCTTTTATTCTCTCACGAAACATATTTAAAATTCCCTTATGAGCTCAATAATTGAAATGATAATAAAAAAGAAATGAGGGTGAAATTTTGGTTTTACCCTCTCTGATGTTACTTAACTTTACATTTTTGGTAATCCGAAACCGTCCAGTCTCTGGGTGTATTTCCTTTCACTTGACACATTTCTTTCGCTTCACTTTCCGTTTATTTAAAACTGTTAGTCTGACATAATAATAAAATAATAATAATTCTTTAAATCACATTTTATATGTTGCGGGCCCGCAAAAGTACGTTCCGGAACTTTATACGTGACCGGCCGGCTCACGGTGTAATTTTATACTGGAACTAGGCCACTGGTGCTATTTTATGAAGTCGCCGTTGTTGTGTGACCAAGTCTCTTTGTTTTAAAGTTTGTATCATTGCGCCAGCAGACTGCTTTCGTTACATGACCGCATTCCACAACGAGGTGCGTCTCTGACGTATATACTTGCGTCAGATGGTCTGATGTGGTTATATAACTTGTTTTGCTGTTTTGCGTGTGTCATTGTCTAACCTTGGCACAATTTGTCGGTTGTTAAATCTGTCTTACAAAATATTACTAGATAATCGTCACGTATACAGTCAACAGCAGTGCTGCCACGGTTGTTTTCATCGCCACCAATAAATTTACCTTTCGGTTATAAATTTTGTCCCTATTATTTAAAAAATGTTATTTATTATGAAAAAATGTCCAAACTGCTTTATTACCCCAAAATAGGCCCGTTACAATACCCCCTCAATGAGATATTTTATGCCGAAACATAAAAAATCTCATTGACACACTCATACTTGCTAAAGGGATCAGCCAGGATATGTCGCCACAACCCCCTTTACGGTTTAGAAAAAAAAATTTAATCAACTCACCCTTGGTCTGGTGACTGTGACCGCACCTGAATGACAATACTGGACTTCTCTCTCGAGATCCCAACACCGTAGAGTCAGACAGATACTCAACGCCCCTGCTCTGACGCGCAGGCCAGCTCAGGTCCGCCGCCACAGCATCACCAAACACTGAAACAACAAATCAAATATCAAATAGTGGCCTTATACAACACCATATCCCCAACTGATCTGTTTCCCCCTAGCGGTGCTGGTTTGCGCTAAGAAGCACTGGTTTTGTTTTTTACTTATTACTAACATATATATCAGAATACCTAACAACATAACATAACATAAGAAAGCATAGTAATTCATAATTCACATCATTATTATTATCTTAAAATAAACAATTTGTATTTAAATTTGACACACTTTACATCATTGAATTTGCATATAAAATCATAAAATTATCTTTTAAACTCACTTTACTTTTATTAATTCGTTTCTCAAAACTTTTTTTTTTTTCAATCTCTGTTTTACACATCATTTCATTTATTATTCCCTTTCATTAATTTAGGTGATTCTACGTTATTCATTATAATTCACTTTATCAACTTGGCATTTACTCATAATCTTACCCCTTTTATTACTCTAACGCTCCCTTACAAAATCTTTAACTAGTATGACACCCCTCTATCAAAAATCTACTAACCCTTCTCTACCTCTAACTACTTACTACTTTAACTCAATTCGCCACCTTCTCTCTATATATAAAAAAAAATACTCTCTAACCCTTTGTACATAGGATACGTGTCCCCCCCCCAAAAAGCTCAATCCCCGTTCTCTGGTTCCTGGATTCTACCTAAGGCAACCCCTTCCCACTAAATCTATACCAAATCCCGTCCCAACCCTTATGTTGCGGACTCCCAGACTACACTACCCCCTACTACAAAATTACCATTCCCAAAAAATCTCAATCTCATTACCTCACTACAACTACAACAAAATAACAACATCAAAATAAACAACAATATATCACTCAAAACTCTACATAAATTCTCCAATTCTACTGTCTCCACTTATACTTCTCAAAATTCTATCACATGCATTAACTCAACATAACATTGCATTATTTTCATCTCTACTATTTCTTTAACTTTGACTTCAATTTGGACAGATCTATATGTCCCACAAAAATTCAACTTGGATTGACTCAAACATTTTACTCAAACAATTACTATCACCCATTTCTATCTTTTGCAACCCATTGAAAATGTTAGCTATCACAAGTTTATTTCATACTATATTCTTAACATACTAAATGCAATTAACACAATAAGACATAATAAACACATCATAGGAAGTATTTAGTGCATCTATTTTTCAAATCAAAACAAAATTATTGAGTAGCAAATCATCATTATTAAAATATAACAAATTTCTAATACGTTATCCCCCTGGATAACCGCCCAACCACACACACTATGACCCCCCCTGGACTGTGGCGTCCAGTTGCGTCCACAAGGACTGAGGTTTTGGAGGAATGTGACATCTCCGTGTCCTTGCTTCTGCATTACATTTTAAAAGTTATAGATATCATAATATCTCTGTCTATAGTTATGCGCCCTTACTGCGGGTCTACCACCTGTCTATGCTACCCCCAAGCGGGCAGAGTGGCAGCCGCTTTCCATAGTTCCGGGATTCCCCCTAGTTTCACCCCCCATTAATTTCTAATATAGACCAATTTCAAGCCAGCTATGGTCAAGGGACTTGATACGACCATAGCTAACCGCTCGCCAAAACCACGATTAGTGCTGGTAAGGCAGTAATCGCCCGAAAAGTCAGGGAAATCATCTCTTCCTTCAGGCATGTATACTTCATCATTAATATGCACGACACGGCAATTTATCAAGGCACAATATAAAATTATACAAAAGGTGTGCCGTGCATTTTCGCCATGTTGGCCTCCGATGGAGGTAACACTCTCGGTTACCCCAACACTTCCCGCTATCTACTGGGGCACATGCCACCCCAGCAACAGCAACTTACTAACTAATTAATAAAAAAAAAATTTTATATACATTACATAAATATAATCGTTTCATCAATAATCATTTGACTCATTCATACCTTTATACCATTGGACTTTCTTAAAATTCTCAAAATTTATTATTATTAATCATTATATATCACTTTTCATTTATTATTAAAATTTTCAATTCTCATTTTTATTAAATACAATTATTTCAAATAGTCTCACTATAGCATGAAAATCTTAGTTACCTGTAAACATGTTTATTATATATGATTATAAAATTTTTATACTTACAATTCAGTTAACATGATATATACAAAACATAATCACCATACTACATTATTTTCACCTCACCTCTGAAACATTTTACAAAACTATTAGTTTACATCAAATAATTGATCATTCATTACCGAATTTCCATCTCATAAAATAAATTAAATTCATTAAAAAAAAATTTAATTAATTAACATTCAAATAATCAATCAAAATATTTAACATGTACCAAATTGTTTTAATTTAATTAATTACCAAAAATATAAATTATATAGTTATCGAAACAATTACCGTTAATCAATTACTATTTTCACAATTAATTCTGATATTTATTTAACTTCCAAAATTTGATATTAATATTATCACAACATTTTCTAATACATATACACATTATTTACCTAACGTTTCATAATACACACAAATGAATGCACTATATTATTTACATAATATACGTCAATAACTGTTCAATTGTTTCACACTTCATATGTCCCAATTTGCCATGTCAAAACCTATTAAACACAATGTTTGTATATTGTCTTTTCTTGTTTTAATAGTTCACCCTCCATCGTCCCAGATAAGTCTTGGTTTCACATAACATCGTTCAATTTCATCCCCACACAAATGACTGTTTTGTGTGTTGTAACCATACAAACTAAATTCATTCAGCTTATTCAAATACTCATATAACCAGTCTACATTAGGTATTTTCGTTAAGTCTCCGTCAGTGTTATTTGTTAATGTCAGGCAAGTTGTTTTCTCATTTTTATATTCCTCTACTATCACGTCAGATAAGTCATTATTATCTATACAAATATTACCAAAATAATTCTCTATCTCTCTTTCAACAGGTAATCTTTTTCTCAATTCATCATAATTTCTTTTTAACTTATACAATTCTATCTCTCTCTCTTCATAACACCACATCACACTCTCACAATTATTACAGACAGAGGGTACAACATTATACAACATCAATATACACTTCAATTCATCTACTAATATGGGTCTCTTACCCTTCAAAAACAACAACATTTGTGAACACTCTGGTTCAGAAAAATTAATGAAAAAATTTACCCTCTGCCCACATTCAACTACTATATTATTTTTCCACTCTCTCTCTACCTCCTTAACACACATTAATATCTCATAATCACATTCTAGAACTTCGTCAGTATTATTTTTGATTATATTCTCATTATTGGTCTCTACATTATTCTTTACCCCCACGATACTCTCAGAATTGTAATTAATATCATTATCTTTACTATTTAACACTACATCTTCCACTATTTCGTCATTTTTAATATTTGTCATACTTATAACATTGTCACCTAACTTCTCAAATTTCTCAACACTCTGTTCTAATTTATTTAAAGTAGATCTTATTATTTCGTTATGATTTTCAACATGTTTATTCATTTCTTGAATCTCATATTTCAACTCATTAATATCCCTACTTTGTCTATCAAATTTGTCATTCTGGATATTAAATTTAACATCAGAATCACTCTTTATTTCGTTAATTTGGGTTTTTAACACATCGAATTTCTCATTTATCTCGTTTTTCTGTTCATTAAAAAGCAATTTCATCATCTTGATCATATCATTATCTTCAACCTTTTTACTCGTGACTGGTGTTGAGTGAACACCTTCATTCATGATTTGTGATTCAGTTACGCTTATCTGGCTTTCATCTACACTGTCAGTGACACTGACAGTTTCATGATTGTCTGCCATCTTTCTTAAAATCTTTTAAATATATTTCTTTGCGGTAAAAATAGTTTTATATGTAACATATAATTATTATAAAAAAAAAATATTCTACTCACCCATGCTACACACACTTATGACATAACCTCTATCTACGTCTATTTTACGTAGTTTTAGCTTTACCTCAAACAACCGTTCTGCTTTCCAAGTAGGCTGTATTTATATAATTATATTATATAAATTGTCCCTGTTCACAAGCCAATTGTACTGTATTAAACAAATTGATATTTAATTAAACCTAAGGGATTTTGATTTTAATTCCAATATTTACTAAATAACTCCTTCGGGCGCCATCTTTATTGCCAACTGTAAAAAAAATTACCAAGGTTCGGATCAGCGAACCTGGAAGTGCAGAACTGGTTATTTGAAATTAAACATATTTGTTACTCTTATACTCATCTTTTCTTTATTAGCTAAAAAAAAATTCAATTTGCATTAAATAAACAACAGAAAATTTTAGATACGGTTACAACCCCATCATATATGAAATATTCCTTTTCCCTTTAAAGTTTGATAGCATTTTAAAAAAGAACTATCATGATTACTTATTCGTATGTACTAGTATTACTTTGATTACTATAGACATATTTAAAATAACATATTATTACAAACCAGCACCTCTTAATTTTATTACATGATTATTACACACACCCTTTTATTCTCTCACGAAACATATTTAAAATTCCCTTATGAGCTCAATAATTGAAATGATAATAAAAAAGAAATGAGGGTGAAATTTTGGTTTTACCCTCTCTGATGTTACTTAACTTTACATTTTTGGTAATCCGAAACCGTCCAGTCTCTGGGTGTATTTCCTTTCACTTGACACATTTCTTTCGCTTCACTTTCCGTTTATTTAAAACTGTTAGTCTGACATAATAATAAAATAATAATAATTCTTTAAATCACATTTTATATGTTGCGGGCCCGCAAAAGTACGTTCCGGAACTTTATACGTGACCGGCCGGCTCACGGTGTAATTTTATACTGGAACTAGGCCACTGGTGCTATTTTATGAAGTCGCCGTTGTTGTGTGACCAAGTCTCTTTGTTTTAAAGTTTGTATCATTGCGCCAGCAGACTGCTTTCGTTACATGACCGCATTCCACAACGAGGTGCGTCTCTGACGTATATACTTGCGTCAGATGGTCTGATGTGGTTATATAACTTGTTTTGCTGTTTTGCGTGTGTCATTGTCTAACCTTGGCACAATTTGTCGGTTGTTAAATCTGTCTTACAAAATATTACTAGATAATCGTCACGTATACAGTCAACAGCAGTGCTGCCACGGTTGTTTTCATCGCCACCAATAAATTTACCTTTCGGTTATAAATTTTGTCCCTATTATTTAAAAAATGTTATTTATTATGAAAAAATGTCCAAACTGCTTTATTACCCCAAAATAGGCCCGTTACAATACCCCCTCAATGAGATATTTTATGCCGAAACATAAAAAATCTCATTGACACACTCATACTTGCTAAAGGGATCAGCCAGGATATGTCGCCACAACCCCCTTTACGGTTTAGAAAAAAAAATTTAATCAACTCACCCTTGGTCTGGTGACTGTGACCGCACCTGAATGACAATACTGGACTTCTCTCTCGAGATCCCAACACCGTAGAGTCAGACAGATACTCAACGCCCCTGCTCTGACGCGCAGGCCAGCTCAGGTCCGCCGCCACAGCATCACCAAACACTGAAACAACAAATCAAATATCAAATAGTGGCCTTATACAACACCATATCCCCAACTGATCTGTTTCCCCCTAGCGGTGCTGGTTTGCGCTAAGAAGCACTGGTTTTGTTTTTTACTTATTACTAACATATATATCAGAATACCTAACAACATAACATAACATAAGAAAGCATAGTAATTCATAATTCACATCATTATTATTATCTTAAAATAAACAATTTGTATTTAAATTTGACACACTTTACATCATTGAATTTGCATATAAAATCATAAAATTATCTTTTAAACTCACTTTACTTTTATTAATTCGTTTCTCAAAACTTTTTTTTTTTTCAATCTCTGTTTTACACATCATTTCATTTATTATTCCCTTTCATTAATTTAGGTGATTCTACGTTATTCATTATAATTCACTTTATCAACTTGGCATTTACTCATAATCTTACCCCTTTTATTACTCTAACGCTCCCTTACAAAATCTTTAACTAGTATGACACCCCTCTATCAAAAATCTACTAACCCTTCTCTACCTCTAACTACTTACTACTTTAACTCAATTCGCCACCTTCTCTCTATATATAAAAAAAAATACTCTCTAACCCTTTGTACATAGGATACGTGTCCCCCCCCCAAAAAGCTCAATCCCCGTTCTCTGGTTCCTGGATTCTACCTAAGGCAACCCCTTCCCACTAAATCTATACCAAATCCCGTCCCAACCCTTATGTTGCGGACTCCCAGACTACACTACCCCCTACTACAAAATTACCATCCCCAAAAAATCTCAATCTCATTACCTCACTACAACTACAACAAAATAACAACATCAAAATAAACAACAATATATCACTCAAAACTCTACATAAATTCTCCAATTCTACTGTCTCCACTTATACTTCTCAAAATTCTATCACATGCATTAACTCAACATAACATTGCATTATTTTCATCTCTACTATTTCTTTAACTTTGACTTCAATTTGGACAGATCTATATGTCCCACAAAAATTCAACTTGGATTGACTCAAACATTTTACTCAAACAATTACTATCACCCATTTCTATCTTTTGCAACCCATTGAAAATTTTAGCTATCACAACTTTATTTCATACTATATTCCTAACATACTAAATGCAATTAACACAATAAGACATAATAAACACATTATAGGAAGTATTTAGTGCATCTATTTTTCAAATCAAAACAAAATTATTGAGTAGCAAATCATCATTATTAAAATATAACAAATTTCTAATACGTTATCCCCCTGGATAACCGCCCAACCACACACACTATGACCCCCCCTGGACTGTGGCGTCCAGTTGCGTCCACAAGGACTGAGGTTTTGGAGGAATGTGACATCTCCGTGTCCTTGCTTCTGCGTTACATTTTAAAAGTTATAGATATCATAATATCTCTGTCTATAGTTATGCGCCCTTACTGCGGGTCTACCACCTGTCTATGCTACCCCCAAGCGGGCAGAGTGGCAGCCGCTTTCCATAGTTCCGGGATTCCCCCTAGTTTCACCCCCCATTAATTTCTAATATAGACCAATTTCAAGCCAGCTATGGTCAAGGGACTTGATATGACCATAGCTAACCGCTCGCCAAAACCACGATTAGTGCTGGTAAGGCAGTAATCGCCCGAAAAGTCAGGGAAATCATCTCTTCCTTCAGGCATGTATACTTCATCATTAATATGCACGACACGGCAATTTATCAAGGCACAATATAAAATTATACAAAAGGTGTGCCGTGCATTTTCGCCATGTTGGCCTCCGATGGAGGTAACACTCTCGGTTACCCCCAACACTTCCCGCTATCTACTGGGGCACATGCCACCCCAGCAACAGCAACTTACTAACTAATTAATAAAAAAAAAATTTTATATACATTACATAAATATAATCGTTTCATCAATAATCATTTGACTCATTCATACCTTTATACCATTGGACTTTCTTAAAATTCTCAAAATTTATTATTATTAATCATTATATATCACTTTTCATTTATTATTAAAATTTTCAATTCTCATTTTTATTAAATACAATTATTTCAAATAGTCTCACTATAGCATGAAAATCTTAGTTACCTGTAAACATGTTTATTATATATGATTATAAAATTTTTATACTTACAATTCAGTTAACATGATATATACAAAACATAATCACCATACTACATTATTTTCACCTCACCTCTGAAACATTTTACAAAACTATTAGTTTACATCAAATAATTGATCATTCATTACCGAATTTCCATCTCATAAAATAAATTAAATTCATTAAAAAAAAATTTAATTAATTAACATTCAAATAATCAATCAAAATATTTAACATGTACCAAATTGTTTTAATTTAATTAATTACCAAAAATATAAATTATATAGTTATCGAAACAATTACCGTTAATCAATTACTATTTTCACAATTAATTCTGATATTTATTTAACTTCCAAAATTTGATATTAATATTATCACAACATTTTCTAATACATATACACATTATTTACCTAACGTTTCATAATACACACAAATGAATGCACTATATTATTTACATAATATACGTCAATAACTGTTCAATTGTTTCACACTTCATATGTCCCAATTTGCCATGTCAAAACCTATTAAACACAATGTTTGTATATTGTCTTTTCTTGTTTTAATAGTTCACCCTCCATCGTCCCAGATAAGTCTTGGTTTCACATAACATCGTTCAATTTCATCCCCACACAAATGACTGTTTTGTGTGTTGTAACCATACAAACTAAATTCATTCAGCTTATTCAAATACTCATATAACCAGTCTACATTAGGTATTTTCGTTAAGTCTCCGTCAGTGTTATTTGTTAATGTCAGGCAAGTTGTTTTCTCATTTTTATATTCCTCTACTATCACGTCAGATAAGTCATTATTATCTATACCAATATTACCAAAATAATTCTCTATCTCTCTTTCAACAGGTAATCTTTTTCTCAATTCATCATAATTTCTTTTTAACTTATACAATTCTATCTCTCTCTCTTCATAACACCACATCACACTCTCACAATTATTACAGACAGAGGGTACAACATTATACAACATCAATATACACTTCAATTCATCTACTAATATGGGTCTCTTACCCTTCAAAAACAACAACATTTGTGAACACTCTGGTTCAGAAAAATTAATGAAAAAATTTACCCTCTGCCCACATTCAACTACTATATTATTTTTCCACTCTCTCTCTACCTCCTTAACACACATTAATATCTCATAATCACATTCTAGAACTTCGTCAGTATTATTTTTGATTATATTCTCATTATTGGTCTCTACATTATTCTTTACCCCCACGATACTCTCAGAATTGTAATTAATATCATTATCTTTACTATTTAACACTACATCTTCCACTATTTCGTCATTTTTAATATTTGTCATACTTATAACATTGTCACCTAACTTCTCAAATTTCTCAACACTCTGTTCTAATTTATTTAAACTAGATCTTATTATTTCGTTATGATTTTCAACATGTTTATTCATTTCTTGAATCTCATATTTCAACTCATTAATATCCCTACTTTGTCTATCAAATTTGTCATTCTGGATATTAAATTTAACATCAGAATCACTCTTTATTTCGTTAATTTGGGTTTTTAACACATCGAATTTCTCATTTATCTCGTTTTTCTGTTCATTAAAAAGCAATTTCATCATCTTGATCATATCATTATCTTCAACCTTTTTACTCGTGACTGGTGTTGAGTGAACACCTTCATTCATGATTTGTGATTCAGTTACGCTTATCTGGCTTTCATCTACACTGTCAGTGACACTGACAGTTTCATGATTGTCTGCCATCTTTCTTAAAATCTTTTAAATATATTTCTTTGCGGTAAAAATAGTTTTATATGTAACATATAATTATTATAAAAAAAAAATATTCTACTCACCCATGCTACACACACTTATGACATAACCTCTATCTACGTCTATTTTACGTAGTTTTAGCTTTACCTCAAACAACCGTTCTGCTTTCCAAGTAGGCTGTATTTATATAATTATGTTATATAAATTGTCCCTGTTCACAAGCCAATTGTACTGTATTAAACAAATTGATATTTAATTAAACCTAAGGGATTTTGATTTTAATTCCAATATTTACTAAATAACTCCTTCGGGCGCCATCTTTATTGCCAACTGTAAAAAAAATTACCAAGGTTCGGATCAGCGAACCTGGAAGTGCAGAACTGGTTATTTGAAATTAAACAAATTTGTTACTCTTATACTCATCTTTTCTTTATTAGCTAAAAAAAAATTCAATTTGCATTAAATAAACAACAGAAAATTTTAGATACGGTTACAACCCCATCATATATGAAATATTCCTTTTCCCTTTAAAGTTTGATAGCATTTTAAAAAAGAACTATCATGATTACTTATTCTTATGTACTAGTATTACTTTGATTACTATAGACATATTTAAAATAACATATTATTACAAACCAGCACCTCTTAATTTTATTACATGATTATTACACACACCCTTTTATTCTCTCACGAAACATATTTAAAATTCCCTTATGAGCTCAATAATTGAAATGATAATAAAAAAGAAATGAGGGTGAAATTTTGGTTTTACCCTCTCTGATGTTACTTAACTTTACATTTTTGGTAATCCGAAACCGTCCAGTCTCTGGGTGTATTTCCTTTCACTTGACACATTTCTTTCACTTCACTTTCCGTTTATTTAAAACTGTTAGTCTGACATAATAATAAAATAATAATAATTCTTTAAATCACATTTTATATGTTGCGGGCCCGCAAAAATACGTTCCGGAACTTTATACGTGACCGGCCGGCTCACGGTGTAATTTTATACTGGAACTAGGCCACTGGCGCTATTTTATGAAGTCGCCGTTGTTGTGTGACCAAGTCTCTTTGTTTTAAAGTTTGTATCATTGTGCCAGCAGACTGCTTTCGTTACATGACCGCATTCCACAACAAGGTGCGTCTCTGACGTATATACTTGCGTCAGATGGTCTGATGTGGTTATATAACTTGTTTTGCTGTTTTGCGTGTGTCATTGTCTAACCTTGGCACAATTTGTCGGTTGTTAAATCTGTCTTACAAAATATTACTAGATAATTGTCACGTATACAGTCAACAGCAGTGCTGCCACGGTTGTTTTCATCGCCACCAATAAATTTACCTTTCGGTTATAAATTTTGTCCCTATTATTTAAAAAATGTTATTTATTATGAAAAAATGTCCAAACTGCTTTATTACCCCAAAATAGGCCCGTTACAATACCCCCTCAATGAGATATTTTATGCCGAAACATAAAAAATCTCATTGACACACTGATACTTGCTAAAGTAATCAGCCAGGATATGTCGCCACAACCCCCTTTACGGTTTAGAAAAAAAAAATTTAATCAACTCACCCTTGGTCTGGTGACTGTGACCGCACCTGAATGACAATACTGGACTTCTCTCTCTCGAGATCCCAACACCGTAGAGTCAGACAGATACTCAACGCCCCTGCTCTGACGCGCAGGCCAGCTCAGGTCCGCCGCCACAGCATCACCAAACACTGAAACAACAAATCAAATATCAAATAGTGGCCTTATACAACACCATATCCCCAACTGATCTGTTTCCCCCTAGCGGTGCTGGTTTGCGCTAAGAAGCACTGGTTTTGTTTTTTACTTATTACTAACATATATATCAGAATACCTAACAACATAACATAACATAAGAAAGCATAGTAATTCATAATTCACATCATTATTATTATCTTAAAATAAACAATTTGTATTTAAATTTGACACACTTTACATCATTGAATTTGCATATAAAATCATAAAATTATCTTTTAAACTCACTTTACTTTTATTAATTCGTTTCTCAAAACTTTTTTTTTTTTTTTTTTTTTTTTTTCAATCTCTGTTTTACACATCATTTCATTTATTATTCCCTTTCATTAATTTAGGTGATTCTACGTTATTCATTATAATTCACTTTATCAACTTGGCATTTACTCATAGTCTTACCCCTTTTATTACTCTAACGCTCCCTTACAAAATCTTTAACTAGTATGACACCCCTCTATCAAAAATCTACTAACCCTTCTCTACCTCTAACTACTTACTACTTTAACTCAATTCGCCACCTTCTCTCTATATATAAAAAAAAATACTCTCTAACCCTTTGTACATAGGATACGTGTCCCCCCCCAAAAAGCTCAATCCCCGTTCTCTGGTTCCTGGATTCTACCTATGGCAACCCCTTCCCACTAAATCTATACCAAATCCCGTCCCAACCCTTATGTTGCGGACCCCCACACTACACTACCCCCTACTACAAAATTACCATCCCCAAAAAATCTCAATCTCATTACCTCACTACAACTACAACAAAATAACAACATCAAAATAAACAACAATATACCACTCAAAACTCTACATAAATTCTCCAATTCTACTGTCTCCACTTATACTTCTCAAAATTCTATCACATGCATTAACTCAACATAACATTGCATTATTTTCATCTCTACTATTTCTTTAACTTTGACTTCAATTTGGACAGATCTATATGTCCCACAAAAATTCAACTTGGATTGACTCAAACATTTTACTCAAACAATTACTATCACCCATTTCTATCTTTTGCAACCCATTGAAAATTTTAGCTATCACAACTTTATTTCATACTATATTCTTAACATACTAAATGCAATTAGCACAATAAGACATAATAAACACATCATAGGAAGTATTTAGTGCATCTATTTTTCAAATCAAAACAAAATTATTGAGTAGCAAATCATCATTATTAAAATATAACAAATTTCTAATACGTTATCCCCCTGGATAACCGCCCAACCACACACACTATGACCCCCCCTGGACTGTGGCGTCCAGTTGCGTCCACAAGGACTGAGGTTTTGGAGGAATGTGACATCTCCGTGTCCTTGCTTCTGCATTACATTTTAAAAGTTATAGATATCATAATATCTCTGTCTATAGTTATGCGCCCTTACTGCGGGTCTACCACCTGTCTATGCTACCCCCAAGCGGGCAGAGTGGCAGCCGCTTTCCATAGTTCCGGGATTCCCCCTAGTTTCACCCCCCATTAATTTCTAATATAGACCAATTTCAAGCCAGCTATGGTCAAGGGACTTGATATGACCATAGCTAACCGCTCGCCAAAACCACGATTAGTGCTGGTAAGGCAGTAATCGCCCGAAAAGTCAGGGAAATCATCTCTTCCTTCAGGCATGTATACTTCATCATTAATATGCACGACACGGCAATTTATCAAGGCACAATATAAAATTATACAAAAGGTGTGCCGTGCATTTTCGCCATGTTGGCCTCCGATGGAGGTAACACTCTCGGTTACCCCAACACTTCCCGCTATCTACTGGGGCACATGCCACCCCAGCAACAGCAACTTACTAACTAATTAATAAAAAAAAAATTTTATATACATTACATAAATATAATCGTTTCATCAATAATCATTTGACTCATTCATACCTTTATACCATTGGACTTTCTTAAAATTCTCAAAATTTATTATTATTAATCATTATATATCACTTTTCATTTATTATTAAAATTTTCAATTCTCATTTTTATTAAATACAATTATTTCAAATAGTCTCACTATAGCATGAAAATCTTAGTTACCTGTAAACATGTTTATTATATATGATTATAAAATTTTTATACTTACAATTCAGTTAACATGATATATACAAAACATAATCACCATACTACATTATTTTCACCTCACCTCTGAAACATTTTACAAAACTATTAGTTTACATCAAATAATTGATCATTCATTACCGAATTTCCATCTCATAAAATAAATTAAATTCATTAAAAAAAAATTTAATTAATTAACATTCAAATAATCAATCAAAATATTTAACATGTACCAAATTGTTTTAATTTAATTAATTACCAAAAATATAAATTATATAGTTATCGAAACAATTACCGTTAATCAATTACTATTTTCACAATTAATTCTGATATTTATTTAACTTCCAAAATTTGATATTAATATTATCACAACATTTTCTAATACATATACACATTATTTACCTAACGTTTCATAATACACACAAATGAATGCACTATATTATTTACATAATATACGTCAATAACTGTTCAATTGTTTCACACTTCATATGTCCCAATTTGCCATGTCAAAACCTATTAAACACAATGTTTGTATATTGTCTTTTCTTGTTTTAATAGTTCACCCTCCATCGTCCCAGATAAGTCTTGGTTTCACATAACATCGTTCAATTTCATCCCCACACAAATGACTGTTTTGTGTGTTGTAACCATACAAACTAAATTCATTCAGCTTATTCAAATACTCATATAACCAGTCTACATTAGGTATTTTCGTTAAGTCTCCGTCAGTGTTATTTGTTAATGTCAGGCAAGTTGTTTTCTCATTTTTATATTCCTCTACTATCACGTCAGATAAGTCATTATTATCTATACAAATATTACCAAAATAATTCTCTATCTCTCTTTCAACAGGTAATCTTTTTCTCAATTCATCATAATTTCTTTTTAACTTATACAATTCTATCTCTCTCTCTTCATAACACCACATCACACTCTCACAATTATTACAGACAGAGGGTACAACATTATACAACATCAATATACACTTCAATTCATCTACTAATATGGGTCTCTTACCCTTCAAAAACAACAACATTTGTGAACACTCTGGTTCAGAAAAATTAATGAAAAAATTTACCCTCTGCCCACATTCAACTACTATATTATTTTTCCACTCTCTCTCTACCTCCTTAACACACATTAATATCTCATAATCACATTCTAGAACTTCGTCAGTATTATTTTTGATTATATTCTCATTATTGGTCTCTACATTATTCTTTACCCCCACGATACTCTCAGAATTGTAATTAATATCATTATCTTTACTATTTAACACTACATCTTCCACTATTTCATCATTTTTAATATTTGTCATACTTATAACATTGTCACCTAACTTCTCAAATTTCTCAACACTCTGTTCTAATTTATTTAAACTAGATCTTATTATTTCGTTATGATTTTCAACATGTTTATTCATTTCTTGAATCTCATATTTCAACTCATTAATATCCCTACTTTGTCTATCAAATTTGTCATTCTGGATATTAAATTTAACATCAGAATCACTCTTTATTTCGTTAATTTGGGTTTTTAACACATCGAATTTCTCATTTATCTCGTTTTTCTGTTCATTAAAAAGCAATTTCATCATCTTGATCATATCATTATCTTCAACCTTTTTACTCGTGACTGGTGTTGAGTGAACACCTTCATTCATGATTTGTGATTCAGTTACGCTTATCTGGCTTTCATCTACACTGTCAGTGACACTGACAGTTTCATGATTGTCTGCCATCTTTCTTAAAATCTTTTAAATATATTTCTTTGCGGTAAAAATAGTTTTATATGTAACATATAATTATTATAAAAAAAAAAAATATTCTACTCACCCTTGCTACACACACTTATGACATAACCTCTATCTACGTCTATTTTACGTAGTTTTAGCTTTACCTCAAACAACCGTTCTGCTTTCCAAGTAGGCTGTATTTATATAATTATGTTATATAAATTGTCCCTGTTCACAAGCCAATTGTACTGTATTAAACAAATTGATATTTAATTAAACCTAAGGGATTTTGATTTTAATTCCAATATTTACTAAATAACTCCTTCGGGCGCCATCTTTATTGCCAACTGTAAAAAAAATTACCAAGGTTCGGATCAGCGAACCTGGAAGTGCAGAACTGGTTATTTGAAATTAAACATATTTGTTACTCTTATACTCATCTTTTCTTTATTAGCTAAAAAAAAATTCAATTTGCATTAAATAAACAACAGAAAATTTTAGATACGGTTACAACCCCATCATATATGAAATATTCCTTTTCCCTTTAAAGTTTGATAGCATTTTAAAAAAGAACTATCATGATTACTTATTCTTATGTACTAGTATTACTTTGATTACTATAGACATATTTAAAATAACATATTATTACAAACCAGCACCTCTTAATTTTATTACATGATTATTACACACACCCTTTTATTCTCTCACGAAACATATTTAAAATTCCCTTATGAGCTCAATAATTGAAATGATAATAAAAAAGAAATGAGGGTGAAATTTTGGTTTTACCCTCTCTGATGTTACTTAACTTTACATTTTTGGTAATCCGAAACCGTCCAGTCTCTGGGTGTATTTCCTTTCACTTGACACATTTCTTTCACTTCACTTTCCGTTTATTTAAAACTGTTAGTCTGACATAATAATAAAATAATAATAATTCTTTAAATCACATTTTATATGTTGCGGGCCCGCAAAAATACGTTCCGGAACTTTATACGTGACCGGCCGGCTCACGGTGTAATTTTATACTGGAACTAGGCCACTGGCGCTATTTTATGAAGTCGCCGTTGTTGTGTGACCAAGTCTCTTTGTTTTAAAGTTTGTATCATTGTGCCAGCAGACTGCTTTCGTTACATGACCGCATTCCACAACAAGGTGCGTCTCTGACGTATATACTTGCGTCAGATGGTCTGATGTGGTTATATAACTTGTTTTGCTGTTTTGCGTGTGTCATTGTCTAACCTTGGCACAATTTGTCGGTTGTTAAATCTGTCTTACAAAATATTACTAGATAATTGTCACGTATACAGTCAACAGCAGTGCTGCCACGGTTGTTTTCATCGCCACCAATAAATTTACCTTTCGGTTATAAATTTTGTCCCTATTATTTAAAAAATGTTATTTATTATGAAAAAATGTCCAAACTGCTTTATTACCCCAAAATAGGCCCGTTACAATACCCCCTCAATGAGATATTTTATGCCGAAACATAAAAAATCTCATTGACACACTGATACTTGCTAAAGTAATCAGCCAGGATATGTCGCCACAACCCCCTTTACGGTTTAGAAAAAAAAAATTTAATCAACTCACCCTTGGTCTGGTGACTGTGACCGCACCTGAATGACAATACTGGACTTCTCTCTCTCGAGATCCCAACACCGTAGAGTCAGACAGATACTCAACGCCCCTGCTCTGACGCGCAGGCCAGCTCAGGTCCGCCGCCACAGCATCACCAAACACTGAAACAACAAATCAAATATCAAATAGTGGCCTTATACAACACCATATCCCCAACTGATCTGTTTCCCCCTAGCGGTGCTGGTTTGCGCTAAGAAGCACTGGTTTTGTTTTTTACTTATTACTAACATATATATCAGAATACCTAACAACATAACATAACATAAGAAAGCATAGTAATTCATAATTCACATCATTATTATTATCTTAAAATAAACAATTTGTATTTAAATTTGACACACTTTACATCATTGAATTTGCATATAAAATCATAAAATTATCTTTTAAACTCACTTTACTTTTATTAATTCGTTTCTCAAAACTTTTTTTTTTTTTTTTTTTTTTTTTCAATCTCTGTTTTACACATCATTTCATTTATTATTCCCTTTCATTAATTTAGGTGATTCTACGTTATTCATTATAATTCACTTTATCAACTTGGCATTTACTCATAGTCTTACCCCTTTTATTACTCTAACGCTCCCTTACAAAATCTTTAACTAGTATGACACCCCTCTATCAAAAATCTACTAACCCTTCTCTACCTCTAACTACTTACTACTTTAACTCAATTCGCCACCTTCTCTCTATATATAAAAAAAAATACTCTCTAACCCTTTGTACATAGGATACGTGTCCCCCCCCAAAAAGCTCAATCCCCGTTCTCTGGTTCCTGGATTCTACCTATGGCAACCCCTTCCCACTAAATCTATACCAAATCCCGTCCCAACCCTTATGTTGCGGACCCCCACACTACACTACCCCCTACTACAAAATTACCATCCCCAAAAAATCTCAATCTCATTACCTCACTACAACTACAACAAAATAACAACATCAAAATAAACAACAATATATCACTCAAAACTCTACATAAATTCTCCAATTCTACTGTCTCCACTTATACTTCTCAAAATTCTATCACATGCATTAACTCAACATAACATTGCATTATTTTCATCTCTACTATTTCTTTAACTTTGACTTCAATTTGGACAGATCTATATGTCCCACAAAAATTCAACTTGGATTGACTCAAACATTTTACTCAAACAATTACTATCACCCATTTCTATCTTTTGCAACCCATTGAAAATTTTAGCTATCACAACTTTATTTCATACTATATTCTTAACATACTAAATGCAATTAGCACAATAAGACATAATAAACACATCATAGGAAGTATTTAGTGCATCTATTTTTCAAATCAAAACAAAATTATTGAGTAGCAAATCATCATTATTAAAATATAACAAATTTCTAATACGTTATCCCCCTGGATAACCGCCCAACCACACACACTATGACCCCCCCTGGACTGTGGCGTCCAGTTGCGTCCACAAGGACTGAGGTTTTGGAGGAATGTGACATCTCCGTGTCCTTGCTTCTGCATTACATTTTAAAAGTTATAGATATCATAATATCTCTGTCTATAGTTATGCGCCCTTACTGCGGGTCTACCACCTGTCTATGCTACCCCCAAGCGGGCAGAGTGGCAGCCGCTTTCCATAGTTCCGGGATTCCCCCTAGTTTCACCCCCCATTAATTTCTAATATAGACCAATTTCAAGCCAGCTATGGTCAAGGGACTTGATATGACCATAGCTAACCGCTCGCCAAAACCACGATTAGTGCTGGTAAGGCAGTAATCGCCCGAAAAGTCAGGGAAATCATCTCTTCCTTCAGGCATGTATACTTCATCATTAATATGCACGACACGGCAATTTATCAAGGCACAATATAAAATTATACAAAAGGTGTGCCGTGCATTTTCGCCATGTTGGCCTCCGATGGAGGTAACACTCTCGGTTACCCCAACACTTCCCGCTATCTACTGGGGCACATGCCACCCCAGCAACAGCAACTTACTAACTAATTAATAAAAAAAAAATTTTATATACATTACATAAATATAATCGTTTCATCAATAATCATTTGACTCATTCATACCTTTATACCATTGGACTTTCTTAAAATTCTCAAAATTTATTATTATTAATCATTATATATCACTTTTCATTTATTATTAAAATTTTCAATTCTCATTTTTATTAAATACAATTATTTCAAATAGTCTCACTATAGCATGAAAATCTTAGTTACCTGTAAACATGTTTATTATATATGATTATAAAATTTTTATACTTACAATTCAGTTAACATGATATATACAAAACATAATCACCATACTACATTATTTTCACCTCACCTCTGAAACATTTTACAAAACTATTAGTTTACATCAAATAATTGATCATTCATTACCGAATTTCCATCTCATAAAATAAATTAAATTCATTAAAAAAAAATTTAATTAATTAACATTCAAATAATCAATCAAAATATTTAACATGTACCAAATTGTTTTAATTTAATTAATTACCAAAAATATAAATTATATAGTTATCGAAACAATTACCGTTAATCAATTACTATTTTCACAATTAATTCTGATATTTATTTAACTTCCAAAATTTGATATTAATATTATCACAACATTTTCTAATACATATACACATTATTTACCTAACGTTTCATAATACACACAAATGAATGCACTATATTATTTACATAATATACGTCAATAACTGTTCAATTGTTTCACACTTCATATGTCCCAATTTGCCATGTCAAAACCTATTAAACACAATGTTTGTATATTGTCTTTTCTTGTTTTAATAGTTCACCCTCCATCGTCCCAGATAAGTCTTGGTTTCACATAACATCGTTCAATTTCATCCCCACACAAATGACTGTTTTGTGTGTTGTAACCATACAAACTAAATTCATTCAGCTTATTCAAATACTCATATAACCAGTCTACATTAGGTATTTTCGTTAAGTCTCCGTCAGTGTTATTTGTTAATGTCAGGCAAGTTGTTTTCTCATTTTTATATTCCTCTACTATCACGTCAGATAAGTCATTATTATCTATACAAATATTACCAAAATAATTCTCTATCTCTCTTTCAACAGGTAATCTTTTTCTCAATTCATCATAATTTCTTTTTAACTTATACAATTCTATCTCTCTCTCTTCATAACACCACATCACACTCTCACAATTATTACAGACAGAGGGTACAACATTATACAACATCAATATACACTTCAATTCATCTACTAATATGGGTCTCTTACCCTTCAAAAACAACAACATTTGTGAACACTCTGGTTCAGAAAAATTAATGAAAAAATTTACCCTCTGCCCACATTCAACTACTATATTATTTTTCCACTCTCTCTCTACCTCCTTAACACACATTAATATCTCATAATCACATTCTAGAACTTCGTCAGTATTATTTTTGATTATATTCTCATTATTGGTCTCTACATTATTCTTTACCCCCACGATACTCTCAGAATTGTAATTAATATCATTATCTTTACTATTTAACACTACATCTTCCACTATTTCGTCATTTTTAATATTTGTCATACTTATAACATTGTCACCTAACTTCTCAAATTTCTCAACACTCTGTTCTAATTTATTTAAACTAGATCTTATTATTTCGTTATGATTTTCAACATGTTTATTCATTTCTTGAATCTCATATTTCAACTCATTAATATCCCTACTTTGTCTATCAAATTTGTCATTCTGGATATTAAATTTAACATCAGAATCACTCTTTATTTCGTTAATTTGGGTTTTTAACACATCGAATTTCTCATTTATCTCGTTTTTCTGTTCATTAAAAAGCAATTTCATCATCTTGATCATATCATTATCTTCAACCTTTTTACTCGTGACTGGTGTTGAGTGAACACCTTCATTCATGATTTGTGATTCAGTTACGCTTATCTGGCTTTCATCTACACTGTCAGTGACACTGACAGTTTCATGATTGTCTGCCATCTTTTGTTAAAATCTTTTAAATATATTTCTTTGCGGTAAAAATAGTTTTATATGTAACATATAATTATTATAAAAAAAAAATATTCTACTCACCCATGCTACACACACTTATGACATAACCTCTATCTACGTCTATTTTACGTAGTTTTAGCTTTACCTCAAACAACCGTTCTGCTTTCCAAGTAGGCTGTATTTATATAATTATATTATATAAATTGTCCCTGTTCACAAGCCAATTGTACTGTATTAAACAAATTGATATTTAATTAAACCTAAGGGATTTTGATTTTAATTCCAATATTTACTAAATAACTCCTTCGGGCGCCATCTTTATTGCCAACTGTAAAAAAAATTACCAAGGTTCGGATCAGCGAACCTGGAAGTGCAGAACTGGTTATTTGAAATTAAACATATTTGTTACTCTTATACTCATCTTTTCTTTATTAGCTAAAAAAAAATTCAATTTGCATTAAATAAACAACAGAAAATTTTAGATACGGTTACAACCCCATCATATATGAAATATTCCTTTTCCCTTTAAAGTTTGATAGCATTTTAAAAAAGAACTATCATGATTACTTATTCGTATGTACTAGTATTACTTTGATTACTATAGACATATTTAAAATAACATATTATTACAAACCAGCACCTCTTAATTTTATTACATGATTATTACACACACCCTTTTATTCTCTCACGAAACATATTTAAAATTCCCTTATGAGCTCAATAATTGAAATGATAATAAAAAAGAAATGAGGGTGAAATTTTGGTTTTACCCTCTCTGATGTTACTTAACTTTACATTTTTGGTAATCCGAAACCGTCCAGTCTCTGGGTGTATTTCCTTTCACTTGACACATTTCTTTCGCTTCACTTTCCGTTTATTTAAAACTGTTAGTCTGACATAATAATAAAATAATAATAATTCTTTAAATCACATTTTATATGTTGCGGGCCCGCAAAAATACGTTCCGGAACTTTATACGTGACCGGCCGGCTCACGGTATAATTTTATACTGGAACTAGGCCACTGGCGCTATTTTATGAAGTCGCCGTTGTTGTGTGACCAAGTCTCTTTGTTTTAAAGTTTGTATCATTGCGCCAGCAGACTGCTTTCGTTACATGACCGCATTCCACAACAAGGTGCGTCTCTGACGTATATACTTGCGTCAGATGGTCTGATGTGGTTATATAACTTGTTTTGCTGTTTTGCGTGTGTCATTGTCTAACCTTGGCACAATTTGTCGGTTGTTAAATCTGTCTTACAAAATATTACTAGATAATTGTCACGTATACAGTCAACAGCAGTGCTGCCACAGTTGTTTTCATCGCCACCAATAAATTTACCTTTCGGTTATAAATTTTGTCCCTATTATTTAAAAAATGTTATTTATTATGAAAAAATGTCCAAACTGCTTTATTACCCCAAAATAGGCCCGTTACAAACCGGCTTTTAAAATTCCATCTTGTGTTGAAAAAAATGCAGGTATAGCGGCAAGACTACTGAAAACAAAAAGAATTTCTACGAAACATCGAAGCATGATAATGTTTTTAGGCTTTTGAAACGTATAATATGGATTACGTTTGGTGGATTATGTAAATCATTTCCAAACCACATTCGATCACAAACAGAGTATGTAAAACCAAATTTATTCTCACTAAAACATTTGCTAAACTCAATGTCAGCAGCGATTATTTCTGTCTTGATGCGTTTACATATCAAATTTCTAGACTGTGGGGAATCGAAAGTGTGGAAGCGTCACGTTTTTCGATGATGTTTTTGTGGAATGACCCCCAGCCTAAATGTAGAGGGGGGTAAGCCAATGTTAATCTCTCTCACTCTCTCTCCCCCTACACACACACACACAAACACACATGTGCGCGTGCGTGCTCATAAAGAATTTTGACGAAACCGAAACATTGAAGCATGATAATGTTTTGTAAACAAAAGATTTCTAGACTGTGGGGAATCGAAAGTGTGGAAGCATCACTTTTTTCGATGACGCATCACACATTTTGTGGAATGACCCCCAGCCCAAAAACACTGTCATGTTAAAAATACGAGCTTGTGAGTTTTGTGATGCTGCCTTTTCTATAATTAAATTTAATTGATGCGCATAACAGTACACAAAATGTGCATATTTGTGTGACTTTTGAGTTATTTTATGGACACCTCCCTTCTCACCACTAAAAACGGGGGCTCCGTCGTAAGTCTGAGCTATAAGTTTGTCACTGTTGCCATTCAGGACTATATTTACCTGTTCTAAAATGCATTCTGCTAACACTTCAGCATTTTGGGTTTTTGGGTTAAAAAATCCCCAGCATCTTTCATGCACAATTCCGCTCAGTTCATAACGAAAAACAATAACTTGTTGTGTAAGACCTGACACATCTAATGTATCGTCCGACATTACTGATAAAATTTTAGATTGTTTAGTTTCAGCACGTATTTCATCATGACACACCTCAAGGATACAGTGTAGAAGTTCGTTCTGAATTGTCTTAGACGTTCCCTTAAACACTGTTGACTTCATAAAATAACTTTTAAGAGACTCTTCTAACTTTCCAGCAAATTCTAACAATCCTCGATATATACCAGGATTCGATGACTGAAGTTTCATTATGACCACGTAATGGAAGCTCAAATTTTCCGCAAAACTTGAGGCGGTCAAAAATTTTTGAGAGAATTTCTCGATTTTGTCTCACTTTTTCATTGTGTTTGTTTGTTGTTTGTAAGCGTCACTTAACTGATGCGCAATGTTTACTTTTCCTAACATAGCTAAATCAATTATACATTCTTTATATGTTTTGCTGAATCTTCATGTTTTTTTTACTTTCTCGCCTAAATGTTTTAAATCATTCACTCCAATCTTTGTCCAAGTTGCATCACCTCCAAATAATAAACAAAGAAAGCAAAATAGTGCATTCTTTTCAGGACAGCCACACAACCACTTATGTTTTGAATAAATGGACACATTAAATTTCCTACAATAAGTCTGATTTCTCCTTGAGTCTCGCGACCTAAATTGTTAATTTAATTCTTCTCTGCTAATGATAACGATGAAAACTTGATGTTTTGCAAATATAAAACACTATTTTTATTCATATTTGTTTTAAAACTGCAACGGTAGAAATTAGCACAGTCCACAAACACGGAACACGCCATCAGCAAAAGATTTGCACGCACACGTTCGACTTCTCGGCAGCCTCGGGCTGGACTGACTGCAGCCCAAACTTGGCTTGGTAATGAAGCATTCTCCCACCACGTGCCTCAAGCGCAGATGCGACGCACACTTGTCTAAGTAGGGCGCAGCCCGCCTGAGTGTCACATTCACGCATCTGTCTATTGTACACGACCAACAGTTGTGGCTGAACGCGAATATAAAAATGTATTTCTTATACTGGCGAATCTTTGAAGAATACATAATTTCCTAAATAAAAAGTTATTTAAATACGATAATTAGTTATCCTTGAAAATTGTAGGGAGGGCTGCAGGGCTGCATATGGACGAGCCGCCACTGCTAGCCACCATTGGTTAACCTCAAAAGCGGACTCTGTCCAATATACGAACTGTTCATCACTTTAGATTTAAGTTGTTATTTTGCGATTTTATATCTAATTTTGCATTGTAATGTTTTGTTCTTCAAAAAAGACAGTTTTTGTTCATTATTGTAGTCAAAAGAACCCAAAGGGTTATATTTTCATAATGTAAATTGTAACCTATATATCTGAAAATCTGAACTCATGCTACCAACTGTTGAGCGATAATTGGAACAAGCCTGGTCAACATTTTACAAGAAATGTTATTCATTTTTATATCAGAAGAATAGAATATAATTCTAAAAGAAAATAAAAGAAAGGTGAAAGTAATTAATGGTGTATGAATTATCATTTATAATAATTAACATTTTATTTACAATTTATGAACATTAGTGTTTACATCAACTCCAGAAGAATAAGTTGGCAGTACCTATTTTGGAACAACACATGCTGTTTAAATGATTTAACTAGGTCAGTGAACTCTAATAAGGTAAAGAGAATAAATTAAATAAAACTTATGAAGAACAATTAAAACAACCTTTTAATATCTCAATTAATAATAAATAACAAAAGAAAATAAGAACAATCTAGTCTCATACCAGCGAGAACAAGTGAATAATTCCACTATACTAATTACAAATCAGACAAACTACTCATAAATTTAATATCATCAGGATTTTATTTGTAATCAAAAGATATTACAAAATGGCGCCCACCACGTGAGGCTTGTGTTTGTGAATTATAGGGAGGTAAGAATTATTTTATGCTCATCAAGCATCATTATATTCATAATTATATATTTGCAATCCTTGAGAAGTAGATATTGCAGTATGGGATGTGTGGCGTTGCTTCTGACATATAATGTCTGTCCATTTTGGGTCAAATTTCGATGCTCCTATCACTAGAGTGGATTTCAAGTGTTCATCTGACAAGTTTAGTCCTGTACTTTGATTTTATACTTATTTCTTGTTTAGTTATTTAGTAAAATGTTATAATATTTGAAGTATTTTGACGTTCTATTTAAAAAACAACAAACAAAAACTACACGCAGCATCGGACAGGTTGTCGCGGGCCGGATCCGGCCCGTGGACCGTAGTTAGGAGACCCCTGGCCTAGGCTGTGAAGTTAAAGATGAGTACAACAGTGTCATTTTGAATACATAGAGCCTCTAGCATTCACTTTGGAATAATAAACAAACAAAAATCAACTTCGAATTTAAGCAATTTAAACAAGATATTTTACATATGCATAACTATATCAATTTTATTGAATGAATGAAGAGAGTTCTCAGTTTTAGCTTGATAATTTGGCATTCATCACTCTGTTTATTTGGAGCGTGTATCATAATAAATTTTGAATGCATCAACTCATTTTCATAAAACTTAGTATGATTGTCCGTACTTGCAACCACAAACCCCCTATTGTTTTGACATTGTCTCCTCCCCCAAAATAAGGGGGTAGACAATAAAAAAATGTTAAGGACAAAATTTTGAAAAACTTGTGGGGTATCAAAAGATAATTTCAATTCAGAATCTGAATACAGCATTTGATTTTGTCAATTTCAAAATTTTAGGACGCCAGGGCCAAAAAAGGGATAAAAATTGTAAAATTCCACCCTGGATATCATTAAAAAGAGAACATTAACCCAAAACCAAACATAGTGTTTACTTTAAATTTGTTTAACTTTAGCAGCAAAATGGGCCAAAAAAGGAGTTCAGAATTTTGAAAAACTGTAAAAGCCATGTGGGACAAATTACAAGGAATAAAAAAAATGGGTATCTTTAGTAGTTGAACAAAATACTGCCGTCTAATCTGGTACCGGGGTACATTTTTGTCCCAATATTGGGTTAAGAAGCTTCAAAACATACAGTTATGAAGTCTTTTAACTTTGAGCTACACCAACAGATTAAGTTGAAGAAACTGCCTTACCTGGTTCATGGAGGAAAGACTACTCCAGTCCCAAAACCATAAGGTTTTTGTTCTGTGTATTGGGTAATTAACATGTAAAATCATTGTGTTCATAAACAAAAGTTGTAAAGAATATAAAAACAATAAATTGTACGTTTCAACTGTATAGTGAACTTCAAAATATAACTCATCACTTACATTGTTAGTTAATGTAAACGGATTTTTTGTACTTCAATTTGTAGCTTATTACAATAGTAAAGTGACAGATTACATAATTTTATTCTGTACTGTTCATACTTGCCAATAAAAAAATTATGGGTTTTTTTTTTTAAATTATGACATGAAAAGTTGGCCTGTAAAAACTTTTGGTTTAGAAATAGGTATCTAGCGTACACAAATGAAATTCTCAGATTTGATTATTATCTTAAATCAGCGTGCAATCCTGACATCTGCTTTTAATTCATTGTATTTGCTCACATACATCTGTTAAATCCATGAGATTCATTTTACTAATTTCCCCATATTTCTATATTGTAAAGTGTAAGGCTCCAAACACTAAATAAACAAAAAACCTCAGAGTTGCCATCCATATTGTATAGTTACGTTATTTTTGAATTTATAGATACGATATATTATATCTCACAATTGTGGTTATGTATACATAAACTAGGATGCCATCTTTATTTATTACCTAAGTCATGGGCCAGAATTTCGTTACGCGAAGTTATTAGGAAACGGAAATTGCTTGAAATAACAAAACAGCTGTTCTAATTGTTACCAATGAAATACCCCTTTTTATTCTTTACTTTCTTTACATAACATTTTTTAAAAACCAACTGTAACCCTTCCAAAATATCGGTATGGAGAACCATACATGACTTCCATATTCTAAGATTTATATTTAAAATCATTTTCGAAATGAAATATTACCATAGAAACTACTTCTTTCTACTTACTGCTTCAGCCTTAACCACAGTACTGTGCTCACTAACGTATACCACCTCACGTTATCGCACTCGATTTTCACTGATGATGGAAGTCGATGGCATTGCCGAAACGTCTGGTTTTGTAGAAAACATTGGACTACGGCCAAATATTCCGGGAAGGAATTTTAACAAAAACTACTTCTTTGTTGCCGATAACTTTGTACACATTGTAATAATAGAATGAATTGATTGAATGAATGAAGTGAGTCTGTGTGTTCTTAAATTGGTGTGGCTCTCGACGTCTTACTGGCCTGAAACACTTCCTTAAGTTTCCCAGTTGGTCGAGTCTCAATGGTAGCAAGACTGGTTGAGTAGCGTAATGTTGATGAAGAAATATATGTTCAGCTTCACCGAAAGTTTCAAAACAAAATTTGTTGTTTTGAAAAAAAAAAAAATTAAAATAAAATTATGTTTATAAAAAAAAATAATTAAAAAAAAAATTTCCTTTTATTAATTAATTAATTAATTAATTATAATCAATTAATTAATATAGGGCTGTGAAGTTTTAAAAAGTGTAATGCTCTTCTGAAAAATTTTATTAAAGTTTTGGTATATGTTAAATCAACTACCACCACTCATAGGATTATCTTCAGGACAATCGATATTTGTTTACCTTTTTGTTTTTTAGGTTATCTTCACTTATAGGTGGTAAAGTCCTGGTAGATTATTAATTAGAATTATATTAGTGGTAATTAGAAATATTTAGGAAATAAAGAACTATTTAGTGTTGAAAAGTATTAATGTTTTATTAGTTAATAGCAATATTGACTCTTATCGATTATAATATCGATTCTCAGGATATCGAAAAAGTTACAAATTATATTATATAAAAATCATACAGAGTTCTTTAAACAGCCAATTATTATGAAAGTCAGAGAAATCGGGCTAATATTTAAAAAGTATAACGTTACAACAAATTAATAATTATTACTAAATACAGACATTGAATAATAAATTTAAAAATCATATAATTGTTTTCACCAACAGCTGATGTGAGCACGGAGAAGGCACTGGGATTGTCAAAAGCAAATGGCCGCTATCCAGTTGATCAAAATGTCGCTTGTTCCTGCTACGTTCCAAATAATGTATTTTCTGGCAGTATTCCTGTTCTGGTGTCTGCAAATCTCTTGTTAAATGTTGTGTAGTGCCTGGTGTAATGTTTCTGGGTTGTATTTAGTGTATCCGTGTAATTATAAGTCAAAACACTTTTCCCTATTCCGACACTAATTTGGTTAATGTATTATTCAGTTTTCTGGTGTTTTGTGGTGTTTTTCGGAGTAGATGTGTATTGTTCAGTGTTATTTATTGTTTCTTGATTGTTTCTGTTATAATGTGAGAGTTCTAGATGTATTTTATAAGTCACTCGCGATTTCACAAAAACGTACTATTCACCGCTCAACTTTACCGTTGTAAGTTAGGTTAGATTCGACACGAAACTCTCGTCATGTTAACCGTTCAAATACCAATAATCAACTAACTTATTTCCTTCAGTTTCAATTAAACTCTTAGCCCATATAATATTATTCTTAACATTGTTCAAATATATTTTCATATCCTGTGCATACTTTAAAATTCACTATATAAATACCTAAACTTTGGTTATTTATCAATTTTATTTACTAGATGTTATTTAAATTAATCTTTCAGTTCATTCGGATTATTTTCAGATTAAATAATGCCGTTTTATAGTGTTTTCTGTCCAAAAATAGTAATTTTACTTTCAGTTTGGTATTCTCTGAAAAGTCAAAACATACTTCCTGTCATAATGTAAATTCAGCCATTTTATCAGTTATATTTAATATTAATAATCCTATATTGTATTAAAAGGTTTATATTCCTTTATTTTCTAGTAATTAATTGAATTAGTTGTATTCTGAAACATTATTCTGAAATATATGACTCCCATGTCCAAATTTCTGAGTTTAGTCATTTTCATTTTTATTTATAATTCTGAATATAATTTATTAAAATCTCTCTAAATGGTATGTGCAATTATATGGCTTGATCTCAAGTTTATTTTGTCTAAACCCCTTTTGTTTATTTGCATTTAAATGAGTAATTTCTCTGTTTTGATGAAGTTTGGTTTCCATTCTTTTGGCCTATGATTTTTTAACAATTTTTCTTACAAAATATTTTACAAACAATATATGATGTGTGATACCCTCTCTGACTTTTACATATAGTATTATAAATTAAACATGTTCTCAAATTACACAATAACAATTAGTATTGGTTACAATACAGATAACAGTTAAACAAATAAAGAATATTTTTTAAATAAATGGTTGTCTTCAAGTCAGACATTTTACAACAAAATCCTTATTTCTAACATGGAAATATGGTTTACAAAAAAGGTTTTTTTTACTAACTAACATCTTAATTGCTCTCTACTATTTACAAGTAGTAACTATTTTTATAGTTCTGATGTTAGTTGTATCAGACCCAAACAAATGGTCTTATATCTAACACATTTTTAAACATTCTTATACTATATACATAAAAACCTTATATTTATATTCTTATTTCTAACTATTATTATAAGTAGGATTCTACAGTTTTCATACCGTCTTTTACACATTGTCTTTGGGGAATTGTACCCTGTCATTAATAAATAAATAGTATAAATTGTTCGAAAAGTATTATGAAATCTGTTTTTCTTTTTGCATATAAAACAAAATGTTATTTTAAACAGATTTATGTCTTATAAACAACATATTGTCACAGTACACATTTCAAGTCATTGAAAATTGCATATTTCATTGCATTCAATGTTTGTGATTGCCAAGAATGAAACACAAGGTTCATTTTTTATAATACCCAAAACTATCACTGGTTCACTTTGCACTTTTATATTATGTTATTGCTAAATGGTCGTATAGTCTTATTAACATAATAAATTGGTTAGCGTTTTTCAATGGAGATTTGTTCCATGGGTACTATATTATTGTTTCATCTTAGTTCACAGGCAACTTTTACTTTATACACTTCTCTCTCTTAAATTTATATACATGTGGTTTTCATTTCGTTATACTTTTATTTTTAAATATTTATTTTGGGGATATAGGGATTTGGGTGTCTTTTATAAGAGCATGACATCTTCTTCAGGATGCTGCCTTCTTCTTCTTTCATCAGTCTTCTTTTCTCCTGCCTTCTGGGATTGGTATCTTCTCCATCTTCTTCTTGATGCCATCAGGTTTCTTGGGATTTTCTCCATCTTCTTCTTTATTTTAGAAATACACCACCTGTGTTGTTTGATCTTGGCTTATTTTAGGGTTTCTATTCTATTTATTCTTCCTCGCTGTGGGTTTGGTCATATTCAGTACTGCTTTGTTATTTACTTTTTTACCTTCCTGGGTTATACCTTGAAAACCTTTGGTTATGAGACTGGTTTTGGATGACTCATCACTAGTAACTCCTTTTATTTGAACTTGTATTTTCTTTATAATAATGATTTCTTTCCACAGTTGCTATGAATTAATCTATTTATATTAAACTTAATGCTTTCTTCCAAATTTAAATGTCAAAACCTTATTATTCCTATGATCAATTGCCATTCAATATTATGCTTATATCTGTCACGTTACAACATATATATAAAAAATGTGCATAAAATTAATGGCTTGTTAATGATTGATCTCCATTAAGTAGTGCTCAAGTTTCCAAAGTTTTAATATTATGATGTCCGTAATTAAAACATCAGAGCAGGTTTAGTGTGTATGAGGGTACACCGTGGACAAAAATTTTCAACATTTCCTATTGAGCGTTGCTTAGAGTAAAGCTGCGAATCTACAGTGTACGTTTCACTGAACAAACACGCGGAAAAGAAGGAGCGCTCCGAAGTCACTCACGGACCCTCAGCATCTTGCAGAGGGTTCATTCCCTAAAGACGAAAAGTCTGTCTATGAATCGTTCCTCTGTAAACACGTGCAGTTACACTGCCCAGCGATCCACAGGAAGCAAATCGCTATCTACGCTGGACACTTTTTCGGCTTGCACGCGTTATGTTGGTATGGGTTTCGGCACTTTCCATTTAAAAAGCGTGCAAATGTAAGAAAATAAACATGAATGAGGCCAGAAATTACGCGAATTTTGTGTGTGTGTGTGTGTCTTCCCTGCCTTTTTATTGCGGTAGTCATAATAATAAAATGGAAACGTAAACATTACATAACTGAGATATGCTTGCCTGCCACGAACGATATATTTTCTCTCATACATGATTAACATTAAAATGAAGAAATTATAATTTTATTGCCTGGCAACAAAATTATTTTATTTTTAACAATTACCATTGTTTGAAAAAGTTTAAATGAATTTTCAGGTACTTTACTGTTGTTAAAACGTAAAAGGTTGCAGGTAAACTACCCCTTCCCCTTAACCGATCTTTACCAAAATCAAAGGCCTTGAGTTCTCTACAATTCAGTGATGTATGCAAAAAATTATTTGATTCTGTTTGAATATGCGGCAGTTATCGTTCGTCATAGAAAAAATTACCCTTGTTAAAACATAAAACGTTGCAGGTAAACTACCCCTTTCCCTTAACCGATCTTCACCAAAAACAATAGATCTTGAAAACTCTACAATTCAGAGTTGGATGCAAAAAGTTACTTGATTCTGTTTGAATTTGCGGCTGTTATCGTTTGCCATAGAAAATACCCTTGCTACAAAAACGTTGCCGGTAAACTACCCCTTTCCCTTAACCGATCTTCACCAAAAACAATAGGTTTTGAGAACTCTACAATATAGGGGTGTATGCAAAAAATTATTGATTCTGTTTGAATTTGCGCCTGTTATCGTTTGCCATAGAAAATACCCTTGTTAAAACATAAAACGTTGCAGGTAAACTATCCCTTTCCCTTAACCGATCTTCACCAAAAACAATAGGTTTTGAGAACTCCATAATTCAGGGCTGTATGCGAAACATTATTTGATTCTGTTTGAATTTGCGGCTGTTATCGTTTGCCAAAAAAAAATTACCCTTGATAAAAAAATGTTGCAGGTAAACTACCCCTTTCCTTCAACCGATCTTCACCAAAAACAATAGGTCTTGATAACTCTACAATTTAGGGCTGTATGCAAATAATCTTTTGATTCTGTTTGAATTTGCGGCTGTTATCGTTTGCCATAGGAAATACCCTTGTTAAAACATAAAACGTTACAGGTAAACTACCCCTTTCCCTTAACCGATCTTCACCAAAAACAACAGGTCTGGAGTACTCTACAAATCGGGGCTGTATGCAAAACATTATTTGATTCTGTTTGAATTTGCGGCTGTTATCGTTTGCCATATAAAATACCTTGTTAAAAAAACGTTGCAGGTAAACTACCCCTTTCCCTCTACCGAACTTCACCAAAAACAATAGGTCTTGAGAACTCTACAATTTAGGGCTGTATGCAAATAATCTTTTGATTCTGTTTGAATTTGCGGCTGTTATCGTTTGCCATAGGAAATACCCTTGTTAAAACATAAATCGTTACAGGTAAACTACCCCTTTCCCTTAACCGATCTTCACCAAAATCAACAGATTTGAGAACTCTACAATTCAGGGCTGTATGCGGAACATTATTTGATTCTGTTTGAATTTGCGGCTGTTATCGTTTGCCAAACAAACAAAATTACCCTTGCTAAAAAAAAACCGTTGCAGGTAAACTACCCCTTTCCCTCAACCGATCTTCACCAAAAACAATAGGTCGCGAGTACTCTGCAAATCAGGGCTGCATGCAAAAAATTATTTGATTCTGTTTGAATTTGCGGCAGTTATCGTTTGCCATAGAAAAAAAATCTATAGACACACAGACAGACAGACAGACACACACACAGACACTTTTCGGAAAACGACTTTTTTTCATGTTTTGAGTGTAGTAGAATCAGAATCTGCAATAATCTCGAACACGATTTTTTTTGCCATCACCATACTTCCATTCCTTAAGGAATATGGAAGTAAAACATAATGTGTTATAATAAATTTGATTAAGTTTAATGATTATATGATTAAATGATCATACAATAATAACATATATATATTTATATTTATATAGTGGTGCTCAACCCAGCACTTAGAATAATTACGCACGCACACAACCACTCACCCTTTCATTATCATGGTACAAACTTATTTAAATTTTGGAGCTCCTTAAATTTAGATTGAAATTTTTAAAATAAAAATGAATTTCTACAATAAACTGATATTGGGAAATTATGAAATCAGGAATTAAGGAAAGATCTCACCCATTTCGTGTTGGCTTCCTCGCACTGCTAGTCTCGTTCGTACATCGGCACAATCGGTATATTTTCACGGCGCTTGACGGGACACCTTTGTGTCAACCCACGTAACCCACCGTCGTGGGACCGATTCTATACGTCGATCTTTTTTACGAACGATTTAATCGGTCGAGGACGCCTACACCAAACCGAACTATAACTCTCCTTAATACATCTTGATTGTAGATATTATACTGTTTATTAACCACCTACAGTGGTCTAAAAAGTTAAAATTCACTCGTAAGTGAATGTGCAACCGGCCGGTGCTGATCAGTTGTTGCAACAGAATGACGGCAATTTCTGGTTGAAATCTGCTGAAGTGGGGTGTATTGACGTCACATTTTCTTTGTCTAACGTGTTGACATCGCAGTTTGGTTGCTGTCAACACATTCTCCGCCTCTGACATAACGAAGGCTTGGCTCTGCTTATCTCAATAACTGCACACTGTTTTTGTGATGTGACACCGTTTTTTGTCATGAATTAGTTCAAATCCTGGCAAATACTGTAATATAGTCCACTCACTGTAAATTCTATATCGGGTGTTTGAGGTTGGGTTGGGTATGTCAAAAAATAGGAAAATACAATATTTATGATCTCTTTACCATATTTTAGGTAATTATGAAATGTACCATGATTGTACCATCACAAAACCCCCTCAATGAAAGATGGTGTGACGAAGCACACAAACTTTCATTGACCCTTTCATACTTCCTAAAGGGATCAGTCAGGACAAGTCGCCACAACCCCCTTACAATTTTATATAAAAAATAACAATAACTCACCCTTGGTCTGGTGATGAGGACCGTACCTAGATGACCTTACTGGACTTCTCATGCGAGATCCCAACACCATAAGGCCACTTAGGCTCTTAACGCCCCTGCTCTGACGCGTTGGCCAGCTCAGGACCGCTGTCACACCACCAAACACTGAAACAATATATAATAAATATTAAAATAGTGGCTTATTAAATCACTCCATCCTCAACTGATATGGTTCCCCTTAGCTAAGTGCTGGTTTGTGCCAATAAGCACTGGGTTGGCTTAATATATTTTAATATACTTAATAAAATTATAAGATTATAATTTTATAATCTTCAAGAATTAAAAAGAATATTATACCAAAATTGAATAAGATATAATTGAAAATATAATAAGAAAATTACACATTATAATCTCCCAAATCTGGAGAAAAACAAATTATAAAAGAATTAATAACTCTATATATTTATTTATTGAATACTCTTAGTGCATGATAAAACAAAAAAAATTATTATTAGTGTTATTATTATTATTATTCTTATTATTAACAGGTAATTATTTGGCTGATAAATATTATTAACAACGCCATTTAAAAAAATTTTTTTTTTTTTTTCTTCCTACACATATTATAACATCATGTTAAAAAGTTTTCAAATAAATACATAATACATTAATAATTAACACTGATATATTAATAATACAGTTAATACATTTTAAATACTCAATCATATTCAATCATATCTTAATAAATAATTAAGATATATCAAAATTGAAATATCATTTAAAAATGTTAATTCTTTAGTTACATTAATAAATTTGTAGACACTTTCCAAGTCCAAAACATCACTTTTCTAACACTCCAGGAAAACAATGGATCTTCTGATATGCTTAGTTACATAAAAAAAATATAACTCCTTACTGAGTTAACCTCTTAAGTTACACAATTTTCAAATTTTATTCTATGATAACACAAAATTTCATGGGATTAATGCCAAAAGATTTTTTTTTTTTTTTTTTTTTTTTTTTTTTTTTTTTTTTTTTTTTTTTTTTTTTTTTATCCCAAGAATTAGGGGTCCCCCTCCCCGTTCAATAATAAGATTAAATTTTCAAATTTCTACCAATTTTGTGTGGAGGAAGACCATCATTGCTTTCACTTCCTTACGTCAGTTCCGCCAACCATGGTCCACCTCCCAAACTCCAAAATCCACGATCAGAGGTGGTGAGTCTGTGATCGCCCGAAAATGGGGGAGAGTCCCTTCTGTAAACCAACAGCTAAGTTAATACTCATACACTCAAAATATAGAAACATCAATTTAAAATAACTAAGTCGACCAGTACAACTTTAAATTTGTAGCATTGTGTGTTCCTACTATCTCTCCAGTTACGTTGTTCTGTAATACATAAGAATTTTGCATCTTAACTTCTATGACCTCATATGGACCTTCATATAAGAGAAAGAATTTCTTAATTTCTTTGTCTTGTGCACTCGATAAGTCATGTCTTTTAACTAATACCATTTGTCCTACGTTATACTTAATCCACTTACCTCTTGCGTCGTGTCTACGTTTTCTCTGTTCACCCTTACTAATTAAGTGTTCATTCGCCAACCGGATTTTAATGTTTATATCAGTTGTTCTACCTTCAGGTGGATAGTCAAATAATTGTTCTAAGATTCTTGGGGGGCGTGTTCCCCTAACTAATTCATAAGGTGTATAGCCAGTAGACTCGTGGGTGGTACTGTTCAGCCAGGTTTCCACCTTTCGTACATACAACGGCCACTCGCTGTGTTTAGCATGACAATAGGCTCTGAAGATCCTGCCTATTTCTCTCATTACACGCTCAGCCTGGTTGGACTGGGGATGATACACAGCCGTATGCTTCGTGATGATGCCTTCCCATCCTAAGGTCTGACGCCATCTTCCGCTGATGAACTGTGGCCCATGGTCTGATAAAATCACTTTTGGCTTACCCACGTTAATCATACAGTCTTTAGTTATTTTTTCACTCAATACCTTACTGGTAGCTCTTTTTACGCTATACAATTTTACATATTTTGAGAAAGTGTCAAGCAATACAAATATATAAACTACTCCACCTCTACCCTTCGGCAATGGTCCAAACAAATCCACAGCAACTAAATCAAAAGGTCGATCTACCTTAATATAATTTAACTCACCTTCTACTCTGTAGTTAACCACCTTCGACTTTTGACACAAATCACAACTCCTCAGCAACTGTCTCACTCGCCTCTCCATATTCCTGAAAATACATGATTCTTTTAAAACATTGACACACTTTTTAGCCCCAAAATGACCATATCGTATATGACAATCCCAAATGATTTTCTCTTCCAACACTGCTGGTATCACTAATTTCCAGTCACGCTCACCCCCTACTACCTTCTTAAACAATAACCCTTTGTAGATTTTAAAATATTGATTGTACTCAGAATCATCCAACTCCGTCTCTAAACTGTGTATTATTTTTCCAGACTTACCATCTGCTCTCTGCATGGTGTTAATATCCTTCAGCTCCTCTCCAAAGATTCTGTCTTCTCTACTAATCTGAAAAATTTCAATTTCTTTTAAGTCCCTACCTGTTTTGTTATTTTCACAATCTATTCTGGATAGAGTGTCGGGTACCTTATTTTCTGTTCCTTTAATGTACTCCCACTCGAAGTTGTACTCCTGTAAAACAAGTACCCACCTGGTTAATCGACTATGAGCAAGTTTACAAGTGTTGAGGAATGACAATGCTTTATGATCAGTTCTAATGATCGTTTTGTTTCCTAAGATGTACGTTCTGAATTTACCAACTGCAAACACAATACTGAGTAATTCCTTCTCGGTGGTCGTATAATTCTTTTCAGCCGGCAGTAAAGATCGACTAGCGAACGCAATTGTCTTATGTTCTTTCTCCTCATCTTCCTGATACAGCTCTGCTCCTACAGCGACATTGCTGGCGTCCGTCTGTAAATAAAACATCTTATCAAAATCCGGATGGTTCATCATAATCATGTCACTAAATTTTCGTTTTATTTCTTCAAAGGCTCCACGCTCCACTTCTCCCCATTTCCATTGTCGGTTTTTCTGTAATACCGCACTTAACTTTGCGGTTAGGTAGGCGTAGTTCCTTTGAAATTTCCTATAAAAGTTGCACAGCCCAAGAAAACTCTGAAGTTGTTTGATGTTTCGCGGTTCAGGGAAACGCATAATAGATTCGACCTTGTCCGGGTTTGCGGAAATTCCTTCCGATGTAATAATGAATCCTAAAAAATTAATTTTCGTTTGTAGAAATTTGGACTTATCCCAATTTACGGTTAATCCTCCCGCTTCTAATTTTCCTAAAACATATTTTAAATGTTCTAAATGGTCTTCAAATGTACGTGAAGCTATTAAAATATCATCTACATAAACTGTGAGAAAATCTAAATCTTTTGGTCTCAAAATTCTATCCAAACATTTAATGAAACTAGCTACGCTGGTATTTAGCCCAAATGGTAGTCGCTTAAACTGATAATTTTTTCCGTTAAACAAAAATGCTGTGTATTGCCTACTTACCTCTGCTAATGGTACCTGCCAATATCCAGCAGTCAGATCTAATGATGTCATAAACCGTACGCCACTAAACTTTTGAAAGATCTCATTTATAGATTCTGGTGATTCTCGGTCTGGTATAATAATTTGGTTAATTTTCCTTGCGTCTAGGCATAATCTTACTCCTCCTTCCTTCTTGATTACCACCACTAACGGATTTGAGTAGTGAGACACTGACCTCTCTATGATACCATTATCTAACATCTTATCCAACTCCTCTTGCACCGCTCGTCTTTTAGAGTAAGGCACTGGATAACTCCGCTGCATGAATGGTGTGTGCTCCTTTATCTGTAACATACATTCATAATTTTTTCCCCTTCCTGGAATATCGGCAAACACTCCCTTAAACTGCTCTATTACCTGCCATAACGCTATACGTTGGCCACTCCTTATCACCTCACCCCCACTACAGAATTCATCCGCCCTTATCTCCCATACTTCATTATTAATATTACTCAGTTCATTATCAACATCTTCTAAATACTCACCCTCCATACAAAAATTTACTTTAGTATCTAAGTGATTCTCAACTACTTGTTTCTGTAACAATTTCACACCAGTTGTTCTGACTTTATTTATCACGTTTTCAAAATTAATTTTCACAGACCGATCACCCCCATCTAACTCCAAAATTTTTTCTTTAAAATTTATTACAGCTTTATTTCTTTGTAAAAAATCATTTCCCAAAATGATATCCAAACTTAACCCCTTGACTACCAAAAATGTATTATCAAAATTCATATCTCCAATTGAGAAGCTTAAATGTATCTGTTTTGTCACCCTTTTACTACGTACCCCCGTGACTCCTATTACTGTAACCCCTGCTACAGGTAAAACTGGTATGTTCTTATTCAATTCTTTCAATTCACTTAAAATGTTCTCGGCTATTACTGAAATTTCGCTCCCTGTATCGACAAGTGTTTTAAAGTTTCTATTATCTATTGTTACCTGTATTTCCGTGAGTCCAGCTCTCACCTCCAATGTCGTATTACACTCCTCCTCCAATAAATCGGCAACGATGTCTGCTTTTATTACGTTTGATTGTAAGTTCTCGATGGGTCGGACCTCATGAGTTTCCCTGAACAGTGGTCGGGTCCTACTTACCACTGTTGACTTCAGTTTTCCGGCTGTGTCCTATTATGACTTGTTGATGGCACAGGGTGTCCGCGTGTTGGTCCCTGATGGTGGTACGGTGCTCCTCTGTTGCTCGGGGCTCCTCTGTTCGCAGGTATGAATTGCTTTACTTGGTTATTTCTTGGTGCTTTACAGAAATAACAATGCTGCATGTGACCCCGATTCTCCTTCCTGCAACTAGAACAACTCCAACCGCCTGGTGTCTGTAAATCATTTCTAACATTATATTTATTGCCAGTATGATTAAAATAAGGCCTTGGCCGATTAAACTCATTGTTATTATTGTTATGGTTATACGTATTTGGTTGTATAGGGCGTCTACCCATTTCACGATCATTTATACTTTGTAGTATATCTAATACCCTTTCCAGTTCATCAAGATTTTCTATTTCTTTAGTCATCAGAGTGACCTGCACTTCTCTAGGTAAGTGCTTACTAACATACCTAACAAATGACTTAAATGGTATAGGAGGCTCTAAATATTTAGCTTCGTTGTACAATTTTGTTACATAAATAGTAATGTTATTATTACTAACGTTACGTCCCATGAAATTACCCGTTCCCATAATACGGCTTCTTAAAGTCTCCTGCTCTTCTTCTGTCCAATATTTACCCTTAAAAGCTTTTTCAAAAGTATTATAGCAATCCCATTCTAACCTATGAGCTTCAGCCCATATGACTGAGTTACCCTTGAAACATTTAATAATTTTATTTAATTTCACTTCCCAGCTACTACTACTAAAATGATTATAATCCCTAGTCTGATTAAGGAATCGCATGGGATGTATTACTCTGTTTTCATGGCTAAAATTCTCTAGTTCTATTTTATTATAGAAATCTCTAGTTACTACTACTCTATCAGTTATGCTTGAAACATTTTTATTTATTTCTCCCCGTAATTCGTTTTTTACACTGGTCAAATTATTTGCAATCATATCATATTTATCATGCACATCCATACTATTTTGTACAGTTAAGTCATCAATTTCTTTAATCTTATTTTGTAACAAATTAAATCTACTCTTGGTATTTTTCTCATGTTCAGTCATAGTACTATCTATAGCTTCTAAATTTTTAGTGATATCTATCACGTTTATTTCAGTGTTTTCTAAATGATTTTGCAACACATTGGTTTTAACTTCTACTTGACTTTCTACAAAATGTAAACATTTCTGTTGTATTTCTGTACTTGTTGACTGTACTTGACTTTTAATCGTGTTATTTACTGTGTCATAAACTAGATCGATTTTCGTGTCTAAATCATTTATGGTACTACTGAACTTGTCATCAACAATGGCTAGTGTATTTTTCTGTATGTTATCACAACGTGTTTCTACTGTATTAATTCGTTCTTCTAAGTGAAAGTTTTGACCTTTTATTTCATTCTTTAATTCATTGAATTTAATATCAGAATCAATTTTCTGTTCGTCTAGTTTTTTATCTAGTTTTAATAACAATTGTATCATTGCATTACTTTCATCTGATTTACTGTCTAAATTAGTTGAAATGGATGTGTCAGTTTGTTTTATTTCGACAGACACAGGCGTATTTACTTCGTCATTCTGACTAATGGGATTTATTTGCATATCCATTTCACCAGTTAAAGTTATGTCAGTGGTACTGGTTTTTATGTCACTATCGTCACTTGTACTCATTTTGGCAATTGTGTAATGCACGCATGCATACAATTGTCTAACCTAATTGTGGGGTTATGTTTACTAGTTATAAAATTTTGTCTGTTACCTCAAGCAATTTTTTCCCGTGTTCTTTCTAGGCGTATCCCATGTAATAATATATATACATAATATTACATAGGGTCCCTGTTCTTACGGGCGACATCTGTATAGTTACGTTATTTTTGAATTTATAGATACGATATATTATATCTCACAATTGTGGTTATGTATACATAAACTAGGACGCCATCTTTATTTATTACCTAAGTCATGGGCCAGAATTTCGTTACGCGAAGTTATTAGGAAACGGAAATTGCTTGAAATAACAAAACAGCTGTTCTAATTGTTACCAATGAAATACCCCTTTTTATTCTTTACTTTCTTTACATAACATTTTTTAAAAACCAACTGTAACCCTTCCAAAAACATAATGTGTTATAAGAAATTTGATTAAGTTTAATGATTATATGATTAAATGATCATACAATAATAACATATATATATTTATATTTATATAGTGGTGCTCAACCCAGCACTTAGAATAATTACGCACGCACACAACCACTCACCCTTTCATTATCATGGTACAAACTTATTTAAATTTTGGAGCTCCTTAAATTTAGATTGAAATTTTTAAAATAAAAATGAATTTCTACAATAAACTGATATTGGGAAATTATGAAATCAGGAATTAAGGAAAGATCTCACCCATTTCGTGTTGGCTTCCTCGCACTGCTAGTCTCGTTCGTACATCGGCACAATCGGTATATTTTCACGGCGCTTGACGGGACACCTTTGTGTCAACTCACGTAACCCACCGTCGTGGGACCGATTCTATACGTCGATCTTTTTTACGAACGATTTAATCGGTCGAGGATGCCTACACCAAACCGAACTATAACTCTCCTTAATACATCTTGATTGTAGATATTATACTGTTTATTAACCACCTACAGTGGTCTAAAAAGTTAAAATTCACTCGTAAGTGAATGTGCAACCGGCCGGTGCTGATCAGTTGTTGCAACAGAATGACGGCAATTTCTGGTTGAAATCTGCGGAAGTGGGGTGTATTGACGTCACATTTTCTTTGTCTAACGTGTTGACATCGCAGTTTGGTTGCTGTCAACACATTCTCCGCCTCTGACGTAACGAAGGCTTGGCTCTGCTTATCTCAATAACTGCACACTGTTTTTGTGATGTGACACCGTTTTTTGTCATGAATTAGTTCAAATCCTGGCAAATACTGTAATATAGTCCACTCACTGTAAATTCTATATCGGGTGTTTGAGGTTGGGTTGGGTATGTCAAAAAATAGGAAAATACAATATTTATGATCTCTTTACCATATTTTAGGTAATTATGAAATGTACCATGATTGTACCATCACAATATTTGTAAAGTTAGTACAGTAGAGTCTCGTTTATCCGACCTTCGCTTATCCGACATTCCGTATTATCCGACGTCCCACCGCAAAAAAAAAAAAACAACAAACGCATTAATCGGCTACAAGAACTGCAAAGTTGCGAGCGTAAGCGTAGTCTATTTTTTGTTGCTCCCGACTATACCGCAGCTAATTAGTTACCCCGACTGTACAGTCTACACTATGACTCATGTGTCTGTCATTCGCCCCACCCTCACTCACTCACTGTCACAACTCACTACTCAGTGCAGTGCAGTTTATCATTGTATGCGGATCGGTTTATCGTCTGTTACATGCGTATGTGTCTGTGTGTGTTAATTTGACAAACGTTGTTGTGTTGTTTAAAAGTTGAAATTTATGCAAGTATGGGGACGAAAAGAAAGAAAGTTGTATCGATGGAACAAAAACTTGAGGCAATCAAGAGACTGGACAAGGGAGAGACAATGCAGAAGGTAGCTGACGACTTTGGCGTTGGACGGGTAACAGTAGGAGACTGGAAAAAAAACGAATAGAAATAGAAAAATGGTGTGCATCAAGAGTTACGGAGGGTGCATTAAAAGAAAGAAAAACTACGAAAAAATGTGACTATGAAAAAGTTAGTGAAGCTTTGTATGTTTGGTTTACACAGTTCATGGACAAAGGTGTGCCTATTTCAGGGCCTATTTTACAGCAAAAGGCGTTGCATTTTTGTAATGAATTCAATGAAGGGGACCCAGATTTCACAGCAAGTGTCGGTTGGCTCGACCGATGGAAGAAACGCTACGGTATCCGTCAGTTAAGTGTTTGTGGTGAAAAACTATCATCGATTTTGAAGAAATGGAAGCATTCAAGAAAAGAGTTCAGTAATTTGTTGAAACTGAAAGCGTAACGGGTGATCAGATATTTAACTGTGATGAGTCAGGCCTTAATTACAAAATGTTACCTAGTAAGAGTCTTGCAGCCAGAACTGAAGCGGCAGCCCCTGGCTACAACCGTAGTAAGGAAAGGCTGACAATTTTAGCATGCAGCAATGCTACAGCAAACCTCAAAATGGACCTTGCAATGATTGGAAAGCCCAAAAATCCTAGTGCCTTTAAAACAGTTTCAAAAAACGCTCTTCCTGTAGAATACTACAGTCAGAAAAGCGCATGGATGAGCAGTGAAATTTTCAAAGACTGGTTTTTTAAGGAATTCATTCCTTCAACAGAGAAGTTTTTGAAAGAAAATAATTTACCCAGAAAAGCAGTTTTGTTGGTAGATAATGCTCCAACGCACCCTGATGCAGAGGAGCTTCAAGATGGTGACATTAAGGCAATGTTTCTGCCCCCAAAGTAACCGCCATATGCCAACCTATGGATCAGGGCGTTTTGGAAACGATAAAAAGGAACTATCGCAGGAAACTACTGTCCACAGTGATAGAAGAAATTGAAGAAGGACAAGACATGATTGAAAAATTGAAATGCATCAATGTAAAGGATGTTGCTTATTGGGTTGCAAGGCCCTGGGCTGACGTAAGGGCTCCAACAATTGCCAAATCATGGAAGAAGCTGCTAGGCGATGATGAAAGTGTGGGAACGGAAAGCACAGGTGGAACCGAAGAAACCATTCTACCTTTACTGCAACGTATCCGTGGATGTGAGGATGCATCTTTGCAAGAAATCGAAAGTTGGATGAAGGATGATGATCAGTATGTAACTGATGGAGAAATTGTCGCTCTTGTCAATTGCGATGACAACGAAATTGAAGATCAAGATCAAGCACCAACTGTTAAGCCTCTCACAATTTCACATAATGACGGAGTTAATTCTCTAGAAACTGCAATTAAATACATTGAGCAACAAGAAGAAGCTACAGGAATCGACATAATGATGCTGCAAAGATGGCGAGACTTGGCAGCGAAGAAACGGCACTCGTCAGGAAAGCAGACTACGATCAAAAATTTCTTTAAATCACAGGACTGAACTTTTTAAGTGTATTTAACTTCAGACAATTCTGTAACTGTAAGTTAATTTTTTAGTTAATTTTTTCTGTTGTTTTGTTGTAAAACATGATTATTAGGTTCGTAATGTGTAAAATTATAACATAGTTTGACGTTTAATAGGCTTTTTCTTAACACCTCTCTATTATCCGACATTTTCGCTTGTCCGACGTTCTGCCGGCCTGTTTATGTCGGATAAGCGAGGCTCTACTGTATATTGAAACCAATTCACTGTCCCAGTTAAAACATAATTTTCACAGAATCAGTTGAAACTGGATATCTACCTATGTCCATTTAGTTCAACCCACTGAACACAGAAAATAATATGGTGAGATTATTCAACCACCCTTTTTATCTACTAAACTGTATTTCAGTTGTTACACAAAAGTCAAGACAGAAAGGCATGAAAATTAACCTCAACAGTTTTAATGAAAATTTTAATACATGCCTATCGCCAGTTTAATCCACAAGTACTCAGAGTGGTACCACATCAGTTCTTTAACAAATTCAGTGTTTCAAAAAACTATAATCTCAGCAGTTTTTTACGTAGCATTTAACATACAGTGCTCATCACTACTGAACCTCACTTAAACAAACAATTTATGTGATGTTTGTAAAACTGACTGTGGTATATGATTTATAGATATTGTAATATGACAAAACTTCCTCTCCTTAAAGCCACACTGTTGGGCTTGCCAATTTTGTAACTAGACGAATCTTCCTCTCCTTAAAGTCCCGCGTTGGGTTCGTCAATTTTGTAAGAAGACGATGTGTCCGTCTATAATTTATGGTTTAAATATTATTATTATTAAATTGTCTCAGGGTTCTTTTACGGTTAATTGGGTCTTGCTCTCGGCTAATCGTGATTGTTCTATATCAAATTTTATTATTATTTTATACCGTTTAGTGACTTATTCCCCTCAATTCAACCTATTGTTGAATCCAGGATTGAATAACTCAGTACTTACTCTTTTTTCGTCGTATTAGTTGTCTGTTTATATAATTTAATTTTGTATATTATATTTACTGTTAAAATTCTTTCACTGGACGTTCCGTTGACTCTTTGTAGATCAGCTGTCTTGAGGAGATCAGTTGTTTCTTCCTATACACTAACATACACAAACACAGATATGGTACACATAACAACTCATATATATTATGATTGTATAAGATTGTAAGTATGTTGATCTGAACGGTTGTAAACAAAACAAGGAATCATTCAATTTGAATAATTCGCATTCTCAGTAAGGTACCAACCGCCTCGTTTTTCTCCTCTAAGCTGTAATTTTATTGTTACAAATAAAGTCAACTCTTTCACTGGTAAAAAACAATAATGGCAATTTATTCAAATAACACACAGTGAAATTCAATACAATAAGGAGTTTTATCCTTCTTTTTAGTTAACAATAAATACTTTCAAAGTAAACATGAACTCTAAAACAAATGATGAGCTCTAGTTGGCATGACTGCCTCTGATTAGTAATACAATGTGGTTTGACAAATTTGTAGGTTATGTCGGATTGTTCGACTTGAAAATTTAATAATGATGATAATAACAAAAGTAGTAGGTTCTTTTAAATGGCAAAATACACTTTCTTGGAATAATAGCTACGGTTAGAGTCAACATAAAAATAAAAATTCAATGATTATTAACGAAAAAATATAAAATATGAACCATCGTTCATAGTTAGGCACTTGCTTCATACATAGTTTAGTGCAACAGTATTTGGTTAAAAGTAGTGAATTATTTATTAATAATTAATAGTGATTGTTATAATCCATTATCATGTACTACAATCATCTATGAAATTGGATACTCCCATTTCAGGTAAATGTAATTTGTTTATTATAGTTATCGCACACTGGCGAAACTATTAATTGAATTTAATAACAAAATATTTATACTTCCATCTACTGATGGTATTAGAGTACGTATACTCTTCATTGATATCACAATGTCTTTGCTTATCCTAGCTATTTACAGTATACAAATAGTTAAACTGTCATTACTCAGAACGTTCAATTTCAACATTGTTCATTTGTATTTATTGATTCCCTTCTATTAAGGATAGGGAATTGGATTGTTTCTATTTCAATTTGAATCGCTTTTAGTGTTCAATTATTTTGCTTATAGACTATCATGACATAATATTCGTAACTAATAATACTTGCGTCTCTCGTCGGTTGAAGATTTACACTTTATTAATTATTAACACTTTTTTAATTAATTAAAATTGATTAATTAATTATTTGAACTTTATCACAACACTGCACACACTCCTATGCGCATAAACTCCGCTAGATTACACTTGTAAATATACTGCACTTATTCTGCTGATAGATAACTTATGTCTCAATTTGAGGTTAACATGGTTGATGCTGTTTTGCTGTCAAACGCACGTTTTTCTGAGGTGTCGATTAGCGTGCATTCCGCTTCGCTGTTGTTGTAAGACTGTCTCCGGCTCATGGGCTGGAATGATGAATTTCGGATTTTTTATGTGTTCTGATTGGTCAGTTTTTTCCAATTCGTTTATTTACGGTAGACTTCGTCAAAATAGACGCTATCATAAGCGTCAGCCTTTGGGGACAAGATTATGAAAATTTGGTTTACATGACTATGCGGAAGGGCTAAGCACAATGCAATTATTTTTAAAAGTCTAATATCTTTCTTATAATTGCACTGAGAATGTTGTGCTTACTCTCATTGTTCGTGTTTTTGAAAGACGATTAATTTGAGTCCCCTTATCATATATTTCTGATAAGGGTTATCAGACTTAGCACTTAGCATTTATGCTTGGTGTCCATTAAACCATTAATTATTAACAATTCATGGTTTTTATGTTATTTTTTATAGTAATGTCTCACTCTTAATCTACTGTACAAATTTCCCTTAAAATTATGTCCTATTATTAATACTATGTCCGTTTTCATAGCTTCACTCTTAAACTTATGGTCATACATTTTTGGTTTGCTCATTACACAGTAATAAGAGTATTTAATTAACTTTTAACAAGTTGTAATGAAATATTGATGGGTTAAGTCACTACTGACAGTGTTCTTTTTCCCTAAATTATTTGTTTGATGCCTTAATTATTACTTATGAATCAGGCTTGCTATGCTTATATGGCTTCACTTGGTAGTATGCTTAATATCATAGACATTTTAGATGTATTGTTCTCTGATTGATAACTGAAATAGTCACTAGGACCTTATAGTTATTGTGATGCAGTTCACTTTGCATTTGACTCTGTTATTAGCAAGGTTTGGCTGCTGTAAATTTTATTTGCAGCTAGTTGTCATAATGGTTGAGTTATAATTACATTTATATAAACTATTTAAATGGTTATTTTGGTTACAATTGCTCATAGGAATAGTATTCTGTCCGACACCAAATCATTAATTGGGTTTCTTGCTTTGTACAATGTGTTTATTACATAATTTTGGTTGCATAGTGTCACTTTGCCATTACAAGCATTTGGTCATACTTGTATTACTTAAACATAGCTTTTATATACTATTATACTATTAGCTATCGTGTACAAAACATTCCTTACATGCTCTATTTACGTCCTAGCTCATTACATTTTGGTCTAACATTGTTTTGGTTCATTTTTTATCAAGTTTTATTGAAAACTGGATGCCCAGATTAGGTTATGTCATAGGTTCAGTAAACATTGAAAAGTTGTTTATGGCTGTATATTTCTATCTTAAACTATTCGACTGGTTTTCATTTCATGTTTGTACATTGGTTGTTGGTTATCAATAGTTCATATTTAGTTACTACTGTATTATCTTATTTGTTGTTAATTAGTGGGTTTGTATGTACATCATTCCCACTGTACAATTGGTCATTCACTATTTTTGTTGCATATTTCTCTGTTTATTCTATAACTACACATCATTTAGCTATCATAAACTCATCTTGTCATAAATCAGGTCGCTTGTGACTCTTTATTTACAATATTTAATATTTATTTACAATAATGTGTTTTACATAAACAATAAATGTGTTCATTAAATGAGTTGTTGTCAATGTTGACTTTGTCATACAGCTTAGGGATTCATATCATATAATTAATTAACAATTCTTCCTTCTTCTTAATACAAATATTCTTTCAAGGTTTATGTTAGTTTGTTTTACTTCAATTTTCTTCCCTTATTCTTCTGGTGTTTGCTCTGGTGATCTTCCTTCTTCTTTCTTCTTTCTTCACTGATCTCCTCCTCACTATTGTTCATTTTATACATGATGTGGTTTTCACTTGTCTTCTTCACACTGGTTCTTCCTTCTTCTTTCTTGAAGTTGTCCTTGTTGTGTTCTTCTTCCTGACTCTTCTTTCTTCTTTTGTTGTCTTGTCCTCCTCACTGATTTTTCTTTCTTCTTTGGTTGTGTGGTGTCCTTCTCACTGATCTATTGGGTATAGTATGTCGGTCGTCTCGTCTTGACTCTTCTTTTCTTCTTTCTTGGTGCATTTACTAGTGAATTCCTTTCAATGATGCTTCACTTATTCTAACTTATGGTACTTTTCTTTAGTATACTTGGTGGTATTCTAGACCTTTTAATGTATTTTTTCTAGTGGTGGCCTTCAAATTAATTTTCAGTACTTAGGTGGATGTGGTAACATATGTACTGTTACAATATTGTAGCCTGATATTTAATTAGAATAATCAAATTTATTCATAAACATTGCCTTACATATTACTACTATTTTCACCTTGGAAATGTCATAATATAGTTCACTCTCAATTTGAGTCGTAAACATAAAAGATTTCCTTTGCCATTAATCGTGGACGTGTTTGAGAATGTTGTTTTATTTGAATTCATTTTTAACCCATAGGCCTTGCCAATACCATTTCGACATTTGACAGAAATTTAATATCCTTCAGATTATTCATGACTCTGTCATTGTCAGTTATGAGTACACTGTAGATTGCTCATGATTTCCCCATTTATCATGATGCCTTCTGCACCCTCCAATATTGGTTCCTGAAATATAGCCTTCCTGTAAGTATTAAATAATAGAAGAGGCTACAAGCAAACCTAACAAAGTTCACAGTTATTTGTATTGTGTATGATAATTCATCCTCCGCTCTAGTTTTGGTGTATAGATATAGAACAATGATATGTCATGTACTGATTTTTCTAGTGTCTTTGTTTAAGATGGAGATGGATTGAGTACTAGTACAGTAAGTAAAGCGGAAGAATTAGCAAGACTAAAAGACATCGAAGATAGTTTTGAAGATAGATATTATAAGGTACAAATAATCTGCATTGTTACTTAAGTTTTAAGTGGGAATGTTTGTACAGAGTAACAGAGTACAGAGTATGTCAGTAGTATAACATATGACTTCAATAACATTTTGAGTACCATGGAGTATGTGTGCGTGATCCCCTTGACAAGCAGTTCTTTCAAAAAAAACCAAACACATAAATATGTACTACAGTTTATTACTAAAAAATAATTGCACCACACTTTTACCAGACATTCCTCTTATGAATATACTCTTTACATTTATATTATCTTTTTTATGTGTTGCAAGTTAAGCTGTATAAAAATAAGAGTTCTGTGTAATTTTTAGAGACAACATTCTTGAAAATCATATTATTTGAACTAAAACAACTACATCAGACAGAGTTCACTCATATATTGTTTTGTTTATAACTCGGTTATTATGTTTAGTAAAAAGAAAAAACAAAACAAAAGAATGTGAAACTTATAAAAACTAAACATTATAATGTGCTTTAATTTGATAAAGTTTGATGCACGGGTAGACACACAAACTCTTAAAGCAGTAGAAACTATTGGGCCAGAAGTTATATCAAAACATATAATTATTTTTCAGAATATAAATGTTAACAGTTGTGTATAATTAGCTTCAGTGAAAACAAAATAATCTGGAAAAATATCGGAAACCACTAAAAAAAATTGAAATAGCATGTATAGTACACTACATAGCAGTATGACTATTTTATATCTACATTATCTTCGAGTTCATTTATAATATATCAGTTTTGTTATAAATAACATGCTAAATAATACTCTCATAAATATACAATAACACTCAAAAGAATCATGAAATAATTTTGAAATACATATGAACAAAAACTGTAATTTAGATATTAAACACATACAATATAAATAAGCTCACAGCACGAATCAACCATGTACTTTATTTCATATGAACTCTTTCCTTCAGTCAGTGCTGCAATATAGTAAAAAACAAGTACCAAAATGCTTGATAAACCTTCTCCAGGTATTCTGTTTTAGTAACACGCAAAGGGTTTGAAAACATTAGGGAGGCGTAAATGAAAGCTGTCTGTCAAAAAACCAAGTCCTCTAGTAGCGAAATGTTGTGCCATTGGTCCTCAAAGTGTTAAACTTTAGAATTATGTGGCTTTATTAAACAAATATGAATTTGCCCTGGTTGGCAACTGCTTAATTTTTGTAATAGATTTATTTCTAATGGGACTTACTTGAATAGTGGTTTGTTAAAATAAATAACACATACAAATAAACGTTCCATAGTTGTCATATTTACAAGCATTATCATTCACACACACTGTGTGTGTGTGTGTGTGTGTGTGTGTGTGTGTGTGTGTGTGTGTGTGTGTGTGTGTGTGTGTGTGTGTGTGTGTGTGTGTGTGTGTGTGTGTGTGTGTGTGTGTGTGTGTGTGTGTGTGTGTGTGTGTGTGTGTGTGAACACATTCACTGACATAAACAGACGGCATTACAAAAGTGTGATTACTATACAATTCATTTCATAATAAATACATCTATTTGAAATTTAAAGTTTGCAATATTTGTTATTACTGTGCTTACTGCTGTTCAGAAATTAAAAGATACTGCTATATAATGCTGTTACCATTATTTTTTGTAGTTAAGAACAGTAGCTGCCAAATTAAAGAAGCGTGCAACCGAACTACAACAGCAGCTGGATGCAGAGAAACAGAAGACAAGCACTGAGCGCAATGAGCTAATTGGGAAAATTAATCAACTGACAACAACGGCAAGAACAATGCAAGTAAGTGTTATAAAATAACAAGATATGTCTGCATAGAAATCAGACTTTTTGATAGTCTCTGTTCTGTAATCAGGACACCAATGTTTTGACACTCTCTGTTCTGGTACTGGCTTTGCTTAGTGGGATTCTTAATAAATAATATTTTGTTTGTGGTGCCGGTGTATGCTGTTTGAGTTCTAGTCTGAAAGTAGTAAAGTGCAGCTACGTTTTGTGCTTGGAGTTATTTTGAGATACAAATAAAATTAAGATTGCTGAAGTGCAGTGGTGTTTGTCTGAAATTTTGTTTGAAATCTTGCAAAATGTTTACAGAAACTCTAAAAAGACACTATGGGCAAGATTATAACATTGACATAAGCAGAGGGGGGTTTTGGGATAGTGTACATTGTGGTTTGATTGGTATCAGAATTTTAAATCAGGTACTATATCCATTGAAGATGATGCAAAATTTGGCTTGTCAGTAACTGTTGAAAATCTGTGCTGTGTTGAACGGAAGTGTGTGGTGTTCAACTCTAGAAATCTCTAAACGTTTATGTCATACGTTTTCAACAGAAATCATGAATTAGGTTACTTCAAAATTTGTTCTGTGGCTTGTAATCATCCAATTCTTTCAAATAATAATATTTAATAAAATTTATTATTCACACTGCTTACCTTCATTGAGTCCCAAGGTCGTCAATATTTCAATAGTTTACGCATTACTTACGTATCATACTATAACATAAACTCGTTTTTTCGTAATTTTTTACGTATTCTGTTTCAACCTCTAAATCACTTATTTTTACGAGTAGACGTGGTCTGTACAAAATTTAAATTTGTACAAACAGTCCCTGTTTTGTCGCACCAAATGTAATCGTCCAATTCTTTCAAATAATAATATTTAATAAAATTTATTATTCACACTGCTTACCTTCATTGGGTCCCAAGGTCGTCACGTGAACTCGCAACCTATAAGTGATTTAGGGTTTTATGTTGTAATAATTACTCTCATTTACAGTTAACTATTTCAACTTGATTTATTAATCTTTTTTCATTCTCCTTTTTATGATTCAATAAAACATGCTTCCTCCTTCTCTGTTCTGTACATTTCAAATGAACAAAATTAAATACTGAGGTATCAACCCCATCTGACCAAAACAACAGACTTCTCTCTCTTACTTCTTATAATTAAATTCAATTAGTTATTTTATTTATTAATTAAAGGCAACCCAGCATTTTGCTCATTCTTTCGTTGTTTCACACTCACATTTTATATTTTACATTTTATATTATAAAGCGCTTTATATTTAAATTTTTATAATTGGTTTCGGTATTTAATTCATTTAAAATTGAAATGTTTTTATCTGGTCAACTGCTTATATTATGTACTCATCCTTTTATCGCCGTCTCCACGTGGTTACACCATCACTGTTAACTCCCGATTTCCCTAACACACTCCGAAAATAAGTTTAAACTGTTAGTACTTGCAGATTACGTCTGATTGATCACTTGTAATGGGTCGAATTAGAAGGTTTTTTTATTTTATTGATTTTGGTCTCGATTTTAGAATGTAGAATATCAAGAATGTCAAGAATGTAGAATAAGTTAGTTGAAACATTTATTTTTTTGTTGTGCAGGTATATGTTTAAAATTGGAACGAGAAAAAGTAACGCTATCAAATCACTATTTTAAAGAATTAAAATCAAGGTACTTTTACAAGAATGTTTTTTAAATTATAACTTGAGATAAAGAGTTTGATGAGAAGTATAATTGGAGGAGAACGTAAGATTGAAATTAATGTTAATAAAATGAGTTAATAGCGTAACTATGTGTTAAGCTAATTATTACGCCACATTACCAGCACCTATCCAGTATGAAAGATTTCGTCTAACGAACCTGGCAGAAAGTGTAATTAGGTTTCGATTTTGAACCATAAAAAATCGTGGCGACCAAAAACAGTTGGGGATCTTCTGAGTGCAGTAAGTCAGAGTGGCGTGTGTTAAAGGTAAGTAAAAAGAATAGACGATAACACACTATGACATGATTTCTCGTTGTATTAAGTTAAATCACATGATTTACTGGTCGGCCGACCCTAATTTACTCGAGCAATGTTTTGTACGACCGCGCGGTCTGATGATGTTAATCGACTCACGCTTAAAATCAAGCGTCTTCAAGATGGCCAAAATGTTCTCATGCTGACCGACTTGCCCTGTGATAGGTTGAGATGGCGTCATGTGACACAGTAATTAGTGACCATGAGGTACTGTATATTCCCTCTGGCTGACTGGCGAGCCTTGTACGTGCTGATTCATCTGTGCGGGCAAGCATACGCGCACTTGTGCACATACCTTAGCACCTGGAAATGTAGCCTATTGCGGGGCGGACAGACCAAACGTGCAACTGGGTGCCCCGACAAGGAATGTCTATTGTTAAAATTGAGGCCCTGTGTGGGTAACTCCTGTGCGTCGCATTTACAATTGAACTAAAATCCACCACCCAATTCTGTCCCTTTACAATACCCCCCCCCCATGAGAGGTTTTCTGCCGAAACAGAAAAACTCTCATTGCTAAACCCTAAGAGGATCAGCGAGGATATGGTGCCTACAACCCCCCTTTATTATTCCTTAATACATCATGGGTAAACTACCCCCCTAGCTCGGCGACTATGGCTGCACCTGAACAACATTACTGGACTTCTCTGTTCGAGATCCCAACACCGCAAAATCGGACAGGCACTCACCACAGTCTCACCTAACCGTGTCACATTTCAACAAAAATCAATAACTAGCCTTATACCATACCAGACCCTCAACCGATATATCTCCCCTTACATATATATACTGGATTGCCTTTAGCAAAGTACTGGGTGTGTACACATATTCATTACTAAATTAAACACACCATCTCCAAATATTCATTATTAATGTAACATTCACATAAACATTTCATTTTTGCTTTTAAACAAGATTCACTCCCATTTCTCAACCTTTAATCATTTGCTTGACGTTACTGTTTCAAGTCAAATTAAATTATTTCAATTTCGTTCAATTAGTGAAATAAATCTAAGTCCATTATCAAAGATCCACATTTAAGTTAATTCACATCATCTCTTTCAATTAGTTATTTTAATCACAATTTTCAAAATTCCAAAATCTTTTAAATGAATTTACTTTTCTTTATAAATCCTCATAACTAGATGCTAACAATCATAATGAAAAAAATAAAATAAACAACTTATCTCTATCATCAACTCCATTACCACTACATTTGGTTACAAAACATATAATATGAACACTATGAATCAGTTAATACATTATCAATATACATCTCATCAATATATAGTGAACATGAAAACACAACACAATCTGTACTTCACAAAAAATTAAATTAATTAACAAAAGAACCTATGAATTAATTACATAAAACATACTATACATTTTACGAGTAATCAGCTGATGTCTTATTCCCAGGTGAATGACCTTACCCTAGGCACACTAAATACAAATAACACAAATACACAACATTATTCAATTTAACTCATAACATGTCCTTAATGATTATACAATCATTACAACATAGAGTCTAGTACTTAAAATCTTTTGTTTGTATATAATATCCAAGTCACTTTTTCACTCTTGTCTAAGACCAAATCTAATTATGCGCGCCATCTAATGATGCATAACCATAATTACACAGATTTCAATACCAATTTCAAAGCAATCCATGTATGCGGTAAGGGTAGGTTAATGGACGCTCTCGAGGAGTTTGAGATTTATAAATCATTTAAAGACAAGAATATCAACAATAACAGTATACTAAACGAACAATTAAGGTTTCAATCTCACTCACTATATGATACAGCCCTAAATATAATCGCGCATGACGGTAATGACTGGTGATAAGGATTGACTTAGTTCAATTAGTGGATCAGCAACTACACGCGCGGTCGGACCGGTCCAACGAAGCCGAAGTTACATCGTGTTATGTGTGTGTCGTCTTTGTAATTTTGTAAATATGTGCAAATGTGTTTTTATGTGTTTTATGTGAATTTTAACTTTTGACGAGGACTACTGAAGATGTGACACATGTCACGAAACGCGTCTATATAAAAAACGCTAGAACGAAGTCACTGACGGATAAAAGGTAATTAAATTACTTAAAATCATTTGTTCTCATAAGTGAATATTCATCACTAATCATTGAATCATAGCTAATAGTAAACATTACTGAACAGGAACTGGGTCATCAACCACCAACTCTCTCTTTAGAGTAAGTAGACTTGATTGTCCCGCTGTTACAGTGGTCGTTACCTCTCACTGATTTCTCAGCTGCTCCTTCTACTTCATCATTTCTATTATACCCCCTTTTACCCAGTTACAATTAGGTAACCACCCGCCGGATAAACCGGATCGAGCGTTTACCTTATGCACAGATGCGTTATCTGTGCCCCTGGCTTGTAACGGCCAGCACCTTTCCACACACACTATTTTTTCCTGATGTTGGACTGTAGCGCGCATTTGCATCCACAAGAACTGAAGTTTAATTAGGGTGTAGATACTGCCTACCCCGTTCTTGCTTCACCGTTATAAAAAATTCGGCATTACTGATGTCCGAGGACACCAGTAATCCTACTAAATATTATTTATACACCCTTAACACTGCACTACCAACCCCTACGAAGGTAGGCCGCTGTTCCATAGTTTGGTGATTCCCTTGAATTTACCCCCCAGTTGATTTCTAAATTCACCAATTTTGAAAATAATAAGTATGGCTAGGATACAATCTGCCTAACCACACTTGCTACCAATAATCCAAATCCACGGTCAGGGTTCGGTGACGCCGTGACCGCCCGAAAGTGGGGAATCACAAGTAATATATATATATATATATATATTTGATATAGTTAAATTGAAAATTTACAATTCTCATTACATGAAGTTCTTAATATTGATTATGTGCTCTAGCACCGTTCATTTTCTTTTTTAACTTTCCTTATTGGGCCTTTCATTAACATAAAATAGTGAGTACAACAAAATACTTATGTTTGTTTCTCTAAACTAATCTATTCACATTTATAAAATATAATTCCTACACTACATCTGTTACATCATTTAATAACAAAGGCTATTTTTTGAGCTTCCTTGTACAATTCCTTCAAAGCTGCCAAACGGGCTTTCAACCCCTATTCGTTAACGTATGGTGTCTGACCATCTCCGACCCCATCTCTATAAATCATGTTTTTTCTAAAATACTGAAAATTTGTAATTTGTAGATCATAATTTACAAATTATACTGGTAATATATATGTGAAAATTGCGTCATTCTAATTTTATTTTCTGCACTCTCTCGGGCAATTGTTGGTATGTGGTGTGGTGCTAATTTATGCACCCTGAGTGTACAAAATTGATTTCCACATACCTTAGGGGTCCCCCTCCCCGTTCAATAATACAGTTGAATTTCTAGTTGTTACCAATTTTGTGAAGCCGGACCATCGTTGTTTTCACCACCCGAAGGAAGTTACCGCCAACCATGGTCTGCCCCCAAATAGCCAAAACCCACGGTCAGGGTTGGTAAGTCCGTGACCGCCTGAAAATGGGGTAGAGTCCCTTCTAAAAAACAACCAAACATATTAAAAATTCAATTACTTACTTCGACCAATATTATTTCAAATTCGTAGCGTTCTGTGTACCCACTATCTCCTGCGTTGCTTGGTTGCGTAATACATAAGCATTATTCATCTTTACCTCTACTATTTCATAGGGTCCTTCGTATAACAGGAAAAACTTTTTTATTTCTTTCTCTTGTGCACTAGACAAATCGTGTCTCCTTACCAATACTAATTGTCCTACCTCGTATTTAGTCCACTTGCCCTTTTCATCATGTCTCCGTTTTCTCCTTTCCCCTTTTGTGAGTAAACTTTCATTCGCTAGTTGGATCTTCACATTTTTGTCGATCGTCTGATCTTCCGGCGGATACTCAAAAGTTGTTCTAATATTCTAGGTGGCCTGGTTCCCTTTATTAGTTCATACGGCGTAAACCCGGTCGATTCGTGAGTAGTACTATTCAACCATTCTTCTACTTTCTTCACGTATAATGGCCATTCAGTATGCTTGGCGTGACAATATGCCCGAAATATCCTCCCAATCTCTCTTCATCACCCGCTCTGCCTGGTTAGACTGTGAATGGTATACTGCCGTATGCTTGGGTATGATGCCTTCCCAGCCAAGAGTCTGTCTCCACCTACCGCTGATGAATTGGGGTCCGTGATCAGATAAAATTATCTTCGGCTTACCTACGTTTATCATGTAATCCTTGGTGATCTTTTCACTCAGCACCTGGCTCGTCGCTCTCTTCACACTATACAACCTAACAAACTTAGAAAAAGTGTCCAAAACAACAAAAACATATACTACTCCACCTCTACCTTTGGGCAATGGCCCATATAAACCTACAGCCACTAAGTCAAACGGTCTTTCCAGTTTAACATAATTCAACTCCCCTTCTACCCTATAATTCACTACTTTTGACCTCTGACACAAATCGCATACTCGTAACAATCTTCTAACTCGCCTCTCCATATTCTTAAAAACACAAGACTCTTTTAACACATTCGTACACTTTTTCGCCCCAAAATGCCCATATCTCATATGACAATCCCAAATAATTTTATCTATCAACTCTTCAGGTACAACCAGCCTCCAATCACATTCACGCCCCTCTACTTTCTTGAACAGAATTCCCTGATATATTTGAAAATGTGTATTATATTCAGACCCATCTATATCTGCTTCTAGACTAATGATTATTTTACCCGATTTATTATCTGATCTTTATATGTTTTTAATCACCCTTAATTCCTCACAAAAAATTCTATCTTCCCTTGTTAAACGAAAAATCTCTATTTCCTTAAGATCCCTCCCTGTTTTATTTTCTATGACATCTACCCTGGAAAGAGTGTCTGGTACTTTCTTATCTGTCCCCTTAATATATTCCCATGAAAAATTATATTCCTTGTTATATTAATTATTTTAATGCATTTTATTATATGTAATATTAATAATTTTCACCAACATTTTGTTCAGGCGCCATCTTGTTATAATACAAGAACATTAGATTTGCTTACCTTTATGAGCAGAGTTCGTTTAAGCGAACTAGAAGTAGCGGAATGTGTTATCTGAAATAATTTACTCTTGCTTGAAATGTTTACCAATGACATTACCTTTTATTGTCATATTACGTACAAATGAATGTGACTCTACTGTGCGAAACAAGCACGCTACTATACACCACGAGGCGTTGTTGCATGAGACGCAGTTCCACTATTCAAGTTGAAATTCCCCTTAAATATTTCACAAGCCCTCCAAAATAACATATTCAATTATATTTTATGATATCATTATTACAATAACTTTACAACCCAGCACTTCTAATTAAATGTAATTAGATATTCTGTCATTCACTCACACTCTCATCCTTATGGTACAATTTTTTGTTAATTTTCCCCAAATTGAGCTCATTTTTTATTAGTTATTTAGTGATTGAAAATTTTGTATTGACCCTTATTTATACTTTTCTAATACCCCCATTTTGTCACTTAGCTGAAATCAGTCCTGCAGACGTCCCATCGCTGAACTCGCACTATAGATGTTAAAACTTTACCAAACTTTGTGTTTACGTTTTACATGGTTTAACGTTGAACTGTTACTTCACTTTATACAAAATACTTCACTTTTACATTGTACGGGCAGACGTCCGAGACTTAGTTTTATAAAATTTAGATATACAGCCGGCCGGCTTAACTGATGTTTCGTGACTGAGAACGATTTGCAATGCTTCAATTCCGAGGTGGGGAGTAACTACGTCACCAGTCTCTTTGTGTAGAGGCCCAAGCCTTAGCTGTTTACAGGCGCATTTATTACGTTTTTGCATACTTTTGGATGACGTATACATGGGTGCAGCTTGTTGACACATTAGTATGACAAAATGATGTTGTTGTTTCTGCGCATATATTCCCGACCTTGACGCAATTTCTGTCCACTCAATATTGCGTAGTTGCAAACCTTCATAAAACTTTACTAGTTTCTTATATATGACTTTGAATAAAAATACAATTTAAATTGATTATTCCCAAAACACAGTACGGCCAGAATTGTACTGTTACAAAATCCCCTCAATGAGAGGATTTATGACGAAGCATAAAAACTCTCATTGACACACTCATACTTCCTAAAGGGATCAGCTAGGATATGTCACCACAACAACCCCCTTACTGTTTATATAAAAAAAATACAATAACTCACCCTTGGTCCAATGATGGCGACAGTACCTGCATGACCTTACTGGACTTCTCCGGAGAGATCCCAACACCGCAAGGCCAAAAGGCACGTAACGCTCCTGCTCTGACGCGCTGGCCAGCTCAGGACCGCCGTCACAACATCACCAGACACTGAAACAGCAAATAAAAATATCAAACTAGTGACCTGGTATAATACCATATCCCTAACTGATCTGTTTCCCCTTAGCTATGTGCTGGTTTGTGTTAAGAAGCACTGGGTTTTCTTTAACTTTTAACACCTAGATGATTACAAGAATTATTATATAGACGTTCCATTCTCTTATTTCACTACCATTTACGTTTATAAATTTTTTCGACTCCAATCGATAATAATTAATCCTTTCCCATTAACAAGAAGAAATACAAATCTTTATACTAATGCAATAATACTTTCAAAATATTTAAACACATAATCAGAATTTACTCAAATAAAATTATCTATATCTCCCTCTTTCTACAATTCTGAAATATTTTCTCTTTTATAAAATATTATTATTATTATTATCATTATTAACAGAAATTCTATTTATCCGGCGCTGTTAATAATAATCATCCCCTTTTCTCCTCCACACACACTATTTCCCCCCCTGAACTGTTGCGTTCAGTTGCCTCCACAAGGACTAAGGCAGAAGGAGTGAGCACTTTTTTCTTTTCTCTCTCTCCCATCCTTGCTTCAGCATTACAAAAACTTCAAGGTAAGTACCCCTACTTATTATCTTAATATATGCCCCTAAGGTCTACCACCCCTACTTGGGTGAAAATAGCCTGTGTTCAAAAATAATCTTTGATTCCCTTATTAAACCCCATTAAATTTCTACGTTGAACCAATTTCAAAGGCAACCAACTATGGTCAGGTTTTACAATTTCTGCCCACAGCTGGTTGTCGTCCGAAACCACGTTCTGGGTTGGTAAGGTCGAGATCGCCCGAAATGTAGGAAATCGCAATGGTTTGACACCTAGTGTCATATATAGTTACATTTGTAACTGCCCCAAAATCATCCATTTATACATATTTACTAATACATATAAAATCCTCCTTATAAAAACTAATATACACTACAAACATTAATAATCATATTATCACTGTTCATAAAGCAGTCTTAAGGCATCACCATAGTATTACTATGTTCTTCTTCCATTTACACCCACTGAAGGTTGTCACTTTAATAATATAGATATAATTTTCAAAATTTTTAAATTTTGTCTTTTATTTTCTCTAAAAAAACGGTTGAATTTCTTATTTATTTTACATAATCAAATTTGAATATAGACACTTTTGCAAGTTCCAGCTTTCACTTTTCAACAATACCTTCTCACTACAAGATAACAAGTACAACAATGGATCATCTTACATTTCTAAATTACATTAATTATATTTCTATGTTATAATGAAAAATGAGTTAATGATTTACGTTACAAAAATTTTGGGTGTTTTATTCCATAATTCATAGAATAAAACTACAGTCCGTGGAAAAGACTGCCAATCACTAAATTTTTTTTTTTTATATTACCTTTCCACGAAACTAGGGGTCCCCCTCCCCGTTCAACTCAAAATTAAATTTCTACTTGCACCAATTTGTGGAGTAAGACCATCGTTACTTTCACCCCGTTGCTAAGGCTACCGCCAACCATGGTCCGCCTCCAGATTGCCAAAATCCACGATCAGAGGTGGTGAGTCTGTGATCGCCCGAAAATGGGGGAGAGTCCCTTCTGTAAAAATAAACATCAAATTAAAACTCATACATTCTCTAATATAAAAACCCATTGTATATTCCTAAGATGACCAGTACAATTTTAGATTTGTAGCATTGTGTGTTCCTACTATCTCCCTAGTCTCCCTGTTCTGCAACACATATGAATTTTTCATCTTGATTTCTACTATCTCAATACAGTCCTTCATAAAGCAGGAAGAATTTCTTAATCTCTTTGTCTTGAGCGCTCGATAAGTCGTGCCTCCTTACCAATACCAACTGCCCTATTTCATATTTTACCCACTTACCTCTTGCGTCGTGTCTACGCTTTCTTTGCTCACCCTTGCTTAATAAGTTCTCATTGGCCAACCGGATTTTAATGCTCACATCAGTTGTCTCGCTCTCAGGTGGGTAATCAAACAGCTGTTCCAAAATCCTTGGGGGGCATGTTCCCTTTATCAATTCATGAGGTGTATAGCCGGTGGACTCGTGGGTGGTACTGTTCAGCCAAGTCTCTACCTTTCTGACATACAACGGCCACTCGCTGTGTTTAGCGTGACAATAGGCTATAAAGATCCTGCCTATCTCTCTCATTACACGCTCAGCCTGGTTGGACTGGGGATGGTACACAGCCGTATGCTTCGTGAGGATTCCTTCCCATCCTAGGGTCTGGTGCCATTTCCCACTGATGAACTGTGGCCCATGGTCTGACAAAATCACCTGTGGCTTACCCACGTGAATCATGTAGTCTTTCGTCACCTTCTCACTCAATACCTGGCTGGTAGCTCTCTTTACGCTATACAATTTTACATACTTCGAAAAAGTGTCGAGCATTACAAAAATATACACAACTCCGCCTCTACCCTTCGGCAATGGTCCAAACAAATCTACAGCAACTAGGTCGAATGGTCTTTCTACCCTTATAAAATTCAACTCACCTTCAACCCTATAATTTACTACCTTCGACTTTTGACACAAATCACAACTTCTCAGCAGCTTTCGTACTCGTCTCTCCATATTCCTGAAAATACATGATTCTTTCAACACATTGACACACTTTTTTGCCCCAAAATGACCATATCTTACATGACAATCCCAAATAATTTTCTCTTCCAACCCCGCTGGTATAACTAGCCTCCAGTCACGCTCACCCCCTATTACTTTCTTAAACAACAACCCTTTGTAAACTTGGAAAAATTGGTTATATTCTGATTCATCTAATTCAGTCTCTAAGCTGTTTATTATTTTACCTGACTTACCGTCTGCTCTCTGCATGGTTTTGATATCCTTCAACTCTTCTCCAAAGATCCTATCCTCCCTACTAATCTGAAAAATTTCGATTTCCTTTAAGTCCCTACCTGTTTTGTTGTCTAAAAAATCTACCCTGGAAAGAGTGTCAGGTACCTTGTTCTCTGTCCCCTTGATGTATTCCCAATCGAAATTGTACTCTTGTAAAACAAGCACCCACCTGGTTAAACGGCTGTGAGCGAGCTTACAAGTGTTCAGGAAGGATAACGCCTTGTGATCAGTTCGTATTATCGTCTTGTTTCCTAGGATGTAAGTTCTGAACTTGCTGCGGCGAACACAATGCTTAGCAGTTCCTTTTCTGTGGTCGTATAGTTCTTTTCCGCCATCAACAATGATCTGCTTGCAAATGCGATGGTCAGGTGTTCCCGCTCGTCATCTTCTTGGTAAAGTTCCGCACCTACTGCTACATTACTGGCGTCTGTCTGTAAGTAAAATACCTTATTAAAATCCGAATGGTTCATCATTATCATGTGACTAAGTTTAGTTTTAATTTCGTTAAAAGCTTCACGCTCCACGTCTCCCCATTTCCATTGCCTGTTCTTTTGAAGTACAGCACTTAAACTTGCTGTTACATGTGCGTAGTTCTTTTGAAACTTGCGGTAAAAGTTACACAGCCCTAAAAAACTTTGAAGTTGCTTTATGTCCTCGGTTCAGGGAAGCGCATGATAGATTCTACTGTGTCCGGGTTCGCTGAGATTCCTTCTGACGTGATGATAAATCCTAAAAAGTTAATTTCCGCCTGCAAAAATTTTGACTTGTCCCAATTTACAGTAAGTCCTCCTCCTTCCAATTTCACTAAACATACCCTAAATGATCTAAATGGTCCTCAAAAGTTCTGGATGCAATCAAAATATCGTCTACGTACACTGTCAGGAAATCTAAGTCTTTGGGTCTTAAAATTTTGTCTAGACATTTGATGAAGCTAGCTACACTGGTATTTAATCCAAACGGTAACCGTCGGAACTGATAATTTTTTCCATTAAACAGGAATGCTGTGTATTTCCTACTTACCTTCGCCAATGGTACCTGCCAATATCCTGCGGTAAGGTCGAGTGACGTCATGTACCTCACCCCACTAAACTTCTGGAATATTTCGTTAATCGACTCTGGTGATTCACGGTCTGGTATGATAATCTGGTTTATTCGCCTCGCATCTAAACATAACCTGACTCTGCCATCTTTTTTGATTACTACAACTAATGGATTCGAGTAGTGCGATACTGACCTCTCTATTATTCCTCCTTCCATCATCTTGTCCAGTTCCTCTTGCACCGCTCGTCTTTTGAAGTAAGGCACAGGATAACTTCGCTGCATGAAAGGTGTGTGTTCCCGTATCTGTAACATACATTCATAATCTCTTGCCCTTCCTGGAACATCGGCAAACACTCCCTTAAACTGCTCTGTTACCTGCCACAACGCCGCACGCTGGCCACTCCTTACCACCTCACCTCCACTACAAAATTCATCCGCCCTTATCTCCCACACTGCATCATTAATATTGCTCATTTCACTATCAAAATTCTCAATGTACTCATCTTCTCTACATCAATTTATTCTAGTATCTACATTATTCTCATCTACTCGCTTTTGTAGTAACTTTACACCAGTTATTTTAACTTTATCTAACACCTGTTGAAAATTAACTCTTACAGACCAATCACCTCCATCTAATTCTATCACCTTCTCCTTAAAATTTATCACAGCTCTATTCCTCTGTAAAAAATCATTACCTAATATAATGTCTAGACTCAACCCCTTAACTACCAAAAATGTGTTCACAAAATCTGTATCATTAATTAAAAAACTTAAATGTATCTGTTTCGTTACACGCTTACTGCGTACTCCCGTGACTCCTATTACTGTAACCCCTGCTACTGGTAAAACTGGAATATTCTTATTTACTTCTCTTAATTCTCCTAAAATGTTTTCAGCGATAACGGAAATCTCGCTCCCTGTGTCTATAAGTGTTCTATAATGCTTATTCTCTATTGTTACCTGTATCTCCGTCAGTCCAGCTCTCACCTCCAGCGTGGTGTTGTTTTCTTCTTCTAACAAGTCTGTTACTATCTCTGATTTGATTACGTTGCTTTGGACTTCTTCTACTGGTTGGACCTCATGTGCTTCCCTGAACAGTGGTCGGGTCCTGGTTACCACTGTTTGTCCTAGTTTTCCGGCTGTTGTCTGCTGTCGCTGGTGGTGGGTACCTGTCGTCCTCTTGTCGGTCCCTGGTTATGATTCATCGCTCCTCTATCATTCTGTGCTCCTCTATTCTGCTGTCCATGCTGTTTCGGCTCCTCTGGTCTTCTCACGGTAGACAGCACTTAAAACATTGCTGACGATGTGGGTAATTCTCTCGTTTGCATCTGGAACAACTCCACTCACCTGATTGCTGGAAACCAGTCCTATGTACATTATTATTATTATTTCCATGATAATTATTTCTTTGGCGATTAAACTCTGTGTGGTTATTATTATTGTTATTATGTTGTATGGGTCGCCTACCCCCTTCGTGATCTCGAATGCTGTGTAATATATCTAGTATTTTTTCTAGCTCGTTCAGATTTTCAATCTCTTTCGTCATGAGTGTTACTTGGACTTCTCTCGGTAAATGCTTACTAACATGTCTCACAAACGATTTGAAAGGTATCGGTGGCTCTAGATATTCAGCCTCGTTGTACAGTTTTGTCACGTATATTGTTATGTTGTTATTATTTCCTATTATGGTCCTATATTATTATTTTATTATGGTCCTATAAAATTTCCCGTACCCATTATATGGCTTCTCAGGACTTCCTGTTCGTCCTCGGTCCAATATTTACCTTTGAAAGCTCTTTCGAAAGTTTCATAACAGTCCCACTCTAATTGGTGTGCCTCCGCCCATATAACGGAACTTCCCTTCAAATATTTTATTATTTTAGTTAGTTGCACCTCCCAACTACTACTGCTGAAACGATTGTATTCCCGTGTTTGATTTATAAACCGCATGGGATGTACCACCCTGTTTTCATGGCTGAAAGTTTCTAACTCGATTTCATTGTACAGGTCTCTAGGTATTATCACCCTTTCGGTAACACCAGTAAAATTTTTATTAATTTCCCCCTGTAATTCATTCTTCACACTGGTTAAATTATTCTCAATTAAAGTACATTTATCATACATATTATTGTTATTTTGTATAGTTAAGTCATCTTATCTCTTGGATCTTGTTTTGCAGTATACTTATTCTACTCTTTGTATTTCTTTCATGTTCTGATATTGTATTATCTATCGTTTCAATATTTTTGGCCATGTCTATGACATTCGATTCAACTTTCTCTAATTTATTTTGCAAAACATTAGTTTTCAATTCTATTTGTTTGTTTACTTCACAGTTGGTCTTAATTTCTATCTGATTTTCTACCGTAGTTAAACATTTCTTTTCTATTTCTCTACTTTGTGACTCTATCTGGTTTTGAACTGTCTCATTTACTATCTCATTAATTTTATCGATTCTGCATCTAAATTATTTATTTTAATATTGAATTTCTCGCTAACTGTTTTTATTGTTTGTTTCTGAATCTGTATTTCATTAATTCTTTTATCGAACTTAAAATTTTGTCTTTTGATTTCATCTTTCATTTCATTGAAATTAATTTTAATTTTATCATTCTGTTTATCGAATTTATTATTTATTGTCTCAAGTTTGTTACTTTGTTCATCGAATTTATTATTAAAACTACTCTTAATTTCTTTTATTTCGCTTTTTTGCTCATCAAACTTCTCATCGAATTTACTTAACAATATCTGCATCATACTCCTCACATCGTTACTATCATCTTTTTTGTTTTCATACCGAGTTGAGATGGGTGTTACTTGTATAGTATTTAATTCGACTGATTCGGTGGCACTTGTTTCACCGATCTGACTAACTGGTGTTGAGTGACTGCCCACCTCACTCGTGAATGTTTCGTCAGTGACGCTGACGTTTTCGTCATTATTTTTATTAGTACTCATTTTGCTTATTTATAACACATGCATGCACATAATCTTATAACATAACCCTATCTTTACGTCTATGTTTACGTATCTCCAAATTATATATTACTTTAGGTAACTGTTCCGCTCTTTCCAGTAGGCTTACTCCACATAAAATCACATTTTATGTCGAGTCCCTGTTCGGGCGCCATTGTTATATTAATTATTTTAATGCATTTTATTATATGTAATATTAATAATTTTCACCAACATTTTGTTCAGGCGCCATCTTGTTATAATACAAGAACATTAGATTTGCTTACCTTTATGGGCAGAGTTCGTTTAAGCGAACTAGAAGTAGCGGAATGTGTTATCTGAAATAATTTACTCTTGCTTGAAATGTTTACCAATGACATTACCTTTTATTGTCATATTACGTACAAATGAATGTGACTCTACTGTGCGAAACAAGCACGCTACTATACACCACGAGGCGTTGTGCCATGAGACGCAGTTCCACTATTCAAGTTGAAATTCCCCTTAAATATTTCACAAGCCCTCCAAAATAACATATTCAATTATATTTTATGATATCATTATTAAAATAACTTTACAACCCAGCACTTCTAATTAAATGTAATTAGATATTCTGTCATTCACTCACACTCTCATCCTTATGGTACAATTTTTTGTTAATTTTCCCCAAATTGAGCTCATTTTTTATTAGTTATTTAGTGATTGAAAATTTTGTATTGACCCTTATTTATACTTTTCTAGTACCCCCATTTTGTCACTTAGCTGAAATCAGTCCTGCAGACGTCCCATCGCTGAACTCGCACTATAGATGTTAAAACTTTACCAAACTTTGTGTTTACGTTTTACATGGTTTAACATTGAACTGTTACTTCACTTTATACAAAATACTTCACTTTTACATTGTACGGGCGGACGTCCGAGACTTAGTTTTGTAAAATTTAGATATACAGCCGGCCGGCTTAACTGATGTTTCGTGACTGAGAACGATTTGCAATGCTTCAATTCCGAGGTGGGGAGTAACTACGTCACCAGTCTCTTTGTGTAGAGGCCCAAGCCTTAGCTGTTTACAGGCGCATTTATTACGTTTTTGCATACTTTTGGATGACGTATACATGGGTGCAGCTTGTTGACACATTAGTATGACAAAATGATGTTGTTGTTTCTGCGTGTATATTCCCGACCTTGACACAATTTCTGTCCACTCGATATTGCGTAGTTGCAAACCTTCATAAAACTTTACTAGTTTCTTATATATGACTTTGAATAAAAATACAATTTAAATTGATTATTCCCCAAAACACAGTAGGGCCAGAATTGTACTGTTACATCCTATAATGTTAATACCCACCTGGTTAGCTGGCTATGGGTTAATCGGCATGTGTTTAGAAATGACAATGCTTTTTGATCGGTTCTGATGATTGTCCGGTTGCCCAAGATTTATGTTCGGAACGTTCCTACGGCGAACACGATGCTCAGCAGTTCTTTTTCCGTAGTCGTGTAATTCCGTTCGGCCGCCAAAAGGGATCTGCTGGCGAAGGCTATCGTCTGATGTTCTTTATCATCATCCTCTTGGTATAACTCCGCTCTCAGGGCGACGTTACTGGCGTCAGTCTGCAAATAGAAAGTTTTCAAGAAATCAGGGTGATTCATCATAATCATATTTGAAAATTTTTTCTTTATCTCCTCGAATGTCTCCCTTTCCTTCTCTCCCCAATTCCATTGATTATTCTTCTGTAGAAGGCACTTAATCTTGCGGTCATCTGTGCATAGTTTTTCTGAAATTTTCTATAAAAGTTGCAAAGGCCCAAAAAACTTTGTAGCTGCTTAATATTTTTCGGTTCTGGAAAGCGCATAATAGCTTCTACCTTATCAGGGTTAGCTAGAATTCCCTCTGGAGTAATAATGAAACCTAAAAAGTGTATTTCGGTTTGTAGAAACTTGGATTTATCCCAATTAACCGTTAGACCCCCTTGTTGTAATTTATCTAACACATATTCAAGATGCTCTAGATGTTCAGAAAATGTTCTTGATGCTATTAATATGTCATCAACGTATACAGTTAAAAAATCTAAGTCCTTAGGTTTCAAAATTTGATCCAAACATTTAATAAAACTTGCTACACTTGTATTTAACCCAAATGGTAATCGCTTAAACTGATAATTTTTTCCGTTGAACAAAAACGCTGTATACTTTCTACTTTCTTTTGCTAATGGCACTTGCCAATACCCTGCTGTCAAATCTAACGATGTCATGTATCTTACCCCGCTAAACTTTTGAAAAATTTCATTTATGGATTCTGGTGATTCACGGTCAGGTATTATTATTTGATTAATTCTTCTGGCATCTAAACACAATCTGACCTTACCATCCTTCTTTATTACCACTACCAATGGATTCGAGTAATGTGACACTGACCTTTCTATAATACCTCCCTCCATCATTCGATCTAACTCTTCTTGTACCGCTCTTCTCTTGGAATAAGGTACTGGATAACTCCGCTGCATGGATGGTGTGTGTTCCCTAACCTTCAACTCGCATTCATACCCTCTTGCCCTCCCTGGAATCTTGGCAAACACTCTTCGAAACTTCTCAATCACCTGCCACAAAGACTCATGTTGATCACTCCCTACAACATCACCCTCACTTAGAAATTTATCAGCCCTATCTTCCCACATTCCCTCACTACTTTCATCAATCTCTCTTTCAAAACTCTCTGCGTACTCTCTCTCTCTCTCTCTCTCTCTCTCTCTCTCTCTCTCTCTCTCTCTCTCTCTCTCTCTCTCTCTCTCTCTCTCTCTCTCTCTCTCTACATGCATTTACTTTTTCTTCAGTGTCACCCTCGCCTAACTGTTTCTGTAATATTTTTACCCCCGATACTCTAACCTTATCTTAACACCTTTTCAAAACTAACCCTGACTGACCGATCACCCCCATTGAACTCTACTATTTTTTTCTTTAAAATCGATTACGGCTTTATTTCTTTGTAGAAAGTCATTACCCAAAATTATATCTAAACTTAGTCCCTTTACAACTAAAAATGTATTCTCAAATTCCGTATCATTAATAAGGAAATTTAAATGTATCTGTTTGGTTACTCTTTTACTGCGTACTCCGGTGGCTCCCACTACTGTAACCCCTGCTACTGGTAATATTGGAATAATTTTATTTGTCTCCCTTAATTCTCCCAAAACATTTTCAGCAATTACAGAAATTTCGCTGCCTGTATCTATTAATGTTTTAAAATTCTTACCTTCTATGTTGACGATTACCTCTGTCAAACCGGTTTTTGTTTCCATAATTCCCGTGTCATCTTCCTCCAACAACTCCTTTGACATGTCCGTGATGATGATATTGCTTTGGTAGTTGCATTCTTCTTGTACCCCAGAGTCCTCCATCGACAATGGCTGGGCCCGGTTCCCCATTGTCTCTTCTAGTTTCCCGTAGACGTACCCACCACAGCTTGGTTGTATCCACCTCCGCTTCGGTTGACATTTTCATTTCCTCTCGGCCCTCCTCCTTGGCCCTCTCCCCTTCGTTGATACGTGTGGTTGTTATGCACAGGTGGTGTTTCATGCCATGGACCGGGTCTCTCTCTCTCTCTCCTACATCTAAAACAGAAGCTCTGAGTGGCATAATTCTCGTTCGAACATACCATGCATCTCCACATGCTGCCTCGATTATTTGGTTCTTGTCGGGGGTATGCCTGTCCAGGTTGTGGTCGCTTCTGCGGTCCATGGTTCCCTCCGTTGTTTGTATTCGGCGGGTAGTGACGTCTGTTTACTTCTCGCTCTCGTATGTTCTGAAACATCTAAAATACTCTCTAATTCGCTGATAGTTGCTACCTCCCGCGTCATCAATGTTATTTGCACCTCCCTTGGCAAGTGCTTACTTATATGCCTCACGAAGGACCTGAATGGCAATGGCGGTTCTAGGTATTTCGCCTCACTAAATATTTTCATTACATACCCCGTTATGTTATTATTGGGTCCCCCAAAATTCCCAGTTCCCATAATTCTGCTATGCAACACTTCTTGATCTTCTTCAGACCAATATTTATCTCTGAATGCGGCCTCGAAACTTTTGAAACACCCCCACTCTGTCTTGTGTACTTTGGCCCATATTTCTGAACTACCTTTGAAACATTTTAAAATCTTTAACAATTGTACTTCCCAACTACTGGTATTAAATTTGTTAAATTCCCTCACTCTATTTAGGAATTGCATTGGGTGTACTCTCCTATTATCACAACTAAAAGGTTCCAATTCGACTTCACTGCTTACGTCGCGAGTCATAATTACTCGTTCAGTAACAGTATTTACTTGTTGGCTAATGGCCATACTCAAATCATCTTTTACATTCATAATATTCTTTTCAACGTTCCTAAATGTATTTTAATTAGCATTTTTAAAGTCACTTATTGTATTTTGTATAGTTTGAAATTCACTCTTACAACTATTTTCTATCTCACTTATTTTATGGTCATTGCTTTCAATTTTATTCGTAGCATAACTAATTTTACATTCAGTATTAGCATTGCATTCATTCATCTGCTTCTCGACAATTGTGTTTATTACACTACATTGTTCCGTTATTTGCTTTTCTACTTTATTTGTTATCTCATTTTTTATATCAGAAACACGGCACTCTAATTGCTCGTTCATAGACTCTGTCAATTGTTCTTTGATATTTTCACAACGTTCATCAACACGTTTACATAATATATTACTCAGACAATCAAACTTTACATTTGTACTCTTCTCAAACTTAATATTTTGTTCTTTAAGTTCTTTAAAATTAGTATCATTTTTAACATTCTGTTGTTCACATTTTATTTTCTGTTCGTGGATCTCACTTTTTAATTCATCAAATTTACTATTTACTTCATTAAGGCCATTACTTATTTTATCAAATTTGGTATCAAACTTTTCATCATTGGCATCAAAACGACTATTTATTTTATCGAAATCATTCTTGACTTCTTTATTGTGTTCTTTCAATTCATTAAATTGTTTTAGTAAAAAACTCATTATGTCATTATCAAATTTACTATTGCATTTTGTTGAGGTTGGAGTTAACTGAACTCCCGAATTCTCTGTAATATCTGTTTCATCTGTAACACTTACTTCGACTATTTTGTCTTGACCTACATTCGGAGTTGAATGAACTCCCAGGTTACTCATGACAGCTGATTCATTAAATTCAGTTATTTCATTTATATTATTCTCGTTATTCTCTGCCATTTTTAAATTGTGAAATTATTATATATTTTAACAATTCTTATTGTACATGCCTTCAATATTTCAATAGTTTACGCATTACTTACGTATCATACTATAACATAAACTCGTTTTTTCGTAATTTTTTACGTATTCTGTTTCAACCTCTAAATCACTTATTTTTACGAGTAGACGTGGTCTGTACAAAATTTAAATTTGTACAAACAGTCCCTGTTTCGTCGCACCAAATGTAATCGTCCAATTCTTTCAAATAATAATATTTAATAAAATTTATTATTCACACTGCTTACCTTCATTGGGTCCCAAGGTCGTCACGTGAACTCGCAACCTATAAGTGATTTAGGGTTTTATGTTGTAATAATTACTCTCATTTACAGTTAACTATTTCAACTTGATTTATTAATCTTTTTTCATTCTCCTTTTTATGATTCAATAAAACATGCTTCCTCCTTCTCTGTTCTGTACATTTCAAATGAACAAAATTAAATACTGAGGTATCAACCCCATCTGACCAAAACAACAGACTTCTCTCTCTTACTTCTTATAATTAAATTCAATTAGTTATTTTATTTATTAATTAAAGGCAACCCAGCATTTTGCTCATTCTTTCGTTGTTTCACACTCACATTTTATATTTTACATTTTATATTATAAAGCGCTTTATATTTAAATTTTCATAATTGGTTTCGGTATTTAATTCATTTAAAATTGAAATGTTTTTATCTGGTCAACTGCTTATATTATGTACTCATCCTTTTATCACCGTCTCCACGTGGTTACACCATCACTGTTAACTCCCGATTTCCCTAACACACTCCGAAAATAAGTTTAAACTGTTAGTACTTGCAGATTACGTCTGATTGATCACTATGACATGATTTCTCGTTGTATTAAGTTAAATCACATGATTTACGGGTTGGCCGACCCTAATTTACTCGAGCAATGTTTTGTACGACCACGCGATCTGATGATGTTAATCGACTCACGCTTAAAATCAAGCGTCTTCAAAATGGCCAAAATGTTCTCATGCTGACCGACTTGCCCTGTGATAGGTCGAGATGGCGTCACGTGACACAGTAATTAGTGACCACGAGGTACTGTATATTCCCTCTGGCTGACTGGCGAGCCTTGTACGTGCCGATTCATCTGTGCGGGCAAGCATACGCGCACTTGTGCACATACCTTAGCACCTGGAAATGTAGCCTATTGCGGGGCGGACAGACCAAACGTGCAACTGGGTGCTCCGACAAGGAATGTCTATTGTTAAAATTGAGGCCCTGTGTGGGTAACTCCTGTGCTTCGCATTTACAATTGAACTAAAACCCATCACCCAATTCTGTCCCTTTACAATACCCCCCCCTCATGAGAGGTTTTCTGCCAAAACTGAAAAACTCTCATTTGTAAACCCTAAGAGGATCAGCGAGGATATGGTGCCAACAACCCCCCTTTATTCCTTAATACATCATGGGTAAACTACCCCCCTAGCTCGGCGACTATGGCTGCACCTGTACAACATTACTGGACTTCTCTGTTCGAGATCCCAACACCGCAAAATCGGACAGGCACTCACCACAGTCTCACCTAACCATGTAACATTTCAACAAAAATCAATAACTAGCCTTAACACACAAATCAATCAACACCTTTAGATCAGTCATATTGGAATGTTAGGTTTTTGAAGAACGTCATGACGGGTGATGAGACATGAGTATATGATTGTCATATGAAACAAAAAGTCATACTGGATGAGAAAATCATTGCCAAAACCAAGTCACTCATTCTAAGGTCAGACCATTGAAATAGGTCTCGTTTAGTCAAGGCATCAATAAAGATTATTATTTGGAAGTAATATGGCATTTGTTGGAGCCAGTGGAAAAGAAAACAACTGAAGTGTGAACAAATAAAAGATGGATCCTGCACAACAGCATTGCTCCCTTATTTTGGCACCCTTATTCAGGAGTTTTTGGGTGATAAAATGTAACTATTGTACCATATTTCCCGTAGTCCCCTGATATGTTGCATTTGGATTTTTGGGGGAGTTTCTAATATCAGTCGCAAATCCCCAAACTTAAAAGACCAGAGCTCCATTCTCTCAAACAAGTTCCTTTCATTGTCTCTGCAGAACTTGACCTGCTCTTCAGTCTTCACCTGGATATTATTCTAGCCTTTGGGTTGCTAATCATGTACATTGTTCTATAGTACAGTGCAATCCTGATTAAAGGTGGCTGGTATTGGCCATGCAGTAGTACACGCTACATTTGTCTCACCAGTATACTAGAAGTAGCAGGTTTGAGTTGCTTGAAACCCAATATAAAAGTCAGTAGTTGCCACTTAGTCCCTTAAAAAAAGTTTCTTTATTTACATGGGTATAACTGTTTAAAGAGTTTCATGAGCATATATTGCTATACCAGAATTTGTCATTGGCATATGACATGTACATATCACAGCATGATTTCCCCTGTGAGCTTGTTTGTGATGTGATTATGCCACCCAATCACCCGGGAATACTATTAATAACATCACCTTGTCTGAATTAGCAAAGATGTTACTTTGGCTGACAATAATCTGCAATCTATTATATAGCTAAGGTATACAAGTTAGTAAGCAGCTAAGTGTAGTATTAATTTTATATAATATGTGGAAGAAATAAACAAAGATAGTGTTTATTGATGAGGATCAGGTAGTAACATCAATCTGTTAATGACTACTGTACTTGTATATTAATATAGTCGTTCATAAAAGTCATTGATTTATATGTTGACAAGTCATGCAACTTTATCAACCTTGATAACTGTACAGTTAAATTTTACTAATATATTATCTTATTGTATATTTTTCCTTGTTCTCTTTGTATGTGTTGACTGTAGAATTTCCTTCAATTGTGAATACATTAAGTTGGAATACTTACAGCTTAGCCCTCAGGTGTATGACACTGCACCAGATAACCATTGTCTGTGTTGACTGGTTTCACATGTATTTAGTGTGTAGAATTTTCGAAACAATTCTTCCATTTAGTGTACAGTTTACAAATAAGTTATTTTCAGACCAAAATTAAATTTGTTTAATTTACATTCTCTAAGGTTACATTCTAATTTAGGTTAACAGTTTGTTTCTGATGAGATCGTACAAAATATTCTATAAAACCTCATCACATGACTGAAGCATAACCGGTCATTAAAGTTTACTGGAATGGAAAATTGCTGGGTATAAGGTCTAGACTGGAAGGAAGTAATAATTAAATTAAAAATAAAATTTAATTTCATTTGTGTGCAAAATATACAGATTTTTAGTAATGAATCTCCTGTTAAATAATGGCTGTTACACATTTATCTAGATCTATCATTTGTGGCATTAATTGGAACAAAACTAAATATAGCAAAATTGAGTGTTTTGTGGTAAAATTGGATCTGTGCTTAGTTTCCAAAATAATCCTGTAGGAAAATAAATCTCTTGTAAGTTAAAAAATTAGAAATAGTGTACCAGATTATCCCTGTTTCAATTACGCATTTATAAGTATTTTAAAACCAAATACTAATAAAGTATGTGTATAAAGCTTAATCGCATAGTTCTTTTACAAAAGAACAAACCCATTTTAATGTTCTAAAGTACAAAGCTAGGTTTAACTTAATGGTGTGTTGACTTATTATTTCTTCAGTGGTCTGTAGAAGCATTTATTTCAGAGAGGGGGTACAAAACTTACAGTAGTGGCAGATCCAGTGTAAAATTTTGGAAGTGATTAATGCATGGAAATGTATTTTAAGAGCATCATTTTTTTTTCAAAATTTGGAATACGATTTTTGACTATTCTTAAATTGATTTTTCCAAATATTTGAAGAATAAGATTGAGATTGCCAGAAAGAAGAATAATTTTCTCTTAATAGGATAATGGACAATGATTTTTCAAGATTTGGGGGAGACAAATTTCCTTGTTTGTCAAATTGTGGATTCTCTCCTGTAACAGTTTACTTGATACATAAAATACAAACAATAAATTAAATACAAAAACAAAATAAAATGTAAAATTACAGTGACCATCAAATTGAAATCATGAAGTTCTCAGATGCCTCTTTTGTTTTAAGGTTACACCATGACCATGACTAAGCATATACATGATGTGCTATGGTAATAACATGAGTGGTAAAGTGAACTACTTTACTTGTGATCAATAATATGCATTTAACTGAGAATGAAATGTTAAAACACTACATATTATATAGTTAACCAGATAAGAACTGAATATTCTTTTAGTCATATAAACCAGTATTTGAAATATTAAATAAATTCTATTACATTTGTCACAATTGTCAACTTTACAAGAGTGGGACCTTATATTTTTCAAACTTAAGCAATATCTATAACACTGTTACAGTATACAAAAATTACTTGAAAAAGCTTCCAAGATGCTGGCCATTATAATCCTTTTGTACTGGTATAAATGTGTATATATAAATGGTTGAGAAAACTGTTCAAGATGCTAGTGCTACTATAACAGCAGGAATATTAAGACATTCTACTAGATTTCAGTTTTGTGAACATAATACAAAAATTTGTTGCACAGTCAGACAGTTGCACATTCTTACCATTATATATTTCTTAATATTTACAGAAATTACAACAAGAGTATGATAGACTTTATGATGAACTGGAGACTGAAAAAAACAAAAACAAAGAAGTGTGTAAGAGTTTGAGTGAAACCAAGGAAAGCGAGCAAAGTTTGAAGTTACGACTAGAAGAAGCCCAGGCTACTATTGATGCTGTGAAGTCTAACCTGGATGCTGCAGTTAAAGAGAGAGATACGTAAGTGTACAAGTATATATCAGTATTTAGTTATCTTTATTTTATATCATTATTTACTGACTCTGTGTGTGTATGTGTGTGTGCTTAGTTAAACAAGAGTTGAGTTTATTTAAAAAGTTTGTATTTTAGAGACATTTAACTTAACCCATGTCTCTGGTTCATCCAGAGTGTGATGTTTCAGCCATCTAGTAAAAAGGTTTTATTAGGTTGATCTTACAGTGCATACCATCAGTGATGTGAGTAATATATCTGTTAAGAGTCCAAACAAGAAGAAGCTGAGTATTATGTAAGATATTTGTTTTCTTACTGTTATTTTATTCTTTTGTATACTTATTTTGTGTCACAAAGACCAAGTGAGCAGAAGCTGTTATGCTGGAGATATACTCAGCCACTGTATTTCATACAAAAATGTCATTATTCGTTTGTTATTTTGGAGAGACATATGACCATGCCTCATATGGGCAAGCCATCACTGCGGTGAGGGGCTCCAACTCAGATCATTTCTGTATCCCTCCGTTTCTTCTTTGTCTTATCTGCAAAGAATTTATTTCTATTATTTCTATTTTGTCTGAGTTTCTGTAAAGAACTTTGAAAATTAATTTCTGTCACTGTTATAGTGTCATACCTTCTTATATCGTTGCATCATTATTCACCTTTCCATTCTGTATACGAGGATTGACAATATATCATGCAAATTTCTGTCTTAGTCAGACATAAATATCTTTATGTAATACTTCTTCCTTTCTCTAATAGTAACATGTACTGGGTAAAACACACACTAGCCTTTAAGCCAAGTAGAATGCTCAGTTTATACAACATAAAAATAATATAACAGAGGATGAAATAAAAAAATCATCTCAGTATTAAGTATTTATCAATATTAACTCATATTCATTTGTAATTGTTTGTTTGTAGTGCTGTAGCTACTTTAAAGGGAAAAGAATCAGAGTTAGAAGCAGTTAAGAAGGAAAAGTTAGCAGAAGAACTGATGCGTAAAGATAAAGTAAGAGAATTGGCTGAACTAATGGATACCCTAAGAGATGAACAAGAGAAAAATGCTGCTGCTATGAAGAGTTTGGAAGCAGCCAAAGTGGAAGCTAGAAAACAGAGTGTACTCTCTTTGGAAATGCAAAGCTATGAGGTAGGTTTTTAAATGGTATTGATGAATTCATAATGCTTCAGTCCTGTGTTTTTGTAGTATTCATACGGTATTGTTCCTTCGTGAATTGTTCAGTGTGATTCAGTTGTTATACATTCTGAAATTTAAAATTTATTAGGTGAGTGAATGGGTGAATCCATTGTAAAGGGGTTTAAAAAAATGTTATGTTTCTAATAACATGAATAGGAGTGAGAATGACATTTTGTGGAAAGACTCCAGTTATAAATCTGATTCCAATACCAATTCTGAATATGAACTTGGAGAAGAAGAAGAAAATGAGGATGATGACTGGAACTAAAAACAGTAGGGTACTTCAACATGTATAGTTTCACCTTTAATGTAAAGTAGCCATATTTATTTAGTGTGATTTCAAGGTATGATATTTAGACCATTTAATTATCTTTCTCATACAACACCTCAAAAAATTAATTGTTGTCTTACATGCAGGCCCTTTCTTTTCCTGTAAAACACCTTCGAAAATCTAGGGTCATCTTATATGTGAGGCTGTCTTATATTCAGGCCAAACCGGTATATGTGTTCAGTCATTAGTTCCTTAATTTTAATTCATATTCTACAAGCTTTCAATTCATGTGTCCCTGATGAAATTGCGACTGACGTCTGAATTAATTGTGAATAGTTATTTGATTTGGTAGAATAATTTGAGTCACTGATGCAACTTCTGTCTCAAACAGTCTAATTCCATTTGTTTGGTATCTGTTACTTTAGGGATTACAAATTGGTTGAATTTTTTCCTTGTATTTGTAACGTTTTATTACTTAAATCCCAACATATGACATCTACTTACCTCGTGTGATCTTTTTACGCACTCGCCCTGATTACCCTTTACCCTGACTTACCAAAACAGAAGATTCCAAAATTACTTATAGGTCGCCACCAATATTTTTAAACAAAAGGACAAGTATGGAAATCTTAATACATTTTCCCCTTTTTTACTTTACTTACTAACCAGGTTCGTTTAGGCGAGATTTTCTGTACAGGACAGGTTATGTTAAACGGGCGCAATAACTACTCTCTGTGCATGGTTATCATCATACAAAATCTGAATTTATTTTAAGTCAAATAGTTATTGTATCAAATAAAATTTACTGGACACCAAATTGTCCAATGAAGCTTGATAGTACAGACATTGTAAAGGTACTCTCCCTTTTACTATTTTAATAATAAATTAAAATTCCTCCCAATTAGTCACGTTACAACATTAGGAAAATCAACAATCTTCGAACACAAATTATACTATAGCCAACCAGTCTTTGACTATTTTCCCCTTTTCTTTTACACACTCACTCTCTCACTCTCTTTAATTACCCCACTGTTTGAGATCTCATTCTTTATTGGTATACACCTTCTATTGAAACAAGTAAATGATGGATTAATATTAAATTGATTGTTTTCGCTGTTACTTATCAACACGTGGTCGCATACTGCGTAGTAAGTCTTTTTACTCCGACACCAAAGTTCGTGTTTAAACTTTTGTCTTTTTACTCCGACACCAAAGTTCGTGTTTAAAACTTTTCGTTTAACCGGCACTGTAGTTAGTTTACTGTTGTATTGCGCACTTTACTAGATAGGCCGATTATAGTATTTTCGGCCTATCTTACACGCCCGAGGCCACCGTTAACTTATGACCGCTCTGGTTGAAGACTGCTATTCAGCTCTACTGTTAGTCAACGACTCTGCTGTTAGTCAACGACTGAGGTGTTAGGCGTTGGGCCAGCTGCGCTCCAACGTATGTATTGTTGATTTCGCCTTCTCTGATTGGCCGGCAGGTCCCGACGCTCAGCCTGGGAAATAATTTTTCTACTGCCTGTTAAAACTGGTGTTTTCCGTAATTCACGGCCGCATGAGTTGCCAGCGGTTACGTAATACGTCTAGACTAGTTGACTCCAAAGACAAACACAGTTAAAACGAGGTTCCACAAAGGTGCACACTGACTACTTTAAAATTTATTTGCAATTATTAAAATCTATTCCCATCCCTGATCTGTCCTGTTACATATTTAAAGAATTTTCTTACCCATGATGCCCTTTACCACATCTATGCAATTCCAGTTGCATTTTATTAATTACATTCGGTTATTGACTGTAGAGCTTTTTGGTTTGTCTTAATTGTAAACATTCTACTAGCTATTTTTCATGCTACTCCATTTGAATGAGTGTTTACACATTAATACTCCCAATTCTTTATTGACCTTCATTTTATACAGTGTTCACTCATTCATCCAGAGTAATCATTGCATGCTGTCTTCTTACTTTGACCCATAATCTTATTATCTGAATACCACATTCATTTCTCATATTTCATTTTGGATTGATTTTTCCTATAATTTTACACAAAAAGTTTTTATTTTCTACATTTCTAGATTTTGCTTGTATTTTTTGTTCTGATCTTGATTCTGATGTATACGGTTAAGGTAGGCTATATTGTGACTTTGTATATCCTAGTTTCAGCTTCAAGGTTTAAGTGTTTATTCTTCCTTTTAACCCTGTACAATACATCTGGCTCTCGTTGCTTTTATTGTGTGATACCAGTACTGATCTTCATTCCTTAATCACACCATAACATTGTATATTTATATTAAGATAATTGAGGAAATGTTTGGCCATTTCTGATTTACATACCATTGGGTTTAAACTGGTAACATTATAAATACTTGTTAAATTAATATTAAATTGTTAGAACATTATGTAAAGCCAAACTATTTTTCTTGTCACCATTATTAGCATTCTTATTGGCATTAATTAGCTCAGAATTTATGAGAGAGGCACTTTTTCAAAAACGGAACAGCTATGAGTTCTGTCTTCTAAATACTGTGGATGTAACATTGTCACTGGCTGTATTCCAGTCAGTATTACAAAACTACATGACTTTCCTGACTGAAGGTGGCAATATTTTTAATATCACAGTAATGCAGTTGAACAGTCATAGAATTAAAATACACACACATACAAGTATGTATGCATACATAATGAATAATGTATGATATCATTTTCAGAGAAGTTTGGAGGATTTGAATGCACAGTTATCATCAGAAAAAGGTAGAGTAACCAGCCTTGAAGCTGAAGTGGAAACGCTCCAGGATATAAGAGACAGCCTTCAGGAACAGATTAAATTGTTAGAAGAAAGATTAGCCACTGAAGAAATGCGGTGTAAACAAGTCAATGTGAGTAACTTCAGTTTGCAAACAATGGCAAAACTAAATTGCAAAAAGTGTGCTTATCATTAAAGAAATTGACTTTGTTTTTAATGATGTATTACTGTGCAGTGTGTCAATTTTATTATTTATTTGTTCAAAAAAATACCAAACTATTTGTGTAGCTCGCCCACCTGCCCATAGAGCGAGCTGCACACTTAAGTGCTGCTAGCGACAGGTTTTGACACCGGAATGCCGTTTTCTCCGTCTCGTCATGATCACCAGTCTTCGAGCTACACGCGCTGTAGTGGACATGGCCACATACCGTCCGGCGGATTTATAATGAAGTGAGAATGAAGATCTTAACACAACGTGCGTGTATAAAATTTTGCTGCTAACTTCGTAAAATCGTTACCGAGCAACTTCCATTACATTCCAAAGTTGTCGTTACCATTTGCATTGGTTCCTCAGTTGCTGACCGATTTCAAAACGGGTTGCTTTCTGATCGGCATCAACAAACACAGTAAGAATTTTTCTGTGATACGATACATTTAAATTTTTCTATCAAAATTTAACTTTACAAGCTTATATGTATGCGTATTCTCTCAAAAAGTCTCGCCAATTAAACGATGATTTACAATTACCACATCACGAGCTCTCTTCCCATGACCTTCGACATCGCTTTGATCTGCAGCGACCATTGATTTGTCTCTCTTCAAAAAATTTTTAAAATAATTGTTCGGCTCATACAGGCCTCCGCGTATGCTCGATTCAACAACCAGAATGTGTCTATAAAGTTTTAACCTAGTGTTGCCGCAAACTGCATACTCACACGTTGTTACTGGAGGTCTTTCTTAATCACTTTGTCACTAATCCGCCGGCCAGCGTGCGCACGTCCCCACTCAATCTGATATACCTCAAAGACTAATGTTTATAGCGGAACAGAATAAACGGCAGTTGTTGTCAAAAACTACTGCTAGGCGCGCTTAAATTCGAAGCGCGTTGTTTGTGCGGGTTGATATGGTATTCAAAAAGTTCGGTCTTTTTTTGAACACACCTCGTATTTCAGTTTAGCATCGTGTCCTTTCTTGTTATTGCTAAGGATAACCCAGGTAAAAAATTGTGTATCAATGGATCTGTTGCATCTCCTGTCATGTACAACAGTTGTATTTTGTACAACCATAATTATTTTCCTAAATTCTGCTTTCGCCTTCCATTTTTCTTGAATTATCAGCTTTGTCAGCTCATCCCAAACAAAAGTTCTCCACTTGTGTGGTAAAATGCCGTTAAAGTCAAATGCAGCAAAAACAGTTACATGATTTATAATTTTAAATTATATTGTTACAACGGACAGTCTCACTGATCATCATATAGTACAGTGGAAAAACAAAATACAGATATCAATGAAATCACTAATTACCATCTTTAATTATCACAATTAATAATTTATAATCAACAAGTTATCCAACAAGATTAGTCTCATACAATAATTCAAGTTAAATTTGTAGACACACAGTAATAATGTCAACTGTTAGAATTCCATACTAACTATAACACAATTACACTGCATCACACTTGTGTAAACCGCTACTCGATCCACACTAAGGAAAATCGCTCAACACAACTGATTGACAAAGCCAGACTGTCCCTTATGTGCCGCACGTGTTCTAGAAATTTTCTATCCTCAATGTGGTGTGTCAGCTAATGCATATTTCAAGTGTTCCCCAGAGTACTCTGGCACGTACTTGTGCATGGCCTTGACTGAAACACATGCCTCTTTGGCTGGGGAAGGGTCGGGTGAGGACGTTCAAGGCTGTTCGTTAGGGTTCTCATTACAATATTATATTATGTTTATTTTAAAATAAACAGTTTTGCATTTTATAATTATTATTTTATTTCTTTACAATCATGACAAAGAAAATTAATTTCCTGCTTGTTATAGTCAATTTTTTTTTTAATTTTATTATATTTGAATAATCTGTCCATTGACAACAACACCGTTTTCAGATTTAACATACATTTTTTTTCATTAATACGAAATGTTGATACAAAGTGTAACGGGGCAAAAGAGGGGTAAAAACCAATTTTAAAATGTGATTTGAATATTCTCAATTTTATGTCGCCCAAGTGTAGCATCGAGACGGGTGTGAATTGGCATTGGAATGTGCAGTTTGCAACGAGGGGGCGCACGCGCTTTCAACCGCGCACACAGTCGGCCAAGTTTCTCACGCTAACGGCACGAACTGGTACATTCTTTCTGGCCCGGCGCACGGAAAACAAAGGCAGTCGACGAATAACATCTGAAGGCAGCGGACGTGAACAGTGGTGTGCGTCGCCGGCCGGGTAAAGTTTTATCTCGTCCGCATATAAAAAATGGTAAAATAGTTAAAGCCCAGTCAACGAAGAAACCTTCCCCGGCCGGGTGAACACATAGGCTCGCCAGCCTAAAACTTCAGTTTATAATTTTAAAGTTTTAAAATGTGGTCAAATTCATAATATAAAGTGGAATAAAAAATAACGAGAGAACAAATTATCCTTCGGTGATGGAGAAAACAAAATGTGAGAACTACTTTCAGACAGTTAACCCACCAGGTGAATAAACCCACCGAGTACAACACGGGGTCGACCAGGACGTACAGAGAAGTAACAGTGCCACTTTCTTCCTAATTCTTGCTATAATTATGAAAAAAATTTATAAAGCGCTAAATTTAAAGTAAACAGGGGAATATTTAAATATAATAACTGAATGAGTGTGAGCTTGTGCAATGCTGGGTAGCCTTTGTTATAGATTAAGTTAAGCAGTATGAAGTTCAGTATATATACTATATTATTTTATACTATATTATTTTATTATATACGCAATATTATTTTATTCAGTAGGAAGTGAACTTTGATAGTATGTGTTGTATGTATATTTGACTTAAATATTGTTTGGAGTATAACTTTGAGAAAAAAAAACTCAAAGGTAATAAAGAATTTGAAGTAGTAACAGAATAAATAAATTACTATGTTTTTTGGTATTTTTTGGAAAGTAATCAAAAAGGTCAATGATAGTTTTGAATATAAATAAATGAAAAGTCAAGTAAATTTAAAAAGAATTGTTGGATAAATATAACTATATAATGCCGAGATTGAGAGTATAATTTATTAAAGAATGTTACCCTAATTCACGCTTATTCTTCACGAGTTCGTGCGAAGGACCTGGGACCCGAGAAAGGTAAGAGTTGTAAAAAATGTGTATTCTCTTTAATAATTATTTTGTAATTGAAAAATAACTTCTCAATGGCGCCCGAACAGGGACCAAAAAATTTATAATTTTCAAATAATCAATAACTTCTCAATGGCGCCTGGAAGTTGGACAAGATTATAAATGTAATTTTGCATAAACCGCACTTACATGTGAGTATAAGCGTGATTTGGAGGTTAAGTGGTATGCGTACTAATTACGTATAAACGATAAGTTAGAATTAAGTGATATTTATGTTATACAATACTGAATACACTTAAGATTGATTTTGTGTAGAGGAAAATCTTATAAATAAGGAAAAATGGAAAATAATGAAAGTAAGTCAGTACGGTCATGGGGGAGGTAGAAATTCATTCAGACCCAAATGTGGTCAAAGAAAATGTTTTATCCGAAGTAGATGATGTAAACGATTCAGGAATGGTGACAACTCCAAGCCTGATAGACGAAAATAATTTGACTCAATCCGTAATAATTAGTGAGGCGGGAGCAAATTCCACTCCCGTAGCAACTAAAATAAGAGAAAAAGAGTTGTCAATAAATGACTTATTTAATCTTATCAATAAACGTTTCGATGTTAATGATATTAAATTTGACGCCCAAAATAATGAAATTAAAGAAATAAAGAGTAGTTTCGAAGTACAGAATAATAAATTTGATGAGTTGAAAAGCGAAATACACGAACAAAAAATCAAATGCGAAAGCAATTTCAGTGAGTTAAAAAACCATATTAATGAAATCAATAAAAATGTGGAGAAAACCAATGAGATATTTACCAGTAATGTTAGCAAATTAGAACGAAATATTGAGAGAATGGGAGTGTGGGTAATAAATACAGGTAAGAGCAACACAAACGAAAATAACGGGGATATAGGTATTAACAGTAGTGGTGGTAATTTAGATGCAAAACAGGTGACGGTGTTAAGCTACTGTCCCTGTTCTTTCGGGTGCAAAATGTTAAGCTACGAATTTACTAACATTATTTAAAATACCATAGAAAATAATAAAAATAAAAAAAACTTCCACTTACCGTCCTTGTGTGCTCTTGGGTCCAGGGTCTCATACGTACGTTGGGATACAAGCGTAATTTTCAAGGTTGGGTGAATAACTTATACAATACATCTTGGAAGAGAAATTATTTTCTGTTTAATAATCAAAAGTGGTGAATTTATAAGTTGTTCTCCAAATAGCTTGTTTTACATGTTTTCAAAGGTTGTGTAACTCTTACATCTTATTTCCTATACCTACATACTATTACTTACAACTTTCAGATAGCCTAGCCTGCTTTATATACGCACTCACATACATTATTTGAAGAGAACTTCATTTTTTAAACCCCAAATGCCCTTAACATTTTATAATAAAGCCCCCCTCCCTGCCGGCACGCGGTTTTAGTTCGCACTATGGATTTCGCATCTTGTTTTTAATTAAGTCCGAAAACGACTCTGGTATTTTCAGATCTATTGCTCACTCTACTGTCACTTGTTTAAAGATATTGATTCATTTTTATATCAAAAAAAAAAAAACTGATAAACTTTAATAGAGCACACTTAGCCCTGGTGTCGGCCGACACGTACAGAGTAGGACTGAGAAACTTCCTTTTTTGAGCGGTAGGAAGTTCGTATTCACTGCCAAAGGATTTCGTCGCCATTAAAAGTTGATTTGCTGTGTTCTATCAACTTTATTCATGAAGCATCGCGGTTATATCAGCAAAGTGTGTCGACGATCTCTAGCCACTGCTAGTCTGATGTCACTAGCAGTAGGCGGGACTTAACTCCATTTCCTGTAGTTGGCTGGTTGATGTCACAAATTGTTCATTCATACGCCATTTTTTACAGCGCCGTTTGAGTTTCTCGGCGTCCCTACAGCGCGCAGGCTCGAGTCATTGCGTGCGTGCACCGTCACACTTATACAGAGTTCTGAGAATTCGAGGGTGGTACGAATTCTTGGCTTGGTTACACAACAGAAACTGCGTCTTGCCTTGGTTCTAACTGTTCTCTTGCCACGTGGTCTGTTACAATGGAAATAACGTTCGCACAATATTTTTTACAAAACCCCCAAAAAATGAAATAAATAAAAATACAAATACCCCATACCCGCAATAAATGAAATGACCCAATTTTGACACGTTACAATACCCCCTCAATGAGAATTCTTCTGTCCAAAACAGAAGAAATCTCATTGATAAACCCCTAAGAGGACCGGTGAGGAACTGGTGCCAACAACCCCATTTTGTTCTTATACATCATGGTATAACCTCTTCTTTTGAGTTATAACGGAGGGAACCCAAAATAATTGGTTCTGCCAATTATTTCAGGCTGCCTTATTCCAGACGAGCTGAAATTTAAATCAGAACAATACACAGTAAGACATACAAGGAATCAGGGAAGGTGAAACTGTTGATTTATATACTCCGTATATGTGTGTAACAAGAAGACTTGCTTTATTAAACATTTGAAATATAACATTTACTCCAAAGAACAGATCCCATGACATTCTTAATCAAATTATTAAAATTAATTGAATTGCTTTATTTAGACTACGGGATCACAACAGATTTATCTAGCTATACCCCCGGATCCGGGTAACCATTGATATTTAGTCTCTAATCTTTTAATTATATTCAATTCAAAACTTTATCTTGCAAGACTTTTTACTTTTTTGCTTCTTTATATATTCCATTAGAAGAATGGTATTAATAATACTACGTTACGTTAATATCTAAACTGTTACAATTGAATGATATTGAATAGTTACAATTAAATTCTCAAATTTAAGTTCTTTATATTCTTATAAAATCAATCGTCTCTGAAAGTCTCTTTAATAGAGTATTGTGTTACAAAAACTATTATCATTATTCCTCGATAGACGTGCTATCGAGTCACCTCTATTTTTTGGATGTAGTAATCTCCTCCATGTGGTTCCGTCTTGGGAGTCCTAAAACGTCGTCCTCGTCTTGGTCTGGTCTCAGTTGTTCATGGCTTAAAACGTCTGCAGGATAGGTAGAGTCTTCTACACAGACACTCGTTGATTCTCAGATGTCTCGAACTGCATCATCGGTAGGGTATACTAGAGTTGTAATTCAGATGGTCCATGACCACAGGTGAGAAGTTGAAAAGATTCGTCCATCGGTGAAGATTGCAGTCATCGTTTTTTTTTAACACTTGTCGTTTGTAGTTACATCTTTCTTCTTGTTACAAAGTTTTTTGAAATGTTCTTTTTTGTTAACGTTACATGTTACACTTTTTGTAACACTTAGTAAAATACAAAATAATAATTAATTAATCCACACTAACAATAAATTGCATAACTTTTGAACAGAGCATTTTGCTCGTGCGTCTGCACTGCTGGGAGTCGTCATGGCGAGAGCGATTTTTCGTCCGCTACCCTCGTACATGACGAGAGAGAGTGGGGTGTTTATTCCGCGAGCATATATAGTTCCTGTTTCTCTTTGAATAAACTTTTTTATTTATACCAACTATCGCTAGATAAAAATACATCATTTAAATTAATTGTTTTAGTTACTCTCTGTGTCTACAGATACTTCAATTATTAACATTAGTTTACTCTATTATTTTTAATTACAGTAGACTCGGAAAACATGTCGATTCCGGTATCAACAGGTAGGCGCTTGATAGCAAGCAAAGGGTTAAATACGAACATAATAATTATTTACAATATGCCTTTTCTTTACGGATACTTTGCCCTGATTAATTACTTCTTACATTCACATTTAGTACCTACATGTTTTTATTATTATTATTATTATTGTGAGATTTAAATGGTTAATAGTACGCAACCTTAATTAATTAAAATTTTTTTTTTATAATTGCAATTGTCACAATTTAAATCGTCACATACTCCGCCTCCTTACCAACACAGACTCCTAAAAATTTCGGTCAGCTATGTACCGAGAGTATGCTTGGGGAGTACTATATGAAATTTCTTATTATTATTCTCTTTTATTATTATTATTCGTTTTAAATTCTCTTTAAATGATCTTAATTCTCATTTAAATGTTCCTTCTCCATGAAATTCCCTTTTTCTCATTAAATACAGTACTTACTCATAATACTAAGTTCCCTAATTTCAGCAACTCACAATATCGTGGCCCGACTGACATCAGCTAACTCTAACTCTACACGTTAGCTTTCAGCATTCAAAAATGATCTCGTGGCTCTTTTGGCTCATCATTACCCTTTTCAGTCGGCGCCGTTGTGACTCGTTACTTCACATGTATAATCACTTCTGGATTATATATCATAAACTTATTTCTAATGTAATCTAAAGAGGATCCCATACTCCACCTTAGATCACTGGTTTGAGAGAAGCGGAATTTCACGAAGGTACTTTTCATTTAACTCTTTAACAATTACTCGGCAAACTATGCGGAAGGGGAGACACTTTACACAATGCATTGTAATACGCGGTGGTATTCATCGTTTAGGGAGTGCTACCGTTTATACAATTGAGAGAGGGTGCGTGGCTTACTACATTTCATAACACGCTCTATTGTTCTCGTACTGGCCACCACTGGTTGTTGACTATACAACGTTACTCGTATTATTATTTACTTTGCTCTTATTTACTGCGATACGATTTACTACTACTTATTTACACGTTACACAAATTTGTTTAACTTAAGATTTATTTAGCAATTATTAATCACTTATTATTACTTTGGGGTTTTAAAATTTACGTAGAATTATTTCCTATAGTCTTACCATATTTACTTAGGACACTTTATTTACCTTTTGTTTTTATTTGGCTGAGTTTACAAGTTTACTGTTTAGGGACATGGGGTATAATACTTTATCTAACAAGGGAGGGTTAACTAAGTCATTTATTCTTTTGAAATTTACGTCACAATATTATTTGCTCTACAATACTACACACAATTATTTCCTACACACTTTAATACATGGTAAACATTTATTAACAGAGAGTATTATTAAACCTTTGGCATTAAATTCTATTTAAACGATCAGCTCTTGGTACTCATTTTCTTTTCTTCCGTGACCTTCCCTTTATCTCGTTTCTTAAAATCTAACTTAATTTTATTTTTACTACTAATTTACGTAACCTCACAACATAATGGCCCGACTGATTACATCTTGCGTACTCTAACTCTAGTAGTTAGTTTTCTGCTACTTTCTTTCACTCTTGTAAAGAATTTTCCAGTGCGGCGCCATTGTGACTGAGTTATGTTCCTTATATCTATTTCGCTTACTTATACTTAAGATAATCTAAAGTTGATCCCATACTCAACCTTAGATTTTTTTTTTTTAATTCTAGTTGCTTACTGTACTGAGATAAGCGGAATGTCACGAAGGGGAATCTATTCACTTCTAAGCAATTAACTGTAACACACTAAGCGAGAGGGGACAAACACTTTCCTTTCAACGATCAGCTGTTACGCTGGAATGTAGGTCAAACTAGTCTTCTATAATGGCCTCGTTTATGAGTACAAAGGGGAGAAGTCGACTCGAGGGTGGATAGATCTCTATGGTTCCATTTAACAATAGCTGGCGGCTAGGGACTTATTTTCAAGCAGGACACAACTTATTTATTATTATTCACACATATTATTCTTTTCTTTTTTCTCATCTCACTAATACACTTTTATAATTATAATTATACTAACGTGTTATAATAATTTACGATCTTATTAAACTTTTTTATTTTAAATGACTTATTATTTATTATTATTACTACTTTGTCTGATTTACGAGACGGTTTCTTTTTATTTCGAACTAGTTTATTTACTTAGGGAAGCATCATTCCATTAAATTAATTAGTACACTTGTTTTATTTAATTCGATTTAATTTTCAACAAAGGGGAGATACATGGTTACTAGGCACAAGACGACACACAGGAAAGGACACGCTTCTTATAACAATAGAGTTATCAAAGAGGGTGAAGTGATTGTTTCATTCCGCGATAGGGGAGGCTCACAATGACAATATACACACTAACAGGAACAGACAAGAATTCAACCGGTCTGGTATTGTTTACAAACAGACGTGTTGTTGAATGAACTTTTGACAAGCTCCTACATGTTTCGTTTACATGTGATTATATGTTAATCTTACTTTACACATATTATGTTTACTAATAAAATTATCTATACTATATTACTATAATATTAATTATTATTTTTATCTTATTTAAATTTCTGACACATATTAAAATACACGAGTAAATAAATCAACAGCTTATGAATAGGGACACAATTACTGTTTAACAACACAAGTCATAAAAAGTGCGCATCTTATTTGTGACACTCGGTACACAATTAATTAAGCAATTAAGCAACCAAGCAGAGTACCACATCTTACTTGCGTCACGATGCTTACAATTATTCTCAATTACACAACAGCACAATACACAATTAATTATTATTTACACCATAGCACATTTATCATGAATTAGCAGTTAATTATTAATTAAGCAGAGTTGCGCATCTTATAACCTCTTCTTTTGAGTTATAACGGAGGGAACCCAAAATAATTGGTTCTGCCAATTATTTCAGGCTGCCTTATTCCAGACGAGCTGAAATTTAAATCAGAACAATACACAGTAAGACATACAAGGAATCAGGGAAGGTGAAACTGTTGATTTATATACTCCGTATATGTGTGTAACAAGAAGACTTGCTTTATTAAACATTTGAAATATAACATTTACTCCAAAGAACAGATCCCATGACATTCTTAATCAAATTATTAAAATTAATTGAATTGCTTTATTTAGACTACGGGATCACAACAGATTTATCTAGCTATACCCCCGGATCCGGGTAACCATTGATATTTAGTCTCTAATCTTTTAATTATATTCAATTCAAAACTTTATCTTGCAAGACTTTTTACCTTTTTGCTTCTTTATATATTCCATTAGAAGAATGGTATTAATAATACTACGTTACGTTAATATCTAAACTGTTACAATTGAATGATATTGAATAGTTACAATTAAATTCTCAAATTTAAGTTCTTTATATTCTTATAAAATCAATCGTCTCTGAAAGTCTCTTTAATAGAGTATTGTGTTACAAAAACTATTATCATTATTCCTCGATAGACGTGCTATCGAGTCACCTCTATTTTTTGGATGTAGTAATCTCCTCCATGTGGTTCCGTCTTGGGAGTCCTAAAACGTCGTCCTCGTCTTGGTCTGGTCTCAGTTGTTCATGGCTTAAAACGTCTGCAGGATAGGTAGAGTCTTCTACACAGACACTCGTTGATTCTCAGATGTCTCGAACTGCATCATCGGTAGGGTATACTAGAGTTGTAATTCAGATGGTCCATGACCACAGGTGAGAAGTTGAAAAGATTCGTCCATCGGTGAAGATTGCAGTCATCGTTTTTTTTTAACACTTGTCGTTTGTAGTTACATCTTTCTTCTTGTTACAAAGTTTTTTGAAATGTTCTTTTTTGTTAACGTTACATGTTACACTTTTTGTAACACTTAGTAAAATACAAAATAATAATTAATTAATCCACACTAACAATAAATTGCATAACTTTTGAACAGAGCATTTTGCTCGTGCGTCTGCACTGCTGGGAGTCGTCATGGCGAGAGCGATTTTTCGTCCGCTACCCTCGTACATGACGAGAGAGAGTGGGGTGTTTATTCCGCGAGCATATATAGTTCCTGTTTCTCTTTGAATAAACTTTTTTATTTATACCAACTATCGCTAGATAAAAATACATCATTTAAATTAATTGTTTTAGTTACTCTCTGTGTCTACAGATACTTCAATTATTAACATTAGTTTACTCTATTATTTTTAATTACAGTAGACTCGGAAAACATGTCGATTCCGGTATCAACAGGTAGGCGCTTGATAGCAAGCAAAGGGTTAAATACGAACATAATAATTATTTACAATATGCCTTTTCTTTACGGATACTTTGCCCTGATTAATTACTTCTTACATTCACATTTAGTACCTACATGTTTTTATTATTATTATTATTATTATTATTATTATTGTGAGATTTAAATGGTTAATAGTACGCAACCTTAATTAATTAAAAATTTTTTTTTTTATTTTTGCAATTGTCACAATTTAAATCGTCACAATGGGTAACCGACCCCCCTGGCTTGGCGACTATGGACGCATCTGAACGAGATCACTGGACTTCTCCATAAGAGATCCCAACACCGAAAAATCGAACAGACAAGTACCACAGCACACCTCACCTTCTAACATGCTACCCCCCAAAATCCTCAATCCCTGGCTTAGATTATGCCAGATCCTCCACCGATATGTTTCCCCTTATATGCAAGCTGGGCTGCCTTTAGCAGATACTGGGCTCACACACACTCACATTACATATTGACATTATATATTATAAAATTGAAAAATTTTTCAAAAGTTATTTAACTTACAACCCATTGGTTGTTTTCAGGTAAAATTGATTCATAAATTTTTTATAAATTTTAAATTATTCTCTTCCCTGGTTTCTGTTTTTATTTAAAATAAGTTGATTCAAACATTTCTTATAATTAAGAACATCCTTAACCTAACATGTGAATACTTAGAGTCTAACAATACAAGTCATTACAATAAATCAATAAAATAAACATGGTTAGCATACAAACAATAAAATAATCAATACTTAAAATGTTTCCTTTACATACAGAAATTATTAAAATTGGTTTAAATTGATCAAAAAACACAAGTTGAATTGACTTCCATACTATACAAGCTTAGTATGTATATGACCTCACTGTCAGCTGATCAAAACTAGGTCAAGTCCACAACCTTGACCCACTTACATTATGTACAAGTGACATCTGTGAATACATTAAACATCTGTAACAATCCAACTTGAAACACAAAACATAATAAAATAAGACATTTAAAATAACAAAATATTATTATAAACAATAATCAAATTGACATTTAAATTATTCAAAATAAACAATTTTTAATTTTACATGATTTTCCAATTCTATCAAAATTTTGTCACTGGTTGTAAATTAAAATTTTATATCTTTATTATAAATCTCTCTCTTTGCTTAATAATCTTGTTCTCCATTACTGTGGGTGATTTAAACATTTATCTCATTTAATTTACTACTTGCTCTGTATACACATATAAGCTTTCTCCCTCTGACTCTAACCACTAACAACTGTTAACTCACATGACACCCTTCTCTATCAAAAACATCTCTCAAAACACTCTCTAACCCCAACTTATCATTAAACTCAAATCGCCACCTTCTCTCTATATATAAAAAAAATACTCTCTAACCCTTTGTACTTAGGATACGTGTTCCCCCCCAAAAAAACTCATTTCCCATTATCTGGTCCCTGGATTCTACCTGAGGCGACCCCTTTCCCACTAAATCGGTCCCATCCCGTCCCAAACTATCATTATGTTGCGGACTCCTACATTACACTACCCCCTACTACAAAATTGCCATCCCCAAAATCTCAATCTCATTACCTCACTTCAAATACAACAAAATAACAACATTAATTATAAACATCAATATATCACTCAAAACTCTACATAGGTTCTCCATTACTACTGTGTCAACATCAATATTTTTTAAAACTCTCTAACACACATTATCTTACAACATCATTACATTATTTTCAAAACAATATTATTCTCTCCTATTTCAACTTTAATTTTAACTCGGACAGATCTACATGTCCCACCAATATTCATCACCCAAAAACTATCTCTTATTAGCTTTCACAAATTATTACTTTATTTCTCACTCTATCAAATTACTTTTCTCATTATTTAAAATAGCATCTGTAATACATTGAGACATTACATTAAACATTAATTACTTGGAACATTTATAAACCAATATCAGTGACATTTTATTGCTGATCAGCTGATCTTCCTAACACAATGAAAACACATCTCATAATTGAACAAATTACATGAAATATATATATATTTATTTATCATTACTTCTCACCTCCTTGTTTCCCCTTTTTCTGATTCTGATAATTCATATTAACCGCCTGCCATTCGGTTTAATTATTTACTTAGGTTCAAAATACACACATAATGAAAACACATATTTTTATCAATACCTATATCTAACGTACAACAATAAAATAATACATTTAAAATTATGGAATGAACACCTTATATTGAATGTCTGAGCGTATAGTTATTTAAATATTGAAATAGAACACAAGCATTTCTCTTGGGTCAAAATTTTAGTTAGCAATCTTTATGTTATAGACTTTAAATTCGTGACTCACTTGGGTCACCTCCCATCCACACACTCTATTGCAAATTGTGTAAGGCTGTGGCGCCTTTTCGCCTCCGCAAAGACGGCATATTTTGGAGTAGTTTGACCTCTCCGTGTCTTTGCTTCGGCTGTTACATTTTAACGTCTGAATATCAACATATTCTTGGCTATAATTAAACGCCCTTAAACGGGTCTACCACCTGGCCTTGCTGTTCCTACTCGAACAGAGTGGTAGCCGCTGTTCCATAGTACCTGGATTTCCCCTAAATTTCACCCCCCCATTTAATTTCTACTATATATCAATTTCAAGTCAACTATGGTCAAGGGACTTGATATGACCATAGCTGGCCGCTAGCCAAATCCACGATTAGTGCTGGTAAGGCAGTAATCGCCCGAAAAGTCGGGGAAATCTAACTTCATTTCATTGCCTGCTCTACTTCATCATTAGTATGTGCGACACGAACGTCTATCATTGTGCAAATTTAATTTGCACGAAAAGGGTGTGTCGCACATTTTTCGCCATTTTGGCCTCTGATGGAGGTAACACTCTCTGTTACCCCCAACCCATTTCACTATCTACGAGAGCACAGGCCATCCCCGCAATAGCAACTTAATAACTAACTAATTAAATTTTTATATACATTCTAATATAATATTTTCATCAATAATCGTTTACCTCATTCATAAAATTTTCAAAATTTATTATTAATAATTAGTATATATCATTTTCAGTTATTATTAAAAAATTTTAATTATCATTTTTATTGAACACAATTATTTCAAATAATCTCACTATTGAATTAAAATCTTAGTTACACCTGTAAACATTTTTATTATACATGATTCATACTGTAAAAGTTCTATACTTACAGTCCATTTAACATGATATACACAAAACATATTCACCATACCACATTACTTTCACCTCACCTCTGAAACATTTAACACAAATATTAGTTTAAATCAAACAATTTATCATTTAATTGCCAAATTCACAAACCTCGTAACAACAATTTCAATTCATTGGAAAATTTAATTATACCATTTAAATAATCAATCAAAATATTTAAAACATAACAAATTGGTTTAATTAAATTAATTACTGAAAATACAAATTATCTAGCTATCAAAACAATTACAATTAGCCTATTTCTGTTTTCAAAATTGATTCTGATATTTATTCAAATTGCAAATATTATTATTATTATTATTATCACTTACCTACATACATACATTGTTTATCTGACCTACAATACACATAAATAAATGCACTACAATTATTTACAAACTTTAATTATTAACTGTTCAGTTTTTCCGCACTTCATTGTCCAAATCTGCCATGTCAAAACCACAAAACAAAATGTTTATAACTGTCTTTTATTGTTTTATAGTTTAGCCTCCATTGTCATAGATTAACCTTGGTTTTATATAACATCGTTCAATTTCATTCACACACAAATTACTGTTTTGTGTGTTATAAACATAAAACCCAAATTCATTCATTTTACCCACATAATCATTAAACCAGTCAGCGTTAAGTGTTTTTGTTAAGTCTCCATTAGTAATTATATTCATTGTTGTGTTATTTACTTTTATATTATCCATTAACTCATTATTACTTAGACACATTTCTATCCTCAATTTCCACTCATCATACTCTCTATTCAATTCATATAATTCTGTCTCTTTATTAACATACAATTCTCTACTTAAATCTCTCTCATCACAATACCATATCACCCTCTCAAAATTATTACAGACAGAGGGTACAAAATTACACAACAAAAATAAACACCTCAATTCATCTATCAATACGGGACTCTTGCCCTTCTTAAACAACACTTGTGAACACATTAAATCATCATAAACATCATAAATAATAAGGGGAAAATTTACCCTCTGTCCCCACTCTACCACAATATCATTCTTCCGCTCTCTCTCTAACTCATTAACACACATTAACATCTCATAATCGCATTCCACCAACTCATCAGTACTTTCATTATTTAGTTTCACCGTATCACTTTCTGATACCAATTCTTCAAACACATTACTATACTCCATATTATTATTCTCATTATTTTCAACATTATTGTTATCATTTATTAACTCTTTCTCTGGTATCATATTTTTACACTTGTCATTACAATTTTCATCTGTTTTACTTTTGTTTATACTCATCACATGTACTCCCATTCGCTCCACACTCTGTTCTAATTTATTCAGATGGGTTCTTATTGTTTCATTATTATTTTTAAAACATTTATTCATTTCTTTAATTTGGTCTGTTAACTCATCAAAACTGTTCTTTTGAACCTCGAATTTCTCATTAAACTCCCTACTTTGTTTGTCAAATTTGTCGTTCAATTTATTGTATTTGACATTCGAATCAATTTGTTGTTCTTTATATCTTGTATTTACGTTGCTATTTATATTTTCAGACATGGTTTTTATTAGATTAAACAGATCGTCCATCGACAACTCTTTGGTTCGTGTTGTCGATGGAGTAGATTGTGCTGCTACGTTTTCGTCAGTGAAGCTGACTTCTTCATTATTGATTTTACTTTCCCTATCTAATTTCGGGGTCGTTTGGATCCCCGAATCATCTGTACTATTTGATTCATTCATTTTGATTACATTTGTAATTTTGTCGTCTTGACCTACATTCGGTGTTGAATGTATTTCAAGACTATTCATAACAGCTGATTCATCAAATTCAGTTGTTTCGCTTATCACAGTCGAGTCGGACAAATCGACTCCGTTCTCTATATTTTCCATTATTATATTTTTAAATATGTAATTTATTTATTATCTGAACAAATATTTTTTTACTTATTTTACGTAACTTTACGTATTTTCACTTAACCTCTCAATTGCGCTTGTATCTTATTTGTAGGTATGGAATTTCATTTTATTAAATTCGTGCCTGTTCCGCGGCGCCAAATGTTAAGCTACTGTCCCTGTTCTTTCGGGCGAAAAATGTTAAGCTACGAATTTACTAACATTATTTAAAATACCATAGAAAATAATAAAAATAAAAAAAACTTCCACTTACCGTCCTTGTGTGCTCTTGGGTCCAGGGTCTCATACGTACGTTGGGATACAAGCGTAATTTTCAAGGTTGGGTGAATAACTTATACAATACATCTTGGAAGAGAAATTGTTTTCTATTTAATAATCAAAAGTGGTGAATTTATAAGTTGTTCTCCAAATAGCTTGTTTTACATGTTTTCAAAGGTTGTGTAACTCTTACATCTTATTTCCTATACCTACATACTATTACTTACAACTTTAAGATAGCCCAGCCTGCTTTATATACGCACTCACATACATTATTTTAAGAGAACTTCATTTTTTAAACCCCAAATACCCTTAACATTTTATAATAAAGCCCCCCTCCCTGCCGGCACGCGGTTTTAGTTCGCACTATGGATTTCGCATCTTGTTTTTAATTAAGTCTGAAAACGACTCTGGTATTTTCAGATCTATTGCTCACTCTACTGTCACTTGTTTAAAGATATTGATTCATTTTTATATAAAAAAAAAAAAACTGATGAACTTTAATAGAGCACACTTAGCCCTGGTGTCGGCCGACACGTACAGAGTAGGACTGAGAAACTTCCTTTTTTGAGCGGTAGGAAGTTCGTATTCACTGCCAAAGGATTTCGTCGCCGTTAAAAGTTGATTTGCTGTGTTCTATCAACTTTATTCATGAAGCATCGTGGTTATATCAGCAAAGTGTGTCGACGATCTCTAGCCACTGCTAGTCTGATGTCACTAGCAGTAGGCGGGACAACTCCATTTCCTGTAGTTGGCTGGTTGATGTCACAAATTGTTCATTCATACGCCATTTTTTACAGCGCCGTTTGAGTTTCTCGGCGTCCCTACAGCGCGCAGGCTCGAGTCATTGCGTGCGTGCACCATCACACTTATACAGAGTTCTGAGAATTCGAGGGTGGTACGAATTCTTGGCTTGGTTACACAACAGAAACTGCATCTTGCCTTGGTTCTAACTGTTCTCTTGCCACGTGGTCTGTTACAATGGAAATAACGTTCGCACAATATTTTTTACAAAACCCCCAAAAAATGAAATAAATAAAAATACAAATACCCCATACCCGCAATAAATGAAATGACCCAATTTTGACACGTTACAACGGTAGACAAGGTGAGTACCGATAATTATAATGATGAGTTAACAAGTGATAACAGTGGTATAATTAAAAACGTGGTGTTAGAGAGTAAGGTTGTGAGCAGAGAAAGTGTTGATGAAATGGGGAGTGTGTGTGAAGAGAGGTTAGGTGGGCAATGGGCAAATTTTTCCCAAATATATAGTGTCATTGAAAGACTTGACGTCCTGAATAAGGCGATGGAAAAACAAAAAGATTCTACTGACAAAATTCTCGAGAAACTCGCTGAGCAACAGCAAATAAACAACAAATTGTCGAAAAAAATTGCGCAGGTGGGCGCACAAGTAACTGCTGCCCCTCTAAGCCAAAAACATGTATAACACCGTAAGAATTGCAACGTGGAATGCAAATGGACTTCTGCAACGGATAACGGAGCTTGAATTGTTTCTAAATATGGAAAGCATTGACATCTGCCTAATCTCGGAGAGCCACCTTACCAGAAATGCGATTGTTAATATAAGAGGATATAGCTGCTATCATGCGGCTCATCCAGCGGATAGAGCCAGAGGAGGCACGGCCTTATTGCTGAAAAGCACTATCAAATATTATGAAGACCTGAAAATAGAGGAGGACTCGTTTCAAGTGGCAACTGTCAAAGTGCAGCTGCTTGGTAAAGGAAACTTTAAAATTTCTGCAATATACTGCCCACCAAGGCAAAATCTGAAAAAAGAAGATTATGTTGAGTTATTCAAGATGCTGGGGAATCACTTCATTGTTGGAGGTGATTTTAACGCCAAAAACACCTTTTGGGGTTCTAGGTTATCGACCACCAAAGGCAGGGAACTATACAAAGCTGGGATTGAAGTAAAACTTGATTTTCACTCAAGCGCTACCCCAACTTATTGGCCTGCAGATGGCAACAAATTACCTGATTTGATTGACTTTTACGTTGTTAAAGGATTATCCAGCAGGTACATAGATGTTAAAAACTGTGAGGATCTCTCATCGGACCACTCACCGGTTGTCATGACAATAAATGATGAGGTTATTTTTCGGTCATACCCGTGCCAGCTTTCGAGTAACAAAACGAATTGGACCCTATTCAGGCAACTACTGGATGAAAGCATAGACCTTCATGTCCCTTTGAATGATATTTACCAGTTAGATGAAGAAGTCAAGAGATTTAATACTAATATTCAGAAAGCAGCATGGGAAAGCACTCCCCAGATCAACAGAAAACTGAAACAGAGAATAATCTGCCCTCCTCCAGAGGTGAATGAACTTGTCAGGAAAAAGAGGAAGGCCAGGAAAACCTGGCAGCGAGTTCGCACACCAGAAAATAAAAGAGCCTTGAACTTGCTCTGTAATGAGCTGAAGGAACTGATAAAAAAGGTTAAAAATGAGGGGATTGGAAAATATTTACGCAAGCTAACAGCTCAGAAGGATACAGACTATTCACTTTGGAAGAGTACTAAAGGACTGAAAAGGCCGAAAACCCACCAGTCGCCCATCAGCCGGGAAGACGGGACATGGGCGAAAAGTGCGGCGGAGAAAGCCGTTCTCTTTGCCAGACACCTTGAGGAAATCTTTCAGCCGTTACCTAGACAAACAGCAGAGGAAAACACTAACTTTGAGCCGAAAGTAGATAGGAAAAACATACAGAAAGTAACGTTACAGGAATTGAGAGAAGAAATTAAGAGCAATCTAAGCGCAAAAAAATCCCCGGGTTTTGACCTGATAACAGGCCAAATACTAAAGGAACTGCCTGGAAAAGCCATGAGAAAACTACTCCATTTGATCAACGCTGCCTTCAGGCTGAAGTATGTGCCTAGTCTGTGGAAGGTGGCTGAGGTTATCATGATTCTAAAACCTGACAAAGCACCAACAGATAAAAAGTCCTACAGGCCAATCTCCCTGCTACCGGTGATCTCAAAACTATTTGAAAAACTGTTTTTGAAGAGATTAAAGCCTTTGTTAGAGGAAAGAACCCTGTTGCCGGATCACCAATTCGGATTCAGAGAAAAGCACTCCACTATTGACCAGGTACAAAGAATCACCCATGTTATTGAAAAGGCTCTTGAAGGGAAGAACATTTGCTCAGCCGTCTTCCTGGATGTAGCGCAAGCTTTTGATAAGGTCTGGCATCATGGGCTTGAGTACAAGTTACATAGGGATCTCCCAGAGGAATTCTATCTGATACTAAAGTCTTACATCTCAGAAAGATACTTTAGGGTGAAGCATGAGGATGAATATTCAACTTTAAAGAAAATATCCGCGGGAGTTCCCCAAGGGAGCGTATTGGGTCCAATTTTGTATTTGTTATACACGAGAGATTTACCAAACAGTGAGGAAACAACCGTTGCGACTTTTGCGGATGATACTGCTGTTCTGGCGGTAGGTAATGATGCCGAGACAGCGGCCAATAAACTGCAAACTTCAATCGCAGAGGTATGGGATTGGACTCGACGCTGGAGGATCAAACTCAATGAAACGAAATCAATACACACCAATTTTACCAACAGAAAAATAGAAATACAAAGGATCTACATCAATGAACAAGAAGTGCCATACTCTAACACTGCTAAGTATTTGGGTATGACTCTGGACGCAAAACTTAAATGGAGGGAGCATGTAAAAAAAAAGAAAGAGGAACTCAACATAAAATTCAGGAAATTGTACTGGCTGTTAGGTAGGAATTCACAACTAACAGTTGAAAACAAATTGCTGTTGTATAAACAAGTGCTGAGACCTGTGTGGACTTATGGTGTACAACTCTGGGGATGCACCAAGAAATCTAACATTCAAATGATACAAACTTTTCAAAACAAAGTACTTAGGAGTATCGTTGATGCCCCCTGGTATATTAGGAATGACAATCTGCACAAAGATCTCAAAGTAGAATATGTCAGTGAAATCGTAACAAAATATGCAGTTAACCATGACATGAGAATTCAGACTCATATAAATCCTGAAATGCTTTGCGTGGTGGAAGAAGCTCCGCACACGCTAAGAAGGCTTAAAAGATTGAAGCCCCAAGATTTGGTGACACATTAGTGCATTTAAATCTGTAAAACTCTAAAAGAGAGAAAGACAATAATCTCAACCCGGGGAACAGCCAGTGGGCTTCTACCCCATAAACCGTGACGTAATATTAAAGAAAAGCAACTTGTTGGGCTCGCTCAGTTGTTGCAAAGGGAGGTGTTTTTAGTGGGTTAGAGTCCCACACTACCTGGAGCTACGGGGCTCCAGTGTGTCTATAGAGATTTTCACCTGCCCTGCCGGGAAAAAAAAAAAAAAAAAAAAAAAAAAAAAAAAAAAAAAAAAAAAAAAAAAAAAAAAAAATATATAGTGAAACAGGGTTTTCACCGTGGTGTTATGAGGACAAGGTTTCCTCCGGTAGTTGTGTGGAAGACGAGGTGTCTTCGTATGGTCCCTTAATTTTTTTGTGGTGTTCTTGGAAGTGCCAAGACGTATAATAAGTTTGTTATGCCCTTTGCGTGGAATGAAATAGGTCAGTGGGGTTGTGACAGGTATTGTGATGAGAGAGAGAGAAAGAGAGAAATAGAGATTTTTGAGATTAGTAGAGGTTATGAAATGTTAGTGCAGAGTTTAGATATTGAGAGAGGTGAAAACAGTGACTTACCTTGTAAAATAGATATAGATGATTATTTTGATGATACGGTTGTAAATGATGAAAACGTACCTGATGTTGTGATGGATGTAGTGGAGGAATATGATGATAAAATAACTTACCTTATGTTGACTAAAAATACTGATGGAGACTGGTCTAAAATTACCAATGTAGACGGGCTTTATGAAATAATGGGAGACAAATATGTAGTTAATTCCTGTGTCAATATAATTAACGAAAGTAGTCACTACAATAATAATTATAATGTTGTCACTCTCCCTTCTTTAATATTATTTTTAAATAACATATAAATGTATCTGTATGTGGAAACAAACCATAAACTATACTCGGGTCTGTTTACATTATTTGTATGAGACACGTATGTCACACGTACCATAATTATGTACTTACCATAGTTGGAGTATCTGTTTATTTCAGTCCTGTTGTTTCTATTTTTATTACCTAAGGTTCCAGGATTCCACTCAGCGAAAATGCTGGCAGAGACAGGCATCGAAATGAGAATACGTTCAATTGGAAATTTGACCATTAATAGTGATTTATTCAATAATTTCTGTAAGCGTGTACACCGGACAAAATATCAACATGGCGGCCATTATTTATTGGCCCGCTTTCATCATAAACTTTTTTATCTTTTTATTAAACTTTAAGTTATCAAATTCTACCTCTTAATTCTGCAGCTGCTTCGTTATTAAATGATTTTAATTATATTTTCTTAAGATAAACGTAAACCAAAACCCAGTTTGGGTGTCGACACTTAACACGCACGCCCCGCTCTCTCGCTCACATTCATACTTATAAATTCAATTTACTTTTTGTGTACACATATCTTTTATAATGGTAAAGAGCTCTTTAATTAAAATTTTGGTTTTGCACTTTCCTGAATCTGTAGACTAGAAGTTCTAGAAGCGGGTTCACAGGTTGGTTTCTCAAAGTAGCGTGGTTACATTTTTACTCTTTTCACTGACTCTAATGTATAATTTTGAAAACAATCACTGCACACTGTTTTAGTTCACTCTAGTTATCACATAATTACATTTTGATTACATTTTGAACTGTTTCAAAACAACTAGGCCGGTATAAATTGCCGGCTGCCTGTAACAAGGTGTTACTCCTGCTGCTGTATTGTGTAGACTGGGGCGAAAATTATGCAAATTTTACGTATGTGTGTGTGAGTACACGTCATCGTTCTTTTGTCTCTGGTTATATAATCGCCTTGTTTGTTACGTATTGTACTCACGTCATTGTTGTTTTAATGACGTTTGGCGTTGTTGACCAATGAAACATAAGTATGAAGCGCCGTTATTAGTGGATGTAACTATTATAAGTCTTTTTAGCTGCACGTACACTGCTGTCCTTGAAATTATTTTGTTGTCTTGGAACTGCGTCGTTGTAGGCAAAAACCAAGGGAAATTGTATTACCCATATAAATGACTTTAAAAACATCGGAATACAATAGTTTACTACCTTGCATACCATACTTTTTATTCAGACTTTTTGTACTGTCACAATGTAATGTATGTCGATAAGAATGATTTATGTTGTAAATACATCAGACTATTATATGATGATGGGGGTTAAATAAAAAATCAGTGAATGGACATTTTAAATATTTTAGTTTATGGTAATGACCTAGCTAACTTATGAAATGAGGTGTGGTAAACAGAAATGATATGACGAAGAATTGTAAATAAATTGATAGTGAAATTAATTATGTTGTGTTGTAAAATATATTTGATGTAATAATAATAATATTTTGGCAGACTAAATAAATAATGAGAATAATTATGAAGGTGATAATAAATGAATTGTAATTGTTTTGGAGTAAAGTAATTAAAATAATTTGTGTTTTCAATAACTGATTGAATTAAAGAATTTGAGATTAATTAATTAATTAATGTTGTATAATTGAATTTTGCTAATGAATTTAAATGATTTTATATGGTTTATACTTGAGAATAAACAGTAATTGAATAATTGTAAAATGTAGTTAGTTGTGGAGTCATATGATTGTTAAAATGTTTCAGAAGATACATGGAGTTGTGTACATGATTTGGTGGTGATGAATTGTTTATAATTTTGTGTCAATAACAGGAATCATGTGTTTTAAGTGATGTTCTGTAAGTATGAAGTTTATAATGCAGTTTAAATCAAATAAAATGTTTTAATGTCTGAATAATAAAATTAAAAGAGTTTCAAAGGTTTAAATTAAATAATGAAATTAATTTGAGGTAGTTATAAATTTTATAGTGTAATTTTCAATGGTTAACTTAATGTAAAATTTTGTAAAAGTTAGAGTTTGGGTGATAATAATTATATCAATAAGGCATTTAAGTTGGTCAAAGGTAAGTTTTAAATGGGTGTTAGAGAGAATAAGAATTTTGGGAAGAAAAGTGATACAGAACTGGGTTGATAGTAGGGACACAGTAGCGATAGGGCATATATGTAGAGTAATGGGAGTAATGTAATTGGAGAGTAAATAGATGATAGTGAAATTTTGTAAAGAGGGTGGTGTGGTAAGGAGTCCTTAACGACAGGCGTTATGGCGGGAGGGAATAGTTTAAATGGGGTTTGTCGTTGTTACCTGGGAAGGAACCAGGAACTAAAAAGGGAATGCTTATAAGGGAGGGAACACACATCCTAGGTACAAAGAGGGTAACAGGTATTTTGTTATAAGAGTAGAATGAGTCATGGGGAGTTAAAGTAGTAAGTTAATGGAGATAAATATTTTGGAGAGATTGGTGTCATACTATACAAATCTGTTAATGGTGGGTAGAGGTAAGAAGGGGAGTAAGGTTATATATATAAATGCCAATTCAATAAATTAGATCATTATGAATAACTGAGAATCGCCCAAACCAATAAATGATGAAAGGGTTAAATAGAAAATTCATAGTAGACATGTAATAATAAATGAAAGGTGATGTAACATGAAGGTTAATAATAAATTTGAATTTTTATAGAATTAAAGGGTACAATAATGAATAATTAAAAGTTTGATATAAAAGAGTTGATGGAAATAATAATAGTAGTGTTTATAAATTTTATTCAAATTATTTAAGTGTGAATTGTTTGGTTAAATGTAGCAATGATATTGTTCATGTATATTATGTTATTATACAAGATTAATGGGTAATTTTGGGGGGTTGTTTGGTGTTATTAGAAGTGTAAATCAATTGTGGAATGTAGAGACAGCAAATGTAGAAGGACATAAGTTTAGATATAGGTAGGCTATTGCAGTGGCGGCATGTGCCACTGTAGATAGTGGTACGGGTTGATGAGTAACGTCAAGGTATGTTACCATCATCGGAGGCCGAAACTGGCGTATATACACTGCACAACCACTTATATAATTTTATATTATATGTTAATTGCTACCGTGCAGTGTATTCTAAAGACGAAGTAAAAACATGCGAATGAGAGAAGATTTCCCCGCCTTTTCGGGCGATTACTGTCTTACCAGCACTAATCATGGTTTTGGACAACAACCAGCTGTGGGCAGCAATTGTAAAACTGACCATGGTTGGTTGTCCTTGAAATTGGTGAAAATTGAAATTAACGGGGGGCCACTTAGGGGAAATCCCCGGAACTATGGAACAGCGGCTATCACCTTGTTCGAGTAGGAACAGCAAAACAGGTGATAGACCCGCCTTAAGGGCATAACTATGTAACATTTAGATATGATGATATCTGGAAATTTAAAAATGTAACGCCGAAGCAAGGACAGGAGATGCCAAAATTTCTCCAAAAAATTCCGTTCTTGTGGAAGCAGCTGGACGCCACAGTTCAGTGAGGGTCATAGTGTGTGTGGCAAGGAGGTTACTCAGGGGAGTAACGAACTAAAATTTGAAACTTAATGATGCTGACTAGCTGATAAGCTAAATAAATGATTTTATTTTTGATACAAGAAATGATTACCTTAGATGATTTGTTCAGAAGTAATTGATTTGAATCTGTTATGCTCTGTATACCAATTTACTGATTTTGAAAAGATTAGTGCTAAGGAATTTATGATGTTTTATTATGTTACTATTTTTACTATGTTAGAGTGTAAGAATTATAAACATATGTTGTGTATTTTTCATGGTATAGATTTGTGTAGTGTACCTAGGGTAAGGTCATTCACCTGACCCAGAGAGATCAGCTGGTGACTGATGTCAGAGACATGATATGTTTCTAGTACAGTAATTGACTCATGGATTCTTTTGTCAGTTAATGTAATTGAATAATTTTGTTTTGTGGGAAATTGATAAAAGAAATATTTTTTGAAATTGAAGTTTTTTTGGGAAAAAAAATTTTTTTCTATTCTTGGCAGTAAAGAATTTTATGTTAAATTTTATGTTTCAATATAAGTAGAGAAGAGTTCAGCTGATTCATGATGTGTATTTTAGTTTATCTTTGTAATCAAGTGTAGCTATTTTTGAATTAATGGTAGAAATAAGTTGTTTATTTTTATTTGTTATGATTGTGAGCATCTAGTTAGTAAGAGTAGATATAAAATAAAGGCATTTGAAGAATTTTAGAATTAAAAAAAAATTATGATTAAATTCATTAATTAAAGTAAATAAATGAATCGTCTTAAAAGTGGAATCTTTGATAAGGGATTTGGGTTTATTGCTTTATTGAACAAAATTTACATAATTGAGTTGATTTGAGACCGTAACGTCAAACCAATTAAATTGAGAAATGAAATTGAAAATAAAATAGAAATTATTTTTGGAATTTGATATCCAGAAGTAGAATGTAAATGTGTATTTAATGTAAGAATGATTATATGTATGCACCCAGTACTTGCTAAAGGCAACCCAGTATGTATGTAAGGGGGAACATATCGGTTGAGGATCTGGTATGGTATAAGGCCAGTTTTTGAATTTTTTTGATGGAATGAGTTGAGGTTAGGTGGTACTATGGTGAGTATCTGCCCGATTTTATGGTGTTGGGATCTCGCACAGAGAAGTCCATTAATCTCGTTCGGGTGCAGCCATAGTCGCCTAGCTAGGGGAGTAGTTTACCCATGATGTGTTAAGAATTAAAGGGGGGTTATTGGTGCCATATCCTCACCGATCCTCTTAGGTTTAGCAATGAGAGTTTTTATTCTTTTGGGCATAAAACCTCTCTTTGGGGGGGTACTGTAACGGGGAAAAAGAGGGGTAAAACCAATTTTAAAATGTGATTTGAATATTCTCAATTTTATGTCGCCCAAGTGTAGCGTCGAGACGGGTGTGAATTGGCATTGGAATGTGCAGTTTGCAACGAGGGGGCGCACGGGCTTTCAACTGCGCACACAGTCGGCCAAGTTTCTCACGCTAACGGCACGAACTGGTACATTCTTTCTGGCCTGGTGCGCGGAAAACAAAGGCAGTCGACGAATAACATCTGAAGGCAGCGGACGCGAACAGTGGTGTGCGTCGCCGGCCGGGTAAAGTTTTATCTCGCCCACATATAAAAAATGGTAAAATAGTTAAAGCCCAGTCAACGAAGAAACCTTCCCCGGCCGGGTGAACACATAGGCTCGCCAGCCTAAAACTTCAGTTTATAATTTTAAAGTTTTAAAATGTGGTCAAATTCATAATATAAAGTGGAATAAAAAATAACGAGAGAACAAATTATCCTTCGGTGATGGAGAAAACAAAATGTGAGAACTACTTTCAGACAGTTAACCCACCAGGTGAATAAACCCACCGAGTACAACACGGGGTCGACCAGGACGTACAGAGAAGTAACAGTGCCACTTTCTTCCTAATTCTTGCTATAATTATGAAAAAAATTTATAAAGCGCTAAATTTAAAGTAAACAGGGGAATATTTAAATATAATAACTGAATGAGTGTGAGCGTGTCCAATGCTGGGTAGCCTTTGTTATAGATTAAGTTAAGCATTTTATTTTATTCAGTAGGAAGTGAACTTTGATAGTATGTGTTGTATGTATATTTGACTTAAATATTATTTGGAGTATAACTTCGAGAAAAAAAAAACTCAAAAGTAATAAAGAATTTGAAGTAGTTATCAGAATAAATAAATTACTGTTTTGTTGGTATTTTTTGGAAAGTAATCAAAAAGGTCAATGATAGTTTTTTGAATATAAATAAATGAAAAGTCAAGTAAATTTAAAAAGAATTGTTGAATATATATAACTATACGAGGGGGTACCCAAAAATAACCGGAATAGCGCTGCAATTGGCGGAGCTTACGTAGTACGCATTTCTCCCACTAGGCGAGCATAGCGCAATTCGTTCCGAGTTCAGTGCCGTCATTGTTGTCGCCTGGTCACAGTAATTCGTTTTGTAAAAGCAGTTTCGCTTGCTCCTCGTTTTTTGTCATGGCGGATTTAAGTGAACAGCGCGCTGCTGTGAAATGTTGCTTCCTGCTTGGGAAAAACGCCGCAGAAACTGTTGTGATGTTGAAAACAGCTTACAAGGATAGTGCTATGGGAAAAACTCAAGTGTACCAATGGTTTTCTTGTTTCAAAGAAGGTAAACTGTCAATTGATGACAAACCTCGTTCTGGACGTCCGTCAACTGCCAGAATTGACGAAAATGTTGAAAAAGTTCATGCAATCGTGCTTGAAGACTGACGACGGACCATTGAAGAGATTAGTAAGTTATCTGGAATAACTTGGAGCTCAGTTCAGCGAATTTTGTCAGAAGATTTGGGGATGAGAAGGGTCACTGCAAAATCTGTGCCTCGGGTCCTGACTGAACAGCAAAAAGAGAATCGAGTTGAAACATGCCGTGCATTGAAAGACCAGCTCTGAGCCGACCCAGATTTTTTTCCAAGGTCATTGCTGGTGACGAGTCATGGTGCTGTGGTTACGACCCCGAAACTAAACGACAGTCAAGTCAGTGGAAAACTTCATTGTCGCCTCGCCCAAAAAAAGCTCGTCAAGTGAAATCAAACATCAAGACGATGGCTCATTTGTTTTTTCGATGTGAGAGGGGTAGTGCATTCTGAATTCGTCCCACCAGGTCAGACTGTTAATCAGGATTTCTATTTGGAGGTTTTAAAAATATTGCGTAACAATGTGCGACAAAGAAGGCCCGATTTGTGCCAGACGAGGGACTGGTTTTTCCACCATGACAATGCACCTGCTCACTCAGCCATTTCAGTGCGCCAGTTTTTAGCAAAAAACAACATGACTCCCTTGCCCCATGCCCCTTACTCACCTGACCTCGCTCTGTGCGATTTCTTCTTGTTTCCGCGAATGAAGAGGGACATGAAAGGACAACGTTTTGATGACGTGGAAGCGGTAAAGAAAAAAACGAGGCAGGAGGTGTTGACCATCACAACAGACGAATTTGAAAAATGTTTCCAGGAATGGGATCGCAGATTGGACAAATGTATTAAGTGTAATGGGGAGTACTTTGATGGTGATAAGGTTGTTTTGTAAAAAAAATTAAATACATAGCTTTAAAAAAAAATTTCGGTTATTTTTGGGTACCCCCTCGTATAATGCCGAGGTTGAGAGTATAATTTATTAAAGCATGTTACCCTAATTCATGCTTATTCTTCACGAGTTCGTGCGAAGGACCTGGGACCCAAGAAAGGTAAGAGTTGTAAAAAATGTGTATTCTCTTTAATAATTATTTTGTAATTGAAAAATAACTTCTCAAAAGGAGTCTACATACAGTGAGTCGCTGATATATACAAAATACCATACTTTGTATCTCATTTCTGTAACATAAAATAACATATCATCTCTTGAAACTATTCTTTTTTATCGCAACTAATAAATCTTATTATTTTTATTACGTTTTACTCCTTTTTCTTACCTTTATTCTCCGTCCAGGGTTCTACAGACGAAACCAGTTGCAGAAAAGTTATCTGGGTTTGAGTGCGAAATAATTATGCTAACACAGTCTTTCTGATTCTAACAAATTCTTTCTCGTTTATTGAGCAAAACTTCTTCAATTTACTTTGTGAACTACTGACATAACATTTTACTGCATTTTTTCCTACTCTACTGCTTTTTGCTATTACAAACTTGACTCTTATATTACCTAGACAACTAATATGGTTTCATGTTAACAGCTTATTCTCTAATAATAATTACGAACCAAAACAAGTTACATAAAAAAACAACTTTCCTTAATTATTTTTTAATTACGTTTCTACTAAACGAACCAGTACTCTTTTTATATCTTTTCTCTTTCCTCTTTCTTTTATAAACCCCTTTCCCTGAGAGATCTCTATTGTATATAGTTACATTTTAAATTTTCCTTTTATAGTGAACAATCACCATTTAGTTTAAATTGGTTTTAATATGAAAATTCTGTGTTTTTAGTTACCCATCCGCTGCGTGTTCATATGGTTGGTTGCACAGACTTGTGTTGACCGCTTTCTTCGTTCTAACGCACTCCGACACTCGTTTATATTGAGTTTAGTTGTGGTTTCTTTTTATCACATTTTATTTACTTTGATTTAATATCTGTACACATTATAATATATAGTCGGCCGACTTTAATTTGCTCGAGCACTTATAGGTTGACCGCGCGGTCAGAGATACGAGTTGACTGACACTTAAGCTGGCGTTAGGGTAATGATTACCAAGGGTGAGTCTGGTCACGTGATTGTCAGTCCAAGCTCCGATTGGTTATTTTGAAATGTTCTGGAAGCTGGGCCAGCGAATTCTGCAACATTCTGCCGCCTGGTGAAATCCGCACGTGGCTTCATTTTTCCGTGATTCACGACTGCCACGAACTGTATGACGTTACGTAATATGTCTGGCCGGTCTGAGTCCAGAGACAAAACACAGACGTGATGTTTTGTAATAACACTGTATGTGTTGTTGGTTAACACGAGGTACCCCACAGGTGAACACTGACTACTTTAAAATTATTTTCAATTATTAAAATTTATCCCCGTCCCAGATATGTCCCGTTACACTCTGTATTACTATTGTTTTGCAATTAAACATTTCACATAACATCTGATATAATCAGATTTGTGGTTGTGCTTATAAATAGTCACGGTTGCTAATTATGTAACAATGTGTATATACAACAGGAATGGACACTAATGGTACTTCTTAGTCGACTTGTTCAGGTCACTGGTCAGTAGTTCTTAGCAGGTCATTCTTCTGTTTGTCTTAGTATCTTTGCTTCTCTTGGCTTGCAGTTTAACAGTATTCATGACTATCTACCAAAGCAAAATTTCTATCCGCACCTGCGATACACATATAATACATGATATCACCTGTTCTTATTGGGTTGTGCTTCCTTTTCAATATTTTCCAGTCTCCATTATTCATATTATAGTCTGGATATTTTGGTTTTCTTTATGGTTACTGCCCACGTTTCTTACCCATACATCATTGCAGGAAGAACTCAGAGTAAAAACTTTTCCTTTTTAAATAATATAGAAGAGGTTTGTTATTCTTCATGATGTTGCCAATATTATTTGACTATTTCTGGCCTTATATCTCCATTTTTTATTTTTTTTATTGTTTTATCCTACTATCAATAACATTGTTCATATCATACACTTGCCAGTATTACTTAGTAATATATATGCTTAATGTTGAAACATATATAGTATTAATCCCTGAATGATAATGTGTTGTAGGCGTACTCTTTATGAAAACCAGATGATCAGGACATCAAGTAGTACTAGCAGCCTTAGTACAGTATGCCATGAAGGGGAGTTCTCATGAAAAAAGCTTACATATGTTCTGGACACTTGCTAGTTGTTATTCTAAGAGCAGAAACATTCATGCACAGTCATAAGAAGTAAATGCTGTTTTTCAGACCAGTTTTATACTTCTCCTTTTAAGATAAACATCCACACTTCCACTTTGTCTTACTGAAAAAAAACTAGTAGTTATATATGTAGCCTCTTATTACAGAATGACATGTGACTTCGTTGCATGAATGAATGTGCTGGTTGGGACGTAGTTTGTGTATGTCACATCGGTTTTGCCTGTGTACTGTGAGAACTGCCTTTGCAGTAGTGTTGTCTAGTGTACTAGTATCCCAAGATTACGAAGATTTCAACTACAGACACAACACACAAACTTATAAAAGAATATGCTCAGTGATGATAGGAGACTAAACTAAAGAAAAATGAACATATGTGCATTGGATGAAAACAAGACGCAGTAATCAACAACGTATAAAACACTGGGTGGAATACAAGTATTTAGGATTTAAAAGTCATGTAGAATCCCACACTAGACTCACAAACATGAAAGTGAGAAGTACAAAGAAAGAAAGCTGTTGTTGTTATGCTGAACCATTAACAAAGTGAATAAAGAATGGATTACTGTGCTGTCATGAAGAGCACAATAATGTGTAGTTCAGAAGGTAACAGGTTAAAGACAATGTACAGGTAAAACCCTCCCGAGACATTGAAAATGTAAAGATTTTATTTATAAATTCTATTGGGTAAAAACAATGTACACGAATTGGAGTCAAGGTCAACGATTTAACAGCGGAAGACAGTTATTTTTAGCGATCCAAACTTTGAACATCTGAAGTCACGCTACATGACGTCAAGAGCTGAACCCATAATTACATAACACTGGAATGTGTGGCGGGTCAGCAACGTCTTAGAATCTGGCTACGTAATACAAATTAAACAATAGAACGAGACCACGTGATCGCCCCTCCAGCTCAGACTTTTGAACAGTTTCAGTCGGCCCAGTTGAAATTATACTCTCGTGCTGTACAGCCGTATAAGTCCGCAGATGAATTTCGGGCGCGCCCAACACCAAAAGGTGTAAAAATGTGAATTAAAGAAGTCTAAACATTAATTAGATCGGAATAACAGTTTTGTCTAAAAGAAAAAGTGAAAGTTAAAAAAAAATGTGCGGAGTGACAAAAAATTATGTAAGGAAGCTGGACTGTTTTGGACAATGACAAGCTAAGTAACAAAAAGGGGTAAATAGATTTTTTACTCAAAATTAAAAAACAAAAGGAATTTTGAGATCTCATAAGGGCAGTGTGTGTGTATGTGTGTGTGTGTGTGTGTGTGTGTGGTGAACATCATATCATAAATGTAAGAAGCACTGGTTTGCGTAAATTAGATTTATAATTGCTTCTGTTTAATACAGCTTTTCTTAAAATGTGTTAATATAGCTATTCTTAAAATGTGTTAATATAGCTTTTCTTAAAATGTGTTAATAAGATTCAAAATGTAGTCAAGAGGTGGAGGTAGTTTTTCTTTTTTATCAAATGAAACAAAAGAGTATTCGTATTAAAAAGAATTAATAAAAAGTATTGAACGTTAAACTAAAACTGGGCTAGACTAATTTTATTTCGAATAACCAGTTTGCTCTCCCTAACTCGCTCAAACGATTCCTGGACCATGGTAAGTGTGCAGTTGGTAACAATGAAAGATGGCGTCCGAATAGGTAGACGCCAGCCCAGCTGATTTTAGTAAACAATATAAAAAAAGTAAATAAAGTTACAACAAAATGGAGAAATGCTTAAAGGTTATGGAAATGGATTTTTGGAGAAGGAATGATGTAAAAAAAAATTCATTGTAGTAGATGCTAACAAAGACAACTGGTATCGTTCAGACAAGTACAGAGGATGCCAGAAACAAGAATATCTAAACAGATTTTACAATGAAGGTCAGGAAGAAAGGAGGAAACATTAAAGACCTAGAAATCCCTAGAAAACAGGAGACGTACACAAAGAAATGAAAGAAAAGTGGACAGTAAAGTGTAATGATAGAGAGGACTGTTGATTGGGTATCAGAAAATGTAGATTATTTTTAACTGATAATTAAACCATCTGTGTGTGTGTGTTACACATTTACACAGGTGTCCTTGTATGTTCAGTCAATGCAGCATCATCTGTTTAAACAGATAACATAAAGGTAACTATTACAAGAATAGCGTATTATTCCCACATAAATCCATTTTTTATAAGTAATTTACTTCAGTAATATGGATTACATAAGATCTGCATGCTAAAAGAGATTTTGTTAAAGTGGGAAACAAATCTATGAAAACAGATTGGATCATACAAAATGCTTTTAAAACAATGAACCCAATCATACTTGCTGATTTATAGGAATTGAATATTACACTTTTTTAATAATTTTTTTTTAAGTAACCCTCTTTTATAGGATGGTAATTTCAAATATGGAATTCGAATAATGGTAACTAAATAAATTAAATTTAGAATTAGCGTTTAGAGGTTGGTGTATGTTGCAAAACATTATTAGTAACAATATTTTTGTGTAAATTGCTTTTCACTAATTGCTTTGTGACTGATTAATGCTGGTGGGGGTTTTGATTTAAATGGAATAACTCTTATTGTAGTCCCAAGCCACGTGTTTGTTAACCAAATATACTGTTACTCGCCATCTATGGCCTTTCCGTGATGTTATTTCATTGTTTACATGTTTCGAGGCACTTGCCTCATCATCAGAACTTTATAAAAACTAATGTATGTCATCAATGATGACATGTGTCAAAATACTAAAACACAATACGGCATTAAACTATGTACAGAACATTGTGTCAAAATACTAAAACACAATACGGCATTAAACTATGTACAGAACTTGCTTTAAAAATGAGCACGTCAATGTTAGGTGTGCCTTGCAAGACAACACGCGCTGTACTTGTCTTGCAAGGCACACCTAACATCTAAACACCTAAAGTTCTGATGATGAGGCAGGTGCCTCAAAACATGTAAACAATGAAATAACATCACGGAAAGGCCATAGACGGTGAGTAACAGTATATTTGGTGGGGGTTTTTCAGTTGTCATGTCACCTAGTCAGGAACTGTAGAAATGTTTATCTGTTAGGCTTATTAAATATGACCCAAAGCTCTACTACGTCAATATGTTGTATACAGAGCAAGAAGGTTTAATGGCTTCATTAAATCATTTTCTGGGCTATTGGGGACGTGGTCCTCTTCTTACAAATACAGACATTTTTATACTATAGCTATGGCAGTCATCTTCAGTGATCAGTGGACGGAGGGACAGAATGGTAAATGGAAAACCCATTAAAGATGACTGCCGCAGCTGCAGTCGAAACATCTGGATTTATAAGAAGACCATGGCCCAACAGCCCAGAAAATAATTTTACTGACATTCTATGAAAGTTTTAACATATGATAAGTTGTAATAAAATTACAAGGAGTATGTTATCAGACAACTGAGCTCTGATTTTTGATAGGTTATATGAGTACAGCCTCCATACTCCATGTTTTCAAGCACATAGACTATGTATTCTTTAATTCCTTAATCCTAATATTTCTTCTGTCTAGTTTTTACTTGTCATATTGTACAATTATCACAGACAATTGAAACACGTATGTCTACACATCATTGGGCACTTGACTACTGTCTGCTAGACTGCAAGTTTGTACCACCAAGGTCTGTGGTGTAGCCAGTAGTGTGTGTGTGTGTGTGTGTGTGTGTGTGTGTGTGTGTGTATGTGTGTGTGTGAAATTTGTATTTCATTATATCTGATTTAATATTATAAATCATTTGTTGTAACAGGAACAGCTGGCACACATAAAGTCATGTCTTCAGTCAGCTGAAACAGAAGTGTTTGAACAATCAAAGAAGGTTTCACAGCTTATGGAGAAATTAGAAAGAGAAAGAGCTAGTGCCGAAGCTGCTGCCTTAGAACTGGCAACTCTTTCATCAGCTGTTCAGAGCAGTACAGACATTATGATACAGGAGAAGCAGGCACTTACTCAACAGGTAACAGTGATCTCAGTAGCTGAATAATCTGTTAGCTCGCAATAAAACTTTTAAGGTAAAGCATGTTTTTAAAAGTAATATTAATTCTTTCAAGAAATTAAACAATTCCGTGTTTCAGCACTTATAATATGATACTGCCAGAATTCTCCCACTTTTAGAAAGTTAGGAAAGATTCTGTACAGTTTGCAGCTCATTGTACACGCAAGAAAATATTATTAAAATTACTATTGACAGGGCTGTTAGACCATGTCCATAGATTCACAACAGAAGCCGCCATATGTTTTGACCAGCTCACAGAAGCCATCATCATCAGTTGTAATGTTCAGGGCTACGTTACAAATCCAGGGAACCCATCATAATTGACTCTAGCCAATTATACAGGCTGCCTACGTTGTAACAAACTGAAATTAAACTTAACACATAGAACAATAATATTTATGCAATTTATTAGGACACAAGGGGAAGGTATTTCACTGATTTATGCACTCACTTCAATCTGTAATAAGATGACATCTCTTTATTAACAAGTCATATAACTAGATCCCATAACATAAAAATTTATACTGCAATATTTAAAAAGTTTTCTGTTAAACAAGGGATCATATTGATCATGTAATTTACCTCGGATCCGAGTCTCTGTAAATCTAGTAAAGACGTCTGAATTATACTATGCTCTTCAAGGAGCTTGCAAGATTCCACAAACCATTTGAAGAATGGTGTTATTTAATTAAGTGATTATAACTTACATTTCAAGATTAACGTTACAACGTATGATTATCGATACTACATTTTACATTTCTTTTGTTTTATTTATTGCTTATAGAAAATTATAGTCTTTTGAAAAGTGTCTTTCATCTATAAAAGTTATGTTTTAAGTGTACTTAATTCTCGATAGGCAAGCTATCGAGTCACCTCGAAAATAAGCGTTTGCAGTCCTCGTCCTGGGGAGTGACTCTTCGGAACTCGGATAGTCGGGGTAGTCATCTGGGTCGTGTCTCTGGTGAATATCTTGTAGCTGTATTAGTGAGGAGATTGATGTAATGCTGCATGAAGTCGGGTTGATCTTCGCCGGTGCTGGTCAGCGTTGTATGGGTTGCAGACGTCCGTATATGCACTTGGGTTGGTCACATATTCACTAGTAGAGTTGTACTGGAGTTTGCATCTTAAGTTGAGACGTCACCTTGTTTACGAGTTCTTAATCTTTTTTATATTACTAATACATTTCGTTAACAAACCTTTTACATCATATACATATAACTACCACTAGCTCACCACGTTATTTAGAGGTAGCTAACCATTATTTTAAAGTTTAAAATAAAACATTTCTGCAGAGCCCTCGCTTGGAGGTGCGTACTGTCTGAACGCCGCATCGTAACTCTTCACTTTATACGACAGATACATTACAACGAACCGGAGTGAGTACTCCGCCATAATATAGTTCCAACTTTTATTTAAATAGACCTTCTTATAAAATTATGAAACAAATTATTTAGACTTATTTAGTTTACAGGAATTATTTTAACTAATATTTGTGCCTTCAAATCATTAATTACTTACATTATGATTTTCAGATATTTCTAAGTTACAGACGGTTTGCTATGCACGTTGTGTCCGGAATTAAACAGGTCAACGCATGATGATTTACTAAAGGGTTAACTGTATTATTCTTAACTTTTTACATTACGATTTTTTTATTACTAGTTTAGTTAGATTTTTTTTTATTTAAATCTCATACTTATTCTGAGTTAGTACAGGGGTATTTGGTTTTAATTGTGTGATTTAAAAATACTTATTTGCTTTCTACCCTTTTTTTTATAAAATTTTTTATTACCAATTAAATCGTCACATACTCCGCCGCGTAAAATCGACATTGGGAATTTTAGTAAGGAAAATTCAAAAGTGGGGTCCTAAGAGTATGCTTGGCGTTAACGTGTGGAATTTCTCTCCCCTTTTTGTTATTGGCATGTGTTATACACATTTATTTCTTCTCTATAATAGAACAATATACATATATATATTTTCTTATAAACTACCTTTCTCATTACATAAAATTCACACTTAAGATCTACATTTTAAAACACAAAACTTTTTCTTATGTCTACTACTTAAATCTACTACCGGTTTTTTCTTTGGGTTAAAGTTACTCTCTTCGTAGAATAATTTTCTAAATATTTTGTTATTTAGAGGTCAGTTTAGTGGTCATTGAGTACTCATTTTGCTTATCTTTCGCTGAACAGGATCTCAGGTTGATCAGGCCTCATTTCCAAATTCTACGATTAACACTTAGCATGGTTACTGAGGTATAAGATAACTTGTCTACCTAGTATTACCTTTTCTATTTTTAGCGATGCTATGTTCTCTTTTCTTCTTATGCAATTTTATCTGCGAAATATGTGTTCTCCGTACATATTCTTGAGTCGCAGGTTCGTACAGGGCTACTGTAACTGGAGTTAAGTACTTCTGGATTTGGTAAGGACCACACCATCAGTATGATAGTTTAGAGGTGGTCTTATCAATTGCACTACTAGTCGGGTGTATCTTGTACATTACTAAGTCACCGACTTGGTACCTAACTAAATTGTTATTGTTATGAATATTTCTCTCGTGGTATTTTCTTGATTTCTCTAAGTTCGCTCTTAAATTAGCGCGAGCTTTATTCCATATTTGTTTAATCTGCTTATCCTTTATTTGCGGAGGTAGCAAGTCATGTATTTTCCATTTAGTGGACAAGGGGTGGTTTGGTTTGTATTTATACAGTAACTCAAACGGGGTCGACTTATGTCCTTCGTGATAAGCCGAATTAAAGGCGTATTGTATCCAGGATAGGTTCTGGTCCCAAGACGTATGATCATTCGCATGGTAGGCGATTAATGCAGATTTGAGGTTTCGTAGATACCTTTCAGCAATATTGCCTTGCGGTCGATACTCCGTAGTGGTAGTATGGTCTATTCCTAACTTGAAACACATTCTTAAATTCTTTCGCCTTAAATTGTGGTCCGTTATCTGACACTATACGTACAGGTGTACCATAATCTTTAAATAATCTCTCCTGTAATATTTTTACAGTCGACGCTAACGCTCGCCGCATGGGATACATCCAAACAAATTTGGTGAACGAATCTACACAGATGAGTAGCATGGTATTACCTGATTTAGATCGTGGGTAGGGACCTGAAAAGTCTAAATAAAGTTTAGAAAAAGGGGTCGTAGGGATTTCTGAAATTAATTGGCTTACCTGACTGTTTCTTGCCGGTTTACTGAGAGCGCATAAATTTCACTCTTTTACAAAACTAGCTATTTTGCTGTTCATATTGTTCCAATGATATTCCTTTCGAATGCGATGTATGGTTTTATTGATTCCCATATGGGCTCCAATGGTAGATGAATGGAAGTACTCCATCAGCATGGGCTTAATCATATCAGGGGCGATTATTCTTAATTCCTTTCCATTTCTTATTTTGTGGCATAGTATTCTTTTACTTAATACATATTTCTCGGATTTAATACCTTGCTCAAGTTGTTCTATAATCGGTTTCAAAAGAGGGTCTTGTTGTTGATATAGAGCAATGTTGGTAAAGGCAAGGGGGAATTCAGTAATTACGGTGTTAGTCATGGCTGTTTCCGGACTCTCCTTGTTTCCTGGAGTATTTGTGGGCGACTGGAACATGAAGCTCTACTAGCTTTAATTATATTTATTATTGTGTAAATATTGATTATTTTACTACTTTTCATGAATTTCCAGGGTCTCGTCAGGTGTACTCATTAGCAGAGAGAAACAGGTTAACGCAAATGATCAACACACATTTAAGGTTAACGAACCCTTTTTACTTTATTCCCATCTCGTCAATTTCGTTATAATATTGTGATTATATTTTGGCCACGAGGCTCAATTAAGGAAACAACTCATATTTAATTAATTGTAAACTTATATAAAAACAAGAAATCAAATGAACTTAACTACTATATAATTACGCAACCAGCACTTCTTTGTTTAAATATATTTTCTCACATACTCACGCACACACACACACCAAGTTACTTAAGAGATCTCATATTAGATTTTATTTTATTTCCTTCTATTAAAAAAATTGAATGTTTAAAATTTTCGTCTAAAGTGATGTTTTCTCCTGTTTACTTATCTGTTCATGGCGTCTGGGCGATGTTACACGCACAACGTAACTAGCGGATTCTATTGAGTTTATTATATTGATTTCACATTTTGATAACTGTAATACCGGTAATAACCGTGAATTGTTTAATTAGACAGTGTTCACATTTGTTGGTGTGTTGCGGGCCCGCAAAAATACGTTCCGGAACTTTGTATATGTTGCTCGCGCGAGCGTTGAATTAGACTGGCCTTAGGCCAAAGGCACTATTTTGTGACGTCGCCGGAGTTGTGTCACCAATTCTTATTGTTTCTGAGTTCGTATTCCTACGCCAGCTGCATGCCACCGTTATGTAATTACATTCCACAACAGGGAACGTCTCTGACGTAAGATGGTCTGTTGTTTGTTACATAACTGGTTATGTTGTTTTTGTGTGACATTAGTTGACCTTGGCACAATTCCAGCTCGTTGATTCTGCGTTATAGAAAATATTATTGCATATTTTGACACAGCAGTGCTGCCACGGTCAATTCCGTCGCTAACAATAAATTTACCTAAGTTTTGTTCCTATTGTTGGAAAATACTTTATGAGAGAAAGAAAAAAAAAAATACAAACGGTTTTATTACCCCAGGTAGGCCAAAATGCCATGTTACAAACATACGGGACAGGGTATCAGCGACTACGTTTTGTGTACCTTTAATATGCTGCACTTTGAATTTGTAGCAGTTTAATCTCAATACTGTAGCGTGACAGATAAACACATAATAATGAATGGCATTGATCATTAGAATGATATAAGATAATAACATTAAATCCGAAGAAAGCATTAAAATAATATAAAGAATTAATTCAGAGCAACCGTGCAGAACAATCATTGATGTTAAAAGTATAAGTTCGAATAAAAGCAATGTTACTAGTGATGAATCATCAAAACCAGTTTAATAACTCAAGGTTTAAAAATATAACCCAGGAAGGTAAGGAGTAAATAAGGAAGCAACCCAGAGTATTACTAAACCCACAACAAAGATGAGGAATAAATTAAAAGAGAAACCCAGAACAAGGCAAGATCCACCATAAAAGGTGATGTATTTTAATTAACCAGAAGAGTAGATGAAGAAGTAACCCCAAGAAACCCGATGACATCCAGAAGAAGGTGAAGAACATACAATTCAAAGAAGCCAGAAGAAAAGAAGACATCATTGAAGAAAGAAGAAGAAGACAGCATCCAGAAGAAGAAGGAATGCTCTTATAAAAAACACCCATATCCCAATCTAAATAAAAACCATAATAATAAAAGTATAACGAAGTATTCATGAACAGAAACCATATGTACAATAAAATTAAGAATAAAAGTGTATAGAGTAAGAGTTGCCAGTGGACCAAGGTGAAACAATAATATAATACCCAAAGAACAAATCTTCATTGTAACCCACAAACAAATCTCTTGATGTTAATAAGACTAAACAACCATTTAGAAATAGCATCAAGGAGTATAAAGTGAACCAGTGCTAGTTTGTGTATTATAAAAAATAAACCTTATGTTTCATCCTTGGCATCCACAAACTGTGTAAATAATGAAAAATACAACTTTTTAGTGACTTATGATTTGTACAGAGTGGATATAATACATGTAATAATATCAAGCTGTCAATCTGTTTGAAATGACATTTATGTAAATGATGAGTAAAAACAGAAGCAGACACAGGATTAAACACAAAGTGACAGGGTACAATTACCCTAAACCATATTAAAACTGAGTAATTAAATTTAATATAAGAAATAGAATAAGAATGTAGAAAATAAGGTTTTGTTTATTTGAAATAAGAATTTTAAAAGTGTATTAGTAATAAGAACCTTTTAATAAGTTTAGAACCACTAACATCCTAATTGTAAAATATTTATTACTTATATTGGTGTTAATGGTTAAATAAGATGTTAGCTGGTAAAAAAAAAAAAAACGTTCTTTATAAATAATATTTCTGTTTTAGTATTAAGTTTTGATTATAAAAAAATGTCTAATTAGTTGAAGACAACCATTATTTAAAAATATTTCTTATCTGTTAATAGTATTGAAACAAATACTGATTGTTATTATGTTTAATAGAAAAATTTTTAATTTATATTACAATGTTAAAAAGTCAGAGAGGGTATAAAGTTTATATACAAATTTGAATAAAAAATTGTTAGGAATCTAGGCAAAATGATGAAAACTAAACATCATTAAAACTGAGAAACTAAGTACATAAATACATTTAAACTGAAGGGATTTAGATAACATAAACCAGAAATGAAGCCATATAATTAGAAATATAACTTAGAAAGATTTTATAAAATTACAGACAGATTTATTAATAAAAATGGAAATGACAGAACTCAAAAATTTGGAGAGGGGAGTCATATATTCCAACATAATATTTAAAACTTAACCAATTCATATAATTGCAAGAAATCAAGGGAATATAAACCTTTTATTACAATATGAGATTAATAATCATAAATATAACTTAAAAATGGCAGAATTTGCATAATGACAGGAAGCTGATTTTGAAAATTTACAAGATACAAAATGAAGGTAAAATTACCAATTTTAGATAAAAAACTTAATAAAACGGCATTATTCGATATCAAAATACGCCGAATGAACTGAAGGATAAAATTAAGTAACAACTAGCTAATAAATTTGAATAATAACTAAAAGTTTAAGCAGTCATATAATGTAACTTTAATACATGCACAGGATGCAAGATAAAATTCGAACAATGTAAGGCTTATTGTAAGGCTGTATTGCTTTGGCTAAGATTTTAGTCGAAAGTGAAGGAAGTAGAGAGTTGATTATTAACGTTGTACGGGACACTTGACACGAGCAATTAAAACGATTTAACCTAGTTTCTAGTACCATAATGGCGAGTCAGTGTATGATACGAATTTGAAAATCGCGAGTGGCGACAAAAAACATTTCACAACATCGACACAGTGACATAAATACTTACAAAAGACTAACTAACATTGTATAGCACGAAACGACAGTTAAATAACATTTTAAACACCATAAAACAGTATATAACATAACCATCAAATGTGCTTGATCGACAAAAAGTGAACTGACTTATAAATACACCATTTTTCAAAATACAACACAGAAACTTAACCAGAGACACTACACCAACATCAGAAGGAAGATTTGCAGACACCAGGACGTGAATTCGGCAAGAAAATATCTTTATTGGAACGCCAAATCTACGAAGGGACGATTGACAACTTTGACGGCGGCCATTACTTTTCGTCACCGCTCAACTGAACAGTGCCTCCTAGTTTGTCGGCGACACGGTTCGCAAATATTTCTTTATTTTAATCTTTTCAATTGAATATATGTACTTTAGTATTAAGAATTATTCTTGTAACGTTATACTTTTTTAATCTTTGTCCGATTTCTCTGACTTTTCCAATGAATAGCTGTTAAAAGAACCTTATTGTATTTTATATAAAAACTTGTAACATTCGATACCCTGAGAGTCGATTTTAAAATCGACAAGAGTCTTTATAAACAACTGTTAATAAAATAATTTATACTTTTCCTCTTAAAACAGTTCTTTCTTTTCTAAACATAGCAATTTACACATACTATAATTTAAACAACATCTACTACAAGAATTTCACCACATTGAAGGAAGATAACCTCCAAAACTGAAAGTAAACAAAGATCGATTGTAACTGGAGACAATCCTATAAGTGGTTGGAGTTTCTTAAAAAATACAGAAAAGCTTATAAAATTTTTTAAACAAGTGAGAAACGTTTTGGAACTTCACGAACATCAATTAATTAATTGTTTCTAATTAATTAATCAATTAAAAAAAATTTTTTTAATTGTAAATTTTTTTTAAACAAACAATTTTCTTACACGAACACATATTTAATATATTTTGTAACAACACCAATATTTAAACACAGTAAACACGTTCTTTTACAAATTGGCTAGCCCAAACAGTGGGGCTTAAATTAAAAGAAAAGGAAGAGACCAGAACGAGTTTAAGAATTTGTAACCACACAACACAACATTAAGTTCAGTTACAATACCCATCTTCCAATACGTCCTAACCGTTTAGGGTGATTCAGTAACCAAGATAATGCTTGATTATCAGTTTCCAAAAGGAATTCTTTATGCTCTAGGAAGGGTTTAAACTTCTCAAACGCAAAAACAATGGCTAAACATTCCAATTCATAAGCGGAATACTTTCTTTCTTGGTCGCTCAAGGTTCGTGATGCATAACTAATAGGTAGTCTACTGTATTCTATTTCCTGATAGATGACTGCACCTAAAGCTTCACTTGAACTGTCGGTCTGAACTACGAAAGGTTTCGTGAAATCTGCTAGTTACAATACTGGGGGAGATATGATGCTTTCTTTGAGTTGTTCAAACGCATTTTGGTGTTGTGCAGTCCATTCAAACTTCGCTCCCTTCTTTCTTAAGGAATTCAGCGGTGCTGCTATTTCGGCAAGATGGGGAATATACTTGTGGAAATAATTTACCATTCCCAAAAATCGGGCTATACCTTTTGCATCTCGCGGGGGTGAAAATTCTCTGATGGCGCGGGTTCGTTCGGGGTCAATGCTTACTTTTCCGTTGGCTTTCACGATGTGACCTAAAAATGAAAATTGTGGGACTGCAAAATTTACCTTCTTGGGGTTAACTGTTAATCCTGCCTTTTGTAACCAAGATAACACTTCACGTAGGTGTTTAAGATGTTGTTCCATCGATTCGCTATAGATTACGATGTCGTCCAAATAGTGATACACATATTTAAATTTAATATCATGAAATATTCTTTCTAATAATCTACTACATACAGAACTTCCTTGAGATATTCCAAAGGGTACTCTTGTAAATTGGTACAGGTTAAAAGGAACTGCAAACGCGGTTAGACGTTTGGATTCTTCCGAAAGGGGTATTTGGTGAAATGCTTGATTCAGATCCATTACCGTAAAGACTTTCGCTTTTGTGAAGTAATGAAAAGCACTATGGATGTCTGGAAGCGGGATAGATTCAAATTCTATTCGTTTATTTAATTGCCGGTAGTCCACAACTAGTCTATGTTTGTCGTGACCTTTTGGTACTAAAAAGGAGGGTGATGAATATGGAGACGTAGAGGGTTCAATGACTCCTTGTTCTAACAACTTGTTGATATGGTTTCTCATCACTTCCATCTTGGGAGGCGACAACTTGTATGGGGGTAGGCGTATTACTTTCTGATCGCTCAGATTGATCTTATTGATCTTATATTCTATTAGTTTTGTAAGTCCTAGCTTAGGTATAAGAACGGTGGAAAATTCTTTTATTAATTTCTGCATTCTCAGCCTATCTCTATTTCCTAGATGAGATAATTCAGACTCTTGGTGTACTACGTGTGCAGTCGATGATCGAGTACTTTCTTGTTTGTTAGTATTACAATCAAAATTATACTTCCGTGTACGGTCGAATCGAAAATAATATTTCTGCTCATGGATGTCAAGAATCATTCCCGTTTTACTTATGAAGTCTGCTCCCAATATTAAGTCGGGTCCTAAATCCTTACATACTAACATAGTAAAAAACCACGTTAGGTTCTTGATTTTATCTTTAATGGGGATGCTAAGTTTTATCACTATACAGTAGATGCCCTCTTAACCGGCCTCGGATCAACCGGCCGCCGCTTTAACCGTCCAGACTCGTCTGTTTCCCACGCTTTCGATATCCGTTAATTAAACGGATGTTTCTACATTTTCTATTTGTTTTTAGTAATCAAGCGGCTTTCGATTACCGCTTTAACCAGCCGACCCTCAGACTCGTCTGTTTCCCACGCTTTCGATATCCGTTAATTCAACGGATGTTTATACATTATCTATTTATGTTTTTAGTAATCAAGTGGCTTTCGATTGTACCACGTAAACATAAATGTGAAATTACACCGACACGGCTCACCGGCATGTCAAAAGTTTCATGATTTGCACTTGTTTATTTTATTGAACGTCTTTAGTCAGTTTAGTGGTTGATTTGTCAATGTGAAGACGTGTCGATTATTACTGTACTGCACTACTCTAAGTACACCCAGTTTCATTATTTTTTTCGTGTGCTACAAACATGAGTGACAAAAAATGGAAACGTGTAGTAATCAGTATCGCGCAAAAACTTAACGCCTTAGAACGTTTAGACAAAGGTGAATCGGTACAATTAATATGTAACGAATTAGGCGTGGGAAAAAGTACTGTCAACGACTGACGGAGAAACAGAAATTCACTTCAGGATTACTGTATGCAGGTTGAATCACAAAAAGTACTCAAGTCCCGTTGCACAATTAGGAAACCAACCAACGAGATTGTTGATGATGCCCTTTGGGTATGGTTTGTCCAACAACATCGAAAAGGTACACCGATTAGTGGGCCAATATTAAAAGAAAAGGCCTTATGTTTTCACAAAAAACTCGAAAACCAGGCCGAATTTGTTGCTAGTGATGGGTGGTTATCGAGGTGGAAAAAACGGCATGGAACACATGTGCTTGATGCGTGTGGGGAAAAGCTGTCCGCTAATCCAGGAGCAGTAGATGAATTTACAACAGAACTCGTAAAAATCATAAACGAAAAAGAACTTAAACCAGAGCAGATATATAACCTAGATGAAACGGGCTTAAATTTCAAACTTCTACCAAAACAAACTTTCGCTATGGCAGATAAAAAATCAGCACCGGGAATGAAAGTTAATAAAGAAAGATTGACTGTTGCTCTCTGTAGCAATGCCGCGGGTACACATAAGATTCCTCTTTTTGTGATTGGTAAATCGAAGAAACCGCGTGTGTTTAAACATGTTAATATGGAAGCCCTCCCGGTTTACTATAGATCTCACAAATCTGCGTGGATGGACTCCCATCTTTTCAAAGAATGGTTTATAACGCAATTCATACCAAAAGTTAAAAGCCATTTAATCAATCTAAAATTGCCTGTAAAAGCTCTACTTGTCATTGACAATGCACCGACCCACCCCAGTGCTGATCAATTAGTATGTGAGGAAGACATCAGCATTTTATTTTTGCCTCCTAACGTAACTAGTCTCATACAACCTATGGACCAGGGAGTTATTGCAAGTTTCAAAAGACGGTATAGGCGAAAATTGTTATCTGAAATTTTGGGTAAAATGGAAGATGAAAACTCAGGACTTGTAGACGCTGTAAAGACTATAAACATCAAAGATGTGGTGTACATGATAGCAGCTGCGTTTGAAGAAATTCCCCACACTGCTTTTATAAAATCATGGAGGAAAGCTTGGCCAGGCATTGAGAATTACGTTGACCAGATAACGGAAGAAAATACACGTGTCCCAGATAACGACAATCAATGTTTACTCTGTGATCTGCAAAAAATAATGGCAGAATGCGAAGAAAGAGATGTCGAAGAATGGATAAATGGTGATCAAGAGCTTGAAAACGAAACTTTGGCTGATGAGGAAATCATAAGCGTTGTCTGCCAGCAAACTGATATTGACGAAGATGGGATCATAGAAGAAAAAGAAGAAGACAGCGAGGGAAAAGTCAGTCACAAAGACGCATTGGAAGCATTACAGCTGGCAGTGCGATACGTCGAACAACAAGGTGAGGCGTCTGGTGTCGATGTCATGTTTATGCGAAAGTAGCGTGACCACGCTTTTAAAAATTCATTCAAACTTAAAAAGCAAAAAACAATCACGGATTTTTTAAAAGTGTAACTTAAATACTGTATACAGTGTTAATGTTATGTCTGTAAAATAAACAACTTTTAACGATACAGTACTGTACAAGTGTTTGATTGATTTTGTTCGGTTTAACCGGCCATTTTGTTAACCGGCCGACCCCTTGGTCCCAAGCTGACCGGTTAAGAGGGCGTCTACTGTATTCTGTTTATTGGCGGTAGCGCATTTTATATTCACCGCTTGACGCCGTTTCACTAGGTTGTGTTCGAATAATTTATCTGCTAACTTTTGACTGATTAACGTTCTGGTAGATCCCGAATCGATTAATGCGATTGTGGAGGTAACACCTAGGTCAATTTGTATTAACGGCAATATACTTTTAGTCCAGTTACATTTAGTTATCGCGTTACATTTTTCAATAAACTTTCTAACATAGGGATCTATTTCTTTAGTGTTTCTTTTCCTTCCTTTTTTTTTTATTGTCATACATTTCTTTGGGTTCACCGGATCTCAAGTTGCTGCGGAAGACACAGGATTTCGGGTCTCCCTGCTGGCTGATCCCGGCCCAAGTGGGCCGAAACAGTTTAAGAAAGGTAACGTCCCGCAAGTGCGGACCGGAAGAGTTAATTTGTTCAGCCCGAGCGGGCGAAAATTATGTATCTTGCATTAAATATTTGTCTGCTGGTCTTCCATATGATTGAAGATGTTGTGTAGGATGTATTAAATTACATTAAGAAATAAGAGAAGTGGACTGTATACGTATAGTTTTAATAATTTGAATGATCACATTACAGCTGTAATAAATTGAAAGAAGGCTGGCTAATGCTGCATATTGAATCAATAATTAATAAATTTAGTTAAGAATGAAGTTGTGGCGCTAGTTGGCCATGATAGAAAATAGTAAGGCCTAAGGCCTACATCTAATGTCGACGCTAACTTGACGGAAAGGTCCGGCGAACCGAACGCCGAGATTACTGAATGTGCACTGGTCAAGTACGATTACGCGAACGTTGATGAGATATAAATCAGATTAGCCAACCTAGTAAAATAAAATCATCGCGCTACCGTCCATAAGCTGCCTGTCAAAAATCAAAAAGATTTTTTAATACATTCTTTAATAAATTATAATACATTTACAATTCAATTTGAAATAGTGGAGTTTTAATAATTAGAATCAGCTTCAAGGCTGAGTTGAACCTTGAGTTGAGATTAGATAACGGCAATCGGCCGCTAATTTGAGATAAGCATGCAGATAGGCGACTGTAGGCCAAGGTTTGGCAAACAGCTGTTTCATGTACCACTAAGTCTGGTTAACCAATATTACTGACACAAGTGCGCAGTACGTAACATTACAAAACATGAACGAAAAATACATAATATGCAAGTCATAGAGTTAGCTTAATGCTAGCTAAGGTCCGTAGACCTGTACAGAAGTTCATTACATGAATAAAATTGTTGTTGAACATGTTACAGTTGCATGTTTCATTGTATATTCAGGAGGGCGACATGTATCGACCTAAATACGCTATTCCTGAAGTTTCAGGAATTTACAATGTATGCCAACGTGTGAGCAAGCTAGATGCTGAATGTAGCCCAGATATGACGTGTATGTCATAATTTAAATAAAGAATTGTGCATGCGTACTTACAAAAATGAATAAAATATAAGTACAATATAAATAAATTAGACAAGACAGTTACAGACGGCAGGCGCTTACAATAGTTTTTACATCGACACAATTTATGTGAATACAACAATAATAATTTGCATAATTACAAGATAAATAATTGTAATGTCAGCCAACAATACAATACTGAAATTACAGAAACAATTTAACAATTTAAGACATTCACAAAATAGTACATATTTATCAGCAACAATATAAAGAAATGAATGCATGGTTACTTGACAGCAAACATGCGAATATTATGTAATAACATTAATAAATAAGACCACCCAAAGACATGCAGTACACCCCATGAGATCAATGAAAGTGTGACATAGTATGCCACAAAAATTAACATACAATACAAATATTAAGATATCACCAGAACTGTGATACTCAGAAGCGTGCCATGACACAAAATTGACAAAAATATTGTGACAATCCATCACAATCATGTTGACCAAATGGTCGTAATAAATAATAAGTCAATGGCGGAATAAAGCCGCATTGTGCTGTAACCATAGTGTCACATCTCGTCTCGCGCTGGCAATAGACATAATTTATGTATTGGTCTCCGCAAAACACCCGTAGGCGTGCGAATGTCCACGACGCGAACCAAATTATCTGGGCCGGGAAATGTGGCGATGATCACGCCAAATTTCCAGGCTAATGGAGGCAAGTTGTCCTCAATGAGCAAGGCTAAGTCACCAATGGAAACATTATCTTTGGCAAACTTCCACTTGTGACGCTGTTGCAGCTGGTGCAAATAATCGTGAGACCACGCCTTCCAAATGCCCTGGACAAACCTCTGAAGTAATTGCCAACGACCAAGGCGAGAAACAGGAACGTGAGAAAGGTCTGGGTCAGGAATCGCAGTTAGGGGCGCGCAGATCAAAAAATGGCCAGGTGTAAGTGGCACCGGGTCATTAACATCCGAAGAAATAGCAAATAAAGGTCGAGAGTTCAGACATGCCTCTATCTGAGACAAAACGGTTGTGAACTCTTCGAAGTTTAGTATAGATTTGCATACCACGCGCCACAAATGAAATTTCAAACTCTTGATGCCGCTCTCCCAAAGGCCACCGAAATGAGGTGAGGAGGGCGGAATAAATGACCATGATATCCCCTGAGAGGATGTGAATGACTTGATCGAGGTGATGGCATCCTTATCGTGCCAAAAGTTGTAAATGTCATGTAAGATGGTGCGGGCCTTCCTGAAGTTCGTGCCGTTGTCGGAGTACAGTTGACTAGGTATACCCTGACGTGCCATAAAACGACGTAAAGCAGCTATAAATGCGCTGGCAGTAAGGTCGGACACCAATTCCAGGTGAATAGCCCTAGTTGCTAAGCAAACAAACAGAGACACGTACGCCTTAGTAAGAGTTCTAGACTTCTGCCCGCCATGACGAATCATGAAGGGACCACCATAATCAACCGCGCAAAATAGAAACGGCCTTGAAGGAATGACTAGGGGATGGCAAGATGCCAAGCCTCTGAACCTGCTGTGTGGCGCTAAACCTGATGCACTTGAGACACTTACGAATAATGGAACGGATGACTAGCCGGGCATTAACAATCCACCAACGTTGACGCAGTGAATGATGCACGAGCTGCGCACCAGCATGAAGCAAACGAATGTGTTCGCGTTCGATGATAAGGCGTGTGACATGCGCCGATGGGGGTAGTACGATAGGATGTTTCGAGTCGTAAGATAACTGGGAATGCTGCAATCGTCTGCCCACGCGTATCACTCCAGTGTCGTCAAGAAACGGGTCGAGAGAGGCTAACTTGCTTCTGATGGAAACAGAAGATCCGTTCCGAAGACAACTAATTTCGCCTGGGAAGTGGGTCGATTGAGATTGCCTTATAAAGAAATTAAGAGACTGATGAATTTCCGCAGGGGTCAGATCGCCCGAAAGCCTGTCCGCAGATGAGTGCCTAATATTTCTGATGAAACGAAAACAGTACGTGTATACACGTGTCAGCCGGTGTAACGAGGAAAAGTCCAACGATAAGTCAACAGCCAGGGTAGACATCAGCGAACGGTTATGTGTAGTTTTCTCTTCCGCGATGACTTCCGAAGATGATGGAGTGGCCGGTACGAAAGATGGAAAAGGATTAGACTCTGACGATTGAGACAGACAGCCAGGACCGTGCCACCAAAGCGAGCAATCGCGCAAAACGTCCGGGAGACACCCCCTAGAAATAATATCAGCAGGATTGCGTCGCGAATCAATGTGATGCCAGGTACAAGTTTGCGTGCGACGCTGAATTTCAGCAACCCTATTAGCGACGTATGTTTTCCAACGCGAAGACTGCGCATGAATCCAGTAAAGAGCCACCATAGAATCGGAATACAAATGTACATCCTCAATGAATGAATGAAGAGCAGGAATAATTTTAGACACAAGTCGCGATAATAACAAACAAGCGCAGAGCTCGATACGAGGTAATGACACTTGGCGCAAGGGAGCCACGCGAGATTTTGAACACAAAAGACGACAGGAAGCAGTAGCATCTTGATAAATGACTCGGACATACACACAACAGCCGAACCCTCTCTCGGAAGCATCCGAAAAACCATGCAACTGAACTGTAACCGCCTGATGGTTGCAACGAATAGATCGCGGGACCACTATTTTACCAATCAGACTTAATTTGTTACACAAAGAATGCCAATCCGACAGTGACTGACCGGAAAGCGGTTCATCCCAACTAAGCTTACAAAGCCAGAGTCGCTGCATGAAGTGTTTATACAAAAAGACAACTGGTCCGATTAAACCCAGTGGATCATATATTCCGGCGATTATTGAAAGAATTTGCCTCTTGGATATGCTATGAAGAACCGGAGATAGGTTGACATCAAACAAAAATGAATCAGCAGTGTTGTTCCAAAGAATGCCCAGGGTACACACATTGTCCTGTTTATTTAGGGGGTCGTGAAAGGTTGTGATGACTTGCGACCGCTGTGGGTTCATTTGATGCCCATTTGTGCAACGTGAAACCATATTGAGCAAGTAACGCACCTAGGTCGGATTTCAGATTAGTCAGATCATGGATAGTGTCAGAACCGGTAAGTAGATCGTCTACATAAAAATCGTTAGTGATGGCTAAAGCCGCTTGGGGAAAGGAAGTTTGATTGTCTCTAGCAATTTGTAAAAGGCACCGTGTGGCCAAAAAGGAGGCGCTAGCCGTGCCGTAAGTTACTGTTCGCAGCGCGAAATGCTTAAGTGGTTCGAGGGGAGAGTCACGCCACAAAATACGCTGATAGTGACAGTCCTCTTCAGCAACGCGAATCTGACGATACATTTTTTTCGATGTCAGCAATCAGGACATACTTATGTGTGCGAAACCGCAACAGAATAGAGAAGAGATCTTGCTGAACATTGGGGCCTACCAATAATAGGTCATTTAACGAAAGACCATTTGTAGTCTTGGAGGAACCATCAAAGACAACGCGCAATTTTGTGGTCAAGCTAGAATGTTTAAACACGGCATGGTGAGGCAAGTAATAAATATTTGACGATCCTAAATTGATAGCGCCATGATCAATGGGTGTCATGTGCCCAAGCTTCATGTATTCCCCGATAAAGTCTGCGTAGTCGCGAGCGAGCTTGGGATCGCGCCTGAATCGACGCTCCAAGTTTAAAAACCTTGATTCGGCACTTGTGTAGGATTCCCCTAAGTGAGGATTATCAGACTTAAATGGGAGCGACACTATAAATCTACCCTCGTGGTTGCGCTGAGTGTAGCGCATAAAATGCTCTTCGCAAGCGAACTCGCCATTAGGGGTATCGCCGGGGATCGTTTCTGCCTCCCAAAATCTCTCAAGAGATTGCAGGATTTGGCTGTCATTATTCCTTGCCAAGAACGAAACAGCAGGACCCTGGGTGTGGCAGTGCTTGGGCAGATTGCCGGCCAAAATGTAACCCAGTTTTGTCTCCTGAATGATAGGGAAGTTGGGTCCGCGTGTGTACTTATTAGCTAATATTAAATCTAGATAAAATTGAGCCCCCAATAGTATGTCGATCTGTGAAGATATATTAAAATCTGGGTCGGCGAGAAAAATTTTATTTGGAATGTGGAACCGGTTGATGTCAAACGATATTGAAGGCAGATTATGAGTTAAGTTAGATAAGACGGCAAATTTGGCCTCGAAACTATGTCTCTGATAGCGAGACATAATACGCATAGAAACAATGTCAGTAGCGCAACACGCTGTGTTGCTTATTCCTGTAATCGGAATATTACATCGGGTTAGTTTGAGGTGCAATCTTTTCGCAAATGATTTCGTACAAAAATTGATCTGAGACCCGGCGTCAAGAAGTGCGCGCGCCTTATGCGTATTGCCAGCCTGATCAATGACATATACAACTGCAGTGGATAAAAGTACATTGTTTTTACATTGTAATTTAAATGAGCAGTAGTTACTGCTGGCAGCTGCTGATTTCGGCACGTAATTAGCGTGCAGCAAGGTGTGGTGACCCTTTGAACAAATTTTACAAACCTGTTTACTTTTACAATTTGTTATCAAATGACCTGCTCTAAGGCAGTTAATACAACATTTATGGTTTGCCACCAATTGCCCCCGCTCAGCGGCACTTAATATGCGAAAATTATTACACATGTAAAGCGGGTGATCAGATTTACAGCACACACATGAATAATGCCTTGCCGTAGCATGATAACTCTTAAAGGTACTGCTGCCAGCAGTATTTCTTAAACTACATTTCTCAAACTTATTGTTTGGTTTTACACTAGGTTTATTGAATTGCTGTCCGGGTTCAATTGGCATAGTATTTTCTAAAAGCTGTCGGCGCAAATTCAAAAAATGAGTAAAGTCTTGAAAACTAGGCAAGTTGTCAGGGTCTATAGACTCCTTCCAACGTTTTAAAGTGATAGGGTCAAGTTTAGTGGAAAGCAATTGTATAGTAATAAACTCAAATAGGTTTACAGACAGCTTCATTGCCGCCAGCGAATTAACAGAAGACGTTATAGTATTCGTAAACTCAGCCAAGCTTTGGACTGAGTCCTTTATTGTGGACTTAACCTGAAGTAGGTTCTGTACATAATATTTTGCTAATATAAATGGATTATTGTACCTATCGGACAGCAAGTTCAACGCTATTACATAATTCTCTTGACAAATTGGTAATGATTTAATTAAGTCTAATGGTTCACACTTCACCGATGAATGCAAGTAATGCAGTTTCTGTACTGGTGTTAAATCTGATCTTGAATGCACCAGATCATTAAAAATTGAATAGAAATGTTGCCACTCAAGTATGTTGCCTGAGAAGCAGGGCAAACTTATCGGTTTTAAATGCACAGGCGTCGATAGTACAGGAGGCACAGTCTGAGTATTAACAGTGTCAAGAAGTTGTAAAATGTTTGCCTCAGTTGAGTATATCATTTCCTCAACCTCGACTCGGTCTGCCTGAGCAGTGCTCACGTCTTTACTTATAAGCTCTATCTCAGACTGTACTTCGTCGTACTTCGAGGCTAAGCTCTTAAGACTTTCTAATCTCACAGTCAAAAAATGTTTTGTGGTTAAATTAATGTCAAATGAATTTACCGCGGATTGTATCCGCACTATCGCGGACTTTAATCCGCCTCTCTTTCTGGTCAGCACCTTGAGGCCTTCCTCAGACATTCTTTTACGCACCTTATTACTGTTGCTGGTGGTACCTGGTCAGTGACGTCCCGCAGCGTCGGCTCCTTGATGATGATGGTGAACAGCTGGCAAGATGACCACCTTGAGGCACTGCAGCCGGCAGGAACTTGCTATCACGTTGCCTGAAGACGACGAGCGAAGTGGCGACGCAAATCACGCCACGGTCGCATTAGCTGACGTGCTAACCCGCCCGTGATGGCCAGAAAAAGATACAAAAGACATTAAGTGGAAATCCAGGTCCGGAGTGACCAAAAATATGGCTGATCCCGGCCCAAGTGGGCCGAAACAGTTTAAGAAAGGTAACGTCCCGCAAGTGCGGACCGGAAGAGTTAATTTGTTCAGCCCGAGCGGGCGAAAATTATGTATCTTGCATTAAATATTTGTCTGCTGGTCTTCCATATGATTGAAGATGTTGTGTAGGATGTATTAAATTACATTAAGAAATAAGAGAAGTGGACTGTATACGAATAGTTTTAATAATTTGAATGATCACATTACAGCTGTAATAAATTGAAAGAAGGCTGGCTAATGCTGCATATTGAATCAATAATTAATAAATTTAGTTAAGAATGAAGTTGTGGCGCTAGTTGGCCATGATAGAAAATAGTAAGGCCTAAGGCCTACATCTAATGTCGACGCTAACTTGACGGAAAGGTCCGGCGAACCGAACGCCGAGATTACTGAATGTGCACTGGTCAAAGTACGATTACGCGAACGTTGATGAGATATAAATCAGATTAGCCAACCTAGTAAAATAAAATCATCGCGCTACCGTCCACCCTGCCTTACATGTTTTTTGGATTAGGGTGTTTACGTTCATATTGCTTGCTGTTACAGTTTCTACTTATGTGTCCATATCTACCACAATTATAACACATGTTCTTATTACGAGGAGGGTACCTAGTTTCCGTTTTAGGTTGTGTTTCATTTGACTTACCAGGGCTGTGCAAATTGTGAGGTCTATTGAATACTCGCCTTTCACGCTGGGTTGATACTTCGGGCACTAGGGCTTGCAATTCATTTCTATTCCCTTCAGTTGATTTCATCGCATGTCTATTCTGATCTGAGTACCATACATTTGAAGAGTGGATACTGCATTGTTCTAGATCCGCAAAGGTGTTAGGTCGATTTATCAACGCTAAATGAGATCTTTCTTCTGGTGACAATCCTACTAAAATTGTGTCGACCATCTGTCTCTCATTCCAATCTACTTGTAGTAGTCGAGAGGACTCCCTGATGTCTGAGATGTAATGGGCCAATCTCTCGTGATTTCCTTGTACTCATAGTACGGTCTTTCTTTTAAGTTCTTCATAAATCCCGGTGGGAATAAAATATTTTATTATTGAGGTATGCAGGTCTTCTACTGGAAGGGTAGAGCTTAATGATTCTATCACACGATTCCTTAACGGGGGTTTACATTTCGGTAGGAGGACTTGCAAAATTTGCCAGTCATTTGGCTGCTGTAGATCTTTTATTTGCAGGAGATATTTGATGAAATTCAGTAGTTTAGTGACATTTAATCCATCAGTGTATGGGATTTCAGCTAAAAGTTTCTCTACGGGATGATTGATTTTTCCATAGAGGTCTGCGTTATAGTTCACGTGTGGCATCGCTTTAGGAGGACCAGATGATGCGTACGGGGTTGTCAATTCGTGCATTTTGGGGCGAATCTGGAAACGATTGGGAGGAGGGGCTTCAAATATCGTCGGGGCATTTAAATCTCTATCAGGGTATTGCTCGTGAGTAGGTTGTATTTGCGATACAGCGGGTGAGTCCCGATCCGTGTTGGGTGGAGGGTGATCTATCGTAGGGGATTGAACTGGGGAGATGTGTAGTTTCTTCAAAGACTTCTCAATTTCGTCCATTCGGAACGAGTCGGATTTTCTTCGTAACTCATTTATAATAGTGGGTAATCGACGTAAAGCTTCGTCAGCAAAATTTTGGACTTCAGGAGGTATTTCCGTAAGATTAGGCCAGATCAATAAATTTTTCATTCGCTGGGTTAAATGTTCTATTCTTTGAGTTGTCCGCAATATTATCGCAGGAGATTTCTCGTCTTGGAGGGTTTGAGACAATAAAGTTAACTCGCTATACTTGGCATTACAAATTTCTCTCTCACTCTCATAATCGAGTCCGCTTAGGTTGCTTAACTGCGTGGGTGTATCAAATCCACTTTCGCGTATTGACTTGCGCAATTCCGCGACTTACATTCGCATGGGGTAGACCACGCAAAAGAGCTTCATAAGACAGCTCGTCCTTTAATAGTAAATCCGGATTAAATTGTGCCATTTTTATCTTATTTCTAACACATTAAAACTTACTTAAAATTGATATTACTACACTATACACTTATTACATAGACAATTTATTTCTTGGTTAAATCATTGGCATGGTACACAAGAGAATAATCTCTCTTCTAAGGGAAAGACAAAAATTCCACACACACGTCAATATAATGGCAACGATCAGCTGTTCGCTGAAATGTAGGTCACCCTAGTTTACTTTTTAAACAATGGCAAGGTTGTTGTATGCGTGGGAACGCGAGGATTATACACAAGTATTGTTCTCTATAACAATAGCTGAAGGCTATCTTTATCGACCGGTTTGAACTGGAGAAGCCAGTTGCACCGAGGGGTGAATCCGATTCAACGAAACACGCTTTACAAGTTAGAGGGTGTATTACAGGCTGAGTTTAGTAATTAATTGTCTTACGTTCTACCTTTAATTTTGAAATTATTTTGAATTAATTTTTTTTTATGGGTTACAAAATTAAGTTATGTATTTCTTTACATGTAATTAACCGGGTCTACTTTAGTCAGGAGTTTATATTTTTCACCGTGACGACAGACATACAACTTACATTCTATGCAGGCGTATTCAGGAAACTACAGGTCTTGAATTGTCACAAGATAAACCTGTTAAAGACTGAACAGTTTGACAAGCACTAAAATTCATGTATGTACTTGCATTGGTGTAATACAATGATAGTCTGTATTATTTTGCGTATCTTAAATAAATTACATTATACGCAAGTTAGTAAGTAATCTTGTACAAAATAAATTCACCCTATGAAAATTAATATTAACATGAAATACAGTAACTGAGTGCATAGATCATCAGAGGGTTATCTATTTTACTACGTAACAATTATTTCTTTTTTAATTATCAGAGTGACGTACTTTGTGTCACGATGCTCGCAACTATTTTAACTTTAAGCAGAGTTGCGCATTTTTGTGACGTTCAGGGCTACGTTACAAATCCAGGTAAAGCAGGTCAATGCTTTAGTAATTAAAATATTTAAAATTCGCCCCCGTTTCGGGCGTCGACTAAAGCTGTACGAGTTTAAAATAAATATTAAAAATCTAGAAATCTGTGTATACAACTGAAACTCTGCTTGCTTTTTAAATCAAAATATTCAAATTTGTCCCACTTACCTTCATTGCGAATAAACCAGGGTGTCGTCTGATGTACTTAGGCAGAGAAAAACAACAGGTAATGCAATGACACACACGTATTTTACAAACATAAATAAAATGGTATTTTATTTATATAGCATGACAGTTTTTCTGTTTACCTTCCGGTTTAGATTTACTAAAATACGCCTTATGGCTGAATTGTGAAACTACGTCAAATTATGATTTCTACTGTAGTTATGCTTTTTCTACCAATAACCCTCCGAACAATATTTGATTCACCTAGCCATGCTATCAAGATTTATTTATTACTGACTATATATATATATACTACGACTAACTTATCTTCTACTCAAAAAACGACCCAGTATATGCTCACTCTCTCCCTCTCATACTGTAAAATTCCCCATAATTTAGATTTAGCGCTTTTTTATTGAATTTTCATCATTAATATTGGTGACTTGAAATTAATTAATATTGAAATATTTTATCTGTTCAAACTGCTTAAATTAGGTACTCATCCCTTCATCCATGTGGTTATGCCATCACTGTTAACACTTGATTCTGCTGACACACTCCGAATATAAGTTTAGAATGTTATTATTTGTCGGTTACTTCTGTTCGATCACTATAACATGATTGACTGTTATTTTAAATCAAAATAGCAAGATTTACTGGTCGGCCGACCCTAACTAGCTCGAGCAATGTTTTATGTGACCTCGCGAGGTCTGGAGTTCTAAGTCGACTAACTTACGCTACTCTTAGCGTCACTCCCGCCACAGTTCACCAGCTTGCGCTCTGATTCGTGGATAAAATCACATGACATGGTCATTAGTGAAATTACAGTTTACGCTCTTGGTAGCGAGTTTGGGTATTTTTGTTCTGTCCTGGGGCTCGCCACAAAGTTTGTGCTTTTTGCCAACAGAAAACGCAATCATCCGCGCACCGGTTCACATTCCAACACCTCCAGGAGCAGTGCTTATTGCAGGGCTCTGACAAAATGTGCGTCTTGGTGCCCCGACAAAGTAAAACAAGGAATGTTAATTGTTCAAAACTGAGGCCCTGTTTGGGTAGACCTTATGTTACACTTATAATTGCAATAAAAAATAAAACCCCTCAAAATTGTCCCATTACAATACCCCCCCCAATGAGAGGTTTTCTGTCGAAACAGAAAAACTCTCATTGCTAACCCTAAGAGGATCGGTGAGGATATGGAGCCAACAACCCCCCTTTAATTTCTTAACACATCATGGGTAAACTACCCCCCTGGCTCGGCGACTATGGACGCATCTGAACGAGATCACTGGACTTCTCTGTAAGAGATCCCAACACCGAAAAATCGAACAGACACGCACCACGGCGCACCTTACCTTCTATCATGCTACCCCAAAAATCCTCAATCCCTGGCTTATATCATGCCAGATCCTCAACCGATGTGTTCCCCCTTATCATGCACACTGGGCTCACACACACTCACATTACATCTTGAAAATTGAAAATTCTTTAAAATTTACTATTTCATCAAAAAAAAAAAACTAAAAATTCAAAATAAAATATTTTATCAAAAAATTCTCTTCCTTAGTTTTCTGTTTTTATTTAAAATGAGTTAATTTAAACATTTCTTATAATTAAACATATCCTTAACCTAACATGTGATCACTTAGAATCTAACAATAAAAGTCAATATCATAAATCAATAAAATAAACATGGTTAATAGACAAACAATCAAATAATCAATGTTTCAAAATATTCATTACCTGGCAGGCGAAAAACCATTTTTTTTTTTTCAAACAAATATTTACCAAAAATTTTAAAATTCAAAAAAAAAATCCAAATTTACCAAAATGTTTCCTTCACATATAGAAATTATTTAGAATTTGTTTAAATTGATCAAAACCAAAGTTAAATTAACTTCCTTACTATACAAGCTTAGTATGCATATGACCTCATCAGCTGATCGAAACTAGGTCAAGTCCACAACCTTGACCTACATATGTTATGTACAATTTCTATCTGAAAATACATTTAACATCTGTAACAATCTAACTTGAAACACAAAATATAATAAAATAAAACATTTAAAATAACAAAATATTATAAATGATAAGCAAATTGACATTTAAATTATTCAAAATAAACAATTCTTAACTCTACATTTCCAAATTCTATCAAACTTTGTCACTGGTTTCAATTAAAATTTTATATTCTCGTTATTTGTATTCTAAATCTCTTTCTTTATTTAACAATCTCACTTTCCCTTACTTTTGTGTGACCTAATTATTTATTTTAGCTTGATATGCCACTTGGCAGGTATATAATCTTTCTCCCTCTCTCTCTAATACCACTAACAATTTTAGCTTGGACTGATTCAAACGTTTTACTCAATTTCTATCTTTTACAACCCATTGAACACTTTTAATTATCTCAAATTTATTTCATTATTCATTGAAATTCTTTAAACACACTGAAAACTTATTTTATAAAATATTATCCTATTTTGTAATCCTTATTCCTAACAAACTACATGCAATTAACACAATAATACATAATAAACACAATATATGAAGTATCTAGTGCCTCTATTTTGCAAATCAAAACAAAATTATGTAGTTATCTCAGTAGCGAATCATCATTATTAAAACACAACAAATTCCTAATTCGTTACCCCCCCTGGGTAACCTCCCTGCCACACACACTATGACCCCCCCCCCTAGACTGTGGTGTCTAGTTGCGTCCACAAGGACTGAAATTTTGGAGGAATTTTGACATCTCCGTGTCCTTGCTTCTGCGTTACGTTTAATAAAACTAGATATCCTAATATCTAAACGTTCATATTACACGCCCCTAATGCGGGTCTACCACCTGGCTATGCTGTCCCCACGCGGACAGAGTGGCAGCCGCTGTTTCATAGTTTGGTGATTCCCCTAAATTACCCCCCTGTCAATTTCAAAATTTACCTTGACAACGATAACAGCTATGGCCAGTTAAGGCAGAACGTGGCGCAATGAGCCCCAGCCATAGCTGTTAAAGCTAAACCAATTCCACGGTCAGGGTTCGGTGAGGCCGTGACCGCCCGAAAAGTTGGGGAATCACAGGTAAAATATATTTTATAAAATTAGAATTAACAATTTATATTATATGACATTTCCAGTCTTGGTGGTGTTTTAACACCATACATTTCTTTCTGAACTTTCCCTACCTTGAACTTCATTAACATAAAATAATAAGTACAACAAAATATTTACTTGGGCACTTAAATTAATCTATTTACACTTAACGATGTTGTTATTACATGAAAATAAACAATTCACTTTTCAGATTTACCAAAATTACCTGACTTACACTTTTAATTTCATTTTCAAATTCTATTTACTCGTGGCCTTATTACATTTTATTACTGCATAATAGATTTTATTACATAAAAGTAAATTTTGTTTGAACACACTGCCTCACTAAAATTATTTATTTATACGCCTAGGCATTCCACAAACGAAACAATTTAAAATTTATTTGTTTATTAATTATTATTAAGTTGAAATCTCATAAAATAATTTAAATATCTCATAAAAAATTCAATTATGTAACCTTCTAAATCAATCACAATATTTTAAACCTCTCAAATCATTTACTTCAATTAATTATTTAAAACACAACATACTTCAATTATTATAAAAAATTTACAAATCATTAATTACTGTCTTCATAATTATTTTATTATTTATTTAGACTGCAAAATATTAATAATATTATTATTATTATCATAACATTTTCTACTACATATACACCTTGTTTACCTAACCTTTTTTATAATACACACAAATAAATTCGCTACACATTTATTTACAGATTATTCGTCATTATTATTCAATTTATCACACTTCATTTGGTAAAGCAGTCCATTCCAAAACCATTAATTACATGATTAAACGTTCAATAAACATTCATTGTCTCTACCCCCAATCATCGTACAAAAATCTGGTTTTACGTTTACACAGTTCATTCTTTACTAAACACATTATATTATTTTTATTAATATAAAGATTATCCAAATTCTTATATTCTTCCACAATATCAACAGGATTATTCCCTGTTATTAAATTATGTAATTTATTATCATCGAGTACAGTCCAGTCGCCTTTAGTACGATCTGTCATAGTTATGTCAATTACAGTTTCATTATCATTATTATCTGCTGCTGTATTCGCTTTGTCATAAAGTAAGTAGTCTATTACATCAATTGCTGTACTAACTATTTCACAAGGTAAGTACTTATTATTAATAACTCTTTCAATGTCTAATCTCTGCAATAATTCGTCATAATCTCTACTAACCTTAAATAACATTACCTTCTTGTCAACATATCTTTCATCATAACACCAATTCACACTTTTTCTATAATTCCGTACAGAGGGTATTGACTCATAAAAACGCCTACTAAAAACTAAATAATTATTAAGATATACTTCGCTTTCTTGTAAGGGACTCTTGCCCTTCAAAAACATTCGTAACCAGCTTGGTTTAAAATAAAACTGGGGAAAATTTACCCTCTGCCCTATATTCACAAAATCATTCTCTTCAAACTCTCTCTGTAACTTACAAACACTCTCTCCTCTCTCTCTCACTGTTTCTATATTATTATGATCGCTAATTATTTTCACTGTATTATTTTTATATATCTCGTTTTCCACTATCTTACTACTATCGGTTGTTAATTTATTTTCGTAATTGTTTGTTATTTTATTATTACTCTGGTCGTCTGTTATTTCGTCACAATCATTCGTAACTGTGTTATTTTCTACCTCCTCCTTCCGCGTTCTACTCTCGTTTATTTCGTCTTGAATATTATTTATATTTATAATTATCTCACTTCTCATGCCCGCAATAGTCTTATTCATACTTTCTAACTTATTGTCTATTTCTCTTAATTTTTGGCCTTGTTTGTTTATTTCTGTTTTCAATTCTATGTTACTAGCATTGATTTCTGATTTGATTTCAGTTTTCATTCCTGACATCATCTCCATTATTAACGCTAACTGATTAAATATATTTACATTATCGCTTATTTTTGCGTCTACTGTCTCAATCGTTAATTTGTGTGTTGTATTGTCTACGCTGTCGTTAATATTTGTCAATACTAAATCGTCTTGCGTAACATTTAAAATTGACCCCTCCACAATATCTTCACATAAATTTGCACTCTCGCCTTTCTCTGCCATTTCGATCAGGTTGTAAATTAATTTATTTTAATTTTTAATTCACAACGTCGCTGTTAAACGGGCGCCAACTAAAGCAGGTCAATGCTTTAGTAATTAAAATATTTAAAATTCGCCCCCGTTTCGGGCATCGACTAAAGCTGTACGAGTTTAAAATAAATATTAAAAATCTAGAAATCTGTGTATACAACTGAAACTCTGCTTGCTTTTTAAATCAAAATATTCGAATTTGTCCCACTTACCTTCATTGCGAATAAACCAGGGTGTCGTCTGATGTACTTAGGCAGAGAAAAACAACAGGTAATGCAATGACACACACGTATTTTACAAACATAAATAAAATGGTATTTTATTTATATAGCATGACAATTTTTCTGTTTACCTTCCGGTTTAGATTTACTAAAATACGCCTTATGGCTGAATTGTGAAACTACGTCAAATTATGATTTCTACTGTAGTTATGCTTTTTCTACCAATAACCCTCCGAACAATATTTGATTCACCTAGCCATGCTATCAAGATTTATTTATTACTGACTATATATATATATACTACGACTAACTTATCTTCTACTCAAAAAACGACCCAGTATATTGCTCACTCTCTCCCTCTCATACTGTAAAATTCCCCATAATTTAGATTTAGCGCTTTTTTATTGAATTTTCATCATTAATATTGGTGACTTGAAATTAATTAATATTGAAATATTTTATCTGTTCAAACTGCTTAAATTAGGTACTCATCCCTTCATCCACGTGGTTATGCCATCACTGTTAACACTTGATTCTGCTGACACACTCCGAGTATAAGTTTAGAATGTTATTATTTGTCGGTTACTTCTGTTCGATCACTATAACATGATTGACTGTTATTTTAAATCAAAATAGCAAGATTTACTGGTCGGCCGACCCTAACTAGCTCGAGCAATGTTTTATGTGACCTCGCGAGGTCTGGAGTTCTAAGTCGACTAACTTACGCTACTCTTAGCGTCACTCCCGCCACAGTTCACCAGCTTGCGCTCTGATTCGTGGATAAAATCACATGACATGGTCATTAGTGAAATTACAGTTTACGCTCTTGGTAGCGAGTTTGGGTATTTTTGTTCTGTCCTGGGGCTCGCCACAAAGTTTGTGCTTTTTGCCAACGGAAAACACAATCATCCGCGCACCGGTTCGCATTCCAACACCTCCAGGAGCAGTGCTTATTGCAGGGCTCTGACAAAATGTGCGTCTTGGTGCCCCGACAAAGTAAAACAAGGAATGTTAATTGTTCAAAACTGAGGCCCTGTTTGGGTAGACCTTATGTTACACTTATAATTGCAATAAAAAATAAAACCCCTCAAAATTGTTCCATTACACAGGGAACCCATCATAATTGACTCTAGCCAATTATACAGGCTGCCTACGTTGTAACAAACTGAAATTAAACTTAACACATAGAACAATAATATTTATGCAGTTTATTAAGACACAAGGGGAAGGTATTTCACTGATTTATGCACTCACTTCAATCTGTAATAAGATGACATCTCTTTATTAACAAGTCATATAACTAGATCCCATAACATAAAAATTTATACTGCAATATTTAAAAAGTTTTCTGTTAAACAAGCGATCATATTGATCATGTAATTTACCTCGGATCCGAGTCTCTGTAAATCTAGTAAAGACGTCTGAATTATACTATGCTCTTCAAGGAGCTTGCAAGATTCCACAAACCATTTGAAGAATGGTGTTATTTAATTAAGTGATTATAACTTACATTTCAAGATTAACGTTACAACGTATGATTATCGATACTACATTTTACATTTCTTTTGTTTTATTTATTGCTTATAGAAAATTATAGTCTTTTGAAAAGTGTCTTTCATCTATAAAAGTTATGTTTTAAGTGTACTTAATTCTCGATAGGCAAGCTGTCGAGTCACCTCGAAAATAAGCTTTTGCAGTCCTCATCCTGGGGAGTGACTCTTCGGAACTCGGATAGTCGGGGTAGTCATCTGGGTCGTGTCTCTTGTGAATATCTTGTAGCTGTATTAGTGAGGAGATTGATGTAATGCTGCATGAAGTCGGGTTGATCTTCGCCGGTGCTGGTCAGCATTGTATGGGTTGTAGACGTCCGTATATGCACTTGGGTTGGTCACATATTCACTAGTAGAGTTGTACTGGAGTTTGCATCTTAAGTTGAGACGTCACCTTGTTTACGAGTTCTTAATCTTTTTTATATTACTAATACATTTCGTTAACAAACCTTTTACATCATATACATATAACTACCACTAGCTCACCACGTTATTTAGAGGTAGCTAACCATTATTTTAAAGTTTAAAATAAAACATTTCTGCAGAGCCCTCGCTTGGAGGTGCGTACTGTGTGAACGCCGCATCACAACTCTTCACTTGATACGACAGGTACATTACAACGAAGCGGAGCGAGTACTCCGCCATAATATAGTTCCAACTTTTATTTAAATAGACCTTCTTATAGAATTATGAAACAAATTATTTAGACTTATTTAGTTTACAGGAATTATTTTAACTAATATTTGTGCCTTCAAATCATTAATTACTTAACATTATGATTTTCAGATATTTCTAAGTTACAGACGGTTTGCTATGCACGTTGTGTCCGGAATTAAACAGGTCAACGCATGATGATTTACTAAAGGGTTAACTGTATTATTCTTAACTTTTTACATTACGATTTTTTTATTACTAGTTTAGTTAGATTTTTTTTATTTAAATCTCATACTTATTCTGAGTTAGTACAGGGGTATTTGGTTTTAATTGTGCGATTTAAAAATACTTATTTGCTTTCTACCCTTTTTTTTATTAAATTTTTTATTACCAATTAAATCGTCACACAGTAGAGTGATATTAAGGTGTTTAAAGTGTAGATCAATCCAACTAGAAGTATGATGCTGTAAACGTAATCTACGTGAGCGTTTAAACACCTTACTTCCTGCTCTACTGATGATAAGTCATCATAGGCATGGCCGAAACATCTGGTGATTTCTGTTGTGAGTCTTATGCACCATGGCCTAACAGACTGGATAACAATAATTTTAATAACATCGTTATTACAAGAAAGTGTTTTGTTTTCTGTGCCACTTCTTGTATTGTTTGTACAGTCATATTTCTTTCACTTGATAAACTTCTACTAATTGTAGTGAAGTACTTGGAACTATTCTGAGAAAAATACGTTGCCAGTTTAAAAAGGCAATCACTTCTGATACTGATTTGTATGGTTTTTTTTTCATTCATCTTATATCTTATCTGTTACCGAACATGCATGTGTTCATGCATTTGTCTTTCCTGCCTGATAAAGATTTTATGTATCTCTGTTATGTATTGATAAGCGTTCAAAATTGCAAAAGAGAATATTCTGATTGCATTGTATTATTTGACAATTTATGGTTTTGTGCAGCCTTTGAGCTGTTTCTTTATGTTCGTATTGCTTAATTGTAATCTGGTAGATGAATCACTTGCAGTAGGCGTTGGCTTTTGAGTATTTTCCCACAACCCAATACATTTCTTGTAGTGGGTACTTGTTTATAAAGGTTTCTGGCTAATGTAATGTTTCCCATAGTCTGGTGTTTCATGTACAACTCTAGATTGACTCCCAATTAGTTGATTCCACTTGATACATCTGAATAGCATTTAGATATATGTATAGCGGAGTACTTTCCCTGTGCCATTGTGACAACTTGAACTGCATCTTGCTGTTTTAAACTGTAGGGCTTTGTGTTATTTGTTAAAAGTTGTATAAAAAACAGTAAAAAAAATGCACTGAAGAACGTAAACCAAACAGATGGCTTTCAAGCTGATTGTTGCACACGTTTGTATACGTATATACACCACAGCTGCTCCGGCGTCGCGGGTGTGCACCGTAGCTTGGAGAAAGTATAGAAGGGAAGCGAGTGGAGAAGCGTGCCCTTCATGCTCTTTGAAAGGTTCCTATTTTATGCCCCTACCCTCAGGCAGAATCTCATTGGTATAGTCGTAAAGAACAAGAAATACTCTGTCCGTACACGTACTTTAATATTATGTTGGGTTAATAAGTATAATGTATAAGTAAATGTAACAAAAAAGAGCCATATTTGTGACATTTTTCGTATTTATTTTATTATTTAAAAAGTTTTAAGTAAATGTTATATCTATTTACACCTATTTAAAGAATACACATTCACCTTTAATTTCATTATTGTATATATGTCATTTCAATAATTATTCGTTATTTCATTACAAGTTAAAGAGAAAAAATTGGAAAATGTAGATTTGACATAATTTTATGAAACGTTAAATTGATCTCATTTTATGTCCCAAATGTTTAATGGAAATTCATTCATATCATGTTAAAGTATGAACCCTAGACAATATTTCTTCATGTTTATTTTTTTTATTTAATTCTTTTTTTTACAATACAACTGTAAATAAACTACATTGTTCATAACCACAAAACTCTTTTTTTAATGCTTTTGTTTATTAATATTAATTAAAAGATAACCATATATTATTTTATTAACTTGAAAGTAATATTTATCCTCTTTCGAACGGTTCTTACAAAATCGAAATATCTTAGATGGTTGTAAAGTTATTAAGTCTTAAGTACGATACATACTATGATTTTTTTAAATTATCGTTTCCCGCGCTTATCGCATACTGACAAATTGAGTAAACTTTAAACGTTCATTACTTATTAATGGCTGATGTTACAAAAAAAATGCAATATACCTTTTTTACGTAGAATTTCATCCTCTTCGATTCCTTGAATAAAAAACTTGTCTTGAGAAGTTACTGATTAATAACAAAATAATATTTAATAAACATACAAATCCCTTACCTGCATCGGGTCCCAGAGTCTTCACGTGAACTCGTTACCTATAAGTGATTTGGGGTTATTTGCAGTAACAATTACTCTTATTTACTGTTAACTATTTAAAATTCATTTATTATTCTTTTTTATGACTCTCTTTTTTATGAATCCATTAAAACCATGCCTTCTCCTTCTCTAACATTTCAATTAAACAAAATTAAACATCCTTTATTTCTTATAACTAAATTAAACTATTTATTAGATTAATCAATTAAAAGGCGACCCAGCATTTTGCTCACACACACACACACACACACACACTCACATCTTTTAACTCCTTTTATTTAGCGCTTTTATGATAATTTCATAATTTTTTGTTTATTATACTGTATTTGGCTGGTATTGTACTGGCAGACCTCGTGGCACACTTATTACATTTTTGTTTCCTTGTTTGCGTCCAAAAAGGTTTTCTGTTTGTTCACTGATTGGATTGTTAATGTTTCACTGTTAGTCACTTCTATTTGATTCACAATTTTTTGTTATTTTATAAAAATTATGCACACGAGTCGATGGGTTCACCCGGCCGGGTTAAAATTGTCTTGTCGACTGGGGGGAGAGTGCCAACCAAACTCCCCACTAAACCTTGTTAACCAGACGGAAAAGCATAGCCATCAGGCTGTGAAATTTTCGTCAACGTTAATGAAGTGTGGATTGTCAATGTGCCCACGAGGTTGACGATATTAAACGGCGACGATACAGGAGGCTCAGGTAGGTGGAGCCTCTACCTGATTTCCGTCGTCTACAGAGCACGTGGAAATAAAATCTTTATGCCTCGCCATTTTTTCGTGGCATCAGTTTTTGCTGTTTATGCATAGTAGCTGCACTCCGTCGAGTGTCTGTGCGTATCATACGTGACAATCATTGAATTCACAAACGAGTGTCGCATTCTTCAACTACACTCCGCCCAAAAATTTACATATTGTTCTTTGTTTGAATACAGCCGTATTTTACATGGGACTTGCAATTAAAAGTTTAAATAAATTTAATAAAAATACAACCCCCCCCATTTTGCCACATTACAGTCTTTATTTAATATTATGGGAGCTACTTAAAAAAAATCAAATTTTTTGCCATTAGCCCCATTTTTCTTAATGACGCACACCAGGTAGTACCCAAAACTTTTTTTTACTGTAAAATATATGCTTTCATCTTCCTAAAAAAACAAAGTTTATTCTTTTCAAAATTATTTTAGAATCAAAACCTTCATCGACTGTACTATACATGTTTCATACAATGTTCATATTGTAAATATGTTTATTCACTTACACTATACTGTTTTTACTTTTTAAAGCCTATCACTGTTGTTCTCACCTTTTTACACTGTTACACTATCTGATTTTTATAATTATTGTTCAATATTATTATATTTGTAATTCTATATGACTTACAGTCTGTAGTTCACTTATACAAAATAACTGTTTGAGGTTCGCAGACCTCCTCATAGTTTTAATCTAAGGCTATACTCAATGTCTTATTTCTTACATACTAAGTTGAACATTTGTACATTATATTTATGTCTACTAACAACTATTTACATCTTCTGTCATTCATCTCTTCTGGGTATTTGTCATCATCAGTTATTGTTTTGTCAGGTTATTTGTATTATTTAAATCCTAAATTTGCATATTCTATTTCCCTATTTCCCAATGATTTATTTATGATAATATTTCCCTTTTTGTTTCGGTTTCTTTTTATTCCTTGAAAATATTAATTATCTTTAAGTAATATATTGTCTGACATAGAAAAAGGCTTTTTATTTAATTGGTGGACTCTGTGAGGTGAAATATTCTGACCTCTATTAAAAAATGACTATTTTTGTTAATCTTGTTTCTTTTCAGTTCTTCATGCATTTAAGTTATTTGGTTGGTAATTAATGTGGTCTTCACTGTCTTGTTGCTTAGCACATCTTTATTTAATTCGTGGTTTCGTTGTTAGACTTGTTTATACCTCTCACTTACCATATCTATTGGGTTTATCACATTACTAAGTTGTCTTCTATACTTTCTTCTTTATCACTACTTATTGTTCTTTGGTTTACTGAGTTAATTACATTAATTGTTTTATTGAGTTCTTGAACCTTATATAATACTTTGTACACAGTTACTCAGTTATCATTCCTTTCTTAGGTGTTCTGGTGTTAGTTTATGAGTGCTTCATTCTTTATCTTTTGTTGTTAACTTTATTGTGAAGATATGTACTATTACATATTGCCCCAACGCTAAATTTGATCATTTCAGCAAATATTGTGCAGGTGTTGATGAAATTATCAACCATTTTATTAGTTTAATCACTTCTTTACTTGAACTTCCTTCTTTAATTTCTTATAATTTTCCCTTTTCTTCTTCATGTAATTCACTATCTCCTTGCTTTATTTAGTATGTTATCGTCCTTCTTTGTGTTTTATCCCTTAAACATTCTTGTTTGTTAACGGTCCAAGTCATGTGTTTTAATTTCTTATTTTCTTACCTATGTTAGGTCCGTCTTGTGACTTTTATCTTTAGAATAAAATTAGTGTGACGCGTTTCGGGTCATCTGACCCATCCTCAGACACTTGCTCGAAAAGAGGTCGCCATATATTAAAATCCAATTAAAATAAAAACACATATATGTAAATTCATTGTCAATAATTAAATGATCAAAAACATGAATAACACTGTTGTTGTGGTACATCACGCGATTACCGATCGATACTGAGTAGTGTAACTTTTCAACGTTTTGTTTTTGCGAGCGCTAGTATTGCTGTATCATATAGCGGGTTGCTTTTGAAATTCAATTTATCATTCAATATCTTGTTCTTATATACAGGGTTGTTATGACCCCTGTATATTTCAGATTCTTCAAGTGCATTCATCCTGAGTCCTTTGTCACAATAATGTAGGGGTATGAAGTTTTTGTCAAAACTTCTATATGAGTGATTATTATCTATCAAATGTCGAGCATAATTGGATTTAATATTATCTAGGGAGCCGATATTTTTACTAATTGATTTGTGAGGGGTATGTTCTTTAAATCTTTTTATAAATGGGCGCCCCATTTGACCCACATTGTAACAATCACAATCATCACATGTTAATTTATATATACCTGTTCTTGTCTTAGTGGGGACATGACGTTTATGTCGTATTAGATTTGATATTTGATTGCAGGTCTTGAAAACTATGTTATATCCTATTTTATGAAAAGTAGGAGTTAGTATTTTTGGCATTATTTCTGTGAATATGGTGGAAACATATTTGGTTGTTGATTGCATACTATGTGTTTGTCTCGATAATCTGGTTTTTTGTTTCTTGACAATATTATCTATAATATGATGATCATATCCATTTTTCGTGGCTCTTTGTTTAATTATATCTAGCTCAGTGTTATAATCATCTTTTTCAAGAGGAACGGGTAATAATCTGTATACAAGACTATTGTAAGCAGCTAATTTTTGTGGATATGGGTGATGTGACTTAGCGTGGATGGTTACGTCAGTAGTAGTAGGTTTACGATATATTTTAAATTTCAGGTTATCTCTATTTTTGATGACTGTTAAGTCCGGAAAGCAAATTTCATTTTCGGTCTCGGTTTCCATTGTAAATTGGATATTGTTATTTATTGCATTTAAAACATTCTTCAAGTTGTTCAATTGGCGCAGAGAACCATTAAATATTAAAAATGTGTCGTCGACGTATTGGCCGTAATAAATATTATTTGCAAATGTGTTATTATTGAAAAAGAAATTGTTTTCGTAATAATGTAAATATATATCTGCTAATATGCCGGATAGCGGTGACCCCATGGTGGGACCGTCTCTTTGGAAATAATAACCGTCGTCGAATGTAAAGTAATTCTGTTGTAAAATAGTCTTTAATAAGAGTATTAGTTCTTGTATCTTTTGTGTGTCCAGTTTTTTAGTAGTTAGTAAATTGTTGTTTAAAATGTCTATAGTTTGTTTCACAGGGATGTTTGTATATAAACTAACAATGTCTAAGGAAGCTAATTTATAATTAGGTGAAATTTTAATATCCACGTATCTTGTTTATGAAATCCAAGTTGTTTATAATAGTTCGATTATTATTTAAAACGATGTTCTCTTTAATTATTGTCGCTAGCTTTTTTGCTGTCTTATATCCTGGCGCTGTGGTAAAATTTACCAGCGGTCTAATCGGAATATCCGTTTTATGCAGCTTAGGTTGACCAGTCAGTATGGGTGCTCTTGCATTTATGGGCTTTAATTGACGTCTTGTGGGTTCATTCAATAAGCTCGTACATTTATTGATTGTTTTGTTTAAAGATATTGTGTATGAATTTGTAGGGTCGTTATTCAATGTTTCGATATTATTTTCCAATATAAACTTATGTACTTTTTGTTTATAAGTGTTTTTGTCTATTATTACGAGTGTATGACCCTTGTCAGCATTTGTGATAAGTGCGTCGTTATCTATTAATTTTACTTTTATGTTCTGTACCATTTTGAATTCTGTGCGAGCTTTTATTTGTTTTTGTGTGTAATATTTATTATCATTATATGCATTTAATGTCTTTACAAATTTATTATTAATTAAATGTCTTGATTCCATCTGTGTATTAGGATCAGTAATTGCCTTAATTGCGCTTTCAGCACTAATTATTTCATTGAAAATTTGTTGCCTATGTGTAGGTGGAATGTTGTAGTTTAATCCTTTATTGAGAAGGCAGGTTTCATTATCATCGAACACAATGTTTGTGAGGTTAACCGTGCGTGAATAGAATGAATGTTTACATTCAGATGGTAATTTCGGATGTTGTGTAGATATTAGTGTTTGAATTTTTAAGTTTTGTTTACGTTTTAAATTTTGCATGATATCAGAGACATATTTATCTATCTTATTTACTATGTTGTCAATAACTGCAGGATGGATCTGGTTGAGTAATTGTAGATGTATTTTCATTAAGGATTTATTTAGCCTAACTTTCTTCTTGTATAAGGATTTGATTTCTTGTTTGATGCGAAATATCTCAGCGTATTTCTTAGTGGTAATCGCTGCTTTTGAGACTGGATTAATATAAACGGTAGCATATTTAGGAGTTATTTTTTGTATTGTACACGTGTTGTTAAACTTAGTATGTGCAATGGTCTTATATAACTGAATTTTAATGTTTTGGTATTTGTAAACCGTATTAGCTTAACTTGCTTCAATTTTAAACATTTTTGTTTGTTGTAATATAACTAATAATTATAATTATGTCCCTTGTTCTGGGCGGCATTTGTAATAAAACTCATCTTTATGTTTATTATTACATATACTCTACTAAAATATGTATAACCAATACCATAATTTGGTACGTCTGAGTACTTACCAAATTCATTAGTTGCCGGGCTCATTTTCTTCTTTTATAACTTGTTTTCTACCTAAGGGGTGCCAGGGTTCATATACAGGAAGATTTTGAAACACAGTTGACGACACAAATGATAACAAGTTATTCTTGAAATTAACCATCTAATTTAATTCAATCTAAGGTAGTACATATACAACCATGCGGTCAAAATAGTGACGTCATATGATAACACCCAAAACAAAATGGCGGTTACTTTTTCTATCTCTTTTTACTCTCTCTATTTCTTTATCTGTTGAATTAATATCAATGTAAACTTTATTGCTGCAGCTTAAAATCAGTTATTAATAGTTAATTAGTTACTACACAAACCAATGCCCTCGGCATATGTGGTGTTGGCCATACATTCACTCGTTCATTCTCACACATTCAACTTCAGACCCGTACATTCTTTTTTATTATCGATTTGGTATTAATGAGCTCATTAACTATAAAAATGACAAAAGGAACTTCTCTGCTTATTAGGTGGTGGTGTCCATCCGTTGTTGGTGTGTGACGCCCATGGTGATGGCCGGTGTTCGCCTTTAATTCCGCTGAGTTTAATTAGATAGATGTGTGCACTGAATTTACATTTTTTATATATTTATACTGTTAAATAAGATGAGCCTTCATTGCTCCACTACTGTTGATAACATTTTTGCTAGTTAATTTAAACTATTGTTAAAAAGTTATACACACAACGATACATTGCTGTGGCTCCTCTGAAGAATGGCGTTGAAATGAGACCGAGGCAAATGTAAATTTGCGCTTTTGTGTGTGGTTCTTACGTCATCCAGCTTTGTCTTGCTGGACAACTCCTCGTTGCACATTGTATTCAGTGCGTCATTGTTCTTAGCGATGACGGAACCGTGCTATAGCCCAATCATAATTCATATTGTAGTCCTTCGTCACAAACACCGCCATGGCCTTTTTTGATTTCAGCACGTCCATCGGCGACCTTGGTGTCTTACTCTGGCTGAATTTGCGTTGTTCCTTTTCCCAGAGGGACAATGGACCTAACCATTCCGTGTTTAAATAATTACATAATACAAAACATTGGAAATACCTATATAACCCATAATTATGGTACTGGGTCATTATGTACTGTTACAAACCCCCTCAATAAAAATTTTTGTGTCGAAACAAAAAATTTCATTGACTCATTCACACTTTCCTAAAAGGATGAGTCTAGATATGTCACCACAACCCCCTGTAATGTTACTAAAAAAAATTATCATTACTTACCCTTGATCCCATGATGTTGGTCGCACCCTCTGACCTTACTGGACTTCTCCTGAGAGATCCCTACACCATAAGGCCATGAGGCACTCTACACTCCTGTTCTGACGCTCCAGCCAGCCCAGGACTGCGGTCACAACACCACAAAACTCTGAAACATTGCATACAAAATTTTAAAATAGTGGTCTAGTACACTTACATATCTACAACTGATATGTTCCCTTTTAGACGCATTGGTTTGTGTTTGGGGCATTGGTTTGTTGTTAATTCAAAGTTTCAACCTCACAACTACAAGACTTAAAATACATTGATTTTTTACTACCACCAAACTCAATTTCTTCCTTGTAAGAAAATAAACAACATATATATAACTACACATAACACAATACATCAACAATTCTTTAATATACCCCCAAAATACCTTCACCTAATTATTTCTATAAATTCAGCTTACAACTATCATGGCAGACACTTTTATTATTTAAATTTTGTTACTCAACTTAGATTCACTTCTTCTATTTTATAAATGGCAGCTTACTATAATATTTTATTCAACTTCATTTGTAACTTTAGACTTCCAACTTTAAAATCTACTATATTTCAACACTTGTTATCGTCATTACCCCTGTAACGACCTCCTAACCACACACTCTATTGCCCCCCAACCGAACTGTAGCGCTCGGGTGCCTCTGCAAGGACTGTAATTGTGGAGGAATTGTCATCTCCTTTGTCCTTGTGTTGGCTTCACATTTAAACAACAAGATATAATAATATCTAAACCTATATAATTACACGCCCTTAAACGGTTCTACCACCTGGCTCTGCTGTTCCTCCTCGAACAGAGTGGCAGCCGCTGTTCCATAGTTCTGGGGAATTTCCCCCTAGGTATACCCCCCTGTTAATTTCTACTCTACACCATTTTCAAGACAGCTATGGTCAAAGGACTTAAATAATGGCCATAGCTGACCGCTCGCCAAAACCACGATTAGTGCTGGTAAGGCAGTAATCGCCCGAAAAGTCGGGGAAATTAATTTCATTTACATGTTTTACACTTTAACAATATTGATACACTGCACAATTAAAATCACATATAATATGAATTACATTCAAAGTGCACAGTGCATTTACGCCCACATGAGGCCTCCGATGATGGCAGCATTCTATGTGTTGCTCATCAACCCATTTCGCTAGCCACAGTAGTACACGTCACTACTGTCCTAGCCCATTACTTATAGTTTACTTCTTCTACATTAACTGTTCTCACAGTCCAATTTTGACTTATAATTCACTAACACCACCTAACTACAAAATACTCTTCACTCTTGCTCAAAAACAAGTTCGTTAATTATTTAAAATTTTCACATAGACACTTTACAAGTTCGAGCTTTACCTTTTTTCACAACTATATTCACTGCTATAACAAGATAGGAATGACAACAATGGATCACCTGCTCTGCTTACCTTACATACACGAAAATACACAAAATACAAAAATAGATACCACAACCACACACAATAATGCAACATTGAAGGACCAAAGACCAACAAACCACCATAATAACATCCAGAAGCCAACACACAAATACTGCACCAGAAGCAAGATGGCGAAGGTTGAAGATGGGAGAACAGGATCTCCCGAAACATGTCCCTAAAGAAAAAATACATCTTGAGGTAAAATAGTTATAAGTATTATAGTATTATATATATATATATTAATATATATATTTTTTTTTCAATACACAATTAATTCTCATCCACACATCTAATCAAGTACCCACTGTTACTTTCTATGCTGTCCAGTACAACTTCAAATTGCTAGCATTTTGTGTACCCACTATTTCTTTAGTCTCCCTATCCTGTAGTACATAGGCATTCTGCATTTTAACTTCAATTACCTCATAAGGTCCTTCGTACAGCAGGAAGAACTTTTTAATTTCCTTCTCCTGTGCATTTGACAAATCGTGCCTCTTCACCAATACCAACTGTCCTATTTCATATTTCATCCACTTACCTCTTGTGTCGTGCCTACTCTTCCGTCTTTCTCCTTTGCTCAAAAGGTTCTCATTTGCCAAATGAATCTTGATGCTCACGTCCATAGGTGTACTCTCAGATGGGTAATCAAATAACTGTTCCAATATTCTCGGAGGGCGTGTCCCTTTGATAAGCTCGTGAGGTGTATAGCCGGTGGACTCGTGGGTGGTACTGTTCAGCCAACTCTCTACCTTCTTAACATACAACGGCCACTCGCTGTGTTTAGCGTGACAATAGGCTCTAAAGATCCTGCCTATCTCTCTCATCACACGCTCAGCCTGGTTGGACTGGGGATGGTACACAGCCGTATGCTTCGTGATGATTCCTTCCCATCCTAATGTCTGACGCCATCTGCCACTGATGAATTGCGGTCCATGATCCGATAAAATTATTTTCGGCTTATCCACTTGTATCATGTAGTCTTTAGTCACTTTCTCACTCAATACCCGACTGGTAGCTCTTTTAATACTATACAGCCTCACATACTTAGAAAAGGTATCTAACATTACAAACACATACTGCACTCCTCCTCTACCCTTTGGTAACGGTCCGAACAAATCCACTGCAACCAGATCAAATGGCCTCTCCACTTTTATAAAATTCATCTCCCCTTCGACTCTATAGTTGACCACTTTTGATTTCTGGCATAAGTCACAACTCTTTAACAACCTTCTAACCCTTCTCTCCATATTTCTAAAAACACAAGACTCTTTCAATACACTCACACACTTCTTCGCTCCGAAATGACCATACCTTAAATGACAATCCCAAACAACCTTATCAACTAACCCTTCTGGAACTACTAATTTTCAAACACGCTCACCCCCTACTATCCTCTTAAACAATAACCCATTATGAACTTGAAAATACTGACTATACTCTGATCCACTTACCTCCTTTTCTAAACTCTCTATAACCTTACCTGACTTGTCCTCTGCTTGCTGCATGGTCCGGATGTCTCTCATCTCCGCTCCAAAAATTTTATCCTCTCGGCTGATCTTAAAAATCTCGATTTCCTTTAAATCTCTACCTGTTCTGTTGTGCAGCATGTCTATCCTTGACAGAGTGTCCGGTATCTTGTTCTCCGATCCCTTGATATATTCCCACTCAAAATTATATTCCTGTAATATCAGTACCCATCTGGTTAGACAGCTATGAGCAAGTTTACATGTGTTTAAAAATGATAAAACTTTGTGGTCCGTCCTAATTACTGTGCGATTTCCTAGAATGTATGTTCGAAACTTTCCAACGGCGAATACTATACTCAATAACTCCTTCTCCGTCGTCGTATACTGCCCTGATAAGTTAAAAGGCCCTAACTCCAACTTTTTCTAAATGCTTTTTTGTAGCGTTTCCGAATCGGTCTAAAAAAATACACCTTTTTATGACATTAGAAAGCCCTAAATCCAATACAGTGATGAGTTATATTGAAATTTATATTGGCCCTAACTCCAGTTTGAGGTCGTTTTCGATAAAAGAAGGCCCTATGTAACAAACAAATACTAAAAACACCCTAAATCCACAAAGAGTTGTACTTAGGGCCTTCACTCTTCAAGTTAAGCGTGCTATCAAGGAATTAGGGCCTTCCTTCGTAAGACACCGTTGCGTGGTTTCCTGGAGTTTAGGGCCTTCTTTCATCAAACATGTCAATTTGACTGACTGTTTTTGCTACAGCCTAGCTGCAGTGTCTGTTGGCATAAACGCCATCGTTTCTCTAGTGTATCACACTGAGTGCAGCAGTTCAGTTCTGTTTTATTTAGTTGTTCCATTTGTAAGTGTTAATAATAATATCACGTTTTCTTCAAGCAGATAAATGATTCTTTTACTTTCTACATACAACACTTCAGGTAATTTATCAGTATTTTTCTTTAAAGATATTCAGGCCTACGGTAACGGGAGGTAACCTCAAAATATAGGAACCTGATCCTAGTTTCTATTTACAACCTTTTTTCCCAACAAATATTATAATCATGGGATCAGTTTAAAGGGGTTTTTGTACTTAAATGAAAACAATTTCAATAAGTAAATGCAATTCAATAAGTAAAAACAGAAAACGAGACTTTCGAGAAAATGCTAAAAACTAAGGAAAAAAACTATAAACGTCACTATAAAAAATGTAAATGAATGAAAGTAACACAAACAGTATGTTGTTGTAACATAAACAAAAATTCACCTCTATAATGCTTTCCCATTTTAACAAATATTAACAACTTTCCTTGTGTTGTCTCAATTTGGAATCAGCTAACTTTTTTAACTGATTAGGCCTACGTTTGTATCAGCTGTTGCATTGTCTGGTTTTTGTATATGTAACGAACAATATACAGTACCTTCAAGTGTTTATTTTTATCTAGTCAGTCTATCTTTTACATAGGTTCTGACGATCATGCATTTATTTTTAGGTTTGCGGTTTGACCAGTATGTCCATTTTTTGAGACGTTGAAGCAACAATGCCCGGACGTAACTTATCAAGAGGAGCTTTAATGCTATCAATGTTGTCTGAGAAAAGTCAACAACTTAACAATGTTAAGAATAAATTTGAATCCAACTTAAATAAGGAACCGCAATCAATGTCGGATGCTTGTGTATCAATTAAAACTCCCTCAACTACACAGGCTAAGAACGAAAACGAAATCACACCCACATACACAATACTTGAAGTTATTGGCCCTTCAAATTTTCTGCAGCCTGAGGAAACTTTAAGAAATAATGTACCTCAAAAAGAAAATATTGACAATGGCATCAGTGAAGATAAGTTTTATTTAAATGAGGAACAGGAATCAATGTTGGACGTTTCTGAATCTAATGCGAATCCCTCAAAAACGAACGAAGAAGATGAAAGCACACTGATTTACACAACACTGGAGGTTTTTGTTCCATCAAATTTTGAAGAGCTAATTGAAGTTGAAAATGATCCAGTACGGAACGAAATAGAAAATGTTAACGATGGTGAAACTTTAAACAATACTGTACTTCCAGAAGAAGAACAACAACAACAAGAACAACAAGAAGAAGAAGAAAAAGATCTTGGTATCACAAAAAGGGGAACGAAAAGAGTAAGGAAGAAAAAAAGTACGACTCCAAAAGAAAAAGCACAAAACAGAATCAAAAAGTTAAAAGAAAACCATCCCCCACGTGATCCTTGTGGTGACAAATGTTGCTACAAATGCACCACAAGGTTTTCGGAAGAGTGGCGAAACCAATGTAACACCAAATTTTGGAACAAAAATTTCACAGAAAGACGGGACTTTATCGTGGTGTGTGCCACTAAGCTCCCGGTGAAGAGACGTCGGGGTGAATCGGAAACTAGAAACAATTCGTTTCGATATTATTTTAATGACAAAGAAGGCGAAAGAGTCAGAGTATGTAAATGGTTTTTTCTTACTACTCTTGGGTTTTCTAAAGAAAATAACTCGGTTATTTATGACACTTTAACATCTGTTGACAAAGATACAATGACTGGTATGACGTCATGTTCGACTGACAAAAGAGGAAAGCATCCTAATCCTAAGAAAATTGACAGGAGCATTATTATAAATCATATAGAGAGCTGCAACCCAAGTATTGCTCACTACAGAAGAGAACATGCGCCAAATCGACGATACCTCCCAAATGATGTGACCATTCAAAGGATGTATGATGATTTTATACGAGCTGAAAACTCTTGTGACTGTTCTTACGATCTGTATAGAAAGGTTGTTAATGAGCTGAACATATCGTTTACGAAACTCAGTCATGAAGAATGTGGCATGTGCTTCAAGTTTAAGGAACATGATAAATACCACAATCAGGAAAATTGATCACCAGACTGTGAGACTTGCATTTATTGGAAGTGCCACATTGAAAAGGCTGAAAAATCAAGAGACCTCTATAAAGAACACGCTAAGCTGCAGTCTTCCACTGACGCCTTATACTTTTGTGCTGATCTACAGAAGGTGATTATGTTGCCACGGATGGATTCCTTCAAAGAAGTCGTGTTTACTCGAAGAATGGTAGTATTTAATGAAAGTTTTGTACCTATTGGTACCAAACAGAAGGCTAAACCTCTCGCAGTCTTGTGGCACGAGGCAATAAGTAGAAGAAAAAAAGAAGACATCTTAAATGCATTTTATTCATTTTTTTATCATTTCAGAGATGTAAAGCATATCTGTATTTGGCTGGACAATTGCTCAGCACAAAACAAAAACTGGACTCTTTTTACCTTTTTGGTGTATCTTTTTAAATTATTGCCCACAGATTTCTGTAGACAGTATTGACATTTTTTACTTCGACCAGGTCATACGTTTATGGCTGCTGACTCCTTTCACCATCAAGTTGAATTGGCTATGAAGCACAGTGGAAAGGTATATGATTTCCAGGATTTTGTTAAGTGTGTTCAACAAGCAAACTCAGGACAAGTAGACACCAAAGAACTTAGTGTTGGGGACCTTTTCGCATGGAAAGACTGCACTTCAAAACAAAAACTTAAGCGTCGAGGTGACAACATACCTTATCTCACAGATGTTGTTAAAGTAACTGCTAAACGAGGAAATACAAGTCTTTTGTATTCTACCAAATATGAAGAATCTAGTTCAAAAGTGTTGAATTATTTCAAGCTAAATGCATCAAGAACTACTTTCCCATGTTTGAAAAAATTGACAAAGTACGATGATTCAATAAAGCAAAGAAAAAAGAAATAGTTGAAAAACTGTGCCCCCTTATGCCATCTAACCGTCGTGGATTTTGGTTGAGCATCCAAGAGGCAGAAGAGCCAGAATCTTACTAAACGCTGACTAATGAAAGACTGATAAAGAACAAGCTTCATATATATGTAAACTAGTTTTATGTTAATTAAAAAACTGAAAATTATTGAATTTTTTATTTTATGGTATTACACAGTTTTTAAAAGTTGTTTTATGCAAAGCTATTATTTAGGGTTTGTAAACATGATAATTATGATCATAAAAAGCCCCAACTCCCATACCGGGAGTTAGGGCTTTTCGAGACCGTGTATTACAGCAGCAAACTTTAAAATAAAAAGCCCTAAATCCATTTTTTCTAAACAAAAATTAAAAATCAATTCTATTAACATTAACACAAAGTTGTGTACATTAAAACAACAACTTTTACACATCAAAAGCCTTTTAAAGTATCAAAACTTTGATGCAGGGGAAGAAATTTGTTTTCCTTATTTCCTGTAAAATTTTGTTCTTCGGAGATAGGGCTTTCTATGTTATGGGGGCAGTATAGTTCTTCTCTGCCTGGATCAATGATCTACTTGCAAATGCTATTACCTTATGCTCCTTGTCCTCGCCTTCTTGGTATAATTCTGCACCGATGGCCACATTGCTCGCATCCGTTTGTAAATAAAATACTTTCTCGAAGTCTGGGTGGTTCATCATTACCATTTGACTGAATTTCTTCTTTATCTCTTCAAATGCTGTGCGCTCCTTCTCTCCCCATTTCCATTGTTTGGTTTTCTGGAGTACTGAGCTCAATCTTGTGGTTAAATCTGCATAGTTCTGCTGAAATTTTCGGTAGAAATTACATAACCCAAGGAAACTTTGTAATTGTTTCACATTCCTCGGTTCAGGGAAACGCATGATTGATTCGACTTTGTCGGGGTTCGCTGAGATTCCTTCAGGCGTGATAATAAATCCTAAAAACTTTACCTGTGTCTGCAGAAATGTTGATTTATCCCAATTCACTGTGAGTCCTCCTGCCTCTAGTTTAGCCAATACATATTCCAAGTGCTCTAAATGGTCCTCGAAAGTCCTGGATGCAATTAAAATATCGTCCACGTAGACCGTCAAAAAGTCTAAGTCCTTGGGCCGCAAAATTTTATCTAAACACTTTATAAAGCTGGCGACGCTGGTGTTCAATCCGAAAGGTGGACGTCGAAACTGGTAGTTCTTACCATTAAATAAAAATGCTGTGTACTTTCTACTAACCTCTGCTAGCGGAACCTGCCAATATCCAGATGTCAAATCCAACGATGTCATATACTTTACCCCACTGAACTTCTGGAAGATCTCATTGATAGGCTCTGGTGACTCTCTGTCGGGAATTATGATCTGGTTTATTCTTCTGGCATCTAGATACAAACGTACGCATCCGTCCTTCTTGATTACTACTACTACTAGTGGATTAGAATAATGCGATACTGACCGTTCGATTATACCTGTTTCTACCATCCTGTCGAGTTCTCTCTGCACCGCTCTTCTTTTTGAGTAAGGGACGGGGTAGCTCCTTTGCATGAACGGTGTGTGTTCCCTTATTTGTAATACACATTCATACTCTCTTGCCCTTCCTGGAACCTCGGCAAACACTCCTCTATACCTCACTATCACCTGCCATAACGCTGCACGCTGGCCACTCCTTACCACCTCACCTTCACTACAAAATTCATCCGCCCTTAACTCCCATACAGCATCATTAATATTACTCTTTTCACTCTCCAACTCACTCATATATTCTGCCTCTATACCTGCACTTACCTTGGTATCTAAATTATTCTCACTTACACCCTTCTGTAGTATTTTAACTCCGCATGCTCTAACTCTACCTATCATGTGCTCAAATTTTACTCTTACCGACCGGTCACCCCCATCTAACTCTATCACCTTATCTCTAAAATTTATAACAGCTTTCGTCCTTTGCAAAAAATCGTTACCCAGTATGACATCTAAACTTAACCCTCTTACTACCAAAAATGTGTTTACAAATTCTACATTATCTATTAGAAAATTCAAATGTATCTGTTTAGTGACTCTCTTACTGCGTACACCCGTGACTCCTATTACCATGACTCCTGCTACTGGTAAAATTGGAATATCTTTGTTAAACTCTCTTAATTCTGCTAAAATTTTCTCTGCTATCACGGAAATTTCGCTACCCGTATCTATCAATGTTTTAAAATTCTTAATTCCTACAGTTACCTGAATCTCTGTCAGTCCTGCTCTCATCTCGCTATTGGCATTGTTTTCTTCTTCCATCAGGTCAGCGACAACATCTGCTTTTATTACATGGCTGTGTATCTCCTCGACTGGTTGGACCTCCTGCGTTTCCCTGAACAGTGGTCGGGTCCTGGCTACCACTGTCATTTCTAGTTTTCCTGGTGTCTGCTAGTGCAGGGGCCTCGGTGTCCCTTATCTGGCCTCTGGTTGTTGTTCACCGCTCCTCTAGTGTCGGGTGTCTCTCTGCCTTGTGGTTTGTCTCGTCTCGCCTCGTCTCTCCTCTGTTGTCCTTCTCTAGGCGTTCTACATTTGAAACACAGTTGCCGGAATGCGAAATTCTCCTGCTGACACCTATAACATCTCCACTCACCTGGTTTATAATGTTTATCTCTACTCCCCACATTACGTTCATAGTAATTGTTTCTTTGTGAATTGTACTCTACCTGGTTTGATTTATAGTTACCCGGTGTTGGTCGCCTATTCACTTCCCTATCCCTAATACTCTGCAAAATATCAAGGACTTTCTCAAGTTCGCTTAAATTCGATATCTCTTTAGTCATTAATGTTATTTGGACTTCTCGAGGTAGATGCTTACTAACGTACCTTACAAAAGACTTAAAAGGAATTTGAGGTTCTAAATATTTAACTTCATTGTACAACTGTGTCACATATATTGTTATGTTATTGTTTGAGTGGCTCCCGAAATTACCCGTTCCCATTATTTTACTCCTCAACGCTTCTTGTTCCTCCTCTGGCCAATACTTTCCCTTAAAAGCTTGTTCAAACATCTCATAATTACCCCACTCTATTCTGTGTGCTTCTGCCCATACCGCGGCACTACCCTTAAAACACCTGATTATTTTGGTTAACTGTATCTCCCAATTACTACTACTAAAATGGTGGTACTCCCTGGTTTGGTTAATAAATCGCATGGGGTGTATTGAGTGGTTTTCGTAACTGAATAATTCTAACTCTATTTCATTGTACAGATCTCTCGTAATAACAACTCTTTCCATATTTCCCGTTAAATTTTTTCTAATCTCCCCCCACAACTCATTTTTCATTTTCTCCAAATCACTCTCAACTAGGTTATATCTATCATGCACATCGTTATAATTTTGCACACTTAAACTATCTATTTCTTTAACTCTATTCTGATTCTGCAACATACTTATTTTATTTGTTGTATCATTTTCATGTTTTGATATAGTGCTATCTATTGTCTGAATACTTTTGGTTAGGTCTACTACATTTGATTCACATTGTTCTACTTTATTTTGTAAAATATGAGTTCTCAATTCTAACTGCTTGTTTACTTCATTCTTAGTTTTAATTTCTAATTGTTCTACTGTCTCTACATATTTATTTTCTACTTCTCTACTCTGGATTTCTATTTGATTTTGAACTGTTTCATTGATTCGTTTGACTTTATCATCTAAATTACTTATCTTAGTTTTAACTTGCTCATTTACAATTTCTGTTTGTCTTTTAATATCATCATATTGTGTTTCTATTGTATTAATTTTCTCATTAACATTGGAATTTTGTTTATGTATTTCGTTTTCAACTTTTTTAAGTTTCTCATCTACTTGGTTCAATTTTACATCTTGTACATTGTTTTGTCTCTTTAATTCATTCTCAAGGCTATCAAATTTTTCGTCAGTTTCTTTTAATACTCTATTTTGCGTTTTAATTAATGTGAACAGATCTTCCAACGATATCTTATTTTCAACTGCTCTAGGTGTAGAATTCGCGCTTATTTTGTCTAACAAAATCGATTCTGTGTCTGTACTGTCTATTTCTACACTATTATTATTTTCTGCCATCATTACTTCAATATTTAAATGGTTATTTATCTTTTATTTATATTTGACTACGCAATTAACTCAATTTGTAATTAACTATGCAACTTCGTCAACATAACCTCTCATTCATTATATATCGTCTTATATCATCTTCTGTGTTTCTCAATCTAGCTGTTTTATATAAATTAATTTTTATATAAAGTCCACAGTGAGGGCGTCATTTGTAATATAACTAATAATTATAATTATGTCCCTTGTTCTGGGCGGCATTTGTAATAAAACTCATCTTTATGTTTATTATTACATATACTCTACTAAAATATGTATAACCAATACCATAATTTGGTACGTCTGAGTACTTACCAAATTCATTAGTTGCCGGGCTCATTTTCTTCTTTTATAACTTGTTTTCTACCTAAGGGGTGCCAGGGTTCATGTACAGGAAGATTTTGAAACACAGTTGACGACACAAATGATAACAAGATATTCTTGAAATTGACCATCAAATTTAATTCAATCTAAGGTAGTACATATACAACCATGCGGTCAAAATAGTGACGTCATATGATATGACCCAAAACAAAATGGCGGTTACTTTTTCTATCTCTTTTTACTCTCTCTATTTCTTTATCTGTTGAATTAATATCAATGTAAACTTTATTGCTGCAGCTTAAAATCAGTTATTAATAGTTAATTAGTTACTACACAAACCAATGCCCTCGGCATATGTGGTTATGGCCATACATTCACTCGTTCATTCTCACACATTCAACTTCAGACTCGTACATTCTTTTTTATTATTGATTTGGTATTAATGAGCTCATTAACTATAAAAATGACAAAAGGAACTTCTCTGCTTATTAGGTGGTGGTGTCCATCCGTTGTTGGTGTGTGACGCCCATGGTGATGGCCGGTGTTCGCCTTTAATTCCGCTGAGTTTAATTAGATAGATGTGTGCACTGAATTTACATTTTTTATATATTTATACTGTTAAATAAGATGAGCCTTCATTGCTCCACTACTGTTGATAACATTTTTGCTAGTTAATTTAAACTATTGTTAAAAAGTTATACACACAACGATACATCGCTGTGGCTCCTCTGAAGAATGGCGTTGAAATGAGACTGAGGCAAATGTAAATTTGCGCTTGTGTGTGTGGTTCTTACGTCATCCAGCTTTGTCTTGCTGGACAACGCCTCGTTGCACATTGTATTCAGTGCGTCATTGTTCTTAGCGATGACGGAACCGTGCTATAGCCCAATCATAGTTCATATTGTAGTCCTTCGTCACAAACACCGCCATGGCCTTTTTTGATTTCAGCACGTCCATCGGCGACCTTGGTGTCTTACTCTGGCTGAATTTGCGTTGTTCCTTTTCCCAGAGGGACAATGGACCTAACCATTCCGTGTTTAAATAATTACATAATACAAAACATTGAAAATACCTATATAACCCATAATTATGGTACTGGGTCATTATGTACTGTTACATTGTTAACGGTCCAAGTCACGTGTTTTAATTTCTTATTTTCTTACCTTTGTTAGGTCCGTCTTGTGACTTTTATCTTTAGAATAAAATTAGTGTGACGCGTTTCGGGTCATCTGACCCATCCTCAGACACTTGCTCGAAAAGAGGTCGTCATATAGTAAAATCCAATTAAAATAAAAACACATATATGTAAATTCATTGTCAATAATTAAATGATCAAAAACATGAATAACACTGTTGTCGTGGTGCACCACGCGATTACCGATCGATACTGAGTAGTGTAACTTTTCAACGTTTTGTTTTTGCGAGCACTGGTATTGCTGTATCATATAGCGGGTTGCTTTTGAAATTCAATTTATCATTCAATATGTTGTTCTTATATACAGGGTTGTTATGACCCCTGTATATTTCAAATTCTTCAAGTGCATTCATCCTGAGTCCTTTGTCACAATAATGTAGGGGTATGAAGTTTGTGTCAAAACTTCTATATGAGTGATTATTATCTATCAAATGTCGAGCATAATTGGATTTAATATTATCTAGGGAGCCGATATTTTTACTAATTGACTTGTGAGGTGTATGTTCTTTAAATCTTTTTATAAATGTTTGACCCACATAGTAACAATCACAATCATCACATGTTAATTTATATATACCTGTTCTTGTCTTAGTGGGGACATGACGTTTATGTCGTATTAGATTTGATATTTGATTGCAGGTCTTGAAAACTATATTATATCCTATTTTATGAAAAGTAATATTTTTGACATTATTTCTGTGAATATGGTGGAAACATATTTGGTTGTTGGTTGCATACTATGTGTTTGTCTCGATAATCTGGTTTTTTGTTTCTTGACAATATTATCTATAATATGATGATCATATCCATTTTTCGTGGCTATGTGTTTAATTATATCTAGCTCAGTGTTATAATCATCTTTTTCAAGAGGAACGGTAAGTAATCTGTATACAAGACTATTGTAAGCAGCTAATTTTTGTGGATATGGGTGATGTGACTTAGCGTGGATGGTTACGTCAGTAGTAGTAGGTTTACGATATATTTTAACGAAGCCAAAGTTACATCGTGTTATGTGTGTGTCGTTATTGTAATTTAGTAAATATAGTAGAACCTCGTTATAACGGACCCTGTTACTACGGACTTCTTTTACAACGGACACGTCTTTTACGTTGCACCCCCACCCCCTAGTAACTAAGTCAATGCACCGGAATGACTCATGTCCGCCCGCCAGTGCCGAATGACAGTTTTCAGAGACAAACACCCTTGTCAGGTATAAATCGTTGAAAGTTAAAACCCAACCCCAATTCACCATTGAATTAACTGGTTTGAGAATTAACTGTTGAGATAATAACAACAAATACAGGAAACTGTTTGTTTGAATAGTAAGGGAAGGGAGTTGAAAACAAAGAAAGGTTAACGCCTTAGCCAGGTATATTTTCACTCCCACCACTACTGGTCAGTATTGTTCAGTTGTTTGTCGGACACAGTTACACGTCCTGCCTATTAACTTTTTTTGATTTATTCAAATCATGTCGTTAAGTAAGCCAAGTGTAGGACAGAAACGGAAGCATAAGGCACTCAGTCTTCAAGATAAACTCTCCATTATAGAAAAATTAGAAAAAGGAGCGTCTTTCTAGCATTTGTTGTGAGTATGAAATCGCAAAACAAACCGTATCGGACTTTAAAAAATCAAAAAATGACATTCATAACTTTGTTCCCAAGTTCAACGTAGAAAAGGAGAAGAGTGCAGCTAAGCGTATGCGGCTGCCTTCTATGGCAACACTGGATGATGCAGTCTACAAGTGGTTCTCTCAGCTTCGTTCATGTGGAATGGCTGTTAGAGTAATTGAAATTCAAGCGGCTGCCAAAAGACTCGAAACAGATGGGACTTGAACAGTTTAAAGCGAGCTCTGGTTGGCTATTTAGGTTTCGTCGACGTCACAACATTTCAAACAAGAAGATTAGTGGGGAAATTCTTAGCGCAGACTTTGAAGCTGTTGAGCCTTTTATAAAAGAATTATACGATTTGATTAAAAAAGAAGGTTATCAATTGAGCCAAATTTATAACTTTGATGAGACAGGTTTGTTTTGGAGAACTCTACCTGATAATACACAAGCTTCAAAAGCCGAAAAAACTACGCCTGGTAGAAAAGTCAGCAAGGAGCGTGTGTCAGTTTTGTTGTGTGGAAATGCAGACGGCACTCGTATGCTTAAACTTGCTATCGTTGGTAAAAGCAAAAAACCAAGGGCACTTAAAAATGTGATGGACAATTTACCAGTTCACTATTATAGTTCCCGAAATGCGTGGTTTACAACTGAAATAACAAGTGATTGGTTTCATAAGAAAGCTGTGCCAGCAATTATAAACCACCAAATGGAAATTTTGAACATTCCAAAAGAAAAAATAAAAGCTTTGGTTCTTTTGGATAACACACCAACCCACCCTGATGTTGACAAACTCTGCAGTCGAGACAAGAAGATAAAGTGTAAGTTCCTGCCTTCAAACACAACATCCGTTTCAGCCCATGGACCAAGGAGTAATTTATACTGCCAAGTGGCTTTATAGAAAAAACTTTCTAAATGAAATCTTAGAAGTTGATGAGCCATCTGCTGCTGAAGAAGATAGAAGGGGCCAAAAGACTCTTCAAAACTTGAAGGCCTACAACATTCGATCTATGATTCACAACTTTGCTGATGCTGTAAAAGAAATTAAACCAACTACTGTGGTGAACTCATGGAAAAAACTGTTAAAGAATGAAGAAGCATGTTTAGAAATAGAAAATTGTGAGACAGAAGATTTCCGTGAAACTTTGCAAAGAGGAGGGGAGGAAGAAGTTTTATTGGAAGATGTGGAGACCTGGGTTGAAGAAGATGAAGATGACCCTGGATTCCACTTGTTGACGGAAGAGGAGATTGTTGGCAGTGTCACTGAGAAAGAAGACTCTTCGGAGGATGAGGAGGAAGACTTACAAGAAGAAGACAATACTCAGGCAACAATAAAAGTGAGTGAAGTGAAAGATCATTTAAATTTTGTCACTGAATATGTTGAACAATCAAAAAATGAAAATGTGTTTGCTTACTATGAACACTTGCGGCATCTTCGTCAGTTACTGACCAACGAAATAAATAACAAACAAACACAACAAAAAATCAATACTTTTTTCAAACCAGTTAATGTTAGTAGTAATAACCTAATGAATAATAATGAACCAGGCCCTTCTTGTTCAAGAGAATAAAACAATAGACTGTATATAAAGTTTCAATTCTGGTCTATAATGTAAATATGAACAGTATGATCTCATTTGTCATGTATGCTATGTAAAATGATGTCAAGTAAAAATAAACATGTTTTATACTAATTTACCGAGTTTTATTGATGTAAATACGACCTAACAAGACTTATTTGTTATATAACAGACTTTCATTACAACAGAACTTTAGCCCCAGTTAGTCCGTTATAATGAAGTTCTACTGTATGTGCAAATGTGTTTTTATGTGTTTTATGTGAATTTTAACATTTGACGAGGATTACTGATGATGTGACACATGTCACGAAATGCGTCTATATAAAAAACGCTAGAACGAAGTCGCTGACGGATACAAGGTAATTAAATTATATATTTTAAATTTCAGGTTATCTCTATTTTTGATGACTGTTATTTATTCTAAAGATAAAAGTCACAAGATGGACCTAACAAAGGTAAGAAAATAAGAAATTAAAACATGTGACTTGGACCGTTAACAAACAAAAATTTTTTAAATTGAAGCAAGTCAAGCTAATACGGTTTACAAATACCAAAACATTAAAATTCAGTTATATAAGACCATTGCACATATTAAGTTTAACAACACGTGTATAATACAAAAAAATAACTCCTAAATATGCTACCGTTTATATTAATCCAGTCTCAAAAGCAGCGATTACCACTAAGAAATACGCTGAGATATTTCGCATCAAACAAGAAATCAAATCCTTATACAAGAAGAAAGTTAGGCTAAATAAATCCTTAATGAAAATACATCTACAATTACTCAACCAGATCCATCCTGCAGTTATTGACAACATAGTAAATAAGATAGATAAATATGTCTTTGATATCATGCGAAATTTAAAACGTAAACAAAACTTAAAAATTCAAAAACTAATATCTACACAACATCCGAAATTACCATCTGAATATAAACATTCATTCTATCCACGCACGGTTAACCTCACAAACATTGTGTTCGATGATAATGAAACCTGCCTTCTCAATAAAGGATTAAACTACAACATTCCACCTACACATAGGCAACAAATTTTCAATGAAATAATTAGTGCTGAAAGCGCAATTAAGGCAATTACTGATCCTAATACACAGATGGAATCAAGACATTTAATTAATAATAAATTTGTAAAGACATTAAATACATATAATGATAATAAATATTACACACAAAAACAAATAAAAGCTCACACAGAATTCTAAACGGTACAGAACATAAAAGTAAAATTAATAGATAACGACGCACTTATCACAAAAGCTGACAAGGGTCATACACTCGTAATAATAGACAAAAACACTTATAAACAAAAAGTACATAAGTTTATATTGGAAAAAAATATCGAAACATTGAATAACGACCCTACAAATTCATACACAATATCTTTAAACAAAACAATCAATAAATGTACGAGCTTATTGAATGAACCCACAAGACGTCAATTAAAGCCCATAAATGCAAGAGCACCCATGCTGACTGGTCAACCTAAGCTGCATAAAACGGATATTCCGATTAGACCGCTGGTAAATTTAACCACAGCGCCAGGATATAAGACAGCAAAAAAGCTAGCGACAATAATTAAAGAGAACATCGTTTTAAATAATAATCGAACTATTATAAACAACTTGGATTTCATAAACAAGATACGCGATATTAAAATTTCACCTAATAATAAATTAGCTTCCTTAGACATTGTTAGTTTATATACAAACATACCTGTGAAACAAACTATAGACATTTTAAACAACAATTTACTAACTACTAAAAAACTGGACACACAAAAGATACAAGAACTAATACTCTTATTAAAGACTATTTTACAACAGAATTACTTTACATTCGACGACGGTTATTATTTCCAAAGAGACGGTCTCGCCATGGGGTCACCGCTATCCGGCATATTAGCAGATATATATTTAAATTATTACGAAAACAATTTCTTTTTCAATAATAACACATTTGCAAATAATATCATTTATTACGGCCAATACGTCGACGACACATTTTTAATATTTAATGGTTCTCTGCGCCAATTGAACAACTTGAAGAATGTTTTAAATGCAATAAATAACAATATCCAATTTACAATGGAAACCGAGACCGAAAATGAAATTTGCTTTCTGGACTTAACAGTCATCAAAAATAGAGATAACCTGAAATTTAAAATATATCGTAAACCTACTACTACTGACGTAACCATCCACGCTAAGTCACATCACCCATATCCACAAAAATTAGCTGCTTACAATAGTCTTGTATACAGATTACTATCCGTTCCTCTTGAAAAAGATGATTATAACACTGAGCTAGATATAATTAAACAAAGAGCCACGAAAAATGGATATGATCATCATATTATAGATAATATTGTCAAGAAACAAAAAACCAGATTATCGAGACAAACACATAGTATGCAATCAACAACCAAATATGTTTCCACCATATTCACAGAAATAATGCCAAAAATACTAACTCCTGTAACGGGCCTATTTTGGGGTAATAAAGCAGTTTGGACATTTTTTCATAATAAATAACATTTTTTAAATAATAGGGACAAAATTTATAACCGAAAGGTAAATTTATTGGTGGCGATGAAAACAACCGTGGCAGCACTGCTGTTGACTGTATACGTGACAATTATCCAGTAATAGTTTGAAAAACAAGTTATATAACCACATCAGACCATCTGACGTAAGTATATACGTCAGAGACGCACCTTGTTGTGGAATGCGGTCATGGGCATGTAACGAAAGCAGTCTACTGGCGGAGTGATACAAACTCTAAAACAATGAAACTTGGTCACACAACAACGGCGACTTCATAAAATAGCGCCAGTGGCCTAGTTCCAGTATAAAATTACACCGTGAGCCGGCCGGTCACGTATAAAGTTCCGGAACGTATTTTTGCGGGCCCGCAACATATAAAATGTGATTTAAAGAATTATTATTATTTTATTATTATGTCAGACTAACAGTTTTAAATAAACGGAAAGTGAAGCGAAAGAAATGTGTCAAGTGAAAGGAAATACACCCAGAGACTGGACGGTTTCGGATTACCAAAAATGTAAAGTTAAGTAACATCAGAGACGGTAAAACCAAAATTTCACCCTCATTTCTTTTTTATTATCATTTCAATTATTGAGCTCATAAGGGAATTTTAAATATGTTTCGTGAGAGAATAAAAGGGTGTGTGTAATAATCATGTAATAAAATTAAGAGGTGCTGGTTTGTAATAATATGTTATTTTAAATATGTCTATAGTAATCAAAGTAATACTAGTACATACGAATAAGTAATCATGATAGTTCTTTTTTAAAATGCTATCAAACTTTAAAGGGAAAAGGAATATTTCATATATGATGGGGTTGTAACCGTATCTAAAATTTTCTGTTGTTTATTTAATGCAAATTGAATTTTTTTTTTAGCTAATAAAGAAAAGATGAGTATAAGAGTAACAAATATGTTTAATTTCAAATAACCAGTTCTGCACTTCCAGGTTCGCTGATCCGAACCTTGGTAATTTTTTTTACAGTTGGCAATAAAGATGGCGCCCGAAGGAGTTATTTAGTAAATATTGGAATTAAAATCAAAATCCCTTAGGTTTAATTAAATATCAATTTGTTTAATACAGTACAATTGGCTTGTGAACAGGGACAATTTATATAATATAATTATATAAATACAGCCTACTTGGAAAGCAGAACGGTTGTTTGAGGTAAAGCTAAAACTACGTAAAATAGACGTAGATAGAGGTTATGTCATAAGTGTGTGTAGTATGGGTGAGTAGAATATTTTTTTTATAATAATTATATGTTACATATAAAACTATTTTTACCGCAAAGAAATATATTTAAAAGATTTTAAGAAAGATGGCAGACAATCATGAAACTGTCAGCGTCACTGACAGTGTAGATGAAAGCCAGATAAGCGTAACTGAATCACAAATCATGAATGAAGGTGTTCACTCAACACCAGTCACGAGTAAAAAGGTTGAAGATAATGATATGATCAAGATGATGAAATTGCTTTTTAATGAACAGAAAAACGAGATAAATGAGAAATTCGATGTGTTAAAAACCCAAATTAACGAAATAAAGAGTGATTCTGACGTTAAATTTAATATCCAGAATGACAAATTTGATAGACAAAGTAGGGATATTAATGAGTTGAAATATGAGATTCAAGAAATGAATAAACATGTTGAAAATCATAACGAAATAATAAGATCTAGTTTAAATAAATTAGAACAGAGTGTTGAGAAATTTGAGAAGTTAGGTGACAATGTTATAAGTATGACAAATATTAAAAATGACGAAATAGTGGTAGATGTAGTGTTAAATAGTAAAGATAATGATATTAATTACAATTCTGAGAGTATCGTGGGGGTAAAGAATAATGTAGAGACCAATAATGAGAATATAATCAAAAATAATACTGACGAAGTTCTAGAATGTGATTATGAGAGGTTAATGTGTGTTGATGAAGTAGAAAGAGAGTGGAAAAATAATATAGTAGTTGAATGGGGGCAGAGGGTAAATTTTCCCATTAATTTTTCTGAACCAGAGTGTTCACAAATGTTGTTGTTTTTGAAGGGTAAGAGACCCATATTAGTAGATGAATTAAAGTGTATATTGATGTTGTATAATGTTGTACTCTCTGTCTGTAATAATTATGAAAGCATGATTTGGTATTGTGATGAGAGAGAGTTAAACAGAGAAGTATATGTGGAGAAAGTAACAGAATTATATAACTTAAATAGAAAGTATGGTGAATGGAAGGAAAGTTTAAAAGTATATTTGAGTAACAATGATTATAATGATTTGGTAAAAATAATTAACCCGATAGTGAATGAATTCAATGACGTAGACTTAACAAAAATACCTAACGTAGACTGGTTATATGAGTATTTGAATAAGCTGAATGAATTTAGTTTGTATGCTTACAACACACAAAACAGTCATTTGTGTGGTGATGAAATTGAACGATGTTATGTAAAACTAAGACTTATCTGGGACGATGGAGGGTGAACTATTAAAACAATAAAAGACAGTATATAAACATTGTGTTTAATAGGTTTTGACATGGCAAATTGGGACAATGAAGTGTGAAACAATTGAACAGTTATTGACGTATATTTTGTAAATAATATAGTGAATTCATTTGTGTGTATTATGAAACGTTAGGTAAATAATGTGTATATGTATTAGAAAATGTTGTGATAATAATAATATCAATATTTTGCAAGTTAAATAAATATCAGAATTAATTGTGAAAATAGTAATTGATTAACGGTAATTGTTTCGATAACTATATAATTTATATTTTTGGTAATTAATTAAATTAAAACAATTTGGTACATGTTAAATATTTTGATTGATTATTTGAATGTTAATTAATTAAATTTTTTTTTAATGAATTTAATTTATTTTATGAGATGGAAATTCGGTAATGAATGATCAATTATTTGATGTAAACTAATAGTTTTGTAAAATGTTTCAGAGGTGAGGTGAAAATAATGTAGTATGGTGATTATGTTTTGTATATATCATGTTAACTGAATTGTAAGTATAAAAATTTTATAATCATATATAATAAACATGTTTACAGGTAACTAAGATTTTCATGCTATAGTGAGACTATTTGAAATAATTGTATTTAATAAAAATGAGAATTGAAAATTTTAATAATAAATGAAAAGTGATATATAATGATTAATAATAATAAATTTTGAGAATTTTAAGAAAGTCCAATGGTATAAAGGTATGAATGAGTCAAATGATTATTGATGAAATGATTATATTTATGTAATGTATATAAAATTTTTTTTTTATTAATTAGTTAGTAAGTTGCTGTTGCTGGGGTGGCATGTGCCCCAGTAGATAGCGGGAAGTGTTGGGGGTAACCGAGAGTGTTACCTCCATCGGAGGCCAACATGGCGAAAATGCACGGCACACCTTTTGTATAATTTTATATTGTGCCTTGATAAATTGCCGTGTCGTGCATATTAATGATGAAGTATACATGCCTGAAGGAAGAGATGATTTCCCTGACTTTTCGGGCGATTACTGCCTTACCAGCACTAATCGTGGTTTTGGCGAGCGGTTAGCTATGGTCATATCAAGTCCCTTGACCATAGCTGGCTTGAAATTGGTCTATATTAGAAATTAATGGGGGGTGAAACTAGGGGGAATCCCGGAACTATGGAAAGCGGCTGCCACTCTGCCCGCTTGGGGGTAGCATAGACAGGTGGTAGACCCGCAGTAAGGGCGCATAACTATAGACAGAGATATTATGATATCTATAACTTTTAAAATGTAACGCAGAAGCAAGGACACGGAGATGTCACATTCCTCCAAAACCTCAGTCCTTGTGGACGCAACTGGACGCCACAGTCCAGGGGGGGTCATAGTGTGTGTGGCTGGGCGGTTATCCAGGGGGATAACGTATTAGAAATTTGTTATATTTTAATAATGATGATTTGCTACTCAATAATTTTGTTTTGATTTGAAAAATAGATGCACTAAATACTTCCTATAATGTGTTTATTATGTCTTATTGTGTTAATTGCATTTAGTATGTTAGGAATAAGGATTATGAAATGTAATAATATGTTTTTCAATGTGTTTATAGATTTTAAAATAAAATGAAATAAAGTTGTGATAGCTAAAATTTTCAATGGGTTGCAAAAGATAGAAATGGGTGATAGTAATTGTTTGAGTAAAATGTTTGAGTCAATCCAAGTTGAATTTTTGTGGGACATATAGATCTGTCCAAATTGAAGTCAAAGTTAAAGAAATAGTAGAGATGAAAATAATGCAATGTTATGTTGAGTTAATGCATGTGATAGAATTTTGAGAAGTATAAGTGGATACACAGTAGAATTGGAGAATTTATGTAGAGTTTTGAGTGATATATTGTTGTTTATTTTGATGTTGTTATTTTGTTGTAGTTGTAGTGAGGTAATGAGATTGAGATTTTTTGGGGATGGTAATTTTGTAGTAGGGGGTAGTGTAGTGTGGGAGTCCACAACATAAGGGTTGGGACGGGATTTGGTATAGATTTAGTGGGAAGGGGTTGCCTTAGGTAGAATCCAGGAACCAGAGAACGGGAATTGAGCTTTTTGGGGGGGGGGAACACGTATCCTATGTACAAAGGGTTAGAGAGTATTTTTTTATATATAGAGAGAAGGTGGCGAATTGAGTTAAAGTAGTAAGTAGTTAGAGGTAGAGAAGGGTTAGTAGATTTTTGATAGAGGGGTGTCATACTAGTTAAAGATTTTGTAAGGGAGCGTTAGAGTAATAAAAGGGGTAAGATTATGAGTAAATGCCAAGTTGATAAAGTGAATTATAATGAATAACGTAGAATCACCTAAATTAATGAAAGGGAATAATAAATGAAATGATGTGTAAAACAGAGATTGAAAAAAAAAAAAAAAAAAAAAAAAAGTTTTGAGAAACGAATTAATAAAAGTAAAGTGAGTTTAAAAGATAATTTTATGATTTTATATGCAAATTCAATGATGTAAAGTGTGTAAATTTTAGATACAAATTGTTTATTTTAAGATAATAATAATGATGTGAATTATGAATTACTATGCTTTCTTATGTTATGTTATGTTGTTAGGTATTCTGATATATATGTTAGTAATAAGTAAAAAAAACAAAACCAGTGCTTCTTAGCGCAAACCAGCACCACTAGGGGGAAACAGATCAGTTGGGGATATGGTGTTGTATAAGGCCACTATTTGATATTTTGATTTGTTGTTTCAGTGTTGGGTGATGCTGTGGCGGCGGACCTGAGCTGGCCTGCGCGTCAGAGCAGGGGCGTTGAGTATCTGTCTGACTCTACGGTGTTGGGATCTCGAGAGAGAAGTCCAGTATTGTCATTCAGATGCGGTCACAGTCACCAGACCAAGGGTGAGTTGATTAAATTTTTTTGTGTAAACCATAAAGGGGGTTGTGGCGACATATCCTGGCTGATCCCTTTAGCAAGTATGAATGTGTCAATGAGATTTTTTATGCTTCGGCATAAAATATCTCATTGAGGGGGTATTGTAACGGGCCTATTTTGGGGTAATAAAGCAGTTTGGACATTTTTTCATAATAAATAACATTTTTTAAATAATAGGGACAAAATTTATAACCGAAAGGTAAATTTATTGGTGGCGATGAAAACAACCGTGGCAGCACTGCTGTTGACTGTATACGTGACAATTATCCAGTAATAGTTTGAAAAACAAGTTATATAACCACATCAGACCATCTGACGTAAGTATATACGTCAGAGATGCACCTTGTTGTGGAATGCGGTCATGTAACGAAAGCAGTCTACTGGCGGAGTGATACAAACTCTAAAACAATGAAACTTGGTCACACAACAACGGCGACTTCATAAAATAGCGCCAGTGGCCTAGTTCCAGTATAAAATTACACCGTGAGCCGGCCGGTCACGTATAAAGTTCCGGAACGTATTTTTGCGGGCCCGCAACATATAAAATGTGATTTAAAGAATTATTATTATTTTATTATTATGTCAGACTAACAGTTTTAAATAAACGGAAAGTGAAGCGAAAGAAATGTGTCAAGTGAAAGGAAATACACCCAGAGACTGGACGGTTTCGGATTACCAAAAATGTAAAGTTAAGTAACATCAGAGACGGTAAAACCAAAATTTCACCCTCATTTCTTTTTTATTATCATTTCAATTATTGAGCTCATAAGGGAATTTTAAATATGTTTCGTGAGAGAATAAAAGGGTGTGTGTAATAATCATGTAATAAAATTAAGACGTGCTGGTTTGTAATAATATGTTATTTTAAATATGTCTATAGTAATCAAAGTAATACTAGTACATACTGTATCTAGACGACCTTTATAGGGTACTGCCTTCTTCCTTAATGCCCAGCGTTGGGTTCGTCACTTTGTAAGAAGACCCTATATATGGCTGTAATCTGATCAAGCCCCACTGTTTGGGCTAGCCACTTGGTCACCAGACCGCTGTATGCCGGTCGTTACAAAAGAATAAAAATAAAATGGAAAATTCAATAATAATAGAATTTTCAAATAATAAAATAATTTTGTTTATGTTTATAGAGGTATGTATAATAGATAAATCTGTTTTTTAAAAGGTTCTGGTAAAATTTTAATAACAGGTAGGTATTTATTGACCGTCGAGCACTTCTTGAAGATTTGCACCAAGTCTGGAGTTAAATAGATTAACTCCAGGTAATAATCGATTGGTGACTTTTCTGACTGGTCCAATATCTTGTTCAAAATAGAATATATTCTTCTCACTTAATGCCTTCAGCCTTCTAAATACCCTTAAATTACCCTGTGAAATAAGTACAGATACAAAATAATGGAAATATAAAGATTTATTGACAATTTTAAATAAATAATCGATATTTTATCGATGGAGAGCAATTATCGACTCTGTCTCAGGAATTATCGATTGTGTCATACAGAACAAAATTTTATGTTATATTATATTAAAAGACAGGTTCTTTGAGCGATTAGGATTAATAGTCAGAGAAGGGTGACGAGAAAGTATAACATTAACAATTAAAGATATTAATACAATAATTACTATTCAATAGTATTTAAATAATTCCACTATGTAATGTAAATGAATGCTGGCAAACCATACGCAGACGATGACGTCACTGCGGTATCGTGAAGGCGGTCTCTGTAGAATTAAAAGATGGCCGCTACTATTTCTTGCGTAGTTACGGTGAACTCGGCATGTCCCAAAAATCACGACAAAATTACCTTTGTGAATGTCTAAAATCTTCCCGCACTGGTGTAATATGTCTGTTAAGTTAGTTGGTGTATTCTGGTGAAGTGTTCCGTGTAAACTTGTGTTAATTTGGTTATTTTGTCTGTTTTTCCTTCTGGGGTTAAGTTTTTCAAGTTACGGTTAGGTTTGTAAAGTGAATCAGTTGAAATATAATGTTTTACTGTTTACTGTCACTCGTATAGTGAAGTTAGAGGTTTGTTTTCACTATTGTCGTGAATGTTTTTATAGTATTGGCTTCAAAAAGTGTCTAATTTGTCTAACTCTCGTTCACTGATTTCAATGGCTAAACGCTAGCATCATGTTCGACTCGATTTTAAGAACGTTTTTGTCACACACCTATTCAGCTTGATATTCAACAAAAGACTAATTAACTTGGTCATAAATCTTGCCCAGTTAATCCTTGAAAAAGTATTGTTAACATTTTTCGACTTCCATACACATTAGAAAATATTACATTATATATGGAATTTTTCTATTTTATTCCTTACTTTTATGAATTACTAACCTTATTATTGGTTTAATCATCTCATTCCCTTTAAATTGATGTATTATAGTCCATATCTGTAGACATTTTGTGGAAATTAACAAATTTTGTTCACACTTTGGAAATATAGGCTCAAAATTGGATTTCCATCTTTATACAAAATTCCTTCCATTTTAAATATTATTAATACTATTATAATAAATTTTAATTAGTCATATTACTCTCCCTTTCCTTAAATACATATAAATTACACCTTTGAACTGGTTTTTTGTGTTAATTTGTAAATTTGACATTGCTCTTTAAAATTAATTAATTTATATATTTTGACAATTTACAAAATGTTAAGGTATATTTCCTTATTGTCATTTTAATTCATAGGATCATTCCTAGTAGTGGTTAATTGTGTTATCTTATATAAATCTGGGTAGTTTACAGGATTTATAAGTGAATTATACTATTTTATATTGGTTCTCTGATTTCACCAAATGGCCTAGATTTTAGAATTTTATATTTCTTTCTTTCTCAAATAATTTAAACTTAATTCCTCCTTTGACTTTACATAATTACAATTATATCAAAATAACATGATTTATAACTTATTGTATTGTGTAGTAGTTAATTAACACTACATATTTAAAATAAATAATTATGAACATGGTTCAGCAATCTGCACAATTGAACACATTGCAGATATGGTTTGAACATATATCTTTCAACTATTTTTGATCTAACATAGCATACCTTTTAGAACATTATTACTGGTATGTAGGTTATTATTTATCAAACATAATTCTTTTTAAAACACATAACATAAATCTTATTTTCTAATAAACCTTACAAATACATTTATTTAACACATTGATTTTAGGATTGTAAAATGACAGTCTATTCAAACATGTTACACTTATTCATACTATATTAGTACCAGTCCTTTCTGGTTCAAACCATTACTACTGTGATCCCCCACATCAGCAAACATTAATTCCCATACTCTATTTATTATCATTTTTTACAAATGTCTTGTAAATAAAGATTTACATTAAAATAATAAAATACTGGAAACCTTCCATTTTATTATGCTGTTTATTATTTAGATTTTAAAGTTGTGATATAGCATACTACTAAGTTATAGTATCACCAACTTTAAGTTTATTGCTTTTTTTAAAAAACACTTACACAAATTCACTTTCACTGTTGGTTCTGATATTTTGAGTCTTATTATCTCAGACCAGACCTTTAGTAATCATGGACCGTTAAGACTAGTTTATTTCTATATTACACAATAGCTTTAGTCGGTGCACTTCTTATAATGCTATACAGCACTTTAGTTTTCTCAATAATTACATTTTATTAGATTTTGGGTATGTTATACTTTCTTTTGCATAGTTTTTGTGGGTTTGGGATTGATAGTAGTTTATATAATAATAGGTTTTACTACGGTGTTTCTTTCATACTATTTCTTCCTCTCCTCCTGTCTTCCTTCTTGTCCTTCTTCATATCTTCCTTCTGGTATTCATTCTTGTCCCTCTTCTAGTCTTCATTCTTGTCCCTCGTCTAGTCTTCACTCTTCTGTTCTTCCTTCCGTTCTTGGGTAAACCAAGGTACTTGGTGTTATCACGACTGAGGTTTAGTTTGGAGTATTTAATTTATTCACTGAACTGACTTTATTCTTCTATACAGGTTTCAGGGTATTGTTTTCTTCCTGTTCACAAACTTTATTCTTTCCTCTTCTTGTTTTTGGGGTATTTGGTCTTCACCACCCTTTAATTGAGTCTCTTTTTCTTTGATATAGTCTTATATAACTGGTTTACTGCTCTGAGCTTCCTGGGTACCTTACTGGTATTATACTATGAGTTGATGAGTTGCTTCAATACTTTCTTTGGTTTCTTTTAACAGTGGTTTTTATATATTATGTAGTGAGGATTTTTATCTTATTGTGGTTCATTCCTCTGATTTATTTAAATGTCATTCAATATTATTGTAACATTTTTTGGTGTAATTAAACTTTATGATTTCATATGACTTAAAATGTAGTGGATTTTCTGTCACGCTACAATACGAATAAGTAATCATGATAGTTCTTTTTTAAAATGCTATCAAACTTTAAAGGGAAAAGGAATATTTCATATATGATGGGGTTGTAACCGTATCTAAAATTTTCTGTTGTTTATTTAATGCAAATTGAATTTTTTTTTTAGCTAATAAAGAAAAGATGAGTATAAGAGTAACAAATATGTTTAATTTCAAATAACCAGTTCTGCACTTCCAGGTTCACTGATCCGAACCGTGGTAATTTTTTTTACAGTTGGCAATAAAGATGGCGCCCGAAGGAGTTATTTAGCAAACATTGGAATTAAAATCAAAATCCCTTAGGTTTAATTAAATATCAATTTGTTTAATACAGTACACTCCTACTTTTCATAAAGTAGGATATAATATAGTTTTCAAGACCTGCAATCAAATATCAAATCTAATACGACATAAACGTCATGTCCCCACTAAGACAAGAACAGGTATATATAAATTAACATGTGATGATTGTGATTGTTACTATGTGGGTCAAATGGGGCGCCCATTTATAAAAAGATTTAAAGAACATACCCCTCACAAATCAATTAGTAAAAATATCGGCTCCCTAGATAATATTAAATCCAATTATGCTCGACATTTGATAGATAATAATCACTCATATAGAAGTTTTGACACAAACTTCATACCCCTACATTATTGTGACAAAGGACTCAGGATGAATGCACTTGAAGAATTTGAAATATACAGGGGTCATAACAACCCTGTATATAAGAACAACATATTGAATGATAAATTGAATTTCAAAAGCAACCCGCTATATGATACAGCAATACTAGCGCTCGCAAAAACAAAACGTTAAAAAGTTACACTAGTCAGTATCGATTGGTAATTGCGTGGTGCACCACGAAACAGTGTTATTCATGTTTTTGATCATTTAATTATTGACAATGAATTTACATATGTGTTTTTATTTTAATTGGATTTTAATATATGACGACCTCTTTTCGAGCAAGTGTCTGAGGATGGGTCAGATGACCCGAAACCGCGTCACACTAATTTTATTGTAAAGATAAAAGTCACAAGACGGACCTAACAAAGGTAAGAAAATAAGAAACTTAAACATTTAATTTCCCTAATTATTTTCCCTATCATGTGCGTTGGCACCAGTTGGGCGGGCTCTTTTGGCTCCGATTCACCGCTGTCCATCTTACACCTTCTGAGTTCAGAGGAACGTATCGTCTGCTCAGGTATATGATTGCTAGATCATTCTACAGTCAATCATCAAAAAACTTTAAAGTAGTCTTAGTACGACTAAAATAAAATAAACATTCTGGGATTCTTCACATTATCATTATATAGATTACATTATATCTTCCTTCATTATTGATATCCTTTCTCATACTCTCTAGCTCTTTATTGACACAATATTGTTGATGGGCATTATTTGTATTTACTTCTTATTGTTTATATTAAAACTTACTTTTCTTTATCACTCTTCTTTTAACACATTTATAATTCATTATTTGGTTCAATGATCATTCTTTTAATTGTTTAATAGTATTTTTTCATGAATGATGGTTGTAAGTCCCCTTTTTCCTCTGTGTACTGGGATCCATGATCTCGTACATATTATTATTATTATCCTTCATTACTGTGTAAGGTCCGGTATATAACAATAATAGTTTTTTTGCTATACCCTCCATTGTACTGGGTAGCTCTCTGTTTTTCAATAAGATTCGATCTCCAACTTGATATCATACCGGCTTTGGTTGTAGCCTCTAGTATTTGCTTTTTATTTTCTCCGTTTGTTCTAGTGTTTTATTATAGAATTTTATCTCATCAAACTTATATTCTTCTCCATTTGGAAATTGGATTAACTCAGTTATCTCTCTGGGTGGTGGTCTCTGGAACATTGCTGTATACGGGGTTGTTTCAATAAACTGATGGTATGATAAATTTAAGAAGTCTTCAGCAGCTGGCAAATACTCCGCCCACCTTCTCTGTTGGTCGAAACAATATGTTCTTAGGATCCTTCCTACTTCCCTTAAAATTCGTTCGGCCGGGTTACTACTCGGGTGGTATACAGATGTTTTGTATGTCTTGATTCCATTCTCCCGTAGTGTCTCTTTCCATCTGTTACCCTTGAACTGCGTCCCATGGTCAGTAATAATGGACTTAGGTGTTCCTACCTCATTGACATAGTGCTGGAGAATAATGGTTAAAATCTTTTGCGTCGTTGCCCGGTTGATTGTGTACAGTTTTGTGTATCTAGTATAGTGGTCGAACAATATTACAAAATATTTATATTGGTGCCTCCCGCCACTTCGCGGGAATGGGCCACAAATATCAATGAATACCTTCTGTAATCTGCTTGCTGATGTTATGGGCATTATGGTACCTTCTTTCTTGTCATTATTTATCTTTACGGGTCGGCATATGTGACAGTGTTTAATTTGGTTTCGTACTTTTCTATTTGCATCTTTGATATATACATGCTCCTGGAGTGCCTTTACAACTTTTAATGCCCCCATGTGGCCATACCTGACGTGGTAATCCATTAGTATGTCCTTTTCTATGGCTCTGGGTATTACAATCTTCCACATGTTATATCTGTACTGAGTCCTGATGAATAAAATTTGTTGGTGTAAGCTGTAAAATGTTGTTATTCGGCTATCTTGTTCATCGAGTCACTTAAGAATTTTGCTCAATTTGGGGTCTTGTTTCTGTTGTCGCTCAAGTTCTCTTGTGATATTGGCCAAGTCGGCTCTACTACTAATGATATGGTACAACTTAATCATCGTTTCTTTTTCCCCTTCAAATGTCTGGTCCCTGATGTTAATACGGGATAAGGTGTCTGCAGCGATGTTCTTCTTGCCGGGGATGTACTCCCAATTGAGGTTGTATTCTTGTAGTGTTAGACTCCACGTGGTCAACCTTCCATGGTTTAGTTTACAATTTTTTAGGAACGAGATTGATTTGTGGTCGGTCCTAACGGTAGTTTCGTATCCCAAAATGTATGTACGGAATTTGTTACAAGCGAATACGACGCTCAGGAGTTCCTTCTCAGTTACATTGTAGTTTCTCTCACAGCTATTCAGGACTCGGCTGGCGAAACTGATTACCTGATGATTTCCTTCGTCATCCTCCTGGTATAGAACGGACCCTAAACTGACGTCACTGGCGTCGCAGTTCATGTAAAACGGTTTATTGAAGTTGGGGTGATGTAACATCACAGACTCTAAGAACTTATTTTTTATTAACTCAAGTGTGGTATCTTGTTCTTCTCCCCATGTCCACTTGTCCTTTGATGATAACTGCCGGGCGAATTTTGATGTTAGCTCTGAATAATTCCCCTGGAACTTACGGTAATAATTACATATATCGAGGAAGGATTGTAACTGTTTCTTGTTCTTGGGTGTTGGGAACTTCTGTATTGATTCAATTTTTTCTTGGGATGGGGTGATCCCTTGTTCTGATAGGTTGAACCCCAGGAACTGTACCTTGTCCGCTATCAATTTTGATTTTTCGAGCTTGAGCATAATATGGTTTTCAGATAGTCTTTCCAGCACACTTTCTACCCTTAGGCAATGATCATCCCAGTTGGTTGAAGTAATTAAAATATCTACGTAGACCATTGTGTACTGGAGGATCTCTTCTCTGAGGATTTGATCCATAATTTTGACGAATACGGCTACTGAATTGACCAGTCCGAATGGCAGCCATTTAAACTGGTAATTCCGGCCTTCAAAAATAAATGCCATGTACTTGCGGCTGTCTGGGTGTAGTTCAACCTTCCAGTACCCGCAGATGGTATCCCATGTGCTGGTAAACTTGGTCCCATGAAACTTCTTCAATATCTCTTCGATCTCTCCCGGGGATGTTCGATCATTGACTATCACCTTATTAATTTCTTGCGCGTCCAGGCAGATTCTCACTTTTCCGTTTTTCTTTGGGACGGCTAGGATGGGACTGGTGTAAGGGGAGTAACTAGGTTCAATGATGTCCTCGTCTATTAACCTGTTAATTTCCACCCTCACAGCTTCCTTCAATGAGTAGGCGATTGGGTAGGACTTTCTATTGAAATTTACAGTTTCTTTAAGTTCAATTTTACATTTGTATCCTCTTACTTTGCCTGGCGTATCTGAAAACACATGACGATATCTGATCAGTTGTTTGATCTGCGCGTTATTTAAGTTAGCGTTAGTTTTCTCTCTTTGAAAAGTACGGATTTCATCAATTTTGTCGTTCCACAATTGCTCATTGTCCAACTCGTAAAAGATTTCGCTGTTTTGCGTCGGTTCCAGTCGATCTAGACTTCCCTGGATGTGATATACTGCTCGGTTTGGATTTGCGCTGTCACTGTCAATTAAGTCAGCTGTCCACTCTACGTCGTGTGTTTTCAAAAATAATTTAGATTTGTTCATGTCGATGACCGCTGAATATTGTTTTAACATGTCACACCCGACCAACATTTGAAATGGTAAACCACTGGCTACTAGGAATGTCATTGGGATTGTTTTGTGGTTGCTTACTAGTTTCAATCTCACTTGTTTTCAGACCGTCTTGTTCTGGCGTCCCGTTGCCCCTACTAGTATAATATTACTGATTGGTAACGTTAGTATTTGTTTTTTACCTTCTTCTTGGATCTTATCTAGCTCAATCCCGTTGATTAATGAGACGTTAGCTCCAGTGTCTGTCATTATTTTGGTCTGTACACCGTTGATTTCCGGCGCTATGTGGATTATTTCATTGTTACTTTTATTTGGAATCGCGTCTTCTTCTTCTAACAGTTCCACCCTTAAATTTTTTAATTAATTGTTTCGAATAATTGTAATAACTTTTTTCGTATTTTGAACGTGATGTCCGGCATTAATTAACCCAATAGATTGGTTCAGTGAGGGTCCCTTGGGTGTTTTCACTGCCGCGTGGCGTTTAAAGCCGGCTCAGACTCTTCGTCTCGCCTGCCGTTTTGGTTTACGTGTGTATCATTCACCGCCGGTCTAGGTTCTGGCTGGTGATGGTCATCTTTGTAGTTGTTTCGCCGGTAACCCTCGTGGCTTCGACTTCTACCTCCGTTGGTCCTGGCACCCCTTCTGTTGGCATGGTCGTCTTGGTTCCAGTAGGTGTCCCAGCTGGAACTCTGGCGTCCTTGATAATGTGATCTCCCGTTGCCATTATCCTCTGCTCACACATAGTTGACCCTTTGGTAGTCCTGGTTTCGATTATTCGGGCTGTGGTTGTTATTGTAGTTTCGGCTGTTGTTGTTCTGTTGGCGGTAGTTCGGGTTGTATGGCCGGTTATACTGGTTAGTTGGGATATTTGGTCGATTGCCGCGGTTGCCTCCGTTATTTCCTGGGCTGTTGTTGTTTGGTTGGTAATACGCCTCATTGTTGTTATTTCCGCGGTTGTTGAAGTTTGGCCGACTGTATGCCTCGTTATTTTGATTTATCCGGTTGTTTCCGTTGTTATTGTGATGGTCGTTGCTTGCCATATTCCTAGTTTCGTACCTCTGCCGACTTCTATAATACCCATCTCATTCGTATTCCTCTAACAACGCCGACATGGCTTGTACCATCTTAATTTGCCCTCCTGTTCGTGCCCTGGACACTCCATCCTCATAGTGGTAGGCTAACTTGGTGACAAGACTTTCCTCCGGGATTTTTGGCTCCAGGTTTCTCGCCAAACACACTTTTCCAAGAAAGTACGCGGTGAGCGTGGTCCCTCTGCTAGCATCATACCTCCCGTGGCAAATGTTATCCCTTACAATGTTCTGTGTAGCCTCCGACCAGTACCTTGCTTTGAACGCCGCTTTAAATTCATCATAATTCCGGAGGTCGTGTTCAAAGCCGTCCACCAGTTATCATTAATTTCTCTGAAGTGCTCGTCTAGATAACTCTGTATCACTGGCCACCTGTCCTCTCCATTTCTAATCAGCTGTTCGTTGACCCGTTCTAAGAACTCCATCGTGTTTCTTTTATAAGTTTTGAAACTGATAGCCTCCCGGTGTCCATGGGTTGGATGTATGAAATATAAGTGGGTCGGTTATCGACTGTTCGCTGGAGTCCCTCGATCCTCTCTTGGTTGCGTTGTCCCTGTCCACGTACTTCGCTTATGGCCATATCGATGTCCCGACATTTATCTCCGAAATCCGTTCTTATTTATTGCATTTGGGCGTGACTGCTCTCTTTTACTTGACCTATCTTGGTATCTAAATATATTCTGACCTGTCCAATGGTTTCCTTGGTGCCTTCTACTTTTTCATTTGTTTCGGCGATTTCTCGTTTTCTTTTTCATTACATTCATCTATTTTTTGTGTAATTGCCTCATTGACATCTTCAATTCTTTCATTTATTTGTTTTAAATTTTCTTCATTTATTTGTGTAAACTCATTCTTCATTTGTTCATTATTTTCCTTTATAGCTTCCCTTAAAGTTTCACTATTACTCTTCTTAATACCGTCTATTTTACTTTCTAACTTTTTATTGGTACTGTCCAATTTTTCATTCATCTGTCTTATCAAATTTTCCTTCAAAGTCTCGGTTTGTTTCTTTGAATTTTCAGTTATTTCTATCTTCATTCCGTCGATTTTTTTCATTGGTTTGTTTGTTATCTTCTTTGAGCTGTCTCAAACTCTCGTTAGTACTGTTGTTTTGTCTCCTGAAGGTTTCATTTATTTCTTCCTTCATACTGTCTATTTTTTCATTTGTCTGTTTATTGTCTTCTTTGATACCATCAATTTTTTCGTTCATTTGTTTAAAATTCTCCTCATTCCTGTCGAATTTTTCGTTCATTTGTTTAAAATTCTCATGAGTTTGTTTACTATCTTCTTTAATGCTGTCAAATTTTTCATTCATTTGTTTAAAATTCTCCTCATTTCTGTCCATCTTTTCTAGCATCCGTTCCAACATTTTTTGCACATTTGGTTCCCCTCTATTCCGCCTTATCGCCCATCTCCACTTCTTCAACCGATGTTGACTCCTTCTCTTCCATGCTGACTTCTTTTCTGGCCTCCGCCGTGCGCTGCTTGGACTTGCCTCTTGTGTGCATTTCTGCACTTCTAACAGTTGCCAGCTAAAATCAGGTTACCTGTGATACAATTATAACTTCCTACTATAATAATTTTTCCCTAATTTCAGCCTCACTGGTTGGACGCCATCTTGTTCACTTTTGTATGATCACCAGCTAGAAATGACAACTATAATTCTATTCTATCTTGGTTTAATTTCCTTTTTCTAGCCCTCAAGTTGGTCGCCAATTTGTAAAAAGACTCTTTATTCTAAAATAAATACTCAAACTCCTTACTCTCTTTTTTTTCTTCGTATTCAATATTTTTATTTACTCTTTTCGAAACTCATTTCTGTTGTAGAGCATGCAAAATCTCATAATCTCAGGGTTCATCTATTAGTCATGTCAAAGTATAGCACAAATCGTAAACATATCATAAAACATAATATTTACAAATAATGTTTGGTAATTAGTGGTTGTTGATGTATGTTGTGTATCTGTGGGTTCTTTGGATCATACAAATGAACAATTGAAAAAGAAACTCTTAATACTAATAATTATTTGTGTACAATTAGTATTCACTATTATAAAGTTTTTATTGTTTTTATGATAGTATATCGCTGTAACTCGATCTTTAAACGTTAAAATGTTTTCAGATCTCGTGGTTGATCATTGGAGTAATCTCACCAATCTTGGAGTTTTCTTTACAAGCTTATTTCATGATCCTTCACTCCTGGACTTCAAGTTTTTTGTGCCATCGATTAAAACATCCTTCTTTTAGTTATTTCCATAGTTTTTCTATATTATTTCGTCTCGTATCTGCCTTTAATTTGTATAAAATCCATGAGTAAAACTGACATGTTCTGTCTGGTTTCAATATTTTTCCAACAATACCTTCCTTTTTATTAAAACACTAATTCATTCATTTCAGGTCTTGGCAATGATACGTTTATGGGTCACAGGTTCGATTAAACAATTTATAATTAATATGATTCCATAGAATCTTATTGTATCGTCGTCACTATTATATTATAAATTCTTGGATTTCGTTGTCCATGACGTGTCCGTTACTTAACTAAATATCACTATAATATTGACGACTCGGAACACAAAGTTTTTTATAAGTAAAAACGCAAAGGCTGTAAGGTGAAGCTTTGCGTTTTTACTTATAAAAAACTTTGTGTTCCGAGTCGTCAATATTATAGTGATATTTAGTTATATTATAAGTTTGTAACGGAAGATTCTTTATTTTTTAATTATTTCCCCTTGGTTTTATTTCACTATATTAGTTGCCTTGTTGTTTCATATAAATTACATGTTTCATACAATGTTCATATTGTCAATATGTTTATTCACTTACACTATACACTGTTTTTACTTTTTAAAGCCTATAACTGTTGTTCTCAACTTTTTTACACTGTTACACTATCTGATTTTTATAATTATTGTTCAATATTATTATATTTGTAATTCTATATGACTTACAGTCTGTAGTTCACTTATACAAAATAACTGTTTGAGGTTCGCAGACCTCCTCATAGTTTTAATCTAAGGCTATACTCAATGTCTTATTTTTTACATACTAAGGTGAACATTTGTACATTATATTTATGTCTACTAACAACTATTTACATCTTCTGTCATTTGATCGTCTCTTCTGGGTATTTGTCATCATCAGGTTATTTGTATTATTTAAATCCTAAATTTGCATTTTCTATTTCCCTATTTCTCAATGATTTATTTATGATAATATTTCCCTTTTTGTTTCGGTTTCTTTTTATTCCTTGAAAATATTAATTATCTTTAAGTAATATATTGTCTGACATAGAAAAAGGCTTTTTATTTAATTGGTGGACTCTGTGAGGTGAAATATTCTGACCTCTATTAAAAAATGACTATTTTTGTTAATCTTGTTTCTTTTCAGTTCTTCATGCATTTAAGTTATTTGGTAATTAATGTGGTCTTCACTGTCTTGTTGCTTAGCACGTCTTTATTTAATTCGTGGTTTCGTTGTTAGACTTGTTTATACCTCTCACTTACCATATCTATTGGGTTTATCACGTTACTAAGTTGTCTTCTATACTTTCTTCTTTATCACTACTTATTGTTCTTTGGTTTACTGAGTTAATTACATTAATTGTTTTATTGAGTTCTTGAACCTTATATAATACTTTGTACACAGTTACTCAGTTATCATTCCTTTCTTAGGTGTTCTGGTGTTAGTTTATGAGTGCTTCATTCTTTATCTTTTGTTGTTAACTTTATTGTGAAGATATGTATTATTACATGGTTAATAATAATTATATTAATTTATACAAAATCTTTTAATTACACTGTAGATCTTATAATGCTTATTGTTACTTAAGTCAGAATTCATTTAGATCACAAATTTTGTTATTTCTATTATAATTTTACATTTATTAATTAATCCTAAATAATTACACTATCTATTTTTATATATTTTATAGTTTTAAAGCCTTTTTAACATACTGCAATAATACTTTCCACATTCCTATGTATATCTAAGTTGTTTCTTGGCCACAGCAAATACATTCTTTTTTACATTATAAAATGATCAATTATAAACACTTATAATTGATTCTAACATACTTAAAATAAAATACAATATCTATTATACTATAAAACAAGGTTTAACACAAATTTTTATACAATAATTGTCTTATTTTACCTACTAGTCATGCATAAAATAAGACTATAACTTAAGCACATAGTCTTTTATTGTTTTGTACTTCAACGTTTACTTATATTAGACTATTTTTATGTGAAGGGAATTATCACGTCACAATATGTGTCTGTGTGTACTGTATAAGCATACACATTATATATTTGTGTAACCACAAAGTAATGGCATTTAAGATTATATTCAGTTGTGTTTACATGATTAAACTGAAACAAAATTGGTTTTGTGTGGTCTCATAATTTTGACTTAGTTGATGTTTCAATATTGTTTTTACCAGCCATGTCCTGTAATCAGTCAGTGTGCAGAGTTCCTGTAGATTGTCTCAGAGAACATATTATGTGTTTTAGGTGGCTACATTGAATTCTCAACTTGCAAGTGTGCGTGATTCTCTGGAGCATAGTGAGGAAGAAAATGAGCGTTTGAGGTCAGAATTTGAGAAGTACAAAGTGCGAGCTCAAAATGTACTGAGACAGCACAAGTCTGCAGGTATCAGTCGGTCTGAAAAAGAAGCCAAAGAGGAAGCAGAAAAATTGAGAGAAACCATTGAATCATATAAAGACAAATTACAAAGTGCTTCGTAAGTTATTAATATTAAAAATCTATGTTTTGCACCATTTAGAATGTGACAGTTACTGTGGAATATTTCTCTTTTACAGTTGGAATTAACAACTTTGTCAAATTTTGTTGCTTCCCTGCTACAACCTTGTTGTAGGAAGAACTTGATAATGGTTGCGAAACCGAAAGGCCTCGTTCGAGAAAAAAGTGTATATAGCAGGGAAGCAACAAAATTTGACAAAGTTGTTGTGAAGACTGCTAACATAGAGAAAATAACTGATAAGTTGGAATTAAGTTATTTAAAATTACAATTAACTTCTCTTTGCTCAGTTTAAAGTTGTGTAGGTTACTGAGGGTAGTTTTCCTTGTGATCTGTATAACATTCAGAGCAGTCCATGTGACATTATGCTTTAGCCAGCTGCTATTACCTAACTACTCATTTTGACAACCTGAGCTTTCTTGGGAACTTAAAAACAGCCTTGATTTTCTCTTCTGAGTATTGAAGTCAGGACATCTTAATAGCCACATGTCTATCCTATAATACCAAACCATAAAACCTTGAGAGTCAAATTATGTCATGTGATGTTTTGTGAGGTACATGAGAACAAACATGTTGAGGCTTTCATTTCACACAATTGAGCTAGTTGTTTGTGAACAAATGTTACACATTTTGTGACAGTTGTTCTGCCAATACTGATTTTTTGAAAGAGTAGTATTTTTCTAATACCATACCTGCAATAAGTTTTGATGTTTGATGTTTCAATAATGGGATAGTCAGTATCGATATATAAAAATTGCTTGTAACTTTACTAGCATTATAGAAAGCATGTTAGTTGATTGTATTATGCTATTAAATTGTTTGTTTTTGGCTGAAATTACTTACATTTTCATGCAACTTTTATGCGGAGCATCCTGTTAACTTAATAGGTTAAACCTGCATGTGTAACAGTAAAACATGGTGTTGTTAAGCAAACTGAAATAACTCAGAAAAACCAATACACATTTTTAAAAATACTTGAAAAATCACAAGCAAAACAAATCAAAGCAAGGCAGGTTATTATACATGTCTCACATTATGTAACAGAACTCGCTTTTCGTTTTAAACATTAAATCTTACACATTTTTTGTCATCAAAACCCATTTGTGGTTTTTACTCTTTTTCTGTTCACACTACATTTGCAGTGTTTCCCATGTTTATGGATACTGTGTGTCTGGTTCCAGTACAGTCTGTATGGCTTCTGTCTCCTACTCTGTAAAGATTAAAGATATGTAACCGTAGCATGTTTGCAGTAAAAAAAATACCCGTTGTTTTTGTGCACAATGTTAGGTTTGTTAGATTAGGTCAAATAAAATTTCATAGCCAAAACATAAATCCATTATGAAGAACATTTGAAAGTGTAGAATCAGTATGTTTATGAATGAATAAGAAGCTGTTGGAATGTCACAACAATGCTTACTTCTATTGGCTTTCAGTTGTGTTAGCTTTACATATGTTGTGATTGTCATCAAATTTTATGCTGTTACATTCTTGTACTGTATGTACTTATTAATCTTATATTTTGCCAAATCATGAGTTTTGTTTTCTTTAAACAATAAACTGGAAAACTAAAACCTTCTTACCAAACTTCACTCATTAAAACATTACGTATTTTTGCATTACATTCAGGAGTGCAATTATTTACAATCAGTACACTTCTTCACTGCATGACATATTGATATTGTCATGTAGGCCTACTCAAAACATTGAAAATGTAGTGCAGGTACTGTTACTGTAAAACTGCCATCAGTGTGTACTTCACACTTATCACAGAGATTGAACTTGAGAGACCAAACTTATTGAGGTTCTCATTCCATACTTTAAATTAATTGAGCAAATATTTTGTAACAGCTGTTCTGCCAGTACAGATTTTTGAAGGAGATCCACATAATCATATACCATATCATCTATTGTGAATTCAGAAATTAATCTAATTTTTCCTATAGTTTAGAAAAAATTCATGTACATTAATGTTATGAAGAAGTCGATATGATCATTTGTTTCTTAGTAAAAACTAAAGCTGCATAAAAATTCAACACTTGCTGTTGGCACTGTAAAATACAAAATATTTTATTACAGGTTAGAACTGGAGAAACTGCAGAATGAATTGACATTATGTTCCAATGAAAGAGAAGCTGCAGAAACTCGATGTGTTAATCTGAACATTGCTCTTGCAGAGAAAACGAAGATTTTAGAAAGGATGATCAGTGAACACAGGTCTCAGAAACTTAATATGGATACTTTGTTACAGTGTTACAAGGTAGGGTGAAATTTTTATGAACTCCTAAGCTACATGAGACTGAAATACTATTGTATGCAGTAGATTTATGAAAAATAATGGAATGAATTAAAGAAACACTTGTATATTCCAGAGTATTTCAACACTTCACATTTGATATTTAACACATTTTATTTGTTAACGCTTTCAGACCTGTGCCCACATGTTGTACAGCCACACAAGTAATGTTGTTCTGTTCAATGCTGTGTGTGATCAATTCATCTTATCATCCTAGCTTCAAATTCTTTTGCCAGTTTCCTGTATGAGAGTTCTACAGCAGAAATGAAATTAGATATTTTTTATCTAATAGATGGCAATGAATATATTGTTACGATGTCACAGGACAATCTGCAGTTTATCGAAAGTTCCAGAGAGATCCAGAATGTAAGCATGTAGCGTACGTGCTACTAGACGCATTTTGCGAGACTCTTCTCGACTGTGCCGGGCTTCGCTCGGGCGGTCGGCCTGTGACAAGGCCGCAGTTAATTACGTAGTTCACACGAGAGATAAGACGCAGTTTGGAAGCTTCTGGTGTGTGAGCGGGACTATAAATACATGGCAGTAGCGGCCTAAGTTTTCAGTTCAATGCGAGATATTGGATAGTGCGGTTCGAGAGCATTAGTGCGATATATTTCTGGAGAGCGGTTCGAGTTATTACTGTGTACGTTCAAGTAGTTATTAGTGAAGTGTTGCGTTTTATAATCGGACGATATAATTGTAATACAATTGAGTTTTAATATTAGTGGAAATTTTATTGCGTGTGAACAATTTTCATTTGATTTGTTGTAGAGACTGTGTTGTTAATTACGAACTGTTTTACTGTAACAATTAAAGGTGTGATTAGTGACTTAATTGGTGTCTTGTACTTATTTTGTTTCCACTGTACCTATGACGACCGAGTAGACCGTCGTAACAGTGGTGTCAGAAGTGGGATAGAAAGGTTAACAGTGGACATTTTGTACAAGACGAGTGTCATTCGTAATTAATCGGAAAACAATGGATGCCAGTCAGGTGATGGAAAATTTCCAGGCGCTGTAGTTGCAGACAGAAGAACGACGACGACAGGATGCAGAGAAAGCGGAAGAGAGACAGAAAACCCTCTTGCTGGAAGCAGAGGGAAGACGCAGACAGGCAGCGGAAGAAGCAGAAAGACGACAAAAAGAAGAACGGAGACAAGAGAGAGAAGAAGCAGAAAAACAACAGGATGCAAAACGCAGGCAGGAAATAGAAGAGGCTGAGAAACGTAAACGTGAAGCAGGTGACATCAAAGCGTTAATTCAAGAGCAGAAGCAGATGCAAGAACATACTACAGCAGAATTGGGTCTCCTATATGGTGACGTAGGTGAATTACGAGATGAGCTTAACAATCAAATTACCAGAATATCTGACGTAGAAGAATCCATGTCAAATAAAATAGCTGAAGTAGACAAATCTGTCTTGAGTGTGGAAAAAGGTATGTCAACAAAAATAGAAGACTTGATTACAAATATAAAAGAGCAGATTAAAAATGAAGTCGAGGAGTGCCTGAAGTTACAACCAAAACAACTTTGTGAACACACTGTACCAATGATAAAGACAGAGAAAGACACAGAAAATAAGTCAATAGAGAAGGTCACCTCGCGTGCGTTTGGGACAGTTCATGTCAAGGCCCCAACCTTTGATGGAAGCACGCACTGGACGACGTATTTACGCCAATTCGAAGCTGCTGCATGCGCAAATAATTGGACGAAGAAAGACAAGGCAGTTTCACTTGTTCTCTCATTAAAAGGACCTGCGGTAGAATTACTACAGAAAGTGCCACCTGACAGCCAGAACATCTATGCCGAGTTGATAAAAGCTCTAGAATTACGCTACGGTGATAAACATTTGCGAGAGGTGTACTACGCTCAGTTGAGAACAAGACGACAACGTTCCGGGGAAAGTCTTCAACAATTTGAAGCAAGTATCGACAGATTGATTAGATTGGCCTATCCTGAAGCACCAGAAGACTTCCGAATAAGGTTTGCGGTGCAGACATTTATTGATGGCATCGGAGATTGTGAACTTCAGCAAGTGTGACGAATGGCAAGACACCGAAATAGCTCAGAAGCTCTTGTTCACGCCCTAGAGTTTGAAGCTGCCAAGTCAGCGTACCGCTACATTAATGGATTTGTGCCGTCACATTGCAGTCAGAAGAGCCCTGTAATTGCCGTTATGATGGGTGCAGAAAAACAATGTTCTTGGACAAACAATTTAAAAGTTCAAGAGAGTCGCAACGATTTGAAAAAGACAGAAGACCGAAATGTTACAACTGTGGAAAACGTGGTCATCTACAGGTAGACTGTTGGGAGAAGAAGATACCGAGAGAAGAGAGTGATCACACTAATTGGAGAAGTAAAGCCCCAGAACAGCACACAGTTTCCATGCTACATAAGACCAGTGGAAACTTGATTGTTAATGGATTTGCGGATTATAACATCTTAACTTGTGTTATAACTTAGGGAACCCGCAATAATTGGTTCTGCCAATTATACAGGCTGCCTTAGTTGTGACGAGCTGAAAATTAATCACAACAACAAAACAATTAATATAAAAGGATTCTGGGAAGGGGAGACTGTTGATTTATGCACTCAGTTTAGTCGGTACTACTGATGACATCTCTTTATTACATATGGTAATAATTGCTCTACTTAAAATTCTCAACATATATGGTTCCTCAAAATAAGATGTACATCAATTTAATTAATTCCACGGATCCGGGATTGAATATAGTATGTTAATAATGGTCACCTCGCCATATACAATCTTTAAAATTGTGCCATTTGAAGAATGGACTTTATTAATCTTTTTAAAACAATAAAGCTTTCAGTTTAAACTTTTACTCTTTTACTACAAATAAGAATACAATTACTGTCAGTACTTAAAATGTCTTAATGTTTTTAATTTAATTGTCTTGGGTTGGATATAATATTTAGTATTTCATAACCACGGAAGGCTTGCCTCCGTGTCACCTTTTGGATGTCCTCCAGCTCCTCGTTATTCCAGTCCTCGGTCCTCGGTTGCAGCATGTTTGATGTAGGTCAGGTATCTCTCATTATCTTCGTATCCGGGGATGGTGTAGTCCTGAAGTCTTTTAGATCATTGTGGGTCCTGGTTCTCTGCTCTTGGCTAACGGGTAGTAATAGCTCGTTGATTTGAATGATTAACACAAAAGTTTCATTCACCTGTATCCACTTCACATGATTGTTTATTTGTTGCACTTCATTTTATGGTCTTACCACAGTTTTAATTACATAAGTTTTATATTTTAAGATTTTTTGTAGAGATGTCATAGGCGCTAAATTTTCATTATTCTTTCTTACTCGTTTACAACATATTTATATGAATCGCGGTTCAACTATATTAACGCAACACATTGTTTAATAGTATAAAGAATGCCTCTGTGTCTTAACTGACGGATTAATCACTTTAGGAAACAAACTATTTTTAACGTTCCACATTACTGCTGTGCGCAGCTTACGGGTTGACCGCTCCATTGCAAGTGGGTGAAAATAGTTTTGGCATGAGAGTAGTAATCTCGCGACATTTACCAATCAACATAAAAGTAGTTCCATGTTTCTTCTTTATTTAAAAGATTAAAGTTTGACTATTTAATTAAGCAGAGATATTCTTAGTTACAGACGTTATTAAAATACATTACAGTGGTCTTTTTTAATTATTTAAATAATGTCAAAATTTACAAGTATACAGTGAAACTTGGTTAATTCGAACTTGGATAATTCGAATTTTTGGATAATTCGAATAAAATGGTATTCCCCTTGAAAAACGTATTTAAACTCTTATAAAAATGGCATGCCTAATTCGAAATAAAAAAAATTTCGTTTGGATAATTCGAAGTTTTTTTCAAAGACAAAGTTTAAAATGTTTGCTTAGCTCGGAGTGTTTGCTTTCGTTTTCGACACCGGACCAACAACCAAGACCAAGATGATGTGCTAAAAGACAACAAAGACAATGACAACACAAGAACACAAACAAACAGATAAACACTTAACAACGCCCCCAAAGACACAATCAGGGATCACCAAGCTGTGCACAACCCCCCCAGGGGTCCCGGCCCGGCAACCGCACCCAAAGACCAACATTTACAACACTAGTAACACATCACAACTGACAGAACATGTGCTACTAAGATATAGAGGTCACCTCATCCATTTCCAAATTTCGGTTCATAGGTGGCCAGGACTACGTCCAACCACGCTCTGCTACCATTTGTGAGCCGCTCATCACCAAAGACATCACAGCAAAATTTTTAACTTTCCAAATCTGACACATTTTCTAAGTTTGACATCCACAAAAAAGATTTAAAAAAGCTACAACCTTGATGACCGGCTCACTTGTTCACTCGAACTAGGAGGAGGCTCCTAGTGGAAGAATGTCCACATGCTGGGTAACCATTGGGGAATTGGACGAATGAGGTGACCTCGATTTTCTTTTTAAATTCAACAATTACAAATTTATTGATCCTCTTAGAAATATATAAATCATATAAAATATTTTATGTGACAGTATTCCATTAGGAATATATATAATATATTAAATATTTAAAATATATGACATGGTATTCAGAATGTAAATTTCAAAATATTCAAATTTTAATATTTAAAAGTATTCCAGGAGAAATATATAAAATCTGTAAAATATCTACAAAATATTACATGTTTTTCTTACAATGATTCATAATGTCCAGGCTGAAAGTATTCTATTAGAATTATATAAATTATGTAAATATTTAAAATCTATTACAAGGCATACAAATCACCATTGACATGCACTAACAAGCAATTCTATCCTACAACAATTTAAACAATCATATTACATAACAACATGCGCCCTCTGAAATCTAATTCAAAAATTAAAAAGGAGAATCATATAATTAGGAAAATATAATGGAAACATAAGATAGGTAATTATACCCTCTGTGTGGAATTCACAAGTGCATGTGCTCAACTTTTCTTAAACCTGCATAAACTTGAGTAGCCCAAAGGCTTGCAGATTTCAGAGTGCACCATTATTAAAAAAACTAACAAATAGTCAGGTACATATATCTCTCAGCCATGTAATATGTTGTGTGCATGGAATTATGAGCATATACTTATACAAAAGAATTTCAACAGTGACTGTAAATGGACAGAGAATGAAATTAAATATGAGTATATACATCTACAAAAGAATTTTAAAAGGTCACTGTACATTGATAGAGAATTAAAAATAATTATGAGCATATAAATATACAAATATTATAAATAGTGAAAATTTCATCTTGTACAACAGTTCAGTCATTTTTATTAATAGGCTGAATACTTCTGAATTACAGTTCTAGTACAGGGCAATGTATTGTTACAATTGTAGGTGATCTGCAACTCTTTTCATAATCAGATTTACAAGTTCCAATAAAAGGCAGCCACAATATAAGTTCCACACAGATTATAGTAAAAAATTGTACTGGACATTACCTGCTTTGACAATTCAACACAAGACAATTATCATACTGAATCGTTCAAAGAGCAATTAAGGAACTCGACTGAATTTTGCTTCACTAGGCCAAATGAACACACTGGCCAATTCCGAACACATTTTCTTAAGTTTTTTTTTTTTTTTTTTTTAGGTAAAAAAGTTTTGCACATAAAATACACTGTCACCGCAAACAGCGGAGAAGCTACTCATCATTAGAGAGAAATATTAGAAGCTATATTAAGCAACTATTATTCCTTTTTTTTTTTTTTTTTTTTTTTTTTTTTTTTTTTTTTTTTTTTTTTTTTTTAGAATCAGCCAGGCACCACCCGACTCCAAAACAAGCGGCGCGAAAGCGCATCCCAGGCAAAAGTTAATAATTTTCACTTTTTCATACCTGTTCATAGTGCATGCACGTGGTGTCCAAGTTCCTTAACTACTTACACATAAATATCATCTCGGTCTTCACAGGATCACGGCCGCCGGCCCCAGAGACCCGTTGGCACATCTTTTCTTAGCCTGCCATAATTAATTCACCAAACCCCGGCATAAAAAGAAAACCACAAAACTTTTCCGGCTCTCTAACATATACGACCAACACGTGGCGTTGTGAACAGCTGACCAACCAACCCGGTATATCTCCACACAGCAGATCAGGAATCAACAGTTGGTCACTCTCTACACAGCTGACCCGGAACCAACCCATCGAGTCAAAAACGCAACTCTCCACTCAACAAAAAAAAAACCACAGGCCAACCCACTACTCCAGTCAAAACAGCAACTCTCCACTCACGGCAAACACCGCACCAAGCTGCGGGAACGCGAAGTAAAGTTGTCTGACGTCTCTGACAGATAGCGATAGCGATCACAATCCAATGACGGCATCTATGCCGCGATTTGATAATGACAAATTCGTGAGTTGCCGTAACGTCTCCTAGATGGCAAGAGAGTCCACAGGCGCAAACTACACAGATTAAGGGAGTCTATCACCCAGACTCGATATAACCAATTTTCGGAATTCGCCGTAACGGCTAGATACGGCACAAAACCTAATAATTTATATTTATAATATTGTAAGGCGGAGATTCTTATGTACTCTAAAAATGTGTACGTTTTGTGTGTTCGCCTCACACTGGTGTCGTTACTTTATATGTTGCGCTAACGATGTCCGTAGCGATTCTGCAATTACCAGTACAACGCGAGTGGAAACCTTACCTGTTTATCAATAGATGATCATAAATCCCGGGTGGCGCCAAATTGTTTAATTAAAACAATTAAATTAAAATATAGGATGGTTAAGCGTTCTCAGCTGTGACGGTCTTGTGAATTCAATTATTCCCGCCTGTACGGGTTTGTAAATCTCGCTGATAGTTCACCGAGTTTCCGATGTGAACGCTTACCGTTCTCTTTGCTAAATAATACACAAGTTATATAATACACTTCCCTATGAAATAAAAACAGTGGTTATACTCTGTACTAGTTTATTTAATTTCGATTTGGATTTATTTAGTGATATATAAAATTATATCTTTTGTTATTATACAAATTTGCACTGACAATTATTATAAGACAAATATCTCAAAATTCGGCAAAGCGATCTGAGCGAAATTATTCAGTCAACATGGCAACTGCTACCGTTTGTTTAATACTGCTACAATTATTTTAATATTTGTTAATTACATTTCTTTTTTATTTTAAGTCCTTATTCTAACATTTATCTTTTAATCTGATTCACAAATTATCCTTGACCAGTTGCGTGCCTTGGATTTGCTAATATTTTTGTTAGTTTTTTACAATTTGTAGTTATTTGTTTTTTACAGTTAGGCATTTCATAGGCCTAAGTAGTAACTGATTATATTTACTTATTTTATACAAATTACATCTTAATTTACCCTCATACAGGTTTTGTTTTGTTATTATAAATGATTTGTTTACTTATTGATGAGTTTTGGATCTGTTTTTATAATAATTGTATGTTACCATTAGTTTCTACATTATAGTTTGTTAATTATTTCCTAACTGATTTTCCAGTGTTATTAGATCTGTATTCTTTCTATTGACATATTTTGCCATTGTTTATAACTATGCTATTACTTACTATTCTCTATTACATAAAACATAACATCTAGGCCTATGGTCTGTATAATTCCTTCAGCCATATCCTATTTATAGATTAAATTAAACAATTTTTTAACAGTTATTATGCAATGTTTGCTTACAATTCGTTTCATTCTTACTTATTTTTTGGGTGATAAACATCATTACACTATTTAAATTTACTTAATTGATTATCCCTTAGAACATGGGGCGTTTATTTTAATTTCTTTATTATATTTTTTCTTATACAAACTCTATCTTCTAGCCATGGTAACTCTAACTTTTAACCTTCCATGGGATTCCCTCTTTGAATACTATTGTATCTTTCATTTACAATTAATCTTAATGCTATTAATGACAAGATTCTTATTTACTAATATGGTTCACCATTAATCATTTAGTGTTCATCACTGATTATTAAGTGTTTACACCTATCAATAGGGTTTCTCATTATTTTGTGGTTTTACACTTTCACTTTTGCACTTCTTAAACTTTATTTAAGTGTTATTAGTGGGTAATCCCTAACATTACATTCTCTTTGTCACTTAGTTATGTTTACTTTCTCACTATCTCACTATCTCTCTCTTTACAAATGTTATTTATACGATTAATAAGTTCATGTCTTTATAGAGTTCTTTATTACATTTAAACTCTAATTTTTTTTGGTTAGTGTACTTTTATTTTTCACATTACTTTATTGGGTTTTATCAATTATCATTTACCTTTATCATTTAATCGATAATAATAATTATCTTTTACATTGGTTAGTTATTGGTTTCGTTTCCATTATTATATTTGAGTGTACCATTTCTCATTTTTCTATTCTATATTATTTGTTGGAGTCTTATCATTTGTTTTCTTTTAATTTCCTTTATACTTGTTTTGGTTTCATTTTCATTTTCCTCCTTCTTCGATTTCATTTTATATCCTTTTATTTTGGTTTTCCCCTTCTCATTTGGTTTCATTTTATTTGGTTGTATTGAGTCAATCACTTCATTCAATCACTTTCTCATTTGGTCTCGGTTTTCCCCTTCTCCTTTGGTTTCCTTTCATTTGGTAATCACTTGGGGTAGGTCATGTCGTCGTTTGTCGTGTCATTGTCATTTTGTTTTCATTAGTTTAAACATTTTATATAGTTGATTCATCATTTTTATCCCTGGTATTGGGGTGGCTATTTGTGTTGTAACATAATGCCTCTCCTTCAAAATTGATCATTTTGGTAAAACACTAGCATAGTTTTTTATGAAATTATCAGTTATATATATAATTTTTCCTTTTTCTTCTTGTTTATTTCTTCTTTCTTGTTTCTCTTCTTACTTGTTCCATTCCTTTTTATTTAGATCTGTTTTTATTATTTCTATTAGTGCGTTCTCCCTTTTATATAATTTTTTCCCTAACTTTTTAGTAGCTGGTTTCTTCCATTACTACCCATTTTTCTGAGACCAGAGGAACATCATCTCTGCTCAGTTAATTTGATTGCTGGACCTATTCTCAGTCAATCTTAAATACCTTTTTTTGTCATCTTGTACCTTACATTTATAATATTTTTTGGGGATTGTCCACTTTATGGTTTTTTAGATCATTTTAACCTTTTACTCATTCTTCCTTCCGCTATACCTTTGCTATATACTGTTATCTACTCATACAGTTGGTTGTTTTTATTTATTTAGTTGTTAACTTCATTATTTCTAACTTTTCATTAGTTTGTTTTTCATTTCTTCTTTTGATCATTTTATTTATCTTAGACATCTTTTTTTCTTTTTCTTGGTTGATTACCATTATTTTGCTTTAGCCATTTGCTGTATATTTGCTTGATACATTTTTTTTTTCTTATACCGTTTTTTTTTTTTTTTTTTTTTTTTTTTTTTTTTTTTTTTTTTTAATACTCTGTATTCTTTATAATTTTAGGTATTTGTCTTAGCAGTTCTTGCTTGATTTTATTTTTGTTTTGTCTCAAATATTATTCTAAATGATTTTTGTAAGTTTGTTATTCTTACTTTATAGGAATTTTTTGTAACTTATTCCTTTATTTTATATTTTATATTATACCTCATATGTCATCTAAATATTATTGTAAGTTGATCTTACATCTTTTGAATTTGGTAATTCTTTGTTTGTTTATTATGGTTTATTTTTCCTCGTAAAACTTTTTTATAGAAGCTTGATTATACACTCCTTTTATCTTTTTTGTTGTTATATTGCTTATTTCGTATGTATTGTTGCCATTGTCCCTGGTTATGACATAGGGTCCTATGTATAATAATAACAGTTTCTTGGCTATACCTTCAAGTGTACTGGGTAGTTCACGATTTTTGATTAATACTTTTTCTCCTTCATTATATTTAATTATTTTGGGTTGGTTTTGAGAATATCTAGCTTTTTGTTTCTCGATTTTCTCCATGATTCGGTTGTAACATTTATTTTCATCATACGGGTCTTCTGGGTTGGTTGGAAAGTCTATTAACTCCTGTATCTCTCGAGGTGGTTTTCTTCCAGACATCATTAAATATGGGGTGTTCTCAATAAAATGGTGGTAACTTATATTCAAAAATTCTTCAGTTGAAGTTAAATATCTCTGCCATTCTTTTTGATTATCATGGCAGTACGTTCTTAAAATACGTCCCACCTCTCTTAACACTCTTTCTGCGGGATTACTGCTGGGGTGGTATACGGATGTTTTATAGGTTTTTGTGTTTAATTTTAATAATTCATCTCTCCACTTTCTCCCTTTAAATTGTGTTCCGTGGTCTGTTATAATCATGTATGGCTTTCCAATTTCTGTGATGTATTTGTTTTTTATGATTTCTAATATTTTCTTTGTTGTTGCTCTGTTTATAGCGTATAACTTGGTGTACTTGGTGTAATGGTCCAATATAATCACTATGAACTTGAATCTATGTCTCCCTCCGCTACGTGGGAATGGTCCACATATGTCGAGAAACACTTTTTCCAGTTTGGTATTTGAAGTGATGGGTATCATCATTCCATCTTTTCTCTCGTTATTGGTTTTGACCATCTGACATATTGAGCATGTTTTAATGTTTTTATTTACTTTTCTAGTTATACTTTTAATGAATAATTCTTCCTCTAACGCTTTAACCATTTTTAATGTTCCCATGTGTCCGTATCTGACATGGTAGTCTTTAATTATTTTGTTTTCTAGAGAATTTGGAACTACTAGTTTCCATGTTCCTTGATTCTTTTTTGTTTTAATGAACAGTATATCTTTGTGTAGGCAGTAAAAGTTATTAATAATCTCTTCAGATTCTAACAGTCTCCTTCGTATGTTTGTTAATTTAACATCTTGCTTCTGCTGTAGTACTATCTCATTTACAATTTCTTCCAGGTCCTTCCTATCCTTTAATATGTAATACACCTTGGCGATTTTCTCCTTTTCTCCTTCAAATGTCTGGTTTTCTACATTTATTCTTGTAACCCTCGTTTACTATTTTATTTATGAATTATATTATAAACTTCCACTTACCTTTAATTTTCGATCTGGCCGGATCTCTTAAGTGGGGACGAACCCCGTTCGTACGGCGAACTTGACAGCACATCAAATGAAATAAGGTTTTTTAAATGATTTTGTTTACCAAAATATATCAGTTGAAAAATAATGGTTTTTTTATTTTATGATTGTTAAACATCTTAGACATGTATAAAATATAAAAAAATGTTACTCTCTCCACATGGTTTTTAAATTTTGAATTACAGCATTAGAAATGCATAATAATTAATACACAAACATAATAAATACCTTACCTTATTTATATCACACACAAACAAACAGCCCAGCCTGCCACACATTCTCACTTTCGCACTTTATTAAAATAAAAACCCTTCCCTGATTCCTGAATTTATTAAACCGTTAACATATTAAAAAAATACCCCTCCCTGCCGGCACGTGGTGATCGCTCGAGCTCGTTATTCATTTTTTGTATATTTAGTTGTGTGTCCGAAATAAACTTTGATATTTGCTAGTCGAGTATTCACTCCACTGTCACATTACTGTTAATTTATAAATCACTTTTTGCTTGAAACTGATAGAATTAAGAGAGCCCCATGGGGCAGATGTCTGGCCAGACACGGTTTCTATGTGAAACTGGGAAGAGCGGCTATATTTGCACGGCCAACTGGATTACTTCGTTTTTGATGGAACACACAGCCTGTTGTTTCGCCGTCGCTGGTTACTTCCATTCAACACATGCAGTTGGTGGTGCGTTCTTCGTATGAGGATATTTGCTAGGCACTGGCTGACGTCACGAGATGGGCGGGACTTAGGTCTTACGTCCGGCCGCATGGTAGGCGAAGGTGAACAAAAATTGTTTTTTAGCCATTTTAGTTTCATAAGTCGGCGTGGGTCCGCGCGTATGCTCGTGTGATGCATACGGGCGCGCCGCCACACATTTACAAAGTTCTTGGAAACTGAGGCTGTTCATTCCTGGTTCGCGATTGCACAATGGTCGAGGCGTATTTCGCTCCTTTGTTATAACACTGTCCTTACCATCCAACACGTGGCCTGGTCACTAAGTGGAAATTAAAACTTTACAAATATTTTTTATAAATCCCCAAATTTAATAAAATAAAATAACCCTCAAATTTGGCCCGTTACAATACCCCCCCCCCCAACGAGACGTCTTCTGCCAAAACAGAAGAAGTCTCATTGCTAAAACCCCTAAGAGGACTGGTGAGGAACTGGTGCCAAAAACCCCCTCTTGCTCTTACACCTCATGGGTAAACGACCCCCCTGGCTCGGCGGCTATGGACGCATCTGAACGAGATCACACTGGACTTCTCTTTGCGAGATCCCAACACCGAAAAATTGAACAGACACGCACCTCACCTTCTAACATGTTTCCCCAAAAATTCAAATCCCTGGCCTAGATCATGCCAGATCCTCAACCGATATGTTCCCCCTTATATGCAAACTGGGCTGCCTTTAGCAGTTACTGGGCTCACACACACATTTATACTATATACTGTAAACATTGAAACATCTTTAGCTATACCATTTCATTTAAGTTATAATCCAAAAAATCAAACTAAAATTTTTATCAAAAAAAACTCTCTTCATTAGTTTTTTGTTATTAGAAAATAAACCAATTGAACATTTCTTACAATAGGAACATCCTTAACCTAACATGTGATTATACATATGCCCTAACAATACAATGCAAATAAAACACTAATAATACACAAACAATAACATCATCAAAGTTAAAAATATCAGTTAGATGGCAGGCGAAAAATCAAAACTTTTTTTTCCAAAAAAATTTAAATTCAAAAAATTTAACTTTATTAAAATGTTTTTTCTTTTTTCAATCTTGAAATTATTTAAAATTATTCCAATTAATTAAAAGCAAAATTGGCTTTACTTCCTTGCTAAACGTGTCTAGTATAGGACATTCCCCATCAGCTGATCAAAACTGGGTCAAGTCAAGAACCTTGACCTACCTACGTTATACACAAGTTACATCTGAAAATACATTGTACCTCTGTAAAATTCTGTCTTTTAACACAAAAACATAATAAAATAAAACATTGAAAATTAACAAAATATTATTATAAATAACAATCAAATTGATATTTAAATTACTCAAATAAACACTTTGTAACTTTACATTATTTTCAAACACTATCAAAATTGTCACTGGTTGCAATTAAAAATTTCATATTCTTGTTACTATCATCTCAGTCTCCATTAATTTGGGTGATTTAATTATTTATACTCATTTAATTTACTACTTGACATTTATACATATATCATCTTTACCTCTCTCTGACTCTAACACCACTAACAACTTTAACTATCAGGACACCCATCTCTATCGAAATATCTATCAAACAATCTCTAAACCCAACTTATCATTAAACTCAATCTACATCATTCTCTCGATATATAAAAAAATAATCTCTGACCATTTGTACTTAGGATATGTGTGTCCCCCCCCCCCAAAAAGCTCATTCCCTTATGTTGGTTCCTGGATTCTACCTAAGGTAACCCTTTCCAGTGACAAACAGTCCCATCCCATCCCAACCCTTTTGTTGCGGACTCCTACATTACACTATCCCCTATTACAAAATTACTATCCTCAAATTAACACTCTTATTACCTCACTTCAACTACAAAATAACATCATCAATTATAAACATCAATATATTAATCAATACTCTACATATATTCCCCTATCTACTGTGTCAACATCAATACTTCTCAAATCCTACTTCATTAACTCACACCAACATTACCTTGATTCAAAACAATATTGTTCTCTCTACTACCACTTTAACTTTAACTTGGACTGATCTATATGTCCCACAAAATATTCATCACCCTAAATCTATCTTTCATTATTTCTCACAAATCATTACTTTATTACTTACTTTATCAAATTACTTTTCTCATTATTTGAAATAACACCATTAACACATTAAAACATTATCTTTAACATTAGTTACCTTGAACATTTATGAACAATTTAACAGTGACATTTTACTACTGATCAGCTGACATTCCTAGCCATGTGAACAACCTTACTGCAAACACAGTTCAAAATTACACAAATTACATGAAATACATCTTTTTATCAATCCTTACAACTACCATCATTGTTTCCCCTCTTTCTGACTCTGGTACTATTATGTAAACCGCCTGCCAGTCGGTCTAGTTATTTACTTAGTTTCAAAATTACACAAATTATATAAAACACATTGTTATCAATTCTTACCTCTAACACAATAAAATAATACATTGAACACCATAAAATGTAGAATGAACACAGTATACTGAATGTATGAACTCCTATTTATCAAAGCATAATACAAGCATTTTTATTAGAGCAAAATTTAGTTCTCGTTTTTTATGTTATGAAATTTAATTTCGTTGTTCATCTGAACAACCTCCTAATCCACACACACTATTGTATTTTATGTTGGACTGTAACGCCCATTTGCCTACACAAAGACTGCATAGTTGGAGGAATTGAACATCTCCTTGTCCTTGCTTCGGCTTTACATTTTAAAAGTTTTAGGTATCGACATACCCTCGTTTTATAATCATAAGCCCTTAAGATGGGTCTACCACCTGGCTCTGCTGTCCCTACGCGGACAGAGTGGCAGCCGCTGTTCCATAGTTCCGGGATTTCCCCTAGTTTCACCCCCCTATTAATTTCTAATATAAACCAATTTCAAGCCAGCTATGGTCAAGGGACTTGATATGGCCATAGCTGACCGCTAGCCAAAGCCACGATTAGTGCTGGTAAGGCAGTAATCGCCCGAAAAGTGGGGAAAACAAACTTCATTTCAATGCCTGTTCTACTTGTCATTACCATGTACGGCACAAAAGTCTATCATGGTACAATTGTACAAAAAAGGTGTGCCGCACACTTTCGCCATGTTGGCCTCCGATGGAGGTAACACTCACTGTTACCCCCAACCCATTCCACTATCTACTGGGGCACAGGCCACCCCAGCAACAGCACATTAATAACTAAATTAAAATTTTTATATATACATTATAACATGAAATTTTCATTAATCATTTTATCCATCAATATTTAAATCATTTATCACTTTCTACAATTAAATTTCTTAAAAGCTTCAAAATTATTATTAAGATTTATTTTTCATTATATTTCAGTTAGTATTATTTTTTAAATTATTATCTCAAGTTGTTTTCATCATTGAAGTTAAAATTCTTTCATTTGAATTAAACACCTGTGAACATTTTATTCCATTTAATTAGTATGATAAATTTTATACTTACAGTCCATTATTCACATACTGACATACATAAAAATATATACCATACACCAATACTTTCACGTAACCTCTGAAACATTTAACAAAATGTTATTTCAAATCAAACAATTTAACAATTAATTACCAAATTCATATCTCGTAAAATAATTTAATTATATAACCTTTGAATCAGACAAAATATTCAAACATATCAAATTGTTTTAATTAAATTAATTATTGAAAATACAAGTTCCATTGCTATCAAAACAATTACAATTCGCTAATTACTGGTTTTAAAATTACTTTTCTTATTCATTTAGATTGCAAAATATTAATATTATTATTACAACAATTACCTGCATACACATTGTTTATTTAACATTCTACAATACACACAAATAAATTTACTAAACATTTATTTACAAATTGTCCTCATTATTTATTCAGTTATATCACACTTCAATGTCCAAGGTTGCAAGGTCAAAAACCATAAAACAAAAATATTTATAATTGTCCATTATTTGTTTTATAGTCTAGCCTCCATCGTCAAAAATTAATCTCTGTTTCAAATAACACTTCGATTTTATTGGCACACATACTATTGTCTTGTGTGTCATAACCAAACAATTTCAATTTATTCGTTATATCATAATAATCATGCACCAAGTCTACATTAAGTATTTCTGTCAAGTCCCCAGTAGTAATTATATTCATTATCGGGTTATTTACTTTTTTATTATAAATTAAATCCTTATTGTTTAGACACACTTCTAACCTTTCTTTCCACTCATCATAATCTCTCTTTAATTCATATAATTCTGTTTCTCTCTCCACACACAACTCTCTATCTAACTCTCTCTCTCATCATAACACCATCTCATACTTATAAAATCATTCCACACAGAGAGTATAAACTTATACAAAACTGGGAAGCAAATTAAATCTTCCATTAACACGGGACTCTTGCCCTTCAAAAACAACACTTGTGAACACATTGAATCATCATAAATAAGGGGAAAATTTACCCTCTGCCCCCATTCTACCACTATATTATCCTTCCACTCCCTCTCTAACTCATAAACACACATTAACATTTCATTATTACATTCTACAACTTCATCAGTACTCTCACTATTTATTTTCAACTTATCACTCTCTGATACTACCTCTTCAGTTACATTACTATTCTCAATATTACTTCTTATTATTTCATTGGCATTTTCTAAACGTTTATTCTTATCTTGTATATCATTTATTAATTCATCAAACTTTACACTAATACTCTGCTGCAACTGAATATTCTGTTCTTTAATTTCTTTAAATATAATATCATTTTTAATATTCTGCTGTTCGCATTTTATTTTCTGTTCTTTAAATTCGTTAGTTAACATCTCAATTTTTTCGTCATTAGAATTAAAACGACTCAAATTTTTTGTCCATTCTATCAAGACGCTTATTTAATTCATTAAACTTGTTATTCTGAATATCAAATTTGTTGTCAAAAACATTGCTTAATTTAATTTGTTCGTTTTTCTGTTCTGTCTTGTTAACATTTATTATTTTAAACTGTTGCTGCAAAAAACTCATTATATCCATTTCATCGGATTGTTTATTTTTATTGGTTAAAACTGTGGTCAACTGAATCCCAGAATAAACATCTGTTTCGCTTAATTGTATTTGGGCAGCGATTGGGGTAGAATGAATGATGACATTGCCGCCAACAGCTGTTTCTGTAACAGCGCTCGGCTCAGCTGCCCGCATATCACTTTCATTCAGTGACTGCGACTCAAGGTCACTTCCACTCATTTCTACATTAGTTATATTACTTTTAGTATTCTCAGACATTTTTTAACTGATTTATTTTTACTTACGTAATAACTACCAATGATTAATCTCCTTTCAAACTCTTATACTACAACATATATAAAATCAACCTTATACCATAATTATGCAAGTTTACATAAATACAATTTTGTCTTCATAACCATACTTCATTCTCTGTACTGTCAAAATATAGGCCGGCGTAATACAACTTTCTTGTTGTATTACATCCTGGTTACGGCACCAATTGTAACCCTCGTTTACTATTTTATTTATGAATTATATTATAAACTTCCACTTACCTTTAATTTTCGATCTGGCCGGATCTCTAAGTGGGGACGAACCCCGTTCATACGGCGAACTTGACAGCACATCAAATGAAATAAGGTTTTTTAAATGATTTTGTTTACCAAAATATATCAGTTGAAAAATAATGGTTTTTTATTTTATGATTGTTAAACATCTTAGACATGTATAAAATATAAAAAAATGTTACTCTCTCCACATGGTTTTTAAATTTTGAAGTACAGCATTAGAAATGCATAATAATTAATACACAAACATAATAAATACCTTACCTTATTTATATCACACACAAACATAAACAGCCCAGCCTGCCACACATTCTCACTTTCGCACTTTATTAAAATAAAAACCCTTCCCTGATTCCTGAATTTATTAAACCCTTAACATATTAAAAAAAATACCCCTCCCTGCCGGCACGTGGTGATCGCTCGAGCTCGTTACTCATTTTTTTTGTATTTAGTTGTGTGTCCGAAATAAACTTTGATATTTGCTAGTCGAGTATTCACTCCACTGTCACATTACTGTTAATTTATAAATCACTTTTTGCTTGAAACTGATAGAATTAAGAGAGCCCCATGGGGCAGATGTCTGGCCAGACACGGTTTCTATGTGAAACTGGGAAGAGCGGCTATATTTGCACGGCCAACTGGATTACTTCGTTTTTGATGGAACACACAGCCTGTTGTTTCGCCGTCGCTGGTTACTTCCATTCAACACATGCAGTTGGTGGTGCGTTCTTCGTATGAGGATATTTGCTAGGCACTGGCTGACGTCACGAGATGGGCGGGACTTAGGTCTTACGTCCGGCCGCATGGTAGGCGAAGGTGAACAAAAATTGTTTCTTAGCCATTTTAGTTTCATAAGTCGGCGTGGGTCCGCGCGTATGCTCGTGTGATGCATGCGGGCGCGCCGCCACACATTTACAAAGTTCTTGGAAACTGAGGCTGTGCATTCCTGGTTCGCGATTGCACAATGGTCGAGGCGTATTTCGCTCCTTTGTTATAACACTGTCCTTACCATCCAACACGTGGCCTGGTCACTAAGTGGAAATTAAAACTTTACAAATATTTTTTATAAATCCCCAAATTTAATAAAATAAAATAACCCTCAAATTTGGCCCGTTACATTCTGGACAATTATTTTTTATTGAATATGGTTTGATAGCTCTTCTCATTCACTCTGTCTTGGTCGTTTAGTCATTTCTGTCAATTATTCTTAAGTTTTTTCTTTAAATATTATTTTATGTTTTTTTTTTAAATATTATTTATGTTTTTTCTTTTGATTATTATTAATCGGTTTAATTTATTTAATGCTCCTTCCTTTCCATTGGTTTGCTTGGTCAGTAACTCGAAAATCAGTCCCATTTCTCGGTGTGTATCTTCACTTAGTTTACCCATGGTCCATCATTTCCTATGCACTTGTGGTTCAAATAACCTTGGTGTGTATAACTATTTCTGTCCGTGTGCTATAGGTATCCTCTATCTTGTACCACAATTCTTCTAATATGATATGTTCCGTAGTATCAATGTCTACATCATTCACTTGATTATTTTGTTTATTAATCAAAGAAGTTAATGGTACCTCCCTCATTAATGTCATCATTGATTTTTTATTCTGTATTTCCAATTCTGGCGTACTCAAGTGTTTTAGAGACCTTAATTTGTGACACACTGTTTTGTTGTGAGTCCTTTCTGTTTTGGGTATTTTCCATTTAAAGATAGATTTGCTGAAGTTTTTTTTCGCTGGTTGATTGTTAACCCCTTCTAGAATTTCCTTCAGAGTCCTCCTACAATCTATATATTTCATTAATTTGCTTTGGTCGGTCATTGGTAAATTAAACACATCAATTAGTCAATTCTTCATCATCTCCACTTCTTCTCTTGTTTTTATTAGTTTCTTTTTATATATTTTTCCTATTTCTTTTGTTTTCTTCATCATCTTAATAATTCGATTCTTCTTTACTCCTCTATGGTTGATTTCTATGTGCTTGATTTTCTTTTTGGTTTGTAACTTTACAGAAATTATCGTAATACCTAAATAAATAAAAATACTGCCAGGCACTTACCTGCGATCTTTTTAACCTACTTACCTTGTCGAATTTTGCTCAGAAGCCCAGAGTCGCCAACATGTTTTTTAGTTATACATGTAAACTTTGAACACTCTACCTTAATAAAAACGGGACAATTTCACCATCTGATTACCCCCACTAATAATTCAGAAGATATCCGGGAACATTTAGACGAATCTTGCAGCACAGAAATGAGAAAGTGGTAATGATGAAATAACTTAGACTAACACATTTTTATAGTAACTTATGTGATTTTAATTGATATACGACTGTTTTACTTATTCGAATCAGAACACAGAAACATATTTGGAAATATACATTTAGATATCCTATTTAATATTATCTTATTCTATTAGACAGCCCATTCTGCTCGCACGCACACTCACACAATTTTATACTTTACCCCTTGGTTTTTATTATTTTACACATTTATTTTTAAACTGTTCACTGCCGCGATTCCGTACAACACGTGGTCTGTTCACCCGATTCGATTGCCCGTTATTTAACTGTTGTCACACCACTCCACGTCACTGCACCAATTAATAACTGTAATGCGTTTATTAATTCCTTGGGTCCCGGTCGGTACTAAAACGGTATTATATTTTTTTATTCACATGTTATGAAATTCGGCCGACCGGGCCCTTACAACACGATCAGCGTTTGTTAGTGAACTCGGTTTCTCGTGGACTGCCTAGAGCGGCATAGCATTCGTCGCTAACTTGATTGCGTCTTTTTTAATGGAAGACAAAGCCTCATGGTTCTTCGTCGTAGCTTCATCCTATTCCACCCATGCAGTTATTTGTGTGCTGATCTACTATACACTTGACAACGCTGCGCTCTCACCTCGTTGGCTGCATCCCAACGGACTTCTCCCGTGCTCGGGATAATAATTGTACTACATAAAGCTTTATATGGTGTATTTACTAAAAGTTTTGGATTCTAACATAAGAAAAACCAGCACAGTATAAATCTTAGTTTCAGAGAAGTGCAAATCGTAACAAAAGAAGCCAAAGAAAGAGGAGAAATGCAAAGATAGAAATTCTGTAGATATTTATGCTACAAAAAAAAATATGCTGCCGACTCATAGAAATTTTTATAGCTCAAATATTGGCGCCCAGCATTTAACTGAGTTATGTTACCAACAACTAATTATTCCTGTTAAAAAAATTTATTTACGCAATACACCTAAATAAATTAGAAATGAGCCATATAAGGTGGATGTATGAAATTTGTTTACGTAACACTGCTAAAATGCTACACAATGTAGTAGCCGGCAACATGCTGGGCGAGGGGCATGGAGGTGACAGGGAGAAGCAGTGAAAGTGAGTGACCTTGACGGAACTACTTCTATGCAGGGTACTCTAGTTGTAAATAATTGTTTTTGTAGCAAAATGTTTCATTTCTGATGCACTTAGATGGAGATTTACCATAAAGCTTAAGGACAAAACAAGGTTACTCCATTTTGAGGGGTGTTCTTAAACTTTTTGCCAACACTGTGTAAGCCAACCTTGTTTGATCATGATATCAATGTATACCTGATGTACACTAATGTATCATGTGCTTATAGATAATGTTTACATTTCTTTCATTTTATTTTATTTCTAAAAAGAGTTTTAGTCTTAAAAGAATTTATTATTGTTTTGCTACAAGTATAGAATTTGTTTTATATTGTTATTAGAGTCAGTTAGATGAAAAAGAAAAGTCACATCAAGAAGAAATAAATAAACTTAAAGAAGAAGTTGAATCACTTAGGAAGCAGAAGCAAGAAAAACATGAAGAGATAAGTGTTATATGTGATCCAGTGTCTCCAGTAACAGCAGAATGTAGTTCTCCAACGCCTGTGTTAGTCAAGTCATCTTCACCATTGCTTGAAAGAGGAGATGGTGAAGTATGTAGTGTAAACTGAAGTTTTATGCTGATAGACGTGTGTGTGTGTGTGTGTGTGTGTGTGTGCGTGCACGCACGCGTGTGCTTGAATAAGGGAAGTCTTTAAATTGTAGAATTTTTTTTCAAAAGGAAGTATGATTAGAAAACTAGTGTCACAGTTGTGACTGTGATGTTAATATTACTTAGAATTACCATATTTAAATTTTTAATAACTCCTGAGCCACTTACCTTGCCAGCCCAGGTCCGTCACACGAACTGTGAAGTACAAGCGTGATTTCAAGGTTGTATGTGTCGTAATAATTACTCTCATTTTCGGTTAACTATTTCAACTTCATTTTATTATTCTTTTATCATTCTTTTTTATGAATCAATTAAAACATGCTTTCTCATTTTACATTCTCTAATCTTTCAAATGAACAAAATTAAATATTGAGGTAGCGACCCCCATCTGACTAAAACTACAAACACATTGAAATACAAAACCACAAGTATCTTTAATTCATATACTTAAATACTTAAATTATTTATTTACGTACTAAAAGAAAAACAACCCAGCTTGCTCACTCTCACACTCATACAGTTTAAATCCCCATTTATTTTATTTAGAGCTCTTTAAATGAAATTATTTATATATTGAAATTGGTTGTCGACTACTTAACCCTCTGCGTCTCTGCTAGCCACGTGTCGCACTGCGTATATGTTAGTTCGTCCACAATTTTATGTCACACTGTCGAATCGAACTGTTAACTTTGGTGTTGTACGTTTCTGGCCAATCTATCTCATTTTAAATTAAACTTTTAACACATCTTTAATATTTTAGAACAGATTTTTTGGTTCGCGAACCTGTGTGTTCACCCGGCTGGGGGAGAGTTATTTCGTCGACTGCCCGGAGAGGGCCACCAAAACTCCCCACTTTAGCTTGTTGCTGAACAGGAATACACTGCCTTCGTACTACGATTTTTTCGTCGTCTTACAATATGTTTGGATTGTCTATGGGCCACATGGGCTAGTGTGGTTAAACGGAGACGATACCAGAGGCTTTGGTGGGCGGAGCCTCTACTGGACTTCCTCCGTCTTCAGAGCACGTGGCAAGGAAATCTTTATGCCTCGCCATTTTCTGTAGCGTCAGTTCAGATTGTTGTGCGTAGAAGCCGCGCTCCATCGAGTGTATGCGCGTATCATACGTGACAAACATTCAGTTTCCAAACAAGTATCGCATTCTCCCACTACACTCCGCTCAAAACTTACGTCACTGTTCATTGTTTGAATACAACCTTTTTACGTGGGACTTACAATGATGATACAGAATAAATTTAATAAAAAATAAAACCCCCTTTTTTAACACATTACATGACATGTACAAGTTGTTCACACAAGTTTGCAGTAATAGTGTAATATTTTACATTTGTAAAAAATGTGTTTGTTATTACAGTAGGACGGTGAAAATTCAAACACCAGTAATCCAAATCATAAAAATACAAACTCGTCAACAGACATGGAGTGAAAGCTTAAAATTAAATTATTGTTTGATTTGTATTTGAAATAAGAGTGAAACAGGTTAAACTTTTGTTGTGTATAATAATAAAGTTAGTTCCTAAAGAAACATGGTGCAACATAGTAAATGATACAAAAATACAGTATTGTGTATTTAATTTTTACAGTAGTAATAGTGCACAATTTTTATATTTTGGAAAACAACAAAATACGTAATACTAAAACTATGAAAATTAATTATTTTTGGTATAGAGCTCGTATTTATTTTCAACTAAAACGCAGAATTGTCACAGCTCATCATCATCATCATCATCATCATCATAGGTTCATCTGCTGTATAGCAGGTTTTCTTTATGAACTCCTCCACTGTTCTCTGTCTTCTGCCAGCCTTTTCGTGGTAATGTAGTTTTCTACCTTGATGTTGTCCATCAACTGTCGTCTCTTTCTTCCTCTTCTTCTTTATCCACTAACCATGCCTTCTAGACTGTCTTTTATAATAGAATTCCTGTCACAGCTCAGAGATATTTAAAATAAAACAGCTGATTTAGCATTTGGTAGTGTACCCAAATACCAAATTGGCAGATTAGCATTGCAAAATTGCAAAGTCAACCACAGAATTATTTAAAATTAAGCGTTATGTTTTAGTTAAAGCTGTGTGTGTGTGTGTGTGTGTGTGTGTGTGTGCGTGTGCGTGTGCGTGTGTGTGTGTGATTAGTTGTGGCATTTTCCGCCGACCCGAGACCGTACTGTGGCAACCTCAGTATTAGTGGCAACGTAAAACGCGTGCCACTAATAAAAGTTATATTTTCGCCTAAATTAAAATATTTTTTTGTAACCTATGTATTCGTAAGAGTATAAAACCACTCCTACTGTAACCTAGATGTAACGTTTCGGCATTTCAGCATTTTTTCTAGCTTTTACGGCTACTGCTCCACAAAGTAGGAAAATGCATGGTTGTGTGAGTGAATGCAATCCACCGCATCTGTGGCACGCACACGCCGCTGTACTCATACGAACCTAGCGTGCATTCTTGTCATCATATAATTGCAATGTCAAGGTCTCCAGACAGATTATACAACGGTGCCATGCTGAAATTTGCAAAATTAGCGGGAAACTAAATCTAAACTGTCCGCTGTGTGCCATATGAGTGACGCGGAGTGCTTTGAGTAGTGTGACTGTAACGAAGGTGCATTACAGCGTTCTTGGATTAGAGCCTTCTTGGATTACAGCTCTTTAACCCAATAATCCAAATGGAATCAAGTTCCTTTATACAATAAAAGTCACTGTAATTTTTGCTAGACACATTATATTTAAGGTTGCATTTATAAACTTGTGTAACCGCCTTAACGTACTTTATATGAAGTATATAAAACAATAAGCTAGATTTAGTGCCGCAAATATATTACATTTGTTACGTAGACAATAAACACATATGAAATTAGGTGTAATATACATTTTATACAAACCGTTTCCGTGCAGGTGTGAAAATCAATTGTTCACCCACATGTCAATAACCTACCAACCTAAAATTTTTCAACTCACACGTTGCGGATGACAATATCCGCTTATGGTATTTTAGGATATACCAATGTTAACAGAGAAAAATAAAATGCAAGTAAATTTTAGAAACAAATCTCTAAAAGTGCGGTGACTGTACAACCCAGTGACAGGAAGCCTGCAGGTAAGGACTAAGAGAAGACAAAAGTGTGGAACTACCGTTATGGAGACAACCAATGGACAAAGAAAATTTTGTGTCGAGTACAGTGAAAGACAACAAAATATGATATATAACTTCTCATCCTTAACACTTTTAGCTAATCCTGTGACAAAAAAATAGACAAAAATTAATTTTGGTATTCTTCTAAAGAGATTATCTAAACATCAGTCGGATACAAACATCAGATAAACATATCTTTACTCATGTACTTAAGTACTTTATTAGCTTTGAAACAAACCAATTGAACTATGGAATCGTTTATGCACTATTACAATTGTTTATTTTTCCACACATTTTAGTACATGGATTTTTAATACATCCATTTTACACAAAAATGATATACATGAAAGGCAGAATATGGTATATAAACTTATAAAACGCATGAATAAAAACGAGAGATGCTGCGGATATTAACGTTATAAAAGACAAAAGTTATATCTCTTTTCAAAAAAGGAAACAAAAATGATGTATCTATTATTATAAAGGCATAAGTCTCTCCAATGGCAGTTACAAAATATCTAGTAGACCCCCTTAATCAACGGCTGCAAACTATTTCCGATAACATATTATTAGAAGTACAGTTGGGCTTTAGAAAAGGACGTTCATGCATTGACGTGTATATATACTAAAGCAAAACATTGAAAACGTCGGCAATTCAATTTAGAAACACACATAGCTTTTATAGATTACGGAAAAAGCCTTTGATAGAGTTAAAACTTTATGGGGATTTCTATAAGCCAGATGTATTTTGAGACACTCATTGATGCAATTAGGAGCCTATAGGCCTACTTGAACAATAGTACAGTATTGCAAAAGGATCAGTGTCACAACTGTCAAGAGAAATTGCGACGAATTAAGGTGTTTAGTACGTATAATGAAAATAACAATTACCATAATCATAATAACAGTAAACGTCGCAGTCTATCACAGCCTACTTCTAACTCTTCGCTGACATTTTCTTAATTCACTATCTGGGTATCAAGGTCCAAGAAAATTTCATTCATAACAATTTCTTTTGAGACGCTGTTGTTTAATACAGCACTAGTGTTCTGGAAAGTATAGCAAACAACCTTTGTTTACAATGTACAGTAAATTATTGAGGACAGCAACAACGAGATGCTTAGTATACGCATTCCATTGTGATGTCGACAGGAACAAGATAAAACTTACATATTAGCGTAGTCGTCTCGGTAAAACAGTGGACAGCGTCATTCAAAGAAACGTTATCAGTCTCATTTTTTGCTACACGCTCGTTCGTTATCTCATCTTTCTTCTAAGCATGCCCATACCAGAGCGATAGAATTTAACTTACAGCTGTAGTCGGCGGGAGCAGTCTTAGGACGTCATGTCCGTACTTTTGTGCTATTTCATCAATAAGAAATACTCTCTTTAATATTAGAATCTTTAATAATTTTGTAGTAACGCTGGAAAGAGTGAGTGCGTGTGTGTGTGTGTGTGTGTGTGAGAGAGAGAGAGAAGGAAAGAAATAAAATGTGTGTTTGTGTCAGTTTCATAAAATAATGGCTTTCCCGGGCAAATATTTTAATTACGGTACGTTATTACACAAAATGAAAATTACGTGCACACACCACACAAACCTCGCTCAGTCATAAGGTTAATATTCGGAAGCATTTGTTGTCACAATGTGCTCTTAATTGCGTAGCACTTTTCGAGCCTGCCTCTGTACACTAATCAGATTCCTCTGTTAGTAAGATGAGATTGGTGTTTCAAATCCACAGTTATCGCTTATCGTTTTCAATGAAACCGACCAATTCATGTGCAGAAACATCGCAACAACGTAACTACACTGACGTCAGATAAAAAAAATTATTTACCATTTATAACAGTTGCTTTAATGCCGACTGTCATTTTTTTCTTAAACGGGGAGTGTAATGGATGGTACTAACCCGGTATTACCGTTAATCTCTGTTCTATTAACAGGAAGAAAGCTAAAAATTAACTAAAACAAAGGAACTATGCAGTAACATATACGGGGAAAAATTATACAATGTTTTAAAAATACGGAGTAGATGTAGCAATTAAAAATGTGAAAGAGTATTTGATAAGATAAGGAATAAAAACATAGAAAAATGCCAATCTTACAAAGAAGCGGAGTTTTTTTTAATATAAAATACAAAAAATGTAACAAAGTGTACCTAAGCGAGACAGGACGGAAATTTGAATGCAGGTTGTCTAACCATAAACGAGGAGACGGTAATAGAACAACAAATTCTTTATATGCAAGACATTTTTAAAAAGAGAATCACAAATTTCTTAATCCCCTTGAAAACTATGAGATTTCAAAAGTAGTTAATAATACAGCTGAAAGACGACACTTGATAGGAGGAGAGGGGAAACACAAGTACAAAACGATATACTAAAACACGAAACGTACTGCAGAGCCTTTGACCACAGACATCACTGCACAAAGAATCATACCACTGTGGCAAAACACACAAACAGTCCCATAGACTTCAAAAAGGCTCTGGAATTTGGACATCATCATAAATATGTCAGACTACTATAGATATACAACATTAGCAGTGGCAGGCGTAACAAGAGAGTAACGCCTGCTACCGCAGGTAATTAACTTTTACCGTAAGGGGCTGGAAAGCTTTGGCCAACCACGTGGTTCTGTCTGTAACAAGTGAGTCTAAGAATTTCTTTATTTAGGCTATTATTGACACAGTTTCCTCTGTGCAACAATAAGTCTTCTGAGCAGCAATTGGTGTCAATTCTTTCTCGCAAAACAACGCAGTGGACCATAATACCCGCACCACTGACATTAGGCAACGCCAAGGTCACACGCAATACACAGCTAACGGACTACACTTCATACGCAAATTTTTGTTTCGAATCTTAGTTGATTGCTCTATAAAGTGGATTGCACTGCCCCGTCACTTGTTTCCCTTATCCTATATGATTTTGTATTTCTGCTACACGTGTGCTGTCGTTTGTAACCATGCAAATGAAGAGCTTTTCATCTTTGATAGTATTCCATGTTGCGACAGGTGCGTCGCTAACGTTCCAAAGCTGAATAAATAAATAAAACTGTCCTTCAAGTACAACTTAAATAAAGCGGGTGATATAGCACAACCTTGTCGCAATTCCTTAGTGACTGAAGGTTCATCAGATAGTCTTGACCCTATCTTTGTGGTGCATAGTAATGTTGGTGTATAGCGCTTCCAGATCGCTTTACAGCTCTTCTTTGGGTCTATGCCTGTACCCATTAATTTTTTGAAGAATTCTTCGTTCAATTTTAAGAAGAGGTTCCAAGTTTTGAAAGCACTTTGTTTCCACTCCATACATGATCACCGGCCTGGTCACAATGCTATAATGGCGGACTTTTACACTTCTAGAAAGGTTTTGCTCTCCGTTTATATTATTAATAATAATAACATGTAACAATAAAAAATAAACCGAAATATATATAACAAATATAACCACTACCAGGACTTACCTGCACGCAATTACAACACTTAACCTGTTATTGAAATTTTACCAGAAGACCAAGGTCGCCACGATTATTTTTTATAGGATAAAATATCGAAAACCTTTACACTCCACCTTAATAAAAACGGACAATTTAGCAATCTGACCCACCCAATTAATAATTCAGAAAGATTCCGGAACGTTAGACGAATTTTTAACACAGAAATGAGGAAATGGCAATGACGAAATAACTTAAACTAACACATGGTTATTAAATGAACACTTTACTTACTCTCATAAAGACGTAAATTCCTTATACACAACACAAAAGAATACGGTAACACATTAATTACTGGTTACATAGACCTTACCTTACATACTATGTATTACAAAAGAAAGTAGCCCAGCTTTGCACACACACTCTATCACACCAATTAAACCCCTTTTAAATATTATAGTCAATATAGAAAATAGTTAGCCTTTATACATTCCCGTTTCGTTACATTCACTAACTGTCCTGATGCCGACCGAACACGTGTTTTAATGTCCGATTTCACTTTTGGCGTTTCGCACTTTCGCTGCACTAGTTTATTACGTCGTTGATTTCACGAGTCCCGGTCGGTATTAACGATATTGTTGTTTCACATCACATCGTATAAAACAACACCGACCGGGACGCCGACAGAGTTGTAAGCGTCTCTAACTGGGTGCGGCTCTAGCTGACTATATGGCGTCTCTGCTTAAAGTCGACTGTGTCACGGTGAACGTAACAGGTACGTGTTCTCTTTGGAGGGAAGTTGTTCTTCAATGCCACGATGTTTTCGTCGTCGCTCCTTGCTTCTATGCTGTGGTGTAACCATTTTATATATGGAATGGAGCTAACATATGTGGATGACCAGAGCTTAATATTGGGCTTGGCTCTGCTGATGTCATTGGAAAGACCGGATTTAGCCATGACTTCCTGCCGCTCAAAAAGCACATTTCTGAATTTTATTCGTCCCAGGACATCCGGTTTTGTGGCTGGCTACGTCACTCAGATTTGTGGTGATACAGTGGTGTCTATGTGCTGTTTACACAAGTACAGGTTTCTGAGAATTTTGAAGGGGGTAAATGCTTCGCTCGCCGACTTACACAATTGGAATTGCGTAACGCCTTTGTCTCAAACTGTTTCTTAACATTGGAAATAACGTTGCCATGCGTTCTGTTATAATACGATTTCACCATCTTTTATAATACTTCCCCAAAAATGAAATAAATAAAATATATAAAAGCCCCATACGGTTAAAATAAAAAAATACCCAAAAATGACCCGTTACAATACCCCCTCGATGAGAATTCTGCTGTTCACGACAGAAGAAATCTCATCGATAACCCCGAAGAGGACCGGTGAGGAACTGGTGCCAACAACCCCCTAGTTCTTAATCTCATGGGTACACGACCCCCCTGGCTCAGCGACCATGGACTCATCTGAACGAGATCACTGGACTTCTCTATAAGAGATCCCAACACCGAGAAATCGATCAGACTCGCACCATAGCGCGCCTCGCCTTCTAACACGCTACCCCCAAAAATCCTCAATCCCTGGCTAAAATTATCCCAGCTCCTCCGCCGATATGGATCCCCTTTTTGCAAGCTGGGCTGCCTTTAGCAGATACTGGGCTCACACACACTAACATTACATATTACCCTAGCACATTAAAATAAAAATTTTCTTTTAAAATTTATTATAAATTTAAAAAATTTAAAATTCAAAAAAAAATAATCTTTTATCAAAAATTCTCTTCTTTTTTTTTTCTAATTTTTGTTTCAAATGACTTAATCTAGACATTTCTAATAACATAAACTCATCCTTATTCTAACAGGAGAATCACTTATAGTCTACCAATATAATGCAATACAATAAAAGAAAAATAGTTAATACACACATAATAAAAGAATCATTACTCAAATATTCACTTGCTGGCAGGCGAAAAATCAAGTTTTTTTTTTTTCAAAAAAATTAAAATTTTCAAAATTTTAAAATTCAAAACAAATTAAATTTATTCATTAAAAAATTTTATTAAATTTGTTTATTAAATAACATTTATTAAAATTATTCAAATATTGGTTTGAATTAATCAAACAAACAAATTAAAATTAGATTCCTACTATACAAGCTTAGTAGGTGTATGACCTCATCAGCTGATCGTAACTAGGTCAAGTCCAAAACCCTTGACCTACATATGTTATGTATGATTTCCGAAAACACCTTGAACATCTGTAATATCCTAACTTGAAATACAAAACATAGTAACATAAAATATTTAAAATAAACAAAATATTAATATAAATAATAAACAGATTGACATTTAAATTATTTAAAACAAACAATTCTTGACTTTACATTATTTTCAAATTTTATCAAAATTCTGTCACTGGTGAAAAAAATAAACAATTGTATATTCTTTATCATGAATCTCTCTTTCTTTTCAACAATCTTACTTTAATCTACTGTGGGTGATGTAACTTATTCATTCTCATTACTGTACTAGATCTGTAAACATATATAAACTTTCTCCCTCTGACTCTAATATTCATCAACTTCAACTCCCATGACACCCATCTCTATCAAAAATATCTACTAATCAGGACACTCTAAACCCCAACTTACCATTTAACACAATTCGCCACCTTCTCTACATATAAAATACTCTCTCACCCTTTGTATATAGGATACGTGTTTCCCCGCCCCCAAAAAACTCATTTCCCTTATTTGGCCCCTGGTTTTACCTAAGGCGGCCCCTTCCCCACAAAAATCTATTCCTATCCCGTCCCAACCCTTGTTGCGGACTCCTACATTACACTACCCCCTAATACAAAATTGCCATCCCCAAAATTCTCAATCTCATTACATTACTACAAATACAACAAAATAATCTCATTAACTATAAAAACAACAATATATCACTCAAAATCTACATAAAGTCTCCATTACCACTATGTCAACATTAATACTTCACCAACTCTGTTACATCTCATCAACTCAAAAACAACATTGCAGCATAATCATCTCCATCATTTCACATTCAACTTTTAATTCAACTTGGACAGGTCTACATGTCCCATAAAACATTTATCACCCATGAATTATCTTTTATTAATTTGCATAAATTATTGTTATTTTATTTCTCATATTCTTTTTTATCTTTACTTCAAAATATCTGTAATACGTTAAACATTAATTACTTGTAACATTTACAAACCAATATACCAGTGACATGGTATTGCTGATCAGCTGATCTCCTAACATGATAAAAACACATCTCAAAATTGAACAAATTACATGGAATATACATATTTATTTTATTTATTCTCCCTTCTCACCTCATTGTTTCCCATTTCTCTGATTCTGATGCTTATGTTAACCTGCCAGACGATTTACTTATTTACTTAAACAAATACACACATAATAAAATTTTCATCAACACTCATTTAACCCATTCATAACCTTTTACCGTTTAACTTTCTTGAAATTTTCAAAATTTATTATTGATAATCATTATTTATCATTTTTCATTTATTATAAAAAATTTTTAATTATCATATTTGTTCAACACAATGATTGCATTAAAATCTCACTATTGCATTAACACCTCAATCACACCTGTAAACAGCTTTTATTATACATGATTATAAAATTTTTCTACTTACAATCCATTTAACATGATATGCCCACAAAACATAATCACCACCATCTCTGAAACATTTCATAAAATTTATTAGCTTCAATTAAATAATTTATCATTCATTACCAACTTTGCCTCTCGTAAATAAATTAAATTTGCACAAAAATTAATTATACAACATTTACACAATCAATTAAAATATTTAAAATATATCAAATTGTTTTAATTAAATTAATTATTAACAATATAGAATTCATTACAATCCAAACAATTATAATTCTCTAATTACTTGTTTTCCAAAATAATTTGGTTTATTTATTTCAATTGCAAATATTTTAATATTATTCTTACAACAATTAATTACCTACATACACTGTTCACTTAACCACAACACATACCATTGGCTTTACTACATATTTATTTACAAATTTACTTCAGTATTTATTCAGTCATCATATCTCAATATCCAAATCAGCAAAGTCAAATTCCTTAAAACAAAATATTTAACTGTCTTTTACTGTTTTCTATTTTAGCCACCATCGTCAAAAAGGTATCTTACATATTTATAGATTAAATGATTTTTATTTATCTTGAATCTATGATTATTATCTTCATGGACCATTATTTCTAAATCCTTCATAATACCATTTATTATTTCATACAACTTGTCACTATCAGTTAATGTTGTCCAGTCTCCGTCAGTAAATTGTCTCAACATCAAGTCAGTTATTTTATCATTTATAACAGTTTTATTCAAATATTCCTCTCTCTCTGTTTCATAATGCAATTCACTTTCTTCATCTCTCTCTATGTCTAATACCTGCACCAACATTTCATACTCTCTATTAACTTCAAAAATTTTTATTTCTCTCTTTCTTTCTTCACAACAACTCTCATAACCACACTGAACTCTCCCATTCCGTGCAGAGGGCACCATTAAATATTTATTACCTCTACTGGCTTTACCAGTCAAATCACAAAAAATACAGGGACCATGTGAAGACACCTTGTCTTCCATACAAATACAGGAGGAAACTCTGTCCTCATTAAATACCTGTGAAAACTCTGTTTCACCATAAACTTGGGGAACATCTGCACTTTGCCCATTTAACCTCTCTACACACACCCTTATAACCTCATCAACACTTTCTCTGCTCACAACCTTACACTCTAACACCACATTTTTAATTTCACCACTGTTACTTACCGTATCATCCTTAGATACCCCATTTTCAGCTATATAATCATTATTCTTATTATTTACCATTATTTCATCATTAGAATTAATTATATCAACATCACCACTTACCTCCGAATTGTAATCACCATCATTATCTTCACTAGTTAACCCTACTTCTCCCACTATTTTGTCACTGTTATTTATTAACTCCTTATCTTTATCACTCCCCTGGTTAATTATTTCTTCACTATCATTAAAAACATTATTACCACTTACCTGTTTTACTTCAACTTCTGTACTCTCTTTTAATTGGTCTGTCTTTGGTTCCCACGACCATTCCTTCATTATTTTGTCCATCTCGTCAAAGCGTTTATTAACAAGATCAAATATGTCATTTAATGTATACTGCTTTTCTTCCACCCCTACACTATCGTCAGGCCTATCCACTGTCTTATCTTCTACCACTGTTACTTCAACTATCTTACCTTTAACATTGGTCATCTTACTATGTTTATTGATTTCTGCAAATATTCCTTCCTCTTGTTCTTCCATTCGTGTTAACCTATCGTCTAAATTACCCCATTCCTCGTCTGTCATCTCACCCACAACACCTCGAAATTCATTCTCCCACTCATCCCATGCAAAATCACTATCGTTACTTTGTATTATAGACATTTTTTAAAGTTCGTTTGTATAACACTTTTATATATAAAATTACTCTTTTTCTCTACTCACACCTAACACATTGTGAATCACAATAACATAAACCTAACCTACTTAATTCTGTACGATAAAATTTTTATACATTCGTCATTACCACATCCTATTTCCTGTGTATTAAAATAGGTCTATCTCGTATAAAATTATAATTAAACGAAAATCCTGGCAGTGTCGCCATTTGTAACAATAAAAAATAAACCGAAATATATATAACAAATATAACCACTACCAGAACTTACCTGCACGCAATTACAACACTTACCTGTTATTGAAATTTTACCAGAAGACCAAGGTCGCCACGATTATTTTTTATAGGATAAAATATCGAAAACCTTTACACTCCACCTTAATAAAAACGGACAATTTAGCAATCTGACCCACCCAATTAATAATTCAGAAAGATTCCGGAACGTTAGACGAATTTTTAACACAGAAATGAGGAAATGGCAATGACGAAATAACTTAAACTAACACATGGTTATTAAATGAACACTTTACTTACTCTCATAAAGACGTAAATTCCTTATACACAACACAAAAGAATACGGTAACACATTAATTACTGGTTACATCGACCTTACCTTACATACTATGTATTACAAAAGAAAGTAGCCCAGCTTTGCACACACACTCTATCACACCAATTAAACCCCTTTTAAATATTATAGTCAATATAGAAAATAGTTAGCCTTTATACATTCCCGTTTCGTTACATTCACTAACTGTCCTGATGCCTACCGAACACGTGTTTTAATGTCCGATTTCACTTTTGGCGTTTCGCACTTTCGCTGCACTAGTTTATTACGTCGTTGATTTCACGAGTCCCGGTCGGTATTAACGATATTGTTGTTTCACATCACATCGTATAAAACAACACCGACCGGGACGCCGACAGAGTTGTAAGCGTCTCTAACTGGGTGCGGCTCTAGCTGACTATATGGCGTCTCTGCTTAAAGTCGACTGTGTCACGGTGAACGTAACAGGTACGTGTTCTCTTTGGAGGGAAGTTGTTCTTCAATGCCACGATGTTTTCGTCGTCGCTCCTTGCTTCTATGCTGTGGTGTAACCATTTTATATATGGAATGGAGCTAACATATGTGGATGACCAGAGCTTAATATTGGGCTTGGCTCTGCTGATGTCATTGGAAAGACCGGATTTAGCCATGACTTCCTGCCGCTCAAAAAGCACATTTCTGAATTTTATTCGTCCCAGGACATCCGGTTTTGTGGCTGGCTACGTCACTCAGATTTGTGGTGATACAGTGGTGTCTATGTGCTGTTTACACAAGTACAGGTTTCTGAGAATTTTGAAGGGGGTAAATGCTTCGCTCGCCGACTTACACAATTGGAATTGCGTAACGCCTTTGTCTCAAACTGTTTCTTAACATTGGAAATAACGTTGCCATGCGTTCTGTTATAATACGATTTCACCATCTTTTATAATACTTCCCCAAAAATGAAATAAATAAAATATATAAAAGCCCCATACGGTTAAAATAAAAAAATACCCAAAAATGACCCGTTACAAACAACATTTTTACAAGAATATACTTTTTCATTTTTTTGTGAATTACTATGATTTGTTAGTATTCAACTATCATCATCTGATATAAAATTATATATAATATTTTATATCACTATCAATATAATTTTATATCTGATTATGTTAGTTGAATACTATCAGAACACTGTAATTCACAAAATAATAAAAAAAAATATTCTTGTAAAAAATTTTGTTATTATTAATAATAATATAAAACAGTAAATAATAGACATTAAATTGCCCAAAAATGCTATCTGTTCTAAAATCTTTATAAGACAGGTCCACTTATACTGTTAAATACTTTGCCTATGTCTGTAAAAATCTAAGTGGGTCTTAAATTTATGCTAAGTTTACAACCTTTTCTCCATTACTTGTTATGACATAAAAATTGCGTTTGTACAATATTTTTATTTCTTAAAGCCAGTCTGATTACTAATATGAAAACATACGAAACTTATTTTAATCTTCTAGCCTATTTACTATTTTAGTATAAAGTTTGTGTTATGTTTGTGGATGGAAAACTGATTCCTCTACAATACTTTCATTGTTTTGATTCCTCTACAATGATTCCAATGGTTTCATTGGATCCCCATTTTGTACAATCAAAACAGTAATCCATAGAAATTTTTTGTGTGGATTTCTTGTGTTCAGTAGTACATATTGATAAAATGGAGTATTAGCATAGAACTAGTTTCTTATACTTCAACAGCTTCAAATTGATATCACTTAAACAAGGAGCACTATGATTTTTTTGTGTCATCTACAGGCATCAACTCTTCCAAATTAACACTATGTAAACATACTAGATACATTTTGCTTTGTTAAAACTCTCTTCATATCCGTTATGTCAGCGTTGAGTCTAAGGATTTTATCATTCTTTCTCGTATATACGTGTACTTAAATGTTACTCTCGCCTTCACATCCGTGATAATTTTCTTCATTACACTATGGATAGCTGACTGATGACTATGAATGTAGGCCTAATTTTCAGAAGTTACAAAAGACCTCTTCTTTGTCTTTGCCTCTTCTTTGTGTTTCAACCTAAGAATTTTATTTGCAGCAGTTATGGGATTGCCATATATTCGATATATTTGCTGCCTCTTCTTTCACATTCGTAAGCTTTAAACTTGTTTACTTTGATCTTAGTTACTACACTTAAAATTTCTTAATAGCGATTATAATTTTAAAGGTAGAATTTGTTTCGACTTTAAAGGAGAATAAATTATCAAGATAACCCTGTGAATAAGTTGCTGAAGGTAGCCAATCAACGTAAGCTATACTATCAATCGGCAAAGAAATCGAGCTTTGTTTACTTTATTCGGATTAATCAATTTCAAGTAGTTTCAAATTCTATGACAGCGAATAGTCGTTTTAGGATATCTTTTCTTAGTAAATTCTTTTATAGAGTGTGTGTTTTATTTAAACTGAACAACGTAGATACACATATTACATAAATTACTTATATATTATATATAAACTATTACGTTTGCTTCAGCGGTATTGCTAATGTGTAATTTCGTTATCACTCTGCTACACTAAGATAAAAAAACCTTTATGTGGGTTCTAAAACGTTTAGCAAAAAAAAAAATAGATACAATTAAGTGGAAATAGAGCCATGTTTTAGTGTCTTCGTATGTTTTAAACTCAAATAATAACCTTCTGTATAATAAATTAATAACCATATTTTGATACTGCAGTATTGTATGGTTCATTGATTACATATTATATTATTTTATTGACTTTTACAAAACTTACAAAGTAAATCAGACTGTTATATCTCCAATATTTGCGTTTTGAAGAAACAGTAGAAGTGTAAAATGAGCAGCTGTTATTCAGTAGAGCAGTTCAGATAAACACGGAACGTTCTCAGTATATACACAAAACATTCAATGCCAGCAGCAATTCAAGTAGACGTAAACACAGTCTACTTTTTGGCGGGATTTTTAGCTGATTTCAGAGAAACAAATGAGTTGTTACGAAGAGTTTATAAATTGTGTAATTTCTAATGGAAATAAACGTATGTTGAAATGATAAATAAAACGCATTACTAGCGTTTTCAAACTACACAAAATATTATTTAAATATTTTCTGCCACCATATGCTGTTTGATAATATAATTCAGTAAATCTGCTTAGTAGCTCTATTATGTAATCTTGCGGCCAATTATGAATTATTGTATACACCGCAAATGATTAAATTGGTCATCTCATTTAGTCAGTCTTACACAATCATCACAGAGTCATTACAGGAAAATAAAGGGTTAGTAACCTGTCCTATTCACAAACAACCTTTTTATTTTAGTTTTGTAACTTTCATCTATCTGGTAGTCGTGTTCGCTCAACATACTCGTGCGATTGATTGCTTCTCTCACGCTTGTGTCCAGTGTTATTTAATTATTGTACGCTGCACTATTGTGACTCCATAATTTTCACTACGTTGCCTTGACTTGTTCCTTAATTTCTTTAACAAATTGTTGCCGTCTTTGATTTTTTTCCACTAATTGATTTTATGTATCATTTGCAATTCCGACCTTTATTCCGCAGGTTTTGGTCCTCGCGCTCGTATCGCTCAGCATCACATATCGCATGCACACCTCCCCTCCCAACATTAACTAAATTCGTTGGCTACATTACAGTTTTTAAAAACGTTTAATATACGCGATACTTTTCTTTTGAACTTTTTAAAGTTAGAAGAATGAAGACACGGTAGTGTATAAACAAAGATTATAAGGTCAACGGATTGTCTTTAGTCACGAGTCAGCTGTTGAAACAAAGACAGTTCATTCAGTGTAATAATACACAGATGACTTTTATAATCGCTGCTATTAAGTAATACATACGAATTTGTTGTTGTGGCAGCAAGTTCCTTTTGGTTGACACCTGAGTGTTGCTGAGGTTTTGTAATCTTTATCGTTAGCGATAAATGTAATTATTGTTGTGGCGAGTATTTTTTGTTTGCGTTTGCTAACTGACAGTTGAGTGTGTTTGAGATTGTGTGATTTTTGCAGTACGTGACACTTATAATTGTTGTTGTGGCCCGTTTTGTGTCACTTCCCCAGCCTGTGGAAACGTGCAAAAATCGCCATGATTCCCAAACCTCGTAAGCTGCGTATAAGCCTACTTACCGAGAATCATCGCCCAATATCTCTATTGCCAGTCATCTCGAAAGCGTTCGAACGGCACCTGCACAGCCGATATGCGCCCCTGTTGGATGGTTTCATTCGGCAGTAACAATTCGGCTTTCGCAGAGAGCACTCGACGACCCTTCAACTCGTCAGGGTTGTTACCCAACTGACGGACGCCGAGAACAAGCGTCAGTCCTCCGTCGCTGTATTGCTCGACATGAGTAAACCCTTCTATCGAGTCTGGCACGAAGGCCTCCTCTACAAACTAGCCCAATCCCCTCTCCCTGTCTCTTTCGTTCATCTTCTGCGATCGTATCTTTGCGACTGCGTCTGTAGAGTACGCGTCGTACCCATCCGTGCGACCGACCGTCGCAGGCATTCTTCAGGGATCTGTCCTAGGCCACGTTCTGTACCTTCTGTACACGAACGACCTGTCTGTACAGCCTGGAGTCATTTATCGCTCTATGCGATGACGCCATGTTTCATGCTAGCTCAGCGAACCTTAGTTTTGCCTGGTGCAACGTCAGCTCGTCCAACTTCCAGACTGGCTTTGGAAGTGGAGAATGGCGATCAATGTGGAGAAAACCGAGGCGATCGCCTTTTCTCGTAAATATACTTACCGCTTCCAGTCTCTCTCCCTAGAAGGGAGTCCAATCGTATGGAAACGGTCTGTAAAATACTTGAACGTCACTGTTGACTGGCGCCTAAGCTTTGAAACCCACGTCTCCCTGAGTCTCCAGTGTCCCTGCGGCGCCAAACCCAAAATATATCCCTTTCTCACTCATCGGAGTTCAGTGCCTGTGCGCACTAAACTCACCATCTATTTGATCTTTCTCAGAGCAATATTAACATCTGCAGCCTCTGCCTTTTGGGCATAACTCAGCCCAAACATTGTCGCCTGTTTGGAAGCTTTCCAATCCCAGGTCCTCTGGTACATCTCAAACTCTCCCTGGTTTGTCAGATATGATGCTATCAGGCGAGAGTTGAAGGTTCCTTCTCTCACCGAATTCGTTTGGTCCCTATCCTTCAATATCTTTGCCCGAGCCTCTGTCTTCATTTCAAGGCGGGAACTTTCTTAAATTTTTAAATAAACTTTTAACTTGATTTCAAGGCCTTGTTTTCTGAGTTACTGCGATCCATTAATCTCTTGTACCAATGAGAATTAGAATTGAGATTACCGAAAAAGATCTGTAACGCTGTTTAACAGCTGACTGGAATAAAGTCTACACACCTTGTGATATTGACGCAGCAGCTTACTATCTAAACAAGAACTTGTCTGCTATTATTACAAAGCACGTATCAGTAAAGAAATTATTGTAAAAGAAGGATCCAGCTTGGTTTTCTAACTAGTCCTTAGTCCCTGACGCATACCAACTGCTTCGTTTACTTCCATATCTCTTCGTAGAGCTGAGTAAGGAGCGAATATCCAATTTTTTACCCAATGCTATGAGCAGGTACGAAATCCTCCGATGTAAAATTAGGAGGGAAATGTACAGTAAAAGACACAATGTGCCGTTTAATATAGGCCTACTGTACGTGTGTTAAGTAATAGTGTGTCGATAATTATAGTACAGTAACACCAGCATGACAATAGTTCACGTTTAAAATATTACTTTACTGCTTCAGTTTAATTATCTGTGCGTGTGTTAATTAACAGTGTGCGACGATCATCTATTAATTATAATTTTATTCTTTAATATCAGTGTAAGTATCAAATGTCTTCGTAGTTCGTTTTAAAATATACATTTTTATTTCATTTACATTATCCGTGCGTGTGTTTATCGAGTTTGTTGTGTGATATTCATTTGTTAATTTTTTGTGATTTTTTTATATTTTCGTAATCTAGTATTTAGACCCTTTTTATTTTTGGTTTATTAAAATCAGTGAGCTTAAACAATACTTATGTTCGTAGTGCGGTAAGGATTGTGAAAATGTAGATAATCTTAACCAGCATTCGAAATTACATCCCGAAGAAGTAAACAGTGGAATGCCGGTTTTGAGCAACTTGAAGTCATGTACACAACAATGTAACATCTGTGATAAACAGTTTAAGCACGGATACACATTGAAGCGTCATGAACGTGAATCCCACGGTAGAGGGGTATCAGCACCGAATAAAGTTAAGTGCCCCTTATGTGTTCTTGCAGCAGCGAAGGAACAAGCATTACTTGAACACTTCGAATTCCAGCACAACATATCAGTAAAGTCTGAAATTAAAGAATTTAAGTTCTTAGAAAGTTTCTTGGAGTATAAACAAGAGACTGAAAAAGAAACATTTTCAAGTTACGTTAAAAAGCGTGGCACTCATTCTGCTACCGACAGCACAAAGAGACATTAGGCCTATAATGTATGCCGTAGGTCCGAAAAATTTGTGTCTGAAAGTAAAGGTAGACGGTACATAAAATTACAGAGAAGCAACAAAATCAATGCTGTCTCTCCTTTAAGCATTCGCGTCACTGAAAATGAAGAGGGTACCTGCAAGACTACATAAGTGTCAACTCATGTAGGTCATCTAAATGACTTAATCCATTTAGGTGTTACAGACAACGAAAGAAAAAGTCTAGCTGTGGATATTGCAAATCAGATACCACTTCAAGCAATACTTAATAAAATACGCGATTCTGTTACAGGCTGTAAATTAGAAAGAATTCATTTATTAACGAAGCAAGACCTGTACAACATCGAGCACGCATATAATTTATGCTCGAAGTCGGCGAGACGTCAAGAAGATGGTACAAGTGTTGAAGCGTTAGTCAATGAGGTAATTTCCAGTGATCAGCCTTATGTATTATTTTATAAGCTTCAATGGGTCGTCAGAGAAACTGACCAAACTTTAAAAAAAGACGAGTTATTTAATTATAATGAACAATGTACAGAGTGAATACTGAAGAAATATGGCAGTGATTGCATATGCATTGATGGCACGCACGGCTTGAACAGTTACGGTTTTTAATTAATAACCCTACTTGTTTTGGACGACATGAGAAAGGGATTTCCTTGTGCTTTTCTCATATCAAATCGAACTGACGAAAAGTGCTTTCTTTGTTTTTTCAGTAATCAAGGCAGAAGTAGGAGAAGTTTTACCGAAAGTGTTTATGTCCGATTTGGATGAATGCTTTTATAATGCGTGGATATCAACAATGCAAGCTCCGGCAATGAAATTGTACTGCACTTGGCACGTTGACAGGGCTTGCAGAAGGAATATTAGTTCCAAAGTAAAAAGCAAAGAGAAGCAGGGTTACGTTTATAGTAGAATAGTCAGGACATTAATGCAGGAGATAGACTCTTCTGCATTTGAAAACGTTCTGCCTGAAGCAATTAGGCGACTACTTGATGATCAAGACACTTCTGAATTCGGCACTTATTTTGAACAAACGTACTCAAAAAATATTCAGTCTTGGGCCTACTGCCATCGACTTCAAGGAGGTCTGAACAGCAACATGCATATGGAAAGAATGCATAATACAATTAAATATATATATATATATATATATTTACACGGCAAAAATGTAAAACATTTGGACAAAGCTATAGTTGCTCTAATGTCTTTCGTCCGCGATAAGTTGTTTGATAGTCCTACTATCTTAAGCATAGCCAAATTAACTACAAAGTTGAAAGACATTAGAAAAAGACATAAGTCCATTACAGAAATTGACAGTAACTTAATTATCAGAGAATAAACAGACAATGGGTGAAAGTACCGTCGTCTTCTGGCATGAAAGAGGTATATTTAGTACATGAAAATGATGTGCAGTGCAAATGTAATTTGATCTGTGTAGACTGTGATGTGTGTGTACATAAATATTCATGCACGTATGTAGATTCATGTAGTAAGTGGAATATGTGTAAACATATTCATGCTGTCTGCAGGATTAACAAAGCAGGGTGTAGTTTGCAGTCGAATGTTAACAATAACGAAGACGATCGGTTGTTTGTGCATCCGGAGAACGAAATTGATACGACGGAAAAACAAGAAATTTTATTTCAGGTCAGCAAAAGAGAAAGTTTTTGACATGTATGGAGACTCAAAAAGAATCACTCAAAGGGGATTTAATTTAATTAGTTAACGATGTAGCTATATTAGAAGAACTGGAAGTGATTAAACGAGAAACTGCTACTTTAAAAACGACATTAAGTGCAATTCGCTCTCGCGTTGCAGTTCAAAATATGCCCAGCTCTTCGACTTCTTAGGAAAGAAATATCGTGCCACAGAGGAGAATTTATTGCACAAAAAAAAAAGAAATTAACACACGGTACTGTTATGGTAAAGCCCAATGAAACCGGCATACAGAACACTGCTCTGTCGCTGCTGCTGCAAAAAAATGATTGTTATAAAGTTAAAAAGAATTTTAAATAATTTTTAAGTTTTAAACAGAATTTTAAATAATTTTTAAATTTGTTAGTTGAAGTATCATTATACATTATTCATTAAATTATTAAATATTCAGCGCGTGTGTACTTAATGTGCATATAGGACTATGTATTTAATAGTGTAGTTTCTTGTTAATAATTATCGATGTGTTTCGTTCCAATGATTGTCGCGCGTCTGTGAACAATTACGATTCATCCTGGATCAGCTGCTTTCGAAGTGTGTACAGTCTTACGTAACCGGAGCGTATCAGCTGTGAGTGGAAATGACAAACGATGTAGCATTTTTAAACAATACAAACATAAATAAACATTCAGTTGTATACGTCATAATTTGGCGCGAAGGAAGTTCCGTAAAAATCGTGTTGCTCAATAAATATTTGTTTCTCAGTATGTGTCAGGTTGCCAGCTGTACTGAAACGCAATCAACCTGTACGAACATTTTTACGGAAAGACACGAACATAAGCGAAGCAGTCGGTATTCGTCAGGGGGTAAGGTTTAGTGGTTTACTATAGAGGAAATAAAATGCCTAAAGCAAAAGAGTACAGAACATAAAAAGTTTAAGAAAACGAGTATGATTCAGCATTGCGAAAATTTTCGATGTTCAGAAAGGAAAAGATGCTTCTCTGAAGAGAGAAATTAAGAATAGCAGTGTGTTATATGCGCTCTCTTTGCATCAGAATAAATTCTGTTTCCCTGTTAGATAGAAATCTTTAAGGAGGCTATAAGGGGATATGTGGAGGCCATCCTTTAAACAAAATTATTGTTTTCATTACTTCTACTCCATTCGTATTATTATTTATAATTATTGAATTTACTTATATATATGCGCAAAAAATTTCATCTGATTTTGATACTTCTGATGTTGAAAGTTTCAACCATGGCTACGTCGTACATTCAAGATATTCCTGCATTTTTTTTTTAGAATTTACTGTTTTGGAAATCTACATATAGGCTATAATTCAGTAAGGGACACAAATTTGCGGAAGTTATGTACTTCGTACGACCTTCGGAAGTGGCTCATTCTTCAGGTCATATTTCCAGGACCTTGATAAAAATGCAGTTTTTCTTAAAGTATCAAGTTTAATTAAATATAAAATAGCTATCATATTTCACAGTACGCAGATACCCAGTAGTGTTGAACATATCATTATGTCAAACATAAACACCAGATTTATAGTTTTACATTAAAAAATAAATAATATTTTGTTTTCAACAAGAATATGTTTTTTACTATTTATTACACTGTTTCAACAGTTTTATTATACATTACTGTCATCTTCAGGAACAGAATGTGCAAAGAAATAGTTATACAAATTTAAAATCTATTATTTATAAAAACTGTTTTTTATATAAGGCTATATGATTTATATGTTTTATATTTATAAATGGTATATATATATATGTGTGTGTATGTGTGTGTGTATACATTTTTCTATAAAAATGTATCAAAATGGCGTCTTTTCAAAATGTATACGTTTTGGCGTCTACCTGAAAACGAAGAGTATATTGAAATTTTATTGTAACATTACGTTCTTGTGAATATGTTATTTGTTTTGCATTTTATATTTCAATGTACTCTTAAAATAAGCAAATAATTTTTTTGTACAAAACGCTGTCATTTCATAATTACGCATCTTTTCATAATTACGACAATAGGGCGTCTTTTCAATATTTCCCAACAATTAAGCATCTGAAATGTATACTTTTTTCGAATTTTCGCCGTTTTTGCTTCCAGCGACGTTTGCCAGTTTTCAACCCCGGGTATTGCACAGTTTTCGTAGACGCTTATTTGTTTTTATGAAAGAGTGACTAACTGCAGGCGAATGACCTGGCAGTTATTTTTTTTCCTTCGTTCACCCCCTAACTTTAAAACATAATTTTAACTAGTAGTGTCAAATATTTATCAACAATTTTTAAACTTCACTATCCAATTCTATTAACCGTGGTAATATAATTATTGTGTTTTACGAAGCATGCCAACGTAGCATACTGGCCTTTCGAATTATGTAAAAATTGACCACTTCTCGTCAGACCAAATAACGTAATTAACGGTGATGTTAATATTTTCTCACATGCATTGATACCGGGCGATAATGTAACATTGATCTCATTTACTAGAGAAATTTCCTACGCATATTGGCAGTCAAAAGTAATAAATGTATGCCAAACGTAATAAACATATACTAGTTATATAACAAATATAATCAGTTATATTTTTTGTCAATATTCATCATTATACATACAGTATTTTGAAGTAATGCTATAAAACATTTATTTGTATCAGTTTTGCGGTTAACAAAATTTTATAATTTTAGTTTGTAGTTCTGTAGTTCTTAATAGTCTATAGTTCTGTTTGGGATTGAGATTGGTAAATAGATAGATAGATAGACAGACAGACAGATAGACAGGTAGATAGATGGAGAGAAAGAGAGAGTGAGAGGGGGGAGAGAGAATTAGTAAAAGGATAAAAGTGTGTAATTAAGAGAGTAGGAGAGAGAGAGAGAGAGAGAGAGAGAGAGAGAGAGAGAGAGCTAAATGGGAGTCAAGAGTCAGACACACAGACAATGGCAGAAAGCTACTGTACGTATTTTTTTGGTAATAAGAGTTCTATGTTTATTAGTAAGAGATATAAAGAAGGGGGAGAAAAGAGAGAGAGATAGAAGAAAGGAGAGCGATCAAATGTGCAAAAATGTACATAAAAATAATTACTTCTTGTGTTAGAGACAGACGGAGAGGAGGAAGACAGAGGGTTGTGAGATAGGATAAAAGTTTGTATTATATTAGTTCTATTTGTGTTAGAGATAACAGCAAGATGACGCGAGACGCAGGCAGAGAAAGAGAGAGAGAGACACACAATATTAAAATGTTTTGGGTTGAGGGTACTAGAAGTCGTCGGATACCTGCTTTATTTCTATTTTAATTTTTTAATTTTATTTATTTTTTAGATTTTTTCTAATTTACTTGTACTATAGCTAAATTTATTGACCACAAATTACTGTATATTCAATTTAAAAATTGCGTGTAAAAATAATGAATAGCCACTAAAAATTCATTAAACCATTCTTCTGCAGAAAAACACTTTTCTCCAAATATATTCAATCAAATACATCTGAAATGTACTAATAGACATTCTGCTGACTCTTCTCTGCGTATCACGCTTAATTTTGGACCATTAGTTCTCGATCGTTTGTGTGTGAACAGCAGAATTGCGAGGACATACAAAATTAAGCGAATGGTTCACAGACAGAAGTAGGCCTCTATACCCATACATTTGGGTATGTATGGGTACTCGTGACTTGTACCCGTGCCACATATCTGCAACTATAGTGGTTCCTGGTTCCATATTATTTAAAATTACACAATATAGTGAGTTTGCATCACGTTTATCCACCACCTTTAGGAACAACTTCTTTATTCTCCTGCAAATGGTCCCAAGTACCCACGGAGTTTTGGTTATTCGGCCTCTGTTGTACTTCCTTCAAGCAAACGCACTTTCATCAATTTCATTATCTCCCGGGCCGCCAATTTTTGAGCTGTTGTTTATCAACCAGACAGTAAGGATTTATTTATTAATTTTTGCGTAGTTTTCCTGTTTATGTCGATCTGTTTTGAAAATGACTGAAATTTGATATTTCAAAATCCAAGTACACACACAGTACAGATAATGCAGGAACACGCGCTATTCCGAAAAAGTGTAATCATGTATGTTTTTTGTAGCTCTGCAATTCCTTCTAACACAACTGAAGGTGACGTTTCTTTATCCTTTTACATTTGTTAACATATTACCATCATACTTTACACATTATATTGATAACGGAAGAATATTTTAGTCTCAAACACATTTTCTGATACCCTTTTTTTTTAATGAAACACCTAAATTATTAACACTTTTGTATTCCAATTTAGTAATATACGGATGTGTACAACGCTGATGAATGAATGTTAATTCAAGTTTTTTCGTTTCCCTTTTATCCCTTAGTTTAAAGCGAAGGTCTTGTTTCATCGCAAATATCACACAATCTCAGGGCACTTTATATTTTATAATACTTCATAATTTATAACAAATGTGTTACATCGCGTTATAATCGTTCATTTAAGTACTAAGTAGGCCTGTAATGTGAGCGCTGATGTTGCTAGGTATAAGTCTATGTAGGCCTACTTGTGCTTCGTATTAGGTTACTAATTAATGATGGCTACATGTTCATAATAGTTATATTATATATTATAATGTGTATTTTATAATCATTTAATGAATTTCATATTCTGTTAAATAACCGTATTTAATTACTTTTGTACGCAAATTGTGTGTTAATGCTCGTACTCAAGTAAATATTACAAAAAAGTAATATAGTAGTTATCAAAAAGGAGCTTATGTGAACTGTACAAACGTGACGTATTGTGTCGCATTATATATAGGATGCGACGTTCTGGCCGCGCGTTTAATTGATGTTTTATACAAATTATGTCATGTGACTTCTAAACTAAATGAAGTATGGTAAAAAATGTATACAGCTCCCCTCTGTCTGTGTACCTCTCTCTCTCTCTCTCTCTCTCTCTCTCTCTCTCTCTCTCTCTCTCTCTCTCTCTCTCTCTCTCTCTCTCTCTCTCTCTCTCTCTCTCTCTCTCTCCCCCCCTCCCCCCTCTAAATAAAATAGTTAAAAATCTAATACACCCTCGGTCAAAAGGATGGCAGTCGGGATCAATGGTTATTTATTTATGTGTGTAGTTACGTTGTTGTCATGTTACTGTACATCATTAAACAACGACTATACCGACAGCAAAATGACGACAACACCATAGGCCGATTCACTTAAAGCTGGGATTCATGAATACTAATTGTGACTACACAGCGGCAACGTGTACTCAAAACTGTTATCTTGTCTTACTAAAGGTATAATCTGATTGGCGCATAGATATAGTTTCGGAAAGTGCTGCGTAATTAAACACGTTATTACATCAGAGGCTTCTGATTGTCATGGTTCTGCTCAAGCCAGTATTACAGACACATCTAATGAATACACAGTATTGTTTCTTTTGAGGGCGTAAAACAAATTGGTATTCATAACACAGACTGTAATGCCCTTATTTTCCAAAAGAACAATATTGAAAACTACTCGAACCGTTTTAAAAATTTTCTCCCGAGTGTTCTTTTCTTGAAGGAATTAAATACAAAATGTTAGCGAATGTTTTTAACTTGATTATAAATTGAATGAACTGAATAACAAGGAACCTAAAAATTGTATAAAACATTTTGATTATTTACTTACCATCTAGTAATACCAGGTCTAAAAAGTTTCGTTATTTTGAATAAGAATTATGTTCCTTCTTTAATAGTGGCACATCGAGAACTGGACTGGATTACTACCTGATTTGACCTGAATTGTAAATTTTAGGATATGAATTTTTTCGTTATTTAAAGCGTATCAGAGAAGAACACATGACAGTAAATTCTTGAAAATCAACGGCATTTTTAATCTTAATTTAAATTAAACTTTGTAGTTCATACTTAATAAAAATACAAATACATTACAAAATGCAATCCAATTTAAGAACACATGACAGTAAATTCTTGAAAATCAACGGCATTTTTAATCTTAATTTAAATTAAACTTTGTAGTTCATACTTAATAAAAATACAAATACATTACAAAATGCAATCCAATTTAAGTAGTATCTTATTTTAACAGCTGAATAAAGTAAATACATTTCATTTAACGTTACGGTATTCTGTACAATATGTTTCCCACAATAAGCACAAGTCTAAAAAGGTTGTATCTATAAAATACCCACGATTGGAGTCTTCAACATCAGATTGTCGAAATGTCATGAGTTTATATGTGTGTATACGCGCGCGCGCCTGTATTCGCGCGTTTAAGCCAGGCCATAAACTTAATACTAATAACTTAATAAGGAATATTAAGCAACGGAATATTTTGCTAAGCTTAAAGCATTTTAAACTAATGAACACTAAACTAAGAGAACATTACTTTTGTTCTTATAAAACTTACGTGAACACTGAAATATTTCTGGAGTATATTTGTGTAAATATGTAATAAAGTAAGAGTAGTAATGTAAATACTTGTTATACTGTTACATATAATTTAATGATGAAAATTAGGTTTATCAGAAAATGTAAATAAATTATCTAAAATGCACATTATTACTTTAAAATATCACTCGTTTTTACGCAGGTATACAGCATTGCCTTCTTTTGTTCAACTTGTCTGGTGTTTATATTCACACAACAGTTGTGACTACTTATGCAAGACCGCACACTGAATGAATACGAGTTTGTTTATTCGAACAGGACTGCGTATTATGTCTTCAACTGGCTTGTGTGGGTAGTATACACAAGGCAGCTGATGTCTCATATTACATAGTTCTCCTTGATAATACCACATCTGACAACAATTGCTCCATACCTTCATGAAACAATTTTGTTAGTCATCAGTACGAAAATTTTACACATGACAATTGTAGTAAGCAATTCGAACTAACCAGTTACACGGCCGTGAATTGATCACAGGACTTATCTGGATGTTATCGAGGAATAATTATTTCGGGACAAAAATCTCGTAACTAATAGAATTTTCGTAAGAATGTATATAACTATTTCTTCAGGTTACAAATAAAACATTTCCACGAGAGATTACTGTCTATTATGAAACCAAGATATTTCATGTGTTTAGTATGCTCTGTCGCCAAGCAAGCTCTACATGCTTGACATGTTTGACATGATGATTTATAAAAAACAATACAAAAATTCAACCTTGTCTCTCAAAAAGAAAATCATATATTTTTTTACTTAAAACCGTACTGTATTTTACTAAATCAATATTTCAGTTTATCTAATTCGACAATTCTTTAACTGGGAAATAAAAAATACATACAATAGTTATTTATTTTTAATTTACTGTTTTAATAAACATCGTGCCATGGCTGACACTTTTTGCTACAGTCTATTTCTTGATGTATATAATATATTTAATATTTATTAAAAAACCAAAAACCAACGGGAAGCCATAACAACCGCCAACCAGCACACAGGTACTACACAATTTTCAAAATTGGGAGGCTCATGATGGGAACACTAAGGGTACCGAAACATGTTCCAAAATAGGGAAAAAATAACATCTTGAGGTAAAATAAATATAAATTTTAAATATTATATATATATGTATTTAATATATAAAAATAAGTTTTGTACAGTTCTATTTTGTGTTTCAAATTTTTTTAAAGTAAAGTACTGGATTGTATATACTGAGACGATCGAGCGAGAGGGAGAATTGCAGTACATTGCCATCTGTCTGTTGGCAGGTTCGAATGTGCTTCGCTGTTGGTCGCTCATTTCCCTTGAAGCTTCCAGCATATTCACATAGAGTCGGCTTGTGTCTACAGTATTTGCGATGAGTACTGTTACATGAGCAAAACGCGACAGTTATTTTCGTAATGAATTTGAGCGTAGGAATTTCTATACACACGTATCGAGTGTTATCGCAGGGCAGGTACATCGTACGCCCATCTGTTTTTCATTAATCTTTTATTGGAAGAATCTACCACATTTAAGCACTGTCTGAATGGAATGAATATTTAATGTTTTTGCTGTCATTCCTTGCGTTTCGTTAACGAGTCAGTAAATGGTAATTTCAATTCTTGTCATAACGGTCTATTCCCTTCCAGAACTCAGGTAAGTATGCAACTGAAAGAATTACTTCTTAACAGCATTAATTTTGTCCAAAACATCCGGAAATATAATAGTATGAGGGCATTCTCTTACTTTTTTGTCACGAAAATCATATCCCTGGTACAGGTTTCTACTCCTTAAAATTTTAGGGACAGATTCACAGATATATTTCCGATTATTTACCACTTGCTGGCGACAAACCTTATTCTTTGGCAGAATATGACATACGTATTGTTCGTAATGAAAACGAAGAGTTTCAACATTCGTTACACACAATCCTGGCAGCTTCCTGGCTAATAATCCTTATGCACTACACAGCCGAGGTTATCGAACATGAAGGAGCAGACTACGTAACATGATTCTTCGGTACCAGGATGTGATGACGAATCTGGAAAACTGGACAGGTTTTTAACCATGACCTGCAATTCGAAATGGACAGATATAACTTCTTAACTTGGTGAAATGAAAAATCTGCCGATCGTCGTGATAGGTTTCTGGAGTGTTTGTTGCAAACTCAACTAGTGATAAAAATGGCTTACTAAAAATCACTCATTGTGAGCAGTTGTTGTCTACACATATTTATTATTGAATCCCAGAAACGTGGATTAATACACTACCTCATGCTTCTCCCAAGTTTTGTGCGGAGAAATACCTGACCCAGTCAGTTTTCCAAGGATTCATAAAATTGTTATCTCGACTATGACACATGGATCTTGTAGAGCTCGTAATCCTAATGTTCCTTGCATGATTGATAGAATGTGTACATATAATAACCGAGCAACTTTTTCCATTAAACTACTGAAAATAACAATGGTTATCCAAAGTACCGGAAACGAGATGACGGAATTGTTGAACTAAAAGGAATATATAATTTGATAATCGTGATTCGTGCTCTACAATCGCTTCCTAATTCTACAGTACAATGCTCACATCAATATTGAAAACCTATTCCAATACATGTATAAATAATGTGACTCAACATGTATGCAATTTGTAAGAAGCGTCAGTGACGATCATTAACTGGATATGTTGTAACTATAACATATGCGAATATGCCATACTTTAGCTCTCATCAGATATTCTGTGCCTGCATTCAAAATAAATGCATGATCAGTCACATACAATCGTTCGCTTAGTTATGCTTGAAGATGGATATTATAATGTGTATTAGGGCAGGGGATGAGAATGCAATCCAAGGACCTGCAACAAAACGCACATCATTGATGAGATCATGGTTTGATTTTAATCAGTGCGATCCCTGTGCTTGTCAATTCCTGTATAGTGGCATTTCAGGACTTTACGGATTCGCTGATAACAAATGGACTCCAGGAAATAGAGATGGTTGCAAAATGATAGGGAGAATGTACACTGTCGCACCAAACGATCATAACAGATTTTACATACGTATGTTACTACTTCATATTAAAGGAGGAACATCATTCGCATGTCCACGCAGCTACAGCAATACATACGCAACTTATAAGCCATATAAAGGAGAGGCTCTTGCATGTGGGTTACTTGAAATTGACACAGATTGGCACAAATGTTGGGAGGAAATGCAGAGCACATACTGTACATGTCGTGTCAACTACGAGAGTTGTTCTCATTAATGTGGTACTTCTACAAACCAACATTACCGTTTCAAGTGTAAACGATTATCAAAACACTAATGTAGACGATACGCAGGCCCTTGAAGGAAAATGCAGCTGAAAATGCAGCATTGCAGGATATACATTACATTCTAAGAAGTAATGGTTTGGAGTGCAGGAGCATCGGCTTGCCAATACCAAATAATCCAATGCTTATTAACCCTGTACACAATATGAATGAAGAGGCCAGTCATGGTGCTAATATACATAGCAAATAAAATGAAAAACAGAAATTAGTTGTAAATAAAATTATGTAGGCCATAGCAGGCGAGACAATTGAGAAGCTGTTCTTCTTAGAAGCCGCAGCAGAACGTAGCATGACCTACGTATTCGCAAATATTCTGAATATTGTTAGGGAACAGGCTCATTTAGCATTAGTAACAAAATGGACATGCAAACCTACGCAATTTTTGGCTGCAGGACTTATACTCCATTAGTTATTTGGTCTTCTTCTTGTTCCAGTGTTGCCTTCTTCAGTTTCCTCCATTAAGACTATGTCAGGAAAAGCTACAGTTCTACAAAAAGAGTCAGTTATTCTAATTGATGAGATGTCAACGATCTCTGCAGTAGCAGTATGGATCATTTACTTTGAAACATAATGAAGTGTATAGTTCGGTGTATACTTCGAGACATCCATTATTAAGTATAGTTCAGATGGATGGAAAAGTGATACTTTTAGTGGATACTTCAGACAGGTCTTAACGTTAGTCCCAAAGGCGGGACAAACAAACAAAACTTTGACCTTTATAACCATACTGTATTTGACCTACAATATGTGTGCCAGTGCTAATGAACAACAATTTGTGGAGTGGAAACTACGATTGGGGAACAGAACTTTTCCTGTGATGGAAACACAGCACGATGGAAATATTTTTAATATTCCCAGCAGATTTATATGCAAGAAATATTCAGTTGTTAACCATGTATTTGGCAAAATTAATTGGATGGAAATAATGCAAATTATTTCAAATAATAAGTTTATAAATAAAATAAAATAATATGTTTTGAAACTCAAACGCGAATTATTGAGTGTCCGTTAAACGACAACTGCAACCTGATCAACCAAAGCTGAGCTGTGTTTATTTCAGGGGATTTTGACAGAGTAGGCCTACTGCAGTGTAGACTCGATCTATGCCAAGATGGTGATACGGCATGTACAAAGAACGTCGTATACACAGAAATACTGTTAAAGAACGATGCAACCACCTAGGCTACTTTTATCACCGACGACTAACAGCGCAAAACTGGTGGAAATAAAGTTTGTTTCTGAGTTTATTGAAATATAAATAAAAGGAATTCTTAATAAATTTGTGTCCCATTTCATTGAAATAACTTTAAACATTCTCAATAAATTGGCGTTATTGCCCCACCAAACCACCAGTTAGTTACAAAATTTTACGCTCTTCATCTGAAAATCGCATATAACTTAAAGAATCTAAACTAAAGTGTAAATTTCCGGTAAGCTACTGTCGTTGTACCACTGAATTTTCAATCATGAGAATATTTTTCTGTATTAGCGTTGTAATAATAAAACAACGGGGACAAAAACACAATTGTTATTATATTATTCAAAACTGCACAGACTTCTTTATACGGAAAACTATCTAAAAATATAGTTGTCATTGACACTCTAACTAAACAAAATTTGAAATAATTGCACCCTTTCCACTAAAATACGTTCTTCGTTTGTACTTTACAATATAAGCTTTTGTTATATTTATACAAGATTAAATAATAAATAAAAATATGCAAAACACAATGCGCTTATTAATCAGTAATGTTCACAATATTTTAAAACATTTGCTCTTATTCGTTGGAAAACATTTAAGAAAATTAAGCGTAATGGTTATACCACGCAAACTAAGCAAAGACCCGCATGACAACGAGAAAAAAATTCTTGTAGACTGTCAACATAGTATCAGCAGTAAACAAGTTGCAAGTGTCTTGTTGCTATGAGTGAGTTTTGGCGCGCTTTGCCCGAAGCAAATTGGCAACGCTGTATACACACGACATGGATACGAACGTATTGTGGCAACGTGTGTATGGAGTTCACGAATTATAATAAGCGTGGCACGGTTGCCACAACAATGGATATCGAGTGTATCCATAATAAGTTGGTGTGTATACAAAAATTAATGAAATTGTCAAAATCAGAGGTGAAAGATCTATGTTGTAGCGTGTTTAACTCTGACGTTGCCACTTGTACGTGTGTATGAACTTGTGCCACTAATGCTGAGAGACGTGTGTGTGTGTGTGTGTGTGTGTGTGTGTGTGTGTGTGTGTGTGTGTGTGTGTGTGATTTAGTGACATAAACATATAGCAGGTATCCCAGATTTTGTTTGCTATTAAATACGGTCCTATACATTTAACAATATTAATTTTGTCCTTCTAATCACACACAGTGTGTTTCACAGTCACAGTAAATTAATCACTTGAAATGAAAATAAAAATTATTGTGAGGCAGTGATTAAAAACAGGTTTAATTGTTACATATGATGAGTGCTTCCAAATATTTATAATAGCTGTATTCTTAACCCAAAAATTATTATGCACCATTGTAAAAATCTTTTTCTAAAATTATCTGAATGTTGAAAAACGTGTAACACTAGATTTTTTTTTTGAAATTTTGGGATTGACATGGACACACAAGGGCAGGCGTTGGCTGTCACAGCATTGATGAATGTGTACGCTAGTAGTGACGGTCATTCAAAGAAATGGGTTGACTGACAACTGATCTACGCCTTGCTCGACATGAACAAAGAACAATAAGTGTAGCCGAAGTGAAATAGGGTAGAGCGTACTGCATTGTTTCGAGTGAAAATGTAACAAAGAAACGGACCAACACATGGCTTCCCTAGAAAATACTCTGTACACAGTCGATCGTATTGTTGGTGATACATATACGGGACAACACGACGACACAGCTTAAAAGGGTATACGTGGACTCAAGGAATAGAACAATTGAGAAGAGTACGAAACAAAGAGTTAACGAGGTCACACACAGCTGGAATCCATGTAACACTTGAAAAGAACTATAGCTTGCTAGCAGAAAGGATGTAGCGAGAAAACACGAGTACAATATCACGATTCGACACGCTGGAAGTAGTGAGGTGTCAAGGAGATGAAAAATTATTGCCTGTACAGTAAGACGACTGAAAGGATTGATTGACAGGCGGGGATATTGCTTTTTCATGGAATCGCGTAGGAGGAGAGTTTAGCCAGAGTTTGGGGGGTGACTAGGTGAACTTGTGTCGACCTATAGGAAGCCGAGGACTGACAAGGGTTGGACATCTAGACTACGTCTCCATGGTGATGAAACCAGAGAACGAATCATCTGAAGGTGGTGGAAATGACTCAAGATGTTGGGTGGAGTTTTCTCCGGAATTCGAGATGTTGGGAGGAGAATTATCTGGAACTTAGGACCAGAAGCCAATAAGATACGGTTATAGGGGTTGGATAGATGTTATCTTTCAAATTACATTCTTATGTAATTGTATATTACAAATCCGCAATAACGGTCTTTAACATAATTATTGTATTTAATAACGGGCGCCATGTTGGAAATTACCAACAGCTGATAGTACATTTATTTTATGGGCCAGACTTCGTGTTAAGCGAACGATATTGTAGAACGGGAAGTGTTATCTGAAATAAATACTCTGAAATGGTTATAAAAAAACTTATTATTTAAGCAGAAAGTTTTACATATATATTTGACTCGACCATGCGCCAAATACGCCTCGGGGCATAGTTCTGTGTATCATTAAATAAACAAACATATTTAAAATTGAACCTTGTAAATCTAAACATATAATAAACATATAGTAAAACAAACAAAACAACTTTAAGATATATGTGTATGCACAACCCAGCACTTAGGAATTATACACTCGCCCTCTCACTCTCTCTCTCTCTCATTCTGGTACAACTCTTTTTTAATGAGCTCATTTTATTAAAATTTTAAAGACTTGAAATTTAAATTGAATTTACTTTGAAAGTTTTATTTTGGTCATTTCTTTGAAATTAAGTTTGATTTGAAATAAAAATTATATGCTGTTGTTGGAACGTTCTCACCAAATCTGTAGCTGTTGTTCGATCTCTGTCGGTACGGTAAAACTTCGCGTACCGCGAGTTTACCGATTTCACTTCCCGGTCACATTTTTGAAGTAAATTTACAGCACTAGTTTTATATAGTTACTTAACCACTTTTAGTGGCTCAAAAGTTAAAATTCACTTTCCGTGAAAGATTTGCCGGACGGCTGCGATCACGTTCCCTGTTGAAATGACACAGAGTCTTTGTTCCATATTTCTGAGGTGGGGTGAATCTACGTCACTCGTCTATTGTCTGTTTGTTGACAGCATCATGTTGTTTACAAAAACAAATTCCTGGCTGCTGACGTCATCAAGGATCGTCGCTTTTATCGTATTATTCGACATACAGTTTTTTGTGAGGCTTCACGTTTTTTGCTATGAAACCGTCCGAATCCTGGCAAATATTATATAGTCCACTCACGGTATATTCATAAAGGTTATTAAATGTTTATTTAATTTTGACCAAATGAAGGAATAAATATTTCTGGTTTTTATACCATATTTAAGTTGATTAAAATTTGTACCATAATTGTACCATTACAAACCCCCCTCAATAAAAGATTTTGTGTCGAAGCACAAAAACTTTCATTGACCCTTTCATACTTCCTAAAGGGATCAGCCAGGATAGGTCGCCACAACCCCCTTACAATTTATATAAAAGAAAACAATAACTCACCCTTGGTCTGATGATGATGACAGTACCTACATGACCTTACTGGACTTCTCCTTCGAGATCCCAACACCATAAGGCCACTTAGGCGCGTAACGCCCCTGCTCTGACGCGCTGGCCAGCTCAGGACCGCTGTCATATCACCAAACACTGAAACAATAAACGAAAAATCTCAAAATAGTGACTTGGTAAATCACTCTATCCTTAACTGATTTGGTTCCCCTTAGCTAGGTGCTGGTTTGTGCTAATAAGCACTGGGTTTGCTTGATATATGATTAAAATCTAGTTATAAAATTTATCCTACTAAAAACGTAACTCCCAAGAATTATAAAGAATTTCCTTTCGCAATATGGACAACCCTGAATTTATAAATTGTTTCGATTTCCATCGATAATATTTACCTCTTTCCATTTTATAATTAGTATAATTATAAAAGAAACATATTAATATAAAAAGAATTAAATTATAATTGAAAATATGAAAATTCCACTATAAATCTCCCAAACATGGAGAAAAACAAATTAGAGAAAAACAAAATAATTAATAAATCTGTATAGTATTATTTATTCATAAATCTTATTGAATGGTTAAATTAAAATTATTATTATTATTATTATTAACAGGTAAAATTATGGCATTAACAGCGTCAATTATATTTATCCCTTCATACACATTATTTCCATACATGTTAAAATTTCATAACATAAATACATAATACATTTTACATAATAATACACATTGATACATTTAATACATTGAAATAATTCATTCATTTGTAATCTTGATTAAGATTGGCATTTTCTATTTGATAATATAAAATAAGATAATGTATGCATGTATGATAAAGTATGAAGTAGCTTGGTGGGAACGAAGATTATAAAAGATAGTGTTCGCCATGAGGAGCTTCTTAAGTCTTCTTAAGCATTATGTCTTATGTCTTAGTTTCTCAGTTGTAAACTCAGTATTACAATTCGTGCTTCGAATACTAGTAGACTTTCCTTTATGAAGAACACTTTAATTACCGTTATGTAATTTAGTAACGTGAAGTGATATACGAGTTATTATTCAATGTGAATAGAGTGAACTAGAATTCTCTATATCGACATTTTATCAGTGACTTTACAAATAGACTTAGAATCTTAACAAATAATGTATTGTACGGACGTTTTGTTTTAAACGTAGACAATTTATAAGTGTATTATTCGGTATAATATTAATCGATGAACTGTAGACTCAGTGCTGTAAACGATTTGTAAACGGAGTCGAGGTGATATTCGTACATTGTAACATAACCAAATATGGCAGTTACATAAAATGAGCCTAAAGGACGGCAGGTAAGAGAAAAAATATGAATGTAAATCTAGATAAGTAAATCCATGTATATAAAATGTGTATCTACAAATGTGTTAATATGAAAATCCAACTATGAATAAGATAATATCAACCTAGTGACATCAACTACGAAAAATAAGAAAGAAAATGACATGAGCCAAAACAAAATACCAATTATAGACCCAATAGGATCCAAAAGTGAGGGGAAACGACTAAATAAGAATTAACAAACTCCAAAAGTGAGGGGAAACGACTAAAGAATAATGACTACAATGAAAATAACAAGAAAGAAGAAAGAAGAAGGACAAGAAAGCTGACTCAGAAGAGAGAAGAAGATGAATAAATCATACCAGAAATCAACATAAACCACATGCACCAAAGACTATATAAGTGACAAGTGAAATAATGATTATCAAATGTGAGGATGAAAAACAGTGATTAGCATTTAAGGAAACACAAACAATAACAGTGCGTACTTAATAGATGTGAAACATGTGAATAACTAACTATTTCTACTGATAAAACCACACAAACAATTATAGTGAGGAAGTTTATAAGTATATGAAAATATGTTAATTCCATGATGAAAACAACAAGATGTTAAATAAGTCAAATAGACACGAACAATTAGTGTGACGCGTTTAATAAAGTTGTGATTAACACAGATAATCATAAGTCCACCAAAATGAAACAAAATAGAACAATATAACTATGTTTTATTAATGGTAAAGAACTGACAACAATATAAAAAACCCTTGTATCAAACAAAATGGATTGAATTGAATTCAACCTATAACTAGAAAAATATCATAAATAATACAATAAGATATGTATTAATGTTTAAGAATGAATGTATAAACATGTGTCACAAAATAAGTAAAATATTATTGTGAAATACCATGCTGATACCATGTAGGCAGTAGAGACATACTGCATTAAAACAGATGGTACATTGTTACATAACCCATAGCGAAGGTACCTGTTAAACAGAAAACCAAAAATATCAATGAAAACAAATGGTTATCAACAATGATATCAATTAAGGAATTGTTATAAATAACAATACCTCCTAATAGACAATGCATTAAAATGCAACCATGTAAATAAAACCAATCAAATGCAATGGCAGACAGCTATAGCAAAGATGCAACAAATATGCCAATTTAATTAGGCAAAGTGCAATATCAAAACCAATACTAAAGTGAATAACCATATTACCAGTAGTAAGACTAATATCTGGTAATGGTTTGAGAACAGATCTTTAACATAATAACAACAGTATTATAAACAAAATGATGTAAACTAACTAACCATGTACAAACAATCATATGTAAGATGGACCACTGTATGGCCCATTAGTTAAGGAAAATAGTGTATTAAAGATTACACACAGATTGTTCACAATATTACCAGTAGTTAGAGGGAAAATCAATACAACTTTGAGAACAGATTAGAACTATAAAAACAGTCAGTATATATGCAAATAATTAGAAACCAACTGACCATAGTGACAGAAATCACATATAAACCAACCATGTTAAGTAAGTTACTTAGGTAAAATATGACATATAAATTTATCTAAGAGTAAATGAGAACATTACCAAAAGTAGGAGTAATGTCTAATACTAATACAGAAACACAAACATAATGTAATAATAACAGTTTAATTATTGTTTTTATGAAAAATAAATGACCACTATGTTGAGACACCATAGGAACAAACCCATTATTAGAGAATTGAAGGGTACTAAACTAGCTAGAAGCTGACCAATATATGTAATACATTAAGTACAATGTATGTACACTAATGACATTTCATACATAATATAATTCACTTAGAAAAGACTAAAATTATGTTGACAATTGTATGAGACAGGTAGAAGAGGAATAAGACAGTATGTGTATTATATTTAATACAATCATGTGAGGATATTTAAGTGTGAAATCATGTACATAATCGTTTTAGTGTTATTAGATTGTAAGATTACTTGTATTAGATAAGGGAAATTCATTTTAAATACTTTTATATAAAAACCAAGATGGACGCCTAATGACGCTAAAATAAGCTATTGTTAAGGAAATAATTATTTCCAAATAACAAATCAAACCAAGTGAGAAATGGACTCCAAGTGTTTATTTAGAAAGAGTTTTTATTAAAAATAATTAAATCTGGTGTCAAAAACTTATAAAAATAAGAAACACCAAGATAATTAATAAAAACATTATTTTAAGAGAAGCAATGTAAATAAAATAGTGTTGTTTAGACTTAAATTAAAGAAGAAAATGTCTATAATTCAATGACATAACTCATGTAACGATAGGACGTTCAATAAGGAAGTTATTGTAATTATTAACTTTTCAAGTATTTTTTACACTAGTGCTTACGTCACATAAACCAGGAGGACCCAAAGTCGAAATTTGGTAAAACACCAAATATTTTAATAAAACATAGGCCTTTGGGGTGAAGATTATAGTGATTACAGCCAATCAAATCAACACATTTTGTCAGACACGAGAGAGACGCTTTGGCAAATTGTAACAGTCTACGAACAGCTTCCAGACGAATAGGTCACGCAACTCGACGCCATGAAAAAGTATTATTTTCAAATTTGTGCGCGTACATTGACATTAAGTTGATATACAGACATAACCTTGACACAACAAAAATACTTCCGAGTGATATGTGCGGGATTACCGAACTATACAAGTACGATAGTGTATAATCCCGGTCGTACTCGCGTGTGTTGTGATAATAAACAGGGAGTACATTATTTCATTTAAATAACTTTGATTTTCAGAAATAATATTTTTGAAATAGACATTTTGATACTACGCGAGTCATTACTAGCGCAGCATCAAACTTATAATGGAATTATTAGAATTTCAAGAAATGTCAATTTTTATTTATTAAAATATTAAATAAATATTTTAATTAATTTTCATAATTATAAAAAGTATGTTTAAAGTAATTGTCACTAATTACAAGAGTTAACGTTTAGACACTCTTTTGACTAAACTTGTTTTGATTATTCGATGTTTTGAAATAAATAACATTAACTTACGTAAAAAGTATAAAGCAATTTTAATAGTAACATGTTAAAAGGTTACTAATATTATGTTCAGAAATATAAATTAAGAAATATTAACCATTAAGAAATCATTTACTGTGATAGCATTACCTGTGATCGCTAACCTCAAATGGTAGCGGTAGCTTATTAATTTAACTGTTGCATCTGTTCTCAAATAATTTCCAAACCAAATAGAAATCATATCAAGAGTTTTTTTTTGTATTTTATTAATTTTTTCTTTTGAAAATATATATTTTTCAAACTCATTGTTGAAAATAAAACGATACATTGAAACTGTACAAGCCACGAGTCTGACGCTTGCTATAGAATTTTATAAGGTGCGTGCGCATCCAGGCGTACGATAATTACATACTTACCATACATATGGTATTAAATTTCATTGTTTTATATTTATTCGTTATTTTTTAACCATTGTTCAATTTTATTAATTCTATTAATATTACATCTTGACACTGATATCATGTATCCTCAAAGAACCTAACAACCTGATAATATATTAACAAGAAGACATAACCTATTAAGTTCAAATTATTGTACTAAAGACAGGACTACCAGCATTGAGCCTGGATAGAGTTTTATGTTAAAATTAATCAATTGTAATTATCATTTAAAGGGTTATTAGCCAAATGATTGTTAATTGTTTTTGAAATTTGCCATTTTAAAATTTGTTAATAAACCTTCACTTATTTACCTATGAACAAGAGTATCATTTCAAATAGAAATTAAATTATTTCTTTTAAATCAGTTCTACCAAAGGTGGCGGAAGAATTCAAACAGAGAGTAATTTAAAGTATTACCTATATGTGCTAATTCATTCATATTGTGTGTACTAACTGTTTTGAATATTCAAAATTGAATATTTGTGTGCATTTTAAATGTATGTATTTCAGCAACAACCGTCACCGAACAGGACTGAAACAGGTACTTGTGGTAAGTGAGGGAGGCATACAACAAAAAGTGCGCGAAACTTATTTAAATCGAAAGAGTGAATTAACCATAAACACTTATACAGATCAAACAATCACACTAATAACTCCTAATAATTATAATTGGAGCAGTTTTTATAAAAACAACATAATAGCAGATACCGGAGCGTATCTGCAAGCACACTACAACTATAAATACAACTACAATTACACTGTACACAGTATAACACATTTGAATATAGTTGTTCTACTTAAAAGTTGGCGCCCAACGTCTGAGCACGAGTTAGGGAAATATACAATAACTAATAACCTAAATATACTAATTCGTGAGAAGACAGCAGGACCATTATCAGAAGATCAAGATGTATACAGACCGATTGAAATCAAGATCTAAATCAAGGTCAACGTCAAGAAAAAGGATGGCGCAAGCAGAGAAGGAAACCAGAAAAGAAGAGAAGGAGGCGATGTCAACAGAAGACGTGGAGGAGATAGTAGTGGAAGAAAAAGACAAACAAATTGAACCGGCGGAGGGGGTTCAACAACTTATGGAGGAACCGGAAGTGATGGTTCAAGAAGCTCCACCGGAGATCAGCCAACCCAAACAACCAATGGTACCCGGAGAAATCGGACTTCATGGAGATGTTCAAAATGGTAATGGAGAAGATAGAAGAGAGCCGGAAATCATCCAATAAGGAGACCAATCAATCTATAGAGTCACTTAAGGAGGACTTAAACAAGAAGATGGACGAAAATAGCCAATCCACCAGGGAGTTAAGCAAGAAGATGGAGTCACTAAACAGTAAAGTAGAGGAAGGCCTGAAATCAACCAAAGAGGACAATCAAAATTTGAAGGCAGACTTAAACAGAATAGAGGAAGGTCAGAGATCCACCAAAGAGGATTTAAGCAAGAAGATAGAGGAAGGCCAGAGGGAAAACCAGAAACATATGGAATTATTAAAGGAAGAGTTCAATAACCAAATACAGGAGACGAACAGGAGGATGGAAGATGGACAAAAGAAAACTGAGGAATTACTGGAGAAGAAAATGGCCATCATGAAAGAGGAGTTGTCGACAGAGTTGGGAGTCAGAATGGATCAGGCCAACCAGAAAATGGATGAAATCACGGCTAAGTTCAATAGAGACGTCGAAACTATACAATCTGACCATGAAGGGATGTGGCAGCAAATAAGTATCAACAGTAACAAGATGAAGGAAGCCGCCAAAGATACAGAAGAAATGGTAGAAAAAAGACTGAAGGAAAATATCGATGAAATCGAGAAGCGCATGGCCGTATTATCAACTGAAGTTAATGTCGAGATGGATGAAGTACGAAAGGAGGGAGAAGGTACCAGCCTGAGACTAATACAAGCAGAGTTGGACATCAATCAACGCATTAACGAAATGGAGAGGACGCACGGTACACAAATAAATGTGATAACACAAGAACAAACCAACATGAAGGCAGTACAGTCAACACTAACCGACAAGTATGAAGAAGTATCCGGAAGAGTGGACGCAATTAAGCAGCAGGTACATGATGATAGAACCCTATTAACCGAGTGTCAACGAAGAGAGTTAGATGACCTCCGCGACGAGATGCATCGTATACAAACGATACCAAATCTACTATCCGGATTGACTCATCTAGACAACAGAGACCAGATTGAATTCAGGGCTTATTATAAAAATCCGCTAGAGTTTTTAGAACGGATGGAAGAAATCCTACGTAAAAACAGAGAAAGTAGATGGACTACCATTAAGGGAATGTTAGACGAAGCTTTCAAAAGCACGTTCGACAATTGGTGGACGGCAACCCGTAACGAAGTGGGGAATTATGACAACTTCAAAGTGGCGTTTAAACAAAAATATTGGTCAGAAGCCACCCAGAACATCGTTAGGGATGATATCACAAACGGGAGGTTCGATATACATGGAAGGCAGTCAATGACAACGTATTTCTTGGGAAAGATTTGCCTGGCGAGGAATCTTGAACCCGCCATCCCAGAAGAATGCCTAGTGACGAAATTAGCCTACCACTTCAATCAAGGCATGTCACAAGGAAGGCTAAATGCACAAATAAAAACAGTCCAAGGGATGTGCGAACTGTTGGAGAACCATGAAAGAGAACGCTACTACCAACGCAGTCGACAAGGACCAAACCAGACATATGATCGAGGAGGACCTGGGAATAATAACCCCAACATATCCAACGAAAGGAATAGCCCGGGAAGAAATCACAATTACCCACCGAGAGTCCAAAATCACCCTATACCACGCCAAGACGGAGGGGGCAACAACGTCAATAATAGAGGGAATAATAATAATCAGCATTCAGGTGGATATCAGCGAGAGCCAGCTTACCAAAGAGGTAACAATTATTACCGGCCGTACCAGAATCAAGCTCCCAATCATCACCCACGACAAAACAATGGCAACCAACATAATAATCACTTTCGTAGAGTGCATTATGCTCAAGCCAGTCGAGGGGGAAATCGTCGAAACTACTACCAAGGAAGGAGGAGTTTCCCTAATCAGAATAGTCACTCCAGCAACAGCGATAGAGAGGAGCGGGAATCTGGATACCGATCTAACGGAAGCGACAGTAATGGAAGTCAAGGAACAACAACGCAAAATACAGCAATCTACAATAATGGACATGGAAATGGGAATCAAGAACCCATAGCTTCGACATCGCAAGACAGGCACGGGAATAGTGACCTGCCTTTAAACGCCAACCGGCAGTGAAAAACCAAGTAGTACCCTCACTGAACCGGACTATTGGGTCTAGAGTTTTGGCAGACCATCCAAATCTTCACAAAACGTACACCAATAATTATTTGAAAAATATTAGAAGAGACTTAATGGAAGAAAAAGAGAATACTATCAGCGATACAAGTAATAGTGAAATTGCCTACATAGCGGTGAAGGTCAACAACATAAAAGCAACGGCAATGATAGATACCGGAGCAAATGTATCATTGATTGATAAAGTGGAGTTAGATAGAATCCAATCTGAAAATAAAGCGACAATACCCACTTTACCTATTAACAACATTGTACTCATTGGAGCTACCGGACGTCAAAACAAGACGATTAGACAACAAGTGCAACTCGATATATCCAGCAATGGCAACACGATACAGATGATATTCCTCGTAGCCAGTGGGTTACCATTTACCCTGCTCATTGGGTGTGATATACTCAGGAAATACACTGCGATAATTAACATGGACACAAATACAGTAAGGATGAAGACAGGAGAAGTTGAGTGGACAGCCAAGCTAACAGAATATCAAAAGGCACCCGCAGAACATGTAATCTATTACATTAGGGAAGGCCACCAACATCAGGAAGGCGCCATCAACAAGAAGCTTCACAATAACCCAGAGGAAGATTTATGGTTGACCAAGATTAATGAGATACGAGAATTCAAGACCAACCAAAATAACCAAGAGCTGACATGGGAACAAAAGGACCATCTGATAAACATATATTGCCAGTATCGTCACATATTTTCCGATACGCCCGGAAAAATTAAAAATTTCCAATGCGAGTTAAGATTCAAAGACCAAACCGAATTTAAACGAAAATCTTATCCTATCGCCTTTTCGCTGAAGGAAGCAGTAAGGGAAGAAATCCAGCGTTTGATAGCAAATGACATTATCGAAGTAAGCAATTCACCATACACCAACCCTATTGTCGCCATACCAAAGAAAAATGGTGCAGTACGAATTTGTTTAGATGCTAGGGAATTAAACAAAACCATAATTAACGACAGGACATCACCTGGAGAAATTGATGAGATCTTAAAGAAGTTTTATGGTTCAAAATTCTACAGTATATGGGATACGGTATGCGGATATTGGCAAGTTGAACTGCATCCGAATAGTAGAAAGTATACTGCCTTTATTTTCGAAGGTAGAAATTACCATTTCAAAAGACTACCGTTTGGTTTAGTAAACTCGGTAGCGATATTCGTCAAATGTATGGACGAGATACTGGGCCACAATACACTGCAGTTTACAACAGTCTATGTTGACGATCTCTTAATCGCCTCCAACAATTGGGAGGAACACTGTGAAAGGGTGGCACAGGGTTTACAGAAATTAGAAGATAATCACATTACATTGAAGTTAGATAAGTCTCCATTAATAGCAAAAGAAGTCCAATTTTTGGGGTTTAACCTATCTGAACATGGAATTACACCGTCCCAGGAAAAGATGGAGGCAATACAGCGTTTCCCCGTCCCACAGAACAAGAAACAACTGCAATCGTTCCTCGGGATCTGCAACTACTATCGTAAATTTCAAGGGAATTATTCCGATTTAACAGCTCGATTTTCAAAACAGCTTTCATCAAAAGAAAAGTGGAAATGGGAAGCAGAACAAGAATCTACATTTAAGTTAATCAAAGAAAAGTTCCTAGAAACCGTTATGTTACATCACCCTAACTTTGAAAAACAATTTTTCATGAACTGCGACGCCAGCGACTTGAGTCTCGGATCCGTGCTATATCAAGAAGACCAAGACGGGAACCATGAAGTAATCAGTTTTGCAAGTCGCACGTTGAACAAGTGTGAACGCAACTATCACACCACAGAAAAAGAATTATTAAGTATCGTATTCGCTTGCGAAAAGTTTAGAACCTTTATCTTGGGATATAAAGTGACAGTAAGAACGGATCATAAATCCATTTCATTCCTCAAGAACTGTAAATTGAAACACGGAAGGTTGACAAGATGGACTCTCACCCTCCAAGAGTATAATATACAGTGGGAGTACATACCGGGAAAAAGCAACACAGCTGCAGACGTGTTGTCCCGGATTAACATCGACGCCCAAACATTTCAAGGAGAGAGAGAAACCATCGCGAAGGTCTACCACTTGCTAAAAAATAAATCTGAGCTTACTAAAATACTGTCAGATATAGCTATACAGCAACAACAAGATCCTAAAATATTGATAATTATTAAAAAACTAGCAGATAACGATGCAAACATTAAACAGTATTTCTGTATTCATAATCAGCTAGTGTTCACCAAAAGCAATAAAAATGGTGAAGACTGGAAGATCGTTATCCCAAAGGTTCTAGAGAGAGATATGACCATCGACTATCACATACGATATGGTCATATGGGCGCAGTGAAGGTGGTAAAAGCACTGCAAGAACATGTGTATTTCACTGATATGAATAGGAAGGTAAGAAGATATATACAGAATTGCCATATTTGCCAGCTAGTCAAATGCAGTAACGAAAAGAGAGAAGGAGTGATGATACCGATAACATCTGTGACAAAATTAGAAAAAATCTTCCTGGACATTTGTGGGCCGTTTCCACGGAGTGGTGGAAGACACCAGTATAAATATATCATTATTATCTTTGACCACTATACAAAATATACAAAGCTGTATCCACTTAATCGAGCCACAACAAGCAAGATACTCGAAGTAGTTATAAACAAATACATACCCGAAGTGGGCCGACCAGCATCAATAATTACAGATCACGGAACGCAGTTTCGAGGACGGAAATGGCGGGAAACACTGCTCCATCTGGGCATCAAAACGTATAAGACATCGGTGTACCACCCCAACAGCAACCCTGCTGATGAGAGAGTGTTGAGAGAAGTAGGAAGGATTTTAAGAACCTACTGTCACAGCCAGCAGAGGAAGTGGGAGGAGTATTTGTCCCCAGCTGAAGATTTCTTAAACCTCGCATACCATCAGTCAACTGAGGAAACACCATACATGGCAATGCATGAAAAAAGACCACCCCGAGAGATCACAGAAATAATTAACTTTCCAATAAGTGCAGAGATCAAGTTTGACCAAACCAAGTTCTATAATAATGCGGTTGAAAGAGCCCAGAAACTGAGAATTAAATACAAAAAATTGCAGCCCAAAATTATAAAATACAAAGTGGGAGACCAAGTGCTAATCAAAAATCGAGAACTCCCAAGTACTATCGAGGGCATTGCAAAGAAATTACTACTATTATATACCGGACCATATACTGTAACAAAAGACAATCTAAACAACACCTATGAATTGCAAAACTCTATTACAAAAAAGATAAAGGGTACATATAACCAGACTTCGATGAAAAAATACGTTGACAATTAAGATATGAAATTACAAGTGAAAAGTGAGCGATAAGGATTATTTTATTATTGATACTATGTAAAGGATGAAAATGTTTACTGTGTAAAATGAAAGGATAATTATGAATATAACTGTTGACTATATCAAGATGAAAAATGAAAAGTGGCCATGAAGATTATTGTTATTTACAAGATGAAAAGTGAAAATATGATTATAAAAATAAATGTTGACTGAAGAAAAAGGGTGAATTATTATCATGAAGATTATTATATGTTTATATTAAATGAAAAGTAACTATGTAATTATGTATTAAACATTGAATGTATATTGTCATTTTATAATGTGGGAAAAAATGATCCCAGAGAATTTATGTAAAGGAATCAGAACATTGTATTCATCAACTTGTACTACTACTATATAAAAAGGATGTCAATACGAGACTGACACACACCATCTTTGGCACGATTATTTCCAAGAGCCTAGTCAACCAGTAGAATAACAACACCTCACCCGTACTACTATAAAAAAGGAATGTCAATACGAGGCCGACACACTACAACTTTGGCACAAACTAATTCCAAGAGCCACGTCAACCAGTAGAACAACAACATCTCACCCGTACTACTATAAGAAAAAGAAGAGTTGGAAGAATAAACCAAGTGAACATTATTACTGTAGAGAAACGACCACACACGACAAATTTATATTTGAATAAAGAAAAGCCAGCGCTACATGAAGTACAAATACCAACTAAAACCTGGAAAAGGAAAGAAAAAATAAATGTACTAATACATAGTATCTAGAAGAATGAATTTGGAACGAAGATTATGACGAAATAACGTTCAAGGTAACACAGAATGAAGAGATTAATCTATGATGAAGAAGAATAAAAAAGAATATACTAACGAAGAAAATCATGAGAGTATACCAATGAGGAAATGTAAAACAAAATATCCCGATGATATGTGAAGAATTAGTTAAGTTGAATCAAGAAAAGAGAGAATCACAATGTACAAACCGCAGATGCGAGGATTAATCCCAAGAATATTTATTATTTGTCGGAAAAACGACCACTATTATTATTATTAATGATTTGAGATGAATTGACTGAAGAGTAATGCCAGCAATCATTTATTATTATTAAAGGAGATGATTTGCCTCCATATTTATTGAAATTAGTATGGCCAGTAGAGTTGAATAGGCAAAGTGAGCCGCTCTAAACTGCCCCAGCTAAATGTATGTTAGGGAACTAAATAAACAAGGGAAGTAATTACATAGAGAAGAAATAAATATGATTCAAAGAGCAGAAAGCGAAAGGATAATATGGAAAAAACATGTAAATCAATATGGAATGTACAATAATTGATAAATTCTTCATAGAAAAATATAGTATAATCATAACTCAGAATTAATCAATTCTTAAAGGAAGGCATATGTAACATAACCAAATATGGCAGTTACATAAAATGAGCCTAAAGGACGGCAAGTAAGAGAAAAAATATGAATGTAAATCTAGATAAGTAAATCCATGTATATAAAGTGTGTATCTACAAATGTGTTAATATGAAAATCCAACTATGAATAAGATAATATCAACCTAGTGACATCAACTACGAAAAATAAGAAATAAAATGACATGAGCCAAAACAAAATACCAATTATAGACCCAATAGGATCTAAAAGTGAGGGGAAACGACTAAATAAGAATTAACAAACTCCAAAAGTGAGGGGAAATGACTAAAGAATAATGACTACAATGAAAATAACAAGAAAGAAGAAAGAAGAAGGACAAGAAAGCTGACTCAGAAGAGAGAAGAAGATGAATAAATCATACCAGAAATCAACATAAACCACATGCACCAAAGACTATATAAGTGACAAGTGAAATAATGATTATCAAATGTGAGGATGAAAAACAGTGATTAGCATTTAAGGAAACACAAACAATAACAGTGCGTACTTAATAGATGTGAAACATGTGAATAACTAACTATTTCTACTGATAAAACCACACAAACAATTATAGTGAGGAAGTTTATAAGTATATGAAAATATGTTAATTCCATGATGAAAACAACAAGATGTTAAATAAGTCAAATAGACACGAACAATGAGTGTGACGCGTTTAATAAAGTTGTGATTAACACAGATAATCATAAGTCCACCAAAATGAAACAAAATAGAACAATATAACTATGTTTTATTAATGGTAAAGAACTGACAACAATATAAAAAACCCTTGTATCAAACAAAATGGATTGAATTGAATTCAACCTATAACTAGAAAAATATCATAAATAATACAATAAGATATGTATTAATGTTTAAGAAGGAATGTATAAACATGTGTCACAAAATAAGTAAAATATTATTGTGAAATACCATGCTGATACCATGTAGGCAGTAGAGACATACTGCATTAAAACAGATGGTACATTGTTACATAACCCATAGCGAAGGTACCTGTTAAACAGAAAACCAAAAATATCAATGAAAACAAATGGTTATCAACAATGATATCAATTAAGGAATTGTTATAAATAACAATACCTCCTAATAGACAATGCATTAAAATGCAACCATGTAAATAAAACCAATCAAATGCAATGGCAGACAGCTATAGCAAAGATGCAACAAATATGCCAATTTAATTAGGCAAAGTGCAATATCAAAACCAATACTAAAGTGAATAACCATATTACCAGTAGTAAGACTAATATCTGGTAATGGTTTGAGAACAGATCTTTAACATAATAACAACAGTATTATAAACAAAATGATGTAAACTAACTAACCATGTACAAACAATCATATGTAAGATGGACCACTGTATGGCCCATTAGTTAAGGAAAATAGTGTATTAAAGATTACACACAGATTGTTCACAATATTACCAGTAGTTAGAGGGAAAATCAATACAACTTTGAGAACAGATTAGAACTATAAAAACAGTCAGTATATATGCAAATAATTAGAAACCAACTGACCATAGTGACAGAAATCACATATAAACCAACCATGTTAAGTAAGTTACTTAGGTAAAATATTGTGATGTTCTCTAAGGGATAAAATTTATTACCACAAAATACAAATTAAATTTTACCTACCGTTACGATCGCTTCTACAAAGTCACAGGATCCGTTCACATGTACGCTGGATACAAACATGGTTTACAGGTTAAGCAAAACACAGACACAACTCATTTCTGGAAGAGAATTACTATTTAATAATTTAGTTTTGAATCATTTAACTTGTTTACACAGTTTACTACATATGAAATATTTTCATAAGAATGGATGCTTTGCCTGAGTTACATGATTATCACTCCTATTCTATCTTATACTACGGCTTACCTTATTTTCTATACATACACTCAAAACTGCCCAGCCTGCAATTTGGCACACACTCAGACACACATATAAATTTATTTATTGATTAACATATGTAATAAAGTCCCCCCAGCCCTTACACCGAAACCGACGGCACGTGTTTTGCGCGCGCACTCATTGATAGTTAATTCATTGTTTTATTTTTTAACCAAACTCTTCGATACTGTTCTGCTTGTTAAACTGACCGCGGTCACATACTATTTACTGTTGCTACAACTTTTTTTCTTTGTTAAATTAAAACTTTGGTGACGAGCCTACTTGGAACCAGCACGGTACCGTGAACTGCTGCTTGTAGACTGGTGCAAACTTTTGTTTGTACACTGTTAATACTTTTAATGACTGTTTTCACACTTTCTAAGATAGGCCAAATTTGTTTTAACGGCCTATCTTGTAAACCCGAGGCCCCTGTTTTAAATTCACAATTCTATTGTCTGGTGCTGCTTACTCTCTGATACCAAACTGCACACTGGAGACTGTGTCACAAGGCTGCTGCTATGTGATTGCGCAATGCGTCTGGCAATTGTTTTGGCTGGCTGTATGTTGCATTGCTGTACTGGAGGCTCCTTACAGGTGAAGTCTGGCAATTTAAAAGTGATTGACTGGGTGATCTATGTTAATATAAAATTAAACTGTGGTAGCTCCCATATATGAAATGAATTGTACACTTTTAACAAAATCAAAACCAAGATTAATAAAAAATAAAAACCTTCTAATTTGACCCATTACAATATGACATAAATTTATCTAAGAGTAAATGAGAACATTACCAAAAGTAGGAGTAATGTCTAATACTAATACAGAAACACAAACATAATGTAATAATAACAGTTTAATTATTGTTTTTATGAAAAATAAATGACCACTATGTTGAGACACCATAGGAACAAACCCATTATTAGAGAATTGAAGGGTACTAAACTAGCTAGAAGCTGACCAATATATGTAATACATTAAGTACAATGTATGTACACTAATGACATTTCATACATAATATAATTCACTTAGAAAAGACTAAAATTATGTTGACAATTGTATGAGACAGGTAGAAGAGGAATAAGACAGTATGTGTATTATATTTAATACAATCATGTGAGGATATTTAAGTGTGAAATCATGTACATAATCGTTTTAGTGTTATTAGATTGTAAGATTACTTGTATTAGATAAGGGAAATTCATTTTAAATACTTTTATATAAAAACCAAGATGGACGCCTAATGACGCTAAAATAAGCTATTGTTAAGGAAATAATTATTTCCAAATAACAAATCAAACCAAGTGAGAAATGGACTCCAAGTGTTTATTTAGAAAGAGTTTTTATTAAAAATAATTAAATCTGGTGTCAAAAACTTATAAAAATAAGAAACACCAAGATAATTAATAAAAACATTATTTTAAGAGAAGCAATGTAAATAAAATAGTGTTGTTTAGACTTAAATTAAAGAAGAAAATGTCTATAATTCAATGACATAACTCATGTAACGATAGGACGTTCAATAAGTAAGTTATTGTAATTATTAACTTTTCAAGTATTTCTTACACTAGTGCTTACGTCACATAAACCAGGAGGACCCAAAGTCGAAATTTGGTAAAACACCAAATATTTTAATAAAACATAGGCCTTTGGGGTGAAGATTATAGTGATTACAGCCAATCAAATCAACACATTTTGTCAGACACGAGAGAGACGCTTTGGCAAATTGTAACAGTCTACGAACAGCTTCCAGACGAATAGGTCACGCAACTCGACACCATGAAAAAGTATTATTTTCAAATTTGTGCACGTACATTGACATTAAGTTGATATACAGACATAACCTTGACTCAACAAAAATACTTCCGAGTGATATGTGCGGGATTACCGAACTATATAAGTACGATAGTGTGTAATCCCGGTCGTACTCGCGTGTGTTGTGATAATAAACAGGGAGTACATTATTTCATTTAAATAACTTTGATTTTCAGAAATAATATTTTTGAAATAGACATTTTGATACTACGCGAGTCATTACTAGCGCAGCATCAAACTTATAATGGAATTATTAGAATTTCAAGAAATGTCAATTTTTATTTATTAAAATATTAAATAAATATTTTAATTAATTTTCATAATTATAAAAAGTATGTTTAAAGTAATTGTCACTAATTACAAGAGTTAACGTTTAGACACTCTTTTGACTAAACTTGTTTTGATTATTCGATGTTTTGAAATAAATAACATTAACTTACGTAAAAAGTATAAAGCAATTTTAATAGTAACATGTTAAAAGGTTACTAATATTATGTTCAGAAATATAAATTAAGAAATATTAACCATTAAGAAATCATTTACTGTGATAGCATTACCTGTGATCGCTAACCTCAAATGGTAGCGGTAGCTTATTAATTTAACTGTTGCATCTGTTCTCAAATAATTTCCAAACCAAATAGAAATCATATCAAGAGTTTTTTTTTGTATTTTATTAATTTTTTCTCTTGAAAATATATATTTTTCAAACTCATTGTTGAAAATAAAACGATACATTGAAACTGTACAAGCCACGAGTCTGACGCTTGCTATAGAATTTTATAAGGTGCGTGCGCATCCAGGCGTACGATAATTACATACTTACCATACATATGGTATTAAATTTCATTGTTTTATATTTATTCGTTATTTTTTAACCATTGTTCAATTTTATTAATTCTATTAATATTACATCTTGACACTGATATCATGTATCCTCAAAGAACCTAACAACCTGATAATATATTAACAAGAAGACATAACCTATTAAGTTCAAATTATTGTACTAAAGACAGGACTACCAGCATTGAGCCTGGATAGAGTTTTATGTTAAAATTAATCAATTGTAATTATCATTTAAAGGGTTATTAGCCAAATGATTGTTAATTGTTTTTGAAATTTGCCATTTTAAAATTTGTTAATAAACCTTCACTTATTTACCTATGAACAAGAGTATCATTTCAAATAGAAATTAAATTATTTCTTTTAAATCAGTTCTACCAAAGGTGGCGGAAGAATTCAAACAGAGAGTAATTTAAAGTATTACCTATATGTGCTAATTCATTCATATTGTGTGTACTAACTGTTTTGAATATTCAAAATTGAATATTTGTGTGCATTTTAAATGTATGTATTTCAGCAACAACCGTCACCGAACAGGACTGAAACAGGTACTTGTGGTAAGTGAGGGAGGCATACAACAAAAAGTGCGCGAAACTTATTTAAATCGAAAGAGTGAATTAACCATAAACACTTATACAGATCAAACAATCACACTAATAACTCCTAATAATTATAATTGGAGCAGTTTTTATAAAAACAACATAATAGCAGATACCGGAGCGTATCTGCAAGCACACTACAACTATAAATACAACTACAATTACACTGTACACAGTATAACACATTTGAATATAGTTGTTCTACTTAAAAGTTGGCGCCCAACGTCTGAGCACGAGTTAGGGAAATATACAATAACTAATAACCTAAATATACTAATTCGTGAGAAGACAGCAGGACCATTATCAGAAGATCAAGATGTATACAGACCGATTGAAATCAAGATCTAAATCAAGGTCAACGTCAAGAAAAAGGATGGCGCAAGCAGAGAAGGAAACCAGAAAAGAAGAGAAGGAGGCGATGTCAACAGAAGACGTGGAGGAGATAGTAGTGGAAGAAAAAGACAAACAAATTGAACCGGCGGAGGGGGTTCAACAACTTATGGAGGAACCGGAAGTGATGGTTCAAGAAGCTCCACCGGAGATCAGCCAACCCAAACAACCAATGGTACCCGGAGAAATCGGACTTCATGGAGATGTTCAAAATGGTAATGGAGAAGATAGAAGAGAGCCGGAAATCATCCAATAAGGAGACCAATCAATCTATAGAGTCACTTAAGGAGGACTTAAACAAGAAGATGGACGAAAATAGCCAATCCACCAGGGAGTTAAGCAAGAAGATGGAGTCACTAAACAGTAAAGTAGAGGAAGGCCTGAAATCAACCAAAGAGGACAATCAAAATTTGAAGGCAGACTTAAACAGAATAGAGGAAGGTCAGAGATCCACCAAAGAGGATTTAAGCAAGAAGATAGAGGAAGGCCAGAGGGAAAACCAGAAACATATGGAATTATTAAAGGAAGAGTTCAATAACCAAATACAGGAGACGAACAGGAGGATGGAAGATGGACAAAAGAAAACTGTGGAATTACTGGAGAAGAAAATGGCCATCATGAAAGAGGAGTTGTCGACAGAGTTGGGAGTCAGAATGGATCAGGCCAACCAGAAAATGGATGAAATCACGGCTAAGTTCAATAGAGACGTCGAAACTGTACAATCTGACCATGAAGGGATGTGGCAGCAAATAAGTATCAACAGTAACAAGATGAAGGAAGCCGCCAAGGATACAGAAGAAATGGTAGAAAAAAGACTGAAGGAAAATATCGATGAAATCGAGAAGCGCATGGCCGTATTATCAACTGAAGTTAATGTCGAGATGGATGAAGTACGAAAGGAGGGAGAAGGTACCAGCCTGAGACTAATACAAGCAGAGTTGGACATCAATCAACGCATTAACGAAATGGAGAGGACGCACGGTATACAAATAAATGTGATAACACAAGAACAAACCAACATGAAGGCAGTACAGTCAACACTAACCGACAAGTATGAAGAAGTATCCGGAAGAGTGGACGCAATTAAGCAGCAGGTACATGATGATAGAACCCTATTAACCGAGCGTCAACGAAGAGAGTTAGATGACCTCCGCGACGAGATGCATCGTATACAAACGATACCAAATCTACTATCCGGATTGACTCATCTAGACAACAGAGACCAGATTGAATTCAGGGCTTATTATAAAAATCCGCTAGAGTTTTTAGAACGGATGGAAGAAATCCTACGTAAAAACAGAGAAAGTAGATGGACTACCATTAAGGGAATGTTAGACGAAGCTTTCAAAAGCACGTTCGACAATTGGTGGACGGCAACCCGTAACGAAGTGGGGAATTATGACAACTTCAAAGTGGCGTTTAAACAAAAATATTGGTCAGAAGCCACCCAGAACATCGTTAGGGATGATATCACAAACGGGAGGTTCGATATACATGGAAGGCAGTCAATGACAACGTATTTCTTGGGAAAGATTTGCCTGGCGAGGAATCTTGAACCCGCCATCCCAGAAGAATGCCTAGTGACGAAATTAGCCTGCCACTTCAATCAAGGCATATCACAAGGAAGGCTAAATGCACAAATAAAAACAGTCCAAGGGATGTGCGAACTGTTGGAGAACCATGAAAGAGAACGCTACTACCAACGCAGTCGACAAGGACCAAACCAGACATATGATCGAGGAGGACCTGGGAATAATAACCCCAACATATCCAACGAAAGGAATAGCCCGGGAAGAAATCACAATTACCCACCGAGAGTCCAAAATCACCCTATACCACGCCAAGACGGAGGGGGCAACAACGTCAATAATAGAGGGAATAATAATAATCAGCATTCAGGTGGATATCAGCGAGAGCCAGCTTACCAAAGAGGTAACAATTATTACCAGCCGTACCAGAATCAAGCTCCCAATCATCACCCACGACAAAATAATGGCAACCAACATAATAATCACTTTCGTAGAGTGCATTATGCTCAAGCCAGTCGAGGGGGAAATCGTCGAAACTACTACCAAGGAAGGAGGAGTTTCCCTAATCAGAATAGTCACTCCAGCAACAGCGATAGAGAGAAGCGGGAATCTGGATACCGATCTAACGGAAGCGACAGTAATGGAAGTCAAGGAACAACAACGCAAAATACAGCAATCTACAATAATGGACATGGAAATGGGAATCAAGAACCCATAGCTTCGACATCGCAAGACAGGCACGGGAATAGTGACCTGCCTTTAAACGCCAACCGGCAGTGAAAAACCAAGTAGTACCCTCACTGAACCGGACTATTGGGTCTAGAGTTTTGGCAAACCATCCAAATCTTCACAAAACATACACCAATAATTATTTGAAAAATATTAGAAGAGACTTAATGGAAGAAAAAGAGAATACTATCAGCGATACAAGTAATAGTGAAATTGCCTACATAGCGGTGAAGGTCAACAACATAAAAGCAACGGCAATGATAGATACCGGAGCAAATGTATCATTGATTGATAAAGTGGAGTTAGATAGAATCCAATCTGAAAATAAAGCGACAATACCCACTTTACCTATTAACAACATTGTACTCATTGGAGCTACCGGACGTCAAAACAAGACGATTAGACAACAAGTGCAACTCGATATATCCAGCAATGGCAACATGATACAGATGATATTCCTCGTAGCCAGTGGGTTACCATTTACCCTGCTCATTGGGTGTGATATACTCAGGAAATACACTGCGATAATTAACATGGACACAAATACAGTAAGGATGAAGACAGGAGAAGTTGAGTGGACAGCCAAGCTAACAGAATATCAAAAGGCACCCGCAGAACATGTAATCTATTACATTAGGGAAGGCCACCAACATCAGGAAGGCGCCATCAACAAGAAGCTTCACAATAACCCAGAGGAAGATTTATGGTTGACCAAGATTAATGAGATACGAGAATTCAAGACCAACCAAAATAACCAAGAGCTGACATGGGAACAAAAGGACCATCTGATAAACATATATTGCCAGTATCGTCACATATTTTCCGATACGCCCGGAAAAATTAAAAATTTCCAATGCGAGTTAAGATTCAAAGACCAAACCGAATTTAAACGAAAATCTTATCCTATCGCCTTTTCGCTGAAGGAAGCAGTAAGGGAAGAAATCCAGCGTTTGATAGCAAATGACATTATCGAAGTAAGCAATTCACCATACACCAACCCTATTGTCGCCGTACCAAAGAAAAATGGTGCGGTACGAATTTGTTTAGATGCTAGGGAATTAAACAAAACCATAATTAACGACAGGACATCACCTGGAGAAATTGATGAGATCTTAAAGAAGTTTTATGGTTCAAAATTCTACAGTATATGGGATACGGTATGCGGATATTGGCAAGTTGAACTGCATCCGAATAGTAGAAAGTATACTGCCTTTATTTTCGAAGGTAGAAATTACCATTTCAAAAGACTACCGTTTGGTTTAGTAAACTCGGTAGCGATATTCGTCAAATGTATGGACGAGATACTGGGCCACAATACACTGCAGTTTACAACAGTCTATGTTGACGATCTCTTAATCGCCTCCAACAATTGGGAAGAACACTGTGAAAGGGTGGCACAGGTTTTACAGAAATTAGAAGATAATCACATTACATTGAAGTTAGATAAGTCTCAATTAATAGCAAAAGAAGTCCAATTTTTGGGGTTTAACCTATCTGAACATGGAATTACACCGTCCCAGGAAAAGATGGAGGCAATACAGCGTTTCCCCGTCCCACAGAACAAGAAACAACTGCAATCGTTCCTCGGGATCTGCAACTACTATCGTAAATTTCAAGGGAATTATTCCGATTTAACAGCTCGATTTTCAAAACAGCTTTCATCAAAAGAAAAGTGGAAATGGGAAGCAGAACAAGAATCTACATTTAAGTTAATCAAAGAAAAGTTCCTAGAAACCGTTATGTTACATCACCCTAACTTTGAAAAACAATTTTTCATGAACTGCGACGCCAGCGACTTGAGTCTCGGATCCGTGCTATATCAAGAAGACCAAGACGGGAACCATGAAGTAATCAGTTTTGCAAGTCGCACGTTGAACAAGTGTGAACGCAACTATCACACCACAGAAAAAGAATTATTAAGTATCGTATTAGCTTGCGAAAAGTTTAGAACCTTTATCTTGGGATATAAAGTGACAGTAAGAACGGATCATAAATCCATTTCATTCCTCTAGAACTGTAAATTGAAACACGGAAGGTTGACAAGATGGACTCTCACCCTCCAAGAGTATAATATACAGTGGGAGTACATACCGGGAAAAAGCAACACAGCTGCAGACATGTTGTCCCGGATTAACATCGACGCCCAAACATTTCAAGGAGAGAGAGAAACCATCGCGAAGGTCTACCACTTGCTAAAAAATAAATCTGAGCTTACTAAAATACTGTCAGATATAGCTATACAGCAACAACAAGAGCCTAAAATATTGATAATTATTAAAAACCTAGCAGATAACGATGCAAACATTAAACAGTATTTCTGTATTCATAATCAGCTAGTGTTCACCAAAAGCAATAAAAATGGTGAAGACTGGAAGATCGTTATCCCAAAGGTTCTAGAGAGAGATATGACCATCGACTATCACATACGATATGGTCATATGGGCGCAGTGAAGGTGGTAAAAGCACTGCAAGAACATGTGTATTTCACTGATATGAATAGGAAGGTAAGAAGATATATACAGAATTGCCATATTTGCCAGCTAGTCAAATGCAGTAACGAAAAGAGAGAAGGAGTGATGATACCGATAACATCTGTGACAAAATTAGAAAAAATCTTCCTGGACATTTGTGGGCCGTTTCCACGGAGTGGTGGAAGACACCAGTATAAATATATCATTATTATCTTTGACCACTATACAAAATATACAAAGCTGTATCCACTTAATCGAGCCACAACAAGCAAGATACTCGAAGTAGTTATAAACAAATACATACCCGAAGTGGGCCGACCAGCATCAATAATTACAGATCACGGAACGCAGTTTCGAGGACGGAAATGGCGGGAAACACTGCTCCATCTGGGCATCAAAACGTATAAGACATCGGTGTACCACCCCAACAGCAACCCTGCTGATGAGAGAGTGTTGAGAGAAGTAGGAAGGATTTTAAGAACCTACTGTCACAGCCAGCAGAGGAAGTGGGAGGAGTATTTGTCCCCAGCTGAAGATTTCTTAAACCTCGCATACCATCAGTCAACTGAGGAAACACCATACATGGCAATGCATGAAAAAAGACCACCCCGAGAGATCACAGAAATAATTAACTTTCCAATAAGTGCAGAGATCAAGTTTGACCAAACCAAGTTCTATAATAATGCGGTTGAAAGAGCCCAGAAACTGAGAATTAAATACAAAAAATTGCAGCCCAAAATTATAAAATACAAAGTGGGAGACCAAGTGCTAATCAAAAATCGAGAACTCCCAAGTACTATCGAGGGCATTGCAAAGAAATTACTACTATTATATACCGGACCATATACTGTAACAAAAGACAATCTAAACAACACCTATGAATTGCAAAACTCTATTACAAAAAAGATAAAGGGTACATATAACCAGACTTCGATGAAAAAATACGTTGACAATTAAGATATGAAATTACAAGTGAAAAGTGAGCGATAAGGATTATTTTATTATTGATACTATGTAAAGGATGAAAATGTTTACTGTGTAAAATGAAAGGATAATTATGAATATAACTGTTGACTATATCAAGATGAAAAATGAAAAGTGGCCATGAAGATTATTGTTATTTACAAGATGAAAAGTGAAAATATGATTATAAAAATAAATGTTGACTGAAGAAAAAGGGTGAATTATTATCATGAAGATTATTATATGTTTATATTAAATGAAAAGTAACTATGTAATTATGTATTAAACATTGAATGTATATTGTCATTTTATAATGTGGGAAAAAATGATCCCAGAGAATTTATGTAAAGGAATCAGAACATTGTATTCATCAACTTGTACTACTACTATATAAAAAGGATGTCAATACGAGACTGACACACACCATCTTTGGCACGATTATTTCCAAGAGCCTAGTCAACCAGTAGAATAACAACACCTCACCCGTACTACTATAAAAAAGGAATGTCAATACGAGGCCGACACACTACAACTTTGGCACAAACTAATTCCAAGAGCCACGTCAACCAGTAGAACAACAACATCTCACCCGTACTACTATAAGAAAAAGAAGAGTTGGAAGAATAAACCAAGTGAACATTATTACTGTAGAGAAACGACCACACACGACAAATTTATATTTGAATAAAGAAAAGCCAGCGCTACATGAAGTACAAATACCAACTAAAACCTGGAAAAGGAAAGAAAAAATAAATGTACTAATACATAGTATCTAGAAGAATGAATTTGGAACGAAGATTATGACGAAATAACGTTCAAGGTAACACAGAATGAAGAGATTAATCTATGATGAAGAAGAATAAAAAAGAATATACTAACGAAGAAAATCATGAGAGTATACCAATGAGGAAATGTAAAACAAAATATCCCGATGATATGTGAAGAATTAGTTAAGTTGAATCAAGAAAAGAGAGAATCACAATGTACAAACCGCAGATGCGAGGATTAATCCCAAGAATATTTATTATTTGTCGGAAAAACGACCACTATTATTATTATTAATGATTTGAGATGAATTTACTGAAGAGTAATGCCAGCAATCATTTATTATTATTAAAGGAGATGATTTGCCTCCATATTTATTGAAATTAGTATGGCCAGTAGAGTCGAATAGCCAAAGTGAGCCGCTCTAAACTGCCCCAGCTAAATGTATGTTAGGGAACTAAATAAACGAGGGAAGTAATTACATAGAGAAGAAATAAATATGATTCAAAGAGCAGAAAGCGAAAGGATATATGGAAAAAACATGTAAATCAATATGGAATGTACAATAATTGATAAATTCTTCATAGAAAAATATAGTATAATCATAACTCAGAATTAATCAATTCTTAAAGGAAGGCATATGTAACATAACCAAATATGGCAGTTACATAAAATGAGCCTAAAGGACGGCAAGTAAGAGAAAAAATATGAATGTAAATCTAGATAAGTAAATCTATGTATATAAAGTGTGTATCTACAAATGTGTTAATATGAAAATCCAACTATGAATAAGATAATATCAACCTAGTGACATCAACTACGAAAAATAAGAAAGAAAATGACATGAGCCAAAACAAAATACCAATTATAGACCCAATAGGATCCAAAAGTGAGGGGAAACGACTAAATAAGAATTAACGAACTCCAAAAGTGAGGGGAAACGACTAAAGAATAATGACTACAATGAAAATAACAAGAAAGAAGAAAGAAGAAGGACAAGAAAGCTGACTCAGAAGAGAGAAGAAGATGAATAAATCATACCAGAAATCAACATAAACCACATGCACCAAAGACTATATAAGTGACAAGTGAAATAATGATTATCAAATGTGAGGATGAAAAACAGTGATTAGCATTTAAGGAAACACAAACAATAACAGTGCGTACTTAATAGATGTGAAACATGTGAATAACTAACTATTTCTACTGATAAAACCACACAAACAATTATAGTGAGGAGGTTTATAAGTATATGAAAATATGTTAATTCCATGATGAAAACAACAAGATGTTAAATAAGTCAAATAGACACGAACAATGAGTGTGACGCGTTTAATAAAGTTGTGATTAACACAGATAATCATAAGTCCACCAAAATGAAACAAAATAGAACAATATAACTATGTTTTATTAATGGTAAAGAACTGACAACAATATAAAAAACCCTTGTATCAAACAAAATGGATTGAATTGAATTCAACCTATAACTAGAAAAATATCATAAATAATACAATAAGATATGTATTAATGTTTAAGAAGGAATGTATAAACATGTGTCACAAAATAAATAAAATATTATTGTGAAATACCATGCTGATACCATGTAGGCAGTAGAGACATACTGCATTAAAACAGATGGTACATTGTTACATAACCCATAGCGAAGGTACCTGTTAAACAGAAAACCAAAAATATCAATGAAAACAAATGGTTATCAACAATGATATCAATTAAGGAATTGTTATAAATAACAATACCTCCTAATAGACAATGCATTAAAATGCAACCATGTAAATAAAACCAATCAAATGCAATGGCAGACAGCTATAGCAAAGATGCAACAAATATGCCAATTTAATTAGGCAAAGTGCAATATCAAAACCAATACTAAAGTGAATAACCATATTACCAGTAGCAAGACTAATATCTGGTAATGGTTTGAGAACAGATCTTTAACATAATAACAACAGTATTATAAACAAAATGATGTAAACTAACTAACCATGTACAAACAATCAGATGTAAGATGGACCACTGTATGGCCCATTAGTTAAGGAAAATAGTGTATTAAAGATTACACACAGATTGTTCACAATATTACCAGTAGTTAGAGGGAAAATCAGTACAACTTTGAGAACAGATTAGAACTATAAAAACAGTCAGTATATATGCAAATAATTAGAAACCAACTGACCATAGTGACAGAAATCACATATAAACCAACCATGTTAAGTAAGTTACTTAGGTAAAATATGACATATAAATTTATCTAAGAGTAAATGAGAACATTACCAAAAGTAGGAGTAATGTCTAATACTAATACAGAAACACAAACATAATGTAATAATAACAGTTTAATTATTGTTTTTATGAAAAATAAATGACCACTATGTTGAGACACCATAGGAACAAACCCATTATTAGAGAATTGAAGGGTACTAAACTAGCTAGAAGCTGACCAATATATGTAATACATTAAGTACAATGTATGTACACTAATGACATTTCATACATAATATAATTCACTTAGAAAAGAATAAAATTATGTTGACAATTGTATGAGACAGGTAGAAGAGGAATAAGACAGTATGTGTATTATATTTAATACAATCATGTGAGGATATTTAAGTGTGAAATCATGTACATAATCGTTTTAGTATTATTAGATTGTAAGATTACTTGTATTAGATAAGGGAAATTCATTTTAAATACTTTTATATAAAAACCAAGATGGACGCCTAATGACGCTAAAATAAGCTATTGTTAAGGAAATAATTATTTCCAAATAACAAATCAAACCAAGTGAGAAATGGACTCCAAGTGTTTATTTAGAAAGAGTTTTTATTAAAAATAATTAAATCTGGTGTCAAAACTTATAAAAATAAGAAACACCAAGATAATTAATAAAAACATTATTTTAAGAGAAGCAATGTAAATAAAATAGTGTTGTTTAGACTTAAATTAAAGAAGAAAATGTCTATAATTCAATGACATAACTCATGTAACGATAGGACGTTCAATAAGGAAGTTATTGTAATTATTAACTTTTCAAGTATTTTTTACACTAGTGCTTACGTCACATAAACCAGGACCCAAAGTCGAAATTTGGTAAAACACCAAATATTTTAATAAAACATAGGCCTTTGGGGTGAAGATTATAGTGATTACAGCCAATCAAATCAACGCATTTTGTCAGACACGAGAGACGCTTTGGCAAATTGTAACAGTCTACAAACAGCTTCCAGACGAATAGGTCACGCAACTCGACACCATGAAAAAGTATTATTTTCAAATTTGTGCGCGTACATTGACATTAAGTTGATATACAGACATAACCTTGACACAACAAAAATACTTCCGAGTGATATGTGCGGGATTACCGAACTATATAAGTACGATAGTGTATAATCCCGGTCGTACTCGCGTGTGTTGTGATAATAAACAGGGAGTACATTATTTCATTTAAATAACTTTGATTTTCAGAAATAATATTTTTGAAATAGACATTTTGATACTACGCGAGTCATTACTAGCGCAGCATCAAACTTATAATGGAATTATTAGAATTTCAAGAAATGTCAATTTTTATTTATTAAAATATTAAATAAATATTTTAATTAATTTTCATAATTATAAAAAGTATGTTTAAAGTAATTGTCACTAATTACAAGAGTTAACGTTTAGACACTCTTTTGACTAAACTTGTTTTGATTATTCGATGTTTTGAAATAAATAACATTAACTTACGTAAAAAGTATAAAGCAATTTTAATAGTAACATGTTAAAAGGTTACTAATATTATGTTCAGAAATATAAATTAAGAAATATTAACCATTACCTGTTAATTATAAATAGCATTACCTGTGATCGCTAACCTCAAATGGTAGCGGTAGCTTATTAATTTAACTGTTGCATCTGTTCTCAAATAATTTCCAAACCAAATAGAAATCATATCAAGAGTTTTTTTTTGTATTTTATTAATTTTTTCTCTTGAAAATATATATTTTTCAAACTCATTGTTGAAAATAAAACGATACATTGAAACTGTACAAGCCACGAGTCTGACGCTTGCTATAGAATTTTATAAGGTGCGTGCGCATCCAGGCGTACGATAATTACATACTTACCATACATATGGTATTAAATTTCATTGTTTTATATTTATTCGTTATTTTTTAACCATTGTTCAATTTTATTAATTCTATTAATATTACATCTTGACACTGATATCATGTATCCTCAAAGAACCTAACAACCTGATAATATATTAACAAGAAGACATAACCTATTAAGTTCAAATTATTGTACTAAAGACAGGACTACCAGCATTGAGCCTGGATAGAGTTTTATGTTAAAATTAATCAATTGTAATTATCATTTAAAGGGTTATTAGCCAAATGATTGTTAATTGTTTTTGAAATTTGCCATTTTAAAATTTGTTAATAAACCTTCACTTATTTACCTATGAACAAGAGTATCATTTCAAATAGAAATTAAATTATTTCTTTTAAATCAGTTCTACCAAAGGTGGCGGAAGAATTCAAACAGAGAGTAATTTAAAGTATTACCTATATGTGCTAATTCATTCATATTGTGTGTACTAACTGTTTTGAATATTCAAAATTGAATATTTGTGTGCATTTTAAATGTATGTATTTCAGCAACAACCGTCACAGAGCAGGACTGAAACAGGTACTTGTGGTAAGTGAGGGAGGCAAACAACAAAAAGTGCGCGAAACTTATTTAAATCGAAAGAGTGAATTAACCATAAACACTTATACAGATCAAACAATCACACTAATAACTCCTAATAATTATAATTGGAGCAGTTTTTATAAAAACAACATAATAGCAGATACCGGAGCGTATCTGCAAGCACACTACAACTATAAATACAACTACAATTACACTGTACACAGTATAACACATTTGAATATAGTTGTTCTATAACAACATAAACAAGGACAATGTATGCGATGTTTGTATGAACTATATATTGTAACATGACATAAAATAGCACAAAACTCACTAATATAATTGATGGATGAAGAGATGAAAGCTGAAGAAAAATAAAAAGGTATAACATGAAGACTGATAGCACAACGCTACTAACTAAAAAATGACAAGACAATGACAAAGACTAAACCCAATAGATTGGATAAGATGAGATATAAAAAACCAATGATACAACCCAAAATATGACTACAATCTTGATAGCCCAAAATGTAACTAAAATAATATGTAAAATAAATGTACAAAATCAGATAGGACAATAAATAAATAAATGATATGTAAACTATATGAAATATAAATGTAAACTAGATATAATATGTTATGAAAAGAAAAGTTAAAGGAAAGATAAATGTAAAACCCAAGATAGGAAGATATGAATAAAAAGTACCCTGTTAAGTAATAAGCTAGCTAAAGTAAATAAAATAAAATCAAACTTAGCAACAATAATTATGAGTACAGAGGTGACAAGTGAAAAAGTGATAATAAAGAAACATTAACAACAGACTATATAAATAATATAGCAACCCAGTGATAGTTATTTTAAACACAGAAACACTATTTTAAAAAAGGTGAAGTGTAGGACTATATAATTAGAAACTATTAACAACAGGCTATATAAATCATATAGCAAACCCAGTTAGATTAGTGTGTTATTTAGTAAGTAGGATATAAGACATATTATGTTATTAATTTAAGGAACGTTATAAAGTAATAAGAAATAATAAACACTTAGAAAATAAGATAAAAAGTGATATATTAGAGTGAACCAGAGGGGAATTAGACACTATATCTTATTAAATGAGTTTGTATGTGAATAATAGTAATTAGTTTAATGTTCTAAGATTGTTATAAGAGTTCTTTTGTTAGTAAATAAACAAAGTGTATTAAATAACAAGTTATGCAAAAAAACCAAAACCATTTATAGGTAAAAAAAAGTTTAGTTACAGGCATGGACCTATAAAGCAGAATTAGATAAAATATAATATGTGTGATGGTTAAAAGCTATCAGATGTTTTGAATTAAGTTAGTTTGTTTCTTTAGTAATGTTTAATAACCTAATAATTAAAATAAATAAATATAAAATCTTGTAAAGAGAATAGGATAGAGGTATTATGAAATCTAGGCATTAGGCTTAGCATTGATGAGCAGAATTTTGTGAATTTTAAGTTAAAACAATAGCCAAGAATAAATTAAAGTGTATAATCTGTTTAGGTATCAAAGTAAAAGTATAAGGTACAAAACTGGCTACATAATGTTTAGTTTAAAGGTAATTAACTAAAGAAATATCAAATTGGAAAAATAAGAAATCTGTTATAAAGTGACCAAATGTAACCATGAGTGGTACCAAATTAATCTGTAAGAAAAAAGCAAAACCATGGTGTTATTGTATTTAATATTATAAATAGCATAAGAAAGTTATAATACTTTAAAAGATTTTGATAAATTTTGAACAGAAAAACGTTAGTTAATATAACTATGTTATAAGTTATTAACCAATGGGAATTAGAGTTTTACAGAGAGTTGCCATGACAACAAAAGCTTGTTACATAGTAAAACCGTTGAAAATTATTATTCCATTATTGACTATCATAGAGGGTGGATGCATGAAGCCCACGAAGATATAAAAAGTAAAGAAATCAACAAATTATGTCTAAACAGTTATTAAGAAGACACAATCAATAATTCTAATACAACTAATGATGGAATGTACACCAACTCAACACAAGAATTAATAAATATTATATAAAAAACTTTGCTGAAGAAGACCTAATTCAGAAATAGCAACTTACCAAAGGAAGAATAAAAGAAAACCTAACTAAACCTTGAAATCAACATGAACCAGCAAGACTGAGGGAATCTGAACACCAAAATTGGACCATTAAGACTAATTGAACCTGAAACTCACAGAACCATACCAGAAGGGACCAGCAGAAGTATTCCAGAGGAGTGTTGCCCAAGATAAGCCGAAATAAAGGAGTGTTGAGTATATTTTAAACTGCTTCACCGAAAATAAAACACTAGAAAATCAACATTAACTGAACAATTTGTTTCACTTCACTAATCACTTAAATAACTTTTTAGAACTGAATTTTATTTAATAAACACCTCTAATAGAACAAATATATCACTGCATTTTGAATTTATATTAATCTGTTTTAAAAAACGTGAACTTGCTAAGTAAAAAAATAACCTATTCAAGCACTAGTTCCCATAGTGGTAACTTACTTTCAATATTTAAATATATCACATGTTATGTATTAGTTATAAGGTATATTGTAAGATTTTGTACTTTTATTAGTCTGTAAAGCACTAGGAGCATATGCGGATGATATTGTGCTGGTAGCCAGGAACAAAAATGTATTAAAAGATACCTTTATTGAAATGGAGAGGGAAGTAAGCAAAATTGGTTTGGAAGTCAATGAGGCTAAAACAAAATACATGAAAGTGTCTGCGATGGAAAATAGAGAACTGCTAGACCTTCACACAGGCCATTACTGTTTCCAAGGAGTTACAGAATTTAAGTACCTAGGTGTTATTCTGAATAATGAAAACCGAGTGAGCAGCGAAATAGTAAATAGAATCATAACCGGCAATAGAGCCTACTATGCAAACCAATCATTACTGAAGTCAAAGCTTCTAACTCCAAGAACCAAACTGATGTTATATAAAACACTGATCAGACCTGTTGTTGCTTATGCATCCGAGACATGGACTCTCGTAAATAAGGATATAAGCGCTCTAAGAATTTTAGAAAGAAGAATATTGAGACAGATATTTGGACCGGTGAAGGAGGGGAATATGTATAGGATCCGAAATAACAGTGAAATAAATGAGTTGATTGGTGGACAAGACCTGGTGAGGCACATAAAATCAGCTAGAATTAGATGGCTGGGACACGTATCCCATATGAATGTTACGAGGATGCCCAAAACTATATTAAGTGGAACGATATTGGGCAAAAGAAGAAGAGGCAGGCCTCGAAGAAGATGGCAGCAGGATGTGGAAGAAGATCTGAGAAAGATGGGCATTAGGAACTGGAGACTGAGGGCAATGGACAGAGATGAGTGGAGACGGGTCGTAGCGGAAGCCAGGGCTCACCATGGGCTGTAGTGCTGGAGAGTAGTAGTAGTATTAGTCTGTAAAGCAACATTTTCTGTAGTCCAAAGAACTTTCCCCTGAGATATAAAACAACGACGAAACCAACGCCATTACAGAGAGTCTACACGAGGACCAAGTGAGCAGACAGCCAACTACAAAACAGTAAACATGCCGGCGCAAGAGTAAATATTATGTTTTTTTTCAGGAATTGTAGTTGACCACTATATCCGAAACTGTTAATAAATTATCGTACCCATTCTCAACTGTATGTTTGATTTATTCAAAATAATAATACAAAAGTTTGGGGCAAATAAAATATAGAATGTATTAGTTAACGAAGTCGATTCGCCAATCAGTGTTGACCAACCAGACGGCGAGGCAGCAAATTCAAATTGAACGGCGGACTAAGTGAGCAGACGGTCAACTTTTGTAAGTATTTAAAAACGGGTAACGAAGATCAGTTATAAATATAAGACAACAAATAGGACGAACTAACGTAATAATTAACGCAATTTTCAGTATTACTACAAACTGACGATAACCACGCAGGGCTGTACTAACGCAATTACCAGATCATTACAAATATCAAAACACAATAAGTACTTATAAAACGTAATAAACGATTCGTTACAATATAAACAGTATCAATGTCGATAGATATAATTATCTGGAATGCGGGAGCTTTGAATATAAATAAGTAAATTATGAGCGACTCGTAATATGAACAATCTGATCTTTGCGTGAGAATTTCGTGACGTAATAACGCAGGAGTGCGGGACGGATGTGGAAACTACCGTATTCTGATCAACCACAGTTTAAACACCAAGTGACAACGGCAACGCTGGAACGAGGATGGGAGCTTCAGAGGTTAGCCGACGCACTGTGGATACTCAAATATCAAGTAAAATTTAATATATTATTTTAACGTAAAAAAACCACTGGCCTGTAACTCATAAAGAAGCCAGCTTGAGATAAGTATAAGTCTTAATAGAAAATTCAATTTAGTAAACCTATTAATCAAAGCAGACCATAATCTGGGGTATGAACGCATTAAACGTAAAAAAAATGTGTACAAGCAGAAGTAGCAATAATATGAATTTTATGATGTGTATTTTATGTATGTGTTCTATTTCAGGATATATCTCCAACTAAGGAGGGAATTGTTTGTTTTATGTATCATTTGCAGGAATATATGTATTTTGTATGTGTAATGTTGGATAATAAGTGCATGATTATAATTAACATATATGAGAACCCAGATCCGCATAACTTTGTATTATTTGATACACCTTTTGATAATTAAGATCACTTGCAATTTTGAGGATTGATGATTCTATTTAATACTCAATTGGAATACTTAATTAGTAGTGGCTAAATTGTGCATAAATCTGCAAAAGTATATAGTTATATATGTCGCCCAACACCTGGCAGGGGTGATTTGATTTTACATTTGTTGTTACTAATTAATAAACAATCAGTTAGTTGCTAATTGTTAATTAAAAGATTATGCATATATATCCGCATAATAAATTTGCATTTTAACACAATGTTTAATTAATAAATTTTGCCAATTAAATAATTAATCATATTAAATAATAATAATGCATAAATTTGCATTAAAAATGTTTCCACAAATTTTGGGACTGTACATGGAAAGGCATAAATCTGATGATTTTATCTTTTAATAACTTGTAATCTTCCTCTGATTACGACAAAAAAAAGAATAAAGTGAATTTGATACATATTTCCACCGTAATTTTGACAAAACATATTGCTTCTTAATATTTGTAATATGTTTAACCACTTCGAAGCAGCTAATGTGTTGGTTTATTCAGCTTTGAGTTTCAGCTGATACTTTGGTTCATTTACATATTACAACGACAAAACGTTCTCGAGCAATGGAGAGTGTCGTTCTACATGTTTCCTGGCTAGCTGAACACGTGTGTGTTTCTGCCAAGGCCGCTCTCAAGTATACTCTAGACTTTTCGAGTGCTTGTTGAGGCAAATTATGGAACATCTACAGACTATAAATAGGGAACATTTTTGGCTTAGAAGTCAGAAGTGGCAGTTATTGAAGTGTGTTTTGAAGTATTGTGGCAAAGTGATTATTGTGTTATAATTAGTGTGGAACTCTAATAGTTGACATTATTATTGTATGTGGACAAATTGAACTTGAATTATTGTACGAGTTGATTATGAATTGTTATTTGTGATTAATTAAAGCTGGTAATTAGCGACTTCGCTGGTGTCTATGTGTTTCCACTGTACCACATGGCAATCAGTGAGACCATCATAACAGTGGGTCAAAAGTGTGACAGAATCTTTAACAGTTCACTTTGTAGACACAGAACACTTTGTAGAAGAATAGTGTACGTCGTAATTAATCTGTAAACATGGACACCAGTCACATGATGGAAGCTTTCCAAGAGCTGCTAAGACAGGAGGCAGAAGAAGCAGAGAAATTATAAAAAGAAGAACGAACACAGGAAAGAGAAGAAGAAACAGAGGATGATGTAAGCAGGAAGTAGATGACATCATTCAGGACCAAAAGCAGATACCAGAACATAGTTTGGGTTTCCCTACATGGTGACTTGGGTGAAATACGAGGTGAGCTTAATAAACAAGTTACTAGAATATTGGAGGTACAAGAATCAATGACATTAAAAATAGCTGAAGTAGAAAAATATGTCTCGAGTGTGGAAGAAGCTATGTCTACAAATATATCAGTTGTAATATAACAACTATTATAGATGTATGATGTATGTAGGAATAGTAGATATAGTGGTGTAGTAGTGTGATAATATTTTATAACTCTTCTTAGTGGATCTTCAATCACTTCTGCCCCGCGATGGAGCGCCAATCTTGTAATATAACAAGATACTAGATACTACTAGATGTAGTGTATACTGATTGATATGGTGGTGTAGTAGTGTAATTGCAGATACGCACCGGTATCTACGATAATGTTGTTTTTTATAAAATGTTCTAATTATAACTATTATGGTTATTAGTGTGATTGTACTGTCTAATAGGTGCGTATTAATGGTTCACTTCTTCGATTTAAAATGTTTCGCGCACTCCGTTATTAACCTCCCTCACTTACCACCGTGGATATTTTAGTCCTGTTCAGTGATGGTTCAGCTGAAATACATACACTTTACATACAAATAAATATTCAGGTTGAATATTCAATATGGTTATCATACACAATATAAATGATATAATATCTAAATAATGTTCTGAATTATTAGATCTATTTAAACTCTTCCGCCACCTTTTGGTAGGACTGACTAAGAATGAATGAGCTAATTTAAATTTGAAATGATACTCTTTTTCACTGGTAATAAAAAGTAGAGGTTTATTAACAATTCAAGATATTATAAAATTTTTGAACAATTAACTATCAGTTGCTAATAACCTTTCGGATAATAATTACAATTAATAAAATTTAAAATAAGACTCTTCTTCGTCTCAAGGCTGGTAAACCTGTTAGTTGTACATTAGTTTATTTTTAAGAGGTTATGTCCTCTTGTATCAGTGAATTACCATGTTCGTATGGTTCTTTTAGGTAGCATGATACCAGGTACAAGATGTAATTTTAATAATGATATTAAATGAACAATAATTAATAACAAACAAACAAATATAAAAATCGAAAATTAGTACCATATAACTGATAGTTATGGTATTATCGTACGCGGGAATGCGCACGCAGTCTATAGTACTCGTTTGACAATTACCAAGCACGTTGGCTTACACAACTAAAATGTATTACTTTATTTTAATAATTCACTTTGAGAATTATTTACTTGCAAGAGAAAAATTTATTAAAAAACTCTTGTTATTATTTCCATCTGGTTTGGATTTTACTTGAGAACAGACTTGTAACAGAGAAATTGGCAAGTTACCGTTACGACTTTAAGGTTACCTTATAACGGGTATTATTATAATGGTTAATTATTTTTTAATATTTATTATTTCTTAATCTAAGTACAAACACATTATTCGTAATAGTTTTGATGTGTCATTATCAGTATTATATTTATTCTTTCGCATGAAAGTTAAAAACGTTTATCTTAAAATATTGAAAAAAAATCAAGAAAACAACTTTAGTCAATTTAGCGACTATTGGTATTGCTCGTATTTTGTAATAAATACTTCAAATATAATTCTTTTAATTATGATAAATAATTAAAATATTTATTCAACATATTAATAATTGCGAATTAATACTTCCATTAATTCTGATAAATCCCATCATCGTTTTTGATACTTCGCTTTTTACTGACTTGCATAATATCAACATTATTTATTTACAAAATTTTGTTTCTGATTCAATGTTAATTAAACAAAAAATTGTACTCCCTGTTTTTATCTTTCACAACACTCGCAAGTACGATTGATATTATACACTAATCGTACTTAAATGTATACACTCCGCACATTTCACTTGTTTGTGTTGGTGTAGTTTACAGGTTATGTGTATGTTGATTTACTTGTCTCTGTCGCGCACAATTCAAAAATTAAACTTTTTCATATCGGCGAGTGACATGACCTCTCCGTAGAATGACTGATCGTGAACTGTCTTGCTTCTCCGAAGCGTCTCTGGCTCGTCTGCCCAATGTTCATTCATTCGATTGGTTGAAAAAACTATACTCTCTAACCCAAAGCCCTTTGTTTTCTTAAAATATTTAATTTTTTACCAAATTTGGTCTTTGCGTTTGAGGCTTTATGACGTCAGCACTGGTACAAAACATAATTGAAAGTTTAAAATCACAATAACTTTCTTAATCTATGTCTTATCGTTAAATGGTTAGTGTCAGTAAATTGCGGACAACCTGCGTTTTAATTCAAGTCTAAACAAGATTATTTTCCGTCCATTACTTCTATCACTATAACGATTTTATTAATTATTTATGGTGCATCTTATATTTATAAGTCTATTACACCAAATTTAATTATTTATACTAAAACACTTTTAATTAAACGCTCTGAGTCCATATCTCAACTGGTTTAATTCAAAACTTGGGAATTATTGTTCCCTAAACAATATCTCGTTATGGCGTCTTTGGGCGTCCATATTTGATTTTTCATAAATGTACTTAAAACTAATTTTTCTTATTTAATAACAGTAATACTGCAATCTAATAATACTAGAAACGTCTATTTACATAATTTTACACTAGAATATATGTACATGGCTGTATTTAATCTACTATTTACATTGTTTTAGTCCTCTCCTATCTCTCTTATACAATCGTTACTTTATTTCTGGTTTTTTCTATACAATTTAGATCATGTACTAATTGTAATTAGTGTACACTCATTGTACCTAATTCACTACATATGATGGTTAGCTTTTAGCTATCTCAAAAACCCTTCAATTTCTTAGTAATGGGTCTGTTTACATTGTGTCATAGGATGGTAGTCATTTATTTTTGTTAAAACAATAACTAAATTGTTATTGTTACACTTGATTTGGGTTTCCAAAGTAGTATCAGACATTATTCTGATTCTTGATAACATTTTCATCTACTTTTAACTAAGTTTATATGTTACATTTTGCATATATAACTTGCTCTTCATCGTTTGTTTACATTTGGATTCCTCCATCATGGTCATTTGGTTTTTAATTATTTATATAGAAAATGACTGTTTTCATGGTCATAGTCTGTTCTCAAAGTAGCTTTAGGTTTCCCCCTTACTACTGGTAACACTCTTAACAATCTTTGTTCAAGCTTTAATACAGTATTTTGCGTAACTAGTTGGTTATACAATGTTTCTGCTTACTTTTGGCTATGTGTTCTTAGTTAGCTAGTTTACAATATTTTGGTTACAAAACTGTTATCATTATGTTCAGAATCTGTTCTCACAGTAGTACCAGATGTTTATCTAACTACTGGTAATACTTTCATTAACATTGTTACTTGTTTTGATATTGTATTTTGTCTAACTAAATTGGCATACTAGGCTCTATTTCTTCTATCTCTGTGCCATCATATTTGATCTGTTTTATTTACATTGTGTTGCAATATAATACACTGTCTATTAGGATGTATTATTATTTATAACAAATTCTTGATTGATATCATAGTTGATGGTCATTTATTTACATTAACATGTATGATTTTCTGTTTCATAGGTGTCTTTCCTATGGGGTTATGTAACAATGTACAACATGTTTTAATGCAGTATTTTGCTACTACTAACATGACTTCAGTATGGTATCTTACTATAATATTTTAATTGTTTTGTTACACATGTTTACACAACTTCTTCTTAAACAATAACACAAATCTTTTTGTATTAATTACAATATCTCTCTGGTCATTGGTTGAATTTAATTCCTGTCACTTTGTTTGATACATAACAAAGGTTTTTTATTTATTGTCAGTTCTCTATGAACAATAATATAATTGTTCGATTTTATTCTATTCTGGTGGTCTTATGATTATCTATATTGATCACAACCTTTATTAAATTAGTCACACTAATTGTCTGTGTATATTTGACTATTTAATTCTTGCTGCTTTCACTATGAAATTAACATATTTTCTTACACTATAAACCTTATCACTGGAATTGTTTGTGTGGTTTATTCGGTTGAAATTAGTTAACTGGTCACAGGTTTTACATCTATATTAAGTATTCACTGTAATTGTTTGTGGTTCCTTAAATGTTAAACACTGGTTTTCTTTTCATATTTGATAATCACCATTCCTTTGGTTACTAATATAGTCTCTAGTACACTTGGTTTATGCTGAGTCCTTGCATGGTCAATCCATTTCCTTCTCTCTTCATGGTACGTTTCCTTGTCCTTCTTCTTTCTTCTTCTTCAATATTTTCATTGTAGTCATTATCTTCATTTGTTTCCCTCGCTGTTGGAGTTTGTTGGTCCTTATTTTGTTGGTTCCCCTCACTGTTGGATCCTATTGGGTCTGGTTACTGATATTTTTGTTTTGGGCTCATGGTCATTTTCTTTCTTCATTTCGTATTTGATGTTGCTATGTTAATATTATCTTCCTTATTGTTGGATTTTTATACTAATATATTTGTAGATACACACTTTTATACACATAGGTTTATTTATCTAGACATACTTCCATGCTTTTCTCTTACTTGACGTTATTTTAGCTTATTTTATGTAACTACCATATTTGGTAACGTTACATATGCCTTCCTATAAGAATTGATTAATTCTGAATTATTATACTATATTTTCCATTGAAGAATTTATCAATTGTTGTACATTCCATGTCGATTCACATGTTTTTTACATATATCCCTTCACTTTCTTCTATTTGAATCATAATTATTTCTTCTCTATGTAATCATCTCCCTTGTTTATTTAGTTCCCTAATTCCCTAACATAAGCTTAGCTGGGGCAGTTTAGAGCGGCTCACTTTGGCTATTCATCTCTACTGGCCATACTAACTTCAATAAATATGGAGGCAAATCATCTCCTTCAATAATAATAAATGATTGCTGGCATTATTCATCAGTCAATTCATCTCAAATCATCAAAAATAATAATAGTGGTCGTTCTTCCGACAAATAATAAATATCCTTGGGATTAATTCACGCATCTGCGGTTTATACATTGTTATACTCTCTTTTTCTTGATTCAACTCAACTAAATTCTTCACATATTATAGGGATAGTTTGTTTTACACTTCATCACTGGTATACTCTCATGATTATCTTCGTTAGTATATTACTTTTCATTCTTCTTCATCATCGATTAATCTCTTCATTTTGTATCACATTGAACGTCATCTCGTCATATTCTTCATTTCAGGTTTCATTCTTCTAGATATAATTCATAAATACATTTATTTTTTCTCCTTTCTCATGGTTTTAGTTGGTATTTATATTCCATGTGGTATTGGCTTTTCTCTAGTAAAATACACTAGAAACAATGTGGTTGTGTGTGGTTGCTCGTCTACATTAATACATTTCTTTGGGTTTATTCTTCCAACTTCTTATTTGCTCCTTCTTCCTTTTCCAATAGTACGGGTATGATGTTAAATTTTTACTTGTTGACGTGGCTCTTGGAAATATATATTTATATATAGTTATGCCATAGATCTCGGTTGTCCGTCTCTTATATTATTCTTCTTTTTATAGTACGGGTATGATGTTAATATTTACTGGTTGACTTGGCTCTTGGAAATTTATTTGCCGTAGATGTTGTTTGTCTGTCTCGTATGGATTTTCTTCTCCTTTTTATAGTACGGGTGAGATGTTAATATTCACTGGTTGACGTGGCTCTTGGAAATTTATTTGCCGTAGATGTTGTTTGTCTGTCTCGTATGGATTTTCTTCTCCTTTTTATAGTACGGGTGAGATGTTAATATTCACTGGTTGACGTGGCTCTTGGAAATTTATTTGCCGTAGATGTTGTTTGTCTGTCTCGTATATTGCTCCTTCTTTTATTAGTACGGGTGAGGTGTTCTTATTACTTGTTGACGTGGCTCTTGGAATTAATTGTGCCTAGGATGGAATGCGTCAGTCTCGTATTTTATCTTCTTTTATATAAGTACACTATTATTTATAAATACAATGTTCTGAATCCTTTACATAAATTCTTTGGGAGCATGTTTTCTCACATTATAAAATTACAATATATTCAATGTTCATTACATAGTTATACAGTTACTTCTCATTTAATATAAACACATAATAATCTTCATAGCAATAATACATCCTTTTTTCTTTAGTCAACATCTATTTTTATAATCATACTTTCATTTTTCACTTTTTTAATAAACAATAATCTTCATGGCCACATTTCATTTTTCATCTTAATATAGTCAACAGTTATATTCATAAGTATACTTTCATTTTTCATAACAAATATTTTCATCCTTTATTCGTAATATCCATAATAAAATAATTCTTATCGCTAACTTTTCACTTTTAGTCCCATATTTTAATTGTCGATATATCTTTTCATTGAAGCTTGGTTGACTGGTTATCATAATGTCGGTCCCATAATTCAGTGTATTTTTATTCATTTTAACCATAATCATCGTTCTCCTCTCTCCTTATCGATCGGACTTCTTTAGTATCCATACTCCTGTCCGTTCTTGACATATATCGGGCTACCATTCGGTTTTTCCATTTGAATGCGATTTGGGCTGTGTCTGCCTTCCTTTCTTCTGTCTTCTTTCTCTCTCTCTCTTCAATATATTTGTTTCCATTGTTCTCCTGGTGGCTGTCAGTACTGATGTTTGGTAACTCCCTCAATTTGGTTTGGGTATCGTCATCTATCTTCTGATTGGGTACTTCCGTTAATTGACTCCTCTTCTTCCGCAGTTCTCTTATCTCTCTGGCGTATCCTTCAACAATCCGGTCCCATTTCTCTTGATAGCCTTCCTTTTTCTTAAAATACCTCACTCTTCTTTTGGAAATACGTGGTTGAAATATTTTGTTGGTCATCTTCTTTTTCGTCGTTACATAATCTTTCTCCTCGTCCATTGTCTTGAAACTCCTCCAATACTCCTTCCTGAAAGTCCCTTCTTCATGGTTGACAATTGGTAAGTTGACCACATTAATCAGACCATTTCTAGTCATTTCAATTAACTCTTTTGTAACCCTTGCCTTCCTAGGACGCATGGTTCTTCTTTCTTCCATCTTCACCTCTTTTTTTTCTTTAATTATTTGGATCTTCTTTTCTCCACTATCTTTAGGCTCTGGACTTGCTTGTTCCATGTTTTTATCTTCAAGTACTTCTTCAACTTCCATTTGATCGTCTACTATTAATTCTCTTCTTATCTTCTTAACACTCTCGTCTGCCTCTTCACAACATCTTTTTATTGTCTTTCCTGATTGCTTGTAATTATCCTTCACTACCGTGTTTATTGACTCCACGATCTCCTTGTCATCTTCCTTTATTCTCTTATTCATTCGGTCTAATTTCCTGTTGATCTTATCGATTTTTATTCCCAACTCTGTAGATAAGTCTTCCTTCATTATGGCCATTTTCTTCTCTAATAGTTCTTCAGTTTTCTTCTGCCCATCTTCCATCCTCCTATTGGTTTCATTTATCTTGTTATTGAATTCTTCCTTCAATAACTCCATATTTTTCTGGCTCTCCCTCTGGCCTTCTTCTATTTTTTGGTTGGTGGATCGACTGGCTTCTTCTATTTTACTGTTTAAGTCCGCCTTCAGTGACTCCTGACCTTCCTTCAATGACTCTAAGTTCTTCCTATTTTCTTCTCTGGTCTTCTGACTTTCTTCTCTCATCACCTTCTTGAACATTTCCATGAAGTCGATTCCTCCTGGTACCATTGGTTGTTTAGGTTGGCTTCCTTCCGGTAGGGCTTCTGGTGGTATTATTTCTGGCTCCTCGTCATGTTGCTGGACCTCCTCCGCCGGTTCAAGTGGTTTGTCCTCTATTCCCAATAAACTTTCTTCGACGTCTTCCGTCGACGTGGCCTCCTTTTCTTCCATTCTGGCCTCCCTTTCTGCTTTTGATGCCCTCTTTCTCGACGTTGATCTCGACTTTGATCTCCTTGTGTACATCCTGTTATGTTGGTAATGTACCTGCAGTCTTTTGACGGATTGGGGTGATTAGGTTACTGGTTATGGTATATTTTCCCTAATCCGCGCTCAGACGTTGGGCGCCAATCTTGTAATATAACAACTATTATAGATGTATGATGTATGTAGGAATAGTAGATATAGTGGTGTAGTAGTGTGATAATATTTTATAACTCTTCTTAGTGGATCTTCAGTCACTTCTGCCCCACGTTGGGCGCCAATCTTGTAATATAGCAACTATTATAGCTGTATGATGTATGTAGGAATAGTAGATATAGTGGTGTAGTAGTGTGATAATATTTTATAACTCTTCTTAGTGGATCTTCAATCACTTCTGCCCCGCGATGGAGCGCCAATCTTGTAATATAACAAGATACTAGATACTACTAGATGTAGTGTATACTGATTGATATGGTGGTGTAGTAGTGTAATTGCAGATACGCACCGGTATCTACGATAATGTTGTTTTGTATAAAATGTTCTAATTATAACTATTATGGTTATTAGTGTGATTGTACTGTCTAATAGGTGCGTATTAATGGTTCACTTCTTCGATTTAAAATGTTTCGCGCACTCCGTTATTAACCTCCCTCACTTACCACACGTGGATATTTTAGTCCTGTTCAGTGACGGTTCAGCTGAAATACATATACTTTACATACAAATAAATATTCAGGTTGAATATTCAATATGGTTATCATACACAATATAAATGATATAATATCTAAATAATGTTCTGAATTATTAGATCTATTTAAACTCTTCCGCCACCTTTTGGTAGGACTGACTAAGAATGAATGAGCTAATTTAAATTTGAAATGATACTCTTTTTCACTGGTAATAAAAAGTAGAGGTTTATTAACAATTCAAGATATTATAAAATTTTTGAACAATTAACAATCAGTTGCTAATAACCTTTCGGATAACAATTACAATTAATAAAATTTAAAATAAGACTCTTCTTCGTCTCAAGGCTGGTAAACCTGTTAGTTGTACAATAGTTTAATTTTAAGAGGTTATGTCCTCTTGTATCAGTGAATTACCATGTTCGTATGGTTCTTTTAGGTAGCATGATACCAGGTACAAGATGTAATTTTAATAATGATATTAAATGAACAATAATTAATAACAAACAAACAAATATAAAAATCGAAAATTAGTACCATATAACTGATAGTTATGGTATTATCGTACGCGGGAATGCGCACGCAGTCTATAGTACTCGTTTGACAATTACCAAGCTCGTTGGCTTGCACAGTTAAAATGTATTACCTTATTTTAATAATTCACTTTGAGAATTATTTACTTGCAAGAGAAAAATTTATTAAAAAACTCTTGTTATTATTTCCATCTGGTTTGGATTTTACTTGAGAACAGACTTGTAACAGAGAAATTGGCAAGTTACCGTTACGACTTTAAGGTTACCTTATAACGGGTATTATTATAATGGTTAATTATTTTTTAATATTTATTATTTCTTAATCTAAGTACAAACACATTATTCGTAATAGTTTTGATGTGTCATTATCAGTATTATATTTATTCTTTCGCATGAAAGTTAAAAACGTTTATCTTAAAATATTGAAAAAAAATCAAGAAAACAACTTTAGTCAATTTAGCGACTATTGGTATTGCTCGTATTTTGTAATAAATACTTCAAATATAATTCTTTTAATTATGATAAATAATTAAAATATTTATTCAACATATTAATAATTGCGAATTAATACTTCCATTAATTCTGATAAATCCCATCATCGTTTTTGATACTTCGCTTTTTACTGACTTGCGTAATATCAACATTATTTATTTACAAAATTTTGTTTCTGATTCAATGTTAATTAAACAAAAAATTGTACTCCCTGTTTTTATCTTTCACAACACTCGCAAGTACGATTGATATTATACACTAATCGTACTTAAATGTATACACTCCGCACATTTCACTCGTTTGTGTTGGTGTAGTTTACAGGTTATGTGTATGTTGATTTACTTGTCTCTGTCGCGCACAATTCAAAAATTAAACTTCTTCATATCGGCGAGTGACATGACCTCTCCGTAGAATGACTGATCGTGAACTGTCTTGCTTCTCCGAAGCGTCTCTGGCTCGTCTGCCCAATGTTCATTCATTCGATTGGTTGAAAAAACTATACTCTCTAACCCAAAGCCCTTTGTTTTCTTAAAATATTTAATTTTTTACCAAATTTGGTCTTTGCGTTTGAGGCTTTATGACGTCAGCACTGGTACAAAACATAATTGAAAGTTTAAAATCACAATAACTTTCTTAATCTATGTCTTATCGTTAAATGGTTAGTGTCAGTAAATTGCGGACAACCTGCGTTTTAATTCAAGTCTAAACAAGATTATTTTCCGTCCATTACTTCTATCACTATAACGATTTTATTAATTATTTATGGTGCATCTTATATTTATAAGTCTATTACACCAAATTTAATTATTTATACTAAAACACTTTTAATTAAACGCTCTGAGTCCATATCTCAACTGGTTTAATTCAAAACTTGGGAATTATTGTTCCCTAAACAATATCTCGTTATGGCGTCTTTGGGCGTCCATATTTGATTTTTCATAAATGTACTTAAAACTAATTTTTCTTATTTAATAACAGTAATACTGCAATCTAATAATACTAGAAACGTCTATTTACATAATTTTACACTAGAATATATGTACATGGCTGTATTTAATCTACTATTTACATTGTTTTAGTCCTCTCCTATCTCTCTTATACAATCGTTACTTTATTTCTGGTTTTTTCTATACAATTTAGATCATGTACTAATTGTAATTAGTGTACACTCATTGTACCTAATTCACTACATATGATGGTTAGCTTTTAGCTATCTCAGAACCCTTCAATTTCTTAGTAATGGGTCTGTTTACATTGTGTCATAGGATGGTAGTCATTTATTTTTGTTAAAACAATAACTAAATTGTTATTGTTACACTTGATTTGGGTTTCCAAAGTAGTATCAGACATTATTCTGATTCTTGATAACATTTTCATCTACTTTTAACTAAGTTTATATGTTACATTTTGCATATATAACTTGCTCTTCATCGTTTGTTTACATTTGGATTCCTCCATCATGGTCATTTGGTTTTTAATTATTTATATAGAAAATGACTGTTTTCATGGTCATAGTCTGTTCTCAAAGTAGCTTTAGGTTTCCCCCTTACTACTGGTAACACTCTTAACAATCTTTGTTCAAGCTTTAATACAGTATTTTGCGTAACTAGTTGGTTATACAATGTTTCTGCTTACTTTTGGCTATGTGTTCTTAGTTAGCTAGTTTACAATATTTTGGTTACAAAACTGTTATCATTATGTTCAGAATCTGTTCTCACAGTAGTACCAGATGTTTATCTAACTACTGGTAATACTTTCATTAACATTATTACTTGTTTTGATATTGTATTTTGTCTAACTAAATTGGCATACTAGGCTCTATTTCTTCTATCTCTGTGCCATTATATTTGATCTGTTTTATTTACATTGTGTTGCAATATAATACACTGTCTATTAGGATGTATTATTATTTATAACAAATTCTTGATTGATATCATAGTTGATGGTCATTTATTTACATTAACATGTATGATTTTCTGTTTCATAGGTGTCTTTCCTATGGGGTTATGTAACAATGTACAACATGTTTTAATGCAGTATTTTGCTACTACTAACATGACTTCAGTATGGTATCTTACTATAATATTTTAATTGTTTTGTTACACATGTTTACACAACTTCTTCTTAAACAATAACACAAATCTTTTTGTATTAATTACAATATCTCTCTGGTCATTGGTTGAATTTAATTCCTGTCACTTTGTTTGATACATAACAAAGGTTTTTTATTTATTGTCAGTTCTCTATGAACAATAATATAATTGTTCGATTTTATTCTATTCTGGTGGTCTTATGATTATCTATATTGATCACAACCTTTATTAAATTAGTCACACTAATTGTCTGTGTATATTTGACTATTTAATTCTTGCTGCTTTCACTATGAAATTAACATATTTTCTTACACTATAAACCTTATCACTGGAATTGTTTGTGTGGTTTATTCGGTTGAAATTAGTTAACTGGTCACAGGTTTTACATCTATATTAAGTATTCACTGTAATTGTTTGTGGTTCCTTAAATGTTAAACACTGGTTTTCTTTTCATATTTGATAATCACCATTCCTTTGGTTACTAATATAGTCTCTAGTACACTTGGTTTATGCTGAGTCCTTGCATGGTCAATCCATTTCCTTCTCTCTTCATGGTACGTTTCCTTGTCCTTCTTCTTTCTTCTTCTTCAATATTTTCATTGTAGTCATTATCTTCATTTGTTTCCCTCGCTGTTGGAGTTTGTTGGTCCTTATTTTGTTGGTTCCCCTCACTGTTGGATCCTATTGGGTCTGGTTACTGATATTTTTGTTTTGGGCTCATGGTCATTTTCTTTCTTCATTTCGTATTTGATGTTGCTATGTTAATATTATCTTCCTCATCGTTGGATTTTTATACTAATATATTTGTAGATACACACTTTTATACACATAGGTTTATTTATCTAGACATACTTCCATGCTTTTCTCTTACTTGACGTTATTTTAGCTTATTTTATGTAACTACCATATTTGGTAACGTTACACAGTGTTAGAAGAATCCGTGTCAAATAGAATGTGTGAAGTAGAGGAAACTGTCAGAAAGATTCAGTCTCAATAGCAACCATAAAAGAACAAATTAAAAGTGAAGTTCAGCCGTTCACGAAGATACAACCAATACAAATTTCTGAACAGACTGTACCAATGATAAAGACAGAAAAGAAATAGAGAAAGTCACTTTGCCTGTGGTCGGGGCAGTTCATGTCAAGGTCCCACCTTTGATGAAAGCACTCATTGGGCAACGTATCTTCAGGAATTTCAAGCCGCTGCTAGCACAAATAATTGGATGGAGAAAGACAAGGCAGTTTCACTCGTTGTCACTTTAAAGGGACCTGCAGCAGAGCTACTACAGAAAGTGCCACCTAACAGCCAGAACAAATATACAAAATTGATAAAAGCTTTAGAATTATGGTATGGTGATAAACATTTGCAAAATGTGTACTACGCTCAGTTGAGAAGAAGGCAACAACGTTCCAGGGAAAGTCTTGCAAGAGTTTGAAGCAAGCATCAACAGACTGATTAGACTGGCCTTCCTGAAGCACCAGAAGATGTTCGAATGAGGTTTGTGGTGCAGACATTTGTTGATGGCATTGGAGATCGTGAACTTCAGCAAGTGTTACAAATGGCAAGATACCAAAATAGCTCAGAAGCTCTTGTTCTCATGCCCTCGAGTTTGAAGCTGCCAAGTCAGCATCCCACTACATTAACGGGTTTATGTCATCACACTGTCGTCAGAAAATCCCACTATCACATTGCCGTTATGATGGGTGCAGGAAAACAGTGTTGCCAGACAAACAATTCAAAAGTTCAAGAGTACCACAACAATTTGAATGATGGGAAAAAGACAGAAGACCGAAGTGTTACAACTGTGGGGAATGTGGTCATCTGCAGGTAGATTGTTGGGAGAATAAAATACTAAGAGAAGGGTGCGATCGCACCAATTTGAGAATTAAAGCTCCAGAACAGCACACAGTTTCCACACTATATAAGATGAGTAGAAACTTGTTCATTAATGGATTTGCTGAAGGTAAACCAATATCATTTAAGTTGACATGGGCGCTACAGTGTCCATTGTGTGCCCTGACTTAGTCAGCAACTGTTAGCCTCAATTTAGCTCTTGTACAATAGAGACTATGACTGGAAGCCCTCGTTAAAGTGTTAAGAAAGGTAGACATACGTGTACACCTGGGTCTTCTCGAGTTTAGCCACCAAATGCTCATTGCAGACAATGTCAGTGAAGTGATTCTTGGCACGGACATTATGAATGCCTACAGATTCGTTGTGGACTTAAGAGAGAATGACCTGAATGTTGGCCAAGGATGAAGCTTTGCAAGGGCTAAAATAACAGGGACCAAGGTTGGCTAAAATAACAGGGTCTGCCAACCATTCGATCAAGGAAGTGGCATTGGCTGAAGAAGTCAACAGGTGTTATCAATAGGACCCCTTCCTATTGCAAGTGGAAATGGAAAAATAACTAACAGAGAAAGTACCAATCTTTATAATGACAAAAGAAGTGATTGGAAAGTCAACTATGGGTGCCCAGGAAGCGCCCATGGAAAAAGTTGCTGAAGATGAAGTTATGCAAGAGGTTGTTGACAAGAACCAATCAGACTTGGACCAGCTAAAGGCACATAGGTCATCAGTACATGGCCCAAAGGGAGTGATTCCAGCAAAACTAGTGGTTGACAGAAGATTCGTCTTCCTGGGAACTTGATGTTCGGATCACACGAGACTGAATTCGAAGAGCCGGAAAATTATTCTTCACAAGTAGACCAACTGCGTAGGTCACCTAGCCAAGTATTACTTCAGAGATGGGTTGCCAATTCAGGACAAACAGGCTTAAGGAGGGGGAAGTGCAACAACAGAACGTTCTCAAACAATGGAGAGTGTCGTTCTACATGTGTCTCAGCCAGCCGAGCAGGTGTGTGTTTCTGCCAAGACCACTAAAAAGTACGCTCTAGACTTTTTGAGTCCTTGTTGACACAAATTATAGAACATCTGCAGACTATAAATAGGGAACAGTTGCGGCTTAGAAGTCAGTTTGAATTGGCGATTTATTGAAGTGTGTTTTGAAGTACTGTGGGGAAGTGATTATTGTGTTATAATTAATGTGGAACTCTAATAGTTAACATTATTATTGTGTGTGGACAAATTGAACTTGAATTATTGTACGAGTTGATTACAAATTCTTATTTGTGATTAATTAAAGCTGGTAATTAGTGACTTCGCTGGTGTCTGTATTTGTTATTTGTTTCTACTGTACCACACGACGATCAGTGAGACCGTTATAACATTATGCTCAAAAAAATCTGAAACGTGAAAGACAGGACCGCTTTTTCAAAAATAAACTTTACCTATGTGTATCTGATATATGAGTCTTTTATTTAATAATCTGTGTGTGTGTGTGTGTGTGTGTGTGTGTGTGTGTGTGTGTGTGTGTGTGTGTGTGTGTGTGTGTGTGTGTGTGTGTGTGTGTGTTATCAGTTACATAACAAGACCAACAAGTAAATTGTAGAATGTATGTTTTTAAAGATGTGTCATGTTTCAGGGTTCTGAGAATACAGCAGGACAGTATTCACCTACTGGAACTCCACCAAAAGTGTCACCCAAACCATTACTACCTTTGGACAAATTACTTGAGTCCAATGAACCACCAAGTGGTAAGAACTAATTTAATCAGTATTGTAAATAAATTTTGACATGATTCAGCATTATGCTTTTGTTTCAGCGTTCAGCGGAGAAAATTTTGAATTTCTCATGTTTTGAGTAATACTCCACTTACTTGTTGATTTTAACTTGCATAAAATTTGTGGGATTTTCTCAGAATATTTAAAGACAATGTTAGTAGGGACACAGAATTAAGATTTTACAAAACCATGGCCAAACCAGTTTTGCTATATGGAGATGAGGCACACACTGATCAATAAACAGAAAAGAAGAATTCAGATATTGTAATGGCATTCTTACAGAAGGTGGAAAGTACTACCAGCTTGAATGGAGTAAGGAAATAGGTACACTAGACGAACTAGGAATTAGCATAATTCAGAATGACTTGAAAATCTCCTGGTTGACTTTAGGAATAGTAATGTAACTAGTCACATACGGTACCTAATTAATATGTTTCTTCCATATTTTAAAAATCTGAGGGAATCTCTTGTGGACCTGGAACTTTACATTAAGTTTGTACATTTTTGTTAGTGCTAGTTGACTTATAGGAGCTGCCACAACTTGTATCTTGCTATATTCGAATTCATTTTGATTGTCTGTAAAGCATAGTGGCTTTTCCTCTTTTGCTCTGTAAGTGATGTTATTCAAACCTTTCCCTTTTTCTTGGCACACACTTTTAATTAGTCTACAGTTTTCTGAGCCTTTTTTTTACCTAGATAAGTAATTATCTTGTTGTAGTTACTTACCTATTTTTAATTCTTCGTTAGCATCATTTTTTCTTCGAATTCAGGCTTGAATTGTTTTGTACTTTTGTCGTATTTGTATCCAGTTTAGTGCCAGATTCATCTGATCTTTCAGTGTTTTTCTTATTATCTTTGTGATATCAAAATCTCATCAGTGTGGTTTCCTTCCATCTCCATTAATTAACTCCCCTTAACCCAGTGTTTCTATTCCTGTGAATGAATACAGTTTTGTACATTGTTGTATAGTCATGCCATTGTATCACTAATATTTCTTTTGATTCATTTTTATCCAGTATAGTTCTAAACAGTCTCCAAATACTTTCAAGGGAATTATTTAAACAATAGAATAACACTATTGTTCACCTTACAACTGCAACTGCCCAAAGAATTTGCTGACTGTTGTAGCACATCTGTCATGGTATATTACAACTAGGTCAGATTTTCAGCTCATTTCATGCTAGCGTATGTCTATTAATCTACACACTAGATGATTGTTTCCAAATACAGAAAACTTGCCACAGTAACTCTTGTTACAAACATTTTACAGACCTACTGTAATAGACAATTTAATATACACAAGTGTTATAGGTATTAGTTGTAATGGTACAATTATGGTACAATTTGTAATAACCATAAATATTGTATTTTTTAGTTTGGTCAAAATTAAACAAACATTTAATAACCTGTATGAATATATCGTGAGTGGACTATATAATATTTGCCAGGATTTGGACCGATTCATAGCAAAAAACGTGAAGCCTCACAAAAAACAGTATGTCATTTGTTGCGATAAAAGCGACGATCCTTAATGATGTGAGCGGCCAAGAATTTGTTTTTGTAAACAACATAATATTGTCAACAACTGAACAATGAGGCAGTGACGTAGATTCACCCCACCTCAGAAATATGAAACAAAGACTCGATGTCATTTCATCAGCAACAGTGATCGCAGCCGGCCGGCCTACCGTTCACGAACGGCAGATCGTTCACGCAAAGTGAATTTTAACTTTTGAACCACTAGAAGTGGTTAAATAACTGAATAACTACAGTGTAATAGAACTTCAGAAATGTGACCGGTAAAAATCGACACGACTATTTGGTGAGAACGTTCCAGCAACACACATATTCTGTAACGTACTGGTTTTTGTTGAGAGGCGGAGTAGAGTTATTTTATATGCACCACTTTGTTAGCGTCAATTCTGAAACATACGGCTTTTGTTGTTATTAAAGTTTCCGCTTCTCCGCAGTTGCCACTTATGAATTATAATAACTGACGTCTTTTATAAAAAATAAATAAAGGCTTTTTTAATGTGTTACTCAATCTAAATAGAAATCGAGAGTGTGTGATTTGGGGTCAAGGAGGGAAGTTGTTCAGCCTTATGAAGAAGAGAGAGAGTAAGTACCAATTATTTACACTTGGTTTAGACGATTCCGGATTTTTTCAAATTGTTCGCTGTGATTTAAATCAGCTGATGGTGAGATAAGTTTCTACGCTTAGTTCAACCAGCCTACACTATAGCAAAATCTGATCCGATGTGTTGATTTCTTCTGTTTTTGTGCTGAAACCTATTACAACTACCCACTACAAAAATTATAACACACTTTATTATTCAAGATTATTTTTCAATAATATTATTTATTTATATTATTGGTTTTTGTTTCCTGCCACCAAAATACAAGTATCACAATTGATCTTTCCTTAAATAAAACATAATCTCGACTTCACAGAGCAAACATGGAATTATCTAAAGAGAAAAACATATATGGTTTTATTTACCAAATATTACACTATTTTAAAAAAAAACATCAATTAATATATAATTCTTAATAATTCCCCAGGGTTCAGGGTAAGTTCTTTTTGTTAAGAGAGTGTCAGAAATGGATAATTACTAAGCTTTACAAATACCGAAAAAATATTAAATAAATTTGTTTATTTTTTCGTGTAGTATGTAGTTCCTGGAATGTCCGTAAGAGAGCAGCGTGCCTTTGTTTACTTAAAAAAACATGTGATTAAATGACTATTTTGTGTTCTATATCAACGTTCGGAATGCGTTTTCTTCTTGAACTATTAAACGAAATGTTTATATTACCTCGCTCCGTATGGTTCTTACTGGAATGAAGCTTTTTCGCTGGTGAGGTCCGTCTTGCGTTATAATTTCCTTACCGTCTGGCGCATTTTTCGATCGTCAACTAGAACTATGGCGAAACCAGGTTGAATCATCAGAAGGTTTTCTTTCACTGTTTAGTAAGGAATATAACCATTTAATTTTGATAAATCATGGATGATTATATAGTGGTCGTGTTGCTTGTTAATTTTGTGTTAATTTTCACTCCTCCAAAGTTCCAAAAAGGTTATTTTTATTATAATTGTAGTAGCATCATTTCTTCAACTCTATGGTTTTATTTCCAAAATTTTATTATTTACAATACTTGTTATTTCCGTCACTCTTAGTAACCCATAGTATTTTTATTATACAGGCAGTTTGTAATTATTATAAATTTATATTTTATTTACCGAAAAATAATTCTTTTCCATTCCGGTTTCTTTATTAATTTGTTTTACATAATAAGTTTTTATTCATTTTCTTATGACCTTGTATATAAATATTTGATAATTTTATTATCTTTAAATAAATTTATATATATTTTTTATTAGTCTCTCATAGTATTCCTACACTGCACTACTTCCTGCTGCCATCTCCCTCATAGTATTATTTTAATTTTTTATTATCCTTTGATATTTAAAAGTTTTTATGTTTTTTAAAACTAACCCTGGGTTATCCTATATTATAACACAAATATTTTAAAAAATATAACATTAACTTATGTATAACAATTGGTTGTCCATACAATATAAATATTACAATAAATAAATAAAAATACAAAATCAGTTAATAGTATTATAGCCTACTCTCATAGTTTTATAATTTCCAAACCTACAGCACAGTTCTGTAATAAGTTACCTTCACTTTTATTTTTTACCTCAATGGGTACACTATAACTCACTTTGCACCATATATCACTCGAATTGTTTATCATTTTTAATGATATACTTTAATTTAGAGCTAGTTACAGGTTACCCATTTCTGACCTTTATATTATCATGAGTTAATTTATTGGGACCGGGTTATGTAACGTTACATAAAGCCCCCCCCCCCCCACTAGAACAAATTTATTTTAGTTTAACTCGTTTATTAAAAATAAATTGTTGATTATTTCCATTCTCTTAATAGTCTTGGCTTTATTTTCATAATAGTGTTTCATTTCAAACTGGTTATAAACTGACTGGTAATTCCGACTGGTGGTAATTGCTGTTTTCTTACTATACTCTCTCTCTCTTGGAGGCAAATTCATCAATTATTCATTTCTGGGTAGTGGTACTTCCACATTTTATTTGATAAGGACTGGTCACACTAATCATATTAAACTTGTTTTAACACTCATTTCTATTTACTTTTATATACTCGCTTTATCAATTAAGCTTCTGTCTGCTATCTTCCTTCTATTTTCTTTATCTATACTTCTGGAATCCAATATCACTCTTTTCAGCTATTTTATAATTATTATCCCTTAAATATTCAATTTCCCTAACATTTTTCCCTATCCTGTGCGGTGGTTCCAGTCGGGTGGCCACTCTGGGTCCATACACCGCTGTCCATCCTTAAACCTTCTGAGGCCAGGGGAACATCATCCCTGCTCATAAAAATTATTGCCGGAACATTTCTACGGTCAATACATAAAAATAAAAAAATTATAAGTAGTAGTCAATTAGCGACTAGTACCAAACACTTTTGGGATTCTTCATACTGTAGCTGTTTGTATTTATTTATATATTTCTTCTTCTCCTTGATTCCTTCTTCTTTTCCATTGACTAATAGCATATAACATCATTGATAGGCCTTATGTTAAAATTCCTCTGACTTTACTTCTTGTGACATATTTCTCCGTATCATTTCTTCTTATAAAATCTTCAATTCCGAGAAATTCTAATTATTGTATTAATTATCCTCCTTCAGTTTCATTGGAGTCATTAAATTATTCTTTATTCTTCGTATCTGAGCCCATTACCATCAATTGTTTTTGTTCATTTAATTTTTCTTCTGTTTGTTACCATTACAAATATTACTTTTTCCTATTATTTCAGTTTAGATCAGTTATTTATAATTAAATTATATAATCTGTTCTTATATACTCTTCACTTTAAATTATATGGTTTCAAAATAACTTGAGTAAGATGTCCTTACATGCTTTTAGAATTTTGGGGTTTTTGTCTCTTCACTTTAAATTATATGGTTTCAAAATAACTTGAGTAAGATGTCCTTACATGCTTTTAGAATTTTGGGGTTTTTTAGTTTCTTCATTTTAAATTATTGTTCGAAATACCGTGAGTAAGTTGTCCTTACGTGCTTTTTTGAATTTTGGGGTTTTTTATTTACAATGGGTTGCTTGGTCCTGTATCCATAAAATCCGTCCCTTTTTTCTGGTTTGTTTGGAGTCTGTTTAACCGTGGTCCATTATTTCAGGTACTCCCTTTACTCGGATTACTGGGGTGTTCGGAATTAATTCTCTCCTTGATAATCTTCTTACCATCCGGCTCTCCCACTTTGCTGCTATGAAACTTTCACTTAAGTACCGGTCTTCCGTCATAATTCGTTCCTTTTTAACTAACAAGTATTGTACCTCCTCTAACATAACATAGTTGCTCATATTTAATCTCATTTCATTCCCTTTTACCTCTGGATTATTTACCAAATATTTGAATGTTGTATTCCGTCTTGAAGATACGACTGATATTGTCTGATACACTTCCATCGTTGACACATTTAATTGAGATCTAAACTTAATTAACTCCCTTTGTTCATTAATTGGAAGGTTAAATACATTAATTAATCCACCTGTAATCATCTCCCATTCTTCCTTGGTATTTATTATTTTCTTTCTACTTGTTTTTATTATTTTCTTGGTCTTCTTTTCCACGGTTTGGATCTTCTCCTTGTCCTTTCTATTCTTATTTTCAGATAGCAATGCATTCGGGTCTTCCTTAGTACCTTCGGAAGTGTTGTTTAATGTTTCATTCAAATTCTTGACACTATGGTCCATTTGTTTATTTGTCTCCTCTTTGTATGTATCTGCTTTTTGGATACGCGTGTTACTGATCATGTCAATCTTTGCATGAATTTGTTTTATATTTTTATTACTTTCTTCAAATTTTGCGTTCATATATTCCCTTTGTCCGTTAATAATTGTAGTAGCATCATTTCTTCAACTCTATGGTTTTATTTCCAAAATTTTATTATTTACAATACTTGTTATTTCCGTCACTCTTAGTAACCCATAGTATTTTTATTATACAGGCAGTTTGTAATTATTATAAATTTATATTTTATTTACCGAAAAATAATTCTTTTCCATTCCGGTTTCTTTATTAATTTGTTTTACATAATAAGTTTTTATTCATTTTCTTATGACCTTGTATATAAATATTTGATAATTTTATTATCTTTAAATAAATTTATATATATTTTTTATTAGTCTCTCATAGTATTCCTACACTGCACTACTTCCTGCTGCCATCTTCCTCATAGTATTATTTTAATTTTTTATTATCCTTTGATATTTAAAAGTTTTTATGTTTTTTAAAACTAACCCTGGGTTATCCTATATTATAACACAAATATTTTAAAAAATATAACATTAACTTATGTATAACAATTGGTTGTCCATACAATATAAATATTACAATAAATAAATAAAAATACAAAATCAGTTAATAGTATTATAGCCTACTCTCATAGTTTTATAATTTCCAAACCTACAGCACAGTTCTGTAATAAGTTACCTTCACTTTTATTTTTTACCTCAATGGGTACACTATAACTCACTTTGCACCATATATCACTCGAATTGTTTATCATTTTTAATGATATACTTTAATTTAGAGCTAGTTACAGGTTACCCATTTCTGACCTTTATATTATCATGAGTTAATTTATTGGGACCGGGTTATGTAACGTTCCAATATATATATACATTTTATTTTCATATCAAACCTAATTTCAATCAAAGAAATGACCAACACAAAATTTGCAAAGTAAATTCAAGTCTGTAAAATTTTAAATCTGCAAAATGAGCTCATAAAATAATAAATTGTACCAGAGTGAGAGAGAGAGAGTGAGAGGGCGAGTGGGTAATTTCTAAGTGCTGGGTTGTGTGACAAAGATATTATTCATATATTATTATTATTCATATTCATATGATACTATATAATCTATAATACATGTCATGATTTTGGAGGGTAAAATTATTTTTAAAACGCCCATGGCGTAATAGGTGGGTTCTAATCGTTTTTTCAATATGTATTAATATTCAAGTTACATACTAATAAAAGTAATTTATATATGGTATTTTGTGTATGTTTTATTTCAGGTAATCTATTTCACAAAACTGGTTCGTGTTGCACGAACTCTGGCCCAAAACGTAAATTTATGTAATGTTGTCATATTGTACAACATGGCGCCCGGTTGAAAAGTGATAGTGATATTTACTAGTACATCCACAAGTACAATTTTTATGGTAACTCATTAAACGATAAAAAGCCGTAAGTTACAAATTGCACCCGAAAGAACAGGGACATTAGTTACAAATGGCGCGTGCCGAACATGGACTCGACATAAAATATAATTTTATGTAGGGGACACCTACCGGTATGTGAAATAATTACCTGAGATAATAGCGTTAAAGCACGTAACACGTGCGCAAGGTAAGGTTAAAATTTTAGGTTATAAATATCTATGTTTTAGTAACATAAATTTGTAAGTATGAGTAATAAGGATAATATTGCAATAGAAACCAGTACCGCTGAGGTAAATTTAACTAGTGAAATGGATGTTCAGCCGACTCCAATTAGTCAGATTGACGAAACAGATACACCTGTATCTGTTGTAAATGTAGAAACAGAGAAGGTCTCTACATCAATGCCTGTTAGTTCAGAAATTAAATCTGACAGTACTGCTGCAATGATGCAGCTTTTATTAAACAAATTTGATGAAAAATTTACAAATTTGAATAATAAATTTGATAAACAAAGTGACAAGTTTGATAGTTTTGATATCAAGTTCAATGAACTTAAAAATGAAATCAAAATAGGTCATGATAATCTGGTTAAGAAGGTTGAAAAGGTAATTACAAAACTAGACGAGAGTTTAAGTCTATTAGAAACCCAGAAGGAAAACAGTACGAAAAACGAAGTGCTGAATAATAATGTAATTAAGAGTGATAACTCAAATAATGAATTTACAGATAGTAAGAATATTACAGATAGTAAGAATATAATGTTAGAAAATGATAATGAAAGTATTATGAGTGAAAATGAAGTGTTTGAATGTATTGAGTCAGAAAGAGAGTTGGGAGAAAGTATTTTTGTACAAGGAGTGCAGGGGGTAGAATTTTCTTTTGATGTTGTGTTAGGGGGTGAAGAAAAATCTTCACGTATTTTTTATAAGGACAAGAGTTCCTTTAATTTATGTTTGGAAGACGATAGGTCTACAAATAAAGTTTCTTTGTGTTTTTGTGTACCTCATAAGTGGTGCAATAATTTTAAGATAGGGACACCTGCATATTTGGAGAGAGAGAGTGTAATTTGGTGTTGTGGAGAGAAATGTATTAAGAGAGAAAGTATAGAGAGATATTGTGAGAAAAAGAACGTAATAAAATTTTTTAAAGTAAATAGAAGTTATAGAGAATTGATGATAGCAAGGTTAGGCATAGATATGGTATATGAAAATAATGAATACTTACCTTATAATAACAATGAAATTGAGATAACAATAAATAATGAGAATAATGGTATTAAGTACTTACCTGTGGTAGAAAATTATGAGGATAATTATAAAATAAATAACCAATTAATGACATATGATAGTACTGAGATAAACGGAACCCTACTCGATCGTGACTTGAAATATTTGTTTGATAACAGTTTTATAAATGAACATGAATATAATGTTTCTAATAATAAAATCTATTTATTAAATAATAAATTAAATAGACCTAAGATAAGAATGTTATTCATCGATGGTGGATAGAGTGTTTAATTGTGAAATGAACATTAAATATATGTGACAAGTGGTATTGAATTGGACTGCTATGGACTGAGTTTGATAAATAACAAATTAATGAGTTGGAGTGTATATTTTTCATTGTATTAAATGTATTTATGTATCAATGTATTTATATAATTTTGATGTTCCAGATATATTTTATGTACACCAGTATGTATTATTATGTATTTTAATAATTAACATGTTTAATAATCATATTTTTTAAATAATGGAATAACCATTAAAGAGTAATCATTCTTTATGACTAAAAAATTATGGTACAAAAGAAAGTTGTACTTTATAACAATTTTTAATTAATAGAAAGTTTTTAATGAAGTCAAATTATTATTTACTTGGTAATGAAGGTAATTCCTTATGAATAATAAATATTTAAATAAGAATATATATTTGAAAAGTGAGAGGTATTGTTATGAGTAGGTGAGAGATGAATTTTATAAGACAATTGTCAATGATTACAGCAAGGTAGAATGTGTAAACAGGAATAGAGCCTGGGTATAGATAAAGCAGGTGAGTTATTTAATTGAAGTTATAGGGAGTTAGATAGTTAAGAATTTTGAAGTAAATAATACAAAGAAAGTATTAGATATTTTAGGGACACAGTAGTTAGTGATTATTAGTAAAGGTGTTTAAGTAAAGGTTAAACATATATTTATTGTTGATGAATTTTGTAGTGGGGGTGAGGTGATAAGGAGTAGCCAACCAATAGTGTTGTGGCAGGTATTAGCGTAGTTTAAGGGAGTGTTTGCCGAATTTTTGGAAGGGCAAAAAATAATATGGATGTATATAGCCAGTTAGGGAACACCCATCTCTGTGCAAAGACGAGCGGTGCCATAGGATTTAAATGAAATTAGTAATGGTGTTTATAATTGAGATATTGGTGTCATGATAGGTAAATTTGGTTGTCAGTTAGAAGAAGGTGAGTAAGATTATAATAAGTAAAAGCATAGTGAATATAGGAGTTACCCAGACTAAACAATGATTAGAAGGTGAAAGGTTAGGTAGTTAGGTAGGTAGAAAGTTTAGAGTATAGAGGAAGTAAGAAATGAATAATGAAATAATAATATTAAGAATATGAATATTAATAATAAATGTGTAATAATATTATAATGATTGATGTTTAATTGAAATGCAATTAATTTTTTTTTTTAATGCAACTTTAAAGAGAATATGCAAATCGTAATGTAAATCTTAATCAAGATTAAAAATGAATAAATTCTTTCAATGTATTAAATGTATCAATGTGTATTATTATGTAAAATGTATTATGTATTTATGTTATAAAATTTTTAACATGCTTTTATAATATGGAAATAATGTGTATGAAGGGATAAAAATAAATGGCGCTGTTAATGCCATAATTTTACCTGTTAATAATAATAATAAGAATAATAATAATTTTAATTTAACCATTCATTAAGTTTTTTGAATAAATAATACAATACAGATTTATTAATTATTTTGTTTTTCTATAATTTGTTTTTCTCCATGTTTGGGAGATTTATAGTGGAATTTTCATATTTTCAATTCTACTTTAATTCTTTTTATTTATATCAAACATATCAATATGTTTCTGTTATAATTTCTTTTATACTTTATAATTATAAAATGGAAAGAGATAAATATTATCGATAGAAATCGAAACAATTTATAAATGCAGGGTTGTCCATATTGCGAAAGGAAATTCTTTATAATTCTTGGGAGTTACGTTTTTAGTAGGATAATTTTTATAACTAGATTTTTACATATATCAAGCAAACCCAGTGCTTATTAACACAAACCAGCACCTAGCTAAGGGGAACCAGATCAGTTAAGGATAGAGTGATTTACCAAGTCACTATTTTGAGATTTTTCATTTATTGTTTCAGTGTTTGGTGATATGACAGCGGTCCTGAGCTGGCCAGCGCGTCAGAGCAGGGGCGTTACGAGCCTAAGTGGCCTTATGGTGTTGGGATCTCGAAGGAGAAGTCCAGTAAGGTCATGTAGGTACTGTCATCATCATCAGACCAAGGGTGAGTTGTTATTGTCTTTTATATAAAATTGTAAGGGGTTGTGGCGACTTATCCTGGCTGATCCCTTTAGGATGTATGAAAGGGTCAATGAAAGTTTTTGTGCTTCGACACACAATCTTTCATTGAGGGGGTTTTGTAATGGTACAATTATGGTACAATTTGTAATAACCATAAATATTGTATAAAAAACCATAAATATTGTATTTTTTAGTTTGGTCAAAATTAAACAAACATTTAATAACCTGTATGAATATATCGTGAGTGGACTATATAATATTTGCCAGGATTTGGACCGATTCGTAGCAAAAAACGTGAAGCCTCACAAAAAACAGTATGTCATTTGTTGCGATAAAAGCGACTATCCTTAATGACGTGAGCGGCCAAGAATTTGTTTTTGTAAACAACATAATATTGTCAACAACTGAACAATGAGGCAGTGACGTAGATTCACCCCACCTCAGAAATATGAAACAAAGACTCAATGTCATTTCATCAGCAACAGTGATCGCAGCCAGCCGGCCTACCGTTCACGAACGGCAGATCGTTCACGCAAAGTGAATTTTAACTTTTGAACCACTAGAAGTGGTTAAATAACTGAATAACTACAGTGTAATAGAACTTCAGAAATGTGACCGGTAAAAATCGACGAACTCGCGGTGCGCGAAGTTCGTAAAACAGACAGAAACACGACTATTTGGTGAGAACGTTCCAGCAACACACATATATATATTACTATAATATTTATGACTAAATTTACCTCAAGATATACTTTTTTCCTTTAGGAACATGTTTCGGGAGATCTTGTTCTCCCATCTTCAGCCTTCGCCATCTTGTTTCTGGTGAAATATTTGTGTGTTGGCTTCTGGATGTTATTGAGGTAGTTTGTTGGTCTTTGGTCCTTTAAAGTTGCATTATTGTGTGTGGTTGTGGTATCTGTTTTTGTGGTATCTGTGTTTTTCAACCACACACAATAATGCAACTTTAAAGGACCAAAGACCAACAAACTACCTCAATAACATCCAGAAGCCAATACACAAATACTTCACCAGAAACAAGATGGCGAAGGCTGAAGATGGGAGAACAAGATCTCCCGAAACATGTTCCTAAAGGAAAAAAGTATATCTTGAGGTAAATTTAGTCATAAATATTATAGTATTATATACATCAAGAAACGAACTGTAGCAGAAAGTGATTGAAACATATATATATATATATATATACATTTTATTTTCATATCAAACCTAATTTCAATCAAAGAAATGACCAACACAAAATTTGCAAAGTAAATTCAAGTCTGTAAAATTTTAAATCTGCAAAATGAGCTCATAAAATAATAAATTGTACCAGAGTGAGAGAGAGAGAGTGAGAGGGCGAGTGGGTAATTTCTAAGTGCTGGGTTGTGTGACAAAGATATTATTATTATTCATATTCATATGATACTATATAATCTATAATACATGTCATGATTTTGGAGGGTAAAATTATTTTTAAAACGCCCATGGCGTAATAGGTGGGTTCTAATCGTTTTTTCAATATGTATTAATATTCAAGTTACATACTAATAAAAGTAATTTATATATGGTATTTTGTGTATGTTTTATTTCAGGTAATCTATTTCACAAAACTGGTTCGTGTTGCACGAACTCTGGCCCAAAACGTAAATTTATGTAATGTTGTCATATTGTACATTGCCTGGTTGAAAAGTGATAGTGATATTTACTAGTACATCCACAAGTACAATTTTTATGGTAACTCATTAAACGATAAAAAGCCGTAAGTTACAAATTGCGCCCGAAAGAACAGGGACATTAGTTACATAGTTACATTATTTGGTATCAGTGTCCTACCAGTCGCATCTGCTGATTAATTTCAAGTGTTGCATAATGACAGGTTTTTCAATTAAAATATTTTTATTATAATACATAGTTACAAATTTGTAAATATCGTCACATTCAGTATCTAAAAATAAATAATATACAGAATTCCATGATCCCCAAACTTAATGTATCCATAGTTTTCAATATCTATCAAGCATTCATAAGTCAATACATTTGTAAATCAATAGAAATAGAAGAATTGCCAATTTTTATGAAATGATAAATTCCAATACAATAAATATTACTAAATTAATGTTGTAAAGTAAAAAAAGTAAATAATGAAGTCTACACAATTTGGCTTAAATACACACAATTTACTAAAAATGGCTTTTATTAAGTACTAGCAGAATACCCGTGCTTTGCTACGGAGTTTCACGTTGTACGTAATGAAAATGTTAGTTTAATTAATAAAGTTCAATTAAAGTAGGCTTCTTAAAAATAAATAGCTGTTGCCTAATTCCTAATAAAATAATGAAAATGTTAGTTTAATTAATAAAGTTCAATTAAAGTAGGCTTCTTAAAAATAAATAGCTGTTGCCCACAACTTCGTTCGCGTGGTCTTCAGTTTAATGCGATAATATATTTAGAACAGATTCTATTCTATTGGGTTGCCATAGTAACCAGATCTAATAGTTTTTTAAGACCGCAAAGGACCCCCCAGAGGATCGTATCGAAAAAAACACCTGTCCTATGTTGGTTCTCCCGTTGCATAAAATATTTGTGCCAAGTTTGGTTGAAATCGGTCCAATGGTTTAGGTGGAGACGTGGAAGACCCCAAAGGATCGTATCGAAAAAAACACTTGTCCTATGTTGGTTCTCCCTTTGCGTAAAATATTTGTGCCAAGTTTGGTTGAAATCGGTCCAGTGGTTTAGGAGGAGATGTGGAAGACCCCAAAGAACCCCCAAAAGGACCCCATCGAAAAAACACCTATCCTATGTTGGTTCTCCCGTTGCGTAAAATATTTGTGCCAAGTTTGGTTGAAATCGGTCCAGTGGTTTAGGAGGAGATGTGGAAGACCCCAAAGAACCCCCCAAAGGACCCCATCGAAAAAAATACAGAAACCTTCACGGACGTGCGCACAACAACTCACCGAAGTTTCATCGCAATGGGATGAATGGTATAGGAACGCATACGGGACAAACAAAGAAACATTCATTTTTATATATAAGATGTAAACTATACCACTTACTTGAAACACAGAGAGAAAACGGACCGACTTTACTTTATACTATGTATATATATATATAGATGTTATGGATGGTCAGGAACGTTGTCAAGTGTTAACAGCAGATCGAAAGGAATTTTATCTCCTTACTATACTATATCTCCTTAAAATAATATTGTTTCATCCATATACAACAGCTGAAATAATCTAAGCTGCTATAGTATTGGACAGGCAGAAATTCTTGGAAATTTGTTTAAAGCTTTTGGACTTTTAGCGTGATATGCAGTTCTCCCCATCCTCCAATCATTAGTCTGTATAAGCTGCATGCTTTTCTCTTTTGTTGTGATGTAAGAACATTTCTTTTGAATGTCTGTTGTGGCAAGTACCCTCCCCCCCATAATTATATACTCAAGTATCTTGGGGAATATAGTAGCAGCAACTAAGTTGGCACCACCAGCTTCACTGTGTAATGGGATAAAATGGGCATAACCATTTTATGTAATAATTTTATGAAATCCATTGTTATAGATGTATTGGAAGTTATAACAAAGTAGGTGACTCACGTCTCAAGTTGAACAAACCTTACCATATTGTAACTTTACAATTCCTTTTGAAAATTTAAAAACCATTTACGTACCCGATTCTTTTCAACTTACCTTCGCCCCGATCAGAAGACTCCAAAATTACTTTCTACAGGTTGCCACCAACATTTTTAAAAGGACAAATGTGGAAACCCTTTTTAATACTTCACCACTGAATTCAATAACTTACCAGGTCCGTTTTAGGCGAGATTTTCTATACAGGACAGGTTATGTTAAACTGGCATAATAAGTTACTTAACACATGTTTATGATAAGTTAAATATTCTTTTTATTTTACTCAAATATTATTTCCTTTCCTTTAAATATTATTTATTTTCTCTAACTTTTATAACATTCTTTTACTTTATACCTCCAACAGTTATAAAACATGAAATTACGTTTACAACTAATAGATATATATTTTATCAAGGGAAACCAGTACTTATTCACCCTCTCTCTCTCTCTCTCTCTCTCTCTCTCTCTCTCTCTCTCTCTCTCTCTCTCTCTCTCTCTCTCTCTCTCTCTCTCTCTCATTCTCTTTTGACCCCTCTTTATGTTTGAGCTCTTTTTAGTTTTAAATGTTATTTAAACAGAAACAAAAATAACATGAAGTTGAGTTTTTAAGTTGGCCAATTAATTTTGTCTTTACTGATACCTGCACGTGCATTCCATTGTACACTATCACTCGTATTTCACTATTTTTTCAAAACTGTACAAAAAATTCCCAACTGTTATAGAATAGTCATTAATGTTAATTATTTATTCTCATGACTTCATGGTAAACACCAATTTGGTGGACCTACCATAATTTATACTGCGTAGGCCCACCCACGCTTTTAATTAATGACCGTCTGCTTCAACTGTTTCTTGGCGAGTGCTGAACTGGTTGATGAATTGTGTCAAACTGCGCAAGCGTCACTCGCAGTTGTATACTATACTCGACTTTGGGCGTTGCCCACGTGGTCATCAACTCGTCCTCTGATTGGTTTCTCGTAGACTTCGACATCTCGCGAGAGACCGAAAGCACTCCGCCTGGCCGACACGAGGTGAATTTTGTGTCGCAACTAAGCGCTTTTCTGATGAATCACAGCTATCCTTTGTTTCAATTCCTAACTTGTACCTCGTCGCACCTGGTACCTGTTAACTTTCACTTAAATAAGTCCCTAGTTCGGGTCGACATCTGTTAACTTTAAAAAGAAAACAATACAAATAGTAAGTCCCTTGTTCTGGGCGACATCTGTTAACTCTCGCATATCTTATACAAATATGACAAGTTATTTTTATGTTTTTAATTGTAGATAAAACAGTACTCACCATACATCCGGTGTAAACATTTGGCTTTATTATCAGCATTAATTTTATCTTTTGGGTCCAGGGCTTCATTAAGCGAAAAGGCAGAGGTAGTCGGGTTTTCGAAATAACCATTTGCACAACATGTAGTTAAACAATCTATGATTTATTTTAGTTTCAATATTCAAATGTTATGAACAATTGGAGTCATTTCTCATCTGAACAATTATCAAAATGGCGGCTTCATGACTTCCGCCTTTTTACCATGCTTTGACCTCTATATAGCATTTGCTTTATTCTGGATTTTAATCTTTTAAACAAATGTATTTTAAAACTGCAGTATTGAATTCAAAATTACTTGTTTCGTTATACTCATTAAATAATATATGTGCATAACACGAACCAACGCCTCAGACTATGGTTTTTAAATGCCGGCAACCGTTCACTCTCACTTTCTCACTCGCACATTTCATACATTGATTGTGATTACATTTGTATTAATAATATTTTGAGCTCATTTGACTATTTAGAATTTGGAATATTTAAAAGGACTTCCCTGAGTTGTAGTGGTAATGGCGTTCCTCAGACTATTCCCATGATGGGTGGCGGATGTTCGGCCGAACTTTGTGATCTGTCTGTTCCTGAGTGCACTGAATTTAGATTACTTCATTTAAACTGTTCACTGAAGCTAGTTACATTGTGTGATTACATTTTTACAAATTTTTAACACCTTTGCTGGCAATAACTGACCAGCACACAATTGAACATGTGTACGCTCTGAGTTGGTAATGCAGACTGAGGACGGGTTATATGCAAAATCTGCGTATGTAGTAGTATATATGACGTCACCGTCTTTTGTTTCTACGGCCAACGCCTTGCTTTATACGTTATTACTGATACGTCATTATCATTTATTAATGATGACACACATTGCTGGCCAATGAGATTTTATATTTAGAGTTTGTCTTCAGTTATACCGCCATTGTATGTGTTTGGTTTCACCTGTCAGCCGGTGACCTTGGAATCATTCCACTCTTGTTGAATATGCGTTGTTTCTTTGGACATGGGTAAAACTGACCTAACCATGGTTGACATTCATAAATATAATAAAAATACAATATGAAATCCCTAAATCCCATAATTATGATACCAGGCCTTTTTGTACTGTCACAAAACCCCCTCAATGAAAGGTTTTATGTCGAAACATAAAAACTTTCATTGACTCATTCACACGTTTCTAAAAGGATCAGTTCAGATATGTTGCCACAACCCCCTGTAGTGTTAATATAAAAGAAGTATAATCACTTACCCTTGGTCCAATGATGCTGATCGTACCATCTGACCTTACTGGACTTCTCAGGAGAGAGCCCAACACTATAAGGCCATTAGGCACTTAACGCTCCTGTTCTGACGCACCGGCCAGGTCAGGATCGCGGTCACAACACCACAAAACTCTGAAACATGCAATACAAAATTTTAAAATAGTGACCTTATCTATTTCCATATCCGTAACTGATATGTCTTGGATCCTTAGATGCATTGGTTTGTGTTTTGAGGCGTTGGTTTTCTTAATTCATAAGTTTTCAAATAACAAAAGACAAGATTTAAGACAGATAAATCCTTCCAATTTTTCAACACTCCTGTATTCTTTAACAAATTCTCTGACTCCAGTCAACATCAACTTACTTCTCTCACCATAAGAAAACACATTATTATACTAAGCATAAAACAAATTTTAATCTTTCAACCAACAACCACTATCTCTATTAATTTCTTTCAGATAAAATCAACACATATATCTATTATAGCAAATACTTCAAAACTATTTATTTTTCTTTACACTTATCTTTCTTTACAACAGAATCATAATTGCAGACTTAACGACCAACACCAATATCACTATCATTTCTTTAAAGTTTAATATTGTATTATCGTTACTACCCTTGTAGTAACCGCCCAGCCACACACACTATTGTACCATCTACATAATAAAAACATAATAAAACATTGTACATTAAACATTAACATTGTTACATTTACATCACATAATTCATATTTACATAACTTGTAGCAAAACTTTACAACATTTTTATTTTTATCAACTCTCTATTCAACTTTTAATTAGTTAACATTCATTATATTAGATTCTATACAAAAAAAATTTCAAATTTATCATTACCTTTCTGTTACATCACCTTTCTACTATGAATTTTCCCTTCCTAACCCTTTTATCCTTCCTTGTCTAGTTTGGGTGACTCTCCATTATTCACTATTATCTCTACATCTTATTTTGGCATTTGTCAATCTAACCTTACTCACCTCTTTTTTACACTAACAACCGCTACTAACACCCAATAACATCTTATGACACCAATATCTCTATAATAACCCCCTTCACTAATCCCATTTAAATCCTCTGGCACCGCTCGTCTTTTGTACTAGGATGTGTGTTCTCTACCTGGCCATATCCATTCCTAACCATTTGCCCTCCACCAAATATCGGCAAACACTCTAACCCAAAATTGCTCCGCCTGCCACAATGCTGCACGTTGATCTCTTGCCACGTCGCACGCTGATCACTCCTTACACCGGATCCTTACTACAAAATATCATCATCAGTAAATATAATTACCATTCACATTACTCACCTCTACATATAATCACTAACTACTGTGGCCCTATAACATCTAACACCCTCTTTATATATTATCAGTATCTCAACTTTCTTGTTCTCACTAACTCCCAATAACTCTATTTAACTAACTCCCATGCCTCTATTTATCATTATCCCCAAACCTCTTTACAACATTTCATCTTAATATACCACTGGAAAATTCATCACTTACCTACTAATAACAATACCTCTCAATATCCGTATATATTACATGTTTAATCATTTATTAACCATTAGACTCTGAATTCCATAATTATTTAAAATCATCCTCATAATTAATTATTCTTGAATATTTAAAATTCTACAGTCCATGGTTTACACATAAAATACACAACAGCAAAATACACAAATACATTGACATTAATACACACAAAAAATATACAATCCACATTATCAATTTATCATTTATCAAAAATCAGTTTATAAGCAGTCGATTTCAAAACACTGTCCACATAATTAAATGTTCATAAACACAATAAAATAATTAACCTCCATCGTCGAACAATAATCTTATCTTATATCTATATACATTGCTTAATGTTGACTCTCTTACACTAACATCATAAATACATATACCATTCAACTTTTTATCATTATCCTCAAACTCATATAATTCATGATCGGGTATGGTTGTGTCACCTTCAGTATAATCAGTCATAATTAGGTAATTTGCAAAGTCATTATTTTCATTATCTCCTACTACTTCAGTTTTATTACAAGGCAAGTATTTACTATATTTATTATATATCATCTCTACTCCTAACCTTTCCATAAATTCTTCATAGTCTCTACTTATCTTAAAAATCTCTATCTCCCTCTTTCTCTCACAATATCTCTCTCTTTTAAAACATCTTTCTCTACCAGACCACGCTATATTCTCTCTTTCTACATTTGCAGGGGACATTAATTCACAACTATTGCACCACCTGTGAAGTGCACTAAAAAACCCAAGGACAACTTTATTTGTAGACCATATGTCTCCCAAATATACATCGAAGGCACTCTCGTCCTTCCTAAAAACATGTGAAGTTTTTACTTCACCCCCTACTCCATCACTAAGGGAAAAATCTACCCCCTGCAACTCTTTTACAGTTATACTCTCTTTACACACTCTCTTTAACCCTTCAACACACACTATCATTCCATCATTATCATATTCTATTCCCCATAAAATCTCATTATCACTACCCCTGTTTACATAATCATTTTCTAATATCATACTTTTATTTATTTTGTCATAATTTTCTCCCCCACTTACCTTGTCTTTCTTTATATCTAATTTGTCTACTCCCTTCTTATTTTCTAATTCTGTCTCGTTTAACCGTGTATGTATTTCATTTAATCTTTTGTCAAAATTACAACTTTGTTTTTTAATTTCTTTTTTGATATCATTAAATTGTTCATCAAACTGGTTTAATTTATCATTAAAATTATCTAATTTTGTATCGAACTTAATGCTCTGCTCTTTTAACTCATTATTCTGTATCTTCATCAACTGAAAAAGGTCTTCTAATGACACTTTATTATTTATAATGGGTGTTGAGTTAGCTTGTGGTTCATTTAATAATAGAGATTCTGTTGCTGTATTATTTATACTAATGTTTTCGTTATCTGCCATTTTGATCATATTAATAATAAATTTTATTTTTAGTAGTTGTTCGTACTTCATTCAAAAAATAACATAACCTATACTGTTAACCTACGTTGCTTCTGTTTTACGTATACTTCACTACCCGTCTGCCTCTGCTTTTGGCTTATTTATATAATGTAAATTTTTATATAAAGTCCCTGTTCGGGCGCCATCTTGTGACAGTACAGAAATACCTGTTACCATAATTATGGGATTCAGGAATATTGTATTGTAAATTTTATTCTGATCATAAATGTTAACTAGGGCTAAGTTAGTTTTGCACAAGTCCCAATAACTACGCAGATTCACAAGAGGGGAGCCGAGCCAAGGTCATTGTGGTACGAGCAGAATTTAATACCTGTAATGGCGGCATAAGCGAAACGAACTAATAATACGAACTTTTCATTGGTCCACAAAGCCAGATCGTCATAAATAAACAATGATGGCATGAAACAATTACGTATTTACCCGGGCGGTGGCTATAGAACAATGCATAATGACGTCAGACACAACCACTTGCATAACAATTGCGTCTGATTCCGCCCAGTCGTCTAAACAGTTCACCGAGCACACATGCTCGACTAGTGCAGTGGGCAGATTTTGCCATAAAATACAGTAATTGTTTTCAAAAATGTAATCATTAACAGTACGTAGAATCAGTGAACAACCAAAATGAGAATTAAGTAAATTCAGTGCACTAAAAACAACAGTAAAGGTTCGGCCGAACACCTGCCAACCGCCATGGGAGTCTTCTGAGGAGTCTATGCCGCATCAAATTCAGGAAAGCCCTTATAAATTCTTTTTCTAAATTTAAAAATCTAAAAGAATGAGCTCAATTCAGAATAATTAACAAGTGTTCAATATTACAGTATGATTGAGAGTGAAAGTGAGCGAGTGAAAGTGATCGTTGGCCAACCTTAAATACGTTATATTTGGGGGCGTTGGTTTGTGTATAATTGCAGAGCAAGCATTAAAATCATAGGAATAAAAAAGGAATTTAAAGTAACTGCAGTATAGAGTTTAAAAAAGAATTATTTTAAATAAAGTAAAAACACATGCATATAGCATTAAACGCATGGCGAAAGCAGAAATAATGTCGCCGCCATTTTGAAATTTAACACTCGTAGCTGACTCTTATTGTTTATAACCTATAGCGCAAGTAACTGAATAAAATAGAACTTATTATCCTCATGTTGTGTAACTGGTTGTTTCAATACCCCGAGAACCTCTGTCTTTTCTGCTTAACGCAACCTTGGACCCAAAAGCCTAATGCACTCAACAAAACTGAGCACGTGTTACACCGGATGTGTGGTAAATTATGCAAATCCTCTAATAATTAATTATCAGACGTTTATTATTATTATTTCAAAAAAAAAGAGTCGTCACAGATGGCGCCCAGAACTAGGGACTTAATTATGAGTCGTCACAGATGGCGCACGAACTTGGACTTTGTATAAAATTAAAATTATATAAATAAGCAAAAAGCAGAGGTAGACGGGTAGAGAAATGCACATAACAGTAGAGGTTATCCATGTAGGTTATGTGTGGTATGAAGAGAATTGTATAACAATTAAGACAGAATTTATTAATATCAGTACAACAAAAATTGCAGATAACAATGAAAGCAGTAATATAGAAAACACAGCATCAGAATCATTGATGTTAAACGAACCACAGGCGAACTCAACGCCTGTTATAAACAATAAAGTTTCATTAGAAGATCTTTTTCAGTTAATGAAAATACAGAATGGTCAATTAAATAATAAACTAAATCAATTTGATGAACAATTTAACGATATTAAAAAAGAAATTAAGAACCAAAGCTGTCATTATGATAAAAGAGTAAGTGAAATAAAGACACGGTTAGACGAAAAAATAGAATTAGAAAATAAGAAATTAGAATTAGACAAATTAGAATTGAACAAAGATGACAAGGTAAGTAGTAGTGGAAATGATGATAAAATAAATAAAAATATAGTAATAGGAGATAATAGTGTGGATGTTGGTAGTAATAATGAGGTTTTATGGGGAATAGAATATAATAATAATGGAATGATAGTGTGTTTTGAAGGGTTAAAGAGAGTGTGTAGATAGGGTATAATTGTAAGGGAATTGCAGGGGTTAGATTTTTCCCTTAATGGTATATTTGGGGGTGATATACATGTTTTTAGGAAGGACGAGAGTGCCTTCGATGTAGATTTGGGAGACAAAAGGTCTGCAAATAGTTGTCCCTAGATTTTTTGTGCACCTGGTAGGTGGTGCGAGAATAAAGTTGTAGTGTCCCCGGCATATATTGAGAGAGAATGTGATTTGGGGTTATGATGGGAGATATTGTGAAAGACAGTTGTGTGATAATTGGGAGATGGAGTTATATAGAGTAAATAGAGATTATGAGGAGTTTATGGAAAGGTTAGGTGTAGAGATGATATATAATGAATGTAGTAAGTACTTACCTTGGATTGAAGCTGATATAGCACCAGTGGGAGATGATGTTGATAAAGATGACTTTATAATTTACCTGATTGTAACAGACTATACCAAAGGCGACATGACCATACTCGATCGTGACAAATTATATGAGATAGTAATATGGAATAAGCATATTAATTTAAATAGTATTGTGGAAATATATGAAGAATTAGATAAGTATTATATTGATAGTAATAATATAAGACATTCAATATTAAACCATGTATATAGTTTTAAGGTTTGACTATTATTTGACGTTGGAGGGTAAACATTTTATTGTGTTTATGAACATTTAATTATGTGGACAGTGTTTTAAGATGGACTGTTTATGACTGATTTTTGGTAAATGATAAGATGATAATGTGGATTGTACATTTTTGTGTATAGAAATGTCAGGGTATTTGTGTATTTTTGTTGCTGTTATGTATTTTATGTATTTTTTTTATGTAAACATGTATTGTAGAATTTTAAATAATTGAAGGAAGTTTAATAATGCTTTTGAAATAATTATGGAATTCAGAGTCTAAGGGTTAGTAAATGATTATGCTTATGATATATTTGGATATTGAGTTGTTTTAGGATAGTAAGATAAGTGATGAATTTTCTAGTGGTATATTAAGGTGAAATGTTGTAAAAGAGTTTGGGTAATAGTGATAAATAAGGGCATTGGAGTTAGTTAAATAGAGTTAATAGGAGTTAGTGAAAATAGAATGTTGAGATGCTGATAATATATAAAGAGGTGTTAGATATTTTAGGGACACAGTAGTTAGCGATTATATGTAGAGGTGAGTAATGTGAATGGTAATTATATATAGTTGTTGATGATGATATTTTGTAGTAAGGATCCGGTGTAAGGAGTGATCAGCGTGCGACGTGGCAAGGGATCAGCGTGCAGCGTTGTGGCAGGCGGAGCAATTTTGGGTTAGAGCGTTTGCCGATATTTGGTGGAGGGCAAATGGTTAGGAATGGATATGGCCAGGTAGGGAACATACATCCTTGTACAAAAAATGAGCGGTGCCAGAGGTTTTAAATGGGATTAGTGAAGGGGGTTATTATAGAGATATTGGTGTCATAATGTATTAATGGTTGGAAGCGGGTGTTAGTAGAGAAAAAGGGGTAGTAAGGTTGGATTGACAAATGCCAAAATAAGATATAGAGAACAAGGAATAATTGAGAGTCACCCAAACTAATAAGGAAGAAAGGTTAGAAAAGGAAAATTCATGGTAGGAAGGTGAGGTAAATGAAAGGTAATGATGAATTTGAAATTTTTTTTTTATAGAATCTAAGGAGATAATGAATGTTAAATAATAAAAGTTAATAGAAAGCTGAAACCGTAATGTCTTATTAAAGTTTTGGTACAAGTTGTGTAAATGTAAATTGTTTAATGTAAATGTAACAGTGTTTAATGTACAATGTTTTATTATGTTTTTATTATGTTGATGGTACAATAGGTTAGGAGGTTACTATGAGGTAGTGACGGTAATAATGTTAAATTTTATGTTGGTTATCAAATCTATGGTAATGATTCTGTTATAAAAAGAAAATTAACGTAAAGAAAGTTGAGTAAAGAAATTTAATAGTTCTGAAGTGCTGCCACGATAGTTAAATATACTGATGTTATTTGAAATAAATGAGTAGAGATAGTAGTTGTTGTTTGAGAGTAGAATTTGTTTTATGTTTAGTATAAGGGTATATTTCATTATGATGAGAGAAGTAAGTTGACATTGACTGGAGTCAGAAAAGTTGATAAAAATATATCGGAGTGTTGAAAAGTAGAAGGATTATCTGTCTAAATCTTGTTATATATTTTTGTGTGTGTGTGTGTGTGTTATTTGGAATTTAAGGAATAAGGAAAACCAACGCCTCAAAACACAAACCAATGCATCTAAGGGGAGACATATCAGTTGCGGATATGTAGATAAAAAGGGCCACTATTTTAAAATTTTATATTACATGTTTCAGAGTTTTGTGGTGTTGTGACCGCGGTCCTGCGCTGGCCGGAGCGTCAGAACAGGAGGAGCGTTCAGTGCCTCATGGCCTTATGGTGTAGGGATCTCTCCGGAGAAGTCCAGTAAGGTCAGAGGGTACGATCAACACTATAGGACCAAGGGTAAGTGATTAAAATTTTTTTTTATATATTAACACTACAGGGGGTTGTGGCGACATATATGGACTGATCCTTTTAGAAACGTATGAATCAGTCAATGAAAGTTTTTGTGTCTCGACACCAAACCTTTCATTGAGGGGGTTTTGTGACAGTACAGAAATACCTGTTACCATAATTATGGGATTCAGGAATATTTTATTGTAAATTTTATTCTGATCATAAATGTTAATTAGGGCTAAGTTAGTTTTGCACAAGTCCCAATAACTACGCAGATTCACAAGAGGGGAGCCGAGCCAAGGTCATCGTGGTACGAGCAGAATTTAATACGTGTAATGGCGGCATAAGCGAAACGAACTAATAATACGAACTTTTCATTGGTCCACAAAGCCAGATCGTCATAAATAAACAATGATGGCATGAAACAATTACGTATTTACCCGGGCGGTGGCTATAGAACAATGCATAATGACGTCAGACACAACCACTTGCATAACAATTGCGTCTGATTCCGCCCAGTCGTCTAAACAGTTCACCGAGCACACATGCTTGACTAGTGCAGTGGGCAGATTTTGCCATAAAATGCAGTAATTGTTTTCAAAAATGAAGTAATTGTTTTCAAAAATGTAATCATTAACAGTACGTAGAATCAGTGGACAACCAAAATGAGAATTAAGTAAATTTAGTGCACTAAAAACAACAGTAAAGGTTCGGCCGAACACCTGCCAACCGCCATGGGAGTCTTCTGAGGAGTCTATGCCGCATCAAATTCAGGAAAGCCCTTATAAATTCTTTTTCTAAATTTAAAAATCTAAAAGAATGAGCTCAATTCAGAATAATTAACAAGTGTTCAATATTACAGTATGATTGAGAGTGAAAGTGAGCGAGTGAAAGTGATCGTTGGCCAACCTTAAATACGTTATATTTGGGGGCGTTGGTTTGTGTATAATTACAGAGCAAGCATTAAAATCATAGGAATAAAAAAGGAATTTAAAGTAACTGCAGTATAGAGTTTAAAAAAGAATTATTTTAAATAAAGTAAAAACACATGCATATAGCATCAAACGCATGGCGAAAGCGGAAATAATGTCGCCGCCATTTTGAAATTTAACACTCGTAGCTGACTCTTATTGTTTATAACCTATAGCGCAAGTAACTGAATAAAATAGAACTTATTATCCTCATGTTGTGTAACTGGTTGTTTCAATACCCCGAGAACCTCTGTCTTTTCTGCTTAACGCAACCTTGGACCCAAAAGCCTAATGCACTCAACAAAACTGAGCACGTGTTACACCGGATGTGTGGTTAATTATGCAAATCCTCTAATAATTAATTATCAGACGTTTATTATTATTATTTCAAATAATAAGAGTCGTCACAATCTGTTAACTTTCACTTAAATAAGTCCCTAGTTCGGGTTGACATCTGTTAACTTTAAAAAAAAAACAATACAAATAATAAGTCCCTTGTTCTGGGTGACATCTGTTAACTCTCGCATATCTTATACAAATATGACAATTTATTTTTATGTTTTTAATTGTAGATAAAACAGTACTCACCATACATCCGGTGTAAACATGTGGCTTTATTATCAGCATTAATTTTATCTTTCGGGTCCAGGGCTTCGTTAAGCGAAAAGGCAGAGGTAGTCGGGTTTTCGAAATAACCATTTGCACAACATGTAGTTAAACAATCTATGATTTATTTTAGTTTCAATATTCAAATGTTATGAACAATTGGAGTCATTTCTCATCTACACAATTATCAAAATGGCGGCTTCATGACTTCCGCCTTTTTACCATGCTTTGACCTCTATATAGCATTTGCTTTATTCTGGATTTTAATCTTTTAAACAAATGTATTTTAAAACTGCAGTATTGAATTCAAAATTACTTGTTTCGTTATACTCATTAAATAATATATGTGCATAACACGAACCAACGCCTCAGACTATGGTTTTTAAATGCCGGCAACCATTCACTCTCACTTTCTCACTCGCACATTTCATACGTTGATTGTGATTATATTTGTATTAATAATATTTTGAGCTCATTTGACTATTTAGAATTTGAAATATTTAAAAGGACTTCCCTGAGTTGTAGTGGTAATGGCATTCCTCAGACTATTCCCATGATGGGTGGCGGATGTTCGGCCGAACTTTGTGATCTGTCTGTTCCTGAGTGCACTGAATTTAGATTACTTCATTTAAACTGTTCACTGAAGCTAGTTACATTGTGTGATTACATTTTTACAAATTTTTAACACCTTTGCTGGCAATAACTGACCAGCACACAATTGAACATGTGTACGCTCTGAGTTGGTAATGCAGACTGAGGACGGGTTATACGCAAAATCTGCGTATGTAGTAGTATATATGACGTCACCGTCTTTTGTTTCTACGGCCAACGCCTTGCTTTATACGTTATTACTGATACGTCATTATCATTTATTAATGACGACACACATTGCTGGCCAATGAGATTTTTATTTAGAGTTTGTCTTCAGTTATACCGCCATTGTATGTGTTTGGTTTCACCCGTCAGCCGGTGACCTTGGAATCATTCCACTCTTGTTGAATATGCGTTGTTTCTTTGGACATGGGTAAAGCTGACCTAACCATGGTTGACATTCATAAATATAATAAAAATACAATATGAAATCCCTAAATCCCATAATTATGATAACAGGCCTTTTTGTACTGTCACATACCGACTAAGCCGTAGGGTGTTTAATAAGAAAATTTTGTACATGTTGATTGAAAAACATTACATATTTTGCTCCGTTACAATATAAGTTGAGGTATTCTCAAATTTTCTGCTAACTTCAACTTTTCTGTCTTCACATCCTTTACTATTACTTTTGTTATTTAAAAACATAAACAAGACCTTGAATCATTTTATACTGACAAATATATATTTATTGATACATGAACCTAACTATCTTAATTTATTATAGACGACCCAGATTGCTGCACACTCTACTCTCATTCCATCAATTTACCCCAACCCCATTTACTTATTTTAGAGATCTCATAAAAAATAATTTAATTTTATACTGTTACGTATTTTGGTGGCTTCCTCCCCGAACGTGTGGCGAGCCTCACACCAAGTCCTTTTTACGGTGTCCCAAAAAGTTTATTATTCCATATTTTCTTCTTCTTTGTCAACAACTACACTCACTATTTATTTTACGGCCTCATTTTACTACGGATAGCTTTTCTAATTAATTTTTAACTTTTATTGAGGCTCCACGTTTATTAGTTCACCTGGCCAGACGAAGCATTGGTTGAGCACTCCCCCGAGAGTTAACAGAAAACCCCACTTCTCAACTTTTTTGAACAAGACGGATATCAGTGCCTTCTGGTGCTAAAGTCCCGGTCACCGCACATTCAACAAGTGCAACTCCCGTGTGTTGGACGTCGACGAAATCTCACTGCCTCTCTGCATGTCACATAAATGGGCATGACTTATCCATACTTCCACCAGCTTGGACCACGTGCGAACAAAGTTAGTTACTTCGTGCCATATTGGCTTTTTGACGAAGCGTCCCATCCACGCACCTGGTTGTTATTGCGCGTGGTGTCCGTAACCCAGCCCTTGAGTTCTGCGAATTCAATTGCGTTGTCGAACACACGCATTCCATTGTAGCTGGTTGTTAGTTACAAAGTTTTTACTCTTCTCCCCAACGGAAAGCACAGGCACGTGCGCACTGGAATTCCGTGAATTAACTGTTGTTGACCACGCCGCATCCAACGCACTGAACCGTTTTATGTAGGTGACTCGCTGTTTTGGGCCCGTATAAATTGAAATAAACAGAATAAAATTATAACAAAATATAATACCCCTTTTTTGCCCCGTTACACAGTGTCAATAAAAGAAAGTAGTAAATCTAGCGATAAGATGATGAATATGCTACAATTGTTTTTAGAACAAAATGTTAAGTTCGAAATGTTAATTTCAGTGAACTAAAGGGTGATATTAATAATCGTTTTGACGAAAGTGACGAAAAGTTGGATAAGCGTTTGAGGGAGTCACAAAAGCAGTTTAATGAATTAAGGGGTGATATTAAGGAAATAATAGAACAACAAAAGGTATTTATTAATGATCTTAAGGGACAAAATGAGAAGTGGAAAAGAGATACAGGTAAGTGTAATGAGAATAAAAATAATCAGGTGATAGACGACAGGGTAAGTGATGTTGTTAATACAAGTGAAAATAATAGTGATAATTATAATGGTGATGTAATTGAAAATGTGGTATCAGAGAGTGATACATTGAATAATGATAGTGATAATACGAGTTTAATGGGAGTAGAGGTTATTGGTGAGGAGATAGTTGTTAATGAGATCAAAAGATTGTGTGAGGAGAGTTTAAATGAGAATGTGGGGCAGAGGGCAAATTTTTCCAGTGGTGTAAGTGGAGTAAAGATTCCACAAGTGTTGTTGGAGGACAAAGGTTCCTCTAGAGTTTATGTGGGAGACGTGTGGTCTCCAAATGGTCCCCTAGTTTTTTGTGTTGATGTACCTGGTAAAGCCAGGAAGAGTTTAAATAATGTTGTGTTGCCCTCTGCATGGAGAGAGATAGTTCAAGGGGGTTATGAGAGGTATTGTGACGAGAGAGAGAGAGAGAGGTAAAGATTTTTAAGGTCAATAGAGGTTATGAAGAATTAGTAGAGATGTTAGATATTGAGAGAGTTAGTGATATAGAGTACTTACCTTGCGACGTAATTAGTGCAGTAAATGTTGATAATGTCGTTGATAATGGGAATTTACCTTGGGATGAAACTGGTGTAGTAGCAGATGATAATAATGGTGAAATTGTAACCTAACTAATTGTGACAAATGATACTAAGGGTGACTTGACCATACCCAATGTAGACAAGATATGTGATGAAATAATATGGAATAATCCTGTAGATTATTACAGTAAAACTTCTTTTATACATTTCTCACTTATACGTTTTTCACACTTACTCGTTTTTTCTCTAAGGTCCTGGAAAAATTCCTATACTTTCTGTTTATTTATTTCGGTTATACATTTTCGTTTATTCGTTTTTTACACTTATATGACCAAATTTTTAAGTTCCTGGAGAGAGGAAACGTCATTTATACGTTTAAATATTTTGTCCTTATTTACATTGCGTATATCACAAAATGCATATCATGTGAATGTCCGAATGCAAATATTTTGAACAGACTGTACATTTCTAGGTAATCGTCTCAATTAGTGCCGGTCGGCTGAGTTTGCAGTTGACGAGTACCTTTGAGCAAGCTTTGGTTCCTAGAAACGTATGGTATTTGTTCAATGCTCGCAAAGCTCCATCGCTTCGTGGACATCAGTTCATTACTGTTTCTATTATAGGTAACATCGTAAGTGGAAAATGAGTGGAAGGAAGAGGAAGTGCGTTACGATCGCTGAGAAATTAAACATTTTGAAAGTAGTGAAGGAAAGCGGTAATAAGAAGCGAGTAGCCATCGCCAAGGAGTTGGGGATTGCTCCGTCGACGTTAAATTCAATCTTGGCTAAAGCAACAAAAATTGAAGAAAGTGCTCGTGTGTTTGGTGTTTCAAGTAATAAGCAAACATGTATTCAAGACGGAAAATACGAACTCTTGGAAGACTGTCTGTTACAGTGGTAGGCCTACCAATAGCACAGGGTGGAAGGAATTCCTATCAGCAGGCCAGTCCTTTGTGAAAAAGCAAATGAACTGGCAGCCAGGTTCGGTTGAAGATTTTCATGCATTGACCGGTTGCTACATAAATTTAAGGTATGGCATGGCATCGGCAGCAAAAGCATGTGCGGTGAGAGTAAGAGTGTAGATCTTAATACAGTGCGTGAGTGGAAATAAACCTGTTTGAGGGAACTAACATCTCAGTTTGATCCCAAAGACATGTTCAGTGCCGATGAAACAGGCCTTTTTTTTAATTTACTTCCTAACCGCACAATGGCATTCAAAGGGGACAGCTGTCATGGTGGTAAGCAGAGTAAACAATGTGTAACAGTGTTGTTGTGTGCAAACAGTGACGGAAGTGAAAAACTGCTTCCATTAACTGTCGGGAAATTTGCGAGGCCGCGGTGTTTTAAAAATGTTACAACACTCCCTACGAAATACGCTAACAACAATAAGTCGTGGATCACTACAAAAGTGTTTGAAGACTGGCTGAGAGGCGTCGATGCAAAAATGAGCGCAAAAGGTCAAAAAATTCTTCTGATTGTAGACAGATGCACGGCACACCCTCCTGATACATCATACCTAAAGAACGTGAAATTGGAATTTTTCCCCGCAAATTGCACAAGCAAACTGCAACCTCTGGACCTGGGGATAATCCGCAATTTGAAACTGTATTATCGCAAGATGCTGGTACAGCATGCCATCCATTGTGTAGACGCTGGAAAGGATGAATGAAAATTCACATTTTGCAGGTATGATTTCTTTGTGATTTTTATAACTTGTAACAGCAATACTGTACTATACGATTCTACGCGATGTTTTGCCGATATTTCAAAAACGTATTGTTTCATAAATAATGAATAGAGTGGTATGTAAAAAGTATCAGTTTGTTCATAAAGATTAAAAGTTTTTGCACTATGGGAGGCATATAGTATTCTTTTTTATCCTGCCATTCTTTTTTGCCTGTATTTTCTAGCATGATTTTCTGACATTACTCTTAATTTTACAATTGATTTCTGTGTGTACCAGGTATAGCCAGTGCGATAAACCTCATGTAAAATTACTTATAGGCGTAGGCCTATCTAAAGAAATTACAGTATAGATCTATTCAAATTCTATTTTTGCACAAATTTGTAACAGGTTGCTCTCTTCTAACAGGCAATGTATTACATCACAGCTGCATGGCACAGAGTATCGCAACTCACTGTCCGCAACTGTTTCCACAAAGCTGGATTCGGAATAGCGAAACCTGTAGCAATGAAGATAGATGTGATGTTCCCATTGATGATGTGGAATGGGGCAAATTGGAAGGTCATGCGTCATTTGACGACTATGTCAACATTGACGAAAATGTTGTTACCACGGAAGCCATGACCATATTGGAGACTGCTGATGGAATTCAGCAGGAAAGGGATGAAGAAGAAGAAGATGATGATGTTGAAGAAGCAACGCAGACCCCCGAGTGTTTTAGTGATGTAGTTAATGCCCTGGATACAATTAAACGCTTTGTAACCCGCCGTAATGTATCCGACAAAATTATGATGCAGTTGTCAAGATTTGAGGACACAGTTTATTCTACATCCGCGGAAAAGAAAAAAAAAAGGGCAGATAACGGATGTTTTTGGGAAATGATTAATTATATCTGTGTGTTTTTCTCTGTATATACGTTAAGTTGTATAAATACCTACTGTATTATTCCAAATTGTAAATTATACGTTATTTCTATTTAGTACTATACCATTTAATTATACTGTTTGTGTTCTATTTCACTTATACGTTTTTCACACTTATACGTTTTTTCTTCGAAGTCCCCTGAAAAACGTATAAATGAAGCTTTACTGTATTATGATATTGTGGAAGAATTTGAGAATTCAAATAGGCATTATATTAAAGAAGGTAATATAATGGACATAATTAAAAATGAAATGTACTTGTATAAAGTAACACTACTAATTTTTGATGATGGAGGTTAGACATATGGTGTTGATGGACATTTAATTTTAGTTAATGGTTTTAATACTTGGCTAAATAATGTAATGATTTTTGGTGAACAATGACATTTGATGTTACGCATATTGTATATAAATTTGTATTGGTGTTAGATGTAGTATGTATTAGGTTATGATGTTGTTATGATAAGGTATCAGAGGATACAGTGTGTGTGTGTGTGCGCGCGCGCGCGTGTGTGTGGCAATGTTTATAATGTTATTTTGACTGAATAATGGACATTGATATAATTATGAATTTTATTATGGGATTAAATTAATTTGAGATGGTTTAATTAATTTAAATTGTGAATTTTGGTAATGAATTAAAAAAGTTTTATTTTTGATTTGAGAGTTTTATAATAAATGGTAAATGATTAAAATTTGATGATTAAAATGTTTAATATAAATTCAGAGTTGAAGTTATAATGTGACAATTAGAATGTTTAATAGAAAACTAAAACTAAATTTGTGTAATGTTTGTAATGGTTATTCAAATTCAGAATTGAAATGTTTGTTTTAGTGTGATGTTGGTTTTGAGATGTTGCATTTATGTAATTTTGTGAGTAGATATAAAACATATATTATATGTTTTAACTGTTGATTCCCCAATTTTCGGGTTGTCACGGCTTCACCGAACCCTGACCGTGGATTTGGCTTATCTGTAACAAGCTATGGGCAGACTTATTGTACCCTGACCATAGTTTGTTATTATGAAATTGTTGGACCTAGAAATTTAACTGGGGAGGAATTAGGGAATCTAAAAAATTTTGGAACCGCGGCTGTACACGTAATGGGGTGATAGACTGCTTAAGGGCTTATAAATAATTATTTTACTGTGGTTACTGGTATCCTATATACCAGTAATACCGAACTTTATGTAAAGCCGAAGCAAGGACGGAGTAAAATAAAAGAAAAAAAATGTTTACTCCCAGCAGCTACAGTCCTTGTGGAAGCAACTAGGCGAGAAAGTCCAGCCATGGGGGGAAATAGAGTAGTGGATAGGTGGTAGCAACGTTACAAGCTATGTAAATAAATTTCGTAATTTCGAACTAGGATGTGGCCATTGGTCAACACGCCTGGAGCATATTACACAAAATTGTAACGATTTAGGTTAAGGGGTTTTGAAGGGGGGTTTTAAGAAATGATGTAAGTGGAGAATTTTAAAATGAGTTATAAATAAGTGAAAGTTGATAATTAAAATGTTCTAATACGGCTAGTAATGGACTATTGGAGTACATTTTTTTGTTGTCTATGTATTTTTTGTATTGAGTAATTTTCTATTTTGTATAATCATATGTTGTATTGTGCAAAGATGACAGTAGTAATCTGAACTGGTAATTGAAGTTGAATCTATTTGAATGAGATAATTGGACTCTTTAAAATAAAGTCAATAGAGGATTGTATTTGTAATGAGATAGAGAATCGTTTGGTGGAATTTGAATTAAATTGAGAAAATTTGTTTCTGATAAAACTTTCAACTGTATGGTAAGGTTATGTGTTTTGAATAAAATGTATTATGTTAGCGATAAGGCTATATATTGTAGAAGAATAAGGTTATATGTGTATTCATGTAGGTAAAATAACAAATCAGTACTTTGATAAAGGCAAACCAGTACGTCTAGGAGGAATCCAAATCGGTTAAGGATATGGAATGGTGAAAGGCCATTTGTTGATGTTTTTACTTGATTGTAACAGAGTCTGGGTGGTACTGTGGAGGCGGACCTGTGCTGGCCAGAGCGTCAGGGCAGGGTCACCTAGTGCCTGTCTGGCTTTATGGTGTTGGGATCCTGAGGAAGGAAGTCCAGTAAAGTCATGCAGGTGCAGCCACAGACACTGGATTAGGGGGGTGAGTAACCCACAGTTTAATAAGGAAGTAAGGGGGGTCGTGGCGCCATATCCTATCTGATCCTCTTAGGTTTAGGCAATGAGAGTTTTTATATTTTTACATAAAACCTCTCATTGGGGGGGGTATTGTAATGGGACAAAATGGGCATAACCATTTTATATAATAATTTTATGAGATCCATTGGAAGTTATAACAAAGTAGGTAACTCATGTCTCAAGTCGAACAGACCTTACCATATAAGGTGAGGTATTTGCTTAATTACCACCACATCATGCTTAGATCATGAGAGCTCCACATGTTTTCGATGTTACAACGAACTTCCGGAGTCGAGAAACATCTAGAATCGTCGATGCTTGAAGGCGGGAGATGAGGGGACATCCGGTTGAACCTCGTGGCCAATACACAAAGAACGCGGATAACATGTCAACACCACATAAGTTCCCAGTTCACCATCAAACAGTACGGTTGCATTGTAATAGTGTCAGGAGGCCTAGCTTACTTGCACACGTAGGCCTCCCCCAAAGTTAAGTTTAACTAAAGCTGATGATATGTTAAAACGTTTTAAAATAATGGCACTCTTGTACTCAGCAGCAGAACGAACAGACGTAATACCGTAGTAGCCTCGGGCGTCTTTATGGTAGGCCGAAATAAGGATAGTAGGCCTACCAAAGAGTATAAAATGTAATAACAGTTTTTAAAATGGTAAAGTGAACAACAGTGACGATTATATAGTGGTTTGATTTGGTCGGTGTGAGTGTCAACAAAAAATGTAAAACGACGTGGCGTAACGTTATGGATACTGAATTCAGATAAGTAGAAGTGAAAGGACCAGTTGGCCAATAGTTTGTACAGTAAAACATTAATAGTAAATTAATGAGCTCAATAAAAGGGGGTTAAAAGAAAGATAGAGAGAGTGTGAGAGATGAAGGGGAGGTGTGTATAAAGAAGAGAAAAAGATTAGTGGGATAAAATAAAATCATATTTGTTTTACAATACCATGCGTTAAGTGTAGTTATTACGCCTAATTACCAAAACCTATTTTCTGTGCCAAAAAACTCGCCGAAACAAACCTGTGAGTGTATGAATTAAGGGGATTAAATTACCTAAATTGTTTTAATGGAAAGAGTGTAAAAAGGTTTCCACATTCCCTTTTCCAAATGTGGTGGTGACCTTGAGAGTTTAGGATCTTCTGGTTTTTATAATAAGGTAAGTCTAAGTAAGTTTGTCAGAATCGGGATAAGTAGTCTTTTTGTGTATCTGTACTTAAAATTACCGTTACAACTGGTTATTATGCCATTAAGATAATTGCAACCAGAAGATCTTTTTTAGTTACTGTAATTGTAGTACAATTCATTTCATGTACACATTGTACGCTTAATGTATATTCAAATTGTGTATAACAGAAGAACTATTAAAATTCTAGTAAAATTTTAAAGAAGTGTTATTAAAACTGATAAATAATTTATTCAGTAATAACTTACAACAATTACAGTTATTCACTAATAACTAACAACCATATCATCTCCATAATATGTGTTCTATAATAGTCTACATATACATATTAGTGTTTTTGTGGAATGTGCATGTAAAACCAGCACCGATTTTGTTGTTTTTCTTTTTTTTTTTAATTTAAAAGAACTTTTCTTGTTGCTCAATTTAAATAACATATAATACAAATATTATGTCGTACATAATAGTTCTTTTTAAGCCACTGCCATTCTTTTGTAAGATAGTATGATTGTTTCAGTATTTTGTTTACGTGTTTCATAGATCATGTACTAATGGATGTAACAGAGTTGAATATTCTTCATTCTGAACGAGAGAAAGATAAGGTCCGACTTCGACATTTATCTGCATTACTCAGTGAAGCTGAACAAGATGCAGCACGTAAAGAGCAGTTGATTAATTTCCTTAAAAAAGAAATTGGAAGACTAGAACGGTGTATCGAAAGGGAACCCCATGCACAGAATACAGAATATTTGAAAAACATTGTATTTAAAGTAAGTGTAACATTCATATAATAACAGTAATAATAATTATAATACTAATATAAATATTATATTATAATATTAACTTTCTGTCATAGATTCATAGAAAGTTAATATTATTTAAAGCAAGAAACACGTTAAAACCTTACAAGTATCGTGTAGTTGTTCTTATTTTGTAAGATAGTGTAATGTAAGATATTTTCACTGGTTAACTTGCATTTTACTGTATTTTTTTACGTAAAATTTTACTGTGAGAAGTTTCTAATAGATTATTAACAATTAATTTTCATAACTTATACGCAAAATTCAATGCAATGTGTCAGCTATAGTTTGTTTGAATGAATTTTCGTCTGTATACTGTGTCTTACGCTTGCTTCATTTAAGTATTGAGGAAACACCGCACGACTCATGACTCTGAAAAATACTTTTTTTTTTATTTCCCCTGCTACTGTCATTAATAATTAAGTAAAAAATCGGCACTATAGTATAAGACGCTACATGCACAAGCAGCATAAAAATAATAGTATGTATAAATGCAAAAATTAATTGAATATTTAAGGAACATATGGATAATTTTATAAGAAACATTACGAATTCCTTATGAAATAAATTATAAATCCCTTATTTATATATTGTTTTATTATAAATATTTAAATATAGATTTTAAATTTATAATTCTATATTTCATAAATTGTATAATTAAAAATTCCCTTTTTTTATAAATTATAGAATTCCTTATGACTGTTATAAATTAGCAGTACGTTGAAATACTCACCTCAAATAGGGTTAGTCACACAAATATCACTTTGAAAAATGACTTCGTTATAGCACCAAGCACATTCATAACACTCCTGGAGAAAACACGCACACACACATAGTTTTTTATGTTTCAATAAAAATAAAAAATATTGTGCTTCGCTATAGAAACGTTTACCACCATCTATATATACTTTTTAAGGCTCTGTTATCTCACACACTTTTCTCACACATAATTTATATATATATATATTATTTTGTGATGTTTTCAATTTGTTTCTTCTGCAAGTAGATAAATTGTATATTCTTTTTAGGTGTTAAAAAGAATATACAATTTATCTACTTGCAGAAGAAACAAGTTGAAAACATCACAAATTATATAATTACTGCAAGAAACATCGAGTTACTTATATAGAAAATATATATATATATACACACTGATATAAAGTAAACACGTGTACTTACCATGACACTTTATGTATTAGCACGTGGTTCATCTCCAATATAAATTTCTCCATAAGGGGCCAGGGTTCACTCTCGGCGAGATTCAGACACATAGAGGTAATCGAAATAACAACTCTGGTTACCATTTGAATATAATCACTTGTTTTAATTTTCAGAATTAAAATATATACTGAATCATAACCCAAAGATGGCGTCACATACAAATACCAAAACAAAATGGCGTCTATATTTTCTTACGCCCTATTTATTAATTATTACTTTATGGTGAAGCTTAGTTATCTTTTAAATTTGCTTGTAGCTGCAGCTCTAATAACATGTGATTAATTTAATGTTTGTATATTCCACAAACCAATGCCCTATTTATTCTATTATCATGGCCATTCGTTCACTCCCTCATGCACTCGCTCACACTCTCACAGATACATTTTATTAGATTTGTTTTACTATTGAGCTCATTTAAATATAAAAAATATGATAATTCTTTCAACTTCTCTGTATGTAGACTCTGGTAGCTCCGCCGCTGGTGTTAGATCTTACGTATTGGCATGGCAGGTGGTCGCCTCATGTCTCTCGTCTATTTGTTTGATTAGCACTGATTTTACATTTGATATTTAAATATTGACTGGTTGTCTCGAGTCTTTAAAACTCCACTGTTACATCTTGATGATGAATAATAATTTGGCTAAAACTTCTGATTAAAACTAAGTCAACAGTGATACATCGCTGCTGACCCTTTGGTGTGCTGTGTGGAACTGAGAACGGGTAATATGCAAATTTTGCGTACGTATTAGTGCATTTGACGTCACCGTCCTTTGTTTTCTTAGCCACCGCCTTGTTTCATACGCTGTTGTTTCTGCGTCATTGTCGTTTATTAATGACGACACAGCCTTGTGAACCAATCGCAATTGTTATTAAGAGTTCATCATCACATACACCGCCATCATATCTACTCGTTTTCGCCCATCCACCGGTGACCTTGGAACTATGCTCCTCTTATTGAATATGCGTTGTTTGTTCTTACACAGGGACAATGGACCTAACCATACTTTATTTAACTTTGATACAATAAAACATCCTCAAACCCCATAATTAAGGTAACGGGCCTTTATGTACTGTTACAAACCCCCTCAGTGAAAGATTTTGTGTCGAGACATAAAAACTTTCATTGACTCATTCACTCGGTTCTAAAAGGATCAGCCTAGATATGTCGCCACAACCCCCTGTAATGTTAATATATAAAAAAAATTATAATCACTTACCCTTGGTCCAATGATGCTGATCGTACCTGTCTGACCTTACTGGACTTCTCAGGAGAGATCCCAACACCATAAGGCCATGAGGCACTTAACGTTCCTGCTCTGACGCACCGGCCAGCTCAGGACCGTGGTCACAACACTACCAACCTCTGAAACATCGAATACAAAATTTTAAAATAGTGGTCTAATATACTCCCATATCTATAACTGATATGTTTCCTTTTAGATGCATTGGTTTGTGTCTGGGGCATTGGTTTGTTCAATTAATTTCTCCCAAAACAACAACAAGAATTCAACATAGACTGATTTTTCACCAACACCAAACTCAATCTCTTCCTTGTAAGAGAAAATATATATATTTCTACAAATAACATAACACGTAAACAATTCTTTTAATATTCCCAAAACACCATCACCTATTTATTTCTATAAAATTCAACCTACAACTACTATGGCAGACAAGTTCATTATTCAAATTTTATTACTCAACTTTATAATCATTTTATATTTTTTTTGCAATGACATACTACATTTTGCTCAACACCAATTCTAACTTTATCTTTTTTAACACTCAAGATCTACTATCTTTTTAACATTTGCTAACGTCGTTACCCCTGTAGCGACTTCCTAACCACACACTCTATGGCCATCAACATAATAAAACATCATAGAACATTAAACATTACACATTAACATTGTTACATTTACAATAAAAACAATTTACATTTAAACAACTGGTATCAAAACTTTATAACATTACTACTTCAACTTTCTATTAACTTTTAAATTAGTGAACATTCATTAGATTCTATACAAAAAAATTTTTAATTTATCATTTACCTTTCAGTTACATCACCTTTCTACCATGAATTTTCCTTTTCTCTAACCCTTTTATCCTCATTAGTTTGGGTGACTCTATTATTCACTATTTTCTCTATCTTATTTTGGCATTTGTCAATCTAACCTTACTCACCTCTTTTTAACTACTAACCGCTTCTAACCAACCATCAACATACTATGACACCAATATCTCTATAATAACCCCCTTCACTAATCCCATTTAAAACCTCTGGCACCGCTCATTTTTTGTACTAGGATGTGTGTTCCCTACCTCTAACCAACTCATTCCCTTATCGGTTCCTGACCCTTTCAGGTAACCCTTTCCGGCGCTAAACGGTCCCTTCCTGTCCCAACACCTTTCGTTGCGGACTCCCTACACCACTACCCTTACTACAAAATATCACCATCAACAAATATAATTACCATTCACATTACTCACCTCTACATATAATCACTAACCACTGTGTCCCTAAAATATCTAACACCTCTTTATATATTATTAGCATCTCAACATTCTTATTTTCACTAACTCCCAATAACTCTATTTAACTAACTCCAATGCCCTTATTTATCACTATCCCCAAACCTCTTTACAACGTTTCACCTTAATATACCACTAGAAAATTCATCACTTATCTTACAATCCTAAAACAACTCAATATCCAAATATATCATATGCGTAATCATTTACTAACCATTAGACTCTAAACCTCATAATTATTTAAAATCATTATCAAACCTAATTACTTATTCTTTAATATTTAAAATTCTACAGTACATGGTTTACATAAAAAAAATACATAAAATACATAACAGCAACAAAAATACACAAATACCCTGACATTTCTATACACAAAAATATACAATCCACATTATCATCTTATCATTTACCAAAAATCAGTCATAAACAGTCCATCTTAAAACACTGTCCACATAATTAAATGTTCATAAACACAATAAAATGTTAAAGTCTTTGAAGTCTGGTTATCTTGTTTTAATTCTTCCTTTAATGATTTGATGTTTTTCTGGTATCTCCCTTTAAATCTTCTTTGAACGCTTCTATATTTAATTCTTCTTTGTTTTTATTTAATTGTTCCACCATAACCCTCATAATTTCCTGGAAATTTGCGTCCACTGGTTGGGTTGGTTTCTCTGGTTGGTCCCCTTGGGCATCCCTTACGATCCGTTACACTTCCTCAACCGGTGTTGCCTCCTTGTCTTCCATATTAATTTCTTTCTCCGCGTCCGCGCGTTTCTTTAATGTAGCTCTCCGTTGCATCTTCTTTTTTTCCTTTGTATTGCAGCTGCTGCTAGAATTTAGGCTATTTAATTTTTTTATTATTTATTTAGAATTAATTTTGACCTAATTCGAGCCTCTTACGTTGGTGCGCCAATTTGTAACCTTTCCGTTTTCGTATGGGTTAAAAGCCCCACATTGGGCGCCACTTGGTAGAGGACGAGTACGCTCTCTCTTAATAATTTATAAGTTGTACGTTGTTGAATTAAAATGTTATAATTCGATTATCATTATTATTATTTGTTATTTATTTTATTTAAATTCCTTTTATATTTCGCATGTATTAATGGTGGTTTAAATTCATCGTTGGTTTTTATAATTCGATGTTCTTTAGTTGTTGAGACGAATTGGCTAAGTTGACTCTGCCATTGGCACCTGTTGATTTTGTCAGACGTCGTAATTTTAGGTTAACAGTGTATAAGTTGACTTCTCACTGAAATTAGATTTATTTATTAGTTCAGCACTTACTTTTAGTGAAGGTCTCACGTGTTAATCGTTCTGTATTTAAATTATCTCAATTGCCGCTGCGAATGGTGCCAACTGTTGGGAGCAGTTCACCTAACCTGTAATCGTCTAGTCTTTCATTTTTTACAATAATGGTTAATTTTATAAAAATCTCTTATCTCAGGGTTTGTTGATTCTTAATAACCGTACCACTGCATGTGGTTTTTTGGTTCAAATGTTTATCTAAAATGTAGGTTCTTTTAGACTGCAAAATACAAAAACTTGAATTATACTACCATAATGCTTGAGTAGTAGGAGAGTTATTACATAAAAAATAAATCTTAATTACTAACATAAAAATTCAAAAGACGTCTGGCGTCAACATTGTAGGTTAACCTGGCGTACTTGAATAGAAACCAGTTAACTTTAAATTAATAATAACTCTTTAACAACATACAAAATACAGGTATAATAAGGTTATAAGTTCCTTTAGTGTTCATAAAAAAAATCATCTGATTTGCTAGATTGGATAAATGTAATCAGGTAAATTGATAACTCTTGTAAGCATGATTAGCTCGTTATTAAATATTTTTAACTAAAAACAAATTAAGTGTAATACGGTCCATAACTTTCTTAATGTTCATTATAAATCATCTTATTTATTAATTCTGGTAAAGATACATCAGGTCAATAGACAACTCTTAAAAGTATAATCAGCTGTCGTTAAATCTCTTTAACTTTAAATAAATCGAGTGCTATTATAAGGTCCAAACTCCTTTTTGTGTTCAAATAAAATCATCTTATTAATTATACTCGATAAATTTTTATTGTCTAAGTTTATAATTTCTCTAAGTATGCTTAATTGTCACTATACTCCCTTTATTCACGCAATCGCAATTTATTGTACACTTTGCAATTGTTATTGCACTATCACTCTTTCATTGAACTTTGTTAATTAAAATTTTTGAAACATTTTATAAAAAAATTTGGTTATGTTGACCAATGTTTACAGTTCGATCCCCGCACTGGTTATAGGTTAATTCACGACTTTAGGCGTACGGATCTGGCGTCTGTCTTGCTTCGCCGACAATACAATAATGAATTCAAATCTGGCTTCTGTTTCCTGACCAAATCTCGATTTAACCCTTCTGATTGGTGGAAAGGTTGATGACATCCCATTGAGCGTGGCTACCCCCTTTACCAAATTATTAAGAACGCTTGGGTTTCTGGGGTTGAGATTAAGAAAGTGACGCCAAATATTTTGTCAAAATTGATGCAAATACATTCCAACTGATATAAAATTCTTACGTTACTTTTAATTGCTGATCTAGCCTTACCATGATATGGCGATCGTCAGGCTCATTATTTAGAGTCCTCACATGAAATACCTTCTTACTGAATTTATCTATTGTTTAACTTAAATTACCACATGGCTATCATATCTCATTCAGATGATGCTTTCCAAGTCCATTAGTGTACTCTTTACACAGTATTTATTTAAAATTATCCATAAAATGCATAAGCTATGCCTAGGCTTTTAGTAGGCCTATGACACTACAAACTAGATTTACTTATTATATCTTAATAGTGGTTTTTGACCAACTTCTATTATGTCACAATTGCTCTGAGATGATCATTACAACTTCTGATCACCTCAGTTTTTGTTATTACACCTTTCTTTTGTTGATTTTAGTCTTTATAATCACCCATAGTTTTGCACTATAGGGTGTTGCATGAATTACCTTCATTATAAATTACCCAGTTGTTTTTAAGTCATTATTTCTTACATAAATGATCATTACAATAACTATAAAGTTTTACAATGTTTTGGTTTGCACCAGGATATTCCCATTTGCTGTTAATTCATCAATAGTTCTTGCATCTAGTGCTACATGACAAGTATATTTAATTTACATTATTATGACTCAATTTCATGATAATAATTATTGGTTTACATCATCTTAGTTGTATTACACATCATTGATTATACTGATATCAACATCTTCCTCTTTTATTAGTATTTCTAAAGGTTTTTTTTTTAGATTGGTTATTGGGTAAATTCTGTGCTGTCTATTTCAGTATGTTAATTTACACTAATCACAATATAAATCTTTCTTTGGTAACAAATCTTGTTACTGGTATGATCCTTATAACATCTAGTTTAAGTACAGTATAATAGATATGGTTTGATAACCTTTTTATTATTAATTCTTGTCATTATAGGTGCAAAATGCTTGTTGAGCTAGGTTATGTGTGTCCCTATTCTGGTTTACAACAATGGGTTCATTTTGGTGGTTGGTTTCTATACATTTTACTCAATTATTTAAATGTACTAATACTTATTAATTACTATTTATTGTTTGGTACCGTACTTATTTTCCAGTCTCTTTTATATTATCTTTACAACATTATTGGTGATTATCAGTTTTTCTGATATCCCTGTGTCCATATCACGTACATAAATAGTAGATAAGATACAGTCTTGTTGCTATCTTTTATACATTATTAAATCATACTAATACTCGGTTTAATCTCACTCTCCTGATCATTATTGATTACCGTTATTTTAAATTAGAGTTATGGTCACAGTCAAGTCACCTAAAATAGTCTGTCAGTGGTTTGATGTCATTAATAGTCCTTCACTCTGTAATTCGCTTGTTTTATTTTATTTATCTCACTGTTGCACCTCTTTTGTTGTAGATTGTAGGAGATGTCTTGTCTTTTCATTTTTTATTATCTGTGTTTTTTGTTTACTTACTTACCTAATCTATTGGGTCATTGGGTTAATCACATTTAATATATTTTCTTCTTTGTTTAGTTCTCATTACTACTTTTAGTCATTATTTGTAAATTCGTCCTTTAGTTTTTAATTCTTCAACTGATTATAATTCTTGGTACACAATTCTTACTGGTAGGTTTTGTTTCATTTAATTGTTATGTTAGGTTGAAAATTTGGTTCAGAAGTATGGTGATGATATGTAACGTTACAACACACACACACACACACACAGAGGCAGACGGAAATATCAAGTGACACCTGAAGTTGACATGCATTTGACACAGACAATTAAGAACTCATTACTGTGACCTAAATAACAGATATCGGATTCCTTGAGTTAAAGATCCAGAGGGATGCTGGTAATAAGGAATGCTAGTGTGTGAATAACATAAATGTAGAGTTTAGACTACATACGAAATGGGTTGAATGTAAATTGTTAAAAGAATGAATCGTAGTAATTTAAATGTAATAGCTTTCTAAGGCACAGTAAATAAACTTTCAAGCCCAACTTCACGGCCCACCAAACTCTTAGGACCCACCAGTGGGTTGTGCTCCATAGATAGAGAAACGCTGACCTAAGGCCATCTAACACCTATCTAAAGTTCTATATGCATGTAATGAAGGTAGATGTTCAGAATTTCCCTGCTAACCTAACGAATGCAATCATTTTTGCAACAAACCAGCGTCCTTACTCATTCAAACCATTTCTTTCCTTTACTAATAATTTTTGCTTCCTGCTATAAAACTTTGTATTGGGCCTCATATACGTGCTCAACCAACCTTGATTGAGAAGTGTTACTTCCTTGAACATTCACTCTATGTTCATTTACAGGGACCTGCGAAGGTTGACAAATTTGCCCATGTGTTTACAACCATGGCACATGGGATACTATAGATAATATTTTTCATATCGAACACAGGGTCCAGGGATTTTATAACAGTTAATAATAATCCACTGTAGAAAGGTAGATGAAACGTCTATAAATGAAAAGGGTAGTTGAAGGGGAGGGGTAATTTTCTATAAATGAAAATGATAGTTGAAGGGGGGGATAATTTTTTATGTGTGTACTACGTTATCGGCAACAAAGAAGTAGTTTGTTGTTAAAATTCCTTCCCGGGCTGTTTTGCCATGGTCCAATGTTTTTTGCAAAACCAGACGTTTCTGCAGTGCCATCGACTGCCATCATCAGTGAAAATCGAGTGTGCTAACATGAGGAGGTATACATTAGTGACCACAGTACTGTAGTTAAGGCTGAAGAAAGAAGTAGTTTCTATGAAAATATTTCATTTCGAAAATGATTTTAAATATTGTAACACTCTCGACCTGTTTGCTGTGGTTACAAATAAATATTTTCCTTGTGTATGGTTCAAAAAAAGAAAAAAAAATTTTATTAAAAAAAAATTTGATGTTTGGTTGTTATGGTTAAAATTTAGGATTAATCCTAAATTTGTTTTGTTGAAAATTTCAAAATTCTGTGAATTTATTTCGTTTAAATTTACACTTCTGGTAGATCTTAGCTAAATCCGGAGTTAATTAGATTATCTCCTTGCAGCAATCGATCGATGATTTTCAGTGCTACTCCAGTATCTCACTTTTAGTTAAGATTTATTGCCTTCCAGTAAGTCTTGTAGTCAATTAAACCCTTAAATTAAAATGTGAAATAATTTTACAATCCAAATAGTTGAAATAAATTGATTCATTAACAATAATTATATAAAAATCGATGTAGAGCAATTGTTCGACTCCGTCACAGGGATATATCGATAGGTGATTACAGGTTAAATTTTTATATAAGTATTAAAAAAGGTTCTTTCAACGATTATTTTATATAGTCAGAGAAGGGCAGGCCTAGAAAGTATAACATATATAGAAAATAATCTTAATAATTAATAATTAACAAATTGTGAATAATATATAATGTTTAATATACTTGAATTCTCAAACCAATGCTGCTTCTATGAACTCAGTCTGGAAGGTTGTAGTGCATCACGGGACCATCATGGCGGCTGGCTGAATTGATGAGGTTAACGTATATCTGGTCGCTGGAAAATCTCACAATAAATTCACCTTTATAACTGTTTTATGGATCTCCGTAATCGTGTATACTGTCTATTATGTTGTTTGAGGTATTCTGGATAAGTGTGCAGTGTTCACTGGTGTTGTTTTCTGTTAGAGGTGTTCACTTTATGTCTGTTCGTGGCTAAGAATCGTTAATCTGTTGTATAGTGAAATATTAATAGTAGGTAGTTTTAATGGTTTAAATCACTTGTATTTTGTAGTGTATTGTTCGTTTTCACCGTTGTCGTAGAGTATTTCATAGTTTTTAAATCGAAAAGTGTTAATTTATGTAACTCCCGTTTTCCACTGATTTTAGGCTTTACCCATTACACTCCGTTATACGGTTTTTAGAACACGATTCAGCATCGACCATTCCGTTTGAATGTTAACAAAGAACTAACTTACTTCCTTCATCTTAGGAAATATCTTGCCAAGTTAATATTGGAAAAGTATTGTTAAAATAATTTTCACTTCCCATGTACATAATTCCAAGGTACATTATATATGGAATATTTTTATTTTATTGTTCGCTTTCATGAACTATTAACCATATAATTGGTTTATTTATCTCATTCTGTTTAATTTGATATGTCATAGTCCATATTTGTTGAGATTTTTGTTAAAATTACCATATTTCTGTCTTTTTGGAAATCTAGGCCCAAAAAACCTGTTTCCGTTCTTGTACACAATTACTGCCATTTTAAGTGTTCTTAATATAATTATAATAAATTTCAAATGGTCACAAATCTTTCACTTTCCTTAATTCCGTATAAATTTAACATTTGAACCGTCTTTTAGTGATAATTTCTGAATTTACCATTCCTCTTTAAAAATAGTTATTTTTTACATTTCGAAAATTTTTAATAATTCAAGATATTTTTCTGTATTACTCCTTTAAATCATAGGATCATTTACAGTAGTTGTTAATTGACCTACCTTACATAAATCTTGTTAGTTTACATGGTTCATTGGTGAATTAACTGGTTTATATTAATTTTTGTGAATTCATTATTTGGCCTAGAGTTTAGTATTTTACATATATGGTTTTTTTTAAATAAATTTAATTCTACACCTCCTCTGACTCTTAAAAGTTAACATGACATGAAATAAAATTGTTTACATAATTATTGAGATGTGTAGCATCTAATTCATGCTACTGTTACTAAAAATAATATTTAACATTAATCAGCAGTCTTTAAAGTTAGACATGTTTGCTTAAACTGTTTTGAACATACATTTAACACATTTTATAAATTAATACAGCATCCATACTTAAACATTTTAATTTGTATGTATGCTGTTATGTGACTAAAACATCTTACTCTAAACATATAGGTACCTTATTCTATTGGAACTCTTTTAAAAAATGGAGTTCATGGCTTTGAACAATATCAGCCATTTAAACTTCTTAACTCTATTAAAACTTAATCTATTATCAGTCCTTTCTGATTATACTATTATTATCTAACATCCCCTTGTACAGTAAACATTTCCCTCTCATACTCTCTTTATTATTGGCATTTCTATGAATGTCTTGAGATAACAAAGTGACCTTATTTAATGAAATATTGGAAATATTTTCCATTTTAATATTTCATTACTTGTTAATTATAAAATATAAAAGTTATTTTATAGCACATTGTTTAAGTTATAGATACACTACAACTTGAAGTTTATTACATTTAAAAACACTTTCACTAGTACACATTCACTGTTGGTTCTGACTTATATTTGAGTTTTATTATTCTCAGACCAGACCTTTAGTCATAATGGACTGTGAAGATTTGTTTATTTTTTATCATATAATAACTTTAGTTGGTGCACTTCTTATCATACTACACAATACTTTTGTTTATAAATAATTACAATTTCATAAGGTTTTGGGGTGTTATACTTTCTTTAATGGTATCATTTGGTTTGGGGTTAATGGTAGTTAATAATAGGTTTTTATTGTGGTTCTTCCATCCTATTTCTTCTTTCTTCTCGTCTTCCTTCTTGTTTTCATTCTTGGGTAAACCAAGGTACTCAGTGTTATTTTGTCTGATGGTTGGTTCGTAGTATCTTCTTTATTATCTGCTTTTAAATTTCTTCTTCCTTCTTGGGTTTGGCGTATCTTCTTTATTATCTGCTTTTAAATTTCTTCTTCCTTCTTGGGTTTGGAGTATCTTCTTTATCATCTGATACTAACTTTACTCTTCTTTCTTGATTTCGTGATCTCTTTTTTATCACCTGATACTAATCTTCCTCTTCTTGTTTCTTCTTGTGTTTGGGGTTTATATTTATCACCTGCTCCTAACCTCCTGGGCAATCTCCTGATTTTTTAATATGAGTTTCCTTTAATTTATTTTCTTTGACTTTTATGGTTGCATTTTTATTATTTAATTATTGTTTTTATTTTATAGTGGTGTTTTCCTTTGAAGTGTAATTGAATTTCATTTGACATTCTTTGAGTATATGTAATTTAATTATTTTTATGATCTTAAATGAATTAATTATTGGTGGAATATCTGTCATGCTACAGATTGCCCTTCTCCAGAAGTGATTTTTTCAGACTATACTTGCTTTGTCTGAAACAATTGCTTATGATAATTATTATAGGTTTTAGTATTCTCGACTTCCTTCCATTTCTAAAATTTTTCTTATACATATTTGAGCTTATATCTTTTTCATTCTCACGTGATCTTCCTTGATAGTAATAGTCATCTGAGTTTCATATTTATTATTTTATTTTCATATTTCTTCTTAGTATTTTCTCCTTGGGATATTTCCTCCCTATCATCCCTAACATGTGAGCTGGTTCAGTTCAGAGAGGCACTGTACGCTACTTCCTCTGCTGTCCAATACTTCACTTCTATTTGAGTACAGAGGCAAATCATCTCTGCTCAAAAAACATATTAATACTGCTGGAATTATCTACAGACAGTTATTAAAAAAATTACATCAGAATAGTACACTTTTGTTACTATTTAAAAAATATCTTTGGATACTTCACTTCTTATATTGCTCAGAGATTTTAATATTCCTATCTCAGTTGTTCTTCTGACTCTTTAACTTGATGGTTATTTCCATTGATATCATGGTGGGAAGCTCTTCTATTAGTATAATTTTCAATTTTTCTTATCATATGAAGTTTTTGGTTATTACTGCTTTATTCCTTTCTGTTTTTTTTTTATTACAATTTGCTTTGGTTTATAGTAGCATATATTTTATGACATTTTTGGTTTCTTTCTCTGTTTTTATTAGTTCCACTTGTTCCATGTTCTAGAACTTTCTTATAATTGTCGTTATTACAATTGACATTTAATTCATGATCATTTCATTATTGATTTGTTTAATTACATCTATATCTTTGATTTTATTCTTAAATTACTCCTCTCTTGGTTTTTATTCTTTCAAATGAATGTTTTAATTAATTTGTTAATGAGGTCATTGTTTCTCCTTATACCACTTCAAAGTTTTATTATTTTTATTTCCCCATAAGTTTCTGTATTTAATCGTATTTAATCAATCAAATCATGTCACTGATTTTTATTCCCTTTTGTATCATTTTATTGAAGGTTTTTTACACTTTATTTATTGAAATTAGACATTATCATACTCTTTCAGAATTACTTGGTTTAATTCTAAATTCTGTTTCTTTTATTTATCTCATAAAGATTTTCTATAAATATGGTAAATATATTGTATTAGTACCATAAATATGGTATGAATTCTCTTCTTTTTATTTCACCATAGTTTTTTTCATTTCAAGATTGTAGTAATGTACTCTTACTTAATTTCTTAATTTTGTAGGTGTTCAACCTCTCAAAATTCTTCTCTTTTTATTTTCTCAAATGGTTTCTTTCAAATTGTTTGTAGTAAATTGTTTTTACACTGTTTTTGGAATTTATACGATTTATCAATATTCAAAATTCTTTCTTTCTATATTTCCATAAAGTTTTTTTCTCAAATAATTGGTTTGTAATGTGCTCTTACAATATTTTGGAATTTTTATTTTTTATTCAAAATTCTTTTTATATTATATATCCAAATAGTTTTTCATAATAATGTTAGTAAGGTGATCTTACTCTGTTTTGGAATTTTTATAATTATTAATTCAAAAATTCTTTTCTTTTTATTATTTCCATAAAGTTTTTTATAACTAATTGGTTTGTAAGGTGTGCTTACATTATTTTTGAATTTTTATGATTATTCAAAATTCTTTTTATATTATATATCCAAATAGTTTTTCATAATAATGTTAGTAAGGTGATCTTACAATGTTTTGGAATTTTTATGATTTCTTGTTTTTTCCATAAAGTTTTTTCTCAGATAATTGGTTTGTAATGTGACCTTACAATGTTTTAGAATTTTCACTCAAAAATTCAAAATTCTCTCTTTTTATTTTATTTCCAAAATGTTTCTTTCTCAAATCTTTGGTAGTAAGTTGATCTTACTTTTATTTTTGAATTTTTATAATTATTCCAAATTCTTTTTATATTATATATCCAAATAGTTTTTCATAGTAATGTTAGTAAGGTGATCTTACTCTGTTTTGGAATTTTTATGATTTATCAAAATTCTCTCTTTTTATTATTTCCAAATAGTATTTCTATAAATAATTGGTTTGTAAGGTGTGCTTACATTATTTTTGAATTTTTATGATTTATTCAAAAATTCTTTTTATTTCACTCTTCATGATATTTCTTCATGGATGCCTGGTTATAGACACCCTTAATTTTACCAGAACCCATCTCCTTAATTTCATAGGTGTTATTATTTTTGTCTTTGGAGACTATATAGGGTCCAGTGTATAAGAGTAATAATTTCTTAGTTATCCCTTCCAGTGAACTTAGTAACTCCGTATTTTTTAATAAAACTTTTTTACCAATGGTATAGGTAATTATTTTACCCATCCCTTTATTATATTTAATTCGCCGTTTCTCCTGGTCTTCGGCCACCTTGTTATAAAATTTAATTTTATCAAAAATATATTTATTTTCCCTCGGGAACTCCAATATTTCTTCGATCTCCCTTGGGGGTTGTCTTTCGTACATGGCGGAGTATGGGGTAATTCCTATGGCTGGGTGGTATGCCAGGTTGAGGAATTCTTCTGTGGCCTCTAGATATTCTTGCCATCTCCTCTGTTGATCGTGGCAATACGTTCGTAATATTCGCCCCACCTCTCGCAATACTCTCTCTGCCGGGTTACTGCTCGGGTGGTATACCGAGGTTTTATAAGTATGAACCCCCATCGACAGTAGTGTATCCCGCCATTTTTTCCCCTTGAACTGGGTTCCGTGGTCGGTGATGATCGAAACTGGTTTTCCGACGTCTGGGAAGTACTGGCTGGTTAAGATATCGAGAATTTTATTTGTAGTCGCCCGATTCGCTGGGTATAGCTTGATGAACTTCGTGAAATGGTCCATCACGATGACTAGATACTTGTATCTGTGTCGACCCCCACTGCGGGGAAATGGCCCGCAGATGTCCAGAAATACGTTTTCTAGCTTCGCTTGAGATGTTATTGGAATCATTTGCCCTTCCTTTTTCTCATTATTTGATTTCACGAGTTGGCAAATGCGGCAACTCTTAATATATTTTCGGACCTTCCGATTAATATCTTTAAGGTGGCATCTCTCTTCCAGGGCCTTTATCACCTTTAAGGCGCCCATATGACCATATTGAATATGATAGTTATTCACTATCTCCTTTTCGATGTGGGTTGGAATAATAACCTTCCATTTTTCCTTCTTCAGAGATGGTTGTATAAACAGTATATCGTGGTGTATTTTATAATATTGGGCGATAGTCTCGTCCCCTGCTTCCAATCTTGTCTTAATGGATTGTAACTTCGGGTCTGCTTGTTGGTGTGTGCTCAGGTTTTCCAATAATGATTCTAAATCGGCGCTGTTACTTAAAATGTGGTATACTTTAAGTATACTTTCCTTTTCCCCCTCGAACGTTTGTTTATTAATGTCTATTCGAGACAACACGTCCGCAACGACATTCTTCTTTCCGGGTATGTACTCCCATTTAAGATCATACTCTTGTAGTAACAGTATCCACTGGGTCAACCTTCCGTGACTTAGTTTACATCTCCTTAAGAACGATATGGACTTATGGTCTGTCCGGACGGTAACGGGGTAACCAAGGATGTATGTGCATAATTTTCCACACGCGAACACTACACTTAACAACTCTTTTTCAGTTACGTGATAATTCTTTTCGCACTGATTTAATGCTCTACTGGCAAAGCAAATCACGAGATGTTCGCCCTCCTCATCCTCTTGATACAACGTTGTGCCGAGGCTAATGTCGCTGGCATCGCAATTCAGGTAGAACGGTTTGCTGAAATCCGGATGGCGAAGTATTATTGGTTCCAGAAATTTCTGTTTAATCAGTGTTAAGGTCTCATTCTGTTCTATACCCCATATCCATTTATTCTTGGATGACAGTTGCGGCTGAAATCTGGCGGTCAATTCAGAATACTTTTCCTGGAACTTGCGGTAGTAATTACAGTCCCAGGAATGACTGTAATTGCCTTCAATTCTTAGGTGTTGGAAAGTTTTGAATCGCTTCTACTTTTTCAGCCGACGGTGAGATTCCCTGGTCGTTCAATATAAATCCCAAGAATTGAATTTCCTTGGCTATGAAGTGAGATTTCTCTAGCTTTAGCGTGATGTTATTCGCAGCTAATTTCCTTAATACGTGTTCCACACGGTAGCAGTGTTCCTCCCAAGTTTCTGAGGACACTAGCAAGTCATCAATGTACACGGTGGTGAACTGTAGTGCTTCTTGGCCAAGTATCTGGTCCATGCAGTGTACAAAGACTGCGACTGAATTCACCAGTCCGAAGGGCAACCTCTTAAACTGGTAGTTCCGCCCTTCGAATATAAAGGCCAGATACTGGCGACTCTGTGGATGTAATTCCACCTGCCAGTAGCCGCACACCGTGTCCCAGGTACTTGGTACCGTGGAACCGTTTCAAAATCTCTTCAATCTCACTGGGCGAAGTCCTGTCATTAATAATCATTTTATTAATCTCCCGCGCATCTAGGCACAAACGGATTTGTCCGTTTGTCTTAGGATTAGCCACGATAGGACTTGTGTATGGGGATTGGCTACTCTCTATTATGTCACGGTTAATCATCTTTGTTATTTCAGCTCTTGCTGCTTCCTTTCGTGATTGCGCGATGGTGTAAGACTTCCGGTTAAAGTCCACTGTGTCTCGGAACTGTAGAGTACACTGGAAGTGTTTTACTTTACCGGGCTCGTCAGAAAATACTGATTTATACTGTTCGTATATGTTAATTAATTTATTTGCTTGGTATGGTTGCAATCTTTCTCCAGTTATACCGCTCCGGAAATACCTGATTTCCTGGATTTTTTGGGACCATAAGTCCTCATTAGCGTTATCGTCTATCTTCTGTTCAATAATAGAAGTTGGAGGTATATAATTGATCTTACGAATCTGTTGGTGGATATTATTAGGAATTACTTGGTCGCTACCAACCAAGTTAGCTGTCCAAGTGTGTCCGTTTGTAAATAGTGACAATTTCTCTGTTCGCAAATCAATTATGGCGGAGTTCCGCCTGAGCACATCACACCCGACCAATACATTAAATGGCAGCCCGCTCGCCACCAAGAATTCCATTTCTATAGCTATACCGCAGCTCATCACACTGGCGGAGACTTGCCTTCGTATTGTCTTATTTTGTCGGCCGGTTGCACCTAACAAAATAATATTGTTTAAAGGCAATGTCGGTAATGTTTGTCCGCATTCTCTTTATATTCTTTCCAACTCAGTTGTACTTATAATGGATACGTTGGAACCAGTATCGATCATTAAATTGGCGGGGATTCCTTCTACCTCCGCATTTATGTGTATTATTTCATTATTAGTGTTATTGGTGGGACTATTATCGTAGTCTTCCAATAATTCATGTCGGATGTTCTTCAGGTAGTTACAACCGATTATAGTGATACGATTATTTTTATTTTTCAACTCATTATAATACCCGGGGTTTAGGAGCAGCAACGGGTTCCGGTGATTTATTACTGCCTCCTCCCGTTTAAAAGCTCGACATCATTGTTATGTTGTGTCGCACTGGTGGATGCATCATTCGGGATGCCTAGAGTGGGTCCCTGCCGCTCTGTTCTAGGATCTACCGGTTGTTCACTATTGGTCAGCCGTTCGGTGTTATCTAAACTGGTACTCCGTCTCGCAGGATAGTACCTTGGTTGATCACGTTCTCGGCTCCTCCGCCTATCTTCGTATTCGTGATAGCTGTTTCTTCTCTGGTGGTAGTACCTCCGTTGGCGACCATCTTCCGCTCTGATGAAATTTACTCGCGGTCGAGAAAACCTATTATTATTGGGGTTACTATTCGGTGGACTACCACGATTATTATTATTATAGTAACGATCGTTATTATAATTGGGGCTTCTCTGACTATTAGGGTTTGGAGGGTATTGGTTTCGGTTACCCTGATAACCATTATTGGGTCGATTATGGTTCGTATTATTTTGAACCATGTTATTATGATTACTATTATTATTGTTGTTATAGTTGTTAGTCTGTGGGTATGCTCGGCTTCCTTGGTATCCTGTGTTGGTGTTGGTCGTACCATGGTTGTTATTTGGATACGTCCTAGGTTCGGGCCGATCGTTTCTTCTCCGGCTTTGTCGGTAGTATTCTTCATTTTCGTAATTCTCGAGGAGTTCGGTCATGGCCTGTATGGTCTTAATTTGGCTGCCTCTCCTCGCTCGAATCATTTCCTCGTCATAATGATACGAGAGTTTGTTGATTAGGCATTCCTCAGGTATGGCCGGTTCCAAATGTTTGGCCATACATACCTTGCCGAGGAAATACGCCGTCATGGAGCTACCCACTTGTTGTTTATAATGGCCGTGCATATGTTGTCACGTATTAGGTTTTGGGTCGTTTCAGACCAATACTTTGCCTTGAAGAGGCTTTTAAATTGCTGGTAGTTCTCTATGTCACTTCGGTTGGCCATCCACCAATGATCGCTCATTTCCCGAAAAGACTCGTCTAAAAGTTCTCGGTTTTGGACCCATCTGTTTCCTCTATGTTTTCCATGTATTCTTCAATTCGGGCCAAGAACTCCATTGGCTTTCGTTTATATTGTCTGAAGTTTAGCCATTCTCTATGTTCAGACATGGGGAAATTATTGTAGCCAGTCGGCCGGTTTCTGATTACCTCCATTTCTTCCTGGCTCTGTCGCACTTGTCCAGTGATATTAGTCATAGCTGCTTCCATACCGTCGCATCTTTCTGTGACATGGGTTTGCACCTTATTTATTTCCATCTGCGTTTCCTTTTGGTTTTCCTCCCATTTATTTTTCTGGTGTTCTTTGACCTGGGTAATTTCCTTATCTATTACCTCTCTGACTTCTAGTACTTCACACTCCGTCTGACGACATCTTTCGTCCACTTCCCTGATCTGTTGATTTACAACAACTACCTATTGTTCCAACTTTTTGACTATGGATTTCTTAGTGTCGTTTATTTTTCTATTCAGCTCTTCCTTTGCTAACTCGATTCTCTCATCTACCTTGTTCATATTTTCCTGGTTGACTTCCCTTAGTTCTTCTCTTAACGTTTGATTATTCTCGTCCATTTTCTCCTCCATTTTCTGATTATTTTCCTCCAATCTTTCCCTCAGTTGCTGATTGTCGTTCTCCATCTTCCTACTTGTTTCCTCAATTTTCTCTTCCATCTTCTTACTCAAAGATTGGTTGTCCTTTTTCAGATCTTCTATCTTCTTATTGGTATTTTCTATGTTTTTATTTATTCCACCCAAATCTTCCTTGGTGGATTGGTTGTTGTTATCCATTTTCTTGTTCAAATCTTCTTTCGTGGATTTGATTTCTTCCTGTGTGGAATCCATTTTCTTACTCAACTGTAGGAACATTTCCATTATCTTCTCTTCCATTGTTTTAGATTTCTCCTTCTCCTTCTCTGGGACATTGACGTCCCCTGTTTGTGTTGGTACTTCGGGTTGTTCCTCTGGTGGTGCGGGTTGTTTCGGTTCCACCTGGGTTACTAACACTTCTGTATCCTCCACGGGTGTTGCCTCCTTATCCCCCATGTCAACTTCCCTTTCGGCCTCTGCCGCCCTTTTCTTAGAAATAGCTCGTCTTTGCATTTTGCCTCCTTCTTAATGATATAATCGCTGCCAAGCTTAAATTAATTAAGCCCTCTAGTTGGACGCCAATTTGTAACACTCTCGACCTGTTTGCTGTGGTTACAAATAAATATTTTCCTTGTGTATGGTTCAAAGAAAAGAAAAAAAAAATTTATTTAAAAAAAAATGTTTTCAAAAAAAAATTTATGTTTGGTTGTTATGGTTAAAATTTAGGATTAATCCTAAATTTGTGTTTTGTTGAAAATTTCAAAATTCTGTGAATTTATTTCGTTTAAATTTACACTTCTGGAGATCTTAGCTAAATCCGGAGTTAATTAGATTATCTCCTTGTAGCAATCGATCGATGATTTTCAGTGCTGCTCCAGTATCTCACTTTTAGTTAAGATTTATCGCCTTCCAGTAAGTCTTGTAGTCAATTAAACCCTTAAATTAAAATTTGAAATAATTTTACAATCCAAATAGTTGAAATAAATTGATTTATTAACAATAATTATATAAAAATCGATGTTAAATCGATGTAGAGCAATTATTCGAATCCGTCACAGGGATATATCGATAGGTGATTACAGGTTAAATTTTTATATAAGTATTAAAAAAGGTTCTTTCAACGATTATTTTATATAGTCAGAGAAGGGCAGGCCTAGAAAGTATAACATATTGTAACATGACCAAGTGTTACATAACCTAGACATATACCCATAGAATTAATAAATACATGAAGGTAATGTAAGTAGATAGTATGATGATGAAAGTAGCGAAGAAGAGAAGGACCAACGAAGAAGAAAGAAGAAGAAGTGCCACAAGAAGCAGTAAACAAAACACTGCTTGACACTACAACCAATACTATAACTGACACAAACTAATGGACAAGCTAAACTCACTATAAGCTGTCAAGCGAGTCAGTGAATAACTTGAATGTAATTTCACATGTTAATAAAAATAATTAAGTAACGACCCGAATAATATAATATCAGCAACAGTATTTGGCTGAGAATAAATCAACAATGACTAGTAACTATCAATGCCTATGACTAAGATTAGCTATGGCCACAATATAAAATTGAAACTGTATTACAATCTCAAATGTACTCATAAGAAGTAAAAATAATTGTAAGAGGGAACCTTATATAAGTAAGTTAACTCATCAATGTACCAAATGTAACTAATGAACATTATTAAGGCATAAACCCGATGTAAAAGGTATGCCTAGGCAACGCCTAAAACGAACGATTGTCAGTAAGGTGTTAAGTAGAAAGGACTACTAGTGTAAATAACATACACTGAACAATCATTATACCAAGTGTAGCAATAAGCATTATTAATGTATTATACAAGTAACAACTCAATTATTAATGAATAGCATAGAGCGAAATAGTATAAACAAAATGTAATTAGGAAGTAAGGATAGTTCATAGCAATGTATTACATCAGTAAGTTAAGATTTAATAATTATATTCACTAAATAAGTATAAAGACGGATATATTAGTGTTCCGACACAGACGTTTAAGTGAAAACGCGATGTGCAACACAAATAATTTATTGATAAGAGAGAATCATGGCCGGCGTCGCTAGCAGATGACAGCGCGAAGCCAAATATCTGAACATTATTTATTAAGAAATGTCAGTGAAAGTGCAAATAAAACCAGTGTCAAACTATATCAAATTAAAGTGTAAAAAATATCCTTTAATTTGATAGCGATACAACCCCGATCGCAACTATGATAAGTGCGTGACATGCGTTAGCATCATTTGTAAATAGAAAGTAAGAAATTTGTTTATCAAAACTAACAACAACGTCAACTGTCAATCATCTTAGCCAAAAGACGGTTAATGACGGTTGGAAAAACAATGCGTCATTTTCGTAACGTCTGGTTGAGCCAATCAAAAAATAGCTTACTAAATGAAACAATCACCTAAGCCTCATCAAAACAGGGGGTATATAACGGGAGCGCGAGTAATTCCGTTACCACTTTTTGACAATCATCTCGAGCAAGCAGGTGTCGCTCGTCACCTCAAAATTTTATTAACTTATAGTATCATGTAATAGTGCATCCATTGAATCATTTCGGCAACAACAAGTAACTACAATACAGTCTACCTAGAATCAGTGCGTCGATGTGAAGTATTTATTTTATTTAGTGCGGGATATATCGAACAGGAGAAAATAATTAAATAGTATTATAAATGGTCCAATTTAGTCAGAAGCGGACAATTATTACCTGTTCAAAGTGCATGTGTAGTGTAAAACCAGGGTCACTATAATCCGACCACTGGAGTGTTTAATTAAATTTTAATCTAACAGATTAAAATAAAGAGGTAACATCGTGACAATTTATTCCATTAATCTGAGTGCACTGATATATTTTGTAAACAAAATTTGTACTGATGCATAACACCAAAACATTTTCTATGTTACACAATGACTGAATTTATTTAGTGGATTTGTCAATCCTGTCTAAGAATGATGTTAGTCTTAAGTGGTCTATATAACTTTTGTGAAAAATTAATCAAGCGTGACGAACGCCTAACCTATAAATAGGTTTGATTTTTTGTTAGTAAACAACAAGGCCGTACTAGTCAATATTGTTTTATGAAATAATTAACTTTTGTGTAGGCATGAGCATTCTTTCTTTTGTTTAAAAGAATTTACGCCTGAGATATAAATAAAATTAATGTTTAAAGTAAAGTTTATGTGGACATAACCAGAAAAGTTGTTTATGCTCTGAGCTAGTGCAGTAGGGTAAGTGAACGAAATAATTTCAATTGTATACCAATGTATTTTCTTACTTATGTTTGTTTGAATTCATTATCAAGGGTATAAATAAAACCCAGTTATTAGCAGCATAACTTTGACTTAATTTATTTCAAAAAGTAAATAAATAATTAATTCAGAATAATCAAAGTAACTCTTAGTAGAAATCATACGTTGTTGAATTTGAATTGCCATAAGGGCAATAAACACAATTTCAGTTTTTTTTAAAGAAGAGAATTAATAATTATTTGATTCTATTAATGGGTTTTACACGGGATTTTCCTGAAATAAACCTGTGTGGCGCCCATTATTAAACAAGGTAACCTAACCTTGTAAGTAAAGCAAGCTGGTTTTGTAAACCGTCTTGGCAGCTTATTAATTTGCTAAAAAAGTGAACTTCCGAACTTCCAGAATCACGACCAGGTACGTGGAAGTGTATTTTATTAATTTTATTGTCCAGACGTGACTTGACTTTACGTACTTAGACGACGGTCAACCAAGAGGAGGAGTTTCGCTGCCAGAATCGACGCGACGGCTACCTTCATCAAGCGACCAGCTAGTACGCTTTATTTATTGAATTAAGCAACGTTATAGTTCAAACAACATTACTGCAACTATTTTTATTTTCATTCAAAGGAGTTCTTTTAAGACAATTATAATTTTTTCGATTCATCATAACTTGTAACTTTAACTTTCAATTGTAAACTTATAACACACTTTTAACTTCAAATACTACATTTTAAATATTTTATAAATCTTTTTAATTGTGAGAAGCTAGTTTTCTTACAAATTGGCGACCAGCAACGTGAGGCTGAAAAAATATTAGACGAAAATATTTTTTATATTTATAATCAGCCCGGCAAACACAAAAGAACAAACATGCTACACACACATCAATACGACACAAGATACAAGGACAGCCGAGTAGAAGAGGTACAACCAAATACAGAGACACATGAGACACAACCAACACCTGAGATGGAAGTCATTACAATTAATAACATAGAAACTCGACCAGAAGAAACACCTCATGCAGAACCGGAAGTGGAAGTGAGGGTCGACGACCGACCCAGACGACCTGAAGGACTCCCACAACCAGGCGAAATGAACTTTTTCGAGATGATAAGAACAATGATGGAAGATAACCAGAAGAAGATGGAAGAAACCGTGAACAAAAATCACGAGTCATTAAAAGAAGACGGTAAGAAATCCCGGGCGGAGAATCAGAAGAATATTGAGTTATTAAAGGCAGAATTGAAGGAAGACAACCAGAAGAATAATAATTATTAAATAAAAATATAGAGTCACTGAAAGAAGACCTACATACAAGGTTAGACGACAACAATAAGAACTTCGAATTATTGAAAGAAGACTTGAATAAAAAGATAGACAATACCAATAGAGCCATGGACACGTTAAACAATAAAATAGACGACAGCAGCAGAGCCTTAAAAGAAGAGTTGAATACCGCGTTAAATGAGATTAGCCGGAAGATGGAGGAAGGTAATGAAAAAATTAATACCAGAGTAGACGCGGAGATAGCGGTCGTGAGAGAAGAAATTACAGAAGTGAACAAAAGATGTGAACAGCATGGCCAGGATTTAAAACGGACGAGAGAAGAGGTCGACGGGAGGATCGACAACATAGAGGAGATAACTGAAGTCCGGATCGAATCGCTGAAAAGGATGAGCCAAGATGAAATCAAGCAGGTGAGAACCGACGTGGGTGAGCGATGTGAAGAGATAAGTGCGTCGGTGGACACGGTAAGGACTTTGACGGTCGCAAATCGGGAGAAAATAGAAGAGCTACGACAACGTGAAATCGTGCAAATGAGAGAGGAAATTGAAGTCATCCGTAACCGTCCTGTACAAGGTCAGTGCATACAACCGACTGACAACCGTGACGCCATCAACTTCAAAAACTACCGGAAGAATCCAATTGAATTTTTAGCACGCATTGACGAAAACTTGGCCAGGATCCGAGAAACCAGGTGGAATGTAATAAGAAGTCTAATCGATGAATATTTCAAGGAGATTTATGACAATTGGTGGACTGCCACGCGCCATGAAGTTAGCAATTATGACGAGTTCAAAACACAATTCCGTGCGAAGTATTGGTCGGAGGCCACACAGAATATAGTGCGTGACAACATATACCATGGTAAATATGACGCAGGTAGAGGAGCTACGATGACATCCTATTTCTTAGGTAAGGTGTGTTTAGCACGTAACCTAGAACCAAAAATACCAGAGGAGTGCCTCGTCACCAAGCTTTCGTACCACTTCGAGGAGGGAGTCGCCAAAGCACGCCAGTGGGGACAAGTTAAGACCATACAAGCCATGTCAGCATTACTCGAAGACCAGGAGCACGAAGGGTATTACAGGAGAAGTCGCCGGAGGAACGACAACTTCCAGGACAGGGGCGGTAATCCAAATAACAATAATCCAAATTTCAGAAATTACAGAGGTAATTTTAATAACAACAGTAACAACTCAAATCAAAATCACACTAATAATAATAATTATGACAATAACAGTAGACCTAATAACCAATATAATAACAATAATAATAATATGGGTAACTACAACAATAATAATAATAGACGACCGAATTACCACAATAATCCAAACCGACCCCAAAACCAAGGCGGGAATAACCCACCGCAACAGTATCGCAGGGCTAATTATGTTCAGGCCAACTACGAACCAGGTAGAAGGCGGTACTACCAGCGACGAGATAGTTTCAGTGGGGACAGAAGAAATGCAAGAGGAGGACGGTGGAGGAGTAATAGTATTGAGGGCGACAGCCGCAACAATGACTATCGGCCGCAAGTGCACTTCGCTCCAGACCATGAACAGAACCATCATGGAGGACGGCCGGAAACCGACGAAAGGAATCAAGTAGATACTCAAGACAGACGCCATGAAGAGAACGCCATCTCTTTAAACGCCTCGCGGCAGTGAGAAACTATATCGACCCCTCGCTGATCCATTCTATTGGGTACAATTACGGCACAAATTCGAATAAAATTACAATATTACACAATCACTACCTTAAGAATATAAGACAAGAGTTATTAGAAGAGGAAGGAACTGATCACCGTCAGTGCACCCACGATATCGTGTACGTGACAGCACAAATTAATGGAGTAACTGCAACCTTGATGATTGACACGGGAGCGAACGTTTCCTTAATGGACAGCACAGAGCTTAACCGCATTCAGGAGGAAAGCAGAGCAGTAATACCAACTTTACCTATTACCAATATCATCCTGATGGGAGCTACTGGACGCCAGAATAAGACTGTAAAGAAACAGGTTAGTCTGGAAGTAACCAGCCGGGGAGTTAAAATACCAATGATATTCTTGATAGCAACAGGATTGCCATTTCGCAGTTTAATCGGCTGCGACATCTTACGAAAATACTCAGCTGTAATTGATCTAAGTAGAGAAAAGTTAACTTTAAATATGTCAGGTACAGAGTGGACGGCAGATATTATTGGAAGCATGGAAGCTCCTCAAGAACGAACCGTTTACCACATCCAAGAAATGAACAACCCAAGGTATCAAATGCCCAGTCATGAAATTGAGTACCCGACCACTAACGACAGCTTGTGGGAGGAGAAGATCAGGGAGGACAATTCCAGTCAACCAACCGAACCCACTCCCCAAGTCCAGATCAACTCGAAATGTTAATAAACATATATTACCAATACAGACATGTATTTTCAGACCTTCCTGGAAAGGTAAAGAACTATCAGTGTGTGTTAAATTTTAAGGAACCTGTCAACTTCAACCGCAAGTCTTATCCAATTGCATACTCTCTTAAAGAAGCAGTTCGCACTGAAATCAACCAGTTGTTAAAAGACGATATTATAGAGTACAGCCAATCCCCTTATACCAGCCCCATTGTTGCAATCAAAAAGAAGAATGGGAAGGTGAGACTCTGTTTAGACGCAAGAGAAATAAATAAACATTTAATTAATAACCGGACATCTCCGGGTGAAATCGAAGAAATTTTGAAAAAGTTTCATGGAGTACAGTTCATCAGTTCGTGGGACACTGTCTGCGGCTACCAACACCCCAACAGCCGGAAATACGTCGCATTTATATTCGAGGAACGCAACTACCACTTCAAACGGTTGCCCTTCGGATTAATAAATTCTGTAGCGATATTTATACAATGTATGGACCAAGTATTGGGTCAGGAAGCGCTCAAGTTCACTACTGTATACGTGGACGACCTATTGATTACATCTACGAACTGGGAGGAGCATTGTCGAAGAGTAGACCATGTACTGAACAAACTGTCCGAAAACCATATTACATTAAAACTAGAAAAGTCCCAACTCATTGCTAAAGGAGTGCAATTTCTAGGATTCCAACTGACAGAATTGGAAATAACACCATCCAAAGAAAAGATTGAGGCCATACAAAAGTTTCCCACACCCAGAAATAAAAAACAACTACAGTCATTTTTAGGGTTATGTAATTATTACCGTAAATTTCAGAATAATTACTCAGAGATAACAACCAAATTATCTCCACAGTTATCCTCAAAAGACAAATGGACATGGGGACCAACTCAAGAAACGATATTTCAACAAATCAAGACAAAATTCTTAGAGACAGCGATACTACATCACCCAGACTTCTACAAACCTTTCTATCTCAACTGTGATGCAAGTGACATCAGTCTAGGTTCTACTCTATACCAAGAGGATGAAGATAGAAACCATCTTGTAGTAAGTTTCGCTAGCCGAACCCTAAATAAGTGCGAAAGGAATTACAATGTAACAGAGAAGGAGCTTTTAAGTGTAGTATTTGCATGCGGAAAATTCCGAACCTATATACTAGGATATTCCACTACTGTTCGGACGGATCACAAGTCCATATCCTTCTTAAAAAACTGTAAGCTAAGTCATGGCTGTTTAGCAAGATGGACCTTAGTCTTACAGGAATACAACATCAGTTGGGAATATGTCCCAGGGAAAAAGAACATAGCAGCTGATATACTGTCACGTGTTAATATTACCAACCAGACTTATGAAGGAGAGAAAGAGACAATAGCAAAGGTCTACAACATCTTAAAGAGTCGAACAGAATTGGAAGATGTAGTCAAGGAGGTGGAACAACACCAAAAACAAGACAGTAAGTTAGTACGAATTTTCCAAAGACTGAATGATCAAGATGATAGAATAACCCCGTATTACTGTGTATTTAACAATGTATTATTTGTCAAAACTAGATGTCACTATAATACCTGGAAATTAGTCATACCCAAGACACTAGAGAAGGACATCATAACGGACTACCATATTCGTTATGGACACATGGGGGCAGTTAAAGTAATAAAAGCACTGGAGGAGCACATATACATCAAAGACATCAACAGAAGGGTGAGAAATTATATTAAAACTTGTCAGATATGTCAAATGGTGAAATGCACCAACGAAAGGAAGGAGGGGCAGATGATTCCCATAACCTCATCAGACAAATTAGAGAAAGTTTTTGTGGACATCTGTGGTCCATTTCCCAGAAGTGGAGGTCGACAACAGTATAAGTATTTATTAATCATGTTCGATCATTATACTAAGTTTGTAAAGCTGTATCCGATGAATCGTGCAACTACCAACAAAATACTCAACATAGTCACACTCAATTATATACCTGAAGTGGGCTGTCCGAAGACAATAATAACGGACCATGGTACCCAGTTCAAAGGACGGAGATGGAGAGACACACTGCTGGAACATGGAGTAAAAACCTATAAAACCTCAGTGTACCATCCCAGCAGTAATCCATCCGAAAGAGTGTTAAGGGAAGTTGGACGGATTCTCAGAACCTATTGTTCCAGTCAACAAAGGAAATGGAGTGAATACATCCCAGCTACCGAAGATTTTATTAATTTAGCACACCACCAGTCAATTGAAACAACACCTTATAACGCATTGTTCGAGAAACCTCCACCTAGAGAGATTAGTGACATAATTCAATTTCCCTAGAGTCAAGAGTATCAATTTAACAGGATCCACTACCATAACAAGATTATGGAAAAATTAGAACAACGAAAAAGAAAATATAAACAACAAGTGCCAACCCGAGTAATACAATATAACGTAGGAGATCAGGTACTACTGAAGAATAGGGAGTTGCCCAGCACAATGGAGGGCATCACCAAAAAACTACTAGTACTGTACATAGGCCCTTATACCATAACAAAGGACCATAAAAATAATACGTATGAACTTACCGATATAATAAATAAAAAGGTCAAAGGTACCTATAACCAAGCATCGTTAAAGAAATACTATATGTAAGGAAGTTTGTTATGAGGTGCCTAATATCATAAACATGTTGTACTAGAGACAGGTATAAAAAAGGGTACCTGTGAAACGTAATTGTCCCAACCAATGAACCCAATAGAATGGAGAAGCCCAATAGAACCCCAATGTATAAGCTATAAATGTAATTATTATTATAAAAGGACAAATTATGTTATTGTACGACGATTACCACAAGAGTGTTTAGTGTATAAGAAATGTTAAAAGTGTCTACCGTAAAAGGATTAAACTAGTGATCAGGAGGATCAGTTATTGTACCCAATGTATTGAAAGTGTCTAATTGCCTATAGCCAGCCTGTTTACCATATTGTGTTATAAAAAAGAGTGTGTATTATAAGTATGTGTACCAAAACTATCTGTTATATATTAAATGAGAACCAGATTTATCATATTAGATGATAGAAAAAATGTGTATTATAAACCAAATAATCTAATGATATGAAAGATATCTATTATATTGTATAGAACAAAAGAGTATCATGTAACAAAAATGTACATAAGATAGTGATATAAAATTACTCTAATACTCCTATATTAAATACAACCAATGAAAAAGAAATCATATAAAATCGTCCAGAATAAGTGTTAAAGATTCCAACACTTGAAGGAGTAGAGAGGAAGAATACCAAAGAGAGTTAATTAGAAAGAAGGCTACTATTATTATGGAATGAAGAGAAAGAAAAATGTTATTGAATTGCCAATTATTGTAGGTAACAAAAATTTAAATGTCAAATATTGTATACCCCTCACAAAACCAAAGAAATCATATAAAATCGTCCAGAATAAGTGTTAAAGATTCCAACACTTGAAGGAGTAGAGAGGAAGAATACCAAAGAGAGTTAATTAGAAAGAAGGCTACTATTATTATGGAATGAAGGGAGAGAAGGTCAACTATTGTCTATTAATATGTTAGAATAATATCGTTATAGGGTATCTTAATTATCAAATATTGTTCAAATATTGGAGTGATTATTATCCGATATAATAGAGAAAAATGCCTATGAATAAATAACAAAAATAAGTGTCAAAATACTACTGTTATCGAGGAATATAAAAAATATTAATTAAGCGATGAAGGAAGTATCTAATTGTATTTACCAACAAGATATGTCAGAGAATATCTAACAAAAACGTTTAGTAGATGAATACTGTAAACCCTGATAATTCAAGATAATTGTAAACTATTGATGAGAGTAAAACTTGTAAACTATTGTAAGAGTGAAATATTGTAAACTCTATATTTAAGAAACGACTGCATAATTGTATGATGATCAATATAAGTGTGTAAATTTAAGAATACTCAGATGAACCAAAACAAATTACCAACTAGTATAGAAAAGTAACAACAAGGCTAATAAAGAACATAGCCAATATGTCAAGTCTGAAAGGGAAGAATTACCTGTGAAAAGAAGTAAGTATAAAGGAATGAAATGTGATACAAATGAAACCTCTAATACCTTGAATGTTATATTGAATATGTTATATTATTGAAAAATGAATGATATTGTTACGACGGTCTACTTGATCGTCGTAGGTACAGTGGAAACAAAATAAGTACAAGACACCAATTAAGTCACTAATCACACCTTTAATTGTTATAGTAAAACTGTTCGTAATTAACAACACAGTGTCTACAACAAATCAAATGAAATTGTTCATATGCAATAAAATGTCCACTAATATTAAAACTCAACTGTATTACAATTATACCATCCGAATATAAAACGCAACACTTCACTAATAACTACTTGAACGTACACCGTAATAACCCGAACCGCTCTGTAAATATATCGCACTAATACTCTTGAACCGCACAGTCAAAAATCTCGCATTGAACTGAAAACTAAGGCCGCGACGCGATGTATTTATAGTTACGCTCACACACCAGAAGCTTCCAAACTGCGTCTTATCTCTCGCGAACTACGTAATTGCTACGGCCTTGACACAGTCCGAGCGCCCGAGCGAGGCCTGGCACAGTCGAGAAAATTCTCGCAAAATGCGTCTAGTAGCACGTACACCGCACGCTTACGTCGAGATCTTTCTGGCGCATTCGATAAACGCGTAGATTGTTCTATGCTGTCGTAGCACTGCCCCCTCCTTAAGCCTGTTCGTCCCGAACTGGCAAAGCGTCTCCGAAGTAATACTCGACCAGGCGATCTAGGTGGACGTCCTTGGGAAGGATAATTTTCCCGTTCTTCGAATTCAGTCTCGTGTGATCCGAACACCACGTTCCCAGGAATGCGAGTCTTTTGCGCAACCACTAGTTTCGCTGGAATCACTCCCGTTGCGTCATGTACTAATGACCTAAATACCACTGGCTGATCCAAGTTTGTTTGGTTCTCGTCAACAACCTCTTGCGTAACCTCATCTTCAGCCACTTTACCCTCGGCCGCTTCTATCAGCTCAGGAACAAGCAAGAGTTTTGTCTCGACACCCATAGTTGGCTCTCCAATCACTTCTTTTGTCATTATACTTATTTGTACTTCCTCTGCTAGTTCTTCCTCCATTTCCGCTTGCAACAGGGAGGTTTCCTCTTGACCAGACTTGTTGAATTTTTCTTCGACTAATGCCACTCGCTTAATCGAATGGTTGGTAGACCCTGTCATTTTAGCCATGCAAAGCTTTATCTTCTCTTGGCCAACTTTCAGGACATTCTCTCTTAAGTCCACAACGAATCCGTAGGCATTCATAATGTCCGTGCCAAGAATCACTTCATCGACAATGTCTGCAACGAGCATTTGGTGGCTAAACTCAAGAAGACCCAGGCGTACACGTACGTCTACCTTTCTTAGCACCTTGACGGGGCTTCCAGTCACAGTCTGTATTGTACAAGAGCTAATTAGAGGATGGCGGTTACAGACTAAGTCAGGGCGCACAATGGACACTGTTGCGCCCGTGTCAACTGTAAATGATGTTGGTTTACCATCCGCAAATCCACTAACAATCAAGTTTCCACTCATCTTATGTAGCGTGAAAACTGTGTGCTGTTCTGGGCCTTTACTTCTCCAATTGGTGCGATCAGTCTGTTCTCTCTGTATCTTCTTCTCCCAACAGTCTACCTGTAGATGACCACGTTTTCCACAGTTGTAACATTTCGGTCTTCTGTCTTTTTCAAATCGTTGCGACTCTCTTGAACTTTTGAATTGTTTGTCCGACAACACTGTTTTTCTGCACCCATCGTAACAGTAATGTGATACAGGGATCTTCTGACTGCAACGTGATGGCACAAACCCATTAATGTAGCGGGACGCTGACTTGGCAGCTTCAAACTCTAGGGCGTGAACAAGAGCTTCTGAGCTATCTCGGTGTCTTGCCATTTGTAACACTTGCTGAAGTTCACAATCTCCGATGCCATCAATAAATGTCTGCACCGTAAACCTTATTCGGAAGTCTTCTGGTGCTTCAGGATAGGCCAATCTAATCAATCTGTCGATACTTGCTTCAAATTCTTGAAGACTTTCCCCGGAACGTTGTCGTCTTGTTCTCAACTGAGCGTAGTACACCTCTCGCAAATGTTTATCACCGTAGCGTAATTCTAGAGCTTTTATCAACTCGGCATAGATGTTCTGGCTGTCAGGTGGCACTTTCTGTAGTAGTTCTGCCGCGGGTCCTTTTAATGCAAGAACAAGTGAAACAGCCTTGTCTTTTTCTGTCCAATTATTTGCGCATGCAGCAGCTTCAAATTGGCGGAGGTACGTTGCCCAGTGAGTGCTTCCGTCAAAGGTTGGAGCTTTGACATGAACTGTCCCTACTGCAGGCAAAGTGACTTTCTCTGTTAACTTATTTTCTGTGTATTTTTCTGTCTTGATCACTGGTACAGTCTGTTCAGAAATTTGTTTTGGTTGAATCTTCATGCACTGTTCAATTTCAATTTTAATTTGTTCTCTTATGTTTGTCATTGAGTTTTCTACTGCAGATATTTTTGTTGACATAACTTCAGTCAAGACAGATTTTTCTACTTTAGCTATTTTATTTGACATGGATTCTTCTACGTCAGATATTCTGGTAATCTGATTATTGAGCTCACCTCGTAATTCACCTACGTCACCACGTAGGAGACCCAATTCTGCGGTAGTATGTTCTTGCAACTGTTTCTGGATAGTTTCAAAGAGAGCTTCCGTTTTATCTTTTTGTCTTTCTTCTGTTTCTAGCATTAGTGCTTTCTGACGTTCCTCAGCCTCTTCTCTTTCCTGTCTTCGTTCTTCCTTTTGTCGTCTTTCTGCTTCTTCCGCCTCCTGTCTGCGTTTCTCATCCTGTCGTTTTTCTGCTTCTTCTGCTTTCTCATCCTGTCGTTTCTCTGCTTCTTCCTGTGTCTCCCGCAGCAGTGTTTGTAAAGTTTCCATCATCTGACTGGGATCCATGTTTACTGATTAATTACGAATCACACTCGTCTTGTACAAAGCGTCCACTGTTTCCACTGTTAACCATTCTATCCCAGTTCTGACACCACTGTTACGACGGTCTACTCGATCGTCGTAGGTACAGTGGAAACAAAATAAGTACAAGACACCAATTAAGTCACTAATCACACCTTTAATTGTTATAGTAAAACAGTTCGTAATTAACAACACAGTGTCTACAACAAATCAAATGAAATTGTTCATACGCAATAAAATGTCCACTAATATTAAAACTCAACTGTATTACAATTATACCGTCCGAATATAAAACGCAACACTTCACTAATAACTACTTGAACGTACACCGTAATAACCCGAACCGCTCTGTAAATATATCGCACTAATACTCTCGAACCGCACAGTCAAAAATCTCGCATTGAACTGAAAACTAAGGCCGCGACGCGATGTATTTATAGTTACGCTCACACACCAGAAGCTTCCAAACTGCGTCTTATCTCGCGAACTATGTAATTGCTACGGCCTTGACACAGTCCGAGCGCCCGAGCGAGGCCTGGCACAGTCGAGAAAATTCTCGCAAAATGCGTCTAGTAGCACGTACACCGCACGCTTACGTCGAGATCTTTCTGGCGCATTCGATAAACGCGTAGATTGTTCTATGCTGTCGTAGCAATATGTTATATTTTATGTGTTGTGATAGTGCAACTGTTGCTACGTGCAATTTTTATTTTGTCCCAGACAGAGATGAGGATGCCTCTGATTCTGAGGACGTGTAGTTGAGGAACGGCGGAGAATGGATGCCAAATAGAGTCCCTCTGACTCCGAACCCACTACAAATGTTAGGGAATTATATGGTAATATATCAAGGATTATTAATAAAAAATCTGTGAGGTAAAAAATGAAAGAACCATAGAGCTTATCATGAAAATAAAGATATGTAATAAGAAAGAAAAATGTATTATTGTAAGACAGGAAATTGTTAGTTTAAAAAGTGAAACCTATTGTAACTAAATGACTTAGAATATGAGAAACTTGAAAAATACTAGTAAGCTAAAAATTATATCACTAACCAAGAACTCAATCTAGTGCAACACACTAATAGAATGTTAAAATTCAATGCAGAGAGTACAAGACAAAAAGCAGTAATAATATACTAAAACTAAACGGGAATGATAATTTTATCAAATGTAAAATTTCTCTCAAATTATCAATTTTGAGAGGGGAGTATATGTAACATGACCAAGTGTTACATAACCTAGACATATACCCATAGAATTAATAAATACATGAAGGTAATGTAAGTAGATAGTATGATGATGAAAGTAGCGAAGAAGAGAAGGACCAACGAAGAAGAAAGAAGAATAAGTGCCACAAGAAGCAGTAAACAAAACACTGCTTGACACTACAACCAATACTATAACTGACACAAACTAATGGACAAGCTACATTCACTATAAGCTGTCAAGCGAGTCAGTGAATAACTTGAATGTAATTTCACATGTTAATAAAAATAATTAAGTAACGACCCGAATAATATAATATCAGCAACAGTATTTGGCTGAGAATAAATCAACAATGACTAGTAACTATCAATGCCTATGACTAAGATTAGCTATGGCCACAATATAAAATTGAAACTGTATTACAATCTCAAATGTACTCATAAGAAGTAAAAATAATTGTAAGAGGGAACCTTATATAAGTAAGTTAACTCATCAATGTACCAAATGTAACTAATGAACATTATTAAGGCATAAACCCGATGTAAAAGGTATGCCTAGGCAACGCCTAAAACGAACGATTGTCAGTAAGGTGATAAGTAGAAAGGACTACTAGTGTAAATAACATACACTGAACAATCATTATACCAAGTGTAGCAATAAGCATTATTAATGTATTATACAAGTAACAACTCAATTATTAATGAATAGCATAGAGCGAAATAGTATAAACAAAATGTAATTAGGAAGTAAGGATAGTTCATAGCAATGTATTGCATCAGTAAGTTAAGATTTAATAATTATATTCACTAAATAAGTATAAAGACGGATATATTAGTGTTCCGACACAGACGTTTAAGTGAAAACGCGATGTGCAACACAAATAATTTATTGATAAGAGAGAATCATGGCCGGCGTCGCTAGCAGACGACAGCGCGAAGCCATATATCTGAACATTATTTATTAAGAAATGTCAGTGAAAGTGCAAATAAAACCAGTGTCAAACTATATCAAATTAAAGCGTAAAAAATATCTGTTAATTTGATAGCGATACAACCCCGATCGCAACTATGATAAGTGCGTGACATGCGTTAGCATCATTTGTAAATAGAAAGTAAGAAATTTGTTTATCAAAACTAACAACAACGTCAACTGTCAATCATCTTAGCCAAAAGACGGTTAATGACGGTTGGAAAAACAATGCGTCATTTTCGTAACATCTGGTTGAGCCAATCAAAAAATAGCTTACTAAATGAAACAATCACCTAAGCCTCATCAAAACAAGGGGTATATAACGGGAGTGCGAGTAATTCCGTTACCACTTTTTGACAATCATCTCGAGCAAGCAGGTGTCGCTCGTCACCTCAAAATTTTATTAACTTATAGTATCATGTAATAGTGCATCCATTGAATCATTTCGGCAACAACAAGTAACTACAATACAGTCTACCTAGAATCAGTGCGTCGATGTGAAGTATTTATTTTATTTAGTGCGGGATATATCGAACAGGAGAAAATAATTAAATAGTATTATAAATGGTCCAATTTAGTCAGAAGCGGACAATTATTACCTGTTCAAAGTGCATGTGTAGTGTAAAACCAGGGTCACTATAATCCGACCACTGGAGTGTTTAATTAAATTTTAATCTAACAGATTAAAATAAAGAGGTAACATCGTGACAATTTATTCCATTAATCTGAGTGCACTGATATATTTTGTAAACAAAATTTGTACTGATGCATAACACCAAAACATTTTCTATGTTACACAATGACTGAATTTATTTAGTGGATTTGTCAATCCTGTCTAAGAATGATGTTAGTCTTAAGTGGTCTATATAACTTTTGTGAATAATTAAGCAAGCGTGACGAATGCCTAACCTATAAATAGGTTTGATTTTTTTGTTAGTAAACAACAAGGCCGTACTAGTCAATATTGTTTTATGAAATAATTAACTTTTGTGTAGGCATGAGCATTCTTTCTTTTGTTTAAAAGAATTTATGCCTGAGATATAAACAAAATTAATGTTTAAAGTAAAGTTTATGTGGACATAACCAGAAAAGTTGTTTATGCTCGGAGCTAGTGCAGTAGGGTAAGTGAACGAAATAATTTCAATTGTATACCAATGTATTTTCTTACTTATGTTTGTTTGAATTCATTATCAAGGGTATAAATAAAACCCAGTTATTCGCAGCATAACTTTGACTTAATTTATTTCGAAAAGTAAATAAATAATTAATTCAGAATAACCAAAGTAACTCTTAGTAGAAATCATACGTTGTTGAATTTGAATTGCCATAAGGGCAATAAACACAATTTCAGTTTTTTTTAAAGAAGAGAATTAATAATTATTTGATTCTATTAATGGGTTTTACACGTGATTTTCCTGAAATAAACCTGTGTGGCGCCCATTATTAAACAAGGTAACCTAACCTTGTAAGTAAAGCAAGCTGGTTTTGTAAACCGTCTTGGCAGCTTATTAATTTGCTAAAAAAGTGAACTTCCGAACTTCCAGAATCACGACCAGGTACGTGGAAGTGTATTTTATTAATTTTATTGTCCAGACGTGACTTGACTTTACGTACTTAGACGACGGTCAACCAAGAGGAGGAGTTTCGCTGCCAGAATCGACGCGACGGCTACCTTCATCAAGCGACCAGCTAGTACGCTTTATTTATTGAATTAAGCAACGTTATAGTTCAAACAACATTACTGCAACTATTTTTATTTTCATTCAAAGGAGTTCTTTTAAGACAATTATAATTTTTTCGATTCATCATAACTTGTAACTTTAACTTTCAATTGTAAACTTATAACACACTTTTAACTTCAAATACTACATTTTAAATATTTTATAAACCTTTTTAATTGTGAGAAGCTAGTTTTCTTACAATATACAGAAAATAATCTTAATAATTAATAATTAACAAATTGTGAATAATATATAATGTTTAATATACTTGAATTCTCAAACCAATGCTGCTTCTATGAAATCAGTCTGGAAGGTTGTAGTGCATCACGGGACCATCATGGCGGCTGGCTGAATTGATGAGGTTAACGTATATCTGGTCGCTGGAAAATCTCACAATAAATTCACCTTTATAACTGTTTTATGGATCTCCGTAATCGTGTATACTGTCTATTATGTTGTTTGAGGTATTCTGGATAAGTGTGCAGTGTTCACTGGTGTTAATTGTTTTCTGTTAGACGTGTTCACTTTATGTCTGTTCGTGGCTAAGAATCGTTAATCTGTTATATAGTGAAATATTAATAGTAGGTAGTTTTAATGGTTTAAATCACTTGTATTGTGTAGTGTATTGTTCGTTTTCACCGTTGTCGTAGAGTATTTCATAGTTTTTAAATCGAAAAGTGTTAATTTATGTAACTCCCGTTTTCCACTGATTTTAGGCTTTACCCATTACACTCCGTTATACGGTTTTTAGAACACGATTCAGCATCGACCGTTCTGTTTGAATGTTAACAAAGAACTAACTTACTTCCTTCATCTTAGGAAATATCTTGCCAAGTTAATATTGGAAAAGTATTGTTAAAATAATTTTCACTTCCCATGTACATAATTCCAAGGTACATTATATATGGAATATTTTTATTTTATTGTTCGCTTTCATGAACTATTAACCATATAATTGGTTTATTTATCTCATTCTGTTTAATTTGATATGTCATAGTCCATATTTGTTGAGATTTTTGTTAAAATTACCATATTTCTGTCTTTTTGGAAATCTAGGCCCAAAAAACCTGTTTCCGTTCTTGTACACAATTACTGCCATTTTAAGTGTTCTTAATATAATTATAATAAATTTCAAATGGTCACAAATCTTTCACTTTCCTTAATTCCGTATAAATTTAACATTTGAACCGTCTTTTAGTGATAATTTCTGAATTTACCATTCCTCTTTAAAAATAGTTATTTTTTACATTTCGAAAATTTTTAATAATTTAAGATATTTTTCTGTATTACTCCTTTAAATCATAGGATCAGTTACAGTAGTTGTTAATTGACCTACCTTACATAAATCTTGTTAGTTTACATGGCTCATTGGTGAATTAACTAGTTTATATTAATTTTTGTGAATTCATTATTTGGCCTAGAGTTTAGTATTTTACATATATGGTTTTTTTTAAATAAATTTAATTCTACACCTCCTCTGACTCTTAAAAGTTAACATGACATGAAATAAAATTGTTTACATAATTATTGAGATGTGTAGCATCTAATTCATGCTACTGTTACTAAAAATAATATTTAACATTAATCAGCAGTCTTTAAAGTTAGACATGTTTGCTTAAACTGTTTTGAACATACATTTAACACATTTTATAAATTAATACAGCATCCATACTTAAACATTGTAATTTGTATGTATGCTGTTATATGACTAAAACATCTTACTCTAAACATATAGGTACCTTATTCTATTGGAACTCTTTTAAAAAATGGAGTTCATGGCTTTGAACAATATCAGCCATTTAAACTTCTTAACTCTATTAAAACTTAATCTATTATCAGTCCTTTCTGATTATACTATTATTATCTAACATCCCCTTGTACAGTAAACATATCCCTCTCATACTCTCTTTATTATTGGCATTTCTATGAATGTCTTGAGATAACAAAGTGACCTTATTTAATGAAATATTAGAAATATTTTCCATTTTAATATTTCATTACTTGTTAATTATAAAAGTTATTTTATAGCACATTGTTTAAGTTATAGATACACTACAACTTGAAGTTTATTACATTTAAAAACACTTTCACTAGTACACATTCACTGTTGGTTCTGACTTATATTTGAGTTTTATTATTCTCAGACCAGACCTTTAGTCATAATGGACTGTGAAGATTTGTTTATATTTTATCATATAATAACTTTAGTTGGTGCACTTCTTATCATACTACACAATACTTTTGTTTATAAATAATTACAATTTCATAAGGTTTTGGGGTGTTATACTTTCTTTAATGGTATCATTTGGTTTGGGGTTAATGGTAGTTAATAATAGGTTTTTATTGTGGTTCTTCCATCCTATTTCTTCCTTTCTTCTCGTCTTCCTTCTTGTTTTCATTCTTGGGTAAACCAAGGTACTCAGTGTTATTTTGTCCGATGGTTGGTTCGGAGTATCTTCTTTATTATCTGCTTTTAAATTTCTTCTTCCTTCTTGGGTTTGGAGTATCTTCTTTATCATCTGATACTAACTTTACTCTTCTTTCTTGATTTCGTGATCTCTTGTTTATCACCTGATACTAATCTTCCTCTTCTTGTTTCTTCTTGTGTTTGGGGTTTTATATTTATCACCTGCTCCTAACCTCCTGGGTAATCTCCTGATTTTTTAATATGAGTTTCCTTTAATTTATTTTCTTTGACTTTTATGGTTGCATTTTTATTATTTAATTATTGTTTTTCTTTTATAGTGGTATTTTCCTTTGAAGTGTAATTGAATTTCATTTGACATTCTTTGCGTATATGTAATTTAATTATTTTTATGATCTTAAATGAATTAATTATTGGTGGAATATCTGTCATGCTACAATATAAATCTTAGAACATGGAATTTATGTATTATGGTTCTCCATACCGATATTTCTTTTTAAGTAATTTATTAATTCATTTATGTTCAAAGTGCATTTACATCACTTTTCAACATATAGTGTGCTTCTTTATGCACATGTTTTTCCAGTGGATTGGTAGTTTTTTATCCTGTTTTGTAAAAAGTCTTGGAAATGTGTCAGAAGTCAGGTGTTCACAAATTCTTCTACTTCATTATTATCAGAAAAAACATTCCCACAATGCTTCCTTTAGCAAGTCAAACAAATGGTAGTCACTTGATGACAAATCAGGGCTGTAAGGAGGATGTTCAACAGTGCCCTAGTGGATTTGCTACAATTTCTCATGAGTTATGGCACCAGTGTGGGGCATAGCATTGTCATGCAGAAACAGCATGCTTTGTCCAGTAGTTCACAGTAGTATAAAGCATTGTTTTTTAGTTGTGGAGAAAATCGATATAAACGTTTGCAGTAAAACAACAACAAAAAACCACTGGCAAGAACCATATCAACAGACAGAATACTTTTTGCATGCAGTTTCATTTTTCGAACTACATTCTGTACTTAACCGCTTCATTTCAGGGGATGTAGTGGTGCACCCACATTTCATCATAGCCAAGAATACCCTTCAAAACTGTATCCTCTTGTACTTCATACTGATTCAAAAATCTGACAGATTTCAACATGCTCAGTTTTTGATCTGCATTCAAAATGAGGGGAACCAAAAAGTGCAGAAATTTTTCAGTACTTTAACTTGTTCTGAATAATGGATTGCACATGGCTTATCCCTTATTTTTTTACTACTTTAATCCAATGTTACTCATCAGTCACCTTCAGTAAAGTCATGAACTTCATCAATTTTTTTCAGCATTATACTGGTTTTTGGCCAACACATTATGCTGGTTTTTGAATGAGGCACATTTTCTACATCATTCCAACTACTAGAAAATGACTTAATGCTATGCAAAAACTTGTGGTTTTGGGATAAAGTCTCATTGTGGAACTGTGCTCATAAACCATGAAAAATTTCACTAGGTTTAATATTTTCATTTGTTAAAAATTTAATAATAATACATTGTGTAACGGCATTAGACACTAATTGTTCACTCGCCTTGTTAAAAACTAACAGAGTAATGGCATGTAGACACCAACTGCAACTTTCAGTCAAGGACACACCCCATGCCCACCCACTGTTACAAAGAAATTCTGCTTTATACTTGACTGATCCTTGTATATTTGCTTGTTTACAGTTTGTGACGTTGGACACAGGTGATGATAGATTACGACTAGTGCCAGTAATGTCTACTTTGCTTCAATTGAGTCCTGAAGAATCACAGAAATTAACTAATGTTGCTCGAGGTAATGCATTTTTTTCATTCCTCACTACTGAATATAATTATGTATTTATTTACCACATATACTGTAATTTTTATGTTCCTATGAAATCGTAGTAAACAGAACTGTCAGTTGTGTGAGTTGTTCAGTTACACAGAAACAGCTGTATCTTGTATTCAGAGTTTTATAAAAGTCACTACTATCAAAATTTTTAATATAAAATTGTAATTGCACTTCTATGTGTGTGTTACTGTGGTCCACAGACTGCTACAAATTATACAATTATATAACAATTATACAATTTTTGTAAACTCATTATGGTCTGTTAATACTGTGATTTCTTAAAACAATGTTTTACATCAAACTACCGTATTGTTCCAAATACAAGCTGCACCCGAATGTAAGCCGCACCCCAAAAATTACCGTAGGTTAAAGGTTAAAAATTTGCAAAAAGTGTAAAGTCACCGTTTGAATAAAAATTACTAAATTTTATTAAGATGAAGAAAGAAATAGCACGTACAAGTACATTATTGTTACATAATATAATTATTATTATTTACTAACAGTTCATAAAAATTATACTTTTTTATTGTTAAGTTATTTTGTAGTAATGTATAGTAGTTTATATTTTGTGTATTTTAAAATATTCCCATACTTAATCACTGTCACTGTCACTGTCTTCAATTTCACTGTCACTTGTCCCTGAGACGGTCGCTTCGTCTTCTTCATAAATGACATCGTCTTCCATTCCATCCATGCAGTTTGATATGCAGCACTTTTTGAAACCACGAAATATGAATTCTGGTGGCATCCTTTCCCACGCACTCTTGATCCAGTTGCCGAGTTCTGTTACGAGTGGTTTATTTATTTTTTCTGTAGGAGTCAAAGGTTGATTTCTTGCCACCAACCAATTATTATATAAACGTCGCAGGTTATCTTTAAAAGGTTTATTTACTACAACATCCATCACCTGCAACTGACTTGTCATTCCTCCAGGAATAATGGCGATATCAGTGTTCATTTCTTCGTAAAGAAGCTTTTTTATTTCATCCATAGTGTGACCACAAAATGAATCTAGCACTAACAAACCACATCGTTTTAATAATGCTCCTGGCCATTTATTCCATACACATTTTAACCAATCTACCATAAGATCATTAATCATCCAATCTTTTTCATGACAGCGAAAAATTACACCCGATTGTAACTTCTCTTTTGGCATGGTTTTCAGTTTTAATATTATGTAAGGTGGAAATTTTCGTCCATCGGCTAATACAGCAAGCATTACAGTGGCACGTAATTTTTCATTTCCCGTAATCTTTACTGTTACAGATTTGGGTCCCTTTTGGTCCACCGTAAAGTTTGAAGTCATGTCAAAAAATACGGGCGTTTCATCGGAATTTCCCATGTGTTCAAGTGAATAATTATGCTTCTTGCGTAAATGAATGACAAACCGCTGATACTGAAGGAGTTTTTCTTCGTAGTCACTCGGTAGTTTTAGCGCGAGTGATGTACATCATTTAAGCACAAATCAATTTCGCCGCATCATTCGTCTATCCACCCGAAGCTGGCTTTGAAACAGGAGACTTTTAATTCTTCTGCCATTTCTAAAGCTTTTAATTTTAAAACATGTCTAGTGAAAAGTCATTCCTTCTGTTTTCTCCATCGTCGAATACAGGATTCATCAATATCGAATTTCCTTGCGACTGTGCGATTGCGGAACAATATGGTATGTACGATTGCAATAACAGAAATGTAAGCTGAGCGTTTCAATAGAAATGGGAAAAGGATTTTCCAAGAAAGTTGAATGATGTTTTATGTGGCAGCCATGTGATCCACATAGAGTTCAGCATATCAGCACATTATATGGTCTCAGTTAATTCCATAAACATATTTTTCACCTGAAGTAATGTAATGGAGAAAATATTAGAAAGAGAGTGGGTAAAACTGATTACAAGATATATGTTAATTGAAACAATTGTTTCAACTCTGTTTGACATCATATAAAGCATAGAAGAACATAGATATGTTATATTCAAGATTAAAGAGGCATGCAACAATATTTGCCAACAAATAGAGGATTGTATTGTATACACAATTTTTCAGTCATTGTTAAAAAAAATGATTCATAGACGTACTTCTGATCAATTTCAGAACAATCAGTTCAGAGGATTTTAGTCAAAGGTAAAAATTGTAGACTCAGGTTCTCGTAAACAAAGGATGTGTAAATAAACAAACTTTATCGAAATACATAAATAATAAAATACTGCCAGAAACTTACCTGCGATCTTTTTCACTTACCTACCTTTTTTAAATTTCGATCAGAAGCCCAGAGTCGCCACGATATTTTTTGGTTATAATATCGAAACCTTAACACTCTACCTTAATAAAACGGGACAACTTTGCAATCTGACTACCCCCCAATAATAATTCAGAAGAAATCCGGGAACGTTTAGACGAATCTTGCGGCACCGAAATGAGGAAGTGGTAATGACGAAATAACTAGACTAACACATTGTTTTACCGTGACTTAAATGGTTTTACTTAATATAAGACAGACTAAAATCATTAGAACAAAACACAAAAAAAAACAAAGTCTGAAATAGATAGATATGTCTTACATTTAAATATACTTCTTACCCTATACAAAACAGCCCAGCTTGCTCACACGCACAGTCACACCATTTAAAACCCCTTTTTTATTAAAATGAAATTATAGTTTGTTTTTACGTATTACGCCACCGGCGTCCCTCCTTCCCTGTCCACATATTAAATCCGAAAACAGTCCAGTCACTCCTCCACTTTTCCGCTAACTTCAACGACTCACTACCCCGGTCCGCTTCACCTCTATAAGCCCGACAACACTTCTACATAATTTGATTTATGATTTTAAATTTCGTTTGGGTCCACCAACCTTAGCGAGCGTCAGGCTGACGCCGCCCCGGTGAGTTGACTGACTGTTACATGCAGCCGGACATTAATGCCATGCCGGTGAGCAAATTTCGTCGTCGCACACAGCCTCAGGTGTCAAAGTCTAGTGGCTATGCACATGACACATAGGAGTTTTGGGTGCTGTACGTCGACGATATTTAGATGCTTACTAGTCGACGTCACCAAAGTAGGATGGGCTTAAACTTTACATCCGTCGTTTCACGATCATGTGCATCCAAACTTTCGTCTCTAGCCATTTTGAGTTTTACAATTCCGCGTCGGTCTGCGCACCTGCTTGTGTGGTGCGCTCGGGCGTAACTGCCACACACCCGCATATTTCTAAGAAGTGACGCTTGGTACATTCTTTCGTAAAGGTTGCACAACAGTTAAGGCGTACTGATCCTTTGTTAGCGCACTGTTTTAATTCAACACGTGGCCTGGTCACAGATGGAAATTATATTTATGAATATTTTTAATAAACCCCAAAAATTTAATAAAATAAAAAACCCCAAAATTCGTCACGTTACAATACCCCCCCCCCCAATGAGATATCTTCTGCCGAAACAGAAGAAATCTCATTGCTAAAACCCCTAAGAGGACCGGTGAGGATATGGTGCCAACAACCCCCTTTAGCTCTTATACTTCATGGGTAAACAACCCCCCTGTCTCGGCGACTATGGCCGCATCTGAACGAGATCACTGGACTTCTCTGTGCGAGATCCCAACACCATAAAATCGAACAGACACGCACCACAGCGCACCTCACCATTCTAACATGCAACCCCCAAAATTCCAAACCCCTGGTCTTATATCATGCCAGATCCTCAACCGATATGTTCCCCCTTATCATGCACACTGGGCTGCCTTTAGCAGTTACTGGGCTTGTACACACTCTCATAACTACCTCCTATCAAAATTATTGACAGTTAGAAAACAAATTATCCTAACATGTGATTATATATATACCCTAACAATACAACTCAATAAAAAACACTATTAATACACACAAACAATAACATTATCAAAATTCAGAAACATCAATTAGATGGCAGGCACAAACTCTAAAATTTTTTTTTTCCAAAAAAAAATTTTTAATTCAAAAAAATTTAAATTTATTAAAATATTTTTTCTCAATATTAAATTATTTAAATTTATTCAAATCAATTAAAAGCAAAATTGGCATCACTTCCTTGCCAAAACTGGTCTAATTTACAACATCACCCATCAGCTGATCAAACTGGGTCAAGTCAAGAACCTTGACCTACATAAGTTATATCACAAGTTACATCAGAAAATACCTTGAACATCTTTAACATTCTATCTTTAAACACAAAAATACAATAAAATAAAACATTTAAAATAACAAAATATTATTATGATCAAGAATAAAATTAATATTTAAATTACTCAAAATAAACACTTTATAACTTTACATTTTCAAATTTTATTAAAATTGTCACTAGTTTCAATCAAAGTTTTATATTTTTACTATAACTCTTTTTTCTTTACTATTCTTAATCTCCATTAGTTTGGGTGATTTAATTATTCATACTAACTTGATATACCACTTGATATGTATACATTTATAATCTTTACCTCTTGACTCTAATACTCATCAACTTTAACTAACATGACACCCATCTCTATCAAAACATCTATCAAACAATCTCTAAACCCAACTTACTACTAAACTCAAATCGCATCATTCTCTCGTTATAAAAAAAAAATACTCTCTAACCCTTTGTACTTACGATGTGTGTTCCCCCCCCAAAAAAAGCTCATTCCCTTAATCTGGTTCCTGGATTCTACCTAAGGCAACCCCTTCCCGCTAATCGGTCCCTTCCCGTCCCAACCACTTTTGTTGCGGACTCTACACTACACTATCCCTTCTTACAAAATTACCAACCCCTAATTAACATTCTCATTTCCTCACTTCATCTACAAAATAACATCATCATTTATAAACATCAATATATCAATCATTACCCTACATATATTCCCCATAACTACTGTGTCAGCATCAATACTTCTACATCATTACATTTATCCATAACAAAATTTTCATCTCTATCACCACTTCAAACTCAACTTGGACTGATCTACATGTCCCAACAAAATATTAATCCCCCAAAATCTACTTTTTATTAATTTTCACAAATCATTAAAATCTTAACTTTATCAAATTACTTTCCTTATCATTTAAAATAACATCTTTAACCCATTAACATCATATGGAACATTAATTACCTTGGAAATTAGTAAACAATTTATCAGTGACATTCTACTACTGATCAGCTGACTTTCTTAGCAAGGTGAATGACCTCACTACCAACACATTTCAAATCTCTACAAATTTTACTTTATATAAATTGTCTTAGAAAATTGATACTTACAGTATATTATTCACCTACTGACATAAACACAAAATATACACACCAATATCTCCCTGTAACCTCTGAAACATTTAATCACAGTGTTATTTCATATCAAACAATTTAACATTTATTTATTAATTAATCATGATCAAATCCATTAGAAAACTCAATTACACAACATTTAAAGCAATCAAAAATGTTCAAACATTTCAAATTATTTTAATTAAATTAATTATTGAGAATACAAGTTCCATTGCTATCAAAACAATTACAATTCGCTAATTACTGTCTTCAAAATCAATTTTGTTATTTATTTAGATTGCAAAATATTAATATTATTATTACAACAATTACCTACATACACATTGTTTACCTAACATTTTATAAATACATACAATTAAATTCACTAAACATTTATTTACAGATCTTCATCATTATTATTCGGTTATATCACACTTCATTGTCAAAAATCAGCTAGGTTATTACCATATATTAACATATTTAACTGTTCCTTCCCCGATTTCTTAATTTACCCTCCATCGTCGTGTAGATATCTAACATATTTGTAGCATAAATCATTTTTATTTACCTCAAATTTATTATTATTATTATAATAAACCATTACCTCTATATCCTTCGTTATCCCATTTATTATGTCATAAAACTTGTCACTATCAATTATTTTTGTCCAGTCTCCGAAAGTAATTTTTCTCAACACCAAGTCAATTATTTTATCATCATAAATTACATTATTATTATTTAAACATGTATCATCAAAACAATCTTCACTCTCTATTTTAACCGGTAAGTATTTCATATCATTTAACATCTCTTTCAACTCATTATAGTCTCTCTTTAATTTATACAATTCTGTCTCTCTTTCAATACACCATTCTCTATCTAAACCTCCCTCATCATAATGCCATATCCCACTTTCTCTCTCATTCCATGCAGAGGGTACTAACTCATTTAAACATTTCCTGACTTCTCCAGGAACAACAAAAAACTTCAAAAAATAATTATCAGTAGAACACTTTTCTACCCAATACTTTCGTGAAGACCTTTCTTCACCCCCCTTAACACCTCGGAAAAAATTTACCCTCTGTTTCATACCCACAATATAACTCTCTTTCCACTCATTATCTAATTCATCAACACTAATTACTACGCCTTTACAATCTATTACTCTCTCTCTCTCACTCACTATCTCTATCTCATCGCTATCCAATACTTTATTCTCAACTATATCATTATTATTATTTAACATTATTTCATCATTAGAATTAATTATATTAACATCACCACTTACCTCAGAATTGTAATCACCGTCATTCTCTTCACTAGTCAACACTACCTCTCCCATTATTTTGTCACTGTTATTTATTAATTCATTATCGTTATCACTCACCTGGTTAATTATTTCTTCACTATCATTAACAACATTATTCTCACTTACCTGTTTTAATTCAACTTCTGTACTCTCTTTTAATTGACATCTATCTCCCTCCCACTTCTCGTCTTGTTTATTAAGAGCATTTTTTACTTTATTGAAACCCTTATCCATTACTTCCTTTGTTTCATCTAATTCTGTTTTTAACTCATCAAAATGTTTATCCATCCTATCAAAATGTTTGTTCATCATTTCCGCCCTTTCATCCAACATTTTGTCACTTTCGTCAAACCGTTTATTAATCATATCAAAACCCTTGTTCATCATTTCCATAATCATTTGCAACATATTCATCTTATAATCAGATTCACTCATATTATCATTAATTACCTCATTATCTGCCACCTGATTGACTTGCTTATAGTTAAATTGGTCTATCTCTTCACCACCTTCTACTCCCATTATACTATCATCCTTATCACTAGGCCTATTCACCGTCTTATTTTCTACCACTGTTACTGCAACTATCTTACCTTTATCATTTGTCACCTCACTATGTTTATTGATTTCTGCGAATATTCCTTCTTCTTGTTCTTCCATTTGTGTTAAGTTATTATCTAAATTACCCCACTCCTCGTCTGTCATCTCACCTACAACCCCTCGAAATTCACTCTCCCACTCATCCCACGCGAAACCAATATCATTACCTTGTACTTCACCCATATTCAAAATTTATTTATATAACACTTTTATGTATAAAAACCACTATTATTATAAAACCAAAACACGTAACACAATTGTAAACCATAATAACCCAAACATAACCTATTCACACATACGTAATTATATACGATAAATTTTACATAAATACGTCATTACCAAATCCTATTTTCTGTGCTTTAAAATAGGTCTACCTCGTATAAAATTATATCAGGATCCTGGCAGCGCGTCGCCAATTGTAAATAACCAAACTTTATCGAAATACATAAATAATAAAATACTGCCAGAAACTTACCTGCGATCTTTTTCACTTACCTACCTTTTTTAAATTTCGATCAGAAGCCCAGAGTCGCCACGATATTTTTTGGTTATAATATCGAAACCTTAACACTCTACCTTAATAAAACGGGACAATTTTGCAATCTGACTACCCCCCAATAATAATTCAGAAGAAATCCGGGAACGTTTAGACGAATCTTGCGGCACCGAAATGAGAAAGTGGTAATGACGAAATAACTAGACTAACACATTGTTTTACCGTGACTTAAATGGTTTTACTTAATGTAAGACAGACTAAAATCATTAGAACAAAACACAAAAAAAAACAAGAGTCTGAAATAGATAGATATGTCTTACATTTAAATATACTTCTTACCCTATACAAAACAGCCCAGCTTGCTCACACGCACAGTCACACCATTTAAAACCCCTTTTTTATTAAAATGAAATTATAGTTTGTTTTTACGTATTACCCCACCGGCGTCCCTCCTTCCATGTCCACATATTAAATCCGAAAAGAGTCCGGTCACTCCTCCACTTTTCCGTTAACTTCAGCGACTCACTACCCCGGTCCGCTTCACCTCTATAAGCCCGACAACACTTCTACATAATTTGATTTATGATTTTAAATTTCGTTTGGGTCCACCAACCTTAGCGAGCGTCAGGCTGATGCCGCCCCGGTGAGTTGACTGACTGTTACATGCAGCCGGACATTAATGCCATGCCGGTGAGCAAATTTCGTCGCCGCACACAGCCTCAGGTGTCAAAGTCTAGTGGCTATGCACATGACACATAGGAGTTTTGGGTGCTGTACGTCGACGATATTTAGATGCTTACTGGTCGACGTCACCAAAGTAGGATGGGCTTAAACTTTACATCCGTCGTTTCACGATCATGTGTGTCCAAACTTTCGTCTCTAGCCATTTTGAGTTTTACAATTCCACGTCGGTCTGCGCACCTGCTTGTGTGGTGCGCTCGGGTGTAACTGCCACACACCCGCATAATTCTATGAAGTGACGCTTGGTACATTCTTTCATAAAGGTTGCACAACAGTTAAGGCGTACTGATCCTTTGTTAGCGCACTGTTTTAATTCAACACGTGGCCTGGTCACAGATGGAAATTATATTTATGAATATTTTTAATAAACCCCAAAAATTTAATAAAATAAAAAAACCCCAAAATTCGTCACGTTACAGATGGAAAAAAAAAGATGAGCTATTTTCTAAAATCGTCAGAGTGACGAAAGTAAATATTTTCGTGCTACATTATGCATCATCATAAATGTTTGGTTTAATCAAATTAACACATTGGCACATAATGGTATCCAGAATAATATGATTCAGAAAAGTACTAAATCAATCTGGTTCTCGGTGTGGTGTCCAATATTGTGGCAAGAAATATTTGAACTACTGTTTTGAACACTAACAGTGGTTGGAAACACTTCAAAATACATACTTTCTATCAAGCATACATGGTTTCAAATGGGAATCAGTACACATAATGACAAAAAAATCAATATTTCACATCAGTCAGTTTTTTCTTCTATGGTTCACAAAAATAAGGCCTTTACATCAGTGGCAGTTTCTTAATTGGTGCACATGAGCACGTGAACCCCCTACATAAATAAATATAAATTAATTAATTTTAACAAACACTAAATAAACGGGAAATAATTTGGTTTAGTTTTATGATGCAATAACAAAATGCTCGTTCTGGTAAAACAGTCGTGCAGTCGACATGGCGTAAGGTGTGCGCACAGCTCTGCACGTGCGCTGCTGGATCAAATGAGAGCGGTGACGTGATGCGGCATTGGCACGGTGGTGGGGGCCAACCTCTCCCATGTAAAGATTGTGCGCACATTCGGTTTGTGAGCCAGTGCTGTTCTAGCCATTGTAGGTGTCACGTTACTCGCTCTCCCAGTGTCGCTCGCACCCAGTGCAGTTGTGTTTGTGTTGTGTTAATGTTGGTGATCGATTAGCAATGGCTGCTACCCCTGTGTCTGTGTTAAAAGTATTTTATTAGGAAAGAAACTCGAAATAAAACAACGTGGTCGTCTGACCCCAAAGCTTAATCTCGTACAAGTGACCAAAGGTAAAGATAGAGATTTCAAAAGGGAATTTAAAGAAACTTTATATGAAAAGACTTCTTGGCTCTGCGGTTGTGAAGCTACAAATAAACTATATTGTTTCCCTTGTCTGTTATTTGCAAAACAAAGCTCTGAAAACTTAAACTGGATTAAGTACGGTATGAATGATTTAAGTCATTTACCCTCGAAGATTAAAAAACATGAATGTTCTCAAGCTCATTTGAACTCCTTGCTAGAGTTTAACTTGCTTGGTGAAGTCGACATACGTCAGCAGTTGGATAGTGCGTATTGGAGGAATGTAAAAGAACATAATGAACAAGTAGAGAAAACTCGTTATGCATTGTCAAAAATAATTGACTGCATTAAATTTTGTGGCGCTTTTGAACTGGCACTTCGGGGACACAGGGAAGGAGATGATTTTTTAAATCCGGGGATTTTTTCGAGGCTTAGTGGATTTTGCTGCTCAGATTGATGCCTCACTAAGAGAACACTTACGTGATGCAACCGTTTTTAAAGGAACATCAAAAGAAATTCAAAACAACCTGCTCGATTGTATGCTTCTTGTTTGCCAGGAAAAGATTAAGGAGGAAATAAAATTTGCAGATTTCTTCTCTGTAATCGCTGACGAGACCACAGATGTTAGTTTGACATTTCAATTAGCTATTGTTTTTCGCTACGTATTACCTAATGGAGAACCAGTAGAAAGATTTTGGGGGTTTATACATCCTCCTGGACACGACTCAGACTCGATCGCTGGATGCATTCTTGGCGCCCTAAAAAATGTTGTTGATAAGCCGGAAAAGTTAATCTCTCAGAGTTATGATGGAGCAAACTTGATGAGCGGACACCTAACCGGTGTACAAACTGTTATTCAATGACATTATGAGTATGCTTTTTATATCCATTGCTATGCTCATCAATTAAATCTAGTGATTGCTCGAGCTGCTAGCCAAAATCAGCAAGTGCGGATATTTTTTGCGAAATTGAGTGATGTAACAAACTTTTTTAGCAGTTCACCTCAAAGAGCAGAAATTTTGGATAATATTGTCGGGAAAAGAATCCTTTGAGCTTCAAGCACTAGATGGAATTTTAAAAGCAGAACTGTAAATGCAGTATTCGAACATCGGGAAGACCTTATTAATGGAGGAAATAGAATCAACCTCTAAACAAGAATCTTCTATTACCAAAGCTGGAGCAATCCGGCGAATGCTGGAAGACCCAACTTTTGTGTTTTGGCTTACAGTTTTCCACAATATAATGCCACACGTCGACATTTTATACAGACAAATTCAGCTTACCTATACAGATCCTGTGCAAACAAAAAAGGACGTGGAAACCTTTCTGAGGGAAATAAATAAAGAAAGAGAAAAAATGAACTCCGTGAAAAGTGCTGTAGACCAGATGCCTCTACAACGCAAAAGAGCAAGACACGAAGAAGGCGGTCATGCTAATAGGACGATCGCGGCTAAAGAAGTATGTGATGTAATTTTGACACAAATAAAAGAGCGGTTTTCATTTACATCGCACCATTCAGCCATATCCCTTATTGTTCCTCAAAAATTTAGTGAGTACAGTAAATCATTTCCTCAATCTGCATTAGATGAAACAATAGAAAAATACCCCTTTTTGGACAAAGCACAGCTAAAAACTGAACTTGGAGTGTTTTACCGACGTGAAGACATAAGATGTATGAATGGTGCTGTGAGCTTACTGCAATTTCTTATACAAAATGATCTGAAAGATTCGTTTTCAGAGTCATATAAGCTTTTAAGGATGATATCGACAATCCCAATGACTTCAGCTGAAGCCGAACGATGCTTCTTGACTCTGAAGAGGATAAAAACCTTTTTGAGAAGTACGATGTCTCAAGAAAGACTTAATGCCTTAGCCATGTTATCAATAGATCACCTAATTACATGTCCAGCCTTGATCTCAGACACGCAAGTCCAAGACGAAGATGATACGGCAAGGCTCTCACGTCTCTACTGGTTAGCGCGCCGCCTAATGGCCCAACAGCCAAGGGTGGGCGTTGGCTAGTAAGTAAGTAAGTATGTTATCAATAGAGAAAGAACTGGTGAAGACCATCCCTAAGTTTAATGAAATGGTGATTGATAGATTTGTTTCAAAGAAAGACCGAAGGATGGACTTTGTTTACAAGAGGTTTACTTAGTTTTTGTTAAAGATCGATTAACCTACTGATACTTGAAAGTAGTATGTATATAATTTACTATTGTTTCAGAACATGATTGCTATCATTATTGCTAAATTTAATTTTTCTAAGATTAATTAAATAAAGAATCCAGATTAAGCTTAGTAAACTACAATGTTAGATTCATTTGGTTATTATTACTTCCTAATAAATTATTTAAAATTTCTTAGTAATGTCATTTACCTGAATGTTGGAAAATTCTTGAAAATACTATTTTCAGTGCAAATATTAACAGGCACTAGGATTAACGTATCGTATCGTATCTAGCTGTGTGAACCCCTGGAGAGTTTACTCACGAGCCACCACTGCTTTACATTGAAACTAGTGACATTGGAGAACCTTAAATTTGCTGTGGAACAAGCCTTGCATGACTTGAGTGAAACAAAATGCTGTACCAAATAGTTTATCTTGGCTGTTTAAAAACAAAAACTTACTGTAAACAACAGTATACAGTCATCTATAGCCAGGAATCCAAAGATTAGCCTGGACATATCTAAATACACCCAACATGTGTTTTTACTCATAGATTCTTTCACTTGTATATGTACTTTCAGTTCAATGCTGACCCCCACTGGCTAACTAAAGAGATGTTAAAAGTCTGTGTATATATCAGTATATCAATCTGTGCATTTCTATTTATGTGCAACTAAGAAAGTATGAAAGAATATAAAAATAGTAGACCATGAAAAAGTAGCCACGTGATAAATTGAACAAGTCTTGATGTTATATTCATGTTTATCGGTGTCCAAGCCATTTATTTATATTGATAGAATAAAGTATTTACCTTATTTTGTTTGTCCGTCTGGTGGCTTTATTTCTTCTTCGTTATTACGACGCGTTTCGGGACATATGCCCCATCCTCAGGTATTGTCACTCAGCAGAGGTCGTCATTTAAGTAAAAATATCAACACATAAAACATATAACATAACTTACACATAATCAACAATAAAAACGTTTAAACTGTGGAGCACGTACAAGTCGAGATGCGCATCCCGGACTACAACGGTCGACTGCCGAGTCTGTTATTGCTCGCCGCGCACTGTGGACTTTGTCTGTATTTGTATAGCCGTATCGTATAGCGAATTTGACTGAAACTGTAACTGTTCATTTAGGAGGATTTCTTTTGTGTTTGTGTCCTTAAATGCCTTATATATTTCAAATTCCTCGACAGCACTCATGTATCTCCCTTTCTTACATATGTGTAGGGGTTGAAAATTACTTGCAAAGTCTGTATAATTATGATTATTGTCAACTAGATGACGTGCATAATTTGATGTTATTCTGCTAGGATCTTTTTTGGGCAGGTGTTCTCTAAAGCATTTTTTAAACGCTCTACCCGTTTGTCCAATGTAGAAACAACAACAGTCGCTGCACACAACCTTATAAACACCTGTCCTGTCTTCAACTGCTTTTGGGGGGTTTTGTCGAAGTATCTTACCAACGTTGTTACTGGTCCGGAACCAGGTAGAGCGTTTAAAAAACGCTTTAGAGAACACCTGCCCAAAAAAGATCCTAGCAGAATAACATCAAATTATGCACGTCATCTAGTTGACAATAATCATAATTATACAGACTTTGCAAGTAATTTTCAACCCCTACACATATGCAAGAAAGGGAGATACATGAGTGCTGTCGAGGAATTTGAAATATATAAGGCATTTAAGGACACAAACACAAAAGAAATCCTCCTAAATGAACAGTTACAGTTTCAGTCAAATTCGCTATACGATACGGCTATACAAATACAGACAAAGTCCACAGTGTGCGGCGAGCAATAACATAGACTCGGCAGTCGACCGTTGTAGTCCGGGATGCGCATCTCGACTTGTACGTGCTCCAAAGTTTAAACGTTTTTATTGTTGATTATGTGTAAGTTATGTTATATGTTTTATGTGTTGATATTTTTACTTAAATGACGACCTCTGCTGAGTGACAATACCTGAGGATGGGACATATGTCCCGAAACGTGTTGTAATAATGAAGAAGAAATAAAGCCACCAGACGGACAAACAAAATAAGGTAAATACTTTATTCTATCAAGTCTTGATGTGCTTTTTTTTCTTTGTACAGTCTTTATTTGAGGAGATTCATGTTTCTTCAGATGTTCAGATTTGTGAATGATATTTATGTTCTATAACTGAACAAGAGAAATTTATGCTGCATGGATACAATACGCAAAACCCAAAAAAATTTAATAATAAGTAATCTTTTCTGTGACCTGTATACAGGGCCGGACTGGCCCTCAGGAAAAGGCGCAGACCTTAGGTTTTTCAGGGCGCACCCCTCAAGTGGAGTTTAATGTAATCCTGACCTGGAAACTCGTCATACAACACCGTTTTGCCAAGAATACCATTTTGTTGATTTTGTATTGTTCACTATTGATTGCGTTAACATTTTACTATTGATAATGAGTGTTAATATATACTAGCAATAAATACCAGCTCCTGAGGCAGCTCCTTTAAAGCTGAGAACGAAATAATAAAGAACAGACACACAAGAGTTGCATATCTTAAAAAAAAAAAAGAGATAAGTACGGCATTTGAAATAATTTACAATTTGAAATTAAACCTTTTTTAATGTTACAAATGTTTGTACTACAAATAAAAATAAAGGAAAAATTGAACATTAGCTTTCAATGGAAACAAAATATTGATTGATATTTTTGTACATCAACAAAATACCTTTAAAAATCAAACGTTGTGTTAAATTGTTTGTTCAAAAAATATTGTTACAACGGTGTAACTGATCGTCGTATGGTACCGTTGAAAACAAAATACAAGTCACCAATTACGTCACTAATCACCAGCTTTAATTATCACAATTATACGGTTTGTAATTAACCAGACAGTCTCTTACAACAAATCAATTAAAAATAGTTCACACGCAATAAAAATGTTAACTGATATAAAACACAATTGTATTACAATAGTCTCACACAATTATAAAACACGTAATACTTCACCACAATACTACAAACCGCACTCCAATAATTCGCAACTAAAACTTACTGTGTAATCGCCCGATAATAACTGAGCTAAGACCGCTGACGCCTTGTATTTATACCCCGCTCACACCAGAGCATAGTATGCACACCATACTATGCTATGCATTAGCGCTACACTAGGACGTAATTGATTGCGGCCTTGACACAATCCACGCGGCTGGCGACGTCTAGAAAAATCTCGCAAGCGCATGTTGAAATCACATACCCACACAACATTACAGCCGGATTCCTCTGGAACATTAGAGAAGCACGTAGATTGTTCTGTAATGTCGTAACAATATCAGTGTCACTTTTAAGAATTTACAGCACCAAGGTCTTAAATAAATCACTGAAGTTAATACACAATAATCAGTGAAGCTAACTTCTACTCTGTACAACTTTTTGTTATCAATAAATAATAAACTATAAAAAACAAAGTTTTAACTTGAATGTGTAAGGAGGCTGTAAATTTAAGAAAATGTTATGATTTAAGTCTAGGTAAATTTCAAAAACTAGCTACAAAACTTTTACTAATTTGCTGCCGACTTTATATTTTGCTAACCTGGAAATAAAGTCAATGGAGATTGCAAATATGAGACAAAAACGAAAATAAATAACTAAGGATAGTACACTTTTTACAATGTCTAACTCTAATAATGTAGTATTCAGTAGGAGAGTAGGAGTTGCATATGAAAATGAAACACCTTGTCATCAAAAGGTAGAGGTTCAATAGTTTTTCCATGTTGAATGGGATGAAATTGAAAGAAGGAGTTAATGTCTTTTGGTCCGGGTTTTTTGAAATACTCGGGATTCAGCAATGGATTTTCTTTGAACCGAACATCAGAGTCAACAACGCTCACATCTTGAGTAATAGCTTGAGTTTGGGAGACATAATTGACACGCTGATCACAATCGTCATCGTCAATTTTTGATGTCTATACTTTTGTACATGATGATGCAACAGGAACTTTGCTGTCATCCGATATACTGGTTACGATTTCTGAAAGATGGTGTAGCTATGATAAGTGTTTCGTCCTCATCCAATACAGTTTTATCTGAACTACAAGTTGTTTTTGGCATACAAAAACTTGTGATTTTGGAGCAAGACTGGGCAGCTTTTTCCCTCTCTCTAGCCTCTTTCTCTCTTTTGAACTCGTGTCCTGATTTTCGTTTTTTCTTCGGTCTCTCTTCCATTGTGACCTAAAATAATAATTTGCTCAATTATTTTACAAAATATAAAATCTTATTCATCATTTACAGAAATGAAAAATTACAGTAACAAAATTTTGCAGTTACGGATGTTTAATAAAAACAAGGTAGGGTATGGCACGTTATTATTAAATATCACGTAAATGAAAAATCAGAACGTGGATAAAATGGCATGAACATTTTGGAATGAGCCTACATGGGCAGATGGCCTGTAGCGCTCGAGGCTAGAGTTTAGTTGTGAGTCAAGCCGTCAGTTATTGCGTAACATTTGTACAGCTCGTGATAACATAATGTGCGTGCCAAAATAAGAATAAACACAGTTTTGATGTTTCATAAATATACGGTAGTAAATAGTTACTATTTTCTTACCTTAATGGAAATAATCAGCTGAAAATATAAATAACGTGTCAAATAACTTCTGCAATCTGTCAACTCACAACCGTTCCTGACATTTGTGTGACACAGAGACTAAATGTGACACCACTAAACTTATTGGAAAACACTACTGTACTTCCACTTGCACAGCACCTGAGCGGAGGATGTAGGAAGGGAGTGGTGGTAACGGCGCAGTGGCAAGGCCATGTCCAGCGTCGAGGTCATTGACGAAACCAAGTCATACAGCACGGACAGGCATGTACGGCGCACACCCTCACCGCGCAGCGCTCTCTGCCAGACTCGCACTCACACACGTCATTTTGCGTTGCATACGCTTTCTGTACTGCTAATAATACAGTTAAGCAATTCGTTTTTTAAATATATTTTAAAAAATGGAATTTGATCCGATTACCAAAAACATATTCTTGTGTAAAAGCATGACAGCATTTACAGAGCTGGCTGAGGGCGCAGGTCGAGTTTTATTTGAAAAGGCGCACCGGCCTACGGGCTGGTGGGCCAGTCCGGGCCTGCCTGTATAAAATAAAGAGTGCAGCATCCGATCAGTTAGTTGTGATTTGCTTTGTAATGAGATAGTTTCTTTGCCACTTTATCAGTTGGTATAAAAGTGAAATTTATTTGTTTTTTGTGTGAAATCTAAAAATTACAACTTTAATCGATGTTATTACTTATTTCAGTAGTGCACAGTGGAGTATTAGTTTTTTAATTCCGTTACAACCATCAGAAAGACCCAACCATTAGTGTATTTCTAAAATAAACCTAATGCCTAAATATAGAACATGTACAGTTCACATATTTAGTCAAAATCAGTGAAGCATTTTACCTTGGAATTCTTTGAAATAAAACCTAATCAACATGAAACCTTTTGTAATACTTCTACAAATAAATAAGAAAAAGTTAAAAAAAAAGTTTTGGGTGCTCTCTCTCTCTCTCTCTCTCTCTCTCTCTCTCTCTCTCTCTCTCTCTCTCTCTCTCTCTCTCAGGGGGTTTTCCCACCCTTTCTAAGTGGGTAAAAAGTAAAAAATATAAATAACACCTAAAATTGATACATTATAAAATTCTAAGAAAGAAAGTTTGTATGAAATTTTTATGGAACCCAATAATTTTCGAGTTGCTGGGGGTTGAAAATTGTGATTTTCACTCCCCTAAAATCATTTTCTTGTGACAGTCTGTTAAGTAACTTACATAATATTGAATCTATTTAAAAAATTACAGTGACCCAAAATAAACCTCATTGTACTCGAAACAAGTTGAGATTTGTTTTATTCCTGTAGATTCAATATTTTGGGAGGTATAATTGTTTAAAAATAGTGTTTCTATTTCTTTTCCACCAAAAACAATTTTTGACTCTTGATAACTCAGCAAAAGAAAAAGTGCCTACAACCTAAATTGAAGGTCATAAAATTACCTTCAGAATTAATTTTGTTTTGTTATAATATCTTTATAAATAACAACATTATGATCCAAAAAGTGTACTTTTAATTTTTCAGAAACTTTTGGAAATATTTCTGCTGAAATTTGCTACTGTGTAAAAATTTTTTAAATACCTGTTGCACGTCATTAATCTACATTATTCTGAGTATGCTAAAAATTTTTTATTTTTCAAGCTGTTCATTTTGTTACTATTAGTTTTTGAATTTTTGATCAACTTAGTGATTTATAGAGGTGGGCCAACATACCTATAACAGTGAATATTAATTGCTACACTTTCACATGTGAAACTTACTTTGTTTATTTTCCTCGTACGACGTTTCAGCGTGATGTTCGCCTTCCTCAGTGAGGTATGATACAGAATGTCCATACTTAATCAAAATAACATACCTATAACAGTGTAACGGGGCAAAAGGGGTAAACGAATTTTTAATCATTTTAAATAATAAACCAGTCTTTGTACTATTTGGTAACAGTCAGTACAAGGTATGCATTAGGAATTGTGACAAAGGATATGTGAGTCATCAGGAAGGTGCGCCGCTGTGCTGCGTAAAATCAACCTCATGTTGGCAAAGCGAACTGCTTTCCGGCTCTCGCGAGATCTCGGGAAACATTCTGGAATGTTCTACAGCCAATGAGAGAACGAGTTATGGAGAAGACATCCGGTTGGTGGCCACGTGGCGATTTACACACAAAGGACGAAGAGCGTCACCCTGGCAGCTTAGCTGCCTCAGTCGACTAGATCCACCCGGACCGCGTGGTCATATAAAAAAGTGCTCGAGCAAATAGTAGTCGGCCAACTAAAATGTTATTGTGATTTTAATTTAAAACAACAGTGCAGCATATAATTATGAACAACCAACAATAGTATCAAATTTAAACACTCTGGAACCTATTTTGTGAGTGTGAAACGAAAAAAGTGGAAAACGACAGATGGTGTAATGATGGATATTGAGTGCAGGTAAGTACAATGAATAAATTTTAGCCAAAAGTAAATTAAAACAACTTCTTTTAATGAGCTCAATAAATAAACGGGGGGTATTCAGAAATGAAACAAGAGAAAGAGAGTGAGTGTGAGAGATGAATAATACGTAAGAGAGAAGTATTGGTTTGTCGAGACAAAATAATTATAGATAATTTTGTATAAATCATTTTTGTATTTTTAACATTGAGTAGCTTGATAAACGAAAGTTATAAAGAAAGTGAGACAAAGATTAAGCATTGAGGAGGAAAATAAATATGATTTGTTTCAATAGCATAACCATGTGTTAAGTAAATTATTATGCCAGTTTATCACAACCAGTCCAGTCCAACCAGTCACAACCAGTATGGAGAAACACGCCTAAAATGAACCTGGGTAAAGTAATGAACCAAAGGAATTAAATTAATTAAATTCAAAGAAGGGTAAAGTGTAATAAGGTTTCCACAATTGCCTTTAAAGATGTTGGTGGCGACCTGTAAGAAATTTGAATCTTCTGTTCGAGTTATGGTGAGTGAGAAGTGAAAAGACGTCAGAATCGGGGTAAGTAGATACGTGGTAAGTTTGGGCAAAAGTTTAGACAGTTACAATTGGCGAACCCTGCCAGGATGGCTTATATGAATTTATTCATATAGGTTTAGGCCTGCTTTGAAGTATGAAACATGTTGTTGTAAACGGCGTTTTTGTATTGATAGAAGTCACGAAATGTGTGATTAGAGGTATAAAACATTATATGTAAAATTTTTACGAGATTTTGTTTAATAAGTAATTATTAATCAGTTAATAATAAATGATTAAAGTAATATGGAGAATAAAGATAATGAAGTCAATGTAACTGACTCAACTGTCCATGAGTGAGTCAGAAATTCAGTCAACTCCTATAATAAATAAAGAGAGCAGTTGGACCGAATCAGCTGTTATAGATGACGTTGAAGTTCATTCAACCCCAATCTCGATTAAAAAATCTGATGATCATGTAATGAATTTTTGCAACAGCAGTTTGTAAAGTTCGACGTAAAATTTGATGAACTAATAAATGATATCAAGGAATTAAATAATGATATGAAAGAACGAAATGAAAAGTGGGAAAGAGACAGAGATAAATTAAAGGAGAATAAAGAAAGTGAACTAAACCAGGTAAGCGATGTTGTTAGTGAAAATAATAATAATGATGATAAGTTAAGTGCAAATGAGAATATAAATCATGAAGGGATAGACGACAAGGTAAGTGATGGTAGTGAAAATATAAGTGATAATCATAATGGTGAGATAATGTTGAATAATAATAATAAAGATGTAGTTGAAAATGGGGTATCAAAAAGTGATACAGTGAATAATAGTAGAAATGGGGTAATAATAAGTGTTAATGAGCTTGAAAGAGAGTGGAGGGAGAGTTTAAGTGAGTATTGGGGGCAGAGGGCAAATTTTCCCTGTGTTGTATGTGAAGTAAAGGCTTCACAAGTGTTTAACGAGGATGTAAGTTCCTCTAGAATATATTTGAGAGACATATGGTCTTCAAATGGTTCCTTAAGTTGTGGTAATGTACCTGGTAAAGCCAGATGGTGTATTAGTGATGTATTGTCCTGTGCGTGGAGTGAGAAAGTTAAATGGGGATGGGAGAGTGATTATGAGAGAGAGAGAGAGAGAGAGAGATGTTTAAGATTAATAGAGGTTATGGAGAGTTAGTCAAGAGGTTAAATATTGAGAGAAATGATGATTATATGAAAGACTTGTGACGTAATTGGAGCAGCAGTAGATGATGATAATAAGCACTTACCTGGGGATAAAATTGGTAAGTTGGTACTAGTAGTAGATGATGGCTATGATGATGAAACGATAACATATTTAATTATGACAAAAAATACTAAGGGACAATTGACCATACCGAATGTTGACAAGTTTTATGATATACTAATGTGGAGTAATCCTGTAGAGTATTACCATGGTATAATGGATAAAACAGATTTAAATAGTTATTATATTACAAAAGATAATATAATGTATATAATCAAAACTGAAATGTGTTATGTTAATGTCAGATTAATTTTTGATGATGGAGGTTAGAGATATGGTGTTAATGAACATTTAATTATGTGAATGTAATGGTTTTTGGAATTGGCTGAATAATGTAATGATTTTTGGTAAACAGTGACATTTGATGTGACGTAGATTGTACATAAATTTGTATTGGTGTTAAATATACTAATGTGTATTAGGTTATGTTGTTGTTATGTACATTGGATTTTATGTAATCAATTTACGGTTTTGATTGAGTTTATGACAGTAATAATATTTCATTTTATTGAACAATTGACAGTATGTAATTATGAATTTTTATAATGGAATTAAACTAATTTGAGATGGTTTAATTAATATAAAAGATGGAAACGTTAGTAATAAATTTGAAAAATTTATTTTTTGATTTAAATTGTATAATAATTGGTAAATGATTAGAATTTGATTATTAAAATATTGAATAGAGAATCAGAGTTGAAGTTATAATGTGACAGTGAGAATATTTAATAGAAAATTGAATATAAAGTGGTAATGTTTGTGATTTTTATTCAAATTCAAAGGTGAAATGTTGGTTTTAATGTAATATTGGTAATGTTTATTTTGAGCTGAAGTATTTGTGAAACATAAAGTGTTTGATGTAATTGTGTATAGATGTAAAACATGTATTATATTGTAGCGGGTCAAATTTTGTGTGTCTTTATTTTTACCGTATGGGGCAAGTATATTTTTATTCAGTTCATTTTCGGGCGGGTTTGGAAAACATTGCGAAGTAATTGTATTGTGCAACGTATGTGTCAATATAGCAGTCAGTGTAACAGAACAATGAAACAACGCAATAAGACGCAGTTGTTGTTGAGGAATGCGGCGGAGCATTTGCACCTACACAAAATTCTGAGAACTTTGTACCTGTGTGTGGCAGCGCACATACGCAACTGCTCAATCACGCTCCAAGTGACGCTCTGACAAAAAACCAAGATGGCCAGAGAGTGAAATTTTCATCATTCATTTGGTTTCACTACGGAAGTGTCGTTTAGACCACGCCCACTTAAATGACATCAGCAGAGCCAAGCCCAATATTAAGCTCTGGTCATCCACATATGTCAGCTCCATTCCCTATATAAAATGGTTACACGACAGCAGCGAAACAAGGAGCGACGACGAAAACATCGTGGCATTGAAGAGCAACTTCCATGCAGGAACAGGTAGATGTACCTGTTACGTTCACAGCCACACAGTCGACATTAGTCAGAGACGCTAAGCAGCAGATTGTACAACAGTGTGTAGATGTAGTTAGTGAGCCGCGGGCCCCGGTCGGTCGAAACTTTCTAAATATGAATAACTCAGTGTAACACCGACGTATTACCGACCGGGACCCAAGGAAATAAGGAGGTTATACAGGAGAAGTGTAGTGAACTGCGGGCAAATTATTCAAAGTGACGCGAACTAACGAACGAAGCAACGTGTACCCGGTTGGTGTCTCGAGATACATACAGTTTTAAAGTAAAATGGGGTGTTTCAATTAAATGGTTCTAAATTGTGTGTATGCGTGTGCGAGCAAAAGCTGGGCTACCTTATAAATATAAGAAGTATATTATCAATGTAAGATGTATTTGACCTTATCAATACCTGTTTTGTTCTTGTGTGTCGTGGAGTAAGGAGGAGCTGTTTCAGTAAGTAAAGTGTTTCTTTCATAACAAAATGTGTTAGTCTAAGTTATTTCGTCATTGCCATATTCTCATTTCTGTGTTAAAAATTCGTCTAACGTTCCGGAATCTTTCTGAGTTATTAATTGGGTGGGTCAGATTGCTAAATTGTCCGTTTTATTTAGGGTGGAGTGTAAAGGTTTTCGATATTTTATCCTATAAAAAATAATCGTGGCGACCTTGGTCTTCTGGTAAAATTTCAATAACAGGTAAGTGTTGTAATGGCGTGCAGGTAAGTCCTGGTAGTGATTTTATTTATTTTATATATTTAGGCCTCTTTTTTATTGTTACAAATGTCGACGCGCTGCCAGGATTTTCGTTTAATTGTAATTTTATACGAGATAGACCTATTTTAATACACAGAAAATAGGATGTGGTAATGACGAATGTATAAAAATTTTATCGTACGTAAGTAGGTTAGGTTTATGTTATTGTGATTCACAATGTGGTAGGTGTTTAAGCAGAGAACAATAGTAGTTTTATAGATAAAAGTGTTATACAAACAAACTTTAAAAATGTCTATAATACAAAGTAATGAGAGTGATTTTGTTTGGGATGAGTGGGAGAATGAATTTCGAGGTGTTGTGGGTGAGATGACAGACGAGGAATGGGGTAATTTAGACAATAGATTAACCCGAATGGAAGAACAAGAGGAAGGAATATTTGCGGAAATCAATAAACATAGTGAGACGACCAACAATAAAGGTAAAATAGTTGAAATAACAGTGGTAGAGAATAAGACAGAAAATAGGCCTAATGATAATGATAACGACAGAGTGGGGGTAGAAAAAAAGGAGCATACATTGGAGGATGTGATGAATCTTTTGAGAACAGTGTATGATAATCTGAACAAGGGTTTTGATGAATTACAGGAAATGAGGGATAAACATTTTGATAATATGATGAAGGGTTTTGATGAATTACATGTAGAATTAAACAAAACAAAGGAAACAATGAGTAAGGGTTGTAATACAATAAAAATTGCTTTTGATAAACCAGACGAGAAGCGGGAGGAGAATAGAGGTCAGTTAAAAGAGAGTACAGAAGTTGAGTTAACACAGGTAAGTGGTAATAATGTCTTTGATAATAGCGAAGAAATAATTAACAAGGTAAGTTACAGTTGTAAAACTGAATTAATAAATAATAGTGATAAAATAGTTGAAAACGAGCTATTTAAGAATGATGTGGTGAAAACAAATAGTGATGATGAAGTTTGTGGTGAAGTAGAACTTAACAACAAAATGTTAGCGAGTGTTGATGAAATTGAGAGAGAGTGTGATGAAAGGTTAGGGTGTCAAAGGGCAAATTTTCCCCGTGATATAAGTGGAGTAAGGACTCCGCTAGTAGTGAATTTTGAGGACAGAGTTTCCTCCGTTAATTGTGTGGAAGACGAGGTGTCTTCAAGCAGTCCCCTAAATTTTTGTAAACCTGGAAAAGCCAGGAAATGGTATAGTAAGTTTGTTGTGCCCTTTGCATGGAGTGAAGTAGGTCAGTGGTGTGGTGACAGGTATTGTGATGAAAGTGATTATGAGAGAGAGAAAGAGTTAGAGTGGTTCAAGGTAAATAGAGGTTATGTAGAGCTGATAGAGAAGATGGATATAAAGAGAGTTATGATAAATAATGTAGACATACCTTGTGTAGTAGTAGACAATGATTATATTGATGATAAATGTGTACCTGTAGGAAGAATTAGTGTACTTGTAGTGGAGGAATATGATGAGAAAATAAATTACCTGGGTGTAACAACAAATATTCACGGAGGCGGGATAAAAACAAATAATAGTGACAAGTCTTATGAGATAATAAAAGGGAAAATGAATGACATAGAGGTAATGGTTTATGATAAAAATAATAATAATAAACTGGATGTAAATAAAAATCATTTAGTATACAAATATGTGAGGTATATTTTTGACGATGGTGGCTAAAATATAAAACAGAAAAGACAGTTAAATATTTTGTTTTAAGCTATTTGACTTGGCTGATTTGGAAATTGAGATGTGATAACTGAGTAAATACTGAAGTAAATTTGTAAATAAATATGTAGTAAAGCCAATGGTATGTGTTGTGGTTAAGTGAACAGTGTATGTAGGTAATTAATTGTTGTAAGAATAATATTGAAATACTTGCAATTTAAATAAATAAACCAAATTAATTTTGAAAACAAGTAATCAGAGAATTATAATTGTTTGGATGGTAATGAATTCTATATTGTTAATAATTAATTTAATTAAACAATTTAATACATGTTAAATATTTTGTTTGACTATTTCAATATTGTATAATTAACTTTTTAAGGAATTTAAATCATTTTGATAATAGATGGCTGAATTATTTGAGGTGAACTAATATGTTGTGAAATGTTTCAGTGGTGAGGTGAGAGTATTGTGGTATGTTGTATATGTTTTGAGAAATGGGCTGTAAGTATTGAAATTTTACAATATGAATAATGTATAACAAAAAGGTTGACAGGAGTGATTGATATGTTAATTCAGTAATGAAATATTTTGAAATAATTGTGCTAAATAAAAATAATGGTTAAAAATATATATTAATAATAAATTTAGAATTGTTGAAAATCTGATTACAACACAGGATAAATTCATAATGATGATAAATAAAAAGAGTTAATGAAAAAGTTTTAAATAATAATGTTTATAAATTTTATATAAATTATTTAAAAGAGAATTGTTTGTTTAATGTATGCTAATAATCCAGGTTGATTTCTAGTTGTGGATTATGTTATGTAATGTATTATACAAGAAGTGGGGATGACTTTGGGGGGTAGTTTGGTACTCGATGAAGTGATTGATGTTAGAGTGTGTGGCTGGGAGGTGACGTAAAGGAGTCACGAATTTAAAATTTTATGACGTAAAAGTTTTGCTTATTCAAGGTTTAATCCAATCAAAAATGCTTGTGCTCTGTCCACATAATTATATGCTCAGACTCGTAAAATAAGGTTCATACTATAATTTTAAAGGTATCATTTTATTGTTGTGTGTTAGATATAGTTGTTGATAAAATGTATTTTCATTATGTGTGTAATTTTTTTTCTAAGCCAATCATTAGACGCCTGGCAGGCAATCAACATAATAGAAGTAAGTGTTGATAATGTATTACATGTATTTGTTCAATTTTAAGATGTAGTTTCATTGTGTTTTTATTATGTTAGGATATCAGCTGATCAACAATACCATGTCACTGGTATATTGGTTTGTAAATGTTACAAGTAATTAATGTTTAGTGTACTACAGATATTTTGAAGTAAAGATAAAAAGAATATGCAAATTAATAAAAGATAATTCATGGGTGATAAGTGTTTTATGGGACATGTAGACCTGTCCAAGTTGAATTAAAAGTTGAATGTGAAATGATGGAGATGAATATAATGTAATGCTGTTTTTGAGTTGATGTGATATAACAGAATTTTGTGAAGTATTAATGTTGACACAGTGGTAATGGAGACTTTATGTAGATTTTGAGTGACATATGGTTGTTTTTATAGTTAATGAGGTTATTTTGTGTATTTGTAGTAATGAAATGAGATTGAGAATTTTGGGGATGGCAATTTTGTATTAGAGGGTAGTGTAATGTAGGAGTCCGCAACAAGGGTTGGGACGGGATAGGGACCGATTGGCGCCGGAAAGGGTTACCTAGGGGGAGTCCAGGGACCAACATAAGGGAATGAGTTTTGGGAAGGAAACACGTATCCTATGTACAAAGGGTTAGAGAGTATTTTTTTTTATATATGGGGAGAAGGTGGCGTTTTGTGTTAAATGGTAAGTTGGGGTTTAGAATGTCCTGATTAGTAGATATTTTGATAGAGATGGGTGTCATGATAATTGAGTTGATTAATATTAGAGTCAGGGGGAGAAAGTTTATATATGTATAGAAATCTCATACAGAAAAACGAGAATAAATAATTTACATCACCCACAGTATATTAAGGTAAGATTGTTGAAAAGGCAGAGAGATTCATGATAAAGAATATACAATTGTTTATTTTTTTAACCAGTGACAGAATTTTGATAAAATTTGAAAATAATGTAAAGTTAAGAATTGTTTGTTTTAAATAATTTAAATGTCAAGTTGATGATTGATTATATTAATATTTTGTTTATTATAAATATTTTATGTTACTATGTTTTGTATTTCAAGGTAGGATATTACAGATATTTAAAGTGTTTTCAGAAATCATACATAACATATGTAGGTCAAGGGTTTTGGACTTGACCTAGTTATGATCAGCTGATGAGTTCATACACCTACTAAGCTTGTGTATAGTAGGAAGCCAATTGTGATTTGTTTGTTTAATTAATTCAAACCAATATTTGAATAATTTTAATAAATGTTATTTAATAAATAAATTTAATAAATATTTAATGAATAATTTTTTTTGATTTTTCGCCTGCCAGCGAGTGAATATGTTGAGTAATGATTATTTTATTGTGTATGTATTAATGATGTTTCTTTTATTGTATTGCTTTATATTGGTAGGCTATAAATTGTTCTCATGCTAGAGTAAGGATGTATTTGTATTAATAGGAATGTTTAGGTTAAGTCATTGAAACAAAAATTAGAAAAAAGGGGAAGAGAATTTTTTGATAAACGATTATTTTTTGAATTTTGAATTTTTTAAATTTTTGATAAATTTTAAAAGAAAGTTTTATTCTTATGTGTTATGGTAATATGTAATGTTAGAGTGTGTGAGCCCAGTATTTGCCAAAGGCAGCCCAGCTTGCAAAAAGGGGATCCATATCGGCGGAGGAGCTGGGATAATTTTAGCCAGGGATTGAGGATTTTTGGGGGTAGCGTGTTAGAAGGCGAGGTGGGCTGTGGTGCGAGTCTGATCGATTTCTCGGTGTTGGGATCTCTTACGGAGAAGTCCAGTGATCTCGTTCAGATGAGTCCATAGTCGCTGAGCCAGGGGGTCGTGTACCCATGCAGAGTAAGAACCAGGGGGTTGTTGGCACCAGTTCCTCACCGATCCTCTTCGGGGTCATCGATGAGATTTCTTCTGTCGTGGACAGCAGAATTCTCATCGAGGGGGTATTGTAGCGGGTCAAATTTTGTGTGTCTTTATTTTTACCGTATGGGGCAAGTATATTTTTATTCAGTTCATTTTCGGGCGGGTTTGGAAAACATTGCGAAGTAATTGTATTGTGCAACGTATGTGTCAATATAGCAGTCAGTGTAACAGAACAATGAAACAACGCAATAAGACGCAGTTGTTGTTGAGGAATGCGGCGGAGCATTTGCACCTACACAAAATTCTGAGAACTTTGTACCTGTGTGTGGCAGCGCACATACGCAACTGCTCAATCACGCTCCAAGTGACGCTCTGACAAAAAACCAAGATGGCCAGAGAGTGAAATTTTCATCATTCATTTGGTTTCACTACGGAAGTGTCGTTTAGACCACGCCCACTTAAATGACATCAGCAGAGCCAAGCCCAATATTAAGCTCTGGTCATCCACATATGTCAGCTCCATTCCCTATATAAAATGGTTACACGACAGCAGCAAAACAAGGAGCGACGACGAAAACATCGTGGCATTGAAGAGCAACTTCCATGCAGGAACAGGTAGATGTACCTGTTACGTTCACAGCCACACAGTCGACATTAGTCAGAGACGCTAAGCAGCAGATTGTACAACAGTGTGTAGATGTAGTTAGTGAGCCGCGGGCCCCGGTCGGTCGAAACTTTCTAAATATGAATAACTCAGTGTAACACCGACGTATTACCGACCGGGACCCAAGGAAATAAGGAGGTTATACAGGAGAAGTGTAGTGAACTGCGGGCAAATTATTCAAAGTGACGCGAACTAACGAACGAAGCAACGTGTACCCGGTTGGTGTCTCGAGATACATACAGTTTTAAAGTAAAATGGGGTGTTTCAATTAAATGGTTCTAAATTGTGTGTATGCGTGTGCGAGCAAAAGCTGGGCTACCTTATAAATATAAGAAGTATATTATCAATGTAAGATGTATTTGACCTTATCAATACCTGTTTTGTTCTTGTGTGTCGTGGAGTAAGGAGGAGCTGTTTCAGTAAGTAAAGTGTTTCTTTCATAACAAAATGTGTTAGTCTAAGTTATTTCGTCATTGCCATATTCTCATTTCTGTGTTAAAAATTCGTCTAACGTTCCGGAATCTTTCTGAGTTATTAATTGGGTGGGTCAGATTGCTAAATTGTCCGTTTTATTTAGGGTGGAGTGTAAAGGTTTTCGATATTTTATCCTATAAAAAATAATCGTGGCGACCTTGGTCTTCTGGTAAAATTTCAATAACAGGTAAGTGTTGTAATGGCGTGCAGGTAAGTCCTGGTAGTGATTTTATTTATTTTATATATTTAGGCCTCTTTTTTATTGTTACAATATGTTTTAATTGTTGATTCCCATTTTCGGGCGGCCACGGCTTCACCGTACCCTGACCGTGGATTTGGCTTATCAGTAACAAGCTATGGGCAGACTTATTGTACCTTGACCATAGTTTGTTATTTTCTAAATTGGTGAACTTAGAAACTTAACTGGGGAGGAGTAAGGGGAATCTAAGATAACTTTGGAACTACGGCTCTGCACCTATGGAAAGGTGATAGACCGCTTAAGGGCTTGTAAATAATTATTTAGTAGGGTTACTGGTATCCCGTATACCAGCAATACCGAACTTAATGTAACGCCAAAGCAAGGACGGGGTAAAATAAAAGAAAAAAATGTTTACTTCCAGCCGCTTCAGTCCTTGTGGAAGCAACTGGGTGAGACAGTCCAGCCATGGGGAGAAATAGAGTAGTGGATAGGTGGTGGCTACGTTACAGGCTACAAGGGAGAAAATTCATTTATGCGAGTTTGGGTAATATCGAGAATAGGGTAGCCCTTGAGGTCACTTACCCTTTTGTAACGCGGGGTTTCAGGAGTTAAGGGATTTAAAAGGGGGGATATTAAGAAACGATGTGGAGGGAGGATTTTAAATAGTTAATAAATGTTTAAAATGAATAAGAAAGAAGATAAACTTGATGATTATTGTTATGATACTGATAGTGATGAAGTATTGGGGTAGATTTTTCTGATTATCTCTGTATCTGTTATCTGTTGTATTGAATAATGTTCTCTTTTGTATTGAATAATGTTCTCTTGTGTATTAATCATGTTTTGTATTGTATAGAAAATAACAGTAGTAGTCTGCATTGTAATGAGGAAATTGAGATATTAAATGTAAATTTTAAAGGGAAATGTAAGACGGAATTGTTGTTCAATTGAACTTATAATTAAACTAGGGATGTTAGGTGTTTTACATAAAATGTATTCTGTTGTATTAAGATATGTTGTAGACAAATAATGTATTGGTGTATTAAAAGTTAGAAAACCAGTACTTCGAAAAAGGCAAACCAGTACGGCTAAGAGGAAACCAAATCAGTTAAGGATATGGAATAATGAAAGGCCATTTATTAATGTTTTATTGATTGTTCCAGCGTCTGGCGGTACTGTGGAGGCATACCTGTGCTGGCCAGCGCGTCAGGGCAGGGGCGTCTAGTGCCTGTCTGGCTTTATAGTGTTGGGATCCTGAGACAGGAAGTCCAGTAAAGTCATGCAGGTGCAGCCACAGCCACCAGATAAGGGGGGTGAGTAACCCATGAGTTTAATAAGAAAGTAAGTGGGTTCGTGGCGTTTAGGCTATGAGAGTTTTTATGCTTTGGCATAAAACCTCTCATTGGGGGGGGGGGTACTGTAATGGGGCAAAAGGGGTAAACCAATTTTTAATCATTTTAAACAATAAACCAGTCTTTGTACTATTCGGTAACAGTCAGTACAAGGTACGCATTGGGAATTGTGACAAAGGATATGTGAGTCATCAGGAAGGTGCAGCGTTGTGCTACGTAAAATCAACCTCGTGTTGGCAATGCGAACTGCTTTCCGGCTCTCGCGAGATCTCGGGGAAACATTCTGAAACATTCTACAGCCAATGAGAGAACGAGTTATGGAGAAGACATCCGGTTGGTGGCCACGTGGTGATTTACACACAAAGGACGAAGAGCGTCACCCCGGCAGCTTAGCTGCCTCAGTCGACTAGATCCACCCGGACCGCGTGGTCATATAAAAAAGTGCTCGAGCAAATAGTAGTCGGCCAACTAAAATGTTATTGTGATTTTAATTTTAAACAACAGTGCAGCATATAATTATGAACAACCAACAATAGTATCAAATTTAAACACTCTGGAACCTATTTTGTGAGTGTGAAACGAAAAAAGTGGAAAACGACAGATGGTGTAATGATGGATATTGAGTGCAGATAAGTACAGTGAATAAATTTTAGCAAAAAGTAAATTAAAACAACTTCTTTTAATGCAAAGGTTTTGTAAAATATATAAAAACACTTGGTAAGTTTCACAAATGTTTTAATTAACTCTGACAGCTGTTTCGACTAACTAAGCCATTGTCAAAGAGGGGAATGAATGAAAATTACTAAACACACAGGATGTGAGTGGAGTGTAGGTGGTGAACATCTGTTTAGGGCGTATCTGGAACATCTGTGTTGAGATGGTGAGGGGGGGTGTGCAAGAGACAAGGGAAGGTCAGGTGTCTTTAAAAACTAAATACAATCATGAATGCAAAATATAAAATTAACTAAACTAAATATAATCTGAACATAAAATATAAAATTAACTGAACTAAATATAAACTGAATTCAAAATTTAAAATAATGATGAACATTCAAAATAATATAAATAAAAAAACTAAAAACAGATTTTAATAAAGGGGATACACAAAATTCAGTAGTGTTCAGTGGTTAAATTTTTGTTATTTTTTATTGCTTTTTTAATTTCTAAAATTTCTAACAAATCCATTTTTTTACCTTTTTGTATGTTGTGGAGTAGTGTTATGTTTTTTGTGTCTATGAAGTGATTGTGTTGTAAGCAATGATCTGCAAAACCTGTATTAGATGTATTGGTTAAAATCGCCTTCTTATGTTCAGAAATGGGATGTTTCAGAGCACGGCCACATTGTCCGATATAAATAGCATCGCATTTTGCACAGTCTATTTCATAAACTCCATTTTTCTCCAGTGTGTTAGATTTTTCTTTATTATTGACTTTATTATTATTCTTTTAATGAGCTCAATAAATAAACGGGGTGTATTCAGAAATGAAACAAGAGAAAGAAAGTGAGTGTGAGAGATGAATAATACGTAAGAGAGAAGTACTGGTTTGTCGAGACAAAATAATTATAGATAATTTTGTATAAAACATTTTTATATTTTTAACATCGAGTAGCTTGGTAAACAAAAGTTATAAAGAAAGTGAGACAAAGATTAATCATTGAGGAGGAAAATAAATATGATTTGTTTCAATAGCATAACCATGTGTTAAGTAAATTATTACGCCAGTTTATCACAACCAGTCCTGTACGGAGAAGCACGCCTAAAACGAACCTGGGTAAAGTAATGAACCAAGAGAATTAAATTAATTAAATTCAAAGAAGGGTAAAGTGTAATAAGGTTTCCACATTTGCCTTTAAAGATATTGGTGGTGACCTGTAAGAAATTTGAATCTTCTGTTAGAGTTAAGGTGAGTGAGAAGTGAAAAGACGTCAGAATCGGGGTAAGTAGATACGTGGTAAGTTTGGGCAAAAGTTTAGACAGTTACAGCAGGTATTTTTGAATGATATTTTTGTGGAACGGATATAACAGTGACTGAAAAGTTGAAATACCTGTTATTAGCCTGTCGTGGGACTCCCCTACGCAACTAACGAGTACACAAGTAACAACAAGTAAACGAGTACTACAAGTATTAGGAGTATTACGAGTACATAAGTACGAAATGAACCAAAACAGTAAGGTTCAGAATATCTCTATGCCAAAGAGACGAAGCTGAAAAAAAATTCATACCATGCCATAAATGAAAAAATTCATACTGATGTTACATTTATTCTCGTGTGTTATGCAGATATCTAATACAGATTATAATAACAAATTATGTATTATACTAGTCACCAACTTGGTAAATTTTGAAAAAGCAAATTATATTGTGTTATAACCTACAGAGTTGCTGATTGTTGATAGGCCATATTATACATTTTGTTAATGTGATTTCGGAGATGATTTTAACTTCACTGCACATCTCACGTAAATGATGAGACCTGGTAGCTTGCTCTAAGATAGGATATCAACTTTATGACTGACATTTATGCACTTTATCTAGTCCTGTTCATTAAATCTTTACTGATCTGATAAGGCTACCCTAAAACGTAAGAGGTTTTCATTTTCGTAAATTTGTTTCTTTTATCTAAACTGCTGATTTTGAGTTTTTGTCTCTACCACTTTATTTATCATTTGACTAATAGTAGTTTCCACTTAGTAAAGAAATAAAGATAAACTCCATAACAGATAACACAGTTAGTTGTAAATGGTCAAACTCCAGGGACTAAGATAATACACAATCTGATGAAGATAAGAATTTACTAAACTTATTAGAAGGCCATCAATAAAACAAGGATGTGATAAGAAGAGAAAGCTACAAGTTTATCTGAATTTCTTGGAGACTGTAAAACATTCATGATTGATTTATGATATGGCTGAAAGTTTCCATTATTTGCCCAACTTGTGCTTTTGCCATGACCTTGGTCAGTTGCACAGTTGATCTGCTAGCAGTGGTTCCCAACCTTTCCGGACCCATGTACCACTTTGGTTTTATGTGTTCCTTTCGAGTACTTCTGGATAAGAAAATAAAATAAGAGCAGACATCTAATGAAATTTTACCACAAACTGTTTAGGTTGTGGTTTTGTAAGGGTAATCAGTTTAAATCATGTCCGATGAAAATTTATCGTTGTTTAGAACATAAATTTTTTTTTTTTTTTAAGTAAATACTTTTTTCCTAGCTAGGTCTTCATGCATACCACTAGTAGTATGTCCACTAGTAAGTATTGCTGTCCACTGTGACTGTTGTCAGTTTTGCTAGGTTATGTTCGTTATGCTAAGTTATGGCCTGTAAATTCTCTTTATTTCTTATTTTCTTTTAAACAGTAATAGTTTAATAAAGTCGTGCACTGGTGTCCCAGTCGATATGCATGGTCTCTTCTTTCTTCTTCATTTCCTGCTCTTCCCTTCCTCATTTCCCAGTCTGGCTTCCTTCTTGTCATCCAATGGAATGATTTTTTTTCCTAGCCGAGCTCCTTTTATCCCTCACAGGTTAGTGTCACCACAGGCCTATCAGAAGGCTGCCAATTCCTGATTGGCTCATTGTGGTGAGCTCTCCCAGGTGTTCACAGAGAATATATCAGATGGCCCCTGCGATTAATCCAGGTTGGCAGATGTCTGTCACTACCATCACACCCAATTCATTTCTTCTTTTTTCTTTCAGTTTTCTGTCTGCCTTAAATTAGCATTAAAAAACATGACTAGTAGCACCACTAATAGTGACTCATAGTCAATTCTTTAAATTTTGGTTAGTGAAATTGGCATGTACATATTTCTGCTCATTTAAATTTATTCTCGAAGTCTTAATTCATTTGTTAATTTAGTCACTTCTTTCTGTAGGTTAGCATAGCTTCTACATCATTGTGTAGTTCCATAATGGGAGTGTCATCCATCATCCACAAACAGTAGCGTGGTGTCTATGTAACTGCCGTTGCCAGCGGTAACAGTACTGGAAATAAGGGAAAATAATATTAATTATATCACAGAATAAATACTTTAGTTATTGAATAATTTGAAAGCCGAACAATATTAGTAAGGGAAACTTGAAGAAAAGTGTAGCATTTCTTTCAAACTGCTGGGCACTTGCACATTCTTGTGTTGCCGGCTCAGACATCGGCAGTGTTTTACTGCTTACGGTCATTGACCTCGTACTAGTTGTCACTGTACAAACTGCGGAAGTGGGGAGGGGGGCACTCGTCCGTCCAATGTGTTGCTGCTGTATACACGGGCAAAACGCTCAGTTAGTAGCTATGTTCATTTTCAAAACTGACGTGCAGCAGATACTACGTACCTATTTGTGTTTCATTTGCTTAGTCATGTGTTTCCTCTGTTTGCTTTATTATTTTTAATTTGATTATTTGTGTTCTAATTTATTCTGTCAAACTATAACTATGAGAGTCAAATCCCATTGAACCAGGGCCCTCTTCTTCTCCCAGCGAATGATAGAAAATCAGTGGCGGCGCTAATGAAACGGGGCCCCCCCCCCCCGCGAAACTAATTAGGAGGCCCTATAAAAATGGTTAAATTTTGTATACGTAATAGGGGAAAACACTCAAATGAGTTTCTATGTACGTGTGTTTCACAACAATGGTTTGTGAATACTTTCTTGTCTATCACAAAGCGTTTGCAATTTGCAAAGGATGTTTTACACGTATACAAACTCTTAAAATTCATTGTTGCTAAATAGACAAAGTTCTATACAAACTATAAAAAAACCAAAATAAAAAGAATTATTTATTTTTACATCAAAGATCTAAATTCAGACTATGAAACAGTGCCGCACACAGAGTGTTAAAAATTTATTATTTATAAACGAATATCAAAGTAACATTCTAGCTTTTTTCAAACATTTAAATTAGTTTGTAACTGAATTTGTGAAATTCTTGAATATACTCTATACACGTTCTCCTTAAGTCTAATCCAATTCAATAACACTCGAACTCAAGTAATGTACAATATTTACAGATGAGGATCAACCAAAGTTCACTGTTTTCCTAAGCCTAGTCTTCTTTTTTTAATAGCTAAGAACTTTTCAACCACTTCGTTTATATTAGTTTTCTGTGTCTCTTCATGCTCAATCCTTAACAGTGCCAAGTCACTCAACCGAGTTTGAGCCATGGCACTTCTTAAGTATGACTTAATTAATTTAAGTTTTGAAAAGCTTCTTTCCGCTGTAGCTGTTGTGACAGGTATGGTTAAATAAAGCTGTAGTTAAGTCTGGGAGGCAGCTCATAAGGCAGCTGTTTTCTTCAACCAGTAAATTCATCATTTCTCGAATGCTTTTCTTGTGTACAATTTCTTTGGCCATCAGAGCTTTGAAGGATATTACTTGGTCAGGCAGTGATGTGGAAAGGTCACCAGGATACACATTTACCAGAGCCTTACTTTTCTCCACTATTGTCTCTTGTGAGAAGTTTACTAAATTCTGAGGCGTCAGGAATGAAAACCTATCATCAATGCAACGCAATCCTTCGAATCTCATTTGTAGCTGAGCTATTACAATATCTAGTGTTGCATTGAAAACTTTTACTTCAAATGATTTCACTGGGTCGTCAATTCTATGGTCAACTGATAATTCAACAAAGAAGCGTTTTACAACTCGCTTACGCTTATTTTTCATGTTACAAGTTATGTCCCATGACTGGGCCAACTGTTTAGCACCAGCAAGAAAGCCGGCAAAGTCCTTTCTTAAAACTTTTAACTCATCACAAGCGCGGCTTAGAAACTGCCACGCTCTGCCTAGGTCAACAGTTGACCTCTGTAGTGCTTTTGAAGTTATATTTACATTCTCTAAAATCTTAGTTTCAAGGCAGAGCACAAGAATAAATTCAAAGTTTTCCAGGTGGTTTCTAATTGCTAAGGCTTCTTCTGCCTTGGGTTTTTTTGAGCTGTATAGAATAATTTCTGTCAAACACTTAATCACAATTTTGAAATCATTTCTTAAAGCTAACAGACAGTCGTGTCTAGAAGACCACCTTGTTGGACATAGCTTTTTTAAAGTTAGATTTTTGGCAGAGCTGTCTTCTTTAACGGCAGTGTTAAGTTCTTGCCATCTATGTAAGCTTTCACTGAAAAACACATACGTTTTCTGTACTATGTCATAAAATTGTCTTATTTCAGAAATATTTGATACTGAATCATTGATCACCAAGTTCAGGTTATGTGTAGCACAGTGTACGTAATCCACGTTTGGGACTATATCCATAATTCTTTTCTGTAACCCAGAGTATTTCCCGCTCATTGTTGCTGCACCGTCATAACCTTGACCTCTACACTTACTAATGTCAATTTCATTTGTTTTCAAAAAGTCTAAAATCTTACTTTGAAACCCCTCACTGTTGGGATCCTTTATTTCTTGAAATCCTAAAACGGACTCACTAATCACAGTTTTATAATTGCCAGGAGATTCTTCTACTATGTTAATGTATCTGATTACAACACTCATTTGGTCAATCTTAGAAATGTCTTGTGTGCTTTCAACAATTATAGAAAAAAAAAGGAGACGAGTGAATCTGTTTTAGTAAGGCAGTCAATACTGATTTTCCTAGCAAGTTAATGATTTCATTTTGAATGTCATAGTGGAGGTATTTTGATCTGGTTTTTTCATTTTCTAAGTGTGCACTAAGGAGAGAATCGTAGTGAGAAATTAAAGATAGTATGTTCAAAAAATTTCCACTTTCAGGATTTATTTCATGTAATGATTCTCTATGGCCAAGAAACGGCAATGAACACAGTGCCATGGTTCAAATGACATCCACAATCTGTATGAAAATATCTTTCCATTTTTTCCGCTCATCGGAAATTTGATCAGCTACTGTTTTACTCTTTTTCCAAGTGGCATACGTGAGACAAGATTGTAAATGAGCATTGCTACTTTCATGAACTTCAATTTTTTTACTGAGACCTTTCCAATCTCTAATATCGCCTTCACGCCAGCTTTGGGCATCAGCACTTTGGCTGAAAAGCCAACATGGTAAACAATAGACTCCATCTAGATTACGAGAGTAACAAAGCCAAAACCTGTGAACAATTTGGCCTGCTGCAGTTTTGAAAGAATAATATGCTGTACTGAAAGACCGCTTAGAAACGGAATCCTTCGGGAAAGGACCCTTTGTTTGACAAAGTTCACTTAACGTTATTAACTTTTTCACCTCGTCTGTCATTGTAGCTTGATTTTTATAGAATGCAATATCTGTCTCAAAACTTTGGCAGTTTGGATCGGAAGGGCCTGCTAAACTAGTTTTATTTGCGTGATTACTTATAACTTCAGTTGGTTCAAACTGATTTTCTGGTCCAGGTATGTCTTCGGACTGGCGAACACATTCAATGCCTAGCAGTTGTTCTTCTTGTTCATGTTGCAGTTGCTTATTTGTTTCCGTAGTTGTATCACTTGTATCCGACGGACTAATGTTTAAATCAGGTTTATTGTCACTGTCACAATCAACTTCAAGTCCGATTTTTGTTTCTTTTTCATTACTTGCACTTGACTCAGGTTTGGGTTGTTCAACTTCACATTTTGATGATTTTTTTAAAAACTGGTCGAGTTATGAAAGTTTACTTTTAGATTCTTCTCGTTGTTTTTGCAGTTTCCTTTTCGTAGCACCACTTAAATATTCACGCTTACTTTCCATTTTATAAACTCTGTCTCTGACACTCTAACTCTACACAAAATACAAAAACTAAAATCAAATGTTAAGTCATTAAACTTAAACGGCACTAAATTACGAAATGAATGCAATACAGTACTATCGCGCAGGAGATGCAACGCACTACTGAGTACTGAACTACATTGTGTTGTGTTTGATTACGTCTCCTCAGTGCTGAGTGACTCATCGCACGGACGTACGGGCACCACAAGAGATAAGATAAGCTTCGCTTACAAACTACAAACAGTAATGTCATTTCGGAACACGTAGTTTTTTTGCATGTCTATACACTTAAATAAAACGTATATTTCGTATTTTAAATACAAATTTGCCGGTAGTCGGACCCCATTAAAACTTTTTTTCCTATTATAGCTCGTTTCATATTTTTTTCTAGGGGCCAGAGTGGCGGGGCCCCCCAGAGGGTCGGGGCCCCCCGCGCTGCGGGGTCTGCGGGGGCCTTATCGCCGCCACTGTAGAAAATACTCTAAAAAGAACACTTGCTACAAGAAAAAATTCGAAGTAATTTTTAGGTTAAGTTTTAGACCTGTCACAACCGGCAACAGGTGTTATGTAACCACGACACACCACTGTCCACAAACATAGTTGAAGTGTTGTTTTCTACTTGTTATATGTTACTCGTATGGAAGAGATAAAGCACAGAACCCAGAAAACTACTCTGTGGGATATGTGCTTTAATTTTTGAGGTAAAATACTCATCTTCCAGCTTGATTCTCTCAGTAATCTATTGGAAAGGTACAATTTTAGTAGATTGAGATTTGTGTTGGTAGTAATGTGTTAGCTTCTGATTAAACCCTTATGCCATACTTCGTTAAAGGCGTGTGAAACATCTAGGAAGGTAGTTGAACAAACTAGCTTTTGTTCCAATGTCTTTTCTTTGTTATAACATTGATTCCATGTACCTGGTCAGATAGTGAATTCCAGTGGCAAAGTTAAATAACACCAGTTGTGCAATAATCCATAGTAACTCTACTTAAAATTAGAGCAAAAATGTGGTGTGTGTGTGTGTGTGTGTGTGTGTGTGTGTGTGTGTGTGTGTGTGTGTGTGTGTGTGTGTGTGTGTGTGTGTGTGTGATGAGTTTAATCCGACTAGGATCCAGTATGGTACAAGCCTCGGCCAACATGCAAGGCTCAGAGAAAGCTGAGTTGTAGCCAGTCACAGCTCAGCTAGTATGGTAGTTCCGTCCAGGAGCACCACCATGCACACCTACAATTGCACAAGACGGTAAAGCTGGTGCCACAAAGGAAATTGTGTTAAGTACACCTATACCACAGGTAGAAAAGAACTAATAAAATAAAAAAAAAAACAATTAAGAAAGACAAAGATTTTTTAAACTATATAAACACTTAAGAAATAGGTGTTTTTAAAACTATTAAAACTAAAAGGTTTTAAACAGTATGTGGTGTGCAAGTGCCAATATGAATTTCAGTACATGGATTTCAGTCATACATGGATGTATGAGTCACAAAATTAAAAATTAATAAATAATAAAAGCACTGATTTCTTTATTCGTATATATTTCATTGGTTTGTATGGTTGATTTATATTTATATGGCTAATTTATTTGTAGATTTGTTGATCAAATGTATTAGAGTTTTTGATTGTAAGGTTAGATGGATTGAGATAAAAAGAAAATGCAATGAAAATACGTATTATTAAGGTAGAGGTTTTTGATTATTAAACTAAATTAAATGATTAAATATCGGGATAAGACATGTATGCAAATGGTTTGAATTAATTTTTTTGTTTGAGGTTAGTGATTTAAATATTTCAGTGAAAGGAGATTTACATAAAAAAATAATAATCATTTGAATTATTTGGATTGAGATGTTTTTAATGTAATTTGATTGGATACGTGTAATCATATTCAGAAGTCACCCAACCATATTATATTCTGTGTTCAGTGGGTCACGTAAATAGATGTGAGGGGGGATTTTTAAGGAAGCAAATATTATGTGAATTTGTTTAACTGGGACAGTGATAAGTTTCCTTGTACAGACTTTCAAATACAGATGGCAACCTTGGGTTTTTGGTTCTGTATGTTTTAGGGCCTTCTACTTTCTTCTAACAGATCAGCTTAGTCGAGTGCTTCTATCTGAATGCAGATTGATAGTCTGGAATTAACTTTTTTCTTAGTGACAGTTTTTTTTTTTTTTGTATACAGTGTCAATTAAATGTTGCACACTAATGGTTGCTCTTTATATAATAGTAAATAGCTGAAGGTTACTCCTGTGCTCACTAAGAAATACAGTTTCATGTTTGAAATATCCACTTCACCTAGGCATTATGCATTCTGTCTTAATATCAGATGATTTTAATAGTTTCTTTTGGTTTCAAGTATCTGTTTAAACAGATCTGTCAAACGACAAAGCTGGTCGATCAAGTCCTTTTCCTTTTGCTTCTACTTACTAACATATACTTAGATAATATTACATGTTACTAATTAATGCACACATTATACAAACTGTATATTACTGAATTAATTTTTTACTTTTCCAGGTGAAACAGAGAGCAGTGGTGGTGGTGGTGGTGGTGGTGGTTGGGGAAGTTACTTTCCTTCATGGAGGTAATCATACTTAACCGCAGATAGCTGTAATCTTGTTAATAAATTGTATAAAATCAAAACCTAGTTATTTGTGTGAATAAAAACACAAAGACATAAACACCTCACATAATGTATAAATGTAAAATAAAAATAAATATTAGGATGAATCACTTGTATATTTCCTGTACGGATTTTATTAATAATATTTGTATTATATAGTATGTAAGTGATAAATAATACTAAAGTTAAGTAACAAAATGTGATGTAGTTAAGCAGTATTGGTTAATTATTATTGTACTGAATATATTCAATATACGTACAAAAAAAACGGTGTTTTAATTTTGTACCTGATCTGCTACAGAAATTCACAATTTGTATCAAACAATGCTTAAAAGGGCATGACTAAAAATATTCAGACCAGACAAATCTATTACTTGTGATATATAAAGTTGACATCTTGAATCCTGTATCCAAAGGTTGTTAGGCAGGGATGTTTACAAATCATCAGGCCATCGTGCTAATTGATCTCTGTTATAGCTCTACACTAATAGAGCAAACTGTACACCTCCAAACCTAATTGAGCAGCTACTAATTGAGAAGCTCTTTCATGGTCTTTCTATAGTGTTTTCCCATTTACTTTTCTTTGTAATATCTAGGATCCTGAACTGCTGTCCTGAATAATCACCCTGTCCAAAAATTTGTCTTCTGATGAATCTTTTCCATATTCTTATTTTCTCATATATCCTCTTATAAGTACTTCCTAATTGCTTGCTCAATCCTTTCATGACCTAGTTTACATTCTCTCTTACAATCTGTTTCAAAATCCACTATTTGCATCTTGGCCCTCTTCCCAATAGTAGAGTCACACCTCAGATACCAACATTAGATATTTTCTATTTTAATTTCATTGTTCCTTGAGGTAACAGCCTGATGTTACTTATAAAACTTTTTTTGTGTGCCATTCTAGACTTGGCAACTGCTACTCAGGTATCTGAAAGTCTACACGGTCTCAACCAGATTTTCCTGTAGTTCACTCTCACTTTCACATCTGCAAATCTGAATATGCTGATTATTTCACTCTTTTTACTTCCCTAAAATCCACTCATTTACAAAGATTAATTGATGTTCATTGGATGTCCAAGAAATAGCAGCAAAAAGGCACTGTCCTTCCTCACCTCTTTCCTTACCTCCGTCTTCATATTACCGTATCTGCACTTCCTGCCATTTAAATTTTTGTTTAAATCATGTATTATCCTGCATTCCCTGCAGTCAAATTGGATACAAGATGCCAAATTTTGTAAGCTAAGGTCACAGTTTTTCTTTTTTCTACAACCTGACATGACCTCAAATTAGCTGTCCATGTGCCTCCTCTGTTTTACAAAAACCAAATGTTTCTTTTGTAAGCTGATTATTCCTTTTTACTTCCATGTTCCATAAGGAAATGGAAGTATGGTCATGGCGAAAAAAATCGTGTTCGATATAACTGCTGATTCTGATTGTACTACCCTCAAAACATAAAGAAAAGTAATTTTTCAAAAAGTGTCTGTCAGTCTGTGTATAGAATTTTTTCTATGGCAAACGATAACAGCCGCAAATTCAAACAGAATCAAATAATTTTTTGCATACATCCGTGAATTGTAGAGGACTCAAGGTCTATTGTTTTTGGTGAAGATCGGTTAAGGGAAAGGAGTAGTTTACCTGCAACATTGGCGAACGATAACTTCCGCACATTCAAACAGAATCAAATAATTTTTTGCATATGTTCCTGAATTGTAAAGGACTCAAGGCCTATTGATTTTGCTGAAGATCGGTTAAGGGAAAGGGGTAGTTTCCCTGCAGCATTTTATGTTTTAACAAGAGTAATTTTTTTATGACGAACGATAACTGCTGTAAATTCAAACAGAATCAAATAATTTTTTATGTATGTGCCTGAGTTGTAGAGGACTCAAGGGCTATTGATTTTGGTGAAGATTGGTTACGGGAAAGGGTAGTTTACCTGCAACATTTTATGTTTTAACAAGAGTAAAGAACTTAATTTTGATAAATAAAGTATCCTGATAAGAAGATCATAATAATCCACTGTAGAATCGAAGATGAAGTATCTATAAATGAAGAGGCTAGTTGAACGGGGTGGGGGTAATTTTCTATAAATGAAAATTACAGTTGAAGGGGAAGGGATAATTTTTTATATGTGTACTATGTTATCAGCAACAAAGAAGTAGTTTGTTGTTAAAATTCCTTCCCGGGCTGTTTGGCCGTAGTCCAATATGTTCTGCAAAACCAGACGTTTCTGCAGTGCCATTGACTGCCATCATCAGTGAAAAACAAGTGCGATAACGTGAGGTGGTATACATTAGTGACCACAGTACTGTGGTTAAGGCTGAGGCAATAAGTAGAAAGAAGTAGTTTCTATGGAAATATTTCATTTCATTTCGAAAATTATTTTAAATATAAATCTTAGAACATGGAAGTCATGTATGGTTCTCCATACCGATTTTTTTGTCCTATTGTAAAGGCCATGTTGATAGGTTTAGAAGGCACTGTGCCTCATTATATTTGAAAAGTATTGTAGGGAATGCCTGTGAATATACAAAATTTAGTGTTTTACAAAATGTAGACACATATTATAAAAAAACAATACTATCTTAAAATATTTCATTGTAAGAAACAGCTACATCAGCCATAGCTGATTTAGAGCCACTCTTCTGTATATTTGTCTCTGACTTATGAAGTTGTTTGTGACAGTGACAGTGAAACATTTCAAGTTAATGTTGGTTTTTCCTATGACAAAAAATAGCGCGAAATTTGTAGGTTGCTTTGAAAGACAGATTCTAAGAACAATATTTCGAGCAGTACAAGAAAATGGAATGTGGTGCAGGTGCTATAATTATATACTATACCATCTTTACAAAGACCCGGACATTGTCAGGATAATCAAAATATACAGGCTAAGGTGGGTTGGACACATGCAGCGAATGGAGGAAGGACAGCCTACAAAACGTATCTACCAGAAACCAATGGGTGGGTAGTAGAGCAAGGGGAAGACCCCATAGTAGATTCAAAGATCAGATAGAGGAGGACCTCAGAAAGCTGAACATAAGAAACTGGAAAGCCAGGGCACACAATAGGGAAGAATGGAGTCGACTCTTGGAGCAGGCCAAGACCCACCAAGGGTTGTAGAGCCATGGCTGATGGTTGCTTTTTCCTATAATTAAAAAAAAATCGCTTAATAGAGGTTATTTGCACTATTTCACTGCAGTTGATATTATTTTTACCACAGAGTTTAATACAAATTCTTTATTCCGTCATTTTAAAAATACAAAAATTGCTGAGGCTGCTGAAATGGTCATCAGTGTTCACTTGTTGAACACAAACTAAGCACCTAATATTCCCAATAATTGACATGTATGTTAGAGAGAGTGGTACCAACATGAAAAAAATGTATATTGTAAATTGGAAACATCATAGCACATGAAATTAAGAAAGTCTTATTATTTTTTTATCACACCACATGTGTCGGTGTACTATAATTTATTTATCAAACTTTTATAGAATATTTGATTTCACTTTTATTCATTACTTTCTTTCTGGTTTTTTCGGGCGCCATCTTGTATTACCAACTACAAGAAAAAAATATGTACTTACCATTTGGGCCAGATTCTTTTCGGCAAACAGGAGAACAGATTATGGTTATTCGAAATAAAGAAAACTTTGTTTCCCATGAATTAAGTTTTATTGATATTATTTCTTTTCTTAAGTTTTCATCATTAACCAACTATTTCTTCCCCTCCCTTATCTGTTATGAAATTCACAGTACACGATACATATTGATTATATGGTTATTTCGATATAATGAAAATTGAAAGACAGTATATAAATTCAAAACAGCAAGAAATTAAATACAAACTAATCTTAAACACCACAAACCAGCCTTCTTTGTCTAACACGCTTTCACTCACGCATGCACACACAGTTACCCCATACCCTTAGAGATCTCGTTTTTGTTAAATAAAAGTTAATAACATTGTAATTTTGGTTTAGCCCTTGTTAAAATTTACTCTACCCCTTTGTTACTTAGCTGATGATTATTTGCAGAAGACGCTGCATTGTCCCACGCGCACCACGTAGAGTTCTTCACTGAATTTACATGTTTTTATTAAGTTGACATTCGTTATTTTACGTTTAAAATTTTATACGTGCGGTATTCACATTTTAAGTACTCGATTCACGTTCTAGAACTTTTTGTTTGCAGCCGGCCGGCACGAGGAGCAAAGTTTAACTGGGCCGAGGCGAACTGGACTATTTTCTGAAGTGGTCGCGGTTACATGACCAAATCTTATTGTTCTAGTTTGTATTCCTCCGCCAGTATGTGAGGTTGGTCAGAACACTCCTAACATTCCAGCGTGACGTATGAACTGACGTAACATCGTATGTTGTTATGTTACATAATTTGCTTGTCACTGGAGCTGACCTTGGCACAATTTCGCACGTTTGTCTATTGCGTTGTATAATTCATGAAATAAAGTTTGTTTCCTTTTCCCCAAAATTAATATTACATCACAAAATATTATTTTTATCAAAATACAATGTTTTTATAGTATCCCAGGTAGGCCTAAATGTCCCACTACAATACCCCCTCAATGAGAGGTTTTATGCCGAAGCATAAAAACTCTCATTGACACATTCATACTGCCTAAAGGGATCAGTCAGGATATGTCGCCACAACCCCCTTTACGGTTTAAAAAAAATATCTAACTTACCCTTGGTCCAGTGACCGTGACCGCACCTGAATGACCTTACTGGACTTCTCTCTCGAGATCCCAACACCGCAAGGCCAGTCAGGCACTTGACACTCCTGCTCTGACGCGCTGGCCAGCTCAGGACCGCCGCCACAGCGTCACCAGACACTGAAACATCAAATCAAAAATATCAAATAGTGGCCTTGTATATTACAATATCCCTAACTGATCTGTTTCCCCTTAGCTGTGCTGGTTTGCGTTAAGAAGCACTGGTTTTTCTTAACTCTTAACTTCTAACACATGTATATATGAACCCTTAAAATAACATGATACATTTATAAACTTCATTAACATCATTCTGTATACCCTTCTCTTGTTTACTCTTATCCGAAAATTCAAAATTATTGCCCTGATTCCCATCAGAATTTAAATAAACATTTCCCATTACAATATTACAAATATCTCTCATCCCCAATTTACATCTAAAATATTTAAATTCATTATTAAAATTCTCTTAAACACATTTAAATCAACTACACAATAACAAATTATTTGCTTATATCTTTCTCAACTTTGTTAATCATCTCCAGCAAAACATCTCAAATCAACACAAAATCATTTAAGTACATTATTAAATCAACTACATATTCTACATCATTTACATCATTCAATCTAATATTCAATAACTCATTACTAACAGTTTAGTAACCTCCTTCTCCATAAAAGTCTAATATCCCCCCTATAACCCAGTTACAATTAGATAAATCACCTCACGGGTAAACCGTGCAAGACATTTACCTGGTTGCATAAACACTCTATTGTTTATGCCCCTGGCTTATAACTGCCAGCTCCTTTTCCACACATTCTATTGTTGATTGATGTTGGACTGTAGCGCCCATTTGCATCCACAAGAACTGCAATGTAATGAGGGTGTAGACGCTGCCTACCCCGTTTTTGTAATATTTTTACCCCCATTACTCTAACCTTATCTAACACCTATTCAAAATTAACCCTTATAGACCGATCACCCCCATCTAACCTACTACTTTCTCTTCAAAATTTATGACAGCTTTGTTTCTCTGTAGAAAATCATTACCTAAAATTATGTCTAGACTTAGCCCTTTTACCACTAAAAATGTGTTTTCAAACTCTGCATTATTTATCAGGAAACTTAAATGTATTTGTTTGGTTACTCGCTTACTACGTACTCCTGTAACTCCCACTACTGTAACCCCTGCTACTGGTAAAATCGGAATATTTTTGTTAGTCTCCCTTAATTCTCCCAAAATGTTCTCAGCAATTACAGAAATCTCACTACCTGTATCTATAAGTGTTCTGTAACTCTTACCTGCTATGGTTACCTGTACTTCGGTTAATCCAGTCCTCATCTCGATTGTAGTATTGTTCTCCTCCTCCAATAAATCTGTAACTATGTCCGTTTTAATGACATTACTTTGGAAATCCTCCTTCAGTTGGACCTCATTCGCTTCCCTGGACAGTGGTCTGGTCCGTGCTACCACTGCCTTCTCTAGTTTTCCATCTGGTTTCTGTTATTATTGGTGTTTGGTCCCTGTTGACCCCTTGGTGGTCCATGGTTATTACCGGCTGTTCCCCTGTTACTTGGTCCTCCTCTCTGCTGCTGGACGCGCTGTGTTGGTCCTTCTCTCCTTCTTTGATCGTCTCTCGCCTGGCTGCATTTAAAACATTTCTGCCAGCTGGCATAATTTTCACATTTACACCTGGAACATCTCCAATCCCCTGAGTTATTGGAATTATTTATATGTGTATTTCCATGCCCGTTATGATTACTTCTATGGTTACTATATTCATAATAATAATTATTATTATTATTAATTTTCTGTTGTTGGGGTCGCCTACCCATTTCTCGGTCTCGAATACTTTGCAATATGTCTAAAATTCTCTCCAACTCATTCATATTATTTATTTCCTTGGTCATTAAAGTTATCTGAACTTCCCTCGGCAGATGTTTGCTTACGTGTCTTACAAAAGATTTAAAAGGTATTGGTGGCTCTAAATACTTAGCCTCATTGTATAATTTAGTGACATAGATCGTGATATTATTGTTTTGTTGTCCTATAAAATTACCCGTTCCCATTATGCGGCTCCGTAGAATCTCTTGGTCATCTTCCGCCCAATATTTCCCCTTAAATGCCTTCTCGAATTCCTCGTAACAACCCCGTTCTACATGGTGTGCTTCCGCCCATATAATGGAACTACCCGTAAAGCATTTAACTATTTTCATTAACTGTACCTCCCAACTACTATTGCTAAAGCGGTGATATTCCCTGGTTTGGTTAATAAATCTCATCGGGTGTATCGCCCTGTTCTCATAACTAAATGTCTCTAATTCGATCTCATTGTGTAAATCGCGGGTGATTATTACTCTTTCGGTTACCCCGGTCAGTTTTTTATCCATCTCCCCCCTTAATTCATCTTTCACACATCTTAAATTATTTTCAATTGAAGTACATTTATCATATATATCATTATTAGTTTGCATATTTAAATCATCTATTTATCTAATTTTATTTTGTATGATACTTATTTTATGATTAGTATTAATTTCGTTTTCTGAAATGGCTTTGTCAATTGTTTCGATATTCTTTGTTATATTTGTTACATTATACTCACATTTCCTAATTGATTTTGTAAAATATTTGTCTTAACGTCTATCTGCTTGTTAATTTCAAATTTTGTTTTAATCTCTATTTGCTTATCTACTGCATCTAGACATTTACTCTCTATTTCTTTGCTATGCATTACAAATTGATTCTGTACTTTCTCAATTATTGTTTCATTTACTTTACTGATTTTATCATCTAATATAATCATAAAATAAGTATCATACAAAATAAAATTAGATAAATGGATGATTTAAATATGCAAACTAATAATGATATATATGATAAATGTACTTCAATTGAAAATAATTTAAGATGTGTGAAAGATGAATTAAGGGGGGAGATGGATAAAACCCTGACCGGGGTAACCGAAAGAGTAATAATCACCCGCGATTTACACAATGAGATCGAATTAGAGACATTTAGTTACGAGAACAGGGCGATACACCCGATGAGATTTATTAACCAAACCAGGGAATATCACCGCTTTAGCAATAGTAGTTGGGAGGTACAGTTAATGAAAATAGTTAAATGCTTTAAGGGTAGTTCCATTATATGGGCGGAAGCACACCATGTAGAACGGGGTTGTTATGAGGAATTCGAGAAGGCATTTAAGGGGAAATATTGGGCGGAAGATGACCAAGAGATTCTACGGAGCCGCATAATGGGAACGGGTAATTTTATAGGACAACAAAACAATAATATCACGATCTATGTCACTAAATTATACAATGAGGCTAAGTATTTAGAGCCACCAATACCTTTTAAATCTTTTGTAAGACACGTAAGCAAACATCTGCCGAGGGAAGTTCAGATAACTTTAATGACCAAGGAAATAAATAATATGAATGAGTTGGAGAGAATTTTAGACATATTGCAAAGTATTCGAGACCGAGAAATGGGTAGGCGACCCCAACAACAGAAAATTAATAATAATAATAATTATTATTATGAATATAGTAACCATAGAAGTAATCATAACGGGCATGGAAATACACATATAAATAATTCCAATAACTCAGGGGATTGGAGATGTTCCAGGTGTAAATGTGAAAATTATGCCAGCTGGCAGAAATGTTTTAAATGCAGCCAGGTGAGAGACGATCAAAGAAGGAGAGAAGGACCAACACAGCGCGTCCAGCAGCAGAGAGGAGGACCAAGTAACAGGGGAACAGCCGGTAATAACCATGGACCACCAAGGGGTCAACAGGGACCAAACACCAATAATAACAGAAACCAGATGGAAAACTAGAGAAGGCAGTGGTAGCACGGACCAGACCACTGTCCAGGGAAGCGAATGAGGTCCAACTGAAGGAGGATTTCCAAAGTAATGTCATTAAAACGGACATAGTTACAGATTTATTGGAGGAGGAGAACAATACTACAATCGAGATGAGGACTGGATTAACCGAAGTACAGGTAACCATAGCAGGTAAGAGTTACAGAACACTTATAGATACAGGTAGTGAGATTTCTGTAATTGCTGAGAACATTTTGGGAGAATTAAGGGAGACTAACAAAAATATTCCGATTTTACCAGTAGCAGGGGTTACAGTAGTGGGAGTTACAGGAGTACGTAGTAAGCGAGTAACCAAACAAATACATTTAAGTTTCCTGATAAATAATGCAGAGTTTGAAAACACATTTTTAGTGGTAAAAGGGCTAAGTCTAGACATAATTTTAGGTAATGATTTTCTACAGAGAAACAAAGCTGTCATAAATTTTAAAGAGAAAGTAGTAGGTTAGATGGGGGTGATCGGTCTATAAGGGTTAATTTTGAATAGGTGTTAGATAATGTTAGAGTAATGGGGGTAAAAATATTACAAAAACGGGGTAGGCAGCGTCTACACCCTCATTACATTGCAGTTCTTGTGGATGCAAATGGGCGCTACAGTCCAACATCAATCAACAATAGAATGTGTGGAAAAGGAGCTGGCAGTTATAAGCCAGGGGCATAAACAATAGAGTGTTTATGCAACCAGGTAATGTAACGGGCCTATTTTGGGGTAATAAAGCAATTTGTATTTCTTTTATAAAATGAATAACATTTTTTTTTTAATGATTGGGACGAAACTTATAAAAAGGGTAAATTTCAGTGGTGGCGACGAAAGCAACCGTGGCAGCACTGCTGTTGACTGTATACGTGATAATTATCTAGTAATATTTTGTAAGACAGATTTAACAACCGACAAATTGTGCCAAGGTTAGACAATGACACACGCAAAACAGCAAAACAAGTTATATAACCACATCGGACCATCTGACGTCAGAGCCTATCCTTGTTGAGGAATGCGGTCATGTAACGAAAGCAGTCTGCTGGCAGAGTGATACAAACTTTAAAACAAAGAGACTTGGTCACCCAACAACGGCGACTTCATAAAATAGCACCAGTGGCTTAGTTCCAGTATAAAATTAGTCAGTGAACCGGCCGGTCACATATATAAGTTCCGGAACGCAAATCGGGCGCCCGTATATAACAATTGGTTTCAAAATGTGAATTTTCAATAAAAAGTAAACAGTTTTATAGAGTTACAGTTCCGGAGAGCGAATAAAATAAGAAAAATGTGCGGAATCGAAACGAAATACGTGGTAGAGACGGACTCATCAAGATCTTTGGCAGATAAGTAACCAACATTGGTTAAATCTAAAACCTTTTGAAAGCAAATTTTGAGAATGTTTAACAAAGAACTGGCAGCCTAAAAATAAACTTAAATTAATGAATCAATTAAACATGGGAGGGGAATAGAAATGTAGAGAGAGAGAGAGAGAGAGCGAATATAGAAATTTAAAAGAAGTGCTGGTTTGTGTAGATATATAATCATTAAATGTAATTATTGGTGAAATATAATCAAAGAAATATAATTAATAAATAAGACCAAATCAATAATGAAAAAGATGTACGGAAATTAATTTTAATGACATTCATTTCATGAGTTCATAGTTAAGTTGGCAATAGTATGTAAGTGTAGGAAAAGAAGTTTTATTTTTGTTGTTGTGTGCATTATAGAGTAAATAAACCTTTTGTTCATTGCCAATGTGAATTAAATTAATTATTACAAATAAACCATTCTGATCTCCTGTTCGCCGAAAAGAACCCTAAAATGGTAAGTATATATATTTTTACCATAATTAATTTCTTGCAGTACGCAAGATGGCGCCCGAAGAATTCAGTCAATAAATAGTGGACCGTAACTGTAGAATAAATTCAAAGCAATTATCAATAAAACGAAATATCACAGTAAATGTCTTGCACGGTTTACCCGTGAGGTGATTTATCTAATTGTAACTGGGTTATAGGGGGGATATTAGATTTTTATGGAGAAGGAGGTTACTAAACTGTTAGTAATGAGTTATTGAATATTAGATTGAATGATGTAAATGATGTAGAATATGTAGTTGATTTTATAATGTACTTAAATGATTTTGTGTTGATTTGAGATGTTTTGCTGGAGATGATTAACAAAGTTGAGAAAGATATACGCAAATAATTTGTTATTGTGTAGTTGATTTAAATGTGTTTAAGAGAATTTTAATAATGAATTTAAATATTTTAGATGTAAATTGGGGATGAGAGATATTTGTAATATTGTAATGGGAAATGTTTATTTAAATTCTGATGGGAATCAGGGCAATAATTTTGAATTTTCGGATAAGAGTAAACAAGAGAAGGGTATACAGAATGATGTTAATGAAGTTTATAAATGTATCATGTTATTTTAAGGGTTCATATATACATGTGTTAGAAGTTAAGAGTTAAGAAAAACCAGTGCTTCTTAATGCAAACCAGCACAGCTAAGGGGAAACAGATCAGTTAGGGATATTGTAATATACAAGGCCACTATTTGATATTTTTGATTTGATGTTTCAGTGTCTGGTGATGCTGTGGCGGCGGTCCTGAGCTGGCCAGCGCGTCAGAGCAGGAGCGTCAAGTGCCCGACTGGCCTTGCGGTGTTGTGATCTCGAGAGAGAAGTCCAGTAAGGTCATTCAGGTGCGGTCACGGTCACTGGACCAAGGGTAAGTTAGATATTTTTTTTTAAACCGTAAAGGGGGTTGTGGCGACATATCCTGACTGATCCCTTTAGGCAGTATGAATGTGTCAATGAGAGTTTTTATGCTTCGGCATAAAACCTCTCATTGAGGGGGTATTGTAGTGGGACATTTAGGCCTACCTGGGATACTATAAAAACATTGTATTTTGATAAAAATAATATTTTGTGATGTAATATTAATTTTGGGGAAAAGGAAACAAACTTTATTTCATGAATTATACAACGCATACAACAAATTTGTTTATCAAAAAATTGACTGAACCTCCAGTCAAACTGCCACCCAACCAGTTTGAAAATTATTGTCATCATTAAAGTATCAAACATAATAATAAAATGACATAAGATTTGTTATTATTAGTAGAATATGCCAAAAAAAACTAAAATTCAAATGCTCAGAATGTTTTTATATGTTCTATGTATTAGGTCTATTAGTTCCATTTTTTACCCAGTACCATGTTTCCTTTAACACATTAACAGATGTGGATTATTCCATAGAAGTGACAGTAGCATACCCAGGATATCATTTTGGTTAGGGAAGCAGTCAGTAGGTATCACACTTTGTTGTAATGATTATGTACATCATAACAAAAAAGTGTGGTAAGACTATTGTCTTATGATTGTAATATGATAATTAAATAATTTATATATCAACAGTTGTTTGTCAACTTTCTTTTTTTTTAGAAAAGGATGGGACATTAGGAGAAAAACAACCTCTTGTAGCCAATCGCACGAGGTTTAATTGAATCATTTGTCCATTCACTGAATCTGGGGTTCATGCTGCTGTCAGTAGAACCACAAGATGTTTTGTCACCTCATGTGTCTGTAGCCTAAATAAGTCAGTAGGAGCTAAAGAAATTGCTTCATGTTAGATTCCATTGTAACATTACCCTTCCTGTAGAATATCCAAAGGTTATAATATTAGTTGAGTGTTTGCGTTTGCTAAATCCTCTACAAGAACTGATCTATTCAAAAACAAAAATCCTAACCTTCCATTACCACCATATCCCACTATCACTCACTGGAGGATTTGGCTTGCTGCAGTTTTATATTACACAGATAATTCTGATAGTGTTAAATCAGTTTCTGACGAATTGGACAAAGATGATTTCTCATCAATAAAGAGCCTTCAAAATCTGCTGAAAGACAGAAGTGTAAGAAATGAGTTGGCATATATTTCTGCTAATTTGAGTTTCTTGTACTATTTGATAAAAAAAAACCTCTTCAACAGAAACTGTTAATGAAATACATTTTGTTGAAAGCAAAATCAATTCTTTCACAGAATTAAAAATGGAAACCTTAATATATAAATTCAAAGTTGTTTTAAGAAGAAACACTGTATTTAAAATTGTAAGTAAAGTTGTCCAAGTTCTAGAAGGTCAGAAAGTAGACATTGAAAACATAAGTATACATGATGGTTCTCTTTTTAAGTATGCCAAACAGACTTCATGTGATTTAGAATGGCCTTTTTCCCCATATCAAGTTTTGTTCCATGATAATCAGCAGAGATTTGTAATGGACAATTTAGAGATGGCGTTTACTGTGCAGTGCAACTCCAATTACATTTTCAAGAAGGAACTGATGAGTTGATCATGGTGAGTACTTATAAACAAATTTACTATTACAATCTGTCTGATTACGTTTCACTAAAAGAAAATATTTTTAACTTTTCAACAAATAATTTTTCATTTTTTAGCACATAAAAAATAAGGATTTCAGCTTTTTTACCACCTAAAAACCTATTCCCTAATAATAAATCACTACGTATCACATGGATTGGACTTGTTGCATGGGTGGATGAAAGTACAATTGTAAAAAGGACTTTTGAATAGAAACCTTTGCAGAAAAGAATGAAGGGTAGACCTGAAGGAAATTGGAGTACGAAACTGGAGAGGAATGGGCTAGGAGGGAAGAATGGAGAATATTGTTGAGAAGGGGATGTGACTGCCAATTGAAGAAGAAAAGTACAAAATCATAACTGGATGAAACTATTATCCATGTCATACTTCATGGTATTTTATTAATGTTTTTTATGAGAATAGTGATATTCACTATACGAATAGTGATTTGACAATGTAATTTTTACATGTAAACAGTTTGATGGTTCTAACATAACCTTAATATAGTCTTGTCTGAATGTTGCTGATTTTGTATTGCAGGAATACTGAAACTTGAGAATTAACTATCAAGATTATGTCATTATTGTTGTTACTATTGTCTTCTATGATCCAGATGCAATATAGTTGAAGATATAGTGTTGTTTATCAGCCAAGTAAATGTGCTATAAGTATAGCTTACTTATAAATGTTTTACTGTGTGGTTACTATGTATGTTTCACTTGTTTTTAGTTTATTAACAGTATATGATTGTCTACTTATGAATTAGATTAATGGATATAATTTAATTATATTTGACTGTCAGAACATGATAACTGTAATAAATTTTATTTAAAAATTTTTAATTACATGTTATATTGCAATTTCTGGAATTTGCACAAATATTGTGTTTAAAGAAAGTGCAGTGATATTGAAATGTGCTTCACCAGAAAAGCGAAAATGTTCTTTTATGGCGTCACAGTTCGAAGTCGAACCTTAGCCTCCGTAATCATCCGCCTCCATTTTCCCTGTCCTTGGCGATCGATGTCCATCGTTTTATTTTAAGGAAATTATCAGCATCCCTCACCACTGCATCAATCCAGCGTGTCTTGGGTCTTCCGACAGGCCTTCTACCCTCGATCTGACTAAGCAGTACCTTCCTACTCTGCGTTCACTGTTTAGTTGATAGCACGGGAAGGCAATGGCCATGCTATTCAAACGGAGACCTTGTACTACTCGCCCGTATAAAAACATCGACTCACGCTGTCACATCGAAACTTCACTCGGTCGATGTAGTTAGGGCAGGTAGTAGCGCGACGACCCCTCATAAGGCCCATGCTATCAACTAAACAGTGAACGGAGAGTAGGTATTCGGTTGTCTTCCATCCTAATGTGTCCTGCCCATTGCAATCTATGCAGTCAGATGGTGGTGGCCAGATCATTGTGTTTATACAACTTGTACAGCTCCTCATTGTGGCGCATTCTCCATATCCCGTTTACTTGGGTTGGTCCATAAATTCTCCTCAGAATTCTCCTTTCAAAAGTATTGACTATGTTAGCGGCTTGTTTGTTCAGAGTCCAGGTCTTGCAGCCATATGTTATCACTGGTCTAATCGTAACTTTATATAAAGAGGTAGAAATTGACTGTAAAGTCTGGTAGCAGTGAATGAAGAGAAATATTTGTTGGTTATAGAAATGAAGATATCAGTTAGTTGTTGGGTGCTTCAGTAAATTGTTCCATTCTGAATTCCACCTGTGGGTCCTGTTTGAATGGTGGTAGAGGCAGGACGATGTAAATGGAACACTCGGATCTCGATGTGCAGTAGACGAACACCTCGTTGCGAGGTTAACAAAATTTTCATTCACTTCGCAGAACAGTTTTGTGCAGTGTTTCACAGCATGAACATCGGGTGGAACAAGACTGGCGAGAACAATGGAAGCATGTATGTGACAGAGAGGGAAATAATATGGAAGTGAGACAGTGAATGTTATAGAATTATCTCTCCTCTATTCTCTCTAGATAACTTAGCTATAATTGAAAGTGGGGGTAATTCCTGCATTGGGTCGGCGCAGATCACTGTTCAGGAAAGGCTGGCGGGTCTATACCTCATGTAAGGGTTTGTAGATTAGTAGATTTGTGCAACTATATTCTGTCTATATATGTCACCAGTATATAACTGTTGCTTTGAAAAAAACATTAATTGAAGCGAACATGAAAAACTACTACCTTGTAAACATACCAAGAAACTATTTATGCTTCTGCATGAGTCACTGCCATCTACTGCTTACTGAGTCAATATTAGTGTACTTGATAATAAAATTGTTGACAGTAAACATCTTACTAGTTAATTTTCTTATCACGTAATTGTTTCATGTTGTGCAACTAAATGAGCATAATTAATAAACAATTTAATAATGATTGATAATTACAATAAAAGTAAACAAAATATAAAAGATCACTTAAGTGCTTTTTATTTTTTTACTGAAATTAATAATACTGGTAATGGTATATATAAGACCATTGTATACTGAAAGTTTGATTTTGTGTGCTGATTCTACAACAATCTGGGTACATTTTGTCAGAGGTGCCCAAAGGGAGGGATCATAGCGCAAGTTGCGCATTGAGAATTTTTGGGGGGGATTTTTCGGGTTATTTTAAGGATTTTTGGAGAGGATTTTTTTAAGAATAACATTTTAAATCCAACATTGATAGAAATTTTTACTGTGTTTGTGCAACAAACTAAGCTATTAGTAAAAAACTAAAGCAATTGCATATCTTTATGATTGTTTTAACGAACTGGTGGCATAAATGTCTCTACCATACAACTAGTAGTAAATTTTGTTTTGGAAAACTGACCCTGGCAGCCTGCAGCAACATCCTGTCAATGAGACTTTTGGGGGGGGGATTGGCACCCCTGCATTTTGTGTTGTATAATTATAAGTTTTTTTTATCCATTACTACCCAAAATTATTTGTTAGTTTCATAAAGAATGTTTTTATCTCTGTATCATTTAAAAAATTAGGATTCCAGATGTACCACTTTAAAACTGTAGTACAGATGGCAACATGGGAACTCAGGAAAATCTGTAGATTGAAAGTAATCTAAATAAGTAGTGAAAATAATGAAAGTGTCTGAGTAGAAGTTGTTTTTTGTCTTCTTCTTCTTCTTCTTCTTCTTCTTCTCCACTTCAGGCATTAGGTCATAGACCTGTTGTGCCCTCCGGCCATGATAGAACTCACGCCCTACCCCAGCCAGAGAGATATTAGCCAACTTTGTCTTCTTTTAAATTCAAATAGGTGGGCAGGTTGAATAAGTGTTTTGTAGTTGGTAAAGATTGTGGAAATGGCAATGTTGTAGAGCTGTTAAATTATAGCCAGATGTTATCAAATTTAGGCAGGTCACACATTGGATCTGCTCCGCTCCGCTCAGCTATATTGGATCAAAACATCAGATCACGTCTGGCACTTTCTTCACACACTCCATCACCTCATCTGCTCATGACAGAACAGAATGCCAGTTGAGCTGAGGTCTACACTGTCTGGTTATAATTATTTTATTGAACATTGTGGTTTGTAGTTCTGAACACAGATTCCAGAATGAGTGACAACATTACTTATTTTTATTATTACTAAATTTCATATTTTATTTACTACTTTCATTCAAATGTCCTGATGTTTCTTCCCAATAAATTCCTTCATTATTATAGTATAATAATCTTTGTGACTTAAGTCATAGACATAGAGTACAGGATATTTTTCCACCATGACGATTAGTTTTTCGTCTACACAAGCTATACTGATGCAATCCACTATCTCTTAACACAAACAGACCTAAGCAAACCCAAAGACATGATACAGTGCATGGCGGGATAATGCTGAGGAGCTTAGTGTGCATGCGTGTTCCTTCAGAACACTTTTGAATCCAAACAAAATTGCTCACAGAGCAAAAACTCCTGACACATTCTGAGCAGAGATGCTGGTTCTGATCTGAGTGGAGGCAGTGTGTGAAATTTCATTGAAGTAATATCAGGTTACTAATAAATAACCAAAATGTAAGAAACAATAGAAATTACTCAGATGATATAAACGGGTTACAATTCTTGTTACAGGTATACAGAACCCTGACAAGAAGTGACAGGGTAAGTAGAGCCACAAAAATACGAATATCTAAAACAGTAGTAAGTGAAAACAATCAAGGCACAGAAATTGAGATGGCACTGGAACACAAATTGACATCAGGAAAAGTCAATATTAAAAAAGATCTTTTAAATGGTGGCTAGAAAGAACTAGGGACGATCAAAGACAAGATGGAAGGATTCGATCACTGAAAACTAATGCTATGGTGCTTGTGGTGGTCATTCTTCTCTTTTTTATAGAAGAGCTTAAAGGAGCAACTATAACTCTTTTATAAATGCCCATCCGAAGTGGTGAAGCATTTTCATTCTGCTTATTCATCAATAAGTTGCCAATTACAATCCCACAATTATTAGAATGTAGTTTTGAGTATGGGTATTAATTTTGGATTTTAGTTCTGTTTATTGATAAGTTCATATTATAAAGAGGGACATGTTAACAGTCTGACCTTAATGTTATGCTTTATTATCAGCTCATCTTTCCTTAAAACAGAACTCAGAAAAACTATATTATGTAACGGGACAAACTAGGGGGATTTATTTTAATTCCATACTAATTGTAATAATGTGGAGTCACCCACACTGAGCCCCGTATTGTTCACAAAAGCTTAACTTTTGTGAACACCCAGTGGTCAGTCTATTAACAATCCAGGGAAGTTGCGACGTAATCTGGAGCATTGGAATGTGTACGAGCGCGCGTGTGCCGCTTTTAGCAGCGTGAAAAGCATGTATCAAATTTCCTTACTGCCGTCTAAGAGACTACGAGAAAGCTGCAAGACGCGGCCGTCCAATCAGAAGGCAAGTTGCCGAGCGCAGAGGGACGCTAGCCATTTTTGAGACACTTCACTTGTGTCATTCATCTGAACCGCACAGTTCCATGTAACAGTGCTCGCAAGCCAAGATCCAGTAAATTTGTAAAAATGTGTTAATAAATAGTAAAAAAGATAGTGGAGAGTGCAACAGTAACATCAGAAGTACAGTTTCTAAATTACAAAACAGTTAAAGTTATTTTTCACTTCTAAGCAGAAAACAGTGACGCAACAACGGAGCACATGTGCAGGATGAGTACCAGTTAAACTTTCAACAATAAATTAATAACCATAAATCAATATACAAACAACGATCCACTAAAATGTATAAAATTTCAAGAGATCTCTTATTTAGGGGGGTGACGAGTATGAGAGAGAGTGAGTGAGGAACTGGATTGCCTTATATTAGAAATACATATATATTCTATCTATAACTATCCATAAGTCAGCTACTACTTTATGAGAGATGTATAAGAAGAAAATATGAGTTTAAAGTTTTAGAGCGACACAACATCATGTTGCCTAATTATTTGTAAAGTAATCAAAATATAAAGTTAAAACAATATATAGAAATATTAATTTGAGATAAATAAAAAATGAGCTTGGTTTTTTATAAAAAGGTGTTAGTAATTATTATGCCGTAAAACCCAGCAACCACTTTTACAGGTCACGAGTTCGTATATAGAACCCTGGATCCACGTGAAAGTAAGAACTAAATGTAAATGTGGGAAGTTGAATTTTTGGGTGGTTTTTATGTTTTAAATATTTATTAAATTAAATGAAAAGTTACAATTAAGAAAATGCTTATTTTACGTTATATGTATTTTTCACATATGCACAATGTGACACCTTACTGATAAGCATGACACCTATACATGCTATATATGGTAGAGTGGTTGAACACTATTACACAGAATTTTAAACATTCAGTGAAAACTATGTGCTATTAGGGAAATCATTGGTCAAATATTGTTGGGTTGTCTGACCAAAATGAGACTGAAGGTATATGGTTTTGCATACAGACCTTGACAATAACAGTATATAGAGTTTATTGATTACTGGCTTCCAGATAGTCAACTTCAAATTGTTGCATGTGCTATTGAAAGTATTGTTGTTACTGTTACTTTTCTCTTTTCTCCTCTACAACACTGAGACAGCAAGTGAGTGTCCTTACTACTCACTTTTTGGCTGCTGACACACGGGCCACTCTGTGGCACGACTCAGTCGCTTATACCAGCTTCTTTGTGGCACCACACAGTGTCACCATTCAATGGCTCGTGTGAATGGGTTTGCGTCAGAGACGTGCCACTGTCCATTTGCTTAGTGATGGAAAATAGTTTTATTAAGAAGATTATATTACTTACTTTTCACATCAGTTTAATCATTGACTCTGGCGAAGACGTTCTTCTCCTTTCTCTTCACGTACGAAGACGTCACCGTTTTAGGCAACATCAATTCTGGATGCATCAGATGATGACCGTTCACACATCATCGGTTGGTAGTGGGACAGTTTTATACATTAATGGGTGATCTGAAAGCGGGCGATGTGAAATTTTTTAACTATTTTAGAATGTCACAAAACATGTTCAATGGGCTTCTTAAACTTAGTAGAATTTCGTATCCAGAAAAAAAACACAAACATTAGACAAAATATACCTGCTGAAGAGAGGTCTAAAATTACTTTGAAATTAGAATATTAATTCACACACACACACAGTCCAACTCCCACGTACATAAGCACGAGTTATAAGGAAAAAATGAATTAATGGAAATAGTCATTAAAAAATACACAACTCAAAGCGAAATGCCATGTTTAACCGGGTATTCTGTTTCTGTCTAATTTCCTTTACATATGTTGCGGCTTAAATTACTAATAACATGTCAACCAAGAGAGAAAATGATATGTCAGTTAATAAGTTAAAGTTCCATTAAACTATGTCACATTCGAGTTATACATAAGTTTTTGGAACATAACCCTTGCCCTGTGTGTGTGTGTGTGTGTGTGTGTGTGTGTGTGTGTGTGTGTGTGTGTGTGTGTGTGTGTGTGTGTGTGTGTGTGTGTGTGTGTGTGTGTGTGTGTGTGTGTGTCTGTGGGCGCACACATGTGCGAGAAGTTACGATGCTATGTTGTTGCCACACAAATAAAAACTGCCAAAACATCTAAATCTGTATTGATAAGTGTAAAAGATTAATTTATAGGGTAAATTAATTATGAAATGTAATCTATAAATTAATTTTGTAATTTATTACAAACTTTATACAATATTACAAAATGTAATCTCTTACAAACTTTATAAGGTTTGTATTATACTAAAAATTACTCATATTTTTATTCATACACATATAAGCACTGAAATTTGTTTCCAATGTTTAAAATTCTGTTAAAATTAAAATGAAAGTTTCAATTTAAAAGAAATCAGAGCAAATGATTGAATTTTCTTGAATAACCAAAGTACCTTGGGTCCCAAATTGCCAGTTTTTACACTACTTCTATTATATTTAAAATCATAATTCGACTTCATAAAATAGTAAAGAAAACTGAACTATAGCAGTTCAACATCTATAGTAAAGGAATAGCAATTCAATTACACAACCTTACAATGTTACTCACCTCATACAACCTTGACAACATTACTATAAACACTGAAAGTGCTACTCTTTGACGCGACTGAAAGTGGCCCATGTGCAAGCACCAATGCCACTAGTGGCGGGGGATTGGCTTCTGCCTGCCACTAATGCTCGTGTGCAAGGGTACAATTTAAAACCATGCAAAACAACCAAACGCGACTGAGTGGCGCCACAGAGTGGCCTGTGTGTCAGCATGTAATATTCTATTCACATACACATACCAAAAAATTATTTTATTTTCCACCTACCTCGTTTCGCCTTCTGCCAGAGTCCGCAACACGAACGTTAAAATGCAAATATGATTATAGGTTATCGTAATAACTTACGCAACGCATTTTTAAAGAGAAATTAATTAAAATTTTATTTTTACTTCAAAATTTTCTTTAAGTATTAGATTGTTATTTATTTGGCCTCTTGGCTCAAATGATCCAAAATCATGGAAAATGTATAAAGCTTGTGATGTTAGTTACATAGTGGTATTACACTTATACTTACAGAATTACAATACACCTTACCTTAATTAGACAGCCCAATCTGCTATTTACATTCACATTCACACCATTACAAAACCAACTACTATTATTTAATTGACATGTTTGCACAAAAACCCTTTATAAAAATTTGTTGAAAGTACGGTTACTGGTTACCCGATGGCTTCACTCCTTTCGCTGCCACGTGGCTCGTATTCTTTAAATGCCCGAAAGTTTATTATTCATTTGATTTTGGCCCGCTCACTTCACTAATTCTGTTAATAATTGTCTGAGGGTCTATTTACTCATGGCGTCTCCCCGGCTACGTCGCACTGTGCACATGTTGGATTTATGTTTACATGATTAATCAATGTTTTCGGCTCGCAAGCCCGTTATGTTCCAACGGCCGCCGCAGCCTCACCACAACACCACTGCTAATTCACATTTTGTTATATGATTTTGGATGGAAATTTGTGTCCAGTCGGCGGACGCACTACTGTTCGCGTCCGGCAGATTATGATGTTACTTTCCGACTGCTTACATGCGGCCGGACATTACTGACTCAGGTGAACAAATTTCGTCGCCATTCGCAGCCTTCGTTGTCGAAGTTTTAGTGGCTGTACACCTAGCACACAGGATTTACGTGTGATGTACGACGACTATATTTCACTGCCTTTTCTTCCGTTTAGCGTGGATTAGGCGCTCCACAGATGTTGGTGCTGGCGCATTGGTGAGTGGATGTCACACAACCGCAAAGTTCTTAGAATCGTGACAGTCGACAACATGACATTCCTTTATAAATATTTCATAACAGCTATTGCGTACTGCTCCTTGGTTAGAACTATGCTTTATATTCAAACTGGGCCTGGCCACATATATGAAGTGAATTGTGCAATTTTAACCAAATCGGAACCAAAATTAATAAAATAAAAAAAACCTCCTAATTCGCCCCATTACAATACCCCCCCCCCAATGAGAAATCTTCTGTCACAACAGAAGAAATCTCATTGATAAAACCCCTAAGAGGACCAGTGAGGAACTGGTGCCAACAACCCCCTTTTGTTCTTACGCTTCATGGGTAAATGACCCCCCTGGCTCGGCGACTATGGACGCATCTGAACGAGATCACTGGACTTCTCTGTGCGAGATCCCAACACCGAAAAATCGAACAGACTCGCACCACAGCGCACCTCACCTCCTAACATGCCTCCCCAAACTCCAAATCCCTGGCTACTATTATGCCAGATCCTCAACCGATATGTTCCCCCTTACATGCAAACTGGGCTGCCTTTAGCAGTTACTGGGCTTGTACACACTCTCATAATATTTTGTAAACAAACTCTTCATTTAAAAGTCACAAAATATTTGTCTTTAAATACACCATTCTTTTAAGTTCAAAATCAGATTGTCATATTATTGTTATTTTCATCAAAACCAAAAAAAAACATCTTTTACCTAAATTGATTGATTCTCTTTGTTACTATTACTACTTAGGAAACAAATAAATGGAACATTTAATTAAAACATGAACTTCCTTATCCTAACATTTGATTACACATATCCTATACAATATAATTCAATAACACTATTGATACATATAAACAATAATACAATCAAAAATACAAAACATCAATTTGATGGCAGGCACCAAAAATATATATATATATTTTTTTCTTTACTACCCCCCTTTAATCCCTTAACCCCTGATACCCGTTACATATTCATGTGTTCTGCGCTAGGCATCTTGGCCTTTTCCAGCCTCATCCTAGCCGTAAACCACATCTCCCTCGTGACCTGTAACTGGGTCACCGCCCATCCACACTCACTTATTACCCCCCCTAGACTGTAGTGTCTAGTTGCTTTCACAAGGACTGATGCGGAAGGGGTGGACATTTTTTTCTTTTATTCCACCCCCATCCTTGCTTCGGCGTTACAATAAAATTCGGTATTACCTACTAGTTTTTATTTATACACCCCTAATGGACTACCACCCCTATCTGGGTGAAAATAGCCCTGTTCCAAAATTTTGTAGATTCCCCAAAAATAACCCCCCTACTAAATCTAACAAACCACCGGGTTAACAAAATAAAACAAACCACAAGCCGGTTATATCAAGTAAAATTTATGATTTGCCACAATTAACTACTTTCACGGTCATGATCCGGTGAGGTCATGACCGCACTTAGGTGGAGAATCTACAGTTAAACGTAAAACTTAGATTGTCAATTGTAAAAGTTTACACGAATGGTCATATGAACATCTTATTTTCCCAAACACTATCTCAGCCCAAATATTTCCATCAGTTGTCAGTATTAAATGAATATTTTAATCATTATTTACATCAATTAGCGTTTAATTTATAATTCCAGTTTGAATTCGAATGAAAATAAAGTTAAGTTCATTATTACAAGTTCATTATTAAAAATCATCTTTTCAGTTAATTTAATTACCATTTTAATTTAATTTAATTCATATTGTTTTGATCAACAATTTCAAAATTAATTACATTTTTCAAAATGATCCGACAAAAATATTACCTACATTATTCAAAAAATTTACATTTCTTTCTTCACATATGGTATTTCTTTTTATTTCATAATAGGATTTTCTACTGGCATTGATTCACCAAACTGCAACAGTTAGCAGCTTCCACACCTGGCTATGCACATTAGTCAAAACATTCAACACACCTGTTTACATAAACAATTGTCTGCCAGATTGGTGTTATAAACACAGTTATAAACACTCCTTCAGTCTAAACATTCATGGTTACGTCATATACTGACATATCTGCTTCCTACAAAATTTTTGTTTCTATTAATCTTTGAATGTTAACATATTTGTCAAAGTCTATTTATTACAGTTCAAACCAAATATACTTTAATTCACCTTTCAGTTATTATTACTTTTTTAATTACAGTTTTTATTTAATACCATTATCTCAATTCATTTTTTATTATTGAATCCAAATCTTTTCACACCTGTAAACATTTTATTCTCTCTGATTGGTATTATAAACTTTATACTTACAGTACATTATCCACCTATTGACATGAACACAAAATACACACCACACACACACACACACACACACCAATATCTCCACGTAACCTCTGAAACATTTAACAACAATGTTATTTCATACCGGACAAAGTAACATTTATTTATTAATTAATATCAAATCTCATAAAACAATTTAAATCCATTAGAAAATTCAATTATACAGCCTTTAAGTCAAACAAAATATTTAAACATTTCAAATTATTTTAATTAGATCAATTATTGAAAACAACATTTTTAATTACTTTCACTAAGTACAATAATTACGACTCATTAGTTATCCTCTTCCAAATTATTTTTGTTATTTATTTAGGCTGCAAAATATTAATATTATTATTATCACAACAATTACCTACATACATCCATTGTTTACTTAACCTTCTACAATACACACAAATAAATTTACTAAACATTTATTTACAAATCGTCATCATTATTATTCAGCTATATCACTTCAATGTCCAAGGTTGCGAGGTCAGAACCCTTAAACAAACTATTTAAACTTGTCCCTTTGTGAATTTAAGGCTCAGCCTCCATCGTCAAAAATTAGTCTGGGTTTCAAATAACAATTTTCAATTTTATTTGCATTCCACATACAGTTATCTTGTGTATAGTAACCATAAAATTTCAGTTTATTCATTTTACCATCATAATCATATACCAGGTCAACATTATTTATTTCTGTCCAGTCTCCATTAGTAGTTATATTCATTATCAAGTCAATTATTTTCTCATTCATTACAACATAAGGTAAGTTATTATTATTTAAAACTGTATCATCAAAATAATCTTCACTCTCTATTTCAACAGGTAAGTATTTCATATCATTTAACCTCTCTTTCAACTCATTGTAACTTCTCTGCAACTTATATAATTCTATTTCTTTATCAACACACAATTCTCTATCTAAATCTCTCTCATCATAACACCATATCGTACCTTCAATATTACTCCAGACAAAGGGTACAAACTTATACAAAAAAGAAAAACAACTCAAATCTTCCACTAAATAGGGTCTCTTGCCCTCCAATAATAACATTTTTGAACACCTTGGTTCATCACAAATAAGGGGAAAATTTACCCTCTGCCTTACACCTTCAGCTACTCTCTCTCTCCATTCTTTTTCTGATTCATCGACACTAATTACTACCTCGTTACAACATATAGCTCTCTCTCTCTCTCTCACTCACTATTTCACTGTCTACTTTCAACGTATCACTCTCTGATACCGCCCTTTCAATCACATTACCACTTTCAATATCATTGTTAACATTTGTTATCTTACTCTCTACTGCCACATTTTTAATTATATTCTCATTTTCTACATTATTGTTATCACTTGTTAATTTCTTACTGTCATTATTACTCTTACTTTTGATCCGTTCTTCTACTGACTCTACTATTCTCTCAATATCTTGTTTCAATTAGTTACAACTATTTTTGCATTTCATTTTTACTTCATCAATGTCAAATTTAAGTACATCAAATTTACAATTAAATTCGCTTTTAATTTCGGTCTTGATTTCATTCAATTTGTTATTCTGTGTATCTAATTTCTCATTTACACTACTTTTAAGTTCTTGAATTTCGTTTTTCTGTTCATTGAATTTAATATTAATATCCCCTCTTAGTTCACTAAAATTACTATACATCATATTATACAATCGTGTTAGCATATTGTCCTCATCGGACTTCTTATTTTGGTTGACTGAAATAGGTGTCGATTGATGTTCGACATCTGTCATTATTTTTGGTTCGGTTACTTCTACATTACTGTCAGTGAAGCTGACTTTTTCATTATTAGTTGTACACTCGCTACTCAATTTTGGGGTTATTTGAATCCCCGAATCATCTGTACTATTTGTTTCATTTGTAATATTTTTTGTTTTATTTTCCTGACTCACGTTTGGAGTCGAGTGGATTTCAAAATCACTCATACTATTTGATTCATTATAGTTTTCGACACTAGTCGTTTCATTTATATTGCTCTCATTCTTTCCTGCCATTTTTATAAATTTATTAATCTAGATTTACTTACATAAAAACATCTACCACTTAACTCTTAACCTCTGTACATTGATGTACTAATTTATATGTGCTGCGTAATTTTTACGTAGTTACTTAACCCTCAAATCAAACTTGCATTTATCGTAGGTGTGGAATTTTAATTATTCAAATTCGAGTCCCGTTCGTAGCGCCAAATGTAATTTTCTATTCACATACACATACCAAAAATTATTTTATTTTCCACCTACCTCGTTTCGCCTTCTGCCAAAGTCCGCAACACGAACGTTAAAATGCAAATATGATTATAGGTTATCGTAATAACTTACGCAACGCATTTTTAAAGAGAAATTAATTAAAATTTTATTTTTTACTTCAAAATTTTCTTTAAGTATTAGATTGTTATTTATTTGGCCTCTTGGCTCAAATGATCCAAAATCATGGAAAATGTATAAAGCTTGTGATGTTAGTTACATAGTGGTATTACACTTATACTTACAGAATTACAATACACCTTACCTTAATTAGACAGCCCAATCTGCTATTTACACTCACATTCACACCGTTACAAAACCAACTACTATTATTTAATTGACATGTTTGCACAAAAACCCTTTATAAAAATTTGTTGAAAGTACGGTTACTGGTTACCCGACGGCTTCACTCCTTTCGCTGCCACGTGGCTCGTATTCTTTAAATGCCCGAAAGTTTATTATGCATTTGATTTTGGCCCGCTCACTTCACTAATTCTGTTAATAATTGTCTGAGGGTCTATTTACTCATGGCGTCTCCCCGGCTACGTCGCACTGTGCACATGTTGGATTTATGTTTACACGATTAATCAATTTTTTTGGCTCGCCAGCCCGTTGTGTTCCAACGGCCGCCGCAGTCTCACCACAACACCACTGCTAATTCACATTTTGTTGTATGATTTTGGATGGAAATTTGTGTCCAGTCGGCGGACGCACTACTGTTCGCGTCCGGCAGATTATGATGTTACTTTCCGACTGCCTTACATGCGGCCGGACATTACTGACTCAGGTGAACAAATTTCGTCGCCGTTCGCAGCCTTCGTTGTCGTAGTTTTAGTGGCTGTACACCTGGCACACAGGATTTACGTGTGATGTACGACGACGACATTTCATTGCCTTTTCTTCCGTTTAGCGTGGATTAGGCGCTCCACAGATGTTGGTGCTGGCGCATTGGTGAGTGGATGTCACACAACCGCAAAGTTCTTAGAATCGTGACAGTCGACAACATGACATTCCTTTATAAATATTTCATAACAGCTATTGCGTACTGCTCCTTGGTTAGAACTACGCTTTATATTCAAACTGGGGCTGGCCACATATATGAAGTGAATTGTGCAATTTTAACCAAATCGGAACCAAAATTAATAAAATAAAAAAAACCTCCTAATTCGCCCCATTACAAGCAGCCTATATGTGGTCAAACATAATAATAAGGCCTACAACTTCAATTTTCAACTAACAATTAGTTTTCTTCTGTTTGTAATGCTCCATATATTTTTTAATCCTTGTGAAAACGTTTCTATCTAAGTTTATCCCACACAGACTGGCTACAACTTCATGGAATAAACTATGTGTCAGCTTAATCAGCCAAATGAGAATTCATGAAGTCCTGATTTAGTCATGAACCAGCACAGTATTTTGTACAGAAAATGTGAAGACTCTAGAAGCTGTAAATTTATATTAAAAAATGAGTATTCTTTGCTATACAGTATTCACTTCCATTTTAGCAAAATTTTATTACTGATTTTGATCTTGCATAAATTGCATATTAAATATTTATGTGTTTATAGTAGCCCTGAAGAAGACAGATGCTTCATGATGCTCACGCTAATTGCCTTCTGTTGATTCATACTGTGAGGTAATGCAATTAGTCATAAACAGTTTTTGCCCAGCATTTTATCTTGCATAGTTATTTTTAATCAAAACCTCTTTGTTGTTAAATGTCTGTCTCAAACATATTTTCATTTTGTTTCTTTTTTTTTGTTATCAAGGAAAATAAACAGGCATTGACTGAGATAATTCTCAGTGCACGATAGTGTTTATAAAAACTGTATCTACACTTCAGAGAAGTAATCTATTGCATACCTTAATCATAAGCATATTATTTATGTTATCAATCATTCCCAGATTTATCATTTATTACTATCAATAATGATTCATTTTGATATGAAGCTTTGTTCTGAAGTGTACATTTTCATTTAGATCTTGAACAAAAACAAAACTGTATTATGCAAATATGCAGAAATGTATATTCTACAAAGTTCAGATTTACATACTGTTTCTTTCAGTAGTTTTTTCTTATCTTGACAGTATAAGATAGTATTCAGATCAGTGTATTATTAGACAATACGAGTTTTATCCAAAAAAGGTAATCACATAAGCTAAAAGACTTAAGATACATAAAGGATGTACACACAAAAAGAAAACAGCACAATCAGGAATGATGAAATAATATTTGATTTAGTCATATTCTATGGAATGTTGATTGGTTGGATCCATCATTTAGATAAAAACGCAAGAGCACAGACTGCCACTTCAAATATTAACTGAAGGAGGAAGACATAGGAAGAACTCACAAAAGGTAGCGTGAAAAGAGAACAAAACTGGTGATGTCACTTTAGTGACAAGAAAAAAAGCAATGTGTGTAGTTTGTGTTCGACTGTCCTGTATTACATTTTATGATTGTTTCTTAACATATGATTGTACAGATTGTGTAACTACATGAGAACACTCTGATGCTAACAGACATCGGGCATGAAAACGAATTAGAAACAGATTATTTTGCCTTCTCCAGTTTTTGTGACAAGCGGTTGTTCAGTTCACTTGCAGTTTTAGCTTTTATTATTATCAAAATTACTCAGAAACTGCATGCAAGGTATGATTAATTTTCTATGATGAAAACGATGTATTAATTACTGAACAGAATCTGTTTTTATATGAAATTTTATGCACAACAATGGTTCAATTTTTTACCTGCCGAGTAGTATAGAAGAGGCAATGTACGCTACATAAGTAAGTTGACCAGGACATAAGGAAGGAAGTGTGGCCACTATACTATATCTTCAGCCTCCCAGTACTCAATTCCAGGTATTCATTTCCACAAACTGGGTCAATCTGATAGCTGAAATGCACAGAGTTTTTATGGTGCACTGAGAACTGAATCCAGGAACCCTACATTAATAGCCAAGCACTATTTCTACTAAGCATAAAAGACCATAAAGTAACACTGCTCTGAGATATAAAGAAAATGCATTTACTTTGTGAAATTCATGAGAAATGAGTCAGTGCTGAATTGTAACAACAGTATAAATGCTCGAACCTTATTACAGATATAGGCAGTGCCAGATTTAAGCATAGGTTACATAGGCTGCAGCCTACAGGCTCGCACCACAAACAAAAAGAAAAAAAAGAACAGTTAATTTGCATAAAAATTATTTGGTTTGTGTTACAGAGAACAGTAGATGTTATTAGAGGAGAAGGTGGTATTACGAGGGCAAATCGAAAAGTAAGTTACACCCCCCATCTATAAAAAAAATACATACATTAAAAAAAAAATTTTTTATTGAACAAATAAGTAGGAACATTTATCTATTTTTCGACATAGCCGCCAAGTTTTTCCAAACACTTTTCATATCGTGTGACCAGTTTCTCGATTCCACGTTCGTAAAACTTTCGTCCAATTTGTTTTAACCACTTTGAGACTGCTTCTTGCACTTCATCGTCTGTAGCGAAACGCTGGCCCCCCAGGTCTTGTTTAAGAGGACCAAAAAGGTGATAGTCGCAGTGTGCCAGGTCGGGGCTGTAAGGGGGATGGCGCCACACTTCCTACTTGAATTTTCGCAGCAACTCTTGCGTCACACCAGCTGTATGGGGGGTAGCATTGTCTTGAAGAAAAACAACATCACTCAATCTTCCAGGCCTTCGATCTTTAATCGCTTTTCGTAACTTTTTTAACGTATCACAGTACGATGCGGCATTGATTGTTGTTCCTCGGGGCGTAAACTCACTGTACACAACGCCTTCGGAATCGAAAAAGACCGTTAGTATAACCTTTCGAACTGCCGGAATTGTTTTGGCTTTTTTTGGCTGTGGCGAATTCTTGTGTCTCCATTCGCTTGACGTCAGTTTTGTCTCGGGAGTGTAATGGTGCACCCAGCTCTCATCTCCTGTGATGATTCTGCTCAAAAACTGTGGAGCATCCGTCGAATAACGCTGGAGAAACGACAGCGTAGCCTCAAAACGTTGATTTTTGTGCGTGTCGCTTAACACGCGCGGCACCCAGCACGCGCACACCTTACGATAACCCAGCTGATCGTGAATAAGCACAGATGCACTACCGTAGGCGATGTTCAGTTCACTTGCAATCTCTTTAATTATAACACGGCGGTTGGCAAGAATGATTTCATTCACGCGCCCCGCGTTGTCGCTAGTGTTCACAGTTGAAGGTCGCCGGATGCGCGGACCGTCGGTCACGTTCGTTCTTCCATCTTCGAACATCTGGCACCATTTTGCGATCATGGGCCAAGACATCGCATTCTCACCATAAATCTCGACAATTTGCCGATGAATTTCACTCCGATTATAATGTTTTGCCCACAAAAATCGGACGACGGAGCGCACTTCAACGTTGGACGACACCTCTATACGACGCGCCATACTCACACGGTGACTACTAGCATACTAAACCAGCTACAGCGCTGCCGCTTGGGGAGTGGGGAGACAACAATATGGACAGTGTTACCACCAAGGGAAATTTTTTTATCTCTTTTAGTATAGGAACGCGGCTAGGGTGTAACTTACTTTTCTATTTACCCTCATATAAGCCACGTATATGGTAGAGTGGAGCACTTAAATTTTATATTTATCTCAAACAGCACTCATTGCACTGAGACTCATTATATTTTGACAAAAATATCATGAATCCCTCGAGGTTCGATTAAGACCCCCTTTTTATAATTTCAACATAAGTGACACCCTCCGAAACTTTTTCGAAGCCAGAGTTTCTTTCCCATTATAGACCAAAATTTGTGTTGTCATTAAGGCAGAGGCTAGAAGTAGGCAAATTAGTTGATACTCAGTTTGGGTTTCTTAGTATAATAGACAGCATTAATGTCAATTAAGACATCAAGAAAGCAGCTCAAAATTTAGTAGAAGCATATGGCTATGATTTGGACAACAACCTGGGCAATGAACAAATTCATTTCAAGCCTTTTTGCAATGAATACATCGAAGAAGGTGAAAAGGAGAAAACTGTCAGCAGCCACACACAGTGGATGTACAAACTACTTCTAGAAAAGAACGTCAAGGAATGTTTTCCTAACGTGGAAGTGGCACTTCGAATGTATATTGTGTCAATGATGGTTACCAACAGTAGTCGTGAGAGATCATTTTCCAAGTTGCAACTTATTAAGAATAGGCTCCGGACAACCAGATCGGCTGAACTTTTTATTTCTTATGAGCCTAGAAACTGATATTTTGAAACAGTTATAAAAATATAAATTTGTTAATATTAAGTGTAGGCAAGTGCCAATAAATCAAACCAAGTCCTAATGAAAGTAGTATACTACAATATTTTTATGATGCAGCAAAACTATGATTTACTTACAGATTTGTTCAATGTAAATATACCTTAATACTTTTATGTTCTTTTTAAAAATATGCTTAATTTGTGGTAATTACAATGACATTGTTTTAGTTTCCTTTGGAAATCAGTTGTTTTTATTTTTCTTACATTTTTATTCTGTTTTTGGTCTCTTGAGTGTAATACAAAGCCCTGTGCAATCTTTTATTATTTTCATGTTTTCCAGAATGCCATTGTAGATTGAGATACCTTGAAACAGTTAAATTGTTTAACGTACTATGAAAATTTACAAAAAACAGTGCATCCCAATTTAATGTGTACACTTAATGATTTTATTTGCAGTTCTGGACCAATATATTTTGCAAAATTTTCTGGGGGAGTGACCCAGACCCCCATCGTTGGGGGGCGGGGGCCCGAACCACATGTTCAGTCTAGGGGGCCACTAATTCTAAATCCGGCCCTGGACACACACATAAGTATATGGTATAAAAACTGTAAACATTAATTACAGTATTTATCTGAGTGATTCATAATAAATTTAGAAATTACACCAGCATTTTAATTATAACGTAATTATTGAACATTACTATTGTAATTTAATTTTCATAATAATTGCCATCTGAAATATATGATTGTTGATTGCTTAATGATTTCTTATTCAAAATTAAAGTAATTAACAATTAATAAAAATAATTTAAAATTTCTAGTTGTGTTTCTTACTGAACTGTCTTAATTTTTCCACTTTTTGAATGAAAATATCTCAAATTAATACAAACACAGTTGGTTCTGTTATACAAAAAAAAATTTTTTTTTGAATATCTTCATTAATAATATAAATTAACTTGTGTGTGTGTGTGTGTGTGTTATTAGCTGTACTGTTCACTACATTTTGTGCCAATGACGACTGTCACATGATTCCTGCTCTATAGCAGAGCTTATAAAAGACAGCCTTTCTTGAGTGGTGAGCTGCACCGACCCAGTGACTGAATAGCCCCCACTTAAAAGCAATTGTAGCGAGGAAAGTATACTATAACAGTGCCTCACTACAAACTATCTATCTGCAACACATAAGCTACTGTCCCTTTACAACAAAATTTGCACACTTGTGATGTTCTTGCCAGATAACAATTTACATTTTAATTTTAACTATCTGTTATGTTACTTAACATCATCTATGTTACTTAGTATGTGTACTAAATTACTCATATTAAATTAAAAATCAAAATTTATAGTACATTTAAAAATGTAAAATTAAGAATTATTGAACTACACAAATGATTCTACAGTACTTATGTTTGAAAGGAGTTATCCGTCACTATCAGGCAGTTCCTCTATTTCAGAGAAGTTATCATCTTCCTCTTCAGCAAAATCATCCAAACTGTCTGAACTACTATTCTCCACCATTAATTGTGAAGTGATATACCATTTCACTCACAATACCTTCCTTTTCCAGATATTCTTTTTCAATTCTTCCCACATGTTTAAACATTTTTTCGATATATAAGCTGTCACTGTTGAAATGTTTTCTTCACATAAGTTTTTAACATCGTTTAAATTAAATGTTTTTTCAGCAACATCCCACTTAATTTCTGACTACATCTTTATTGGATTTAGTTTGGAGGGGTAAGGTAGAGAGTCTTAAAACTATATGTCCTTTACTTTGCATAAAGTTTCAATTAAATATGTTTTTAATTTTGGTTGATACTTTTGTGTTAGTCAGTCTTGCATATCACTTTTTGTAGAATTAGAAGCAGATTTTTTTTTAACTTTTTTTTTTTAAATGACAACTGGCATTATTAGTTATTAACATATTTGGTGGGCAAATTTGGAACCAATTTTTCTTCAATCCAACATTTGAAATTGTCAATGTCATGTTATCTTGGTAGTCCCCTGTCTTTTGGTTAGGTTTAAAAATCAGCAGTGAGTTTGGAACAAACCTGTGTTGACTATTGGTGAAAACAATAATTAATATTTGTCCTTTTGCAACTGGAACAGCAAAGCCACCAGGTTGAATCTGATGATTCCAAGTTGTAATGGGGCAAAAGGGGGTATTTCATTTTATTTTATGTATTTAATGTCAATTGTAATTCCACGCAGAAAACGGTTTCAGTCAGACAAAGAACAACGTTGTAATTTTGCAAGCGGGCATATCAAGACGCATTACCATTCCAGGAATTTCAGTGGTGTGTTACACACTCAAGCGCGCAACTTGAGCACGCGCGCGGACAGGACACTAAGCAGCCTCAACCGATGCCAACAAAAATGTCAAAACTGTAAAGTTTCTATCAGCACGTGTTCAATTGCTGGCGGAAATATGACAAAAACCATGCCTACTAGAGTCACGTGACGAATGCTAGTGAAATATTGTCACTGCCGAACACACACTAACAACCCATGTTCCCTGTAAGTGGACGAACATTTTGTCACCAGCAGGCATTGTAATTTCCGTCTTGTCCAACTTTTGGAGTGGGGCATTTTGTTAACGCTCTGCGCAGTCACCCACCAACACTCCGCCTGGCCAGGCAAACCACAACACGTGGTTCATAAGTAAATTTTTTGATTATTAATAGAAAAGAATAGAAGTGGTGAAACGGTGTCTCAAAATGAACAGTGAGTGCAGTATTTAAACCGGAATCAAAAAATGTGATAAATTAAAACTTTTGGACCTACCAACTAGAGCAGCACGTGGTGATGAGGGGGACGCCGAAAGTTAAGTAGAAGACAACCATTTCCCAATTTGATTAATCTACATTAAAAGAGCGCTCAAAATAAATTTTGGTCAATTTAAATATGAATGAATGTTGTGCGTGAGCAGGCTGGGTTGCTTTTATTACTATTACTATTAATGTAAGAGACTAGAATAAGCATGTGATGTTAAAAGAATGTTTTATTTTACTTGTATTTAAAAGAAAATAGTAACATGATTTCTGGAGAGAAAAATGAATAATTCATAAATTGAAACAGTTTAAAGAATGAAATAAAATTTTAGTTGTTTTATACAAATGAGAGTCGAGTGTGTCATTGACGCAACCTTAAAATCACGTTTACATTCACAGTTCGTGCTGGAGCTCTGGACCCAAAATTAAGGTAGGTGAGACGGTAAATATGATTTTATAATTGTGTATTTATTTGACTAAGTACAATTGGCACCCGAACAGGGACGATTTTATAAATAAAATTGTATACATTAAATTCCGCACCTACAGTGAATGTGAGCGTGATTTGGAGGTTGGGTGACATGCGTACTAATGACGCATAAAAGTTAATAAGTTAGAGCCTTACTATGTTACTTGTGTTATGTTATATGAATAATACTGTGTATATGTAAGATTGAATTTTATATCGAGGAAAATATAATAAGTTATATAAAAAATGAATACTAACAAAAATAATAAGGAAGACGTCAGCTTAACTGACGTTGAAACAGAGAGCTCAGTAAATGTTGATGCTAACGATTCAGGAATGGAGACAACTCCAAGCCTGATAGACGAATCGGTAATAATTAGTGAGGCGGGAGTGAATTCCACTCCCGTAGCAACTAAAATAAAAGAAAAAGAGTATTCAATGAATGATATATTCAATTTTATGAGAGCAATGTCCGATGATATTAAGCAGAGTGTGAATAGTCGTTTCGATAGTAATGATGAAAAATTCGATCGTCGTTTTGACGTTAAAAATAGCAATTTTAATGAGAAATTAAATGAGCAGAATGATAAGATTAAAAATAATTTTGATGATAAATTCAATGAGATCAGAAAGGAAATTAAACAACAGAATTTCAATTTTAGTAAACAAGTAAATGAAATTAATACAAGTTTTAATAATATTAAAGAACAGGTAATAAAATCTATAAATAATAATTGTGAGAAGATGGTTGACGAAATGAATAAAAATCTAGACAGAAAATTACATCACATAATAAACAAGAAGTTAGGTAACAATGTTACAGTTATGACCAATAATAATAATGATAAAATAGTGGAAGAGGTAGTGTTAGATAATAAAGTATTGAATAGTGATGATAATGAGGTTAATTACAATTCTGAGAGTATAGTGGGGGTAAAGAATAGTGGAGAAACAGATAAATTAGACGAAAATAAAGACGATCAGATGACAGATAACAAGGTAAGTGATGACTGTAAAACAAGTGAGAATTATAATGATATGTGTAAAAACGTGGTATTAGAGAATAAGGTGATTAATGTTGAGAGTGATAAGGAAGATTTTGTTGAAGTAGAATTTAGTAACGAAGTGTTGTTAGCGAGTGCTGATGAGAGTGAGAGAGAGCGTGAAGAGAGTTTAGGTGAATATGGAGGGCAAAGGGCAAATTTTCCCTGTAATATAAGTGGAGTAAAAACTCCACATGTGTTTTATGAGGACAAAGATTCCTCCAAAGGTTATGTAGGAGACATGGTGTCTTCAAAGGATCCCTTAAGTTGTTGTAGTGATGTATTTGTATCTGGTAAAGCCAGAAAGTATTTTAGTGGTTTTGTGTTGCCCTTTGCGTGGAATGAGATAGTTCAGGGGGGTTGTGAGAAGTATTGTGAGAGAGAGAGAATAATAGACTTATTTATGCTGAGAAGTAGTTATGATGAGTTGAAAGAGTGGTTAGAATTGAAGGAGATAGATGATTATTGTGATAATACTGTTGTAAATGATAAAAACTTACCTGATGTTGTGATGGATATAGTAGAGGAGTATAATGATAAAATAACTTACCTTGTGTTGAACAAAAATACTGACGGAGACAGAACTGAAATTACCAATGCAGATGGGTTTTATGAATTAATAGGGAATGATGGTGTTAAATGCTATGTTGATAATGGTCATTACAATAATAATAATAGTGTAACGAGTGTGAGTAAGGACGATAATTATTATATAAAAATAAGACTATTGTATGATGATGGAGGTTAATTATAAACTCAATGAATGGACATTTTAAATACTTTAGTTTATGGTTATGACCTGGCTAGATTATGAAACGAAGTGTGGTAAACAGAAAAATAATGATGAAGAATTGTAAATAAATTGATAGTGAAATTAATTACGTTTGTGTTGTAAAATGTATGGTATGTAAACAATATGTGTGTGTAGTAGAAACTGGTTTAATAATAATAATAATATTTTGGCAGACTAAATAAATAACAAGAATAATTATGAAGGTAATAAATGAATTGTAATTGTTTTGGAGTAGTGTAATTAAAATATGTTGTTTTTAATAATTGATTGAATTAAATAATTTGAGATGTTTAAATGTTTTTGATTGATTTAAAATGTTATATAAAGAGATTTTGATAATGAATTTAAATGATTTTAGGAGATTTAAACTTGATAATAAATAGTAAATGTCAAAATGTGTTTGGTTTGTGGAATAACATGGTTGTTAAAATGTTTCAGAAGATAAATGGAGTTGTATACATGGTTTGGTGGTGACAGGTGTTTATATTTTGTGTTTATGACAGTGTATGAGTGATATTCTGTAAGTATGAATTTTATAATGCAATTTATATAAAGCAAAATGTTTAATGTGTAATGGGACAAAATGAGGTATTTTATTTTATTTATTTTTTATTAAATTTATGTGACTAAGGCAGCAAGTCCCCGACATAATACGGTTTCCGTGAGACAAAGAACAGTGTTATAATTTTGCAAGTAGGTGTGTTGAGACGCAATAATTCCAAGAAAACGGGTGATGTGTTACGCACTCAAGCGCGCAACTTGAGCACGCGCGCGGACAGGACGCCAAGACGCCTCAACCAGGAATCAACCAACATGGCTAAATTGTTAATTTGTTTGCCATGTGCTAGGTTGCGGGCTGAAATACAACGAACACCACACCCATTTGAGTGACGTGACTAGTGGCCTCAAAATTTCGTCAACGTCCAATACACCTGGACAACCCATGTTACCTATACAGTGACGAACAATTCAACACCAGAAGGCATTGGTAATTTCCGTCTTGTCCGAATTTTGGAGGGGGGCATTTGGTTAACGCTCCCAGCAGTCACCACCCACGCTTCGCCTGGCCAGGCACACCACCAAACGTGGCTCATCAATAAATTTTTTAATTATAAATTAGAAAAGAATAGAAGTGTTGAAACGATGTCTCAAAATGAACAGTGCGGGCAGTGTTTAATTAGGAAGAAAAAAATGTGAAACCATAAACTTTTGGACACCGAAAAGAGAACTTTGTGCGTGACGCGCCACGAGGTCGGGAGAGATGCCACTACCACAAGTAACAGAATTCAATCAAATGTGCGTGACGCGCCACGAGGTCGGGAGAGATGCCACTACCACAAGTAACAGTATTCAATCAAAATTATTTTAATGAGTACCTAAATAAATAAATGGGGGGTAAAACGGAATGAGAGTTGTGTGTGAGCAAGCTGGGTTCGCCTTATTTAGACTTAGAAATTAACACAAGTAGAATATCAAGTATAAAAGTATGGTAATAATGTTATGATTTAAAAACCGCTTGTAAGTAATGTATTAATTCACAGTTGAGGGAAATAGTAATGTGCAGATAATTGGGAGAAAGGGTGTACTAAAGAAATTTAAAGGAATATAAAATGAAGTAAATTTTAATCAAATGAATTAGTAGCGTTAAGTTCATTAATACGCCACATTAACATCACCTATCCCGTATGGAAAATTTCGCCTAACGAACCTGGCAATTAAATAAAAGTGTATTCAAGGTTTCGATATTAATCCACAAAAATATTGTGGCGACCTTTAATTAAATTGGAATCTTCTGTGTCAGGGAAGTCAGGGTGGCGTGTAAGTGTGATGGGTAAGTAAAGGTATTGTTTGAGGTAAGTAGAAGAAACGCGGTGGGAATTGGTAAGTAAAAAGAACAGAACGTAACAAATGGCGATCCCTGCCAGTATAACTCAAATGAATTAATTCATATGGGTTTAGACCTGATTTGAAGTACGAAATAGGTGGTGATAGTAGGCGGGTTTTGTAATAGAAAAAATTAAATTTTAAAATTACGAGATGTGTGAGTAGACGTAAAAAAAAAAAAAAAAACTTAAAAAGTTAAGTTATGAGATTTTGTTTAGATAATAACTAAGTTATATGTAATAAAGACTAATTAAATTTATAAAAAATGGAAAATACAGAGAACGAAGTCAGTTTGTCTGGCTCAACTGTTATAAGTGAATCAGAAATTCAGTCAGAAACTCCTATAGTAAATCAAGAAAGCTGGACAGAATCAGCTGTTATGGACAAGGCGAGAGTTCATTCAACTCTTGTCTCGACTAGAGAATGTAGTAAAACTGAGAATTGGTTGCGTGAGATAATGGGGGAAATTAAACTGATGTCTAGTGATAACAATAAGAAATTTCATGCATTAAATGACCGTTTTGACACTAAATTTAATGAACAGAATAACAAAGTCAATGAATTAAATCAACGTCTTGATAATAATGACAAAAAATTTGATAAGTTGAGTAGTGAAATACATGAACAGAAAGTAAAATGTGAAAACAATTTCAGTGAATTAAAAAACCATATTAATGAGGTCAATAAGCGTTTTGAAAACACTAATGAATTTGTTAATAAGTTTAATGAATTAAATAACAAAGTAGATAGTTCAATAACATACATAGATATTAAAATTAATGAGATAGAGAGTCATATGTCAGAAAGAATTGATAAACAAATGCATGAGAATAATGAGAAATTAATAAGTACAATAAATGAGTACAATAATGAAATAGAATCGAGAATAAATAAATGTAATACTGAAACCGAAGGTAAGTTTCATAGTGTAGTGGTTAAAATGGAAAAAATGAATCAAAATATTGATGAGCATAAAAATAATACAGACATGAAAATCAATGAAACTGAGAATACCTGTAAAACAGAAATACAGGCGTTAAATGAATCAATTAATGTAATAACCAAAAATAGCATTCAATCGGAATGTAGTAATGATAAAAAATTATATTCAATTGAACAGAGCATTAGTAGTGTGAAAGATGAGTTGAGTTTAGTAATAAACCAAAAATTAAGCAAGGTTACTGAACGAGTAGTAATTACAAGAGATGTAAATAATGAAATTGCACTTGAAACTTTTTGCAGTGATGTAACGGGACATTTTGGCCTATTTGGGGAAATAAAAATCATTGTATTTTAATAAAAGTAAATAGCATTTTTTACGATGTAATAATAATAATTTTGAGAGACATAAACATAAATTGGGAATAAAGGTAAATTTTATTGGTAGCGAAAGTGGCAGGAGTGATTGAAAATATTGTTCATAAAATTATAAAGACGCAATAGACAAACAAGCGAAAATGTGTCAAGGTCAGCTCCAGTGACTTACAAATTGTGTAAACAGATTATATAACATCTTACGTCAGAGACGATCACAGCTTTGGAATGTAGGAGTGTTAGCCGAAGTACTACTGGCGTAGTGATACCAGAGCTGAAGACAATGAAAAGTTGGTGAACAGCAGCAGCGACTACACAAAATAGTACAGTTCGGCTCAGCCCAGTCTCAATTCAACACTCGCGCGAGTGATACCTATAAAGTTCCGGAACGTAAATTGCGGGCCCGCAAAACAACAAAAATGTAAATAACAGTTTTTTTAATGTGATACAAAAGTGAAATTATACATAAATAACAATTTCGGAGATTAGTAATGAAAATAAAAGTGTGTGCGTGGAGCCAATTACGTAGGGAGACTGGACTATGTGGATAAAATTCAGCTGAGTAAACAACTGGGGTTTGAACAAATCATAATTATAATGAGGGTTAAATCATAATTATAACGTAATTAATTTTCTAAACTTTTAAACAAAAAATGAGATCTCTTAAGGGTATGGGGTATTTGCGTATGCGTGAGTGAGTGAAACGTATGTTAGTATAGAAGTGCTGGTTGTGCAAATTCATAAATGCATTTGATTTGTTGTTTTACAATTTCTAGATTAAATAATTAGTTTGTTTTGTTAAGTGAGCCTCGTGGCTAAATATGTTCAAGATGCGTCCATCGCTATGAACCGCCTAGGTGAACGCATCGCCTGAAATAGTGTCTGGCATGGTTTATTTTCCATGGCCAATCAGAGTGGAGAATGATGAGCTGGCTTCTCATTGGGCCGCGTTATACACCTTAAGCGGCCAAAAAGTTATAAATAGAAACAGCGTAGCCTTCTCTCACTGTTGCTTGTTCCCAGTTCAGTGGGAGACTTGTTCGGCATACCACCTATTTCGAACAATTTTGCTACTGAAGATAGCCACCGGTGGTGTGGCGGAAACGTCTAGCTGCACAACATCAAGCATTCGACCACGGCCTTTCAGCCCGGAAGTTTAAGTATTTATAGTGACACTGGCCGTGAAAGCCTACGTACTAAAATATTTTCAGGTGTTTAATGGAAGTTTATTTAAGTGAGTAGAGGGTAGAGAGAGGGATTGGAGGTTAGTAATACCGGAGGGCCTAGTAGAAAAAATAGTGTGGGACTGTCACTATAGATACGGACATTTTGGGGCAAAAAAGTGTGTGAGTGTATTAAGGGAATCTTGTCTATTTAGAAATATGGAAAGACGCGTTCGAAAAATACTTAGAGTTTGTGAACTATGTCAGAAATCCAAAGTGGTGAATTATAGGGTAGAAGGGGAGTTAAATTATATTAAGGTGAAGAAACCATTTGATTTAGTAGCTGTGGATTTGTGTGGCCCATTGCCAAAGGGTAGGGGTGGTGTTATGTATATTTTCGTTGTGCTTGATACTTTTTCCAAATATGTCAGATTGTATAGTGTGAAGAGAGCGACGAGTAAGGTGCTGAGTGAGGAGATAACACGCGACTACATGGTCAACATCAGAAAGCCCAAAGTAATACTGTCAGACCACGGACCACAGTTCATCAGTGGAAAATGGCGCCAGACTCTCGGACGGGAAGGTATCATCCCAAAGCACACCGCAGTATATCATCCGCAGTCCAACCAGGCGGAGAGGGTCATGAGGGAATTGGGCAGAATTTTCTGAGCATACTGTCATGCCAAACATAGCGAGTGGCCCTTATACGTGCAGAGAATTGAGAACTGGCTGAACAGCATAACACATGAGTCAACAGGGTTCACGCCTTACGAGCTGGTAAGAGGAAAGTGTCCAACACGGATTTTAGAGCAGTTATTCGATTATCCACCAGAGACGAGTACAATAAACCAGGACGTAAAATTGAGACTAGCAAACGAAAGGTTATTGACGAAAGGAGAAAGGCGGAAACAGAGACACGATATGAAAGGTAAGTGTGTGAAATATGAGATGGGACAGTTAGTGTTGGTAAAACGCCATGATTTATCAAATGCTCAAGAGAAGGAGATAAAAAAGTTCTTTTTACTATACGAAGACCCCTACGAGATAATAGAAATTAAAATGAATATGTTTAAAAGGAATAATTCCAAATATTTAGTACCAAGCCACGTGTTGTTCAATCAAATATATTGCACTTACCGTCTGCGGCTTCCAGAAACAACGTCTTCACAAAGTTGACATGTTTCGGGACACTTGTCCCATCATCAGAACTTAAAATAATCGTGTATCATTTAAGTTGATACATTTGTCAATTAATTAAAATATTAAAATTCAACATGAAATAAATAATTTAAAACAATATAAATACGTAAATGTCTAAAAGCGAGCGCGAACGTTTAACGATGTACATCGTACGGAGATTGACCGCGCACTGAATTACGTTTTGCTCCCACCACGACAATAGCGCAAAGCAGTGTCGTACAATACATTTGATTTGAAAAGCAGTTTATCATTTAAAACACGCGGCTTGGTATCAGTATTGTTATATGCTTTATAAATTTCATACTCTTCAAGAGCGTTCAAATATCGCCCTTTCTTACATATGTGAAGGGGTATTAAATTAGTTTTAAAATTTGTGTAATTATGATTCTCGGAAATGAGGTGTTCTGCAAATTTTGACTTGATATTGTCCAAACTGTGAAGGTGTGTAGGCGGCCTATGTTCTGTAAACCTTTTTAAAAAACTACGTCCTGTCTGGCCCACAATCGTCACATATCAATTTGTAAACACCAGTTTTGTGTTCAAGGCTGGTAGATCTGCGGACACGAAGATTATTCATAATATTATTAGTGGTTTTGTAAGTGACCTTTATATTGCTGGTTTTATTAAAAATTGACCCAAAAATCTTAGGCATAAGGTATGTGTACGGTGTTGCAATGTATTTGCATGTTGTATTCTCGCGTGTTTTATGTCCGTTAATGTTTCTATGTTTTTTCTTATGTTTTCGAAGGATGTTGTTCACCATATCGACATCATAACCATTAGCAACTGCAATGTGTTTAATGGCGTCTAATTCCTCACGGTATTCTTTATCACCGAGGGGCAAAGATAAAAGTCTATAAAACATACTATGGAAGGCAGCCAATTTCTGGGATAAAGGATGAAAGGACTTAGCATGTATTACAATATCAGTCGTTGTGGGTTTTCTATAAATGTTAAATTGTAATTTTTTATTATTGTCCTTGGCAACAGTTAAATCTAGAAAATTCAGTTTACCATTGTTTTCACTTTCAAGTGTGAACCGCATTTTGTCATTGATATTATTCAAATAACTATGTAAATTATCAATTTGCCTTTGTGTACCTTTGTATATTAAAAAGGTATCATCAACATACCTGCCGTAAAATATTATGTTATTCTTGTGTTTGTTATTCATGAGAATGAATGAATTTTCGAAATTATTCAGGTATATATCTGCAAGAAGACCTGAAAGTGGAGAACCCATTGCTAACCCATTTTTTTGGCTGAAATATTGATTATTGTGGGTAAAGTAATTCTGATCAAGAACTAACTCCAAAATATGCATCAATTCATTTATACTATCAATATCCAATTTATTAGTATCAATAAGGTTAATCTTAAGTATACGCAGGATCTCAGCTACTGGTATATTCGTATATAAGTCTACAATATCAAAGGAAACAAGTTTGTAAGCCGGTTCAACTATTAAGTTTTTAACCTTATTCACAAAGTCAACACTATTAATTAGACTATGATCATTAATTATTTGTATATTGTGCTTTATTATGTTAACTAATTTTTTAGCCATTCTATACCCCGGAGCAGTGGTGAAATTTACTAATGGTCTCAAGGGGATAGCATCCTTGTGGAGTTTGGGTAATCCCGTCAAAACGTGTGCTTTTGAATTTATATAGGTTTCAAAGATCTTCTTGTTTGTTCATCAAACAAATGGGTGCATCTGTTTATACACTGATTTAATCGTTTTACATAATTTTCAGTTGGGTCAGAATTTAGTAAACCAATGTTGTTGTTAATAATGAAATTTTGTATTTTATTATTATAATCTTCTCTGTCCATAATAACCACAGTGTTACCTTTGTCAGCTTTAGTGACGAGAGCTTTATTGTCAGATAATTTTTGTTTTAATCCTATCAAAATTTTCCGTTCTTTATTATAATTAGTATTTGTTAAAGGAATAGAGGAATGAACATTATTATACCGATTTTTAATGATTTTATTGAATTTTTCGTTTATTAAGAAACGTGTCTGGTCTTGATCTTTTTGGTCAACCATTGCCTTAACAACAGTCTCTGCATTGATAATTTCTGTAATAATGTGCTTACGATTGAGACTCGATTGGTGTATGGGAAGGTTATACTTGAAACCTTTGCTCAATAAATCAGTTTCATCAGTATTTAAAACAAGGGAAGTTAAATTCTGCAACCGCGTATAAAATTTGTGTTTACATTTGAAATTGCTGGATATCGGTAACTGATCATTCAACAACAACCTTTGTAGTTTATCTGATTGCTTTATACGCATTTGATAAACTATTCGCCTGACGTCATTGTTTATAAAATCCAGATAATGATTCAGTATGGCTGGATGCGTGTTATCTAATAATTGTAAATGTAATTTGTATAATGTATAATTTAGATTTGACTTTTTAATGTATAGAGATTTAATTTCTTCTTTAACTCTGTAAATTTCTGCATATTTTTTGGTTTTTGATTCAGCAATAGATGAACCTTTAAGTCTTATAATAGCATAATTCGGTATAACATTGTTCTTCAAACAAGATTTGTTGAACTTAATGTGTAAAATAGTTTTGTGTAATTGAACTTTAATATTTTGAAATTTTCGTACTAAGTTTGCACGACTTGCAGTATTCATGTTTAAAAGGAATAATTCCAAATAAAAAAGGAATAGATCTGGTGCTAAAGATAATAAAAAGGGGACGTGAATTCACGTAGTGTGTCTACCTAGTCCCGATTCTCTTTGCGGCAAAACCCCCGTCTTTTTGGGCGATTACTGAGTTATCAAGCTAAGGATAAAATTAGCCTCCAATGTAAATACTTATCAATATATAATTTGGAATGTTTATAATTTTAAATTTATGTCAGTAGTTATATTTTATTTTAGTAAATAAGTGACCATATATAATTATGAAATTTGTAGTACGAGTTAAGAAAAGTGAAATATTGGATGTACAAGAGTTAAAAATGTAGATGTGTCTAAAAATGTAAACATGAAACGTAATTAATGAATAACCAAACATATAAGAGTTGACCTTCTGTGAATTACAGTAACGGTGTCAGTGTGAGCCTTATATGTCTTTTGGTAGTTTCCCCACATTTCGGGCGGTCACGGTTTCACCAGACCCTGGCCGTGGAATTATGCAAGTAGATACTAAATTGGTGAACATTGAAATTGAACCGGGGGGTAACACAGTGGAAACTACATAACTATGGAACAGCGGCTATCGTCGAAGGTGTCGATAGTGCCATGATAAGGGTGCGTGAATCATTTTATTAGGATTACTGGTGTCCTCGGACATCAGCAATACCGAATTTTTTATATAACGTTGAACCAAGAACGGTATAGGCAGCGTCTATACCTTATATATGTAACTTCAGTTTATGGGAATGCAAATGGACGCCACAGTCCACCAGCAGGAAACAATAGTGTGTGTGTGTGTGTGTGTGGAACAGGAGCTGGCAATTACAAGCCAGGGGTATAAGGGGGGACTTAAGTAAATGATGAAGTAGGAGGGTAGCTGAAAATTCAGTGAGAAGGTGACGATCTCTGTAAACAGCGGGTGGTCAGCTTATAACACGACTCTATAGAGAGAGTTGGGGGTTGACAATCCAAAGAGCTGTTCAGTAACTGTTGCTATGACTATGACTCAATGAGTAGCGATGTATGTCCCTATGAGAGCAAAAAGATTTTAAGTACTAGATTTAATGGTAAGGATTTTAAGTCCACCAAGATTTTATGGTGATAACTATGTAGTTTTGTGTATTTGTATCAATTGTATGCAGTAGGTTAGAGGTAAGAATTATGAACATGTGTATTTTGTATAAATTTTGAAATGTATTTAGAGAAAGGTCATTCACCTGACCAGGAACATCAGCTGATTACTGGTATGATATATGTAATACTTCACTGATTTGCAGAGTTTTTAATGTAATTAAATGTTTCAAGAATAAACTGTCAATTTGTTTAAGAAATTTTAATTTAAATGATGGAAGTAATTTGAGATAGTTAAGAATTTTCAAGGGTTTGTAAAAAGGTAAAATTTGGATGATAATAATGTTTTAAGTAGGGCATTTAAGCCAATCAAATCAATTTTGAAGGGGTGTTAGAGAGAACAATATTATTGTGAATAAACGTAATGTAGAATTTGAGTATTGATAGTGACACAGTAGCTATGGGGAAAATATGTAGAGTAATGAGTGATATATTGAAGTAATAAATAAATGTAGATATTTTGTAGATGAAAGGGAGGTAATGGGAGAGTAATTATTTGAGAGAGGAATTTTTTAAAGGGGGGTGGTGTGATAAGGAGTCTTCAACGACAGGCGTTGTGACGGGTAGTAGAGGGTTTTAGTAGAGTGCTTTGCCGATATTTGGTGGAGAGGCAAACGGTTATGAATGGAATTGCGGAGGGAGGGAACACACATCCTGAGTACAAGGGGTTAGAGAGTATTTTGTTATAAGGGTAGAATGATTCGAAATGAGTTGAGTAGTAAGTTAGAGGTAGAGAATGGTTGGTAGATGTTTTGATAGATGGGTGTCATACTAGGTAAAATCTGTTAGTGATTGTTAGAATCAGAAGGGGGGAAGATTATATATATAAATGCCAAGTTGTAAATCGAAACGTTCTGAATAATGGAGAGTCACCCAAACTAATTGGGAATGAAAATATTAAAGAAAGAAAGTCATAGTTAAAATGTAATAATAATTGAAACAAGTGACAGATTTTAATAGAATTTGAGAATAATATAAAGCTATAAAATGTGTAATTTTTGGTCAGTTTAAATGTAAATTTTATTGTTTATTGTAAGATAATAATAACCATGTTAATTTTGAATGTTCTATTTTATTATGGTGTATTATGTTAGAAGGTAAAAAATTTTAAAGATGTTTCATGTATTTTACAGTGTAGCTTTGTGTAGTGTATATATGTCAAGTTCGTTCACTTGACCCAGAGAGGTCAGCTGATGACTGATGTTAGAGACAGAACCATTTTCTAATAATTAATTCACACAATGATGTTCCTGAATTAAATTAAATGATTTTAAATTTTTTTGAGATTGATAAAAGAGATATTTTGGTAAATTAAAATTTTTTGAAAAAAAAAATTTATTTTTTATGCCTGCCATATAGATGATGTTTTGAGTTTCACGTATATTATTGTTTATGTGTATTACTAGTGTGTTTATTGAATTACATTGTTTAGTATATATGTATAAGCAAATGTTAGGGTAAGTGAATTCATGTTTTAATAAGATGTTCAATTTGTTTTTTTGGTGATTGTTAGTAGTAGTGAAGAAAATTGATAAATTTGCTGGATTCATGTAAAAGATTTTTTATTTTGTTTTGAGGAAAGTAATGGTCATATAACAGGTTAATTTTGAACTGAAAGGAATTTTTTAACGAAACTTAAATGATCTGAATTTGATTAGCTGCTGTGTTTTGAGTTGACAACGTAAAAAGTTAATTTGCGAAAAGAAATTGAAATTTGGAAAACTGAAGTAGAAAATTTGCATATTTATTAGTAGAAAATTGAATTTGTTCAGAATATAGGAATGAGTATGTGTACGCACCCAGTACTTGCTAAAAGGCAACCCAGTATGCATGTAAGGGGGAACATATCGGTTGAGGATCTGGCATGGTATAAGGCCAGGGGTTTGGATTTTGGGGTGGAATGTTAAAAGGTCAGGTGTACTGTGGCGAGTATCTGTTCGATTTTATGGTGTTGGGATCTCGAGTAGAGAAGTCCAGTAATCTCGTTCAGGTGTAGCCATAGTCGCCGAGTTAGGGGGGTAGTTTACCCATGATGTGTTAAGAATTCCCGGGGGGGGTTGGCACCATATCCTCACCGATCCTCTTAGGGGTTTAGCAACGAGAGTTCTTCTGTCTCGACAAAAGACCTCTCATGGGGGGGGTATTGTAATGGGACAAAATGGAGTATTTTATTTTATTTGTATTAAATTTATGTGACTAAGGCAGCAAGTCCCCGACATAATACAGTTTCCGTGAGACAAAGAACAGTGTTATAATTTTGCAAGCAGGTGTGTTGAGATGCAATAATTCCAAGAAAACGGGTGATGTGTTACGCACTCAAGCGCGCAACTTGAGCACGTGCGCAGACAGGACACCAAGACGCCTCAACCAGGAATCAACCAACATGGCTAAATTGTTAATTTGTTTGCCATGTGCTAGGTTGCGGGCGGAAATACAACGAACACCACACCCATTTGAGTGACGTGACTAGTGGCCTCAAAATTTCGTCAACGTCCAATACACCTGGACAACCCATGTTACCTGTACAGTGACGAACAATTCAACACCAGAAGGCATTAGTAATTTCCGTCTTGTCCGAATTTTGGAGGGGGGCATTTGGTTAACGCTCCCAGCAGTCACCACCCACGCTTCGCCTGGCCAGGCACACCACCAAACGTGGCTCATCAATAAATTTTTTAATTATAAATTAGAAAAGAATAGAAGCGTTGAAACGATGTCTCAAAATGAACAGTGCGGGCAGTGTTTAATTAGGAAGAAAAAAATGTGAAACCATAAACTTTTGGACACCGAAAAGAGAACTTTGTGCATGACGCGCCATGAGGTCGGGAGAGACGCCACTACCACAAGTAACAGTATTCAATCAAATGTGCGTGACGCGCCACGAGGTCGGGAGAGATGCCACTACCACAAGTAACAGTATTCAATCAAAATTATTTTAATAAGTACCTAAATAAATAAATGGGGGGTAAAACGGAATGAGAGTTGTGTGTGAGCAAGCTGGGTTCGCCTTATTTAGACTTAGAAATTAACACAAGTAGAATATCAAGTATAAAAGTATGGTAATAATGTTATGATTTAAAACCCGCTTGTAAGTAATGTATTAATTCACAGTTGAGGGAAATAGTAATGTGCAGATAATTGGGAGAAAGGGTGTACTAAAGAAATTTAAAGGAATACAAAATGAAGTAAATTTTAATCAAATGAATTAGTAGCGTTAAGTTCATTAATATGCCACATTAACATCACCTATCCCGTATGGAAAATTTCGCCTAACGAACCTGGCAATTAAATAAAAGTGTTTTCAAGGTTTCGATATTAATCCACAAAAATATCGTGGCGACCTTTAATTAAATTGGAATCTTCTGTGTCAGGGAAGTCAGGGTGGCGTGTAAGTGTGATGAGTAAGTAAAGGTATTGTTTGAGGTAAGTAGAAGAAACGCGGTGGGAATTGGTAAGTAAAAAGAACAGAACGTAACAAATGTTTAAATGTAAAGTATATATGAATCTTAAAAATGTAAACATGAAAAATAATTAATAAATAACCAAACATGTACAGAATTGTATGAAAAACAAATTTTTAAATCAAGTGTATTCCCTATGTAGCCAGTGTTCACCTTTTTGGAACCTCGATTTAGTCAACCACGTATGCAGTGTTTATTACAAAACAAAACGCCTGTGTTTTGTCTCCGCACTCAAACAGTCCAGACAGATGATGAAACAACATACATTTTTGCATCAGCTGTGAATCACGGAGAAAATAATGTAAAGTCATATTGCACCAGGCGGCAAAATGTTGCCAAACTGTGAGAAGCTACTGATTAATTATAAAAACAATTATTAAAAATGATATACACTCCTCACAACTCTTACCTTTCTCGGGTCCAAAGTTCTTAGCACGAAGTCGTGAAGAATACGCGTGACTTAGGTTAACATTATGCAATAAATTATACTCTCAATTTCGGGATTATAGTTATATTTATTTAGCAATTCTTTGACATTAAATTTTATTGTCTTTTCATTTATTTATATTCCCAAAACTATCATTGACATTTACGTAATTTCTCAAAAAAAATCAACCAAACATATTAATTTATTTATTCTGATTTACAGCAAATATTCTTTGTTATTCTTGCGTTGTTTTATCTATCTCCCGAAGTTCTACTCCAAACAATAGATTAATTAAAATAATATTAAAACAATAGATTAAAATAAGGTAACATATTATCAAAGATCATTTCTTACTGAAAAAAAAAATATAAAGGTCTTAAAAAATTTAACTTAAATTCTAGTCAAGGCCACCCAGCAATGCCCACGCTCACATTCATGCCTTATTCCCCCTTTTATGTAAAAAATGATAATAATCATAATAGGTTCAGTAGAATACTGTTACGTGTGCTGCGTCATTCCTCCCGACCACGTGGCGTATCTCACAGAACTCTCTTATTTGAAGGCTATGGTTTCACTTTCGATAGATCTTTTCGTGTTCACTGTTCCATAGCACGTTAGTTCTGTTTCTTTACATTGTTATACACAATTTTGATATTTATTGGGGTTGGTCGGCCGACACTAATTAAGCTCGAGCAACATGTTTATATGACCGCGCGCGGCCGGTATAGGTAGTTGACTGGGAAGAGAACTTTATTTGACGATGTTACATCCGGGCGGGCATCACTGCCTTGCCGGCGAACAAATTTCATCGCCGCACACAGCCTTAGTTGTCCAAGTTTTTTAGTGGCTGTACACATGGCACACAGGATTTACGTGTGCTGTACGTCGACGATATTTCACTGCCTTTACTTTCGTTTAGCGTGGATTACGCGCTCCGCAGATACAGGTGCTTGTGCATTTGTGAGTGGACGTCACACAACCGCAAAGTTCTAGGAAGTGTGCTACAGTTGACAACACATTCTTTTCAAATATTTCAACACAGTTACAGCGTACATTTGCATTGTTTAGACTGCGAGTTAGATTCAAACTGGGGACTGGCCACATACATGAAATGAATTTGAAATATTAATAAAATCAAAACCAAAATTAATAAAATAACGAGAACCTTTTAATTTGCCCCATTACAATACCCCCCCCCCCAATGAGAGATATTCTGTCGAAACAGAAGAAATCTCATTGCTAAAACCCCTAAGAGGACCGGTGAGGAACTGGTGCCAACAACCCCCTTTTGCTCTTACACCTCATGGGTAAACGACCCCCCTGGTTCGGCGACTATGGACGCATCTGAACGAGATCACTGGACTTCTCTGTGCGAGATCCCAACACCGAAAATCGAACAGATACGCACCACAGCGCACCTCACCTCCTAACATGCCTCCCCAGACTCCAAATCCCTGGCTACTATTATGCCAGATCCTCAACCGATATGTTTCCCCTTTTCATGCACACTGGGTCGCCTTTGGCAAATACTGGGCGCATACATACACCTATAATATTTTTTAAACAAACTCATCATTTAAAATCACAAAATATTCATCTTTAAATTCACTATTCTTCTAAGTTCAAAATCAGAGTGTATCAAAACAAAAAAATCTCTTATCTGAATAGATTAATTCTCTTTGTTATTATTACTGATAAAAAAAACAAATAAATTGAATATTTAATTAAAACATGAACTGCCTTATCCTAACATTTGATTATACATATATCCTAAACAATATAATTCAATAACACTATTAATACGCATAAACAATAATACAATCAGAATTTAAAACATCAATTTGATGGCAGGCACCAAACTTTTTTTTTTCTACTACCCCCCTTTTAATCCCTTAACCCCTGATACCCGTTACATATTCATGTGTTCTGCGCTAGGCTTCTTGGCCTTTTCCAGCCTCATCCTAGCCGTAAACCACATCTCCCTCGTGACCTGTAACGGGGTCACCGCCCATCCACACTCACTATTACCCCCCCTGGACTGTAGCGCCCAGTTGCTTTCACAAGGACTGATGCGGAAGGGGTGGACATTTTTTCTTTTATTCCACCCCCATCCTTGCTTCAGCGTTACAATAAAATTCAGTATTACACCTACTATTCTTGATTTATACACCCCTAATGGACTACCACCCCTATCTGGGTGAAAATAGACCTGTTCCAAAATTTAGTAGATTCCCCAAAAAATAACCCCCCTACTAAATCTAACAAACCACCGGGTTAACAAAATAAAACAAACCACAAGCCGGTTATATCAAGTAAAATTCATGATTTGTCACAATTAACTACTTTCACGATCATGATCCGGTGAGGTCATGGCCGCACTCAGGTGGGGAATCTACAGTTAAACATAAAACATGGATTACCATTTATACAAGTTACTTGGGCAGTAATATACACATCTTATTTTCCAAACACCGCTTCAGCTCAAACATTTCCTTCAATTTTAAATGAATATTTTAATCATTATGTTTTTTATCAATTATTTATTTTACCATTACAATCAAAATTCAGATCAAAATAGATTTAAAGTCATTATTAAAAATTATCTTTTTAATTTATTTAATTACCTTTCATTAAATTTAATTCATATTGTTTTAATTAACAATTTCAAAATTAATTACATTGGATCAAAATGATTTTACATTAACAACATCCTATCACACAAATATTAACTATCTCACAATCAAAACATTAAGTCATTTCCTTACATCATTCAAAAAATTTACCTTCATTTCTTCACACCTGGCATTTCTTTTTATTTCATAATAGGATTTTCCTACTGGCAATGATTCAGCAGACTACAGCATTTTTATTATTGTCACCAAGCATGACTGTAGACATTAGTCACAACATACAACACACCTGTTTACATTAACAATAGTCTGCCAGACTGGTGTTATAAACACAGTTATAAACACTCTCATAGTCTAAACATTCTGGTTACCTCACCCCTCATACTTGTACTTTTAATTTTCAATTTCTATAAATCTGTTGGTTAACCTATTTATCACATTGCTTGTTACAATTCAAAGCAGAGTTAATTTTGCTTCCTTAATAAAATTGGCCCTTTTAAATTATTTGTTTAACTTGAAAATTCTTTAATAATCTCCACTCAAAACAGTTTAACTTTAATTACAGCTATATGAAGTTAATGTATAAAATGTATAAAATTACAGTTTCAATATGAATCAAAATGAAGTTAAACACATCACTAACCTTCATATTATTAAGTTACTCCAAGGACAACTACAATTCAATTTAATCCCTTCGTACATTCAAAACAATTTCAATTACTTTGATTACATTTATCAAAAAGATTCTAATTGGTCTAATGTTTCAGTTTTTCTTAATACTTCAATAAATTTCACAAACATTACCTCATTTATTTCAAATCTCTTTTCAACTTTCGGCACAATCACATTCTATATACCATCTATCCTCTACTCATAACCTAACATAGCAGGTACCACAAAATAAGAATTAAACCTTTTGGTTACATAGCTTTTTCTTTAAAATATTTCCAAACATTTTTTTTTCTTAATTACCTGTAAATAGGTTATATGTTACATGTACAGAATTATTGTTTATAGACATGCGATTGAAAACGAACAGAACCCCACTCCAATTAATATAAAGAACTTTTTTTTTTTCAAAATTACCAAACAAACCACAACCACTAATTTACCACCCCATCTCTATAAGCGATAATTCTATTAGACTGTACAGAAATTTATTATTTCGGTTGTCTACTCAACCACAAAACTTCTTCACTACCTACCTAATTAAGGGATGAGTTTACAATTCATAAATAACACCAGTTTTTTAATTTTGAGGATTACCCTAATGTATTGTTTAGAATTAAGGCAATCAAAAGGTTTGAAAAAAGTGTGCCAATTTATGTAACTATTGTTTATGTTTTCTCTAAGGGGAGGGTTAAGGAAATCGGGACGATAAAAAGGGTAAGGATTATTAAAAGGTCGAGAGCTAGGACTAAAGGTAAGGACAAAGCTTCCTCCAAAAATAAGGGTAAATGGAGAAAACCAAGGCTCGCGTGGGCAGGGGCACGTCCCTGAAATAGACGAACCCCACTGGGACAAGTGGGAAACATTACCCGCTACCACTTACTGTTTTATATGTTAAATTCCTAATTTTATAGTTATTTGGTTTATATTCAATTACCAAATTTAATGTATTCAAACAATTTAACATTTATTTATTAATTTCTCATAATCAAATTCAAATCTCATAAAATAATTTAAACTCATTAGAAAAATTCAACCATATAATATTTAAATCAATCAAAATATTTAAACATTTCAAATTATTTTAATTAAATCAATTATTGAAAACAACATTTTTAATTACTTTCACTAAGTACAATAATTACAACTCATTAGTTATCCTCTTCCAAATTATTTTTGTTATTTATTTAGGCTGCAAAATATTAATATTATTATTATCACAACAATTCCCATTACATACACATATACCTAACATTTTACAATATACACAATTAATTTCACTATCAATTTATTTGTTTACAATTTATTTACAATTCTTCATCATTAATTATTCAGTTGTATCACACTTCATTGTCCAAGGTTGCGAGGTCAAAACCCTTAAACAAACTATTCAAAATTGTCCATTTGTGAATTTAAGGCTCAGCCTCCATCGTCAAAAATTAGTCTGGGTTTCAAATAACAATTTTCAATTTTATTTGCATTCCACATACGGTTATCTTGTGTATAGTAACCATAAAATTTCAGTTTATTCATTTTACCATAATAATCATATACCAGGTCAACATTATTTATTTCTGTCCAGTCTCCATTAGTAGTTATATTCATTATCAAGTCGGTTAATTTTTCATCATAAGGTAAACTATTATTATTTAAACATGTATCATCCAAATAATCTTCACTCTCAAGTTTAACAGGTAAGTACTTCAAATCATTTAACATCTCTTTCAACTCATTATAATCTCTCTTTAGTTTATATAATTCTATCTCTTTATCAACACACAACTCTCCATCTAAATCTTTCTCATCATAACACCATATCACACTTTTAACCTTCCACACAGAGGGTACAACCTTATACAAAAAAGGGAAACAATTCAAATCTTTCACTAATAAGGGTCTCTTGCCCTCCAATAATAACATTTTTGAACACCTTGGTTCATCACGAATAAGGGGAAAATTTACCCTCTGCCCTCCATATTCATCTACTCTTTCTTTCCATTCTTTTTCTAATTCATCAACACTAATTACTACCTCGTTACAACATATCTCTCTCTCTCTCTCTCTCTCTCTCACTCACTATTTCACTATCTATTTTCAACGTATCACTCTCTGATACCACCCTTTCAATCACATTACCATTTTCAATATCATTGTTAACATTTGTTACCTTACTCTCTAATACAACATTTTTAATTATATTCTCATTTTCGACATTATTGTCATCATTTGTTAATTTTTCATTATCATTATTATTTTTACTTTTACTCTGTTCTCCTACTGACTCTACTATTCTCTCAATATCTTGTTTCAATTCATTACAACTATTTTCGCATTTCATTTTTACCTCATCAATGTCAAATTTAAGTACATCAAATTTACAATTAAATTCACTTTTAATTTCAGTCTTAATTTCATCAAAACAATTATTTAATTCGTTAAATTTGTTATTCTGTACATCTAATTTGGTGTCAAAACTATTCTTTTGAACATCGAATTTTACATTGATACTGCTATTCATTTTATTGATATCACTACTCAAACTCTCAGACATTGTTTACATTAAAGTAAATACATCGTCCATCGACAACTCTTTGACTCGTGTTGTCGTTCGAGTAGATTGTGAAGCTACATTTTTGTCAGTGAAGCTGACTTCTTCATTATTCATTTCACTTTCCCTACTCGATTTTGGGGTTATTTGTATCCCCGAATCGTCTGTACTCTTTGTTTCATTTGCATTATTTGTTATTTTATTTTCCTGACTCACGTTTGGAGTCGAGTGGATTTCAAAATCACTCATACTATTTGATTCATTATAGTTTTCGACACTAGTCGTTTCATTTATATTGTTTTCATTCTTTCCTGCCATTTTTGAATTGTAAAATTACCACATTTATTTTATTATACTATATTTTAACACTTCTTATCTTACATACCTTAAGTATTCCTTAATTATTACTTACGTATAACCTCACTTTCGTACTTTTTTACGTACTCCTAACACACGCTTATATTCACATTTAGGTGTGGTTTATTCAAAATTACATTTATAAACTCGAGTCCAAGTTTGAGGCGCCATTGAGAAGCTACTGATTAATTATAAAAACAATTATTAAAAATGATATACACTCCTCACAACTCTTACCTTTCTCGGGTCCAAAGTTCTTAGCACGAAGTCGTGAAGAATAAGCGTGACTTAGGTTAACATTATGCAATAAATTATACTCTCAATTTCGGGATTATAGTTATATTTATTTAGCAATTCTTTGACATTAAATTTTATTGTCTTTTCATTTATTTATATTCCCAAAACTATCATTGACATTTACATAATTTCTCAAAAAAAATCAACCAAACATATTAATTTATATATTCTGATTTACAGCAAATATTCTTTGTTATTCTTGCGTTGTTTTATCTTTCTCCCGAAGTTCTACTCCAAACAATAGATTAATTAAAATAATATTAAAACAATAGATTAAAACAAGGTAACATATTATCAAAGATCATTTCTTACTGAAAAAAAATATAAAGGTCTTAAAAAATTTAACTTAAATTCTAGTCAAGGCCACCCAGCAATGCCCACGCTCACATTCATGCCTTATTTCCCCCTTTTATGTAAAAAATGATAATAATCATAATAGGTTCAGTAGAATACTGTTACGTGTGCTGCGTCATTCCTCCCGACCGCGTGGCGTAACTCACAGAACTCTCTTATTTGACGGTTATGGTTTCACTTTCGATAGATCTTTTCGTGTTCACTGTTCCATAGCACGTTAGTTCTGTTTCTTTACATTATTATACACAATTTTGATATTTATTGGGGTTGGTCGGCCGACACTAATTAAGCTCGAGCAACACGTTTATATGACCGCGCGCGGCCGGTATAGGTAGTTGACTGGGAAGAGAACTTTATTTGACGATGTTACATCCGGGCGGGCATCACTGCCTTGCCGGCGAACAAATTTCATCGCCGCACACAGCCTTAGTTGTCCAAGTTTTTTAGTGGCCGTACACATGGCACACAGGATTTACGTGTGCTGTACGTCGACGATATTTCACTGCCTTTACTTTTGTTTAGCGTGGATTAGGCGCTCCGCAGATACAGGTGCTTGTGCTTTTGTGAGTGGACGTCACACAACCGCAAAGTTCTAGGAAGTCTGCTACAGTTGACAACACATTCTTTTCAAATATTTCAACACAGTTACAGCGTACCTTTGCATTGTTTAGACTGCGAGTTAGATTCAAACTGGGGACTGGCCACATACATGAAATGAATTTGAAATATTAATAAAATCAAAACCAAAATTAATAAAATAACGAGAACCTTTTAATTTGCCCCATTACAATACCCCCCCCCAATGAGAGATCTTCTGTCGAAACAGAAGAAATCTCATTGCTAAAACCCCTAAGAGGACCGGTGAGGAACTGGTGCCAACAACCCCCTTTTGCTCTTAAACCTCATGGGTAAACGACCCCCCTGGCTCGGCGACTATGGACGCATCTGAACGAGATCACTGGACTTCTCTGTGCGAGATCCCAACACCGAAAATCGAACAGATACGCACCACAGCGCACCTCACCTCCTAACATGCCTCCCCAGACTCCAAATCCCTGGCTACTATTATGCCAGATCCTCAACCGATATGTTTCCCCTTTTCAGGCACACTCGGTCGCCTTTGGCAAATACTGGGCGCATACATACACCTATAATATTTTTTAAACAAACTCATCATTTAAAATCACAAAATATTCATCTTTAAATTCACTATTCTTCTAAGTTCAAAATCAGAGTGTATCAAAACAAAAAAATCTCTTATCTGAATAGATTAATTCTCTTTGTTATTATTACTGATAAAAAAACAAATAAATTGAATATTTAATTAAAACATGAACTGCCTTATCCTAACATTTGATTATACATATATCCTAAACAATATAATTCAATAACACTATTAATACGCATAAACAATAATACAATCAGAATTTAAAACATCAATTTGATGGCAGGCACCAAACTTTTTTTTTTCTACTACCCCCCTTTTAATCCCTTAACCCCTGATACCCGTTACATATTCATGTGTTCTGCGCTAGGCTTCTTGGCCTTTTCCAGCCTCATCCTAGCCGTAAACCACATCTCCCTCGTGACCTGTAACGGGGTCACCGCCCATCCACACTCACTATTACCCCCCTGGACTGTAGCGCCCTGTTGCTTTCACAAGGACTGATGCGGAAGGGGTGGACATTTTTTCTTTTATTCCACCCCCATCCTTGCTTCGGCGTTACAATAAAATTCAGTATTACACCTACTATTCTTGATTTATACACCCCTAATGGACTACCACCCCTATCTGGGTGAAAATAGACCTGTTCCAAAATTTAGTAGATTCCCCAAAAAATAACCCCCCTACTAAATCTAACAAACCACCGGGTTAACAAAATAAAACAAACCACAAGCCGGTTATATCAAGTAAAATTCATGATTTGTCACAATTAACTACTTTCACGGTCATGATCCGGTGAGGTCATGGCTGCACTCAGGTGGGGAATCTACAGTTAAACATAAAACATGGATTACCATTTATACAAGTTACTTGGGCAGTAATATACACATCTTATTTTCCAAACACCGCTTCAGCTCAAACATTTCCTTCAATTTTAAATGAATATTTTAATCATTATGTTTTTTATCAATTATTTATTTTACCATTACAATCAAAATTCAGATCAAAATAGATTTAAAGTCATTATTAAAAATTATCTTTTTAATTTATTTAATTACCCTTCATTAAATTTAATTCATATTGTTTTAATTAACAATTTCAAAATTAATTACATTGGATCAAAATGATTTTACATTAACAACATCCTATCACACAAATATTAACTATCTCACAATCAAAACATTAAGTCATTTCCTTACATCATTCAAAAAATTTACCTTCATTTCTTCACACCTGGCATTTCTTTTTATTTCATAATAGGATTTTCCTACTGGCAATGATTCAGCAGACTACAGCATTTTTATTATTGTCACCAAGCATGACTGTAGACATTAGTCACAACATACAACACACCTGTTTACATTAACAATAGTCTGCCAGACTGGTGTTATAAACACAGTTATAAACACTCTCATAGTCTAAACATTCTGGTTACCTCACCCCTCATACTTGTACTTTTAATTTTCAATTTCTATAAATCTGTTGGTTAACCTATTTATCACATTGCTTGTTACAATTCAAAGCAGAGTTAATTTTGCTTCCTTAATAAAATTGGCCCTTTTAAATTATTTGTTTAACTTGAAAATTCTTTAATAATCTCCACTCAAAACAGTTTAACTTTAATTACAGCTATATGAAGTTAATGTATAAAATGTATAAAATTACAGTTTCAATATGAATCAAAATGAAGTTAAACACATCACTAACCTTCATATTATTAAGTTACTCCAAGGACAACTACAATTCAATTTAATCCCTTCGTACATTCAAAACAATTTCAATTACTTTGATTACATTTATCAAAAAGATTCTAATTGGTCTAATGTTTCAGTTTTTCTTAATACTTCAATAAATTTCACAAACATTACCTCATTTATTTCAAATCTCTTTTCAACTTTCGGCACAATCACATTCTATATACCATCTATCCTCTACTCATAACCTAACATAGCAGGTACCACAAAATAAGAATTAAACCTTTTGGTTACATAGCTTTTTCTTTAAAATATTTCCAAACATTTTTTTTTCTTAATTACCTGTAAATAGGTTATATGTTACATGTACAGAATTATTGTTTATAGACATGCGATTGAAAACGAACAGAACCCCACTCCAATTAATATAAAGAACTTTTTTTTTTTCAAAATTACCAAACAAACCACAACCACTAATTTACCACCCCATCTCTATAAGCGATAATTCTATTAGACTGTACAGAAATTTATTATTTCGGTTGTCTACTCAACCACAAAACTTCTTCACTACCTACCTAATTAAGGGATGAGTTTACAATTCATAAATAACACCAGTTTTTTAATTTTGAGGATTACCCTAATGTATTGTTTAGAATTAAGGCAATCAAAAGGTTTGAAAAAAGTGTGCCAATTTATGTAACTATTGTTTATGTTTTCTCTAAGGGGAGGGTTAAGGAAATCGGGACGATAAAAAGGGTAAGGATTATTAAAAGGTCGAGAGCTAGGACTAAAGGTAAGGACAAAGCTTCCTCCAAAAATAAGGGTAAATGGAGAAAACCAAGGCTCGCGTGGGCAGGGGCACGTCCCTGAAATAGACGAACCCCACTGGGACAAGTGGGAAACATTACCCGCTACCACTTACTGTTTTATATGTTAAATTCCTAATTTTATAGTTATTTGGTTTATATTCAATTACCAAATTTAATGTATTCAAACAATTTAACATTTATTTATTAATTTCTCATAATCAAATTCAAATCTCATAAAATAATTTAAACTCATTAGAAAAATTCAACCATATAATATTTAAATCAATCAAAATATTTAAACATTTCAAATTATTTTAATTAAATCAATTATTGAAAACAACATTTTTAATTACTTTCACTAAGTACAATAATTACAACTCATTAGTTATCCTCTTCCAAATTATTTTTGTTATTTATTTAGGCTGCAAAATATTAATATTATTATTATCACAACAATTCCCATTACATACACATATACCTAACATTTTACAATATACACAATTAATTTCACTATCAATTTATTTGTTTACAATTTATTTACAATTCTTCATCATTAATTATTCAGTTGTATCACACTTCATTGTCCAAGGTTGCGAGGTCAAAACCCTTAAACAAACTATTCAAAATTGTCCATTTGTGAATTTAAGGCTCAGCCTCCATCGTCAAAAATTAGTCTGGGTTTCAAATAACAATTTTCAATTTTATTTGCATTCCACATACGGTTATCTTGTGTATAGTAACCATAAAATTTCAGTTTATTCATTTTACCATAATAATCATATACCAGGTCAACATTATTTATTTCTGTCCAGTCTCCATTAGTAGTTATATTCATTATCAAGTCGGTTAATTTTTCATCATAAGGTAAACTATTATTATTTAAACATGTATCATCCAAATAATCTTCACTCTCAAGTTTAACAGGTAAGTACTTCAAATCATTTAACATCTCTTTCAACTCATTATAATCTCTCTTTAGTTTATATAATTCTATCTCTTTATCAACACACAACTCTCCATCTAAATCTTTCTCATCATAACACCATATCACACTTTTAACCTTCCACACAGAGGGTACAACCTTATACAAAAAAGGGAAACAATTCAAATCTTTCACTAATAAGGGTCTCTTGCCCTCCAATAATAACATTTTTGAACACCTTGGTTCATCACGAATAAGGGGAAAATTTACCCTCTGCCCTCCATATTCATCTACTCTTTCTTTCCATTCTTTTTCTAATTCATCAACACTAATTACTACCTCGTTACAACATATCTCTCTCTCTCTCTCTCTCTCTCTCACTCACTATTTCACTATCTATTTTCAACGTATCACTCTCTGATACCACCCTTTCAATCACATTACCATTTTCAATATCATTGTTAACATTTGTTACCTTACTCTCTAATACAACATTTTTAATTATATTCTCATTTTCGACATTATTGTCATCATTTGTTAATTTTTCATTATCATTATTATTTTTACTTTTACTCTGTTCTCCTACTGACTCTACTATTCTCTCAATATCTTGTTTCAATTCATTACAACTATTTTCGCATTTCATTTTTACCTCATCAATGTCAAATTTAAGTACATCAAATTTACAATTAAATTCACTTTTAATTTCAGTCTTAATTTCATCAAAACAATTATTTAATTCGTTAAATTTGTTATTCTGTACATCTAATTTGGTGTCAAAACTATTCTTTTGAACATCGAATTTTACATTGATACTGCTATTCATTTTATTGATATCACTACTCAAACTCTCAGACATTGTTTACATTAAAGTAAATACATCGTCCATCGACAACTCTTTGACTCGTGTTGTCGTTCGAGTAGATTGTGAAGCTACATTTTTGTCAGTGAAGCTGACTTCTTCATTATTCATTTCACTTTCCCTACTCGATTTTGGGGTTATTTGTATCCCCGAATCGTCTGTACTCTTTGTTTCATTTGCATTATTTGTTATTTTATTTTCCTGACTCACGTTTGGAGTCGAGTGGATTTCAAAATCACTCATACTATTTGATTCATTATAGTTTTCGACACTAGTCGTTTCATTTATATTGTTTTCATTCTTTCCTGCCATTTTTGAATTGTAAAATTACCACATTTATTTTATTATACTATATTTTAACACTTCTTATCTTACATACCTTAAGTATTCCTTAATTATTACTTACGTATAACCTCACTTTCGTACTTTTTTACGTACTCCTAACACACGCTTATATTCACATTTAGGTGTGGTTTATTCAAAATTACATTTATAAACTCGAGTCCAAGTTTGAGGCGCCATTGAGAAGCTACTGATTAATTATAAAAACAATTATTAAAAATGATATACACTCCTCACAACTCTTACCTTTCTCGGGTCCAAAGTTCTTAGCACGAAGTCGTGAAGAATAAGCGTGACTTAGGTTAACATTATGCAATAAATTATACTCTCAATTTCGGGATTATAGTTATATTTATTTAGCAATTCTTTGACATTAAATTTTATTGTCTTTTCATTTATTTATATTCCCAAAACTATCATTGACATTTACATAATTTCTCAAAAAAAATCAACCAAACATATTAATTTATATATTCTGATTTACAGCAAATATTCTTTGTTATTCTTGCGTTGTTTTATCTTTCTCCCGAAGTTCTACTCCAAACAATAGATTAATTAAAATAATATTAAAACAATAGATTAAAACAAGGTAACATATTATCAAAGATCATTTCTTACTGAAAAAAAATATAAAGGTCTTAAAAAATTTAACTTAAATTCTAGTCAAGGCCACCCAGCAATGCCCACGCTCACATTCATGCCTTATTTCCCCCTTTTATGTAAAAAATGATAATAATCATAATAGGTTCAGTAGAATACTGTTACGTGTGCTGCGTCATTCCTCCCGACCGCGTGGCGTAACTCACAGAACTCTCTTATTTGACGGTTATGGTTTCACTTTCGATAGATCTTTTCGTGTTCACTGTTCCATAGCACGTTAGTTCTGTTTCTTTACATTATTATACACAATTTTGATATTTATTGGGGTTGGTCGGCCGACACTAATTAAGCTCGAGCAACACGTTTATATGACCGCGCGCGGCCGGTATAGGTAGTTGACTGGGAAGAGAACTTTATTTGACGATGTTACATCCGGGCGGGCATCACTGCCTTGCCGGCGAACAAATTTCATCGCCGCACACAGCCTTAGTTGTCCAAGTTTTTTAGTGGCCGTACACATGGCACACAGGATTTACGTGTGCTGTACGTCGACGATATTTCACTGCCTTTACTTTTGTTTAGCGTGGATTAGGCGCTCCGCAGATACAGGTGCTTGTGCTTTTGTGAGTGGACGTCACACAACCGCAAAGTTCTAGGAAGTCTGCTACAGTTGACAACACATTCTTTTCAAATATTTCAACACAGTTACAGCGTACCTTTGCATTGTTTAGACTGCGAGTTAGATTCAAACTGGGGACTGGCCACATACATGAAATGAATTTGAAATATTAATAAAATCAAAACCAAAATTAATAAAATAACGAGAACCTTTTAATTTGCCCCATTACAATACCCCCCCCCAATGAGAGATCTTCTGTCGAAACAGAAGAAATCTCATTGCTAAAACCCCTAAGAGGACCGGTGAGGAACTGGTGCCAACAACCCCCTTTTGCTCTTAAACCTCATGGGTAAACGACCCCCCTGGCTCGGCGACTATGGACGCATCTGAACGAGATCACTGGACTTCTCTGTGCGAGATCCCAACACCGAAAATCGAACAGATACGCACCACAGCGCACCTCACCTCCTAACATGCCTCCCCAGACTCCAAATCCCTGGCTACTATTATGCCAGATCCTCAACCGATATGTTTCCCCTTTTCAGGCACACTCGGTCGCCTTTGGCAAATACTGGGCGCATACATACACCTATAATATTTTTTAAACAAACTCATCATTTAAAATCACAAAATATTCATCTTTAAATTCACTATTCTTCTAAGTTCAAAATCAGAGTGTATCAAAACAAAAAAATCTCTTATCTGAATAGATTAATTCTCTTTGTTATTATTACTGATAAAAAAACAAATAAATTGAATATTTAATTAAAACATGAACTGCCTTATCCTAACATTTGATTATACATATATCCTAAACAATATAATTCAATAACACTATTAATACGCATAAACAATAATACAATCAGAATTTAAAACATCAATTTGATGGCAGGCACCAAACTTTTTTTTTTCTACTACCCCCCTTTTAATCCCTTAACCCCTGATACCCGTTACATATTCATGTGTTCTGCGCTAGGCTTCTTGGCCTTTTCCAGCCTCATCCTAGCCGTAAACCACATCTCCCTCGTGACCTGTAACGGGGTCACCGCCCATCCACACTCACTATTACCCCCCTGGACTGTAGCGCCCTGTTGCTTTCACAAGGACTGATGCGGAAGGGGTGGACATTTTTTCTTTTATTCCACCCCCATCCTTGCTTCGGCGTTACAATAAAATTCAGTATTACACCTACTATTCTTGATTTATACACCCCTAATGGACTACCACCCCTATCTGGGTGAAAATAGACCTGTTCCAAAATTTAGTAGATTCCCCAAAAAATAACCCCCCTACTAAATCTAACAAACCACCGGGTTAACAAAATAAAACAAACCACAAGCCGGTTATATCAAGTAAAATTCATGATTTGTCACAATTAACTACTTTCACGGTCATGATCCGGTGAGGTCATGGCTGCACTCAGGTGGGGAATCTACAGTTAAACATAAAACATGGATTACCATTTATACAAGTTACTTGGGCAGTAATATACACATCTTATTTTCCAAACACCGCTTCAGCTCAAACATTTCCTTCAATTTTAAATGAATATTTTAATCATTATGTTTTTTATCAATTATTTATTTTACCATTACAATCAAAATTCAGATCAAAATAGATTTAAAGTCATTATTAAAAATTATCTTTTTAATTTATTTAATTACCCTTCATTAAATTTAATTCATATTGTTTTAATTAACAATTTCAAAATTAATTACATTGGATCAAAATGATTTTACATTAACAACATCCTATCACACAAATATTAACTATCTCACAATCAAAACATTAAGTCATTTCCTTACATCATTCAAAAAATTTACCTTCATTTCTTCACACCTGGCATTTCTTTTTATTTCATAATAGGATTTTCCTACTGGCAATGATTCAGCAGACTACAGCATTTTTATTATTGTCACCAAGCATGACTGTAGACATTAGTCACAACATACAACACACCTGTTTACATTAACAATAGTCTGCCAGACTGGTGTTATAAACACAGTTATAAACACTCTCATAGTCTAAACATTCTGGTTACCTCACCCCTCATACTTGTACTTTTAATTTTCAATTTCTATAAATCTGTTGGTTAACCTATTTATCACATTGCTTGTTACAATTCAAAGCAGAGTTAATTTTGCTTCCTTAATAAAATTGGCCCTTTTAAATTATTTGTTTAACTTGAAAATTCTTTAATAATCTCCACTCAAAACAGTTTAACTTTAATTACAGCTATATGAAGTTAATGTATAAAATGTATAAAATTACAGTTTCAATATGAATCAAAATGAAGTTAAACACATCACTAACCTTCATATTATTAAGTTACTCCAAGGACAACTACAATTCAATTTAATCCCTTCGTACATTCAAAACAATTTCAATTACTTTGATTACATTTATCAAAAAGATTCTAATTGGTCTAATGTTTCAGTTTTTCTTAATACTTCAATAAATTTCACAAACATTACCTCATTTATTTCAAATCTCTTTTCAACTTTCGGCACAATCACATTCTATATACCATCTATCCTCTACTCATAACCTAACATAGCAGGTACCACAAAATAAGAATTAAACCTTTTGGTTACATAGCTTTTTCTTTAAAATATTTCCAAACATTTTTTTTTCTTAATTACCTGTAAATAGGTTATATGCTACATGTACAGAATTATTGTTTATAGACATGAGATTGAAAACGAACAGATCCCAACTACAATTAATATAAAGAACTTTTTTTTTTTTCAAAATTACCAAACAAACCACAACCACTAATTTACCACCCCATCTCTATAAGCGATAATTCTATTAGACTGTACAGAAATTTATTATTTCGGTTGTCTACTCAACCACAAAACTTCTTCACTACCTACCTAATTAAGGGATGAGTTTACAATTCATAAATAACACCAGTTTTTTAATTTTGAGGATTACCCTAATGTATTGTTTAGAATTAAGTCAATCAAAAGGTTAAAAAAGTGTGCCAATTTATGTAACTATTGTTTATGTTTTCTCTAAGGGGAGGGTTAAGGAAATCAGGACGATAAAAAGGGTAAGGATTATTAAAAGGTCGAGAGCTAGGACTAAAGGTAAGGACAAAGCTTCCTCCAAAAATAAGGGTAAATGGAGAAAACCAAGGCTCGCGTGGGCAGGGGCACGTCCCTGAAATAGACGAACCCCACTGGGACAAGTGGGAAACATTACCCGCTACCACTTACTGTTTTATATGTTAAATTCCTAATTTTATAGTTATTTGGTTTATATTCAATTACCAAATTTAATGTATTCAAACAATTTAACATTTATTTATTAATTTCTCATAATCAAATTCAAATCTCATAAAATAATTTAAACTCATTAGAAAAATTCAACCATATAATATTTAAATCAATCAAAATATTTAAACATTTCAAATTATTTTAATTAAATCAATTATTGAAAACAACATTTTTAATTACTTTCACTAAGTACAATAATTACAACTCATTAGTTATCCTCTTCCAAATTATTTTTGTTATTTATTTAGGCTGCAAAATATTAATATTATTATTATCACAACAATTCCCATTACATACACATATACCTAACATTTTACAATATACACAATTAATTTCACTATCAATTTATTTGTTTACAATTTATTTACAATTCTTCATCATTAATTATTCAGTTGTGTCACACTTCATTGTCCAAGGTTGCGAGGTCAAAACCCTTAAACAAACTATTCAAAATTGTCCATTTGTGAATTTAAGGCTCAGCCTCCATCGTCAAAAATTAGTCTGGGTTTCAAATAACAATTTTCAATTTTATTTGCATTCCACATACGGTTATCTTGTGTATAGTAACCATAAAATTTCAGTTTATTCATTTTACCATAATAATCATATACCAGGTCAACATTATTTATTTCTGTCCAGTCTCCATTAGTAGTTATATTCATTATCAAGTCGGTTAATTTTTCATCATAAGGTAAACTATTATTATTTAAACATGTATCATCCAAATAATCTTCACTCTCAATTTTAACAGGTAAGTACTTCAAATCATTTAACATCTCTTTCAACTCATTATAATCTCTCTTTAGTTTATATAATTCTATCTCTTTATCAACACACAACTCTCCATCTAAATCTTTCTCATCATAACACCATATCACACTTTTAACCTTCCACACAGAGGGTACAACCTTATACAAAAAAGGGAAACAATTCAAATCTTTCACTAATAAGGGTCTCTTGCCCTCCAATAATAACATTTTTGAACACCTTGGTTCATCACGAATAAGGGGAAAATTTACCCTCTGCCCTCCATATTCATCTACTCTTTCTTTCCATTCTTTTTCTAATTCATCAACACTAATTACTACCTCGTTACAACATATCACTCTCTCTCTCTCTCTCTCTCACTCACTATTTCACTATCTATTTTCAACGTATCACTCTCTGATACCACCCTTTCAATCACATTACCATTTTCAATATCATTGTTAACATTTGTTACCTTACTCTCTAATACCACATTTTTAATTATATTCTCATTTTCGACATTATTGTCATCATTTGTTAATTTTTTATTATCATTATTATTTTTACTTTTACTCTGTTCTCCTACTGACTCTACTATTCTCTCAATATCTTGTTTCAATTCATTACAACTATTTTCGCATTTCATTTTTACCTCATCAATGTCAAATTTAAGTACATCAAATTTACAATTAAATTCACTTTTAATTTCAGTCTTAATTTCATCAAAACAATTATTTAATTCGTTAAATTTGTCATTCTGTACATCTAATTTGCTGTCAAAACTATTCTTTTGAACATCGAATTTTACATTGATACTGCTATTCATTTTATTGATATCACTACTCAAACTCTCAGACATTGTTTACATTAAAGTAAATATATCGTCCATCGACAACTCTTTGACTCGTGTTGTCGTTCGAGTAGATTGTGAAGCTACATTTTTGTCAGTGAAGCTGACTTATTCATTATTCATTTCACTTTCCCTACTCGATTTTGGGGTTATTTGTATCCCCGAATCGTCTGTACTCTTTGTTTCATTTGCATTATTTGTTATTTTATTTTCCTGACTCACGTTTGGAGTCGAGTGGATTTCAAAATCACTCATACTATTTGATTCATTATAGTTTTCGACACTAGTTGTTTCATTTATATTGTTTTCATTCTTTCCTGCCATTTTTGAATTGTAAAATTACCACATTTATTTTATTATACTATATTTTAACACTTCTTATCTTACATACCTTAAGTATTCCTTAATTATTACTTACGTATAACCTCACTTTCGTACTTTTTTACGTACTCCTAACACACGCTTATATTCACATTTAGGTGCGGTTTATTCAAAATTACATTTATAAACTCGAGTCCAAGTTTGAGGCGCCATTGAGAAGCTACTGATTAATTATAAAAACAATTATTAAAAATGATATACACTCCTCACAACTCTTACCTTTCTCGGGTCCAAAGTTCTTAGCACGAAGTCGTGAAGAATAAGCGTGACTTAGGTTAACATTATGCAATAAATTATACTCTCAATTTCGGGATTATAGTTATATTTATTTAGCAATTCTTTGACATTAAATTTTATTGTCTTTTCATTTATTTATATTCCCAAAACTATCATTGACATTTACATAATTTCTCAAAAAAAATCAACCAAACATATTAATTTATATATTCTGATTTACAGCAAATATTCTTTGTTATTCTTGCGTTGTTTTATCTTTCTCCCGAAGTTCTACTCCAAACAATAGATTAATTAAAATAATATTAAAACAATAGATTAAAACAAGGTAACATATTATCAAAGATCATTTCTTACTGAAAAAAAATATAAAGGTCTTAAAAAATTTCTTACTGAAAAAAAATATAAAGGTCTTAAAAAATTTAACTTAAATTCTAGTCAAGGCCACCCAGCAATGCCCACGCTCACATTCATGCCTTATTTCCCCCTTTTATGTAAAAAATGATAATAATCATAATAGGTTCAGTAGAATACTGTTACGTGTGCTGCGTCATTCCTCCCAACCGCGTGGCGTATCTCACAGAACTCTCTTATTTGACGGCTATGGTTTCACTTTCGATAGATCTTTTCGTGTTCACTGTTCCATAGCACGTTAGTTCTGTTTCTTTACATTGTTATACACAATTTTGATATTTATTGGGGTTGGTCGGCCGACACTAATTAAGCTCGAGCAACATGTTTATATGACCGCGCGCGGCCGGTATAGGTAGTTGACTGGGAAGAGAACTTTATTTGACGATGTTACATCCGGGCGGGCATCACTGCCTTGCCGGCGAACAAATTTCATCGCCGCACACAGCCTTAGTTGTCCAAGTTTTTTAGTGGCTGTACACATGGCACACAGGATTTACGTGTGCTGTACGTCGACGATATTTCACTGCCTTTACTTTCGTTTAGCGTGGATTAGGCGCTCCGCAGATACAGGTGCTTGTGCATTTGTGAGTGGACGTCACACAACCACAAAGTTCTAGGAAGTGTGCTACAGTTGACAACACATTCTTTTCAAATATTTCAACACAGTTACAGCGTACCTTTGCATTGTTTAGACTGCGAGTTAGATTCAAACTGGGGACTGGCCACATACATGAAATGAATTTGAAATATTAATAAAATCAAAACCAAAATTAATAAAATAACGAGAACCTTTTAATTTGCCCCATTACAATACCCCCCAATGAGAGATCTTCTGTCGAAACAGAAGAAATCTCATTGCTAAAACCCCTAAGAGGACCGGTGAGGAACTGGTGCCAACAACCCCCTTTTGCTCTTACACCTCATGGGTAAACGACCCCCCTGGTTCGGCGACTATGGACGCATCTGAACGAGATCACTGGACTTCTCTGTGTGAGATCCCAACACCGAAAATCGAACAGATACGCACCACAGCGCACCTCACCTCCTACATGCCTCCCCAGACTCTAAATCCCTGGCTACTAATATGCCAGATCCTCAACCGATATGTTTCCCCTTTTCATGCACACTGGGTCGCCTTTGGCAAATACTGGGCGCATACATACACCTATAATATTTTTTAAACAAACTCATCATTTAAAATCACAAAATATTCATCTTTAAATTCACTATTCTTCTAAGTTCAAAATCAGAGTGTATCAAAACAAAAAAATCTCTTATCTGAATAGATTAATTCTCTTTGTTATTATTACTGATAAAAAAACAAATAAATTGAATATTTAATTAAAACATGAACTGCCTTATCCTAACATTTGATTATACATATATCCTAAACAATATAATTCAATAACACTATTAATACGCATAAACAATAATACAATCAGAATTTAAAACATCAATTTGATGGCAGGCACCAAACTTTTTTTTTCTACTACCCCCTTTTAATCCCTTAACCCCTGATACCCGTTACATATTCATGTGTTCTGCGCTAGGCTTCTTGGCCTTTTCCAGCCTCATCCTAGCCGTAAACCACATCTCCCTCGTGACCTGTAACGGGGTCACCGCCCATCCACACTCACTATTACCCCCCCTGGACTGTAGCGCCCAGTTGCTTTCACAAGGACTGATGCGGAAGGGGTGGACATTTTTTCTTTTATTCCACCCCCATCCTTGCTTCGGCGTTACAATAAAATTCAGTATTACACCTACTATTCTTGATTTATACACCCCTAATGGACTACCACCCCTATCTGGGTGAAAATAGACCTGTTCCAAAATTTAGTAGATTCCCCAAAAAATAACCCCCCTACTAAATCTAACAAACCACCGGGTTAACAAAATAAAACAAACCACAAGCCGGTTATATCAAGTAAAATTCATGATTTGTCACAATTAACTACTTTCACGGTCATGATCCGGTGAGGTCATGGCCGCACTCAGGTGGGGAATCTACAGTTAAACATAAAACATGGATTACCATTTATACAAGTTACTTGGGCAGTAATATACACATCTTATTTTCCAAACACCGCTTCAGCTCAAACATTTCCTTCAATTTTAAATGAATAGTTTAATCATTATGTTTTTTATCAATTATTTATTTTACCATTACAATCAAAATTCAGATCAAAATAGATTTAAAGTCATTATTAAAAATTATCTTTTTAATTTATTTATTACCTTTCATTAAATTTAATTCATATTGTTTTAATTAACAATTTCAAAATTAATTACATTGGATCAAAATGATTTTACATTAACAACATCCTATCACACAAATATTAACTATCTCACAATCAAAACATTAAGTCATTTCCTTACATCATTCAAAAAATTTACCTTCATTTCTTCACACCTGGCATTTCTTTTTATTTCATAATAGGATTTTCCTACTGGCAATGATTCAGCAGACTACAGCATTTTTATTATTGTCACCAAGCATGACTGTAGACATTAGTCACAACATACAACACACCTGTTTACATTAACAATAGTCTGCCAGACTGGTGTTATAAACACAGTTATAAACACTCTCATAGTCTAAACATTCTGGTTACCTCACCCCTCATACTTGTACTTTTAATTTTCAATTTCTATAAATCTGTTGGTTAACCTATTTATCACATTGCTTGTTACAATTCAAAGCAGAGTTAATTTTGCTTCCTTAATAAAATTGGCCCTTTTAAATTATTTGTTTAACTTGAAAATTCTTTAATAATCTCCACTCAAAACAGTTTAACTTTAATTACAGCTATATGAAGTTAATGTATAAAATGTATAAAATTACAGTTTCAATATGAATCAAAATGAAGTTAAACACATCACTAACCTTCATATTATTAAGTTACTCCAAGGACAACTACAATTCAATTTAATCCCTTCGTACATTCAAAACAATTTCAATTACTTTGATTACATTTATCAAAAAGATTCTAATTGGTCTAATGTTTCAGTTTTTCTTAATACTTCAATAAATTTCACAAACATTACCTCATTTATTTCAAATCTCTTTTCAACTTTCGGCACAATCACATTCTATATACCATCTATCCTCTACTCATAACCTAACATAGCAGGTACCACAAAATAAGAATTAAACCTTTTGGTTACATAGCTTTTTCTTTAAAATATTTCCAAACATTTTTTTTTTCTTAATTACCTGTAAATAGGTTATATGTTACATGTACAGAATTATTGTTTATAGAGATGCGATTGAAAACGAACAGAACCCCACTCCAATTAATATAAAGAACTTTTTTTTTTTTTCAAAATTACCAAACAAACCACAACCACTAATTTACCACCCCATCTCTATAAACGATAATTCTATTAGACTGTACAGAAATTTATTATTTCGGTTGTCTACTCAACCACAAAACTTCTTCACTACCTACCTAATTAAGGGATGAGTTTACAATTCATAAATAACACCAGTTTTTTAATTTTGAGGATTACCCTAATGTATTGTTTAGAATTAAGGCAATCAAAAGGTTTGAAAAAAGTGTGCCAATTTATGTAACTATTGTTTATGTTTTCTCTAAGGGGAGGGTTAAGGAAATCGGGACGATAAAAAGGGTAAGGATTATTAAAAGGTCGAGAGCTAGGACTAAAGGTAAGGACAAAGCTTCCTCCAAAAATAAGGGTAAATGGAGAAAACCAAGGCTCGCGTGGGCAGGGGCACGTCCCTGAAATAGACGAACCCCACTGGGACAAGTGGGAAACATTACCCGCTACCACTTACTGTTTTATATGTTAAATTCCTAATTTTATAGTTATTTGGTTTATATTCAATTACCAAATTTAATGTATTCAAACAATTTAACATTTATTTATTAATTTCTCATGATCAAATTCAAATCTCATAAAATAATTTAAACTCATTAGAAAAATTCAACTATATAATATTTAAATCAATCAAAATATTTAAACATTTCAAATTATTTTAATTAAATCAATTATTGAAAACAACATTTTTAATTACTTTCACTAAGTACAATAATTACAACTCATTAGTTATCCTCTTCCAAATTATTTTTGTTATTTATTTAGGCTGCAAAATATTAATATTATTATTATCACAACAATTCCCATTACATACACATATACCTAACATTTTACAATATACACAATTAATTTCACTATCAATTTATTTGTTTACAATTTATTTACAATTCTTCATCATTAATTATTCAGTTGTATCACACTTCATTGTCCAAGGTTGCGAGGTCAAAACCCTTAAACAAACTATTTAAAATTGTCCATTTGTGAATTTAAGGCTCAGCCTCCATCGTCAAAAATTAATCTAGGTTTCAAATAACAATTTTCAATTTTATTTGCATTCCACATACGGTTATCTTGTGTATAGTAACCATAAAATTTCAGTTTATTCATTTTACCATAATAATCATATACCAGGTCAACATTATTTATTTCTGTCCAGTCTCCATTAGTAGTTATATTCATTATCAAGTCGGTTAATTTTTCATCATAAGGTAAACTATTATTATTTAAACATGTATCATCCAAATAATCTTCACTCTCAATTTTAACAGGTAAGTACTTCAAATCATTTAACATCTCTTTCAACTCATTATAATCTCTCTTTAGTTTATAAAATTCTATCTCTTTATCAACACACAACTCTCCATCTAAATCTTTCTCATCATAACACCATATCACACTTTTAACCTTCCACACAGAGGGTACAACCTTATACAAAAAAGGGAAACAATTCAAATCTTTCACTAATAAGGGTCTCTTGCCCTCCAATAATAACATTTTTGAACACCTTGGTTCATCACGAATAAGGGGAAAATTTACCCTCTGCCCTCCATATTCATCTACTCTTTCTTTCCATTCTTTTTCTAATTCATCAACACTAATTACTACCTCGTTACAACATATCACTCTCTCTCTCTCTCTCACTCACTATTTCACTATCTATTTTCAACGTATCACTCTCTGATACCACCCTTTCAATCACATTACCATTTTCAATATCATTGTTAACATTTGTTACCTTACTCTCTAATACCACATTTTTAATTATATTCTCATTTTCGACATTATTGTCATCATTTGTTAATTTTTTATTATCATTATTATTTTTACTTTTACTCTGTTCTCCTACTGACTCTACTATTCTCTCAATATCTTGTTTCAATTCATTACAACTATTTTCGCATTTCATTTTTACCTCATCAATGTCAAATTTAAGTACATCAAATTTACAATTAAATTCACTTTTAATTTCAGTCTTAATTTCATCAAAACAGTTATTTAATTCGTTAAATTTGTTATTCTGTACATCTAATTTGCTGTCAAAACTATTCTTTTGAACATGGAATTTTACATTGATACTGCTATTCATTTTATTGATATCACTACTCAAACTCTCAGACATTGTTTACATTAAAGTAAATATATCGTCCATCGACAACTCTTTGACTCGTGTTGTCGTTCGAGTAGATTGTGATGCTACATTTTTGTCAGTGAAGCTGACTTCTTCATTATTCATTTCACTTTCCCTACTCGATTTTGGGGTTATTTGTATCCCCGAATCGTCTGTACTCTTTGTTTCAATTGCATTATTTTTTATTTTATTTTCCTGACTCACGTTTGGAGTCTAGTGGATTTCAAAATCACTCATACTATTTGATTCATTATAGCTTTCGACACTAGTCGTTTCATTTATATTGTTTTCGTTCTTTCCTGCCATTTTTGAATTGTAAAATTACCACATTTATTTTATTATACTATATTTTAACACTTCTTATCTTACATACCTTAAGTATTCCTTAATTATTACTTACGTATAACCTCACTTTTTGTACTTTTTTACGTACTCCTAACACACGCTTATATTCACATTTAGGTGCGGTTTATTCAAAATTACATTTATAAACTCGAGTCCAAGTTCGAGGCGCCATTGAGAAGCTACTGATTAATTATAAAAACAATTATTAAAAATGATATACACTCCTCACAACTCTTACCTTTCTCGGGTCCAAAGTTCTTAGCACGAAGTCGTGAAGAATAAGCATGACTTAGGTTAACATTATGCAATAAATTATACTCTCAATTTCGGGATTATAGTTATATTTATTTAGCAATTCTTTGACATTAAATTTTATTGTCTTTTCATTTATTTATATTCCCAAAACTATCATTGACATTTACATAATTTCTCAAAAAAAATCAAACAAACATATTAATTTATTTATTCTGATTTACAGCAAATATTCTTTGTTATTCTTGTGTTGTTTTATCTTTCTCCCGAAGTTCTACTCCAAACAATAGATTAATTAAAATAATATTAAAACAATAGATTAAAACAAGGTAACATATTATCAAAGATCATTTCTTACTGAAAAAAAATATAAAGGTCTTAAAAAATTTAACTTAAATTCTAGTCAAGGCCACCCAGCAATGCCCACGCTCACATTCATGCCTTATTTCCCCCTTTTATGTAAAAAATGATAATAATCATAATAGGTTCAGTAGAATACTGTTACGTGTGCTGCGTCATTCCTCCCAACCGCGTGGCGTATCTCACAGAACTCTCTTATTTGGCGGCTATGGTTTCACTTTCGATAGATCTTTTCGTGTTCATTGTTCCATAGCACGTTAGTTCTGTTTCTTTACATTGTTATACACAATTTTGATATTTATTGGGGTTGGTCGGCCGACACTAATTAAGCTCGAGCAACATGTTTATATGACCGCGCGCGGCCGGTATAGGTAGTTGACTGGGAAGAGAACTTTATTTGACGATGTTACATCCGGGCGGGCATCACTGCCTTGCCGGCGAACAAATTTCATCGCCGCACACAGCCTTAGTTGTCCAAGTTTTTTAGTGGCTGTACACATGGCACACAGGATTTACGTGTGCTGTACGTCGACGATATTTCACTGCCTTTACTTTCGTTTAGCGTGGATTAGGCGCTCCGCAGATACAGGTGCTTGTGCATTTGTGAGTGGACGTCACACAACCACAAAGTTCTAGGAAGTGTGCTACAGTTGACAACACATTCTTTTCAAATATTTCAACACAGTTACAGCGTACCTTTGCATTGTTTAGACTGCGAGTTAGATTCAAACTGGGGACTGGCCACATACATGAAATGAATTTGAAATATTAATAAAATCAAAACCAAAATTAATAAAATAACGAGAACCTTTTAATTTGCCCCATTACAATACCCCCCAATGAGAGATCTTCTGTCGAAACAGAAGAAATCTCATTGCTAAAACCCCTAAGAGGACCGGTGAGGAACTGGTGCCAACAACCCCCTTTTGCTCTTACACCTCATGGGTAAACGACCCCCCTGGTTCGGCGACTATGGACGCATCTGAACGAGATCACTGGACTTCTCTGTGTGAGATCCCAACACCGAAAATCAAACAGATACGCACCACAGCGCACCTCACCTCCTAACATGCCTCCCCAGACTCCAAATCCCTGGCTACTATTATGCCAGATCCTCAACCGATATGTTTCCCCTTTTCATGCACACTGGGTCGCCTTTGGCAAATACTGGGTGCATACATACACCTATAATATTTTTTAAACAAACTCATCATTTAAAATCACAAAATATTCATCTTTAAATTCACTATTCTTCTAAGTTCAAAATCAGAGTGTATCAAAACAAAAAAATCTCTTATCTGAATAGATTAATTCTCTTTGTTATTATTACTGATAAAAAAACAAATAAATTGAATATTTAATTAAAACATGAACTGCCTTATCCTAACATTTGATTATACATATATCCTAAACAATATAATTCAATAACACTATTAATACGCATAAACAATAATACAATCAGAATTTAAAACATCAATTTGATGGCAGGCACCAAACTTTTTTTTTCTACTACCCCCCTTTTAATCCCTTAACCCCTGATACCCGTTACATATTCATGTGTTCTGCACTAGGCTTCTTGGCCTTTTCCAGCCTCATCCTAGCCGTAAACCACATCTCCCTCGTGACCTGTAACGGGGTCACCGCCCATCCACACTCACTATTACCCCCCCTGGACTGTAGCGCCCAGTTGCTTTCACAAGGACTGATGCGGAAGGGGTGGACATTTTTTCTTTTATTCCACCCCCATCCTTGCTTCAGCGTTACAATAAAATTCAGTATTACACCTACTATTCTTGATTTATACACCCCTAATGGACTACCACCCCTATCTGGGTGAAAATAGACCTGTTCCTAAATTTAGTAGATTCCCCAAAAAATAACCCCCCTACTAAATCTAACAAACCACCGGGTTAACAAAATAAAACAAACCACAAGCCGGTTATATCAAGTAAAATTCATGATTTGTCACAATTAACTACTTTCACGATCATGATCCGGTGAGGTCATGGCCGCACTCAGGTGGGGAATCTACAGTTAAACATAAAACATGGATTACCATTTATACAAGTTACTTGGGCAGTAATATACACATCTTATTTTCCAAACACCGCTTCAGCTCAAACATTTCCTTCAATTTTAAATGAATATTTTAATCATTATGTTTTTTATCAATTATTTATTTTACCATTACAATCAAAATTCAGATCAAAATAGATTTAAAGTCATTATTAAAAATTATCTTTTTAATTTATTTAATTACCTTTCATTAAATTTAATTCATATTGTTTTAATTAACAATTTCAAAATTAATTACATTGGATAAAAATGATTTTACATTAACAACATCCTATCACACAAATATTAACTATCTCACAATCAAAACATTAAGTCATTTCCTTACATCATTCAAAAAATTTACCTTCATTTCTTCACACCTGGCATTTCTTTTTATTTCATAATAGGATTTTCCTACTGGCAATGATTCAGCAGACTACAGCATTTTTAGTATTGTCACCAAGCATGACTGTAGACATTAGTCACAACATACAACACACCTGTTTACATTAACAATAGTCTGCCAGACTGGTGTTATAAACACAGTTATAAACACTCTCATAGTCTAAACATTCTGGTTACCTCACCCCTCATACTTGTACTTTTAATTTTCAATTTCTATAAATCTGTTGGTTAACCTATTTATCACATTGCTTGTTACAATTCAAAGCAGAGTTAATTTTGCTTCCTTAATAAAATTGGCCCTTTTAAATTATTTGTTTAACTTGAAAATTCTTTAATAATCTCCACTCAAAACAGTTTAACTTTAATTACAGCTATATGAAGTTAATGTATAAAATGTATAAAATTACAGTTTCAATATGAATCAAAATGAAGTTAAACACATCACTAACCTTCATATTATTAAGTTACTCCAAGGACAACTACAATTCAATTTAATCCCTTCGTACATTCAAAACAATTTCAATTACTTTGATTACATTTATCAAAAAGATTCTAATTGGTCTAATGTTTCAGTTTTTCTTAATACTTCAATAAATTTCACAAACATTACCTCATTTATTTCAAATCTCTTTTCAACTTTCGGCACAATCACATTCTATATACCATCTATCCTCTACTCATAACCTAACATAGCAGGTACCACAAAATAAGAATTAAACCTTTTGGTTACATAGCTTATTCTTTAAAATATTTCCAAACATTTTTTTTTCTTAATTACCTGTAAATAGGTTATATGTTACATGTACAGAATTATTGTTTATAGACATGCGATTGAAAACGAACAGAACCCCACTCCAATTAATATAAAGAACTTTTTTTTTTCAAAATTACCAAACAAACCACAACCACTAATTTACCACCCCATCTCTATAAGCGATAATTCTATTAGACTGTACAGAAATTTATTATTTCGGTTGTCTACTCAACCACAAAACTTCTTCACTACCTACCTAATTAAGGGATGAGTTTACAATTCATAAATAACACCAGTTTTTTAATTTTGAGGATTACCCTAATGTATTGTTTAGAATTAAGGCAATCAAAAGGTTTGAAAAAAGTGTGCCAATTTATGTAACTATTGTTTATGTTTTCTCTAAGGGGAGGGTTAAGGAAATCGGGACGATAAAAAGGGTAAGGATTATTAAAAGGTCGAGAGCTAGGACTAAAGGTAAGGACAAAGCTTCCTCCAAAAATAAGGGTAAATGGAGAAAACCAAGGCTCGCATGGGCAGGGGCACGTCCCTGAAATAGACGAACCCCACTGGGACAAGTGGGAAACATTACCCGCTACCACTTACTGTTTTATATGTTAAATTCCTAATTTTATAGTTATTTGGTTTATATTCAATTACCAAATTTAATGTATTCAAACAATTTAACATTTATTTATTAATTTCTCATAATCAAATTCAAATCTCATAAAATAATTTAAACTCATTAGAAAAATTCAACCATATAATATTTAAATCAATCAAAATATTTAAACATTTCAAATTATTTTAATTAAATCAATTATTGAAAACAACATTTTTAATTACTTTCACTAAGTACAATAATTACAACTCATTAGTTATCCTCTTCCAAATTATTTTTGTTATTTATTTAGGCTGCAAAATATTAATATTATTATTATCACAACAATTCCCATTACATACACATATACCTAACATTTTACAATATACACAATTAATTTCACTATCAATTTATTTGTTTACAATTTATTTACAATTCTTCATCATTAATTATTCAGTTGTATCACACTTCATTGTCCAAGGTTGCGAGGTCAAAACCCTTAAACAAACTATTCAAAATTGTCCATTTGTGAATTTAAGGCTCAGCCTCCATCGTCAAAAATTAGTCTGGGTTTCAAATAACAATTTTCAATTTTATTTGCATTCCACATACAGTTATCTTGTGTATAGTAACCATAAAATTTCAGTTTATTCATTTTACCATAATAATCATATACCAGGTCAACATTATTTATTTCTGTCCAGTCTCCATTAGTAGTTATATTCATTATCAAGTCGGTTAATTTTTCATCATAAGGTAAACTATTATTATTTAAACATGTATCATCCAAATAATCTTCACTCTCAATTTTAACAGGTAAGTACTTCAAATCATTTAACATCTCTTTCAACTCATTATAATCTCTCTTTAGTTTATATAATTCTATCTCTTTATCAACACACAACTCTCCATCTAAATCTTTCTCATCATAACACCATATCACACTTTTAACCTTCCACACAGAGGGTACAACCTTATACAAAAAAGGTAAACAATTCAAATCTTTCACTAATAAGGGTCTCTTGCCCTCCAATAATAACATTTTTGAACACCTTGGTTCATCACGAATAAGGGGAAAATTTACCCTCTGCCCTCCATATTCATCTACTCTTTCTTTCCATTCTTTTTCTAATTCATCAACACTAATTACTACCTCGTTACAACATATCTCTCTCTCTCTCTCTCTCTCTCTCTCTCACTCACTATTTCACTATCTATTTTCAACGTATCACTCTCTGATACCACCCTTTCAATCACATTACCATTTTCAATATCATTGTTAACATTTGTTACCTTACTCTCTAATACCACATTTTTAATTATATTCTCATTTTCGACATTATTGTCATCATTTGTTAATTTTTTATTATCATTATTATTTTTACTTTTACTCTGTTCTCCTACTGACTCTACTATTCTCTCAATATCTTGTTTCAATTCATTACAACTATTTTCGCATTTCATTTTTACCTCATCAATGTCAAATTTAAGTACATCAAATTTACAATTAAATTCACTTTTAATTTCAGTCTTAATTTCATCAAAACAATTATTTAATTCGTTAAATTTGTTATTCTGTACATCTAATTTGCTGTCAAAACTATTCTTTTGAACATGGAATTTTACATTGATACTGCTATTCATTTTATTGATATCACTACTCAAACTCTCAGACATTGTTTACATTAAAGTAAATATATCGTCCATCGACAACTCTTTGACTCGTGTTGTCGTTCGAGTAGATTGTGATGCTACATTTTTGTCAGTGAAGCTGACTTCTTCATTATTCATTTCACTTTACCTACTCGATTTTGGGGTTATTTGTATCCCCGAATCGTCTGTACTCTTTGTTTCATTTGCATTATTTGTTATTTTATTTTATTTTCCTGACTCACGTTTGGAGTCTAGTGGATTTCAAAATCACTCATACTATTTGATTCATTATAGTTTTCGACACTAGTCGTTTCATTTATATTGTTTTCATTCTTTCCTGCCATTTTTGAATTGTAAAATTACCACATTTATTTTATTATACTATATTTTAACACTTCTTATCTTACATACCTTAAGTATTCCTTAATTATTACTTACGTATAACCTCACTTTTCGTACTTTTTTACGTACTCCTAACACACGCTTATATTCACATTTAGGTGCGGTTTATTCAAAATTACATTTATAAACTCGAGTCCAAGTTCGAGGCGCCATTGAGAAGCTACTGATTAATTATAAAAACAATTATTAAAAATGATATACACTCCTCACAACTCTTACCTTTCTCGGGTCCAAAGTTCTTAGCACGAAGTCGTGAAGAATAAGCATGACTTAGGTTAACATTATGCAATAAATTATACTCTCAATTTCGGGATTATAGTTATATTTATTTAGCAATTCTTTGACATTAAATTTTATTGTCTTTTCATTTATTTATATTCCCAAAACTATCATTGACATTTACATAATTTCTCAAAAAAAATCAACCAAACATATTAATTTATTTATTCTGATTTACAGCAAATATTCTTTGTTATTCTTGTGTTGTTTTATCTTTCTCCCGAAGTTCTACTCCAAACAATAGATTAATTAAAATAATATTAAAACAATAGATTAAAACAAGGTAACATATTATCAAAGATCATTTCTTACTGAAAAAAAATATAAAGGTCTTAAAAAATTTAACTTAAATTCTAGTCAAGGCCACCCAGCAATGCCCACGCTCACATTCATGCCTTATTTCCCCCTTTTATGTAAAAAATGATAATAATCATAATAGGTTCAGTAGAATACTGTTACGTGTGCTGCGTCATTCCTCCCAACCGCGTGGCGTATCTCACAGAACTCTCTTATTTGACGGCTATGGTTTCACTTTCGATAGATCTTTTCGTGTTCACTGTTCCATAGCACGTTAGTTCTGTTTCTTTACATTGTTATACACAATTTTGATATTTATTGGGGTTGGTCGGCCGACACTAATTAAGCTCGAGCAACATGTTTATATGACCGCGCGCGGCCGGTATAGGTAGTTGACTGGGAAGAGAACTTTATTTGACGATGTTACATCCGGGCGGGCATCACTGCCTTGCCGGCGAACAAATTTCATCGCCGCACACAGCCTTAGTTGTCCAAGTTTTTTAGTGGCTGTACACATGGCACACAGGATTTACGTGTGCTGTACGTCGACGATATTTCACTGCCTTTACTTTCGTTTAGCGTGGATTAGGCGCTCCGCAGATACAGGTGCTTGTGCATTTGTGAGTGGACGTCACACAACCACAAAGTTCTAGGAAGTGTGCTACAGTTGACAACACATTCTTTTCAAATATTTCAACACAGTTACAGCGTACCTTTGCATTGTTTAGACTGCGAGTTAGATTCAAACTGGGGACTGGCCACATACATGAAATGAATTTGAAATATTAATAAAATCAAAACCAAAATTAATAAAATAACGAGAACCTTTTAATTTGCCCCATTACAATACCCCCCCCCAATGAGAGATCTTCTGTCGAAACAGAAGAAATCTCATTGCTAAAACCCCTAAGAGGACCGGTGAGGAACTGGTGCCAACACCCCCCTTTTGCTCTTACACCTCATGGGTAAACGACCCCCCTGGTTCGGCGACTATGGACGCATCTGAACGAGATCACTGGACTTCTCTGTGTGAGATCCCAACACCGAAAATCGAACAGATACGCACCACAGCGCACCTCACCTCCTACATGCCTCCCCAGACTCTAAATCCCTGGCTACTAATATGCCAGATCCTCAACCGATATGTTTCCCCTTTTCATGCACACTGGGTCGCCTTTGGCAAATACTGGGCGCATACATACACCTATAATATTTTTTAAACAAACTCATCATTTAAAATCACAAAATATTCATCTTTAAATTCACTATTCTTCTAAGTTCAAAATCAGAGTGTATCAAAACAAAAAAATCTCTTATCTGAATAGATTAATTCTCTTTGTTATTATTACTGATAAAAAAACAAATAAATTGAATATTTAATTAAAACATGAACTGCCTTATCCTAACATTTGATTATACATATATCCTAAACAATATAATTCAATAACACTATTAATACGCATAAACAATAATACAATCAGAATTTAAAACATCAATTTGATGGCAGGCACCAAACTTTTTTTTTCTACTACCCCCTTTTAATCCCTTAACCCCTGATACCCGTTACATATTCATGTGTTCTGCGCTAGGCTTCTTGGCCTTTTCCAGCCTCATCCTAGCCGTAAACCACATCTCCCTCGTGACCTGTAACGGGGTCACCGCCCATCCACACTCACTATTACCCCCCCTGGACTGTAGCGCCCAGTTGCTTTCACAAGGACTGATGCGGAAGGGGTGGACATTTTTTCTTTTATTCCACCCCATCCTTGCTTCGGCGTTACAATAAAATTCAGTATTACACCTACTATTCTTGATTTATACACCCCTAATGGACTACCACCCCTATCTGGGTGAAAATAGACCTGTTCCAAAATTTAGTAGATTCCCCAAAAAATAACCCCCCTACTAAATCTAACAAACCACCGGGTTAACAAAATAAAACAAACCACAAGCCGGTTATATAAAGTAAAATTCATGATTTGTCACAATTAACTACTTTCACGGTCATGATCCGGTGAGGTCATGGCCGCACTCAGGTGGGGAATCTACAGTTAAACATAAAACATGGATTACCATTTATACAAGTTACTTGGGCAGTAATATACACATCTTATTTTCCAAACACCGCTTCAGCTCAAACATTTCCTTCAATTTTAAATGAATATTTTAATCATTATGTTTTTTATCAATTATTTATTTTACCATTACAATCAAAATTCAGATCAAAATAGATTTAAAGTCATTATTAAAAATTATCTTTTTAATTTATTTAATTACCTTTCATTAAATTTAATTCATATTGTTTTAATTAACAATTTCAAAATTAATTACATTGGATCAAAATGATTTTACATTAACAACATCCTATCACACAAATATTAACTATCTCACAATCAAAACATTAAGTCATTTCCTTACATCATTCAAAAAATTTACCTTCATTTCTTCACACCTGGCATTTCTTTTTATTTCATAATAGGATTTTCCTACTGGCAATGATTCAGCAGACTACAGCATTTTTATTATTGTTACCAAGCATGACTGTAGACATTAGTCACAACATACAACACACCTGTTTACATTAACAATAGTCTGCCAGACTGGTGTTATAAACACAGTTATAAACACTCTCATAGTCTAAACATTCTGGTTACCTCACCCCTCATACTTGTACTTTTAATTTTCAATTTCTATAAATCTGTTGGTTAACCTATTTATCACATTGCTTGTTACAATTCAAAGCAGAGTTAATTTTGCTTCCTTAATAAAATTGGCCCTTTTAAATTATTTGTTTAACTTGAAAATTCTTTAATAATCTCCACTCAAAACAGTTTAACTTTAATTACAGCTATATGAAGTTAATGTATAAAATGTATAAAATTACAGTTTCAATATGAATCAAAATGAAGTTAAACACATCACTAACCTTCATATTATTAAGTTACTCCAAGGACAACTACAATTCAATTTAATCCCTTCGTACATTCAAAACAATTTCAATTACTTTGATTACATTTATCAAAAAGATTCTAATTGGTCTAATGTTTCAGTTTTTCTTAATACTTCAATAAATTTCACAAACATTACCTCATTTATTTCAAATCTCTTTTCAACTTTCGGCACAATCACATTCTATATACCATCTATCCTCTACTCATAACCTAACATAGCAGGTACCACAAAATAAGAATTAAACCTTTTGGTTACATAGCTTTTTCTTTAAAATATTTCCAAACATTTTTTTTTCTTAATTACCTGTAAATAGGTTATATGTTACATGTACAGAATTATTGTTTATAGAGATGCGATTGAAAACGAACAGAACCCCACTCCAATTAATATAAAGAACTTTTTTTTTTTCAAAATTACCAAACAAACCACAACCACTAATTTACCACCCCATCTCTATAAACGATAATTCTATTAGACTGTACAGAAATTTATTATTTCGGTTGTCTACTCAACCACAAAACTTCTTCACTACCTACCTAATTAAGGGATGAGTTTACAATTCATAAATAACACCAGTTTTTTAATTTTGAGGATTACCCTAATGTATTGTTTAGAATTAAGGCAATCAAAAGGTTTGAAAAAAGTGTGCCAATTTATGTAACTATTGTTTATGTTTTCTCTAAGGGGAGGGTTAAGGAAATCGGGACGATAAAAAGGGTAAGGATTATTAAAAGGTCGAGAGCTAGGACTAAAGGTAAGGACAAAGCTTCCTCCAAAAATAAGGGTAAATGGAGAAAACCAAGGCTCGCGTGGGCAGGGGCACGTCCCTGAAATAGACGAACCCCACTGGGACAAGTGGGAAACATTACCCGCTACCACTTACTGTTTTATATGTTAAATTCCTAATTTTATAGTTATTTGGTTTATATTCAATTACCAAATTTAATGTATTCAAACAATTTAACATTTATTTATTAATTTCTCATGATCAAATTCAAATCTCATAAAATAATTTAAACTCATTAGAAAAATTCAACCATATAATATTTAAATCAATCAAAATATTTAAACATTTCAAATTATTTTAATTAAATCAATTATTGAAAACAACATTTTTAATTACTTTCACTAAGTACAATAATTACAACTCATTAGTTATCCTCTTCCAAATTATTTTTGTTATTTATTTAGGCTGCAAAATATTAATATTATTATTATCACAACAATTCCCATTACATACACATATACCTAACATTTTACAATATACACAATTAATTTCACTATCAATTTATTTGTTTACAATTTATTTACAATTCTTCATCATTAATTATTCAGTTGTATCACACTTCATTGTCCAAGGTTGCGAGGTCAAACCCCTTAAACAAACTATTTAAAATTGTCCATTTGTGAATTTAAGGCTCAGCCTCCATCGTCAAAAATTAGTCTGGGTTTCAAATAACAATTTTCAATTTTATTTGCATTCCACATACGGTTATCTTGTGTATAGTAACCATAAAATTTCAGTTTATTCATTTTACCATAATAATCATATACCAGGTCAACATTATTTATTTCTGTCCAGTCTCCATTAGTAGTTATATTCATTATCAAGTCGGTTAATTTTTCATCATAAGGTAAACTATTATTATTTAAACATGTATCATCCAAATAATCTTCACTCTCAATTTTAACAGGTAAGTACTTCAAATCATTTAACATCTCTTTCAACTCATTATAATCTCTCTTTAGTTTATATAATTCTATCTCTTTATCAACACACAACTCTCCATCTAAATCTTTCTCATCATAACACCATATCACACTTTTAACCTTCCACACAGAGGGTACAACCTTATACAAAAAAGGGAAACAATTCAAATCTTTCACTAATAAGGGTCTCTTGCCCTCCAATAATAACATTTTTGAACACCTTGGTTCATCACGAATAAGGGGAAAATTTACCCTCTGCCCCCCATATTCATCTACTCTTTCTTTCCATTCTTTTTCTAATTCATCAACACTAATTACTACCTCGTTACAACATATCACTCTCTCTCTCTCTCTCTCTCTCTCTCTCTCTCTCTCTCTCTCACTCACTATTTCACTATCTATTTTCAACGTATCACTCTCTGATACCACCCTTTCAATCACATTACCATTTTCAATATCATTGTTAACATTTGTTACCTTACTCTCTAATACCACATTTTTAATTATATTCTCATTTTCGACATTATTGTCATCATTTGTTAATTTTTTATTATCATTATTATTTTTACTTTTACTCTGTTCTCCTACTGACTCTACTATTCTCTCAATATCTTGTTTCAATTCATTACAACTATTTTCGCATTTCATTTTTACCTCATCAATGTCAAATTTAAGTACATCAAATTTACAATTAAATTCACTTTTAATTTCAGTCTTAATTTCATCAAAACAATTATTTAATTCGTTAAATTTGTTATTCTGTACATCTAATTTGCTGTCAAAACTATTCTTTTGAACATCGAATTTTACATTGATGCTGCTATTCATTTTATTGATATCACTACTCAAACTCCCAGACATTGTTTACATTAAAGTAAATATATCGTCCATCGACAACTCTTTGACTCGTGTTGTCGTTCGAGTAGATTGTGATGCTACATTTTTGTCAGTGAAGCTGACTTCTTCATTATTCATTTCACTTTACCTACTCGATTTTGGGGTTATTTGTATCCCCGAATCGTCTGTACTCTTTGTTTCATTTGCATTATTTGTTATTTTATTTTATTTTCCTGACTCACGTTTGGAGTCTAGTGGATTTCAAAATCACTCATACTATTTGATTCATTATAGTTTTCGACACTAGTCGTTTCATTTATATTGTTTTCATTCTTTCCTGCCATTTTTGAATTGTAAAATTACCACATTTATTTTATTATACTATATTTTAACACTTCTTATCTTACATACCTTAAGTATTCCTTAATTATTACTTACGTATAACCTCACTTTTCGTACTTTTTTACGTACTCCTAACACACGCTTATATTCACATTTAGGTGCGGTTTATTCAAAATTACATTTATAAACTCGAGTCCAAGTTCGAGGCGCCATTGAGAAGCTACTGATTAATTATAAAAACAATTATTAAAAATGATATACACTCCTCATAACTCTTACCTTTCTCGGGTCCAAAGTTCTTAGCACGAAGTCGTGAAGAATAAGCATGACTTAGGTTAACATTATGCAATAAATTATACTCTCAATTTCGGGATTATAGTTATATTTATTTAGCAATTCTTTGACATTAAATTTTATTGTCTTTTCATTTATTTATATTCCCAAAACTATCATTGACATTTACATAATTTCTCAAAAAAAATCAACCAAACATATTAATTTATTTATTCTGATTTACAGCAAATATTCTTTGTTATTCTTGTGTTGTTTTATCTTTCTCCCGAAGTTCTACTCCAAACAATAGATTAATTAAAATAATATTAAAACAATAGATTAAAACAAGGTAACATATTATCAAAGATCATTTCTTACTGAAAAAAAATATAAAGGTCTTAAAAAATTTAACTTAAATTCTAGTCAAGGCCACCCAGCAATGCCCACGCTCACATTCATGCCTTATTTCCCCCTTTTATGTAAAAAATGATAATAATCATAATAGGTTCAGTAGAATACTGTTACGTGTGCTGCGTCATTCCTCCCAACCGCGTGGCGTATCTCACAGAACTCTCTTATTTGACGGCTATGGTTTCACTTTCGATAGATCTTTTCGTGTTCACTGTTCCATAGCACGTTAGTTCTGTTTCTTTACATTGTTATACACAATTTTGATATTTATTGGGGTTGGTCGGCCGACACTAATTAAGCTCGAGCAACATGTTTATATGACCGCGCGCGGCCGGTATAGGTAGTTGACTGGGAAGAGAACTTTATTTGACGATGTTACATCCGGGCGGGCATCACTGCCTTGCCGGCGAACAAATTTCATCGCCGCACACAGCCTTAGTTGTCCAAGTTTTTTAGTGGCTGTACACATGGCACACAGGATTTACGTGTGCTGTACGTCGACGATATTTCACTGCCTTTACTTTCGTTTAGCGTGGATTAGGCGCTCCGCAGATACAGGTGCTTGTGCATTTGTGAGTGGACGTCACACAACCACAAAGTTCTAGGAAGTGTGCTACAGTTGACAACACATTCTTTTCAAATATTTCAACACAGTTACAGCGTACCTTTGCATTGTTTAGACTGCGAGTTAGATTCAAACTGGGGACTGGCCACATACATGAAATGAATTTGAAATATTAATAAAATCAAAACCAAAATTAATAAAATAACGAGAACCTTTTAATTTGCCCCATTACAATACCCCCCAATGAGAGATCTTCTGTCGAAACAGAAGAAATCTCATTGCTAAAACCCCTAAGAGGACCGGTGAGGAACTGGTGCCAACAACCCCCTTTTGCTCTTACACCTCATGGGTAAACGACCCCCCTGGTTCGGCGACTATGGACGCATCTGAACGAGATCACTGGACTTCTCTGTGTGAGATCCCAACACCGAAAATCGAACAGATACGCACCACAGCGCACCTCACCTCCTACATGCCTCCCCAGACTCTAAATCCCTGGCTACTAATATGCCAGATCCTCAACCGATATGTTTCCCCTTTTCATGCACACTGGGTCGCCTTTGGCAAATACTGGGCGCATACATACACCTATAATATTTTTTAAACAAACTCATCATTTAAAATCACAAAATATTCATCTTTAAATTCACTATTCTTCTAAGTTCAAAATCAGAGTGTATCAAAACAAAAAAATCTCTTATCTGAATAGATTAATTCTCTTTGTTATTATTACTGATAAAAAAACAAATAAATTGAATATTTAATTAAAACATGAACTGCCTTATCCTAACATTTGATTATACATATATCCTAAACAATATAATTCAATAACACTATTAATACGCATAAACAATAATACAATCAGAATTTAAAACATCAATTTGATGGCAGGCACCAAACTTTTTTTTTCTACTACCCCCTTTTAATCCCTTAACCCCTGATACCCGTTACATATTCATGTGTTCTGCGCTAGGCTTCTTGGCCTTTTCCAGCCTCATCCTAGCCGTAAACCACATCTCCCTCGTGACCTGTAACGGGGTCACCGCCCATCCACACTCACTATTACCCCCCCTGGACTGTAGCGCCCAGTTGCTTTCACAAGGACTGATGCGGAAGGGGTGGACATTTTTTCTTTTATTCCACCCCCATCCTTGCTTCGGCGTTACAATAAAATTCAGTATTACACCTACTATTCTTGATTTATACACCCCTAATGGACTACCACCCCTATCTGGGTGAAAATAGACCTGTTCCAAAATTTAGTAGATTCCCCAAAAAATAACCCCCCTACTAAATCTAACAAACCACCGGGTTAACAAAATAAAACAAACCACAAGCCGGTTATATCAAGTAAAATTCATGATTTGTCACAATTAACTACTTTCACGGTCATGATCCGGTGAGGTCATGGCCGCACTCAGGTGGGGAATCTACAGTTAAACATAAAACATGGATTACCATTTATACAAGTTACTTGGGCAGTAATATACACATCTTATTTTCCAAACACCGCTTCAGCTCAAACATTTCCTTCAATTTTAAATGAATAGTTTAATCATTATGTTTTTTATCAATTATTTATTTTACCATTACAATCAAAATTCAGATCAAAATAGATTTAAAGTCATTATTAAAAATTATCTTTTTAATTTATTTATTACCTTTCATTAAATTTAATTCATATTGTTTTAATTAACAATTTCAAAATTAATTACATTGGATCAAAATGATTTTACATTAACAACATCCTATCACACAAATATTAACTATCTCACAATCAAAACATTAAGTCATTTCCTTACATCATTCAAAAAATTTACCTTCATTTCTTCACACCTGGCATTTCTTTTTATTTCATAATAGGATTTTCCTACTGGCAATGATTCAGCAGACTACAGCATTTTTATTATTGTCACCAAGCATGACTGTAGACATTAGTCACAACATACAACACACCTGTTTACATTAACAATAGTCTGCCAGACTGGTGTTATAAACACAGTTATAAACACTCTCATAGTCTAAACATTCTGGTTACCTCACCCCTCATACTTGTACTTTTAATTTTCAATTTCTATAAATCTGTTGGTTAACCTATTTATCACATTGCTTGTTACAATTCAAAGCAGAGTTAATTTTGCTTCCTTAATAAAATTGGCCCTTTTAAATTATTTGTTTAACTTGAAAATTCTTTAATAATCTCCACTCAAAACAGTTTAACTTTAATTACAGCTATATGAAGTTAATGTATAAAATGTATAAAATTACAGTTTCAATATGAATCAAAATGAAGTTAAACACATCACTAACCTTCATATTATTAAGTTACTCCAAGGACAACTACAATTCAATTTAATCCCTTCGTACATTCAAAACAATTTCAATTACTTTGATTACATTTATCAAAAAGATTCTAATTGGTCTAATGTTTCAGTTTTTCTTAATACTTCAATAAATTTCACAAACATTACCTCATTTATTTCAAATCTCTTTTCAACTTTCGGCACAATCACATTCTATATACCATCTATCCTCTACTCATAACCTAACATAGCAGGTACCACAAAATAAGAATTAAACCTTTTGGTTACATAGCTTTTTCTTTAAAATATTTCCAAACATTTTTTTTTTCTTAATTACCTGTAAATAGGTTATATGTTACATGTACAGAATTATTGTTTATAGAGATGCGATTGAAAACGAACAGAACCCCACTCCAATTAATATAAAGAACTTTTTTTTTTTTTCAAAATTACCAAACAAACCACAACCACTAATTTACCACCCCATCTCTATAAACGATAATTCTATTAGACTGTACAGAAATTTATTATTTCGGTTGTCTACTCAACCACAAAACTTCTTCACTACCTACCTAATTAAGGGATGAGTTTACAATTCATAAATAACACCAGTTTTTTAATTTTGAGGATTACCCTAATGTATTGTTTAGAATTAAGGCAATCAAAAGGTTTGAAAAAAGTGTGCCAATTTATGTAACTATTGTTTATGTTTTCTCTAAGGGGAGGGTTAAGGAAATCGGGACGATAAAAAGGGTAAGGATTATTAAAAGGTCGAGAGCTAGGACTAAAGGTAAGGACAAAGCTTCCTCCAAAAATAAGGGTAAATGGAGAAAACCAAGGCTCGCGTGGGCAGGGGCACGTCCCTGAAATAGACGAACCCCACTGGGACAAGTGGGAAACATTACCCGCTACCACTTACTGTTTTATATGTTAAATTCCTAATTTTATAGTTATTTGGTTTATATTCAATTACCAAATTTAATGTATTCAAACAATTTAACATTTATTTATTAATTTCTCATGATCAAATTCAAATCTCATAAAATAATTTAAACTCATTAGAAAAATTCAACTATATAATATTTAAATCAATCAAAATATTTAAACATTTCAAATTATTTTAATTAAATCAATTATTGAAAACAACATTTTTAATTACTTTCACTAAGTACAATAATTACAACTCATTAGTTATCCTCTTCCAAATTATTTTTGTTATTTATTTAGGCTGCAAAATATTAATATTATTATTATCACAACAATTCCCATTACATACACATATACCTAACATTTTACAATATACACAATTAATTTCACTATCAATTTATTTGTTTACAATTTATTTACAATTCTTCATCATTAATTATTCAGTTGTATCACACTTCATTGTCCAAGGTTGCGAGGTCAAAACCCTTAAACAAACTATTTAAAATTGTCCATTTGTGAATTTAAGGCTCAGCCTCCATCGTCAAAAATTAATCTAGGTTTCAAATAACAATTTTCAATTTTATTTGCATTCCACATACGGTTATCTTGTGTATAGTAACCATAAAATTTCAGTTTATTCATTTTACCATAATAATCATATACCAGGTCAACATTATTTATTTCTGTCCAGTCTCCATTAGTAGTTATATTCATTATCAAGTCGGTTAATTTTTCATCATAAGGTAAACTATTATTATTTAAACATGTATCATCCAAATAATCTTCACTCTCAATTTTAACAGGTAAGTACTTCAAATCATTTAACATCTCTTTCAACTCATTATAATCTCTCTTTAGTTTATAAAATTCTATCTCTTTATCAACACACAACTCTCCATCTAAATCTTTCTCATCATAACACCATATCACACTTTTAACCTTCCACACAGAGGGTACAACCTTATACAAAAAAGGGAAACAATTCAAATCTTTCACTAATAAGGGTCTCTTGCCCTCCAATAATAACATTTTTGAACACCTTGGTTCATCACGAATAAGGGGAAAATTTACCCTCTGCCCTCCATATTCATCTACTCTTTCTTTCCATTCTTTTTCTAATTCATCAACACTAATTACTACCTCGTTACAACATATCACTCTCTCTCTCTCTCTCACTCACTATTTCACTATCTATTTTCAACGTATCACTCTCTGATACCACCCTTTCAATCACATTACCATTTTCAATATCATTGTTAACATTTGTTACCTTACTCTCTAATACCACATTTTTAATTATATTCTCATTTTCGACATTATTGTCATCATTTGTTAATTTTTTATTATCATTATTATTTTTACTTTTACTCTGTTCTCCTACTGACTCTACTATTCTCTCAATATCTTGTTTCAATTCATTACAACTATTTTCGCATTTCATTTTTACCTCATCAATGTCAAATTTAAGTACATCAAATTTACAATTAAATTCACTTTTAATTTCAGTCTTAATTTCATCAAAACAGTTATTTAATTCGTTAAATTTGTTATTCTGTACATCTAATTTGCTGTCAAAACTATTCTTTTGAACATGGAATTTTACATTGATACTGCTATTCATTTTATTGATATCACTACTCAAACTCTCAGACATTGTTTACATTAAAGTAAATATATCGTCCATCGACAACTCTTTGACTCGTGTTGTCGTTCGAGTAGATTGTGATGCTACATTTTTGTCAGTGAAGCTGACTTCTTCATTATTCATTTCACTTTCCCTACTCGATTTTGGGGTTATTTGTATCCCCGAATCGTCTGTACTCTTTGTTTCAATTGCATTATTTTTTATTTTATTTTCCTGACTCACGTTTGGAGTCTAGTGGATTTCAAAATCACTCATACTATTTGATTCATTATAGCTTTCGACACTAGTCGTTTCATTTATATTGTTTTCGTTCTTTCCTGCCATTTTTGAATTGTAAAATTACCACATTTATTTTATTATACTATATTTTAACACTTCTTATCTTACATACCTTAAGTATTCCTTAATTATTACTTACGTATAACCTCACTTTTTGTACTTTTTTACGTACTCCTAACACACGCTTATATTCACATTTAGGTGCGGTTTATTCAAAATTACATTTATAAACTCGAGTCCAAGTTCGAGGCGCCATTGAGAAGCTACTGATTAATTATAAAAACAATTATTAAAAATGATATACACTCCTCACAACTCTTACCTTTCTCGGGTCCAAAGTTCTTAGCACGAAGTCGTGAAGAATAAGCATGACTTAGGTTAACATTATGCAATAAATTATACTCTCAATTTCGGGATTATAGTTATATTTATTTAGCAATTCTTTGACATTAAATTTTATTGTCTTTTCATTTATTTATATTCCCAAAACTATCATTGACATTTACATAATTTCTCAAAAAAAATCAAACAAACATATTAATTTATTTATTCTGATTTACAGCAAATATTCTTTGTTATTCTTGTGTTGTTTTATCTTTCTCCCGAAGTTCTACTCCAAACAATAGATTAATTAAAATAATATTAAAACAATAGATTAAAACAAGGTAACATATTATCAAAGATCATTTCTTACTGAAAAAAAATATAAAGGTCTTAAAAAATTTAACTTAAATTCTAGTCAAGGCCACCCAGCAATGCCCACGCTCACATTCATGCCTTATTTCCCCCTTTTATGTAAAAAATGATAATAATCATAATAGGTTCAGTAGAATACTGTTACGTGTGCTGCGTCATTCCTCCCAACCGCGTGGCGTATCTCACAGAACTCTCTTATTTGGCGGCTATGGTTTCACTTTCGATAGATCTTTTCGTGTTCATTGTTCCATAGCACGTTAGTTCTGTTTCTTTACATTGTTATACACAATTTTGATATTTATTGGGGTTGGTCGGCCGACACTAATTAAGCTCGAGCAACATGTTTATATGACCGCGCGCGGCCGGTATAGGTAGTTGACTGGGAAGAGAACTTTATTTGACGATGTTACATCCGGGCGGGCATCACTGCCTTGCCGGCGAACAAATTTCATCGCCGCACACAGCCTTAGTTGTCCAAGTTTTTTAGTGGCTGTACACATGGCACACAGGATTTACGTGTGCTGTACGTCGACGATATTTCACTGCCTTTACTTTCGTTTAGCGTGGATTAGGCGCTCCGCAGATACAGGTGCTTGTGCATTTGTGAGTGGACGTCACACAACCACAAAGTTCTAGGAAGTGTGCTACAGTTGACAACACATTCTTTTCAAATATTTCAACACAGTTACAGCGTACCTTTGCATTGTTTAGACTGCGAGTTAGATTCAAACTGGGGACTGGCCACATACATGAAATGAATTTGAAATATTAATAAAATCAAAACCAAAATTAATAAAATAACGAGAACCTTTTAATTTGCCCCATTACAATACCCCCCAATGAGAGATCTTCTGTCGAAACAGAAGAAATCTCATTGCTAAAACCCCTAAGAGGACCGGTGAGGAACTGGTGCCAACAACCCCCTTTTGCTCTTACACCTCATGGGTAAACGACCCCCCTGGTTCGGCGACTATGGACGCATCTGAACGAGATCACTGGACTTCTCTGTGTGAGATCCCAACACCGAAAATCAAACAGATACGCACCACAGCGCACCTCACCTCCTAACATGCCTCCCCAGACTCCAAATCCCTGGCTACTATTATGCCAGATCCTCAACCGATATGTTTCCCCTTTTCATGCACACTGGGTCGCCTTTGGCAAATACTGGGTGCATACATACACCTATAATATTTTTTAAACAAACTCATCATTTAAAATCACAAAATATTCATCTTTAAATTCACTATTCTTCTAAGTTCAAAATCAGAGTGTATCAAAACAAAAAAATCTCTTATCTGAATAGATTAATTCTCTTTGTTATTATTACTGATAAAAAAACAAATAAATTGAATATTTAATTAAAACATGAACTGCCTTATCCTAACATTTGATTATACATATATCCTAAACAATATAATTCAATAACACTATTAATACGCATAAACAATAATACAATCAGAATTTAAAACATCAATTTGATGGCAGGCACCAAACTTTTTTTTTCTACTACCCCCCTTTTAATCCCTTAACCCCTGATACCCGTTACATATTCATGTGTTCTGCACTAGGCTTCTTGGCCTTTTCCAGCCTCATCCTAGCCGTAAACCACATCTCCCTCGTGACCTGTAACGGGGTCACCGCCCATCCACACTCACTATTACCCCCCCTGGACTGTAGCGCCCAGTTGCTTTCACAAGGACTGATGCGGAAGGGGTGGACATTTTTTCTTTTATTCCACCCCCATCCTTGCTTCGGTGTTACAATAAAATTCAGTATTACACCTACTATTCTTGATTTATACACCCCTAATGGACTACCACCCCTATCTGGGTGAAAATAGACCTGTTCCAAAATTTAGTAGATTCCCCAAAAAATAACCCCCCTACTAAATCTAACAAACCACCAGGTTAACAAAATAAAACAAACCACAAGCCGGTTATATCAAGTAAAATTCATGATTTGTCACAATTAACTACTTTCACGGTCATGATCCGGTGAGGTCATGGCCGCACTCAGGTGGGGAATCTACAGTTAAACATAAAACAAGGATTACCATTTATACAAGTTACTTGGGCAGTAATATACACATCTTATTTTCCAAACACCGCTTCAGCTCAAACATTTCCTTCAATTTTAAATGAATATTTTAATCATTATGTTTTTTATCAATTATTTATTTTACCATTACAATCAAAATTCAGATCAAAATAGATTTAAAGTCATTATTAAAAATTATCTTTTTAATTTATTTAATTACCTTTCATTAAATTTAATTCATATTGTTTTAATTAACAATTTCAAAATTAATTACATTGGATCAAAATGATTTTACATTAACAACATCCTATCACACAAATATTAACTATCTCACAATCAAAACATTAAGTCATTTCCTTACATCATTCAAAAAATTTACCTTCATTTCTTCACACCTGGCATTTCTTTTTATTTCATAATAGGATTTTCCTACTGGCAATGATTCAGCAGACTACAGCATTTTTATTATTGTCACCAAGCATGACTGTAGACATTAGTCACAACATACAACACACCTGTTTACATTAACAATAGTCTGCCAGACTGGTGTTATAAATACAGTTATAAACACTCTCATAGTCTAAACATTCTGGTTACCTCACCCCTCATACTTGTACTTTTAATTTTCAATTTCTATAAATCTGTTGGTTAACCTATTTATCACATTGCTTGTTACAATTCAAAGCAGAGTTAATTTTGCTTCCTTAAAAAAATTGGCCCTTTTAAATTATTTGTTTAACTTGAAAATTCTTTAATAATCTCCACTCAAAACAGTTTAACTTTAATTACAGCTATATGAAGTTAATGTATAAAATGTATAAAATTACAGTTTCAATATGAATCAAAATGAAGTTAAACACATCACTAACCTTCATATTATTAAGTTACTCCAAGGACAACTACAATTCAATTTAATCCCTTCGTACATTCAAAACAATTTCAATTACTTTGATTACATTTATCAAAAAGATTCTAATTGGTCTAATGTTTCAGTTTTTCTTAATACTTCAATAAATTTCACAAACATTACCTCATTTATTTCAAATCTCTTTTCAACTTTCGGCACAATCACATTCTATATACCATCTATCCTCTACTCATAACCTAACATAGCAGGTACCACAAAATAAGAATTAAACCTTTTGGTTACATAGCTTTTTCTTTAAAATATTTCCAAACATTTTTTTTTCTTAATTACCTGTACATAGGTTATATGTTACATGTACAGAATTATTGTTTATAGAGATGCGATTGAAAACGAACAGAACCCCACTCCAATTAATATAAAGAACTTTTTTTTTTTTCAAAATTACCAAACAAACCACAACCACTAATTTACCACCCCATCGCTATAAACGATAATTCTATTAGACTGTACAGAAATTTATTATTTCGGTTGTCTACTCAACCACAAAACTTCTTCACTACCTACCTAATTAAGGGATGAGTTTACAATTCATAAATAACACCAGTTTTTTAATTTTGAGGATTACCCTAATGTATTGTTTAGAATTAAGGCAATCAAAAGGTTTGAAAAAAGTGTGCCAATTTATGTAACTATTGTTTATGTTTTCTCTAAGGGGAGGGTTAAGGAAATCGGGACGATAAAAAGGGTAAGGATTATTAAAAGGTCGAGAGCTAGGACTAAAGGTAAGGACAAAGCTTCCTCCAAAAATAAGGGTAAATGGAGAAAACCAAGGCTCGCGTGGGCAGGGGCACGTCCCTGAAATAGACGAACCCCACTGGGACAAGTGGGAAACATTACCCGCTACCACTTACTGTTTTATATGTTAAATTCCTAATTTTATAGTTATTTGGTTTATATTCAATTACCAAATTTAATGTATTCAAACAATTTAACATTTATTTATTAATTTCTCATGATCAAATTCAAATCTCATAAAATAATTTAAACTCATTAGAAAAATTCAACCATATAATATTTAAATCAATCAAAATATTTAAACATTTCAAATTATTTTAATTAAATCAATTATTGAAAACAACATTTTTAATTACTTTCACTAAGTACAATAATTACAACTCATTAGTTATCCTCTTCCAAATTATTTTTGTTATTTATTTAGGCTGCAAAATATTAATATTATTATTATTATCACAACAATTCCCATTACATACACATATACCTAACATTTTACAATATACACAATTAATTTCACTATCAATTTATTTGTTTACAATTTATTTACAATTCTTCATCATTAATTATTCAGTTGTATCACACTTCATTGTCCAAGGTTGCGAGGTCAAACCCCTTAAACAAACTATTTAAAATTGTCCATTTGTGAATTTAAGGCTCAGCCTCCATTGTCAAAAATTAGTCTGGGTTTCAAATAACAATTTTCAATTTTATTTGCATTCCACATACGGTTATCTTGTGTATAGTAACCATAAAATTTCAGTTTATTCATTTTACCATAATAATCATATACCAGGTCAACATTATTTATTTCTGTCCAGTCTCCATTAGTAGTTATATTCATTATCAAGTCGGTTAATTTTTCATCATAAGGTAAACTATTATTATTTAAACATGTATCATCCAAATAATCTTCACTCTGAATTTTAACAGGTAAGTACTTCAAATCATTTAACATCTCTTTCAACTCATTATAATCTCTCTTTAGTTTATATAATTCTATCTCTTTATCAACACACAACTCTCCATCTAAATCTTTCTCATCATAACACCATATCACACTTTTAACCTTCCACACAGAGGGTACAACCTTATACAAAAAAGGGAAACAATTCAAATCTTTCACTAATAAGGGTCTCTTGCCCTCCAATAATAACATTTTTGAACACCTTGGTTCATCACGAATAAGGGGAAAATTTACCCTCTGCCCTCCATATTCATCTACTCTTTCTTTCCATTCTTTTTCTAATTCATCAACACTAATTACTACCTCGTTACAACATATCACTCTCTCTCTCTCTCTCACTCACTATTTCACTATCTATTTTCAACGTATCACTCTCTGATACCACCCTTTCAATCACATTACCATTTTCAATATCATTGTTAACATTTGTTACCTTACTCTCTAATACCACATTTTTAATTATATTCTCATTTTCGACATTATTGTCATCATTTGTTAATTTTTTATTATCATTATTATTTTTACTTTTACTCTGTTCTCCTACTGACTCTACTATTCTCTCAATATCTTGTTTCAATTCATTACAACTATTTTCGCATTTCATTTTTACCTCATCAATGTCAAATTTAAGTACATCAAATTTACAATTAAATTCACTTTTAATTTCAGTCTTAATTTCATCAAAACAATTATTTAATTCGTTAAATTTGTTATTCTGTACATCTAATTTGCTGTCAAAACTATTCTTTTGAACATGGAATTTTACATTGATACTGCTATTCATTTTATTGATATCACTACTCAAACTCTCAGACATTGTTTACATTAAAGTAAATATATCGTCCATCGACAACTCTTTGACTCGTGTTGTCGTTCGAGTAGATTGTGATGCTACATTTTTGTCAGTGAAGCTGACTTCTTCATTATTCATTTCACTTTCCCTACTCGATTTTGGGGTTATTTGTATCCCCGAATCGTCTGTACTCTTTGTTTCAATTGCATTATTTTTTATTTTATTTTCCTGACTCACGTTTGGAGTCTAGTGGATTTCAAAATCACTCATACTATTTGATTCATTATAGTTTTCGACACTAGTCGTTTCATTTATATTGTTTTCGTTCTTTCCTGCCATTTTTGAATTGTAAAATTACCACATTTATTTTATTATACTATATTTTAACACTTCTTATCTTACATACCTTAAGTATTCCTTAATTATTACTTACGTATAACCTCACTTTTTGTACTTTTTTACGTACTCCTAACACACGCTTATATTCACATTTAGGTGCGGTTTATTCAAAATTACATTTATAAACTCGAGTCCAAGTTCGAGGCGCCATTGAGAAGCTACTGATTAATTATAAAAACAATTATTAAAAATGATATACACTCCTCACAACTCTTACCTTTCTCGGGTCCAAAGTTCTTAGCACGAAGTCGTGAAGAATAAGCATGACTTAGGTTAACATTATGCAATAAATTATACTCTCAATTTCGGGATTATAGTTATATTTATTTAGCAATTCTTTGACATTAAATTTTATTGTGTTTTCATTTATTTATATTCCCAAAACTATCATTGACATTTACATAATTTCTCAAAAAAAATCAACCAAACATATTAATTTATTTATTCTGATTTACAGCAAATATTCTTTGTTATTCTTGTGTTGTTTTATCTTTCTCCCGAAGTTCTACTCCAAACAATAGATTAATTAAAATAATATTAAAACAATAGATTAAAACAAGGTAACATATTATCAAAGATCATTTCTTACTGAAAAAAAATATAAAGGTCTTAAAAAATTTAACTTAAATTCTAGTCAAGGCCACCCAGCAATGCCCACGCTCACATTCATGCCTTATTTCCCCCTTTTATGTAAAAAATGATAATAATCATAATAGGTTCAGTAGAATACTGTTACGTGTGCTGCGTCATTCCTCCCAACCGCGTGGCGTATCTCACAGAACTCTCTTATTTGGCGGCTATGGTTTCACTTTCGATAGATCTTTTCGTGTTCACTGTTCCATAGCACGTTAGTTCTGTTTCTTTACATTGTTATACACAATTTTGATATTTATTGGGGTTGGTCGGCCGACACTAATTAAGCTCGAGCAACATGTTTATATGACCGCGCGCGGCCGGTATAGGTAGTTGACTGGGAAGAGAACTTTATTTGACGATGTTACATCCGGGCGGGCATCACTGCCTTGCCGGCGAACAAATTTCATCGCCGCACACAGCCTTAGTTGTCCAAGTTTTTTAGTGGCTGTACACATGGCACACAGGATTTACGTGTGCTGTACGTCGACGATATTTCACTGCCTTTACTTTCGTTTAGCGTGGATTAGGCGCTCCGCAGATACAGGTGCTTGTGCATTTGTGAGTGGACGTCACACAACCACAAAGTTCTAGGAAGTGTGCTACAGTTGACAACACATTCTTTTCAAATATTTCAACACAGTTACAGCGTACCTTTGCATTGTTTAGACTGCGAGTTAGATTCAAACTGGGGACTGGCCATATACATGAAATGAATTTGAAATATTAATAAAATCAAAACCAAAATTAATAAAATAACGAGAACCTTTTAATTTGCCCCATTACAATACCCCCCAATGAGAGATCTTCTGTCGAAACAGAAGAAATCTCATTGCTAAAACCCCTAAGAGGACCGGTGAGGAACTGGTGCCAACAACCCCCTTTTGCTCTTACACCTCATGGGTAAACGACCCCCCTGGTTCGGCGACTATGGACGCATCTGAACGAGATCACTGGACTTCTCTGTGTGAGATCCCAACACCGAAAATCAAACAGATACGCACCACAGCGCACCTCACCTCCTAACATGCCTCCCCAGACTCCAAATCCCTGGCTACTATTATGCCAGATCCTCAACCGATATGTTTCCCCTTTTCATGCACACTGGGTCGCCTTTGGCAAATACTGGGTGCATACATACACCTATAATATTTTTTAAACAAACTCATCATTTAAAATCACAAAATATTCATCTTTAAATTCACTATTCTTCTAAGTTCAAAATCAGAGTGTATCAAAACAAAAAAATCTCTTATCTGAATAGATTAATTCTCTTTGTTATTATTACTGATAAAAAAACAAATAAATTGAATATTTAATTAAAACATGAACTGCCTTATCCTAACATTTGATTATACATATATCCTAAACAATATAATTCAATAACACTATTAATACGCATAAACAATAATACAATCAGAATTTAAAACATCAATTTGATGGCAGGCACCAAACTTTTTTTTTCTACTACCCCCCTTTTAATCCCTTAACCCCTGATACCCGTTACATATTCATGTGTTCTGCACTAGGCTTCTTGGCCTTTTCCAGCCTCATCCTAGCCGTAAACCACATCTCCCTCGTGACCTGTAACGGGGTCACCGCCCATCCACACTCACTATTACCCCCCCTGGACTGTAGCGCCCAGTTGCTTTCACAAGGACTGATGCGGAAGGGGTGGACATTTTTTCTTTTATTCCACCCCCATCCTTGCTTCGGTGTTACAATAAAATTCAGTATTACACCTACTATTCTTGATTTATACACCCCTAATGGACTACCACCCCTATCTGGGTGAAAATAGACCTGTTCCAAAATTTAGTAGATTCCCCAAAAAATAACCCCCCTACTAAATCTAACAAACCACCAGGTTAACAAAATAAAACAAACCACAAGCCGGTTATATCAAGTAAAATTCATGATTTGTCACAATTAACTACTTTCACGGTCATGATCCGGTGAGGTCATGGCCGCACTCAGGTGGGGAATCTACAGTTAAACATAAAACATGGATTACCATTTATACAAGTTACTTGGGCAGTAATATACACATCTTATTTTCCAAACACCGCTTCAGCTCAAACATTTCCTTCAATTTTAAATGAATATTTTAATCATTATGTTTTTTATCAATTATTTATTTTACCATTACAATCAAAATTCAGATCAAAATAGATTTAAAGTCATTATTAAAAATTATCTTTTTAATTTATTTAATTACCTTTCATTAAATTTAATTCATATTGTTTTAATTAACAATTTCAAAATTAATTACATTGGATCAAAATGATTTTACATTAACAACATCCTATCACACAAATATTAACTATCTCACAATCAAAACATTAAGTCATTTCCTTACATCATTCAAAAAATTTACCTTCATTTCTTCACACCTGGCATTTCTTTTTATTTCATAATAGGATTTTCCTACTGGCAATGATTCAGCAGACTACAGCATTTTTATTATTGTCACCAAGCATGACTGTAGACATTAGTCACAACATACAACACACCTGTTTACATTAACAATAGTCTGCCAGACTGGTGTTATAAACACAGTTATAAACACTCTCATAGTCTAAACATTCTGGTTACCTCACCCCTCATACTTGTACTTTTAATTTTCAATTTCTATAAATCTGTTGGTTAACCTATTTATCACATTGCTTGTTACAATTCAAAGCAGAGTTAATTTTGCTTCCTTAATAAAATTGGCCCTTTTAAATTATTTGTTTAACTTGAAAATTCTTTAATAATCTCCACTCAAAACAGTTTAACTTTAATTACAGCTATATGAAGTTAATGTATAAAATGTATAAAATTACAGTTTCAATATGAATCAAAATGAAGTTAAACACATCACTAACCTTCATATTATTAAGTTACTCCAAGGACAACTACAATTCAATTTAATCCCTTCGTACATTCAAAACAATTTCAATTACTTTGATTACATTTATCAAAAAGATTCTAATTGGTCTAATGTTTCAGTTTTTCTTAATACTTCAATAAATTTCACAAACATTACCTCATTTATTTCAAATCTCTTTTCAACTTTCGGCACAATCACATTCTATATACCATCTATCCTCTACTCATAACCTAACATAGCAGGTACCACAAAATAAGAATTAAACCTTTTGGTTACATAGCTTTTTCTTTAAAATATTTCCAAACATTTTTTTTTCTTAATTACCTGTAAATAGGTTATATGTTACATGTACAGAATTATTGTTTATAGAGATGCGATTGAAAACGAACAGAACCCCACTCCAATTAATATAAAGAACTTTTTTTTTTTTCAAAATTACCAAACAAACCACAACCACTAATTTACCACCCCATCGCTATAAACGATAATTCTATTAGACTGTACAGAAATTTATTATTTCGGTTGTCTACTCAACCACAAAACTTCTTCACTACCTACCTAATTAAGGGATGAGTTTACAATTCATAAATAACACCAGTTTTTTAATTTTGAGGATTACCCTAATGTATTGTTTAGAATTAAGGCAATCAAAAGGTTTGAAAAAAGTGTGCCAATTTATGTAACTATTGTTTATGTTTTCTCTAAGGGGAGGGTTAAGGAAATCGGGACGATAAAAAGGGTAAGGATTATTAAAAGGTCGAGAGCTAGGACTAAAGGTAAGGACAAAGCTTCCTCCAAAAATAAGGGTAAATGGAGAAAACCAAGGCTCGCGTGGGCAGGGGCACGTCCCTGAAATAGACGAACCCCACTGGGACAAGTGGGAAACATTACCCGCTACCACTTACTGTTTTATATGTTAAATTCCTAATTTTATAGTTATTTGGTTTATATTCAATTACCAAATTTAATGTATTCAAACAATTTAACATTTATTTATTAATTTCTCATGATCAAATTCAAATCTCATAAAATAATTTAAACTCATTAGAAAAATTCAACCATATAATATTTAAATCAATCAAAATATTTAAACATTTCAAATTATTTTAATTAAATCAATTATTGAAAACAACATTTTTAATTACTTTCACTAAGTACAATAATTACAACTCATTAGTTATCCTCTTCCAAATTATTTTTGTTATTTATTTAGGCTGCAAAATATTAATATTATTATTATCACAACAATTCCCATTACATACACATATACCTAACATTTTACAATATACACAATTAATTTCACTATCAATTTATTTGTTTACAATTTATTTACAATTCTTCATCATTAATTATTCAGTTGTATCACACTTCATTGTCCAAGGTTGCGAGGTCAAACCCCTTAAACAAACTATTTAAAATTGTCCATTTGTGAATTTAAGGCTCAGCCTCCATCGTCAAAAATTAGTCTGGGTTTCAAATAACAATTTTCAATTTTATTTGCATTCCACATACGGTTATCTTGTGTATAGTAACCATAAAATTTCAGTTTATTCATTTTACCATAATAATCATATACCAGGTCAACATTATTTATTTCTGTCCAGTCTCCATTAGTAGTTATATTCATTATCAAGTCGGTTAATTTTTCATCATAAGGTAAACTATTATTATTTAAACATGTATCATCCAAATAATCTTCACTCTCAATTTTAACAGGTAAGTACTTCAAATCATTTAACATCTCTTTCAACTCATTATAATCTCTCTTTAGTTTATATAATTCTATCTCTTTATCAACACACAACTCTCCATCTAAATCTTTCTCATCATAACACCATATCACACTTTTAACCTTCCACACAGAGGGTACAACCTTATACAAAAAAGGGAAACAATTCAAATCTTTCACTAATAAGGGTCTCTTGCCCTCCAATAATAACATTTTTGAACACCTTGGTTCATCACGAATAAGGGGAAAATTTACCCTCTGCCCTCCATATTCATCTACTCTTTCTTTCCATTCTTTTTCTAATTCATCAACACTAATTACTACCTCGTTACAACATATCACTCTCTCTCTCTCTCTCACTCACTATTTCACTATCTATTTTCAACGTATCACTCTCTGATACCACCCTTTCAATCACATTACCATTTTCAATATCATTGTTAACATTTGTTACCTTACTCTCTAATACCACATTTTTAATTATATTCTCATTTTCGACATTATTGTCATCATTTGTTAATTTTTTATTATCATTATTATTTTTACTTTTACTCTGTTCTCCTACTGACTCTACTATTCTCTCAATATCTTGTTTCAATTCATTACAACTATTTTCGCATTTCATTTTTACCTCATCAATGTCAAATTTAAGTACATCAAATTTACAATTAAATTCACTTTTAATTTCAGTCTTAATTTCATCAAAACAATTATTTAATTCGTTAAATTTGTTATTCTGTACATCTAATTTGCTATCAAAACTATTCTTTTGAACATGGAATTTTACATTGATACTGCTATTCATTTTATTGATATCACTACTCAAACTCTCAGACATTGTTTACATTAAAGTAAATATATCGTCCATCGACAACTCTTTGACTCGTGTTGTCGTTCGAGTAGATTGTGATGCTACATTTTTGTCAGTGAAGCTGACTTCTTCATTATTCATTTCACTTTACCTACTCGATTTTGGGGTTATTTGTATCCCCGAATCGTCTGTACTCTTTGTTTCATTTGCATTATTTGTTATTTTATTTTATTTTCCTGACTCACGTTTGGAGTCTAGTGGATTTCAAAATCACTCATACTATTTGATTCATTATAGTTTTCGACACTAGTCGTTTCATTTATATTGTTTTCATTCTTTCCTGCCATTTTTGAATTGTAAAATTACCACATTTATTTTATTATACTATATTTTAACACTTCTTATCTTACATACCTTAAGTATTCCTTAATTATTACTTACGTATAACCTCACTTTTCGTACTTTTTTACGTACTCCTAACACACGCTTATATTCACATTTAGGTGCGGTTTATTCAAAATTACATTTATAAACTCGAGTCCAAGTTCGAGGCGCCATTGAGAAGCTACTGATTAATTATAAAAACAATTATTAAAAATGATATACACTCCTCACAACTCTTACCTTTCTCGGCTCCAAAGTTCTTAGCACGAAGTCGTGAAGAATAAGCATGACTTAGGTTAACATTATGCAATAAATTATACTCTCAATTTCGGGATTATAGTTATATTTATTTAGCAATTCTTTGACATTAAATTTTATTGTCTTTTCATTTATTTATATTCCCAAAACTATCATTGACATTTACATAATTTCTCAAAAAAAATCAACCAAACATATTAATTTATTTATTCTGATTTACAGCAAATATTCTTTGTTATTCTTGTGTTGTTTTATCTTTCTCCCGAAGTTCTACTCCAAACAATAGATTAATTAAAATAATATTAAAACAATAGATTAAAACAAGGTAACATATTATCAAAGATCATTTCTTACTGAAAAAAAATATAAAGGTCTTAAAAAATTTAACTTAAATTCTAGTCAAGGCCACCCAGCAATGCCCACGCTCACATTCATGCCTTATTTCCCCCTTTTATGTAAAAAATGATAATAATCATAATAGGTTCAGTAGAATACTGTTACGTGTGCTGCGTCATTCCTCCCAACCGCGTGGCGTATCTCACAGAACTCTCTTATTTGACGGCTATGGTTTCACTTTCGATAGATCTTTTCATGTTCACTGTTCCATAGCACGTTAGTTCTGTTTCTTTACATTGTTATACACAATTTTGATATTTATTGGGGTTGGTCGGCCGACACTAATTAAGCTCGAGCAACATGTTTATATGACCGCTCGCAGCCGGTATAGGTAGTTGACTGGGAAGAGAACTTTATTTGACGATGTTACATCCGGGCGGGCATCACTGCCTTGCCGGCGAACAAATTTCATCGCCGCACACAGCCTTAGTTGTCCAAGTTTTTTAGTGGCTGTACACATGGCACACAGGATTTACGTGTGCTGTACGTCGACGATATTTCACTGCCTTTACTTTCGTTTAGCGTGGATTAGGCGCTCCGCAGATACAGGTGTTTGTGCATTTGTGAGTGGACGTCACACAACCGCAAAGTTCTAGGAAGTGTGCTACAGTTGACAACACATTCTTTTCAAATATTTCAACACAGTTACAGCGTACCTTTGCATTGTTTAGACTGCGAGTTAGATTCAAACTGGGGACTGGCCACATACATGAAATGAATTTGAAATATTAATAAAATCAAAACCAAAATTAATAAAATAACGAGAACCTTTTAATTTGCCCCATTACAATACCCCCCCCCCAATGAGAGATCTTCTGTCGAAACAGAAGAAATCTCATTGCTAAAACCCCTAAGAGGACCGGTGAGGAACTGGTGCCAACAACCCCCTTTTGCTCTTACACCTCATGGGTAAACGACCCCCCTGGTTCGGCGACTATGGACGCATCTGAACGAGATCACTGGACTTCTCTGTGCGAGATCCCAACACCGAAAATCGAACAGATACGCACCACAGCGCACCTCACCTCCTAACATGCCTCCCCAGACTCCAAATCCCTGGCTACTATTATGCCAGATCCTCAACCGATATGTTTCCCCTTTTCATGCACACTGGGTCGCCTTTGGCAAATACTGGGCGCATACATACACCTATAATATTTTTTAAACAAACTCATCATTTAAAATCACAAAATATTCATCTTTAAATTCACTATTCTTCTAAGTTCAAAATCAGAGTGTATCAAAACAAAAAAATCTCTTATCTGAATAGATTAATTCTCTTTGTTAGTATTACTGATAAAAAAACAAATAAATTGAATATTGAATTAAAACATGAACTGCCTTATCCTAACATTTGATTATACATATATCCTAAACAATATAATTCAATAACACTATTAATACGCATAAACAATAATACAATCAGAATTTAAAACAACAATTTGATGGCAGGCACCAAACTTTTTTTTTCTACTACCCCCCTTTTAATCCCTTAACCCCTGATACCCGTTACATATTCATGTGTTCTGCGCTAGGCTTCTTGGCCTTTTCCAGCCTCATCCTAGCCGTAAACCACATCTCCCTCGTGACCTGTAACGGGGTCACCGCCCATCCACACTAACTATTACCCCCCCTGGACTGTAGCGCCCAGTTGCTTTCCCAAGGACTGATGCGGAAGGGGTGGCCATTTTTTCTTTTATTCCACCCCCATCCTTGCTTCGGCGTTACAATAAAATTCAGTATTACACCTACTATTCTTGATTTATACACCCCTAATGGACTACCACCCCTATCTGGGTAAAAATAGACCTATTCCAAAATTTAGTAGATTCCCCAAAAAATAACCCCCCTACTAAATCTAACAAACCACCGGGTTAACAAAATAAAACAAACCACAAGCCGGTTATATCAAGTAAAATTCATGATTTGTCACAATTAACTACTTTCACGGTCATGATCCGGTGAGGTCATGGCCGCACTCAGGTGGGGAATCTACAGTTAAACATAAAACATGGATTACCATTTATACAAGTTACTTGGGCAGTAATATACACATCTTATTTTCCAAACACCGCTTCAGCTCAAACATTTCCTTCAATTTTAAATGAATATTTTAATCATTATGTTTTTTATCAATTATTTATTTTACCATTACAATCAAAATTCAGATCAAAATAGATTTAAAGTCATTATTAAAAATTATCTTTTTAATTTATTTAATTACCTTTCATTAAATTTAATTCATATTGTTTTAATTAACAATTTCAAAATTAATTACATTGGATCAAAATGATTTTACATTAACAACATCCTATCACACAAATATTAACTATCTCACAATCAAAACATTAAGTCATTTCCTTACATCATTCAAAAAATTTACCTTCATTTCTTCACACCTGGCATTTCTTTTTATTTCATAATAGGATTTTCCTACTGGCAGTGATTCAGCAGACTACAGCATTTTTATTATTGTCACCAAGCATGACTGTAGACATTAGTCACAACATACAACACACCTGTTTACATTAACAATAGTCTGCCAGACTGGTGTTATAAACACAGTTATAAACACTCTCATAGTCTAAACATACTGGTTACCTCACCCCTCATACTTGTACTTTTAATTTTCAATTTCTATAAATCTGTTGGTTAACCTATTTATCACATTGCTTGTTACAATTCAAAGCAGAGTTAATTTTGCTTCCTTAATAAAATTGGCCCTTTTAAATTATTTGTTTAACTTGAAAATTCTTTAATAATCTCCACTCAAAACAGTTTAACTTTAATTACAGCTATATGAAGTTAATGTATAAAATGTATAAAATTACAGTTTCAATATGAATCAAAATGAAGTTAAACACATCACTAACCTTCATATTATTAAGTTACTCCAAGGACAACTACAATTCAATTTAATCCCTTCGTACATTCAAAACAATTTCAATTACTTTGATTACATTTATCAAAAAGATTCTAATTGGTCTAATGTTTCAGTTTTTCTTAATACTTCAATAAATTTCACAAACATTACCTCATTTATTTCAAATCTCTTTTCAACTTTCGGCACAATCACATTCTATATACCATCTATCCTCTACTCATAACCTAACATAGCAGGTACCACAAAATAAGAATTAAACCTTTTGGTTACATAGCTTTTTCTTTAAAATATTTCCAAACCTTTTTTTTTTCTTAATTACCGGTAAATAGGTTATATGTTACATGTACAGAATTATTGTTTATAGAGATGCGATTGGAAACGAACAGAACCCCACTCCAATTAATATAAAGAACTTTTTTTTTTTCAAAATTACCAAACAAACCACAACCACTAATTTACCACCCCATCGCTATAAACGATAATTCTATTAGACTGTACAGAAATTTATTATTTCGGTTGTCTACTCAACCACAAAACTTCTTCACTACCTACCTAATTAAGGGATGAGTTTACAATTCATAAATAACACCAGTTTTTTAATTTTGAGGATTACCCTAATGTATTGTTTAGAATTAAGGCAATCAAAAGGTTTGAAAAAAGTGTGCCAATTTATGTAACTATTGTTTATGTTTTCTCTAAGGGGAGGGTTAAGGAAATCGGGACGATAAAAAGGGTAAGGATTATTAAAAGGTCGAGAGCTAGGACTAAAGGTAAGGACAAAGCTTCCTCCAAAAATAAGGGTAAATGGAGAAAACCAAGGCTCGCGTGGGCAGGGGCACGTCCCTGAAATAGACGAACCCCACTGGGACAAGTGGGAAACATTACCCGCTACCACTTACTGTTTTATATGTTAAATTCCTAATTTTATAGTTATTTGGTTTATATTCAATTACCAAATTTAATGTATTCAAACAATTTAACATTTATTTATTAATTTCTCATGATCAAATTCAAATCTCATAAAATAATTTAAACTCATTAGAAAAATTCAACCATATAATATTTAAATCAATCAAAATATTTAAACATTTCAAATTATTTTAATTAAATCAATTATTGAAAACAACATTTTTAATTACTTTCACTAAGTACAATAATTACAACTCATTAGTTATCCTCTTCCAAATTATTTTTGTTATTTATTTAGGCTGCAAAATATTAATATTATTATTATCACAACAATTCCCATTACATACACATATACCTAACATTTTACAATATACACAATTAATTTCACTATCAATTTATTTGTTTACAATTTATTTACAATTCTTCATCATTAATTATTCAGTTGTATCACACTTCATTGTCCAAGGTTGCGAGGTCAAAACCCTTAAACAAACTATTTAAAATTGTCCATTTGTGAATTTAAGGCTCAGCCTCCATCGTCAAAAATTAATCTAGGTTTCAAATAACAATTTTCAATTTTATTTGCATTTCACATACGGTTATCTTGTGTATAGTAACCATAAAATTTCAGGTTATTCATTTTACCATAATAATCATATACCAGGTCAACATTATTTATTTCTGTCCAGTCTCCATTAGTAGTTATATTCATTATCAAGTCGGTTAATTTTTCATCATAAGGTAAACTATTATTATTTAAACATGTTTCATCCAAATAATCTTCACTCTCAATTTTAACAGGTAAGTACCTAAAATCATTTAACATCTCTTTCAACTCATTATAATCTCTCTTTAGTTTATATAATTCTATCTCTTTATCAACACACAACTCTCCATCTAAATCTTTCTCATCATAACACCATATCACACTTTTAACCTTCCACACAGAGGGTACAACCTTATACAAAAAAGGGAAACAATTCAAATCTTTCACTAATAAGGGTCTCTAGCCCTCCAATAATAACATTTTTGAACACCTTGGTTCATCACGAATAAGGGGAAAATTTACCCTCTGCCCTCCATATTCATCTACTCTTTCTTTCCATTCTTTTTCTAATTCATCAACACTAATTACTACCTCATTACAACATATCACTCTCTCTCTCTCTCTCTCTCTCTCACTCACTATTTCACTATCTATTTTCAACGTATCACTCTCTGATATCACCCTTTCAATCACATTACCATTTTCAATATCATTGTTAACATTTGTTACCTTACTCTCTAATACCACATTTTTAATTATATTCTCATTTTCGACATTATTGTCATCATTTGTTAATTTTTTATTATCATTATTATTTTTACTTTTACTCTGTTCCCCTACTGACTCTACTATTCTCTCAATATCTTGTTTCAATTCATTACAACTATTTTCGCATTTCATTTTTACCTCATCAATGTCAAATTTAAGTACATCAAATTTACAATTAAATTCACTTTTAATTTCAGTCTTAATTTCATCAAAACAATTATTTAATTCGTGAAATTTGTTATTCTGTACATCTAATTTGCTGTCAAAACTATTCTTTTGAACATGGAATTTTACATTGATACTGCTATTCATTTTATTGATATCACTACTCAAACTCTCAGACATTGTTTACATTAAAGTAAATATATCGTCCATCGACAACTCTTTGACTCGTGTTGTCGTTCGAGTAGATTGTGATGCTACATTTTTGTCAGTGAAGCTGACTTCTTCATTATTCATTTCACTTTCCCTACTCGATTTTGGGGTTATTTGTATCCCCGAATCGTCTGTACTCTTTGTTTCATTTGCATTATTTTTTATTTTATTTTCCTGACTCACGTTTGGAGTCGAGTGGATTTCAAAATCACTCATACTATTTGATTCATTATAGTTTTCGACACTAGTCATTTCATTTATATTGTTTTCATTCTTTCCTGCCATTTTTGAATTGTAAAATTACCACATTTATTTTATTATACTATATTTTAACACTTCTTATCTTACATACCTTAAGTATTCCTTAATTATTACTTACGTATAACCTCACTTTTCGTACTTTTTTACGTACTCCTAACACACGCTTATATTCACATTTAGGTGCGGTTTATTCAAAATTACATTTATAAACTCGAGTCCAAGTTCGAGGCGCCATTGAGAAGCTACTGATTAATTATAAAAACAATTAGTAAAAATGATATACACTCCTCACAACTCTTACCTTTCTCGGGTCCAAAGTTCTTAGCACGAAGTCGTGAAGAATAAGCGTGACTTAGGTTAACATTATGCAATAAATTATACTCTCAATTTCGGGATTATAGTTATATTTATTTAGCAATTCTTTGACATTAAATTTTATTGTCTTTTCATTTATTTATATTCCCAAAACTATCATTGACATTTACATAATTTCTCAAAAAAATCAACCAAACATATTAATTTATTTATTCTGATTTACAGCAAATATTCTTTGTTATTCTTGCGTTGTTTTATCTTTCTCCCGAAGTTCTATTCCAAACAATAGATTAATTAAAATAATATTAAAACAATAGATTAAAACAAGGTAACATATTATCAAAGATCATTTCTTACTGAAAAAAAATATAAAGGTCTTAAAAAATTTAACTTAAATTCTAGTCAAGGCCACCCAGCAATGCCCACGCTCACATTCATGCCTTATTTCCCCCTTTTATGTAAAAAATGATAATAATCATAATAGGTTCAGTAGAATACTGTTACGTGTGCTGCGTCATTCCTCCCGACCGCGTGGCGTATCTCACAGAACTCTCTTATTTGACGGCTATGGTTTCACTTTCGATAGATCTTTTCGTGTTCACTGTTCCATAGCACGTTAGTTCTGTTTCTTTACATTGTTATACACAATTTTGATATTTATTGGGGTTGGTCGGCCGACACTAATTAAGCTCGAGCAACATGTTTATATGACCGCTCGCGGCCGGTATAGGTAGTTGACTGGGAAGAGAACTTTATTTGACGATGTTACATCCGGGCGGGCATCACTGCCTTGCCGGCGAACAAATTTCATCGCCGCACACAGCCTTAGTTGTCCAAGTTTTTTAGTGGCTGTACACATGGCACACAGGATTTACGTGTGCTGTACGTCGACGATATTTCACTGCTTTTACTTTCGTTTAGCGTGGATTAGGCGCTCCGCAGATACAGGTGCTTGTGCATTTGTGAGTGGACGTCACACAACCGCAAAGTTCTAGGAAGTGTGCTACAGTTGACAACACATTCTTTTCAAATATTTCAACACAGTTACAGCGTACCTTTGCATTGTTTAGACTGCGAGTTAGATTCAAACTGGGGACTGGCCACATACATGAAATGAATTTGAAATATTAATAAAATCAAAACCAAAATTAATAAAATAACGAGAACCTTTTAATTTGCCCCATTACAATACCCCCCCTAATGAGAGATCTTCTGTCGAAACAGAAGAAATCTCATTGCTAAAACCCCTAAGAGGACCGGTGAGGAACTGGTGCCAACAACCCCCTTTTGCTCTTACACCTCATGGGTAAACGACCCCCCTGGTTCGGCGACTATGGACGCATCTGAACGAGATCACTGGACTTCTCTGTGTGAGATCCCAACACCGAAAATCGAACAGATACGCACCACAGCGCACCTCACCTCCTAACATGCCTCCCCAGACTCCAAATCCCTGGCTACTATTATGCCAGATCCTCAACCGATATGTTTCCCCTTTTCATGCACACTGGGTCGCCTTTGGCAAATACTGGGCGCATACATACACCTATAATATTTTTTAAACAAACTCATCATTTAAAATCACAAAATATTCATCTTTAAATTCACTATTCTTCTAAGTTCAAAATCAGAGTGTATCAAAACAAAAAAATCTCTTATCTGAATAGATTAATTCTCTTTGTTATTATTACTGATAAAAAAACAAATAAATTGAATATTTAATTAAAACATGAACTGCCTTATCCTAACATTTGATTATACATATATCCTAAACAATATAATTCAATAACACTATTAATACGCATAAACAATAATACAATCAGAATTTAAAACATCAATTTGATGGCAGGCACCAAACTTTTTTTTTCTACTACCCCCCTTTTAATCCCTTAACCCCTGATACCCGTTACATATTCATGTGTTCTGCGCTAGGCTTCTTGGCCTTTTCCAGCCTCATCCTAGCCGTAAACCACATCTCCCTCGTGACCTGTAACGGGGTCACCGCCCATCCACACTCACTATTACCCCCCCTGGACTGTAGCACCCAGTTGCTTTCACAAGGACTGATGCGGAAGGGGTGGACATTTTTTCTTTTATTCCACCCCCATCCTTGCTTCGGCGTTACAATAAAATTCAGTATTACACCTACTATTCTTGATTTATACACCCCTAATGGACTACCACCCCTATCTGGGTAAAAATAGACCTGTTCCAAAATTTAGTAGATTCCCCAAAAAATAACCCCCCTACTAAATCTAACAAACCACCAGGTTAACAAAATAAAACAAACCACAAGCCGGTTATATCAAGTAAAATTCATGATTTGTCACAATTAACTACTTTCACGGTCATGATCCGGTGAGGTCATGGCCGCACTCAGGTGGGGAATCTACAGTTAAACATAAAACATGGATTACCATTTATACAAGTTACTTGGGCAGTAATATACACATCTTATTTTCCAAACACCGCTTCAGCTCAAACATTTCCTTCAATTTTAAATGAATATTTTAATCATTATGTTTTTTATCAATTATTTATTTTACCATTACAATCAAAATTCAGATCAAAATAGATTTAAAGTCATTATTAAAAATTATCTTTTTAATTTATTTAATTACCTTTCATTAAATTTAATTCATATTGTTTTAATTAACAATTTCAAAATTAATTACATTGGATCAAAATGATTTTACATTAACAACATCCTATCACACAAATATTAACTATCTCACAATCAAAACATTAAGTCATTTCCTTACATCATTCAAAAAATTTACCTTCATTTCTTCACACCTGGCATTTCTTTTTATTTCATAATAGGATTTTCCTACTGGCAATGATTCAGCAGACTACAGCATTTTTATTATTGTCACCAAGCATGACTGTAGACATTAGTCACAACATACAACACACCTGTTTACATTAACAATAGTCTGCCAGACTGGTGTTATAAACACAGTTATAAACACTCTCATAGTCTAAACATTCTGGTTACCTCACCCCTCGTACTTGTACTTTTAATTTTCAATTTCTATAAATCTGTTGGTTAACCTATTTATCACATTGCTTGTTACAATTCAAAGCAGAGTTAATTTTGCTTCCTTAATAAAATTGGCCCTTTTAAATTATTTGTTTAACTTGAAAATTCTTTAATAATCTCCACTCAAAACAGTTTAACTTTAATTACAGCTATATGAAGTTAATGTATAAAATGTATAAAATTACAGTTTCAATATGAATCAAAATGAAGTTAAACACATCACTAACCTTCATATTATTAAGTTACTCCAAGGACAACTACAATTCAATTTAATCCCTTCGTACATTCAAAACAATTTCAATTACTTTGATTACATTTATCAAAAAGATTCTAATTGGTCTAATGTTTCAGTTTTTCTTAATACTTCAATAAATTTCACAAACATTACCTCATTTATTTCAAATCTCTTTTCAACTTTCGGCACAATCACATTCTATATACCATCTATCCTCTACTCATAACCTAACATAGCAGGTACCACAAAATAAGAATTAAACCTTTTGGTTACATAGCTTTTTCTTTAAAATATTTCCAAACATTTTTTTTTTCTTAATTACCGGTAAATAGGTTATATGTTACATGTACAGAATTATTGTTTATAGAGATGCGATTGAAAACGAACAGAACCCCACTCCAATTAATATAAAGAACTTTTTTTTTTCAAAATTACCAAACAAACCACAACCACTAATTTACCACCCCATCTCTATAAACGATAATTCTATTAGACTGTACAGAAATTTATTATTTCGGTTGTCTACTCAACCACAAAACTTCTTCACTACCTACCTAATTAAGGGATGAGTTTACAATTCATAAATAACACCAGTTTTTTAATTTTGAGGATTACCCTAATGTATTGTTTAGAATTAAGGCAATCAAAAGGTTTGAAAAAAGTGTGCCAATTTATGTAACTATTGTTTATGTTTTCTCTAAGGGGAGGGTTAAGGAAATCGGGACGATAAAAAGGGTAAGGATTATTAAAAGGTCGAGAGCTAGGACTAAAGGTAAGGACAAAGCTTCCTCCAAAAATAAGGGTAAATGGAGAAAACCAAGGCTCGCGTGGGCAGGGGCACGTCCCTGAAATAGACGAACCCCACTGGGACAAGTGGGAAACATTACCCGCTACCACTTACTGTTTTATATGTTAAATTCCTAATTTTATAGTTATTTGGTTTATATTCAATTACCAAATTTAATGTATTCAAACAATTTAACATTTATTTATTAATTTCTCATGATCAAATTCAAATCTCATAAAATAATTTAAACTCATTAGAAAAATTCAACCATATAATATTTAAATCAATCAAAATATTTAAACATTTCAAATTATTTTAATTAAATCAATTATTGAAAACAACATTTTTAATTACTTTCACTAAGTACAATAATTACAACTCATTAGTTATCCTCTTCCAAATTATTTTTGTTATTTATTTAGGCTGCAAAATATTAATATTATTATTATCACAACAATTCCCATTACATACACATATACCTAACATTTTACAATATACACAATTAATTTCACTATCAATTTATTTGTTTACAATTTATTTACAATTCTTCATCATTAATTATTCAGTTGTATCACACTTCATTGTCCAAGGTTGCGAGGTCAAACCCCTTAAACAAACTATTTAAAATTGTCCATTTGTGAATTTAAGGCTCAGCCTCCATCGTCAAAAATTAGTCTGGGTTTCAAATAACAATTTTCAATTTTATTTGCATTTCACATACGGTTATCTTGTGTATAGTAACCATAAAATTTCAGGTTATTCATTTTACCATAATAATCATATACCAGGTCAACATTATTTATTTCTGTCCAGTCTCCATTAGTAGTTATATTCATTATCAAGTCGGTTAATTTTTCATCATAAGGTAAACTATTATTATTTAAACATGTATCATCCAAATAATCTTCACTCTCAATTTTAACAGGTAAGTACTTCAAATCATTTAACATCTCTTTCAACTCATTATAATCTCTCTTTAGTTTATATAATTCTATCTCTTTATCAACACACAACTCTCCATCTAAATCTTTCTCATCATAACACCATATCACACTTTTAACCTTCCACACAGAGGGTACAACCTTATACAAAAAAGGGAAACAATTCAAATCTTTCACTAATAAGGGTCTCTAGCCCTCCAATAATAACATTTTTGAACACCTTGGTTCATCACGAATAAGGGGAAAATTTACCCTCTGCCCTCCATATTCATCTACTCTTTCTTTCCATTCTTTTTCTAATTCATCAACACTAATTACTACCTCATTACAACATATCACTCTCTCTCTCTCTCTCTCTCACTCACTATTTCACTATCTATTTTCAACGTATCACTCTCTGATACCACCCATTCAATCACATTACCATTTTCAATATCATTGTTAACATTTGTTACCTTACTCTCTAATACCACATTTTTAATTATATTCTCATTTTCGACATTATTGTCATCATTTGTTAATTTTTTATTATCATTATTATTTTTACTTTTACTCTGTTCTCCTACTGACTCTACTATTCTCTCAATATCTTGTTTCAATTCATTACAACTATTTTCGCATTTCATTTTTACCTCATCAATGTCAAATTTAAGTACATCAAATTTACAATTAAATTCACTTTTAATTTCAGTCTTAATTTCATCAAAACAATTATTTAATTCGTTAAATTTGTTATTCTGTACATCTAATTTGCTGTCAAAACTATTCTTTTGAACATGGAATTTTACATTGATACTGCTATTCATTTTATTGATATCACTACTCAAACTCTCAGACATTGTTTACATTAAAGTAAATATATCGTCCATCGACAACTCTTTGACTCGTGTTGTCGTTCGAGTAGATTGTGATGCTACATTTTTGTCAGTGAAGCTGACTTCTTCATTATTCATTTCACTTTCCCTACTCGATTTTGGGGTTATTTGTATCCCCGAATCGTCTGTACTCTTTGTTTCATTTGCATTATTTTTTATTTTATTTTCCTGACTCACGTTTGGAGTCGAGTGGATTTCAAAATCACTCATACTATTTGATTCATTATAGTTTTCGACACTAGTCGTTTCATTTATATTGTTTTCATTCTTTCCTGCCATTTTTGAATTGTAAAATTACCACATTTATTTTATTATACTATATTTTAACACTTCTTATCTTACATACCTTAAGTATTCCTTAATTATTACTTACGTATAACCTCACTTTTCGTACTTTTTTACGTACTCCTAACACACGCTTATATTCACATTTAGGTGCGGTTTATTCAAAATTACATTTATAAACTCGAGTCCAAGTTCGAGGCGCCATTGAGAAGCTACTGATTAATTATAAAAACAATTAGTAAAAATGATATACACTCCTCACAACTCTTACCTTTCTCGGGTCCAAAGTTCTTAGCACGAAGTCGTGAAGAATAAGCGTGACTTAGGTTAACATTATGCAATAAATTATACTCTCAATTTCGGGATTATAGTTATATTTATTTAGCAATTCTTTGACATTAAATTTTATTGTCTTTTCATTTATTTATATTCCCAAAACTATCATTGACATTTACATAATTTCTCAAAAAAATCAACCAAACATATTAATTTATTTATTCTGATTTACAGCAAATATTCTTTGTTATTCTTGTGTTGTTTTATCTTTCTCCCGAAGTTCTATTCCAAACAATAGATTAATTAAAATAATATTAAAACAATAGATTAAAACAAGGTAACATATTATCAAAGATCATTTCTTACTGAAAAAAAATATAAAGGTCTTAAAAAATTTAACTTAAATTCTAGTCAAGGCCACCCAGCAATGCCCACGCTCACATTCATGCCTTATTTCCCCCTTTTATGTAAAAAATGATAATAATCATAATAGGTTCAGTAGAATACTGTTACGTGTGCTGCGTCATTCCTCCCGACCGCGTGGCGTATCTCACAGAACTCTCTTATTTGACGGCTATGGTTTCACTTTCGATAGATCTTTTCGTGTTCACTGTTCCATAGCACGTTAGTTCTGTTTCTTTACATTGTTATACACAATTTTGATATTTATTGGGGTTGGTCGGCCGACACTAATTAAGCTCGAGCAACATGTTTATATGACCGCTCGCGGCCGGTATAGGTAGTTGACTGGGAAGAGAACTTTATTTGACGATGTTACATCCGGGCGGGCATCACTGCCTTGCCGGCGAACAAATTTCATCGCCGCACACAGCCTTAGTTGTCCAAGTTTTTTAGTGGCTGTACACATGGCACACAGGATTTACGTGTGCTGTACGTCGACGATATTTCACTGCCTTTACTTTCGTTTAGCGTGGATTAGGCGCTCCGCAGATACAGGTGCTTGTGCATTTGTGAGTGGACGTCACACAACCGCAAAGTTCTAGGAAGTGTGCTACAGTTGACAACACATTCTTTTCAAATATTTCAACACAGTTACAGCGTACCTTTGCATTGTTTAGACTGCGAGTTAGATTCAAACTGGGGACTGGCCACATACATGAAATGAATTTGAAATATTAATAAAATCAAAACCAAAATTAATAAAATAACGAGAACCTTTTAATTTGCCCCATTACAATACCCCCCCTAATGAGAGATCTTCTGTCGAAACAGAAGAAATCTCATTGCTAAAACCCCTAAGAGGACCGGTGAGGAACTGGTGCCAACAACCCCCTTTTGCTCTTACACCTCATGGGTAAACGACCCCCCTGGTTCGGCGACTATGGACGCATCTGAACGAGATCACTGGACTTCTCTGTGCGAGATCCCAACACCGAAAATCGAACAGATACGCACCACAGCGCACCTCACCTCCTAACATGCCTCCCCAGACTCCAAATCCCTGGCTACTATTATGCCAGATCCTCAACCGATATGTTTCCCCTTTTCATGCACACTGGGTCGCCTTTGGCAAATACTGGGCGCATACATACACCTATAATATTTTTTAAACAAACTCATCATTTAAAATCACAAAATATTCATCTTTAAATTCACTATTCTTCTAAGTTCAAAATCAGAGTGTATCAAAACAAAAAAATCTCTTATCTGAATAGATTAATTCTCTTTGTTATTATTACTGATAAAAAAACAAATAAATTGAATATTTAATTAAAACATGAACTGCCTTATCCTAACATTTGATTATACATATATCCTAAACAATATAATTCAATAACACTATTAATACGCATAAACAATAATACAATCAGAATTTAAAACATCAATTTGATGGCAGGCACCAAACTTTTTTTTTCTACTACCCCCCTTTTAATCCCTTAACCCCTGATACCCGTTACATATTCATGTGTTCTGCGCTAGGCTTCTTGGCCTTTTCCAGCCTCATCCTAGCCGTAAACCACATCTCCCTCGTGACCTGTAACGGGGTCACCGCCCATCCACACTCACTATTACCCCCCCTGGACTGTAGCACCCAGTTGCTTTCACAAGGACTGATGCGGAAGGGGTGGACATTTTTTCTTTTATTCCACCCCCATCCTTGCTTCGGCGTTACAATAAAATTCAGTATTACACCTACTATTCTTGATTTATACACCCCTAATGGACTACCACCCCTATCTGGGTAAAAATAGACCTGTTCCAAAATTTAGTAGATTCCCCAAAAAATAACCCCCCTACTAAATCTAACAAACCACCAGGTTAACAAAATAAAACAAACCACAAGCCGGTTATATCAAGTAAAATTCATGATTTGTCACAATTAACTACTTTCACGGTCATGATCCGGTGAGGTCATGGCCGCACTCAGGTGGGGAATCTACAGTTAAACATAAAACATGGATTACCATTTATACAAGTTACTTGGGCAGTAATATACACATCTTATTTTCCAAACACCGCTTCAGCTCAAACATTTCCTTCAATTTTAAATGAATATTTTAATCATTATGTTTTTTATCAATTATTTATTTTACCATTACAATCAAAATTCAGATCAAAATAGATTTAAAGTCATTATTAAAAATTATCTTTTTAATTTATTTAATTACCTTTCATTAAATTTAATTCATATTGTTTTAATTAACAATTTCAAAATTAATTACATTGGATCAAAATGATTTTACATTAACAACATCCTATCACACAAATATTAACTATCTCACAATCAAAACATTAAGTCATTTCCTTACATCATTCAAAAAATTTACCTTCATTTCTTCACACCTGGCATTTCTTTTTATTTCATAATAGGATTTTCCTACTGGCAATGATTCAGCAGACTACAGCATTTTTATTATTGTCACCAAGCATGACTGTAGACATTAGTCACAACATACAACACACCTGTTTACATTAACAATAGTCTGCCAGACTGGTGTTATAAACACAGTTATAAACACTCTCATAGTCTAAACATTCTGGTTACCTCACCCCTCATACTTGTACTTTTAATTTTCAATTTCTATAAATCTGTTGGTTAACCTATTTATCACATTGCTTGTTACAATTCAAAGCAGAGTTAATTTTGCTTCCTTAATAAAATTGGCCCTTTTAAATTATTTGTTTAACTTGAAAATTCTTTAATAATCTCCACTCAAAACAGTTTAACTTTAATTACAGCTATATGAAGTTAATGTATAAAATGTATAAAATTACAGTTTCAATATGAATCAAAATGAAGTTAAACACATCACTAACCTTCATATTATTAAGTTACTCCAAGGACAACTACAATTCAATTTAATCCCTTCGTACATTCAAAACAATTTCAATTACTTTGATTACATTTATCAAAAAGATTCTAATTGGTCTAATGTTTCAGTTTTTCTTAATACTTCAATAAATTTCACAAACATTACCTCATTTATTTCAAATCTCTTTTCAACTTTCGGCACAATCACATTCTATATACCATCTATCCTCTACTCATAACCTAACATAGCAGGTACCACAAAATAAGAATTAAACCTTTTGGTTACATAGCTTTTTCTTTAAAATATTTCCAAACATTTTTTTTTTCTTAATTACCGGTAAATAGGTTATATGTTACATGTACAGAATTATTGTTTATAGAGATGCGATTGAAAACGAACAGAACCCCACTCCAATTAATATAAAGAACTTTTTTTTTTCAAAATTACCAAACAAACCACAACCACTAATTTACCACCCCATCTCTATAAACGATAATTCTATTAGACTGTACAGAAATTTATTATTTCGGTTGTCTACTCAACCACAAAACTTCTTCACTACCTACCTAATTAAGGGATGAGTTTACAATTCATAAATAACACCAGTTTTTTAATTTTGAGGATTACCCTAATGTATTGTTTAGAATTAAGGCAATCAAAAGGTTTGAAAAAAGTGTGCCAATTTATGTAACTATTGTTTATGTTTTCTCTAAGGGGAGGGTTAAGGAAATCGGGACGATAAAAAGGGTAAGGATTATTAAAAGGTCGAGAGCTAGGACTAAAGGTAAGGACAAAGCTTCCTCCAAAAATAAGGGTAAATGGAGAAAACCAAGGCTCGCGTGGGCAGGGGCACGTCCCTGAAATAGACGAACCCCACTGGGACAAGTGGGAAACATTACCCGCTACCACTTACTGTTTTATATGTTAAATTCCTAATTTTATAGTTATTTGGTTTATATTCAATTACCAAATTTAATGTATTCAAACAATTTAACATTTATTTATTAATTTCTCATGATCAAATTCAAATCTCATAAAATAATTTAAACTCATTAGAAAAATTCAACCATATAATATTTAAATCAATCAAAATATTTAAACATTTCAAATTATTTTAATTAAATCAATTATTGAAAACAACATTTTTAATTACTTTCACTAAGTACAATAATTACAACTCATTAGTTATCCTCTTCCAAATTATTTTTGTTATTTATTTAGGCTGCAAAATATTAATATTATTATTATCACAACAATTCCCATTACATACACATATACCTAACATTTTACAATATACACAATTAATTTCACTATCAATTTATTTGTTTACAATTTATTTACAATTCTTCATCATTAATTATTCAGTTGTATCACACTTCATTGTCCAAGGTTGCGAGGTCAAAACCCTTAAACAAACTATTTAAAATTGTCCATTTGTGAATTTAAGGCTCAGCCTCCATCGTCAAAAATTAATCTAGGTTTCAAATAACAATTTTCAATTTTATTTGCATTTCACATACGGTTATCTTGTGTATAGTAACCATAAAATTTCAGGTTATTCATTTTACCATAATAATCATATACCAGGTCAACATTATTTATTTCTGTCCAGTCTCCATTAGTAGTTATATTCATTATCAAGTCGGTTAATTTTTCATCATAAGGTAAACTATTATTATTTAAACATGTATCATCCAAATAATCTTCACTTTCAATTTTAACAGGTAAGTACTTCAAATCATTTAACATCTCTTTCAACTCATTATAATCTCTCTTTAGTTTATATAATTCTATCTCTTTATCAACACACAACTCTCCATCTAAATCTTTCTCATCATAACACCATATCACACTTTTAACCTTCCACACAGAGGGTACAACCTTATACAAAAAAGGGAAACAATTCAAATCTTTCACTAATAAGGGTCTCTAGCCCTCCAATAATAACATTTTTGAACACCTTGGTTCATCACGAATAAGGGGAAAATTTACCCTCTGCCCTCCATATTCATCTACTCTTTCTTTCCATTCTTTTTCTAATTCATCAACACTAATTACTACCTCATTACAACATATCACTCTCTCTCTCTCTCTCTCTCTCACTCACTATTTCACTATCTATTTTCAACGTATCACTCTCTGATACCACCCTTTCAATCACATTACCATTTTCAATATCATTGTTAACATTTGTTACCTTACTCTCTAATACCACATTTTTAATTATATTCTCATTTTCGACATTATTGTCATCATTTGTTAATTTTTTATTATCATTATTATTTTTACTTTTACTCTGTTCTCCTACTGACTCTACTATTCTCTCAATATCTTGTTTCAATTCATTACAACTATTTTCGCATTTCATTTTTACCTCATCAATGTCAAATTTAAGTACATCAAATTTACAATTAAATTCACTTTTAATTTCAGTCTTAATTTCATCAAAACAATTATTTAATTCGTTAAATTTGTTATTCTGTACATCTAATTTGCTGTCAAAACTATTCTTTTGAACATCGAATTTTACATTGATACTGCTATTCATTTTATTGATATCACTACTCAAACTCTCAGACATTGTTTACATTAAAGTAAATATATCGTCCATCGACAACTCTTTGACTCGTGTTGTCGTTCGAGTAGATTGTGATGCTACATTTTTGTCAGTGAAGCTGACTTCTTCATTATTCATTTCACTTTCCCTACTCGATTTTGGGGTTATTTGTATCCCCGAATCGTCTGTACTCTTTGTTTCATTTGCATTATTTTTTATTTTATTTTCCTGACTCACGTTTGGAGTCGAGTGGATTTCAAAATCACTCATACTATTTGATTCATTATAGTTTTCGACACTAGTCGTTTCATTTATATTGTTTTCATTCTTTCCTGCCATTTTTGAATTGTAAAATTACCACATTTATTTTATTATACTATATTTTAACACTTCTTATCTTACATACCTTAAGTATTCCTTAATTATTACTTACGTATAACCTCACTTTTCGTACTTTTTTACGTACTCCTAACACACGCTTATATTCACATTTAGGTGCGGTTTATTCAAAATTACATTTATAAACTCGAGTCCAAGTTCGAGGCGCCATTGAGAAGCTACTGATTAATTATAAAAACAATTAGTAAAAATGATATACACTCCTCACAACTCTTACCTTTCTCGGGTCCAAAGTTCTTAGCACGAAGTCGTGAAGAATAAGCGTGACTTAGGTTAACATTATGCAATAAATTATACTCTCAATTTCGGGATTATAGTTATATTTATTTAGCAATTCTTTGACATTAAATTTTATTGTCTTTTCATTTATTTATATTCCCAAAACTATCATTGACATTTACATAATTTCTCAAAAAAATCAACCAAACATATTAATTTATTTATTCTGATTTACAGCAAATATTCTTTGTTATTCTTGCATTGTTTTATCTTTCTCCCGAAGTTCTATTCCAAACAATAGATTAATTAAAATAATATTAAAACAATAGATTAAAACAAGGTAACATATTATCAAAGATCATTTCTTACTGAAAAAAAATATAAAGGTCTTAAAAAATTTAACTTAAATTCTAGTCAAGGCCACCCAGCAATGCCCACGCTCACATTCATGCCTTATTTCCCCCTTTTATGTAAAAAATGATAATAATCATAATAGGTTCAGTAGAATACTGTTACGTGTGCTGCGTCATTCCTCCCGACCACGTGGCGTATCTCACAGAACTCTCTTATTTGACGGCTATGGTTTCACTTTCGATAGATCTTTTCGTGTTCACTGTTCCATAGCACGTTAGTTCTGTTTCTTTACATTGTTATACACAATTTTGATATTTATTGGGGTTGGTCGGCCGACACTAATTAAGCTCGAGCAACATGTTTATATGACCGCTCGCGGCCGGTATAGGTAGTTGACTGGGAAGAGAACTTTATTTGACGATGTTACATCCGGGCGGGCATCACTGCCTTGCCGGCGAACAAATTTCATCGCCGCACACAGCCTTAGTTGTCCAAGTTTTTTAGTGGCTGTACACATGGCACACAGGATTTACGTGTGCTGTACGTCGACGATATTTCACTGCCTTTACTTTTGTTTAGCGTGGATTAGGCGCTCCGCAGATACAGGTGCTTGTGCATTTGTGAGTGGACGTCACACAACCGCAAAGTTCTAGGAAGTGTGCTACAGTTGACAACACATTCTTTTCAAATATTTCAACACAGTTACAGCGTACCTTTGCATTGTTTAGACTGCGAGTTAGATTCAAACTGGGGACTGGCCACATACATGAAATGAATTTGAAATATTAATAAAATCAAAACCAAAATTAATAAAATAACGAGAACCTTTTAATTTGCCCCATTACAATACCCCCCCCAATGAGAGATCTTCTGTCGAAACAGAAGAAATCTCATTGCTAAAACCCCTAAGAGGACCGGTGAGGAACTGGTGCCAACAACCCCCTTTTGCTCTTACACCTCATGGGTAAACGACCCCCCTGGTTCGGCGACTATGGACGCATCTGAACGAGATCACTGGACTTCTCTGTGCGAGATCCCAACACCGAAAATCGAACAGATACGCACCACAGCGCACCTCACCTCCTAACATGCCTCCCCAGACTCCAAATCCCTGGCTACTATTATGCCAGATCCTCAACCGATATGTTTCCCCTTTTCATGCACACTGGGTCGCCTTTGGCAAATACTGGGCGCATACATACACCTATAATATTTTTTAAACAAAAACATCATTTAAAATCACAAAATATTCATCTTTAAATTCACTATTCTTCTAAGTTCAAAATCAGAGTGTATCAAAACAAAAAAATCTCTTATCTGAATAGATTAATTCTCTTTGTTATTATTACTGATAAAAAAACAAATAAATTGAATATTTAATTAAAACATGAACTGCCTTATCCTAACATTTGATTATACATATATCCTAAACAATATAATTCAATAACACTATTAATACGCATAAACAATAATACAATCAGAATTTAAAACATCAATTTGATGGCAGGCACCAAACTTTTTTTTTCTACTACCCCCCTTTTAATCCCTTAACCCCTGATACCCGTTACATATTCATGTGTTCTGCGCTAGGCTTCTTGGCCTTTTCCAGCCTCATCCTAGCCATAAACCACATCTCCCTCGTGACCTGTAACGGGGTCACCGCCCATCCACACTCACTATTACCCCCCCTGGACTGTAGCACCCAGTTGCTTTCACAAGGACTGATGCGGAAGGGGTGGACATTTTTTCTTTTATTCCACCCCCATCCTTGCTTCGGCGTTACAATAAAATTCAGTATTACACCTACTATTCTTGATTTATACACCCCAAATGGACTACCATTATCTGGGTAAAAATAGACCTGTTCCAAAATTTAGTAGATTCCCCAAAAAATAACCCCCCTACTAAATCTAACAAACCACCAGGTTAACAAAATAAAACAAACCACAAGCCGGTTATATCAAGTAAAATTCATGATTTGTCACAATTAACTACTTTCACGGTCATGATCCGGTGAGGTCATGGCCGCACTCAGGTGGGGAATCTACAGTTAAACATAAAACATGGATTACCATTTATACAAGTTACTTGGGCAGTAATATACACATCTTATTTTCCAAACACCGCTTCAGCTCAAACATTTCCTTCAATTTTAAATGAATATTTTAATCATTATGTTTTTTATCAATTATTTATTTTACCATTACAATCAAAATTCAGATCAAAATAGATTTAAAGTCATTATTAAAAATTATCTTTTTAATTTATTTAATTACCTTTCATTAAATTTAATTCATATTGTTTTAATTAACAATTTCAAAATTAATTACATTGGATCAAAATGATTTTACATTAACAACATCCTATCACACAAATATTAACTATCTCACAATCAAAACATTAAGTCATTTCCTTACATCATTCAAAAAATTTACCTTCATTTCTTCACACCTGGCATTTCTTTTTATTTCATAATAGGATTTTCCTACTGGCAATGATTCAGCAGACTACAGCATTTTTATTATTGTCACCAAGCATGACTGTAGACATTAGTCACAACATACAACACACCTGTTTACATTAACAATAGTCTGCCAGACTGGTGTTATAAACACAGTTATAAACACTCTCATAGTCTAAACATTCTGGTTACCTCACCCCTCATACTTGTACTTTTAATTTTCAATTTCTATAAATCTGTTGGTTAACCTATTTATCACATTGCTTGTTACAATTCAAAGCAGAGTTAATTTTGCTTCCTTAATAAAATTGGCCCTTTTAAATTATTTGTTTAACTTGAAAATTCTTTAATAATCTCCACTCAAAACAGTTTAACTTTAATTACAGCTATATGAAGTTAATGTATAAAATGTATAAAATTACAGTTTCAATATGAATCAAAATGAAGTTAAACACATCACTAACCTTCATATTATTAAGTTACTCCAAGGACAACTACAATTCAATTTAATCCCTTCGTACATTCAAAACAATTTCAATTACTTTGATTACATTTATCAAAAAGATTCTAATTGGTCTAATGTTTCAGTTTTTCTTAATACTTCAATAAATTTCACAAACATTACCTCATTTATTTCAAATCTCTTTTCAACTTTCGGCACAATCACATTCTATATACCATCTATCCTCTACTCATAACCTAACATAGCAGGTACCACAAAATAAGAATTAAACCTTTTGGTTACATAGCTTTTTCTTTAAAATATTTCCAAACATTTTTTTTTTCTTAATTACCGGTAAATAGGTTATATGTTACATGTACAGAATTATTGTTTATAGAGATGCGATTGGAAACGAACAGAACCCCACTCCAATTAATATAAAGAACTTTTTTTTTTTCAAAATTACCAAACAAACCACAACCACTAATTTACCACCCCATCGCTATAAACGATAATTCTATTAGACTGTACAGAAATTTATTATTTCGGTTGTCTACTCAACCACAAAACTTCTTCACTACCTACCTAATTAAGGGATGAGTTTACAATTCATAAATAACACCAGTTTTTTAATTTTGAGGATTACCCTAATGTATTGTTTAGAATTAAGGCAATCAAAAGGTTTGAAAAAAGTGTGCCAATTTATGTAACTATTGTTTATGTTTTCTCTAAGGGGAGGGTTAAGGAAATCGGGACGATAAAAAGGGTAAGGATTATTAAAAGGTCGAGAGCTAGGACTAAAGGTAAGGACAAAGCTTCCTCCAAAAATAAGGGTAAATGGAGAAAACCAAGGCTCGCGTGGGCAGGGGCACGTCCCTGAAATAGACGAACCCCACTGGGACAAGTGGGAAACATTACCCGCTACCACTTACTGTTTTATATGTTAAATTCCTAATTTTATAGTTATTTGGTTTATATTCAATTACCAAATTTAATGTATTCAAACAATTTAACATTTATTTATTAATTTCTCATGATCAAATTCAAATCTCATAAAATAATTTAAACTCATTAGAAAAATTCAATCATATAATATTTAAATCAATCAAAATATTTAAACATTTCAAATTATTTTAATTAAATCAATTATTGAAAACAACATTTTTAATTACTTTCACTAAGTACTATAATTACAACTCATTAGTTATCCTCTTCCAAATTATTTTTGTTATTTATTTAGGCTGCAAAATATTAATATTATTATTATCACACAATTCCCATTACATACACATATACCTAACATTTTACAATATACACAATTAATTTCACTATCAATTTATTTGTTTACAATTTATTTACAATTCTTCATCATTAATTATTCAGTTGTATCACACTTCATTGTCCAAGGTTGCGAGGTCAAAACCCTTAAACAAACTATTTAAAATTGTCCATTTGTGAATTTAAGGCTCAGCCTCCATCGTCAAAAATTAATCTAGGTTTCAAATAACAATTTTCAATTTTATTTGCATTTCACATACGGTTATCTTGTGTATAGTAACCATAAAATTTCAGGTTATTCATTTTACCATAATAATCATATACCAGGTCAACATTATTTATTTCTGTCCAGTCTCCATTAGTAGTTATATTCATTATCAAGTCGGTTAATTTTTCATCATAAGGTAAACTATTATTATTTAAACATGTATCATCCAAATAATCTTCACTTTCAATTTTAACAGGTAAGTACTTCAAATCATTTAACATCTCTTTCAACTCATTATAATCTCTCTTTAGTTTATATAATTCTATCTCTTTATCAACACACAACTCTCCATCTAAATCTTTCTCATCATAACACCATATCACACTTTTAACCTTCCACACAGAGGGTACAACCTTATACAAAAAAGGGAAACAATTCAAATCTTTCACTAATAAGGGTCTCTAGCCCTCCAATAATAACATTTTTGAACACCTTGGTTCATCACGAATAAGGGGAAAATTTACCCTCTGCCCTCCATATTCATCTACTCTTTCTTTCCATTCTTTTTCTAATTCATCAACACTAATTACTACCTCATTACAACATATCACTCTCTCTCTCTCTCTCTCTCTCACTCACTATTTCACTATCTATTTTCAACGTATCACTCTCTGATACCACCCTTTCAATCACATTACCATTTTCAATATCATTGTTAACATTTGTTACCTTACTCTCTAATACCACATTTTTAATTATATTCTCATTTTCGACATTATTGTCATCATTTGTTAATTTTTTATTATCATTATTATTTTTACTTTTACTCTGTTCTCCTACTGACTCTACTATTCTCTCAATATCTTGTTTCAATTCATTACAACTATTTTCGCATTTCATTTTTACCTCATCAATGTCAAATTTAAGTACATCAAATTTACAATTAAATTCACTTTTAATTTCAGTCTTAATTTCATCAAAACAATTATTTAATTCGTTAAATTTGTTATTCTGTACATCTAATTTGCTGTCAAAACTATTCTTTTGAACATCGAATTTTACATTGATACTGCTATTCATTTTATTGATATCACTACTCAAACTCTCAGACATTGTTTACATTAAAGTAAATATATCGTCCATCGACAACTCTTTGACTCGTGTTGTCGTTCGAGTAGATTGTGATGCTACATTTTTGTCAGTGAAGCTGACTTCTTCATTATTCATTTCACTTTCCCTACTCGATTTTGGGGTTATTTGTATCCCCGAATCGTCTGTACTCTTTGTTTCATTTGCATTATTTTTTATTTTATTTTCCTGACTCACGTTTGGAGTCGAGTGGATTTCAAAATCACTCATACTATTTGATTCATTATAGTTTTCGACACTAGTCGTTTCATTTATATTGTTTTCATTCTTTCCTGCCATTTTTGAATTGTAAAATTACCACATTTATTTTATTATACTATATTTTAACACTTCTTATCTTACATACCTTAAGTATTCCTTAATTATTACTTACGTATAACCTCACTTTTCGTACTTTTTTACGTACTCCTAACACACGCTTATATTCACATTTAGGTGCGGTTTATTCAAAATTACATTTATAAACTCGAGTCCAAGTTCGAGGCGCCATTGAGAAGCTACTGATTAATTATAAAAACAATTAGTAAAAATGATATACACTCCTCACAACTCTTACCTTTCTCGGGTCCAAAGTTCTTAGCACGAAGTCGTGAAGAATAAGCGTGACTTAGGTTAACATTATGCAATAAATTATACTCTCAATTTCGGGATTATAGTTATATTTATTTAGCAATTCTTTGACATTAAATTTTATTGTCTTTTCATTTATTTATATTCCCAAAACTATCATTGACATTTACATAATTTCTCAAAAAAATCAACCAAACATATTAATTTATTTATTCTGATTTACAGCAAATATTCTTTGTTATTCTTGCATTGTTTTATCTTTCTCCCGAAGTTCTATTCCAAACAA